>CATIUR010000001.1:121997058-124497058 GCA_949592205.1 Helichrysum umbraculigerum | reverse complement strand
GTGTTATTGACTATTTCCTCCACGAGATGCGTATACAGAAGACCTTCACGAACACTCTTGAGCAACCTATTAACTTCAATTTTCGGAATATTAGGGAGAGAAATGGCAATGCATGTTAAACTCACTACCGGTAAGCTCCAACTGTTAACAAGTTTAACAGAAGTTAGAGCTTCAACTTGATCATTGTCAAAGTTCTCTACTCCATTAAATCCATCAGTAGAAGTGTCAAGAAACACCAAAAGATCTTTGTTTTGTTCCTTCTCCGCCTTCTGGATCATGTTATTGATAGCATTTGAAATGCGTTTCAGCGTCTTCTCACCAAGCTCCATCTCATCTTCTAGCTGCAGCACATAATTACTAAGGTCTTGGTTTACATCATCATTTATTTGGACAGTAGGTAGCTTACACAAGATTGCCACCAACGACTTCCAACAATACGAACAATACATGACAAAAATTATAGGGACTATAGGAATAAGCCCCATTGTTTTGCTTGATACAACAATAATCTTCTGGATGCCAATGCAAAGTCCTAAAAAAAGGTTTTTCATATTATAGACAAGAGTTGTTGACCAAGAACCACTTGATAGAAAAGTTATATGACCTTCTTGCCACTCACACAACTTCTTGATCCAGTACTTCTCTACTTTGAACACCATAAAATGGTTCTGATTCCATTTAGTGAACAAATTGAAGTTCAAGATTGTAAAACATCTAAATATCGGAGCAATGCTACCCAGTACAACTCCAATTAACTGTGTTATACAAATGAAAACCGTTGACTTCTTATAATCTGACCCATTATCTTTCGCATCCACGTTTAAAAATTGATATCTCATCATAGGTAGTTCCATAACTAGAATAATTACACAGATTATCCCAGAAGTAGATGATAACTGGTTACTAGCCATCACAAATTGAGGGCTACCACTTTCTGCCATAACCCAATACCTTCTAACACATTGTCTTAGTTTCTCAACCGTAGACGTTAAGTTCTCTTGATCGTCTAAAGTTCTTTTGCCTGTGGCTTGATACTTGAATTCTAAAACTTGCTTAGAGGAAGGAATTGTTATAGCTGAAGAAATCATGATTACTAATAACCACAGTAACATAGCCACATAGATGTATGCCAATGTACTGAAACTTGCATAGTAGTTATTCATTACATAAATATAGACATCGTAATTATGTATAACACCGGTACGAAGCTGGATGCAAATATTGACAACAATAGTGATAACGAGAATAGCCAAACCTATGACGTTCGCAAGAAGTGTCTTGTTGTCCATAGACGCTAAAGAAGGCATTAAGTTAGCCATCATCGTGCACATGAAGGCCATACTTCCTAACTTGGTTGCTTGGTCCAAGCTTCCTGGCATGTCACCACTGAGATCCACAGGCAACTTCATGGCGACAGTTATCACTGTGATAGAAGCAGCATTGAGTGTGAAATATTTAGATGGAAACCACATTTTGTTATTTCTAAAACCATGCAAATAATCAGCTCCCATTGCAATGATGCAAAAAATCGATGCTACCGCGATGTAGATGCCAATCCATATCATAGGTTTGCTGTACCCGTTCATAATTTCCAATTCTTCTGCCTGATAACAATAATTAAGCAAGGTGGACACCATGTTTTCGGTTATTATTGAACTGACTTCTGGATTATACTGAGCATCAAGTTTTAACTGATTCACAATACTGTAACAACCGGCTACTGGGTAATTATTATTCATGTTCAAAACTGTTGAGCTAAGTAATGGCTAATTTGATTCTATGTTTTTTTATGAAATCAGAAGAAGATCGATAAACCTCTATTATAACAAGTCATAATTCATATCTTTCTCAGAAGTTGCGTAATTGCATCCAAAATTCTAGTCAATGCAACTGAAGACCCACTCCTTTAATTAGTGATAGTGACTTGGACATTGAAATGCAAATAGATATTTTCAAAAATAGTCTCCAATGATATCTATCACTCATATCGGCGATGTCATTTGATAAGTTTTAATTGGTTTAGGTGTGTGTGTCTATTGTCTCTAGTTCGTCATATATAATTAGCTGAAGGATGGGCAAAATGAATAAATGATTACCAAGAAGTTGCTTATATTTTGATCATTTTGGATGGAAGTTTTCATCAAATTACTACCTCCGTCTTATTGACTTAGCACACGTTTTTAAAAATCTCTACTAACTATACTTTTCACTAATAAACTAACATTTCTACCCACTAAAATTTCTTTTGATTAGTTGTTACATGAAATGTACATTTGTTTGGAAAAACTCAAAATAGGTAAAAATCATAGGGTTAATGTACAAATTCGTTACTGTACTTTGCGAAAAAGTTCATGTAGATTACTAAACTTTTAAAATATGCAATTGGATTACTGTACTTTCAAACTTGTCACCACGCCTACTTTTGCTCAATTTTGGTTCAAAGTTTAGTGACCCAATTGCACATTGCCATGTACATTTTTACAAGTACAGTAACCTAATTGAAATATGGCGAAAGTTTGGTAACCTAATTGAACATTTTTGAAAGTACAGTAATCCAATTGCATATTTTAAAAGTTTAGTAACCTACACGAACTTTTTCGCAAAGTACAATAACGAATTTGTACATTAACCCAAAATCATATCTGATAGTTAATTAAAAATCTGATTATAATTAAAAATCATTATCATCCGGTCCTCATATCTGATAGTTAATTGTTCCTTTCTAGCCGCTTTCCTTGCTTGGTTATGGCCCATGGTCCGTGGATACAGGTCATCCTCAAAAAGCTCGTTCGGAGTGGCAATCGGGTTGTCGTCGGAGAGATCAACCGAGTCGGTGAAAAAGTTGTCGTTTTCCTCGTTTTGAACCCGAGGTGGTGCACACCATTTTGGATGAAATCGTACAACCTCCCAAGCTTCTTTCATGTTGAAGCCTTTGCTGTACGTTTGAAAGCATTCATTGAGGGCTCTTTTGTACACCATATCATCGTCGTTACCGCTATGCCAAGAAGTAATACGAGAGTGTCCTTCGTATATTCCATTGAAGTCTTTGCAATATCTCTTTACATAAAGCCATTTGGAGGATAGTGTGTCGGCATAGCGAACCCAACCGTGTTCTTTGGCGTTAAACTTTTCTTCCACCATAGACCATAAAGTACCCCGTTTTTTATTGTTGCCGGGGACGGAGTCCTCAGACATGTCACACCAACATGTAGCCAACCACGCTTCTTCCTCTCCCGACCAATTTTTTTTGACAAATTTTCGGATCGGAATCAACACGCTTTTTATGGCTTCTTTTTTTGGGAGATTGTTGGAGTTGTTTTCCGGATCGTTGGGTGGTTTGTTGTTCGGGTTGTTGGGTTTGTTGTTGGGGTTGTTGTTGTGGTTGAAAGAATGGTTGTTGGGGTTGAAAGAATGGTTGTTGGGGTTGAGGGTTAATTTCATACGGTTGTTCTTGTTGTTGTTGTTGACCGTATTCGTATGGTTGTGGATAATACGGTGGATACATCCCATAAGGTGGCACATTCGGATTGGGAATAGGGGGTGAGCTACTCGAACCGGGAGCGTTTGGTATTCCGAATAACATGAGGTTTGTGTACGACATATTATCGAGATTTGAGTGAGGGTCCGGGTTTTGATTTGAGTGAGGGTTCGGGTTTTGATTTGGAGAAGACATGGTGATGAAATTGTTTTGAGTTGTAAAAAATTGATTAGGAAAAGAAAGTGATTGGTGTGTGAAAAAATATGGTGTTTGGTATGTATATATATTGTTAATGTGAATAATTCTCATTGACCAATAATTGTGCGAAACATAATATAAATACATTACAAAACGTAAATGGGCTCAGCCCAATATAAAATAGTCTTATCTAAATAATAACCCGCTAACAGCCCTCCGCAGTTGAAGCGGGAGAAGGGCGGATGCTCAAACTGGCACGAAAATCGTCAAATAACACATATGGTAGACCTTTGGTGAATATATTGGCGTACGGGTAGCGTGATGGAACATGCAAAACGCGAACCTGACCTGCAGCAACCTGATCGCATACAAAGTGAATGTCAATCTCTATATGCTTCGTGCGCTGATGTTACACGGGGATTAGAAGAGAGGAAAACAACGCTGACATTATCATAGTAAACAAGCGTAGCAGAAAATAGTGGTAAATGAAGCTCGCGAAGAAGATTTCGCAACCAAGAAGTCTCTGCCACAGCATTGGCAACTCCACGATACTTAGCCTCTGCACTAGAACGAGAGACAATATACTGGCACTTAGAAGACCATGACAGTTAATTGTTGCCAAGAAAAACACAATAGCCCGAAGTAGAACGGCGAGTAGTTGGGCATCCAACCCAATTAGCATCCGAATAAGCAACTAATGAAGAAGTCGAAGAGGAATACAACTGCAAGCCGTGACCCAAAGTACCCTTCACATACCACAAAATACGTTTGAGAGCGGCAAGATGAGACTCCCGAGGATCATGCATGAAGAGACATATCTGCTGAACCGCATATGAGAGGTCATGCCTAGTAATTGTAAGGTACTGTAAGGCCCTAACGAGACTCCGATATAGAGTGAGATCAGCAACCGGAACACCATCAGCACCAAGTTTGGAATCTGAATCAACCGGAGTACGACATGGCTGACAATTCACCACACCTGCACATTCAAGAATCTCCGCTGCATACATTTTGATGTGTAAAATCTAGTTATAAAAATAAACTAAGAAATACTGACACTTAACTATTACACAACTGGGGTAAGTATACCCTATCGTATATAATATAGCTACAGTAAGTCTAGGTTCGTTCCACAGGGAATGTAGATTATATACCTAAAATATAATTAATTTATATACTGAAAAAGACTTGGGTTTGTGTAACCAGTTTGTTACTTTGCTTAAACTACTAAAATTAAACTAAAAGGCAAGTAAACTCAGAAAGAGTTAAATTTAATTTATTAAACTTATTCAGATATTAAAAACGACACTTACTTAAATTATTTCATTAATGACTTCAGGGAGTTTAATTAAAACAAAGTTATCTAGCAATCAATGCTCATCTTAATTTAGATCAGGTTTAACGTTCGCCATCACCTTCACATATATCTTGATTAACTAATCAATAATTTAACTTAATGAAAGACGTTCGCCAATATCATTACTTTATACATTTAAGTTTAATTATTTAACTTATACCAAATCTGCATTCGCTATCATTGGATTAATCATACATAGACATATAATCAAATAATGAAATAACTTTGTGACAAACATTTGCTATAATCACTAATTAAATCATTAACAAGCTTCAATAATATAATAAAACTTAAACACATAAAAAGTTTCAATTAAACATTAATTAAATTGCATGATAACACCCCTAATCATTAATTATTTCATTCAAGTAAGTGCAAAGAAATTTAACCACTCATAATCATTATAAAATAAACACAAATAATAATTGAAAATAAAGTAAACATTATTATTAAAATAATAAAAGAATACAAACAAAATAATTATTGTGCCCGTACAATGACTCCGCGTAACCCTAACTCCTTCCGCTCCAAAAGCGCATTCCTAACCCCTAAGAAAAACCCTAAAATTCGAATTTAAGGTTAAAAACCCAATTTTTGAATTTTAGATTCGTAAACTAAATTTTTCGTAGCTGAAAAGTTATATTTTTCTTCAAGGTCTAGGCTGCTATTTATATAATATATGTACACCGCCTAGTCCAACCGGCGGTTGAATATTAGAACCGGCGGCTATAATAAACTTGTTGTACGCTCCAAGTCAAATTCACGGCTCTTCTTTTTATGTGACTCAACCGTCGGCTCATTTCCACAACCGGCGGCTCACCTTTTAAATCCTTTTTCTTCTAGAACGTTCAACCGTTGACCAGCCTTTTGAATACATCTCGACACAAACTTGCTGCAAGCCATTTCTTCTAGATCTTGGGCCCAAATTATTTTAAGTAATTAAAGTACCATACTTATTTAATAAGCTTTATATATTTTTAGGGAGAATTACATATATCCCCTCTACAAACACCCTAAATTACATATATACCCAAACACATTTTTAAATTACATATATACCCAAATACGTATTTTAAGTATACTAAAATTAAAAAAAAAACAGTAAATATTATCTATTTTAAATATAACCAATTGCTGGGCTGAAAATTTTGTATAGTTCTAAAAATTTATACTATTTTTTAAAAATTTTAGTATACTTAAAATAGGGATTTGGGTATATATGTAATTTAAAAATGTGTTTGGGTATATATGTAATTTAGGGTGTTTGTGGAGGGGATATATGTAATTCTCCCATATATTTAACACAAAATCTCGTTAGTCAAATAATGACTAAATCTCCAGCCCAAACTATAATAGTTATTATGCCCAAATAATTGAAGCCCATTTCTTTCTTTGGTCCAACTCGTAAACTCTAATAAATCCAATTTCTTTTCGCGCAATCCACTTAACTCGTCAAACTCAATTATTTGAATAACTTTCTTCAATCCTTGTACATTTTCTTGTCCCAGCTCATTTATATACCTATTTGCAAATATTAACCAAATCAATATCTATTATCAAACAAATGCAATATAAATATAAATAAAAATAATAAATATTATTAAAATAAATATAACATTATTTAATGTTATCAAATTATCCCCACACTTAACTTCTACTTGTCCTCAAGTAGACTAAAACTAAACTACTAAATAAACTAAATATAACAGCACATCACTAATCCAAATATAATTACTTATAAGCATAAAACTAATATTTAAAAATTAAAATACCCAAATTAAAAATCCGTTTCATATTTCAAAATTTAAACAGTTTAATCAACATGGATAACTATTTTGTTCATAAGGAAATAAATTCCTTTATTGTTGTTGTTGTTGTTGTTGTTGTTGTTGTTGTTGTTGCTGTAATATATCGTCCATAAATGAGTACCAATATTGTTGTCCACTTAAACAATCTACACTTATATTTCTGAAAATACATTTATTGTTAGTATGTACATTACTTTTAATCCCCACTTATGATATACCACTAAAAATTTAGTCATGCATTTTACTTTATATTTAAAATAAGTATATAAAAATCATTTTTAAGAATCAAGACATTGGTG
Organism: Helichrysum umbraculigerum; assembly: GCA_949592205.1. Classification (NCBI taxonomy): domain Eukaryota; kingdom Viridiplantae; phylum Streptophyta; class Magnoliopsida; order Asterales; family Asteraceae; genus Helichrysum; species Helichrysum umbraculigerum. The sequence goes on along the minus strand of CATIUR010000001.1, from coordinate 124,489,918 downwards.
ACAGGTCTGCATTTTCATATAACAGAGCGACATAACTTGATTCAAGTAAAACAAACACTTTAAAATTAAACCAGCGGTGACAGTTCTATACCTTAGTATAACAGAGCGACATATAGTTTGATTAATTTAGGAATCTTAAATTTTAAAGATTTTATATTTCTTTTGCTTATTTTTAAGAATACTAATATGAGACCAGGTCCGTATTTCCATACAACAGAGGAAACAATTAGTAGACCCCCAAATGTTTTTATATAAAAATCAAAAATATAAAATAATGCATGCTAAATCTAGGAATTAAGACTTTTGTCATACATCATAGTGTTTATCACAAAGTAATATACAAGTTTAAATTTACTTTTTAAAATTCAGAAATTTTCATATAGATTGCCTATCAGTACATCATATAATGAAACTATACATCACTTATTATTATTTTAAAATTATATGCACAAAAAGTTTAAATCCATGTTAAAGTCTAAACTTTAAAAATAAAACAAACTTTTAATAAAACTATTTTAATTAATAAATACTTAGTTTCAAGACTTTAAAATAATTCATTTTTAAGAATAGTGATTTTTTATTATTATTATTTTTTTAAAAAAATTAAGTAAAATCTACGGACAAGTAAACTTCTTTTCCCATCCCCACACTTAAATTGTACAATGTCCCCATTGTACTAAACAGTAAAATTAAAAATGAAATAGAAATAGAAAAGAAGTTAGAACATAAAACTCCCCTTATATCTCTCGAAAAGTCCACTAGCACGCGAGAGTCAGCAGCATCATCCGAAATCACACAAAAACAAAACAAAAGAAAACATAACATATAAAACAATTAAATACATAGTTTAAACAGAAAAATAAATCCTAACTCACTTTCGTAGGAATCACGATTGCATTTAGCATATGCAATAAGCTTTTAAACCCCTCGGTATCCCAAGTGGACGAGTTATAGTCTCGTGAGGGTTTCCAGTGAACTAACCCACAAAGTTCAAAACTTTTAAATCTATTTATTCTTCGGGTAAATCACAAGTGCCTCCCACTCGTTTCCAGTATCTTCTTCATGATATAACTTCAATATATGACCATTAACAATAAAATGTCCTCCATCCTTTTGAAACAACTCAACATAACCTGACGGATAACCATGCTTAACCGTATATGGACCAGTCCATCTTGGTTTAAACTTTGGCTGTTTTAATTTAAATCTAGATTGAAATAATAGTACTATAACACCCCTCTTTTAGTATATGAATATTATATTATTTATCAAGGAAGCGTATAATTTAAAACATATTTCATTACTATACTTTATAGATATTATACAGAACTTGTACATATGGTGGTACATAACAGATTTAAAATTTCTAAAATCATAATTCACTTATTACACAAACGGGGTATTATATAATTACAAACTTAGTTTGTCAAAAACCATATCAGAGTAGCACGGTGTCAAACATTCCCTGCTTCAAAAGCATCATCTTCCTGCTACCCACCTCCCAAAATATGACCTGCAGGAAGTAAAATGGGGGATTAGCACAAGGCTAAGTGAATGAATTCGTCAAACACAATTTAACTTAGCATAACTACTTGTTTACACCAAACAAATGTAAACACACAATTCAACTAATCAACAATTCAACTATGATGATCGGTGGCTCTGGAGATACCATAATACCTGGGTGATTCCTCCAGAACACTTACCCAACCATATCCGTATGGTCATAACGGATGAGACCGATAGCTAATGGCTATTATATTCAAACACAGGTACTACACACAACGAATGAAACAAGTCCTCGTGTAATTCATAAAATAACCAACTAGCCTAACCGTAATGTTGACCTCAATAACAACTGATGCCCGAAGGCCAAATAGCACGTAGATTCATAATCAGCAATACTAATTAAAAATTCAACAAACATATCTACGTTCACTTGTTACAACCAAACAGTTACAACTAAATCAAAAAGTGAGTTTCAAATCCACTCACCGATACCTCGGTAGTCTCAAACTCAAATCCTGATATCACTGAGTTTTTGGAGGATCTGATAACAACATCAAATATAAGTTAGTATTTTGTCTCATCAATGTATAACTTATATTAATACATACTCGTAAACATGTATAATATAACTAATGGATGTTCTACATCATTTAATCACATGATAGTATCATACAAACAATATTCAAGCAACAATTAAAGACCAAACAACAAGAACAATGAAACTGATATGTGCAGACACTAATTCGCGCCGCAACAGGAACACATCGTGTCGCTATCTAGTTAAGGTCGTGTCGCAATAACTTAGAATCGCGTTGCGATTCATTACCTATCGCGTCGCGATATAACAAGGTTGCGTCGCGATGTGCATCGGCGTTTTTTTCACAGACCTGCACCAAACAACTGTTCTTGCATGAACTTTACCACAAAACTACCATTTCCAGCTTACCAATTTCAGTACAACAAGCTTTCTAATACTAAAGAAACATCATTCAACAACTTCAAACCTCCTATAACAATTTGTAACCTCAAGTCTATAGAAATCATCATATTCTCAAGGTATTAATCCTAACCACTTCAAACAACTTAACAAATTTTGAATGACTACATATATCATCACCAAAATCAGTTCACAATCATCATATAACATCATTAATCATCATGAAAAACTCAAGAAATCAATAAATTCCACAATTTCATATTTAACCTAACAATACTTGAGTTTATGAACATAGCACTACTTACACTTGATGATGGAGATAATGATTTCAAAGAAAAGATGGAGATGAACTTGCAATCACAACTTCAATTTCAATAATCCTAATAATGAATTCAATTTCTTTCTTTAATATTTGAGTTCTTAAAAAAAAGGTATGAGTTTACAAATGGAAATGAGATTGGGGAAATGTCTCCAAAAGAAGGTCGGCTCTCCTATTAAACCGACTCCCTTCTTTAGGTATTTTTATACCTGTCTTAATTCTATTGTCTGGAACCCAAATATCATTTGCGAGAACTATTACTTTATTTTACCGTCAATTACAACAATTTAAAGGAACTATAATTTCACTATCCACAATAAGTTCTGGGACTTGTTTATCTAAGTTTCACAATTAAACACCAAAATATTAAATAATTTCTAACACAATTTAAATAATAAATTTAAGATACGAAATTACCAGACCAGTGGAGAGGATGTTACAAGTACCTTATCACCCGGTTTAAACTCCTTCCTAATTTTCAATTTCCGATCATGCCAAACCTTAGTACGCTCTTTATACAAACGTGAATTTTCATAAGCTTGCAACCTTAATTCATCTAATTCATGTAATTGTAAAAATATTTTCTCACCTGCTTCGATCAAATCCATGTTACAATTCTTCAACGCCCAAGAAGCCTTTATGCTCCACCTCAACCGACAAATGACACGTCTTACCATAAAGTAACCGATAAGGTGCTGTCCCAATAGGTGTTTTGTAAGCGGTTCTAAATGCCCATAAGGCATCATCTAGCTTCTTCGCCTAAACAGCTCTATTATCTTTCACAGTCTTCTCCAATATTCTCTTCAATGCTCGATTAGTATTTTCAACTTGACCACTTGTTTGAGGGTGGTAAGAAGTTGAAAACCTATGTGTCACTCCATATTTCTTCATAACTTTCTCTAATTGTTGATTTGCAAAATGACTTCCACGATCACTAATTAAAGCTTTAGGAATACCAAATCTACAAAACAAATTCTTCAAGAAATCTATCACAACTCTAGCATCATTCCGTGGCAAAGCTTTTGCCTCCGCCCATTTAGACACATAATCAACCGCAACCAAGATATATTCACACTTATACGACGGTGGAAACGGTCCCATAAAATCTATACCCTATATATCAAACACTTCACAAACTTGAATGCTTTGTTGTGGCATTTCATCTCTTTTAGAAATGTTACCCGTTTGCTGGCATGCATCACATGTTTGACAAAGCGTCTGCGCTTCTTTAAAAATCATAGGCCAATAAAAACCTGCATCAAATACTTTCTTACCAGTGACAGAAGGTCAATAATGCCCACCAGTCGGTCCATGGTGACATTCATCTAAAATCCTCCTAGTCTCGGCTCCATATACACATCTTCTTATCATACCATAAGCACAAACCCTAAACAAATATGGATATTCCCAGAAATAGTACTTCAAATCTGAAAAGAATTTGCTCTTTTGTTGATGCGTCATTCCTTTTCTTAAAATACCGGCAACCAAATAGTTAGCAAAACCCGCGAACCATGGTACTTCTTCCTCATTCTCTGCATCATCAACCTGTAAAAGAAATTCTTCTGGAAAAGCATCGTCTATGTCAGTATCGCCTAACTTATCTAAGTTTGGATTTTCCAACCTTGACAAGTGATCAGCAGCAAGGTTTTCAGCTCCCCTTTTATCCTTTATCTCAATATCAAATTCTTGTAATAAAAGAATCCAACGAATAAGACAGGGTTTAGCATCTTGTTTAGCAAATAAATATTTAAGAGCTGAATGGTCAGTAAATACTACGGTTTTAGACAAAACCAAATAAGGCCTAAACTTATCAAAAGCAAACACAACAGCTAAAAGTTCTTTCTTAGTAGTAGTATAATTTTGCTGAGCTCCATTAAGTGTCTTACTAGCATAATAAATAGGTCTAAAATGATTTCCTTCTCGTTGTCCTAAAACTGCACCTAAAGCATAGTCACTAGCATCACACATTAACTCAAAAGGTTGTGACCAATCAGGTGAAACCATAATGGGTGCATGGGTTAATTGGTCTTTCAAGGTCTCAAATGCCTTCACACAATCTGGGTTAAAGTCAAAGGTAACGTCTTTTTCTAAAAGTTTGGTCATAGGTCTTGTAATCTTTGAAAAATCTTTTATAAACCTACGGTAGAATCCCGCATGACCTAAGAAACTCCTAACAGCTTGAAAACTTGTAGGTGGAGGTAACTTAGCAATAACATCTATCTTCGCTCTATCTACCTCAATCCCCACACTAGACACTTTATGTCCCAACACAATCCCTTCTTTAACCATAAAATGATATTTTCCCAATTTAAAACCAAATGTGCCTTTTCACATCTTTCAAGCATTTTATCTAAATTAGATAAACAAGTTTCAAAAGAATTTCCAAAAACTGAAAAATCATCCATGAAAACTTCCATGGAAGTTTCAATCATATCTTGAAAAATAGCAATCATACATCTTTGAAAAGTGGCTGGGGCATTACATAACCCAAAAGGCATTCTCCTATAAGCATAAGTACCAAAAGGACATGTAAATGTTGTTTTTTCTTGATATTTAGGGTCTATAGGTATTTGAAAATATCCACAAAATCCATCAAGAAAACAAAAGAATTCATTTCCTGCAAGTCTTTCTAACATTTGGTCAATAAAGGTAAAGGGAAATGATCCTTATGGGTAGCATCATTAAGCTTTCTATAATCAATACATACTCTCCATCCCGTGACTGTCCTAGTAGGAACTAATTCATTTTGGTCATTTGTAATTACAGTCATACCCCCCCTTTTAGGAACACAATGAACTGGACTTACCCAAGGGCTATCAGAAATCGGATAAATAATACCCGCATCAAGCAACTTAATTACCTCTTTCTTAACAACATCTTTCATATTTGGATTAAGCCTCCGCTGTCTTTGAACAACAGGTTTCACATCATCTAAAAAATTTATTTTATGTTTGCAAAAAGATGGGCTTATACTGGGTATGTCAGATGTACGTCAAGCAAAGGCACCCTTGTGAGCTTTCAAAACATTTAATAATTCAGATTTTCAGAATTTAAAAGAGTAGAAGAAATTACTACTGGTAGCAAATTTTCCTCTTGCAAGTAAGCATATTCCAAATGACTCGGTAATGGCTTTAGCTCCAAATCTCTTGGTGGATCCTCCAACGATGTTTTGATCCTCTTCTGATCTTCATTCTTTAGCTTCTCAAAAACTGGTTGCTCTTCTTCTTCCATATCAGCTTCCATAGCTAAAAGCAACTCTTCTTCAGTCATCTTATCTTCAACAGATTCCAATAGTTCAGCAAGTTCATCATCTGTTCCAAGCAATCTCCATAACTCCTCATCCATAGCTTCATCTATCACATCAATACTAAAACAAGTATCATCAGTAGAATACGGATGCTTCATGGCTTTATCAACCGTGAAAGCAATCCTTTCTTGTCCTACTCCTAAGGTTAATTGCTTATTTTTAACATGAATTATAGCATCAGCAGTATGTAAAAATAGTCGTCCTAAAATTAGTGGGACTTTACTATCTTCTTCCATTTCTAAAATAACAAAATCAACAGGAAAAGTAAATTTACATACTTCTACCAACATATTTTCCGCAATTCCAACAGAATATTAGAATGATCTATCGGCCAGTCTAATACTCATATGTGTGGGTTTTAAGGATCCTAAGGACAATTTAGCATATAAAGAATAGGGCATTAAATTTATACTAGCACCTAAATCAGCTAAGGTATCACAAGTCATAAATTTTTCTAAAGTACAAGAAACAATAAAACTTCCCGGATCACCAAGTTTAGGTGGAATCTGATTTTTGACAATAGCAGAGCACTCATCATTCAAAAATGTAGTTGATGCCTCTGAACGCTTATCCTTGTTGCTCACCAACTCCATAATAAATTTGGCATAATTCGGCATCCCAGCTAATACATCAATTAAAGGCACATTGATCCGAATAGCCTTGATCATGTCCACAAACTTCCCATATTGTGCCGCCATCTTCTCCTTCCTCAAGCGTTAAGGATATGGAATCTTTGGTTTATAGGCCTTCACCACCGTTTGTTTGACCTGAGGTGTTGGTTGTGTAGTCTCTTCATCCTTTTCTGCGACTTCTTGCTCTTCATCATCCTGCAAAACAGTGTTAGTAACTTTCGGTGTTTTCACCAGAGGTGGTTGTAACTCCTTCCCACTACGACTAATGATAGCATTAGCATGCTTGGTTCGGGCGGGTAGTGGCTGATATTTTGTACCACTATTATTAGAGGTAATTTGTGTCGGGTTTTGTTGAGTATTACTAGGTAGATCACCGATTGTTCTACTATTCTGTCCCTCAGATAATCTATCCATTTTCCTATCCAGATCTTGAATCGAGGCTTGTTGATTCTTTTGACCTTGCTCCATACTGTTCCCTCATATTCGTCATTTGAGTCTTCAACCTTTCCACACAAGCATCCTGTTTTGAAATAAAGTCCTTCATACTAGCATCCTGTTTTATAACAAAGTCCTTCATACTAGCATCCTGTTTTATAACAAAGTCCTTCATTATTTCCTTCATAGATGGCTCATTATCTTCCTGTTTCTGATGGTCGGGTGTAGCATTGCCTCGTGACTGATACTGATTGTTATAATTTTGATTATATCGATTACCTTGAAAGTTCCCTAAATTCCTATTTTGATAAATGTTCCTTTGATAATTATTTTGGTAATTACCTTGTTGCATGTAATTGGCATCTTCTTCAGCAATCATCATAGGTTGATCATCTTCATTACGTTGATTTGTGGCATGATTACCCCCGCAATTACTACAACCTTCTCTAAGCACCTTTATTTCCATCTTGAGAGTCTTGAACTGATTATCAAACTTGGTTGACATGGCTTTCAATTCTTTCATCATCTCTGAATTATCAGAATTTCTACTATCACCACCTTCAGCAAATGCAACCGTTTTTCGGGCAGGTTTATTCTTTTGATCTTTTGCCCAATTAAGACTCTGTAGCACCTTATCTTCTAGTACCTTCCACGCATCATTTGGAGTCTTATACATGAACAAACCTCCTCCCGAAGCATCAAGAACAGAAGCTGATGGAATATCAAGTCCATTATAGAAAAGTTCAATTGTTTCTGCCTTTGATAAACCATGACCATGACAATTTCTCAACATTTCTTTCATTCTCAACCAAGCTTCCACTAAAGTCTCGTTCTCGTTCTACCTGAATGCTCGAATTTCATTCAGTAATCTTTCCGCTAAAGCCGGAGGAAAATATTGGCTAACAAACGCTTCCCTCATTTGATCTCAAGTCTGGATAGTATTTGGCTCAAGTTCTTGGTACCAAATCTTAGCTTCCCCACACAAGGACATCGGGAAAGTCCGTAGCTTAATAGCTTCATCCGTATTTGGCCCATACTTGAACATATCTCCTATCTCCAAGAAATTGGCAATGTGTTTGTGCGGATCGGCCCGCACTCTTCCATCAAACTGAATATCGTTGATCATTTGTAAATGATTACCCTTTAATAAAAAGTTGTTATCGATCGGTGGCCTTTGAATGGCAGATGTCGGCATAGAAGCAACGGTCCTAGTCCGGGGCCACATAGGAGTATCATTCTCGTTAGCCATTTCTTCCTTTTCTTCCTTCTGGTTTAACTTCCTCTTCGTCCTCGTATTTAGATTCCAGCTCTCCTTCGTAAGCTTCCTCCATGATTAAGTTTGTTAAAGTTGACCCGCTTTCCGTTGAACTGACAGTTGAATCAGTCGGTTTGTTCTTTGATTTCCTCTTCTTATACTTCTTTGCGGTTTTCTCTGGATCGGACAATGGACTCAGGATTTCGTTTCCTGAAGACCTAGTGCTCATCCACTACCTGATTAAACCTGTAAAAGCACAAAAGATAAAATTGTAAAAACGCACCGGTTCAATATAACTAAAAATAAAAATAAAACAAAAATAACTATCTAGGAAATAACTTCTAAGAAAGGATCAATTAATGTAACATCCTCTCTTCGTGTCTGGTAATTTCTAATTTTAAATTGATATATTTAATTGTGTTAGAAATTATTCGATATTATTTGTTTATTTGAGAAACTTAGGTAAATAAGTTTCAGGACTTATTGTGAATAGTAAATTATTGTTTGTTGTAATTTACTATAGTTGACGGTAGAATAAAATAAGTTTCTCGCAAAAGGTTTTTAGGTTCCAGGCAATAGATAAAAAGGGGACTAGTTTTAAGTGAATACGGGTCGGTGGAAACTTAAGCCGACCTATTTAACTTTCCCTTTTAGGAAAGTTTCATTACTTCTCTTTTTGGAAACCTAATATCTTTTCTAAAGCATCTAATAGGAAACTAAAAACATCTAAACAAAGTTGTTGATTTAAAGCTGTGATTACATGATCATCTCCATCAATTGTGGAAATCATCATCTTCTACAACTAGTGTAAGTTATGCCATGTTTGTGAGCTCAAGCTTTGGTTAGATTAAATATCAAATTTATGAGTAGGTTGATTTATTGAATATATATGATGATTGAAGGATTATAGTGATGCTTACAAACTGATTGAATGTAATTCTAATAGTGAATTCAAGTTCTTAAATGTGATTTGAGTTTATGTTAATGATCAAAAAGGGTTCTATGATTTTGATGATTACTTGATGTTATTAGAAGTTGTTGATTGTAATATGATGTTACTTTGATGCTTAAAAATGTATTTTTGGTGAATTGGTAGCTGAAAGTGAGAATTAGTGATTTTAGTTCGTAGCTGGAAAAGTGCTGTAGCAGGTTCTGCAAGTCTGCGCAGGACAAGGGAATCCGGCGGATTCCTCTGAATCCGGCGGATTCCTCTAAAAGGTGGAAACCGGATTTTTGGGGAATCCGGCGGATTCATAAACGGATTCAGGGGCGGATACGTTTAACTTTGGTCTGATCAGAAATGGAAGTAAAATGGGCATGGGAATCCGGCGGATTCCATCTGAATCCGGCGGATTCATACGAATCCGGGCTTATTCAATTGAATCCTGGCGGATTCCCCTGTTTGTTAAAAGCTGATTGTTTTTAGTTTAAACTTTTACCGATTCTGACCCTCATGATCTTAATTAGCATGTATATTGATACAGTTAGCAAATGTGTACCTATCATTTCTAGTATATATGTTTGCGAGTGTGTATCAATATATGTTATATTCGAATATAAGTTATGATTTTAAGAATGTTATTACTAACTTATATTTGATTGTTGATTCTCAGATCCTCCAAAAGATAAGTGACACTTGGAATTCTGAGATTTTGAAGACAAAGGTATCGGTGAGTGGATTCAGAACTCACCATTTGATTTAGATGTAATCGTTTGGTTACAACAAGTAACGTAGATATGTTGTTATTGCATTTAATATCTTTTATCGATTATAAATCTACGTGCTATGTGTGGCCTTCGGGCATCAGTTGTTAATGAGGTCAACAGGTTGAACTGGTTGGTTGAGCTAGTTTGGTTATTATATGAATTACACATGAACTTGATTCATTTGTTGTGTGTAGTGCCTGTGTTTGATTATAATAACTGTTAGCTATCGGTCTCGTCCGTTATGGCCATACGGATATGGTTGGTTAAGTGTTCTTGGGGAGCCACCCGGGTATTATGGCATTCCCCAGAGCCACCGATCCTCATTACTATATTGTTGACTGGTTGAATCAAATGTTTACGGTTGTTTGATGTAAACAGGTGGTTATGCTAAGTTGAATTGTGTGTGATGAATTCATTCACTTAGCTTTGTGCTAATCCCTCAATTTACTTCCTGCAGGTTATGTTTTGGGATGTGGGTTGCAGGATTGTGACGCTTATGGAGCGGGGAGTGTTTGACTTGTCGTGCTACTCTGACATGTTTTGTAACAAAACTAACGTTTGAAATAATATAATACCCCGTTTGATGTAATGTTTAATAGTTTTAATTGGGTGTGTGTTTGATATGTAAACTATTTATGTACATTATCATAATGTACAGTGTTTTCAGATGCTTTAAATTATACGCTTCCGTGTAAATAATATAATATTGTTGTTTCGAATGAGGGGTGTTATAATTAACTATATTAAATTAAATTTATAAATTACTTAACAAAGTCTATCAAAAGTCCTCGGTAGCTCCTTTGAACAGACACAGAACATAAGCGGAGAAATAGGTCGGCGCGAAGCTTATTAAAAAACTAATTTCTTTAGGGAAGCAGAGCGACCCACCTTATACCTCTTTGTGTTTTGTTACAATGGGTGAGCCGATTTTTCAATTGACAAATTATGTACAATTTAATAATTTAATTTTCTAAGTATTTCTATCACACTCCCCGGCAGCGGCGCCAAAAACTTGATGTGTAAAATCTAGTTATAAAAATAAACTAAGAAATACTGACACTTAACTATTACATAGCTGAGGTAAGTATACCCTATCGTGTATAATATAGCTACAGTAAGTCTAGATTCGTTCCATAGGGAATGTAGATTAAATACTTAAAATATAATTAATTTAAATACTGAAAAAGACTTGGATTTGTAACCAAATTGTTACTTTCCTTAAACTACTAAAATTAAACTAAAAGGCAAGTAAACTCATAAACAGTTAAATTTAATTTATTAAACTTATTCAGATATTAAAAACGACACTTACTTGAATTATTTCATTAATAACTTCAGGGTGTTTAATTAAAACCGGGTTATCTAGCAATCAATGCTCATCTAAATTTAGATCAGGTTTAACGTTCGCCATCACCTTCACATAAATCTTGATTAACTAATTAATAATTTAACTTAATGAAAGACGTTCGCCAATATCATTACTTTATACATTTAAGTTTAATTATTTAACGTATACCAAATCTGCGTTCGCTATCATTGGATTAATCATACATAGACATATAATCAAATAATGAAATAACTTTGTGACAAACATTTTCTATAATCACTAATTAAATCATTAACAAGCTTCAATAATATAATATAACTTAAACACATAAAAAGTTTCAACTAAACATTAATTAAATTGCATAAACATCATAAGATAACACCCCTAATCATTAATTATTTCAGAATTTTTTACCGAAATAATACGTTTTCGTAATACTTTTTCATTTCTAGTATTATTTTGTAAAAGCTTTCAAAACTAGAAGAAACGTGCTAGCCAAACCCGACTCTTCATTTAAGCAATTTAGAAGTCGGGTTTAGCAAACCCGTCTTTGATCACTTTCAGACACACCATAGGAGGGACCACCGTACCAGTTGTACTTTTTGAGAGAGAGAAAGTAGAGTCGGGTTTGGCAAACCCGACTTTACTTTTGCATGAGAGAGGAGACTACTTTGCCAAACCCGACTCTCATTTACATTTTGTTTTTAAAAACGATTACCAACTTTGTTAAATGTATATGTCAAGTATGCATGAAATGGGGGGTCTGTCAACTATGCATGAAATGGGAGGTCCATCAAGTACACCTTATGGTACTTCATCTAACGTTCCTTTTTCAGGTGGAAATATTTTTAGGGATATGAGTAGTCAAAATTATTACACCCTGAATTTTCAAGAACAAAACCAATCTAATTGGTTTAACCAAACAAGTGACGACTTCGCAGTGTCTCCACATTTGATTCCCACTTTTTCAATATTTCCATCTCCTCATATGGAAAGATCACGTGTAAGTCATGTACCATTAAGTTGGGATATTAATACGACACCGAATTTAGGTAATGATGACACTATGGTGGAGGATTAGGATGAGGAGGAGAGACAAGAGGATACAGAATCTGAGGAAGAAAGTATTGTGGAGAGAAATGTTGCTCGTGATAGAGGAAGAAGACAAATTATTAGACCGAGTTGTGGAACACATCATCGTCGTTAATTTTTAGCAATCTTGTATATGTTGTTTACTTTGAAAACTTATATTTTGTATCAATGTACTATTTTTTTATAATATTTAGTTAACAAAAAAAACATCACACATATTTTATATTAATAAATGTACATATATTGCAAACGAAAAATATAAACAATAAACATATAATTAATATACTAAAATATAATTGATCAATACATTTACACTTATCATCATAAACAAATTATCATCAATACATGTACAATTGATCATTTACATTTGTAATGATACATATACATTTAACAAAGTTGGTAATCGGTTTTAAAAACAAAATGTAAATGAGAGTCGGGTTTGGCAAAGTAGTCTCCTCTCTCATGCAAAAGTAAAGTCGGGTTTGCCAAACCCGACTCTACTTTCTCTCTCTCAAAAAGTACAACTGGTACGGTGGTCCCTCCTGTGGTGTGTCTGAAAGTGGTCAAAGACGGGTTTGCTAAACCCGACTTCTAAATTGCTTAAATGAAGAGTCGGGTTTGGCTAGCACGTTTCTACTAGTTTTGAAAGCTTTTACAAAATAATACTAGAAATGAAAAAGTATTACGAAAACGTATTATTTCGGTAAAAAATTCATTATTTCATTCAAGTAAGTTTAAAGAAATTTAGCCACTCATAATCATTATAAAATAAACACAAATACTAATTGAAAATAAAGTAAACATTATTATTAAAATAATAAAAGAATACAAACCAAATAATTATTGTGCTCGTACAATGACTCCGCGTAACCCTAACTCATTCCGCTCCAAAAGCGCGTTCCTAACCCCTAAGAAAAACCCTAAAATTCAAACTTAAGGTTAAAAACCCAATTTTCAAATTTTAGATGCGTAAACTAAATTTTTCGTAGCTGAAAAGTTATATTTTTCGTCAAGGTCTAGGCTGCTATTTATAATATATGTACACCGCCTAGTCCAACCGGCGGTTGAATATTAGAACCGGCGGATGTAATAAACTTGTTGTACGCTCCAAGTCAAATCCACGGCTGTTCTTTTTATGTGACTCAACCGTCGGCTCATTTCCACAACCGGCGGCTCACCTTTTAAATCCTTTTTCTTCTAGAACGTTCAACCGTTGACCAGCCTTTTGAATACATCTCGACACAAACTTGCTGCAAGCCATTTCTTCTAGATCTTGGGCCCAAATTGTTTTAAGTAATTAAATACCGTACTTATTTAATAAGCTTTATATATTTTTAACACAAAATCTCGTTAGTCAAATAATTACTAAATCTCCAGCCCAAACTATAATAGTTATTATGCACAAATAATTGCAGCCCATTTCTTTCTTTGGTCCAACTCGAAACTCTAATAAATCCAATTTCTTTTCGCGCAATCCACTTAACTCGTCAAACTCAATTATTTGAATAACTTTCTTCATTTCTTGTACATTTTCTTGTCCCAGCTCATTTATATACCTATTTGCAAATATTAACCAAATCAATATCTATTATCAAATAAATGCAATATAAATATAAATAAAAATAATAAATATTATTAAAATAAATATAACATTATTTAATGTTATCACTTTTTCCAAGAAAGAAACATCCCGGTATTAGTACGAGAAATCGAGATTCCCAAAAAATAGTTAAGCGGACCAAGATCAGACATGGAGAACTCTCTGTGTAATGAGGCAATAATCTGCTACAAAAAAAAACTGTAGAGGATGCAGTCAAAAGAATATCGTCAACATATAAGAGCAGATAAGCAATATCCGATCCCTGTCAAAAAATAAATAATGACGAGTCACAACGACTATGATAAAAACCAACACGAGTAGCATAACTCGCAAACCGCTGAAACCAAGCTGGGGAGCCTGTTTAAGACCGTATAACGACTTCTGTAGAAGACAGACATGATCAGGACGCTGCAGGTCGCAAAAGCCAGCGGGCTGATGCATATAGAGAGTCTCAGATAAAGAGCCATGTAAAAATGCGTTCTTAACATCCAGCTGATGAACATGCCAGTGTCGAGAAACTGCAAGACTAAGCACAATACGAATAGTAGCCGGTTTGACAACCGGGCTAAATGTCTCATCACAGTCAACTCCTACTTGCTGACTGCGTCCATTAGCAACAAGTCGAGCTTTGTATCCGCTCAATGATCCATCTGCAAAATACTTGTGCTTGAACAACCACATAGAACGAACAATGTTCGCGTTAGGTGGTCGTGGCACAAGAATCCAAGAATTATTTTTAATAAGCGCATTGTATTCATCAAGCATAGCACCTTTCCAGTTGGGATCATTTAAAGCATGAATATAGCTTTTTGGTGTAGGTAAAATAGTGGACACGTTGAGATTAAGACGCGAAGGGGGTTTGGTTTTACCTAGTTGGAAGCGAGTGACCACAGAGTGAGTCGAGAGTGGATTGGGCTACGACTGAGTGGGAGGGGAGGTGGAGGCTATTTCAGATGTGGTGGGTGGCTCAGCCGCGACAGTTGTAGTGGGGTTTGATATAACACCCCTCATTCTGAACATCAATATTATATGATTTTACTCGGAAGCGTATATTAAAAACATACTTTACTATTATACATAATGGAAATGTACATAACATTTTCAAAATATGATACGCCACATAGTTTAAAGTTATTAACACACTGTACACATATTACTCAAATGGGGTATTATATAATTCCAAACTTAGTTTATAACAAAACTATATCAGAGTTAGCAGAGCAGTCAAACATCCCTTGCTTTCAAAGCATCACTTCCTGATCACCCCATAATTAACAAAACCTGCAGGAAGTAAAATGAGGGATTAGCACGAAGCTAAGTGAATGAACTTGTCACACACAATTCAACTTAGCATAATCATTTGTTTACCCCAAATAACCGTAAACATAAACATATTTCAATGAGGATCGGTGGTTCTTGAGATATCATAATACCCTGGGATTCTCCAAGAACACTTACCGTCAATCTGTAAGGCCAATACAGAATAGACCGATAGCTAATGGTTATTACAATCAAACACATGTTCTACACACAACGAATGAATCAAGACTCTGTGTAATTCACACAATAACCAACTAGCCCAACTAACACGTTGACCTCAATAACACTGATGCACAAAGGCCACATAGCACGTAGATTTATAATCAATAACACAGACTAAACATATCTACGTTTACTTGTTGTACCAAACAGTTACAACTAAAACAAATGTGAGTTCCAAATCCACTCACCGATACCTCTGTAGATTCCACACTCAGCAGTCTTATATCAATGAGTATTTGGAGTATCTGAAACATCACATAACACACAAGTTAGTAACTTGTTTTATAATCATCATTCTAACATATTTATTCAAGCAGGTAAGTCCCTGTAGTCTAAGTAAACAAAAGTCTAATCTGAAATGAAATCAGAAAATCCCGAAATGACGTTTAAAAACTGAAAAATGCCATTTTCGACCCCTAGATGACCCCGAATGGCCAAAAACTACCTAGACTCTTAAAATAGAGCCTTGATCATTGGGCCGTTCCCGAGTGACCATGCGAATTTCAGCTCAATCTGAATTGATATAAAAATTTGTAAATTTTTAGTCACTAAAGGTGCAAGGTCTTGTACACTTGTGCACTTTTAAAATTTGCAAAACAAAAGTTTTAAAACTCTCGGTTCGCAGTGGTCTCAACTCGCAGGTCAACTCGGTTCGCACATTTCAGGTCGATTCGCACAGCGAGTCAACTCGTTTCGCAACAAGAACTAGGTTCGCAGAAGCTCGTCTCGATTCGTGACATTTCAACTCGCTTCGCGAGATCTCAACTCGCTTCGCGAGACGAACTGAGTTCTGCGAGTTTCGCTGCTGTTTTCATAAAAACTCGAATTTAACACAAACACACTCAGTTTCAGGTTGCTTCTAACACTTCAGGTAACCACTATAACATCGAAATCAAGTTTCAATTTCGAGTATAACTCAATAACCCAAATAATCAAACCTTTTAAAAACTCAAACTCACTTTTTGGTGATGAAGAAGAAAGGATTAATAAGCTGATGAAGCTTATGATGATTATGATAGTTCTGATATGGTAGAATCGAAATCACAGCCTTTGCAAATTTAGTAAAATTTCAAGTTTGAAACTTATGTTTTGGTTTGATGTTTAGGAAATGAAGAAAGAAAGTTCAGGGAAGCAAATATAAGTCGGCTCACAAACCGACTCCACTTATCAAGTGGTGTAATTTTATACCCGTCCTAAATCAATTGTCTGGAACCCAAAAACCATTTGCAAGAAATTTATTTTATTTTACCGTCATCTATATTAATTTTAGATAACTAATATTTCACTATTCACAATAAGTCCTGAGACCTATTTATTTAAGTTTCACAGTAAAACAAATAATATCAGGTAATTCCTAAAACCATTAAATAATCAATTTAAAATAGAAAATTACCAGACCACTGGAGAGGATGTTACAAATCTCCCCTCCTTAAGAAGATTTCGTCCCCGAAATCTCATCATGGTCAAATAATCCAGGATATCTGGATCTCATACTCTCCTCAGTTTCCCAAGTTAAGTTAGAACCTAAACTATGTTTCCAGTTGACTAACACCATGGGAATCTGTTTCTTTCTAAGTTTAGTTACTTTCTGGTCAAGAATTTCAACAGGTTCTTCAACTAACTTCTGGTTCTGATCCACTCGTAAGTCTTGTAAAGGAAGAATCTGAGACTGATTTTCAATATTGCATTTTCTCAAATAACACACATTAAATGTATTATGAATCTCTGCGAGCTCTGGAGGAAGATCAAGAGTAACTGACTGATCATTTACAATTTAACAAATTCTTAAGGGACCAATGTATCTAGGAGCTAACTTCCCTCGTTTTCCGAACTGAATAACCCCTTTCCAGGGAGAAACTTTCAAATAAACAAGTTCGCCTTCAGAAAATGGAACTGGTCTTCTACGTGGATCCGCATACTTTTTCTGCCTGTCACGCGCTGCTTTCAACTTTTCACGTGCAATTGCTACTTTATCCGCGGTTATCTGAATAATATCGGGCCCAGCAAACTGTTTCTCTCCGGCTTCTAACCAACAAGTAGGCGTTCTGCAACGACGCCCATACAACATCTCATATGGAGGCATACCAATACTGGAATGATAGGAATTATTATAAGCAAATTCCACTAACGGTAGATGAGAATCCCAAGAACCGCCATACTCAATAACACAAGCTCGAAGCATATCCTCGAGTGTCTGAATCGTCCTCTCAGATTGGCCATCAGTTTGAGGATGATACGCTGTACTGAGATTCACATGTGTACCCAACTCTTGCTGTAAACTTTGCCAGAAATGAGAAATAAACTGAGAATCTCTATCTGACACAATCGACAACGGAATACCACGACGGGAAACAATCTCATTAACATACAACTGGGCAAGCTTACTCAGCGATGCAGTTTCACTAGTAGCCAGAAAATGAGCACTTTTCGTCAATCTGTCTACGATAACCCAAATCATATCATTTCCTCGAAATGTACGCGGAAGTTTAGTCACAAAATCCATAGTCAAATGTTCCCGCTTCCACTCTGGAATTTCCAACTGTTTCAGTGACCTATACGGCTTCTGGTGTTCAGCTTTGACCTGAGCACAAATATGACAGGTACCAACAAATTGTGCTATATCAGTTTTCATCGTGGGCCACCAGTACAAGGGTTTCAAGTCATTACACATTCGAGTACTACCAGGATGAACAGATAATCTAGACTTATGGGCTTCAGTCTAAATCATATCCCGAATACCACCAATAAGAGGAATCCAAACACGAGACTGAAAAGTCTTTAATCCTCTATAATCATCAACTAACAACTCTTTTCTTTTCAACATAATTTCAGACTTCAAATTATGATCCAATAAGGCTTCCAACTATGCAGCTTTAATTTTATCCACTAAATCTGAGGAAACATCAACTTTCAAATAATAAACTCGGTCAGAGGTACCTTTTCGGCTTAAAGCATCAGCAACCACATTAGCTTTGCCTGGATGGTAACGAATGTCACAATCATAATCTTTGATTAACTCTAACCATCGTCTCTGACGCATAATCAACTCTTTCTGAGAAAACATGTACTGAAGACTCTTGTGATCTGTACAGATAATACACCTTGTACCATAAAGATAATGTCTCCAGATTTTTAATGCAAACACAACAGCTACCAACTCTAAATCATGAGTAGGGTAATTTCTTTCATGCTGTTTCAACTGCCGAGAAGCATATGCAATAACTCTGTCTCTCTGCATAAGAACACCACCTAATCCAGCATAAGATGCATCACAGTAAACAACAAAATCTTCAGACCTATCTGGTAATGCCAACACCGGTGCCTGGCACAATAACTGTTTTAAGGTCTGAAAAGCTAACTCCTGATGTTCAGTCCATACAAATTTCTCATCCTTACGGGTCAATTTAGTCAACGGACCGGCAATCTTAGAAAAGTCTTTAATGAATTTCCTGTAATAACCCGCTAAACCAAGAAAACTCTTTATCTCTGAAGCAGTCTTTGGAGGTTTCCAATTCATCACAGCTTCAATTTTAGAAGGATCAACTTTGACACCATTACTACAGATAATATGGCCCAGAAATTGCACCTCCCGAATCTAGAATTCACATTTAGAAAACTTTGCGTATAAGTGTTCTCTTTTCAACGTTTCCAACACTAATCTCAAATGCATTTCATGTTCTGATTCGGATTTCGAATACACCAGAATATCATCAATAAACACAATCACAAATTTGTCAAGAAAAGGTCGACAAACTCGATTCATCAAATCCATAAACACTGCTGGAGCATTTGTTAGACCAAACGGCATAACCAGGAATTCAAAATGACCATACCTGGTACGAAAAGCAGTTTTAGGAATATCCTGTTCACGAACGCGAACCTGATGATAACCCGACCTCAAATCAATTTTAGAATAAAACGAAGATCCCTGCAACTGATCAAACAAATCATCTATTCGAGGCAGAGGATATTTATTCTTTACCGTTCGTTGATTCAATTCCCGATAATCAATACACATTCTGAAAGACCCGTCTTTCTTTTTCACAAACAACACCGGTGCACCCCACGGTGAAGAACTAGGTCTAATAAACCTTTTATCCAATAATTCCTGTATCTGATTCATCATTTCACGTATTTCAGAAGGAGCTAATCTATAGGGAGCTTTGGCTACAGGCGGCGAGCCAGGAACAAGATCAATCTGATATTCAACTTCCCTAGCCGGTGGTAAACCAGGCAATTCATCGGGAAACACCTCCGGATATTCAGAAACTACCCGGACATCAGAAATGGATTTCTTTTCTAATTTGGCATCGATAACATAAGCTAGATAAGACTCACAACCTTTAGACAAAGATTTCCTAGCTTTCATCATACTGATCAGAGGAATATTCCCACTATCCCGTTCTCCTCGAGCCACGACATATGACTCTTCAAAAATTGAGATTCTTATCAACTTATGGTGGCAATCTATACTTGCTTTATACTGACTTAGCCAATCCATGCCAATAATCACTTAAAAACTAGGAATTGGCATCAACAGAAAGGAAATTGGAAAAGTCTGCTCATCTATCACAATACTAGCTCCAGTCACCGAGGTGGTAACAGGAACCAATTTGCCACTAGCTATTTCTACCTCAACGGGTTTGATAATTACAGTAGGGTTCAATTTCAACTTATCACAAAAACACACAGATATAAAAGAGCAGTTAGCTCCAGAATCAAATAACACACGTGCTGGTACAGAGTTTATAAGAAAAGTACCAGTGATAACTTCCTCTGTGTGGACAGCCTCATCGACTGCCATCTGAAAGGCCCTACTTGCAGCTGGCGGAGGATTCTTCCGCTTTTGCCCGGAAGATGACGAACTCCCGACCGAAACCAAACTCTGTTTCTTCGCCTCAGAACATTCTCCAACTCTGTGACCTTCTTTCTTACAATTCCAACAGACAAAATTCGGATACTTGCAGTTCTTAAACTCATGACCAAGTTCACCACATTTAACACACTTGTTCGTTTGAACAGTACACGGCCCAGTATGTTTAGACCTACAAGTACTACACCAGTTGAAACTACCAGAAGAACCACTTTTATTACCAGATTTTTGACCTTGACGATTACTCTGCCACCTTTGCTTTCCTTTTCCCGGAGATTCATTTCTGGATTTCTGATCAGATCTATCTTTAGCTGTAAAACCTTGAGCTCTCATATCAATGTCAACAGAACGTGCAAAGTTAAAATCCTGAGATAAAGTACCTGCTAACCTCACTGTAGTGCGATAATTCGGAGGCAAGACATCAACAAACTGCTCGATTCTGGTTTTCTCATTAGGGACCCATTCTTGAACAAATCTCAACTTCTCAGAAAACTGGGATATCAACTCATCAATTGTCATTTTATCAGTCAAGTGTAGATTCACAAACTCCCTTCTAATGCGAGCCATATCAAAATCTGAACAATATTGTTTACAAACCTCATTACGAAATTCAGCCCATCGAATAGATTCTTTTTGTTGCTGAGTGAAATGACCAGTGATCGAATCCCACCAAACCATGGCTTCATCTTTCAAACATTGAACTGCATAGGAAACTTTAGATTCTTCTTCACAATGGGTAACATCAAATTTCCTTTCCATGTCTCTTAACCAGTTTAAAGTTACTGATGGATTTGTACTACCACTAAATTCCGGTGGTTTACTTGCCATAAACGTCTTGAAAGAACAAAATTTACTTGGCATAGGTGGTGGAACAGTACCAAAAACCGGTAATTGCTGCTGAAACCATTGATGAGATGATTCAGCTTCCTTCTGTCGACGATAATCTCTAAGTCTAATTACTTCATCTTGTAACTGGAAAAGATAATCCTCTCTATTCGATTCTTCATGACCAGGAATGGAAGTACCCTCATGATGTCTCTCATTATGAGTATCTGAAGGATGAACATCGATCCTTGAGGCATTATTAGGGTTGGTGGTCGGTTGCTCGTTATCTGCCATATCTGTATTCAACACAACACTTGAAACTCGTTAATCGTTAGTACCTATCTACTAACAGATTCACAACCAATGCTAAATCCATACCCAGGAATGTTTGACAAAACACGACTCAGAATTGGGATTGAACACTTTATAATGCTCAATTCACCCAAAAATATGCTCTGATACCAACTTATAACACCCCTCATTCTGAACATCAATATTATATGATTTTACTTGGAAGCGTATATTAAAAACATACTTTACTATTATACATAATGGAAATGTACATAACTTTTTCAAAATATGATACACCACATAGTTTAAAGTTATTAACACACTGTACACATATTACTCAAACGGGGTATTATATAATTCCAAACTTAGTTTATAACAAAACTATATCAGAGTTAGCAGAGCAGTCAAACATCCCTTGCTTTCAAAGCTTCACTTCCTGATCACCCTATAATTAACAAAACCTGCAGGAAGTAAAATGAGGGATTAGCACGAAGCTAAGTGAATGAACTTGTCACACACAATTCAACTTAGCATAATCATTTGTTTACCCCAAATAACCGTAAACATAAACATATTTCAATGAGGATCGGTGGTTCTTGAGATATCATAATACCCGGGGATTCTCCAAGAACACTTACCGTCAATCTGTAAGGCCAATACAGAATAGACCGATAGCTAATGGTTATTACAATCAAACACATGTTCTACACACAACGAATGAATCAAGACTCTGTGTAATTCACACAATAACCAACTAGCCCAACTAACACGTTGACCTCAATAACACTTATGCACAAAGGCCACATAGCACGTAGATTTATAATCAATAACACAGACTAAACATATCTACGTTTACTTGTTGTACCAAACAGTTACAACTAAAACAAATGTGAGTTCCAAATCCACTCACCGATACCTCTGTAGATTCCACACTCAGCAGTCTTATATCACTGAGTATTTGGAGTATCTGAAACATCACATAACACACAAGTTAGTAACTTGTTTTATAATCATCATTCTAACATATTTATTCAAGCAGGTAAGTCCCTGTAGTCTAAGTAAACAAAAGTCTAATCTGAAATGAAAACAGAAAATCCCGAAATGACGTTTAAAAACTGAAAAATGCCATTTTCGACCCCTAGATGACCCCGAATGGCCAAAAACTACCTAGACTCTTAGAATAGAGCCTTGATCATTGGGCCGTTCCCGAGTGACCATGCGAATTTCAGCTCAATCCGAATTGATATAAAAATTTGTAAATTTTTAGTCACTAAAGGTGCAAGGTCTTGTACACTTGTGCACTTTTAAAATTTGCAAAACAAAAGTTTTAAAACTCTCGGTTCGCAGTGGTCTCAACTCGCAGGTCAACTCGGTTCGCACATTTCAGGTCGATTCGCACAGCGAGTCAACTCGTTTCGCAACAAGAACTAGGTTCGCAGAAGCTCGTCTCGATTCGTGACATTTCAACTCGCTTCGCGAGATCTCAACTCGCTTCGCGAGACGAACTGAGTTCTGCGAGTTTCGCTGCTGTTTTCATAAAAACTCGAATTTAACACAAACACACTCAGTTTCAGGTTGCTTCTAACACTTCAGGTAACCACTATAACATCGAAATCAAGTTTCAATTTCGAGTATAACTCAATAACCCAAATAATCAAACCTTTTAAAAACTCAAACTCACTTTTTGGTGATGAAGAAGAAAGGATTAATAAGCTGATGAAGCTTATGATGATTATGATAGTTCTGATATGGTAGAATCGAAATCACAGCCTTTGCAAATTTAGTAAAATTTCAAGTTTGAAACTTATGTTTTGGTTTGATGTTTAGGAAATGAAGAAAGAAAGTTCAGGGAAGCAAATATAAGTCGGCTCACAAACCGACTCCACTTATCAAGTGGTGTAATTTTATACCCGTCCTAAATCTATTGTCTGGAACCCAAAAACCATTTGCAAGAAATTTATTTTATTTTACCGTCATCTATAATAATTTAAGATAACTAATATTTCACTATTCACAATAAGTCCTGAGACCTATTTATTTAAGTTTCACAGTAAAACAAATAATATCAGGTAATTCCTAAAACCATTAAATAATCAATTTAAAATAGAAAATTACCAGGCCACTGGAGAGGATGTTACAAATCTCCCCTCCTTAAGAAGATTTCGTCCCCGAAATCTCATCATGGTCAAATAATCCAGGATATCTGGATCTCATACTCTCCTCAGTTTCCCAAGTTAAGTTAGAACCTAAACTATGTTTCCAGTTGACTAACACCATGGGAATCTGTTTCTTTCTAAGTTTAGTTACTTTCTGGTCAAGAATTTCAACAGGTTCTTCAACTAACTTCTGGTTCTGATCCACTCGTAAGTCTTGTAAAGGAAGAATCTGAGACTGATTTTCAATATTGCATTTTCTCAAATAACACACATTAAATGTATTATGAATCTCTGCGAGCTCTGGAGGAAGATCAAGAGTAACTGTCTGATCATTTACAATTTAACAAATTCTTAAGGGACCAATGTATCTAGGAGCTAACTTCCCTCGTTTTCCGAACTGAATAACCCCTTTCCAGGGAGAAACTTTCAAATAAACAAGTTCGCCTTCAGAAAATGGAACTGGTCTTCTACGTGGATCAGCATACTTTTTCTGCCTGTCACGCGCTGCTTTCAACTTTTCACGTGCAATTGCTACTTTATCCGCGGTTATCTGAATAATATCGGGCCCAGCAAACTGTTTCTCTCCGGCTTCTAACCAACAAGTAGGCGTTCTGCAACGACGCCCATACAACATCTCATATGGAGGCATACCAATACTGGAATGATAGGAATTATTATAAGCAAATTCCACTAACGGTAGATGAGAATCCCAAGAACCGCCATACTCAATAACACAAGCTCGAAGCATATCCTCGAGTGTCTGAATCGTCCTCTCAGATTGGCCATCAGTTTGAGGATGATACGCTGTACTGAGATTCACACGTGTACCCAACTCTTGCTGTAAACTTTGCCAGAAATGAGAAATAAACTGAGAATCTCTATCTGACACAATCGACAACGGAATACCACGACGGGAAACAATCTCATTAACATACAACTGGGCAAGCTTACTCAGCGATGCAGTTTCACTAGTAGCCAGAAAATGAGCACTTTTCATCAATCTGTCTACGATAACCCAAATCATATCATTTCCTCGAAATGTACGCGAAAGTTTAGTCACAAAATCCATAGTCAAATGTTCCCGCTTCCACTCTGGAATTTCCAACTGTTTCAGTGACCTATACGGCTTCTGGTGTTCAGCTTTGACCTGAGCACAAATATGACAGGTACCAACAAATTGTGCTATATCAGTTTTCATCGTGGGCCACCAGTACAAGGGTTTCAAGTCATTACACATTCGAGTACTACCAGGATGAACAGATAATCTAGACTTATGGGCTTCAGTCTAAATCATATCCCGAATACCACCAATAAGAGGAATCCAAACACGAGACTGAAAAATCTTTAATCCTCTATAATCATCAACTAACAACTCTTTTCTTTTCAACATAATTTCAGACTTCAAATTATGATCCAATAAGGCTTCCAACTATGCAGCTTTAATTTTATCCACTAAATCTGAGGAAACATCAACTTTCAAATAATAAACTCGGTCAGAGGTACCTTTTCGGCTTAAAGCATCAGCAACCACATTAGCTTTGCCTGGATGGTAACGAATGTCACAATCATAATCTTTGATTAACTCTAACCATCGTCTCTGACGCATAATCAACTCTTTCTGAGAAAACATGTACTGAAGACTCTTGTGATCTGTACAGATAATACACCTTGTACCATAAAGATAATGTCTCCAGATTTTTAATGCAAACACAACAGCTACCAACTCTAAATCATGAGTAGGGTAATTTCTTTCATGCTGTTTCAACTGCCGAGAAGCATATGCAATAACTCTGTCTCTCTGCATAAGAACACCACCTAATCCAGCATAAGATGCATCACAGTAAACAACAAAATCTTCAGACCTATCTGGTAATGCCAACACCGGTGCCTGGCACAATAACTGTTTTAAGGTCTGAAAAGCTAACTCCTGATGTTCAGTCCATACAAATTTCTCATCCTTACGGGTCAATTTAGTCAACGGACCGGCAATCTTAGAAAAGTCTTTAATGAATTTCCTGTAATAACCCGCTAAACCAAGAAAACTCTTTATCTCTGAAGCAGTCTTTGGAGGTTTCCAATTCATCACAGCTTCAATTTTAGAAGGATCAACTTTGACACCATTACTACAGATAATATGGCCCAGAAATTGCACCTCCCGAATCTAGAATTCACATTTAGAAAACTTTGCGTATAAGTGTTCTCTTTTCAACGTTTCCAACACTAATCTCAAATGCATTTCATGTTCTGATTCGGATTTCGAATACACCAGAATATCATCAATAAACACAATCACAAATTTGTCAAGAAAAGGTCGACAAACTCGATTCATCAAATCCATAAACACTGCTGGAGCATTTGTTAGACCAAACGGCATAACCAGGAATTCAAAATGACCATACCTGGTACGAAAAGCAGTTTTAGGAATATCCTGTTCACGAACGCGAACCTGATGATAACCCGACCTCAAATCAATTTTAGAATAAAACGAAGATCCCTGCAACTGATCAAACAAATCATCTATTCGAGGCAGAGGATATTTATTCTTTACCGTTCGTTGATTCAATTCCCGATAATCAATACACATTCTGAAAGACCCGTCTTTCTTTTTCACAAACAACACCGGTGCACCCCACGGTGAAGAACTAGGTCTAATAAACCTTTTATCCAATAATTCCTGTATCTGATTCATCATTTCACGTATTTCAGAAGGAGCTAATCTATAGGGAGCTTTGGCTACAGGCGGCGAGCCAGGAACAAGATCAATCTGATATTCAACTTCCCTAGCCGGTGGTAAACCAGGCAATTCATCGGGAAACACCTCCGGATATTCAGAAACTACCCGGACATCAGAAATGGATTTCTTTTCTAATTTGGCATCGATAACATAAGCTAGATAAGACTCACAACCTTTAGACAAAGATTTCCTAGCTTTCATCATACTGATCAGAGGAATATTCCCACTATCCCGTTCTCCTCGAGCCACGACATATGACTCTTCAAAAATTGAGATTCTTATCAACTTATGGTGGCAATCTATACTTGCTTTATACTGACTTAGCCAATCCATGCCAATAATCACTTAAAAACTAGGAATTGGCATCAACAGAAAGGAAATTGGAAAAGTCTGCTCATCTATCACAATACTAGCTCCAGTCACCGAGGTGGTAACAGGAACCAATTTGCCACTAGCTATTTCTACCTCAACGGGTTCGATAATTACAGTAGGGTTCAATTTCAACTTATCACAAAAACACACAGATATAAAAGAGCAGTTAGCTCCAGAATCAAATAACACACGTGCTGGTACAGAGTTTATAAGAAAAGTACCAGTGATAACTTCCTCTGTGTGGACAGCCTCATCGACTGCCATCTGAAAGGCCCTACTTGCAGCTGGCGGAGGATTCTTCCGCTTTTGCCCGGAAGATGACGAACTCCCGACCGAAACCAAACTCTGTTTCTTCGCCTCAGAACATTCTCCAACTCTGTGACCTTCTTTCTTACAATTCCAACAGACAAAATTCGGATACTTGCAGTTCTTAAACTCATGACCAAGTTCACCACATTTAACAC
Source organism: Helichrysum umbraculigerum (assembly GCA_949592205.1). Classification (NCBI taxonomy): domain Eukaryota; kingdom Viridiplantae; phylum Streptophyta; class Magnoliopsida; order Asterales; family Asteraceae; genus Helichrysum; species Helichrysum umbraculigerum. Next base: position 124,462,541 of record CATIUR010000001.1, on the reverse strand, counting down.
ACTTGTTCGTTTGAACAGTACACGGCCCAGTATGTTTAGACCTACAAGTACTACACCAGTTGAAACTACCAGAAGAACCACTTTTATTACCAGATTTTTGACCTTGACGATTACTCTGCCACCTTTGCTTTCCTTTTCCCGGAGATTCATTTCTGGATTTCTGATCAGATCTATCTTTAGCTGTAAAACCTTGAGCTCTCATATCAATGTCAACAGAACGTGCAAAGTTAAAATCCTGAGATAAAGTACCTGCTAACCTCACTGTAGTGCGATAATTCGGAGGCAAGACATCAACAAACTGCTCGATTCTGGTTTTCTCATTAGGGACCCATTCTTGAACAAATCTCAACTTCTCAGAAAACTGGGATATCAACTCATCAATTGTCATTTTATCAGTCAAGTGTAGATTCACAAACTCCCTTCTAATGCGAGCCATATCAAAATCTGAACAATATTGTTTACAAACCTCATTACGAAATTCAGCCCATCGAATAGATTCTTTTTGTTGCTGAGTGAAATGACCAGTGATCGAATCCCACCAAACCATGGCTTCATCTTTCAAACATTGAACTGCATAGGAAACTTTAGATTCTTCTTCACAATGGGTAACATCAAATTTCCTTTCCATGTCTCTTAACCAGTTTAAAGTTACTGATGGATTTGTACTACCACTAAATTCCGGTGGTTTACTTGCCATAAACGTCTTGAAAGAACAAAATTTACTTGGCATAGGTGGTGGAACAGTACCAAAAACCGGTAATTGCTGCTGAAACCATTGATGAGATGATTCAGCTTCCTTCTGTCGACGATAATCTCTAAGTCTAAGTACTTCATCTTGTAACTGGAAAAGATAATCCTCTCTATTCGATTCTTCATGACCAGGAATGGAAGTACCCTCATGATGTCTCTCATTATGAGTATCTGAAGGATGAACATCGATCCTTGAGGCATTATTAGGGTTGGTGGTCGGTTGCTCGTTATCTGCCATATCTGTATTCAACACAACACTTGAAACTCGTTATTCGTTAGTACCTATCTACTAACAGATTCACAACCAATGCTAAATCCATACCCAGGAATGTTTGACAAAACACGACTCAGAATTGGGATTGAACACTTTATAATGCTCAATTCACCCAAAAATATGCTCTGATACCAACTTATAACACCCCTCATTCTGAACATCAATATTATATGATTTTACTTGGAAGCGTATATTAAAAACATACTTTACTATTATACATAATGGAAATGTACATAACTTTTTCAAAATATGATACACCACATAGTTTAAAGTTATTAACACACTGTACACATATTACTCAAACGGGGTATTATATAATTCCAAACTTAGTTTATAACAAAACTATATCAGAGTTAGCAGAGCAGTCAAACATCCCTTGCTTTCAAAGCATCACTTCCTGATCACCCTATAATTAACAAAACCTGCAGGAAGTAAAATGAGGGATTAGCACGAAGCTAAGTGAATGAACTTGTCACACACAATTCAACTTAGAATAATCATTTGTTTACCCCAAATAACCGTAAACATAAACATATTTCAATGAGGATCGGTGGTTCTTGAGATATCATAATACCCGGGGATTCTCCAAGAACACTTACCGTCAATCTGTAAGGCCAATACAGAATAGACCGATAGCTAATGGTTATTACAATCAAACACATGTTCTACACACAACGAATGAATCAAGACTCTGTGTAATTCACACAATAACCAACTAGCCCAACTAACACGTTGACCTCAATAACACTTATGCACAAAGGCCACATAGCACGTAGATTTATAATCAATAACACAGACTAAACATATCTACGTTTACTTGTTGTACCAAACAGTTACAACTAAAACAAATGTGAGTTCCAAATCCACTCACCGATACCTCTGTAGATTCCACACTCAGCAGTCTTATATCACTGAGTATTTGGAGTATCTGAAACATCACATAACACACAAGTTAGTAACTTGTTTTATAATCATCATTCTAACATATTTATTCAAGCAGGTAAGTCCCTGTAGTCTAAGTAAACAAAAGTCTAATCTGAAATGAAAACAGAAAATCCCGAAATGACGTTTAAAAACTGAAAAATGCCATTTTCGACCCCTAGATGACCCCGAATGGCCAAAAACTACCTAGACTCTTAGAATAGAGCCTTGATCATTGGGCCGTTCCCGAGTGACCATGCGAATTTCAGCTCAATCCGAATTGATATAAAAATTTGTAAATTTTTAGTCACTAAAGGTGCAAGGTCTTGTACACTTGTGCACTTTTAAAATTTGCAAAACAAAAGTTTTAAAACTCTCGGTTCGCAGTGGTCTCAACTCGCAGGTCAACTCGGTTCGCACATTTCAGGTCGATTCGCACAGCGAGTCAACTCGTTTCGCAACAAGAACTAGGTTCGCAGAAGCTCGTCTCGATTCGTGACATTTCAACTCGCTTCGCGAGATCTCAACTCGCTTCGCGAGACGAACTGAGTTCTGCGAGTTTCGCTGCTGTTTTCATAAAAACTCGAATTTAACACAAACACACTCAGTTTCAGGTTGCTTCTAACACTTCAGGTAACCACTATAACATCGAAATCAAGTTTCAATTTCGAGTATAACTCAATAACCCAAATAATCAAACCTTTTAAAAACTCAAACTCACTTTTTGGTGATGAAGAAGAAAGGATTAATAAGCTGATGAAGCTTATGATGATTATGATAGTTCTGATATGGTAGAATCGAAATCACAGCCTTTGCAAATTTAGTAAAATTTCAAGTTTGAAACTTATGTTTTGGTTTGATGTTTAGGAAATGAAGAAAGAAAGTTCAGGGAAGCAAATATAAGTCGGCTCACAAACCGACTCCACTTATCAAGTGGTGTAATTTTATACCCGTCCTAAATCTATTGTCTGGAACCCAAAAACCATTTGCAAGAAATTTATTTTATTTTACCGTCATCTATAATAATTTAAGATAACTAATATTTCACTATTCACAATAAGTCCTGAGACCTATTTATTTAAGTTTCACAGTAAAACAAATAATATCAGGTAATTCCTAAAACCATTAAATAATCAATTTAAAATAGAAAATTACCAGGCCACTGGAGAGGATGTTACAAATCTCCCCTCCTTAAGAAGATTTCGTCCCCGAAATCTCATCATGGTCAAATAATCCAGGATATCTGGATCTCATACTCTCCTCAGTTTCCCAAGTTAAGTTAGAACCTAAACTATGTTTCCAGTTGACTAACACCATGGGAATCTGTTTCTTTCTAAGTTTAGTTACTTTCTGGTCAAGAATTTCAACAGGTTCTTCAACTAACTTCTGGTTCTGATCCACTCGTAAGTCTTGTAAAGGAAGAATCTGAGACTGATTTTCAATATTGCATTTTCTCAAATAACACACATTAAATGTATTATGAATCTCTGCGAGCTCTGGAGGAAGATCAAGAGTAACTGTCTGATCATTTACAATTTAACAAATTCTTAAGGGACCAATGTATCTAGGAGCTAACTTCCCTCGTTTTCCGAACTGAATAACCCCTTTCCAGGGAGAAACTTTCAAATAAACAAGTTCGCCTTCAGAAAATGGAACTGGTCTTCTACGTGGATCAGCATACTTTTTCTGCCTGTCACGCGCTGCTTTCAACTTTTCACGTGCAATTGCTACTTTATCCGCGGTTATCTGAATAATATCGGGCCCAGCAAACTGTTTCTCTCCGGCTTCTAACCAACAAGTAGGCGTTCTGCAACGACGCCCATACAACATCTCATATGGAGGCATACCAATACTGGAATGATAGGAATTATTATAAGCAAATTCCACTAACGGTAGATGAGAATCCCAAGAACCGCCATACTCAATAACACAAGCTCGAAGCATATCCTCGAGTGTCTGAATCGTCCTCTCAGATTGGCCATCAGTTTGAGGATGATACGCTGTACTGAGATTCACACGTGTACCCAACTCTTGCTGTAAACTTTGCCAGAAATGAGAAATAAACTGAGAATCTCTATCTGACACAATCGACAACGGAATACCACGACGGGAAACAATCTCATTAACATACAACTGGGCAAGCTTACTCAGCGATGCAGTTTCACTAGTAGCCAGAAAATGAGCACTTTTCATCAATCTGTCTACGATAACCCAAATCATATCATTTCCTCGAAATGTACGCGAAAGTTTAGTCACAAAATCCGTAGTCAAATGTTCCCGCTTCCACTCTGGAATTTCCAACTGTTTCAGTGACCTATACGGCTTCTGGTGTTCAGCTTTGACCTGAGCACAAATATGACAGGTACCAACAAATTGTGCTATATCAGTTTTCATCGTGGGCCACCAGTACAAGGGTTTCAAGTCATTACACATTCGAGTACTACCAGGATGAACAGATAATCTAGACTTATGGGCTTCAGTCTAAATCATATCCCGAATACCACCAATAAGAGGAATCCAAACACGAGACTGAAAAGTCTTTAATCCTCTATAATCATCAACTAACAACTCTTTTCTTTTCAACATAATTTCAGACTTCAAATTATGATCCAATAAGGCTTCCAACTATGCAGCTTTAATTTTATCCACTAAATCTGAGGAAACATCAACTTTCAAATAATAAACTCGGTCAGAGGTACCTTTTCGGCTTAAAGCATCAGCAACCACATTAGCTTTGCCTGGATGGTAACGAATGTCACAATCATAATCTTTGATTAACTCTAACCATCGTCTCTGACGCATAATCAACTCTTTCTGAGAAAACATGTACTGAAGACTCTTGTGATCTGTACAGATAATACACCTTGTACCATAAAGATAATGTCTCCAGATTTTTAATGCAAACACAACAGCTACCAACTCTAAATCATGAGTAGGGTAATTTCTTTCATGCTGTTTCAACTGCCGAGAAGCATATGCAATAACTCTGTCTCTCTGCATAAGAACACCACCTAATCCAGCATAAGATGCATCACAGTAAACAACAAAATCTTCAGACCTATCTGGTAATGCCAACACCGGTGCCTGGCACAATAACTGTTTTAAGGTCTGAAAAGCTAACTCCTGATGTTCAGTCCATACAAATTTCTCATCCTTACGGGTCAATTTAGTCAACGGACCGGCAATCTTAGAAAAGTCTTTAATGAATTTCCTGTAATAACCCGCTAAACCAAGAAAACTCTTTATCTCTGAAGCAGTCTTTGGAGGTTTCCAATTCATCACAGCTTCAATTTTAGAAGGATCAACTTTGACACCATTACTACAGATAATATGACCCAGAAATTGCACCTCCCGAATCTAGAATTCACATTTAGAAAACTTTGCGTATAAGTGTTCTCTTTTCAACGTTTCCAACACTAATCTCAAATGCATTTCATGTTCTGATTCGGATTTCGAATACACCAGAATATCATCAATAAACACAATCACAAATTTGTCAAGAAAAGGTCGACAAACTCGATTCATCAAATCCATAAACACTGCTGGAGCATTTGTTAGACCAAACGGCATAACCAGGAATTCAAAATGACCATACCTGGTACGAAAAGCAGTTTTAGGAATATCCTGTTCACGAACGCGAACCTGATGATAACCCGACCTCAAATCAATTTTAGAATAAAACGAAGATCCCTGCAACTGATCAAACAAATCATCTATTCGAGGCAGAGGATATTTATTCTTTACCGTTCGTTGATTCAATTCCCGATAATCAATACACATTCTGAAAGACCCGTCTTTCTTTTTCACAAACAACACCGGTGCACCCCACGGTGAAGAACTAGGTCTAATAAACCTTTTATCCAATAATTCCTGTATCTGATTCATCATTTCACGTATTTCAGAAGGAGCTAATCTATAGGGAGCTTTGGCTACAGGCGGCGAGCCAGGAACAAGATCAATCTGATATTCAACTTCCCTAGCCGGTGGTAAACCAGGCAATTCATCGGGAAACACCTCCGGATATTCAGAAACTACCCGGACATCAGAAATGGATTTCTTTTCTAATTTGGCATCGATAACATAAGCTAGATAAGACTCACAACCTTTAGACAAAGATTTCCTAGCTTTCATCATACTGATCAGAGGAATATTCCCACTATCCCGTTCTCCTCGAGCCACGACATATGACTCTTCAGAAATTGAGATTCTTATCAACTTATGGTGGCAATCTATACTTGCTTTATACTGACTTAGCCAATCCATGCCAATAATCACTTAAAAACTAGGAATTGGCATCAACAGAAAGGAAATTGGAAAAGTCTGCTCATCTATCACAATACTAGCTCCAGTCACCGAGGTGGTAACAGGAACCAATTTGCCACTAGCTATTTCTACCTCAACGGGTTTGATAATTACAGTAGGGTTCAATTTCAACTTATCACAAAAACACACAGATATAAAAGAGCAGTTAGCTCCAGAATCAAATAACACACGTGCTGGTACAGAGTTTATAAGAAAAGTACCAGTGATAACTTCCTCTGTGTGGACAGCCTCATCGACTGTCATCTGAAAGGCCCTACTTGCAGCTGGCGGAGGATTCTTCCGCTTTTGCCCGGAAGATGATGAACTCCCGACCGAAACCAAACTCTGTTTCTTCGCCTCAGAACATTCTCCAACTCTGTGACCTTCTTTCTTACAATTCCAACAGACAAAATTCGGATACTTGCAGTTCTTAAACTCATGACCAAGTTCACCACATTTAACACACTTGTTCGTTTGAACAGTACACGGCCTAGTATGTTTAGACCTACAAGTACTACACCAGTTGAAACTACCAGAAGAACCACTTTTATTACCAGATTTTTGACCTTGACGATTACTCTGCCACCTTTGCTTTCCTTTTCCCGAAGATTCATTTCTGGATTTCTGATCAGATCTATCTTTAGCTGGAAAACCTTGAGCTCTCATATCAATGTCAACAGAACGTGCAAAGTTAAAAGCCTGAGATAAAGTACCTGCTAACCTCAATGTAGTGCGATAATTCGGAGGCAAGACATCAACAAACTGCTCGATTCTGGTTTTCTCATTAGGGACCCATTCTTGAACAAATCTCAACTTCTCAGAAAACTGGGATATCAACTCATCAATTGTCATTTTATCAGTCAAGTGTAGATTCACAAACTCCCTTCTAATGCGAGCCATATCAAAATCTGAACAATATTGTTTACAAACCTCATTACGAAATTCAGCCCATCGAATAGATTCTTTTTGTTGCTGAGTGAAATGACCAGTGATCGAATCCCACCAAACCATGGCTTCATCTTTCAAACATTGAACTGCATAGGAAACTTTAGATTCTTCTTCACAATGGGTAACATCAAATTTCCTTTCCATGTCTCTTAACCAGTTTAAAGTTACTGATGGATTTGTACTACCACTAAATTCCGGTGGTTTACTTGCCATAAACGTCTTGAAAGAACAAAATTTACTTGGCATAGGTGGTGGAACAGTACCAAAAACCGGTAATTGCTGCTGAAACCATTGATGAGATGATTTAGCTTCCTTCTGTCGACGATAATCTCTAAGTCTAAGTACTTCATCTTGTAACTGGAAAAGATAATCCTCTCTATTCGATTCTTCATGACCAGGAATGGAAGTACCCTCATGATGTCTCTCATTATGAGTATCTGAAGGATGAACATCGATCCTTGAGGCATTATTAGGGTTGGTGGTCGGTTGCTCGTTATCTGCCATATCTGTATTCAACACAACACTTGAAACTCGTTAATCGTTAGTACCTATCTACTAACAGATTCACAACCAATGCTAAATCCATACCCAGGAATGTTTGACAAAACACGACTCAGAATTGGGATTGAACACTTTATAATGCTCAATTCACCCAAAAATATGCTCTGATACCAACTTATAACACCCCTCATTCTGAACATCAATATTATATGATTTTACTTGGAAACGTATATTAAAAACATACTTTACTATTATACATAATGGAAATGTACATAACTTTTTCAAAATATGATACACCACATAGTTTAAAGTTATTAACACACTGTACACATATTACTCAAACGGGGTATTATATAATTCCAAACTTAGTTTATAACAAAACTATATCAGAGTTAGCAGAGCAGTCAAACATCCCTTGCTTTCAAAGCTTCACTTCCTGATCACCCTATAATTAACAAAACCTGCAGGAAGTAAAATGAGGGATTAGCACGAAGCTAAGTGAATGAACTTGTCACACACAATTCAACTTAGCATAATCATTTGTTTACCCCAAATAACCGTAAACATAAACATATTTCAATGAGGATCGGTGGTTCTTGAGATATCATAATACCCGGGGATTCTCCAAGAACACTTACCGTCAATCTATAAGGCCAATACATAATAGACCGATAGCTAATGGTTATTACAATCAAACACATGTTCTACACACAACGAATGAATCAAGACTCTGTGTAATTCACACAATAACCAACTAGCCCAACTAACACGTTGACCTCAATAACACTGATGCACAAAGGCCACATAGCACGTAGATTTATAATCAATAACACAGACTAAACATATCTACGTTTACTTGTTGTACCAAACAGTTACAACTAAAACAAATGTGAGTTCCAAATCCACTCACCGATACCTCTGTAGATTCCACACTCAGCAGTCTTATATCACTGAGTATTTGGAGTATCTGAAACATCACATAACACACAAGTTAGTAACTTGTTTTATAATCATCATTCTAACATATTTATTCAAGCAGGTAAGTCCCTGTAGTCTAAGTAAACAAAAGTCTAATCTGAAATGAAATCAGAAAATCCCGAAATGACGTTTAAAAACTGAAAAATGCCATTTTCGACCCCTAGATGACCCCGAATGGCCAAAAACAACCTAGACTCTCAAAATAGAGCCTTGATCATTGGGCCGTTCCCGAGTGACCATGCGAATTTCAGCTCAATCCGAATTGATATAAAAATTTGTAAATTTTTAATCACTAAAGGTGCAAGGTCTTGTACACTTGTGCACTTTTAAAATTTGCAAAACAAAAGTTTTAAAACTCTCGGTTCGCAGTGGTCTCAACTCGCAGGTCAACTCGGTTCGCACATTTCAGGTCGATTCGCACAGCGAGTCAACTCGTTTCGCAACAAGAACTGGGTTCGCAGAAGCTCGTCTCGATTCGTGACATTTCAACTCGCTTCGCGAGATCTCAACTCGCTTCGCGAGACGAACTGAGTTCTGCGAGTTTCGCTGCTGTTTTCATAAAAACTCGAATTTAACACAAACACACTCAGTTTCAGGTTGCTTCTAACACTTCAGGTAACCACTATAACATCGAAATCAAGTTTCAATTTCGAGTATAACTCAATAACCCAAATAATCAAACCTTTTAAAAACTCAAACTCACTTTTTGGTGATGAAGAAGAAAGGATTAATAAGCTTATGAAGCTTATGATGATTATGATAGTTCTGATATGGTAGAATCAAAATCACAGCCTTTGCAAATTTAGTAAAATTTCAAGTTTGAAACTTATGTTTTGGTTTGATGTTTAGGAAATGAAGAAAGAAAGTTCAGGGAAGCAAATATAAGTCGGCTCACAAACCGACTCCACTTATCAAGTGGTGTAATTTTATACCCGTCCTAAATCTATTGTCTGGAACCCAAAAACCATTTGCAAGAAATTTATTTTATTTTACCGTCATCTATAATAATTTAAGATAACTAATATTTCACTATTCACAATAAGTCCTGAGACCTATTTATTTAAGTTTCACAGTAAAACAAATAATATCAGGTAATTCCTAAAACCATTAAATAATCAATTTAAAATAGAAAATTACCAGACCACTGGAGAGGCCACTGGAGAGGATGTTACATTTGATGTGTCAGGTTGGGCATCATTTTGAGTTTGGGCTGAGTGGGAGGCGGATTGAGTTTGGGTTGGTGGAGTGTGGTGAGGCACATAAGAGTTGGTAAGTAATTGGCGTGCTATGATGTTTGGTTCATTATCAAGAAAGCTATAAGAGGGAGCATGGTTAGATGTGACAGAACCATATGGGAATATGGTCTCGTCAAATGTGACATTACGGGAAATTATAATTTTGTTGGTAGCAAGATCGAGGCAACAGTACCCACGATGATTGGATGGGTAGCCAAGAAATATGCAAGGCGTCGAGCGTGGGGCAAGTTTGTGGGGTGTATCAAGGTGGGGATAGTGGAGACAACCAACAAAGAGTTTGGGCTGAGTGGGAGGCGGATTGAGTTTGGGTTGGTGGAGTGTGGTGAGGCACATAAGAGTTGGTAAGTAATCGGCGTGTTATGATGTTTGGTTCATTATCAAGAAAGCTATAAGAGGGAGCATGGTTAGATGTGACAGAACCATATGGGAATATGGTCTCGTCAAAGGTGACATTACGGGAAATTATAATTTTGTTGGTAGCAAGATCGAGGCAATAGTACCCACGATGATTGGATGGGTAGCCAAGAAATATGCAAGGCGTCGAGCGTGGGGCAAGTTTGTGGGGTGTATCAAGGTGGGGATAGTAGAGACAACCAATAAAGAGTTTGGGCTGAGTGGGAGGCGGATTGAGTTTGGGTTGGTGGAGTGTGGTGAGGCACATAAGAGTTGGTAAGTAATCGGCGTGCTATGATGTTTGGTTCATTATCAAGAAAGCTATAAGAGGGAGCATGGTTAGATGTGACAGAACCATATGGGAATATGGTCTCGTCAAAGGTGACATTACGGGAAATTATAATTTTGTTGGTAGCAAGATCGAGGCAACAGTACCCACGATGATTGGATGGGTAGCCAAGAAATATGCAAGGCGTCGAGCGTGGGGCAAGTTTGTGGGGTGTATCAAGGTGGGGATAGCAGAGACAACCAAAGACTCGTTAAGTCGAGTAGTTTGGTTTGGTGTTGTATAGGCGAAAGTGTGGAGTTTCTTTATTAATGGCGGAGGAAGGCAAAATGTTTAGGAGATAGGTGGCCATGTGAAGCGCCTCAACCTAAAAATGAGGGGGTAAGTGTGCTTGGAATAAGAGGGTCCGAACAAGATTGTTAATAGTGCGAATCATTCGTTCAGATTTACCATTTTGTTGTGATGTACGGGGGCATGAAAATCGTATATGAATTCCATGTTTGGTGAAAAGTTGGTTAAATGTTGTGTTGTCAAACTCACAACCATGGTCACATTGAAAAGCTTTAATTTCTTTATTAAATTGCGTTTTTACAAAAGAGCGAAATTGTATAAATTTAGCAAATGTATTAGATTTAGATCGTAAAGGATAAACCCACAAATAATGAGAAAAATGATCCAAAAAAATGACATAATATTTAATACCACTAATACTTGAAAGTGGGGAGGTCCACAAATCCGAATGAACAAGATCAAAAGTAGAATTAACAATAGTGTCTGAACTAGTAAATGGAAGTCTCACATGCTTGCCAAGCTGACAAGCATGGCAAAGCAGAGGAGACTTCGTTTTATTACACAAAATAGCATTGCTAGAAAGAAGAGAACGTAGCACATCACTTCCTGGATGTCCAAGTCGTTGATGCCATGTGTGTTGACTAGCGATGAGAGCATAAGGATAGAGTGTGTGTTGGCTAGGCTTTGTGACAGGGTACAAGTCTCCGGTGCTGTCACATCAGGAGGATTTGACGAGTTGAATAATCTTTTACAGAAAACCCAAACTCGTCAAATTCAATTGAAACTTTGTTGTCACGAGTAAACTTACGAAATGAAATTAGATTTTTGACAATATTGGGGGTTACTAATACATTATGTAAGTGAAGTGTGCGATGAGGATTAGGCAAAGTGCTATGGCCCGTGTTGGTGACGGGTATGGAAGCACCGTCACCAACAAAGACGGATGGATAAATGAGTTTATTAAATAAAGTATTAAGATTATTTGCATTGGATATTAGATGAGAGGACGCACCTGTATCAATATTCCAACCCATGTCGACAGATTCTTGAGGAGCCAAAACGCTCAAAGCTTCTGGAGTACTCGATTGGACCGGACCGGCCACTTGGGCATGCTGAAGCTGTTGTGGGCTGACAAATCGGTAATTAGGTGTATATTGAGCATGGTAATTCTGTTGGGCATGGAAACTGTGTTGAGTCTAAGACAAATTTTCTAAGAACTCATATTGGTTTATTAATTGTTGTTGTGCTTGAACAAGCTGGAGTAATTGAGACTCGTTCAATCCTCGAAACCCGTTTGAATAATTCATCTTTGGTGTGTCTGTTTGTTTTTTTTTTTCGTTAATGATATACGAAACTAAGGGGGTGTTTAGTTGCGGAAAAAATGGGGAGTTTTCTAGAAAATTTTTCCAAGAAAAGTGGAAAACACGTTCAAAATGAATTTTTCTGAGAAAATTTTCCAAGAAAATGGAAAATCCACTTTTCCAAAATATAACTTGGAGGTGGAAAACACTTCCCCCACACTTTTCCAAAATTTCCTTTATACAATTCCCCCATACTTTTCCAACTTTTCCAAGATATAACTAGTTTTTCAAAATCCACTTTTCAAACATTTGAACGCGTTTTCTAAATTTTCAACACTGTTCTGGAGAATGATTTTCTTTAGAACATTGGAAATGGAAAATTGTGAAAAATTTTCCACAATTAAACATACCCTAAAAGTTGGAAGAACAAAAGCTTAATATTATATGGTAAAAATTTTCCACAACTAAACATACCCTAAAAGTTGGAAAAACAAAAGCTTAATATTATATGGTAAATTGCGGCTGATGGTCTTGTGATGCAAGGTCGTTGGCTGGGAAGTATGTAGTAAACATTAAATATACTATATTATATATTATAACTAGTTTATGGACCCGTGAAAACACGGGTTTGTTACATATTCTATTATTTGATATATTTTATTACATGTACAATGTTCTTAGCAGTGATGAGGTTAGTAACTTTATATTACAATGCTAAGGACATTATAATGTTCTTACCAGAACTGTTATGTGTCACCGAGGTTAGTGACTTTATATTACAATGCTAAGGACATTATAATGTTCTTACCAGAATTGTTATGTGTCACCATAAACCATCTATTAGAAAGCGATGAAATAATTATATTCAACCACACCATGGACTCATAGGTCCCGTAAAAAATCTTTAACAGCAAATCATGCGTATGAAATTGCAATAACAATATTAGTATCGTCTTACATAGTTAGTACTGTAAGTAGTAATTATAAGTAATTGTACATGTTAGTACTGTCTAGCAAAACACTTAGTGAATTATTGTAATGTAAGCAGTTAGTACTGCCTAAGAATTATCACTTTTAGTACTGCTTATGTTATTTTCATATGTCGGCTAGTTTGTTAGAGTTGATAGTTTGCTGAACAGAACTTACGTGTTCTGAAAAAAAATTACTATAAAAGAACAATGGAAGTAATAAACCCAAAACAACTCATTGCCAATATGGTTGTAGTTTGGTCTGCTGCAGATAACAATAATACAAATCAACACATTCATAAGTATAAGTATCTTAATTAAAATTCTCACCTTTAACTTATTTATTATTATAAAATAATTGTAGTACCACACACATTTACAACTGCATTTGATCTGTACGCTTTTTCTTTGAAAACTCATTGACCAATTCATCAAACACCTTTAGTTCCACCGTCCAACTTTGTATCTTCAAGTTCCACCACTGTAAAACACCTTAATCAACAAACAACACAAGAACAAAAAATACATTAAGAGTATCTCCAATGTAAACTAACAAAACAACCACACTACATATAAGAAGCATAGAACCAAACTGATTTTTGCAAAAATAATTTAAAGCCATTAAAATAAACAAATGAAGGAGAAAAGAATAAGGACACAGAGAAGTAGAAAGTTAGCATGTACCTAAAACTTGTATTAATCAAATGGTTCCAACCTTCATCATTTTCATCTTTGATGCATTCATCTTTTTAGAATCATCCTATGATTATTTAAATGAAATTAATTTCAATAGAACAATTCCATTTAAATGAAATTAAAATCATCCACTTTTACCTCCCAAAAGACATTGTCGAAGGGTTGCAGACAATTCCATTGACAATTTTCATCCATTGACAATTTTGACCCCCTCTCGTCTATATATACATAAAATAGGTAGCAAAATGTAAGCTTATAATAATAATAATAATAATAATAATAATAATAATAAAATTATAAAATTAGAAGAAAATACTCTTGTAATTAACTATTTCAACAATCTCTGCGTAAAAAAATGTACTCATTAGAGTCAAGTATATAAACCAAATCTCACACAAATATAAGGACAAATAAGCATAAGGTGTTTACGATTGTAAACCTCGGATGCGGGTGCTGCTGTGGGACTACAATCACTAAATATGGAAACTTTTCCTTTGTTGGGCGCTGAGGAACTTGGTCTTCCTAGCTCGGCCTGCAATCGAACAAGGACATATAGATCATGCAACATTCATTATTAATAGGGGGAAAAAATTCAGTAAAGCTGGATGGACTAAAAAATACCTTTACACTGGCTATGACTTCAGTTTTACCCATCTTCAATTTTGTTGAACCATTTGCCTGTCAGTAAGGACATATAACCAAGTTGAATATTATCGATCAGCACCCACATATACGAAAAAATGATCAAAACTTTACTGAATGATAAAATAAAGAGAGATGTCTTACTTGAGCAATGACTCCAGATTCCACAAATATGGGTCGGTACGATAATCTTCTACGACCATCAGTACGAAGGTCTTGTGCAATTCCACCTTGTATGAAATGCTTTTCTCCAACAGATAGCCCCACCATTCTTGTACCTAGCACATACATGAATTTAAGTACGTGTATTATACGTTCATGCATTATTATATCACGACTAAAACTTTTAATGAAACAAGTGATTTAATGCTACTGAAGCAGGATGGATATGTCTACAAATTCAGCAGCAATCATCATAAAACTACCAAATTACAACAATTAATTCACATTTCACATTACAACAATTAAAACTATCGAATGCAAAACATCAAGACTACATAATTTCGCAAAACCGCCCTGTATATACTCCATAATTTCACATAAAATACACACAAATCAAATACAGATATCTGTACCTAGAACAATTAAAACATATAAGCCACAAAAAGATAGTTATATGATATACGGAGTAACTAATAGATGATATTCTCCTTCCTATGTGGAGGGTTATATATGTATATTTCTATGGATCTCTAAAAGACAATACGAAAATTTAAAATCTTTCATTCAAAGAGAGATGGATACCATACGGCAACCTTAACGAAAATCATTTCATCATTTCATCGAACACCTGGTGTGCATTCAAGAAGATATTTTCTGTTAACTCATTCAAAGAACTTTGCCTCTATCTCATCATGTTCTCTCTGTAAACAAAAAAAATAAAATAACAAACAGTATGCATCTAATTGACATCATAATGCATAATATATACAAGAGTACAACTAAATGAAGCATAGACCAATTAGACTAAATAGCCACAACATTAAATATAAGAACATGTATATTAGATGTTCAATATAACTATACATGATTCAAAAACAATAGCATTAATAACACTAAATTATCATCTGAAATCTGCAATTAATTAATGATAATAAGCAAATAATCTCCTTTACCTGAATGTCTCTTAAAACCTCAACTCTTTTCCTAATTGTTGGAGTCAAATTCTCAAGTACATCAGCGTGTTCTCCAGCTAAGTTTTGAAGTTTATTCTTATAAATCATTCATAAGATACATATTAAAAATAAAAAGCAATGAAGTAATATCGATCATCATCATCATCATCATAATAATCATCTGTATGTAACTAACGATAAATACCTTAAGGGCATTTACAAGGCCAACACAATCCTCAGCACCAAGAGCTACAAAAGGAAGGAAAAATAACAGAGTAAGTATTATATAATAATAAGGTAACTTTATTTATGACATGTCTAGCTGCTCTTTCTTATTGTTGCCCATGCCCCATGGTGAGAAAGAATAAAAACCCTACAATTGGAAGTGAGGTTGAAGAGGTGAAAAAAAGTGTAAAACCTTCTTAAAGAGATGGGACTATGAGGTTTTGGGTTGAGTTTTGATCAAAGTATACGAGTAACCTGAAAGAATTCGATTAATGAAGATGGAAGAAGACGAAGAAAGTAGAAGAAGAAGAAGATGAGGAATTAATTAAATGGAAGTAACATTTGAATTGTTGATATTCTATCTGCAAAGAAAAGAAAAGGCGTGAAGGACAGAAGGAGGAGGCGTGCAAACCCAATTCCAAGACGATTATTAATTATGCTTAATGGGCCTCGGAAATAACAAATCCGCTAAAGAAATACCTAAATAGTTAAAAAAAAAAAAAAAAAAAAAAAAAAAGAGAAAATTTCTTGCACCACAATGCGCCACGTCATCGCTGAAAACAGCCTAAGAATTGGACAAGTAAACATAATGACATCATCCTAAACTGCCATTTAATATATAAAAATATATAAATATAGATATAGATACCATTCCATTAACTATGAATGGTATTAATTTTATGCGGTGTTTTAAAACCCGAGTTTTTAGTCGACCCGGAAAAATGTTAATTTCTGGTCGGACTGGTCGGACCGGAGTTAATAATAGTATACAGTAGTAGTATTTAGTGAATTTTTTTATAATTATAATTATATTATAATTCTTAATTATATCATGTATAATAATTACAATCCATAGAGTAATAAAGGGTGATGACATATCGATTCTCTTGTTATTCTTGGAATACATATCAATACACATTAATATAATAATTATTATATAATCCATAGAGTAATAAATGGTGATGACACATCAGTCAAAGATTCCCTCATTACCCTAATTATTCTTGAAATTCACAATCAGTCAACATTCCCTAATTATAAATGATTAAATGTACATAGAAATTGTAATAAAAAAACATGAAACCGGGTCAACGCGCCGGTCCGGTTCCCGGTCCAACCCGGTCCGACCGGCCGGGTCAAACGGGTCGTTGACTAGTCAAAGTATCGAAAAAACCGGGTTTTTTGAGCCGAAATTCCCTAAAAATACGGTCCGATCGGGCCGGTCGAACCGGGTCTTAAAACACTGATTTTAGGTGTAATATGCAAAGCAGAAGCAGGGTTAATTGATATGAATGGCAGATTCGATAGAGGTGTACGGAAGGGGTTTTAGGGATTAATTTAGGTATTGCTCTGATACCATGTTAATGTGAATAATTCTCATTGACCAATAATTGTGCGAAACATAATATAAATACATTACAAAACCTAAATGGGCTCAGCCCAATATAAAATAGTCTTATCTAAATAATAACCCGCTAACATATATAAGTGTAAAAGTGAATTTAAAAAAAAATCGGCATTCTAGCCGTTCAACGGTCAATTTTTTTTTTTTAAATGCTGTGTAACGGCTCTTTTTTTTTTTTTTTAAAAAAAACTTTTTTTAAAACAATGACAAACGGTCGGAAAGAAAAATAAAAAAATTGGCCGGGGGTCCCACCTCAATGCTCATTTCTTCCCCGTGCAAACGTCCAAAACGCCCTGCCACCTTCCGCCGAGAACGCCTCGATGCCGGCTATCTAGGGCGTCTCGGCCCTCACATAGCCCCATGCCGGGTGCACTCCAAGTGGTCTAACCATAAGCTATAAGTATTACAGATAATACACATTTGGATTGTAATTCAATTCATTATTGTTCTATAGCAAATTACTCTGCATTAAAGACTAATAATGTGCTTTTTAAAGTACATGTATATAGTCCAATTTTTTTTTTTTTTTTTTTTTTTTACCTTTTTAGATTTGATAATTATTCTTATGACTTTTGATACAAGTATATAGTTAAATAAATGAATGTATAAATCTTATATGACACAAGAGTATAAACATGCAGTAAAATAATTTTAAAAACACTATTTTTAACTAACTGCAAAGATATTTGATTTCACTAAAGTTGAATATAAACTTGAATAATATTCATTAATCAGATTAATTAACATATATTTAGAAGAAGTGATGGAAGCTTGTTGACAACCAGGACTATCAAGTAACTTTATATTATGTGTCAAATCATTTTTGAATTTAGAAGTAAAAAGTCAAACTTTTATGAATACCTAATATTACAGGTTACACTAAATACTAAGTTATAAATCTTATATTTATAACATCCCAATTTTCGTAAGTTATTAATTATATCTATATCTATATTTATATTTAATTGAGTAAAATTATTAGTTTATATCATTAAATTAGAAAATGAGTTTGGTGGCTAAAACAAAGGTTCCTAAACTTGTAAAATCTAGTTGTGACTTATATGTAATAAACTAGAGTAGAGGGTTAAATATGTAAATTCATTTAATTAAATCCCTTACTTAGAAAAGTCTGAAAACAAAAATTGTTTCCTGAGATTGAGATCGAGAGAGAGATACGAAGAGAGAGAGAGATAGCGAGAAAGAGATAGATACGAAGAGAGAGATACAAGCAAAGAGAAGTTGAATTCTTGCTATTAACCTCTAAAATTCTGCATAATCATAAGCTTTGAGGTAAGTATAATTTATATTAATCTTCAATTTGATGTTCTAAATGGAATTTATGATAAACCCTAATTATGGATATTGAGAAAGAAGAGGATTTTTATTATTAGAGGTGTTATATGATGATTATGAGTGTAAATAAATTTGTTTGAGTATAAGTACACTAACTTCTTGTTTGTTTTGAGAAAATTGATTATTGAATTAATTAGTAATTGAAAGAGTAGAGAATTGATGATAAATTTTAAGTTTTTGAAAGAGAATTGGTGTAGGGGATCTTAAAGAGATGAACCTAAAGTTATATAATATGAGTTTTATAATTGTAAATGGAGCTTTGATGATTATGTGATTAAATGGATTAGAGTCTTAAAATGATGATTATGATAATGATGAATTGTTGTTGTTGTTGTTATTCTAATATCATTGGGTACATATGAGAAAAGTGATTAGTTACTAGTTGGATTAATATTTATTATGAGGTAAAGTGGTGAGTTTTGATAATTTGTTATGTAATTGAGTTATAACATGGTTAAATTAGATGTTGAGTCTTGTTGAAATCAGTCCTTAATATGTTAATTGAGTAAGAGTTTATCAATAAAAGGGTTTTAATCATGTTTGAGTCGAATTGGTATGTTTTTGGTGAAAACTCGTAGGTGGACAGCCACATGTGCAGAAAATGGGCTGTTTTCAACAAATCATAACTAAATAACCGTAACTCCGTTTTTGATGTGTAATATAGCGTTGGAAATGTGGGAAAGTCTATTTTCTGTTGGGTATGACCTTACTGCACATAACTGATCTTAAGTTTGTCGAAAAGTGAGTTAATCAGCTGCTGTCCAGTTTTATGAAATATATTAAAAGTGTTGTAAAAGTGTTTATTAAATGGAGTAAGGAGCATACATGGAAGTTAATTAGTAATAATGAATTGAGAAGTGTAATTTGAAAGATAAAGTGGCGATTGGGTGATTATGATAAGGTTGAATCAAATTGATAAAGTTGTAGCTAATATAACTTTGAAAGTTATACGGGTCGAATCATACTAAATGTGTTAATTAATAAGGATGAATTGTTGATGTTGGATACTAATAACCTTGTTAATAGTCTAACTAGATTAATTAGTAATGATTAATATTGATTAAAGTGATGAAGTGATCATAATGATCATAAATTTGATGAATGATTATGAAATTATGATGTTTAAAGTTATTATTCATTAACTTGAAATGAATAGTGTTAAACTACTATAAGTGAATGATAACTCATTTGAATTGTAGTTGAAAGTGATTATCATGATAATTAATCATGATTAAGTGATAATTTAGAAAGTATGGATTTGATATTGATAATTGTGATGATTGTGTAAAATTTATGTGAATTAAGTATTTTAGAGATTTGTGGGTGTAAATATATTGGAATGATGTTGAGATAAGTAACTGACTTGTGTTATTTTGTTGTATTTTCAGATATGGAGAAGACTCAGTGATATTAGACTACTGAGTAGGCAACTATGGGAGTTGCTGAGTGGACCCGTACTCTCAGTGTGATTTAGTTGTGACATATTGGTTACAACGGATAAACATAGTGATTGTGGATTGTTATTGCTGAGATATATATATATATATATATATATATATATATATATATATATATATATATATATATATATATATATATATATATTTGTGTTGTAATTGCCTTTGAGCATTTTGATGAATTAGAGGTCAACTTGACTGGTTGGTTGGACTGGGTTGCTACAGGTTAGCCAACTTAGGAATTGTGAACATGTGTTGTGAATGGATCTATGTTGGTTAAAGGTAGCAAACAGTTATCGGTAATACCACTGTATTGGCCTGCAGTTGGTTATAAGTGTTGCTTGGTGCGTCTCCCGGGTCTGTGGACGTCACAAGGACCACCGATCCTCTTGATGATGTTGTGTCTATGTATTATTTGCTGTTAATCGGTACTGTTATGCTGAGTTGTTCTGATAGTGACAGGTTGACTCACTTAGCTTTGTGTTAATCCCGTTATTTACTCCTAGCAGGTCTTGAGATGATTTGGGCTGGGCAAGGAGTGGGCTAAAGAATGTTTGACTAGTATCACTCTGATAATATTTTGATACCGTCTAACATGTTTTGTTATTTAATGCCTAGGATATATGTTGACAATTCATAAACTCTACTAGCTTGTACATATAACTTATGTAACGTTTTGTAAATGACATCAGGTCATTCATGTTAATATTTAGATGGGATTTCGCTTCCGACTAAAAAAAAATGGTATAAAATTATGGTGTGTTATAATATTCATGTTTGTATGTTAGTAATATCGATGTCTATGACATCGAATGTATTTTTGATAGTCATTCAAGCTTATGACACAAAAACCAGTTTGTTCAAATAAACTATAAACATGCATGTACGAGTAATAAGGGAATGGGAATAGGAATAGGAATGACAAAGGGAATATAAATGAATCATATAACTATTATCATTCCATTGGTGATGCTCGGTTGATTTTAGAAAATGATTATCATTATCATCAATACAAATATTTAACAAAGATTGAAAGTAATTGTATTAGAACCCACCGTCCTATTCATTTTTCAATTCATCATCGAGTTCTTCCTAAATAATAAAAATCAACGTAAATAGCCTCTATCTTTCAATTAGCTGTTGTTTTGTAAATAGCCTATTGATAAGGTGATTTTGTTTTCTGTCGATGTAGTAATTTATTGTTCATTTTTCAAAGAATATTACTCAAATACAATAATATAGATCTGTTCATGTTATAGATGTAGCGCAATATGTTCATGTTATAGATGTAGAGCAGACGAACATCAAGAATAAAACAATAATAATAATAAAAAATTCATCTTAGTACGAATGAATGTTATTATCCGTAAGAGAAACCGAAAAAAGTAATAAAAAATAAAATAAAAAGCATAAATGTAGACGTGGAGTGATGGAATGATAAGGAAGTGGATAATGATTAACTAATACCACCAATTTTCTGGGTATTGGAGTATGGGCTAGTTTTAAGGAATAATCGATTATACAGTAGTTAATCAAGTATTGTTTTTCATTTCCTTTCCCATTACTTATTAATGGTGTAACCACCTCTCAACATCGACATTGCTCCACCCCGTCCCGACGGGACGGGACACGTTCCCATAATCCCCGAACCGCCCCACCACAGTGGAGCGGTACCAACCAGAAACATTCCCTGACATAACGTATCAGGGACCAGAGCTGGTCGGGATCGTACAAATAAGTCAGCGTACATCCATCGTGTCTCATTGGCTGAGAGGTAAAGACAAATGTGACACACGCTCCTTCAAGATCGTTCTATGGATTGGGCTTTACCGTTTAGGCGGGAAACCTCAAATGGGCCGGGCCAGGCCCATACGTCGCAACGGTCCACTCATCCTCACATATTATATATAAGCCATACTTAGAACCTTTTGGCCACATACATTCACATACATACTCACTTCCATAAACCCTAAACCCTGGTTTACTCTACCACCTTGAATCTTCCTTGAGATTTAAGGTTATTTACAGCAATTGGAGCGTAGATTTAACTCGGTACATCACCCCTCTCACACATTCATGCACTCGAGTAAACCTATGCTCGATCAAATGGCGCCGTCCGTTTAAGACAATTTCATTCATCAGCTTGAAGTTTCAAAAAAAAACACGACCTCAAAGCCACCTTTACAACTAGAAACCGCCGTTTATGGCGTCCGAAGGCGGCACAACGCCGTCGCGAGCTCCGGCGAGCCCCCACGTAACAGACCCCGTGGTCTCACAGTTAGTATCATTACCACCGCTAGCAGGCCAGCAGGTGGCGGCAACCATTATTCAGACACAGAACATTCTGGCTGACCAACGCCGCCGCGAGACCGCCGAAGCAAACCGTATACGCCTGCATTTCTCAACACCGGCGACGGCAGCCGGAACAAGCAGCGTCTCAAGTCCGCAGATGTTCACACCGATGTCCGGCGTAACAACCCCGCTCCCGAACACAAACATGCAGCAGACCATGCTCACTCCAAGCATGGCGCAGCACGTGCTATCACAGATGGGTTACTTCGTCGGGCCGGACACCTTTTCGCCCCAACAACACCAGTGGCCACAAATGTACTACCCCCAACAAGTGCCTTTACAGCACTACACACCGCCGCTGGTACAACACACGCCGCTGAGCAACAACTCCCAAACGCCCACAAGCACGCAGCAGACAGACCAGTCGCAGCAGAACAACCCAGCAGCCATGCTAGCTCAGATACTTCATCAAGCAATGCAACCACCTACCCCTGCACCACCGCCACCGCCGGAGAACCCAATGGTGGCAAACTTAAGAGCGGCGCTAATGGGGCTCCCCGTGCCGAGGCAGATCCAAGCCCCCGATGTTGCCATGCACTTCATGGAGCACGTAGCGGTAACCCCATTGCCGTACAACACCAGCGTGCCACTGGGGGTAGGCAACTATGACGGTACCACGGACCCAGAGGACTTCCTCTGTGGCTTCGATAATGCAATCAGAACTCAGCACTGGAGCGACGCGGTAGCGTGCCACATGTTCCAGTCAGTCCTGCATGACCTGGCGCGGCGTTGGCTACATGAGCAACCCCCCAGGAGCATCACCGGCTGGCCCGATCTAAGGGAGAAGTTCATAAGGCGATTCCATCAAAGAAAGACAGAGGAGCTGTCACACATGGCGGCACACTACCTGTTCCAACGCCATGACGAAGGTTTGGCAGACTTCATCGACAGTCACGCAAATCAATGCCTTCGAATACCAGGACTACCGGAGAGCCAACAAATTTCAGGCTTCATCAATTGCCTGGACAAGAACAGGTTTAGCGCTCTCGTTGATCAACTAACGGAAACCCTGCCAAAGACTGTGGCAGCAATGCAAGACAAAGCACGAAGCTTCATCAGGGTTGGCGCGGTGCGCCCACACGCCAGGCCGCGGCACAACAACAGCTACTCCGCCGGCCCCTCACCGTCACACCGGCGGGACAGAGGAAACCCAAGGGAGTACAGGTACCCAAGATACAGGCCCGCGGAGCGACAAACCCTACTCTCATCCTTGAGCAAGTCACCGAAAGAAATCCTCGCAACAGAGCCAGAGGCAAAACGCTTCCCACCCCCACGGCCCATGTTAACGAAATACGGAAAGCAAAGTAATAAATACTGTAGGTATCACGAAGAGAAGGGCCACGATACAAATGATTGCAGAGAGCTCAAAGCAGTCATCATCAACGCCGTGAAAGCAGGCAAGCTCGAGCACTTAGTCATCGGTGCAAGAGCCACGCGAAAGCAGGAGGAAGACAAGCCTGCAGGGGGGGGTGACAGGAAAAAGGCTCAGGTGTTACCGCCTCCCGATGGAACAATCCACATGATTCAATGCTGGACCAGCGGGCAACGACGCAAGGTGGAAGCGTTGGAAACATGGGAAAGGCAAGAAATAAGTTTCCCACCCATTCAGGATGCCAGCCCATCCGCCGAGCCGCTAATCATATCTGGCAGAATAGACAACCACCACGTAGAAAGAATTTATGTGGACAGCGGCAGCGCGCTGGATATCATGTACGAACACTGTTTCATCCAGCTGCCCCGAGGCACTCAACGGCTGCTAAACTCATACGACTCACCATTGGTGGGATTTTCGGGCGAAACAAACTGGCCACTCGGAAAAATAACTCTGGAAGCGTGCTTAGGGCACAACGAAGCTTACAGGTCCACCGCACTGGAATTCATAGTGGTGCGATCACCGTCGCGGCATAACATCATATTGGGGAGAACGGGCCTGCGGGCTTTCGGCGCGGTGGTCTCCACTGTTCACGGGATGATAAAGTTTCCAACGCAGCAGGGCATCGCCACACTCAGGTGCTCACCCGCGACGGCAACAATGTGCGCACCCGTCGCGGTGGAAACACCCAAACAGATCACTATCCCCAGCCCGGCGGAGGAGGATGTCATCATTAACCCAGCTTACCCCGATCAAGCAATCAAGATAAACAAAGACCTTCCGAAGGAAACCAAGATACAAATCATAAAAATCCTCCAAGATAACATGGATGTGTTTGCATTTCGCTACGCCGATATGACAGGGGTCCCTCGGAGCATAGCCGAGCACAAACTCAATGTTAACCCCAGCCTCACCCCAGTGAGACAGAAAAAGAGGGGGATGGCCCCGGACCGCAGCAAGTTCTTGACAGCAGAAGTTGACGGGCTAGTTGCAGCAGGTGTCATGCGGGAGGTAAAGTACCAAACCTGGGTGGCCAACCCAGTCTTGGTCAAGAAGTCCAACGGGGACTGGAGGATGTGCGTGGATTATAAAGACCTTAACAAGGCCTGCCCCAAAGATAACTACCCCCTGCCCGAAATCGATTGGAAAGTGGAGTCACTTGCAGGTTTCCGCCTCAAGTGCTTTTTAGATGCATACAAGGGCTATCACCAAATTCACATGGCAAAAGAGGACGAAGATAAAACAGCGTTCCACACCGCCAAAGGAATCTTTTGCTATCAAAAGATGCCATTCGGCTTGAAAAACGCCGGCGCAACATATCAAAGAGTTATCGACGCAGCATTCCAGCATCAAATTGGCCGAAATGTTGAGGCCTACGTTGACGACATTGTGATCAAAAGCAACTCCGAGTCAAACCTCCTGAGTGATATGCTGGAAACATTCGCCACGCTGCGGAGCATCGGTATGAAACTGAACCCAGCCAAATGCACCTTCGGGATGGAGGAGGGCAAGTTCCTAGGGCACATAATCTCTTCCAGGGGGATCAAAGCCAACCCCAAAAAGATCGATGCAATAGTAGGGATGCCCTCACCAAGTTCAAGACAGCAAGTCCAGAGCCTTACAGGGAAACTCGCGGCGTTGACACGTTTCTTGTCACGCGCAGCAGACAGGTCACTCCCTTTCTTTGCCACCCTCCGGGGTTGTTTACATAACAATAATTTTGTGTGGTCAGATGAGGCGGAACAAGCATTCCAAGAGATGAAGGCTTTCATGCAGGAGCTACCCACTCTGACCGCACCCATCGCGGGAGAGACCTTGCTGCTGTACATCGCAGCGTCAGGTGACGCAGTGAGCTCAGTCCTCATTGCAGAAAGAAACAAGGTGCAGCTGCCCATCTATTTCGTAAGCAAAGCACTGCAGGGGGGCGAACTCAATTACAACCCCATGGAGAAACTCATCCTAGCAATTGTATATTCAGCGCGGCGGCTGCGTCGCTACTTTCAAGCGCACCCCATAGTGGTACTCACGGACCAGCCAATTAAACAAGTCCTAACCAAGCCAGAAGTATCGGGTAGACTGGCCAAATGGGCCATAGAGCTGGGGGAACATGAGATCTTTTTCAAACCACGCAGCGCTGTCAAAGGGCAAGTAATGGCCGATTTCTTGGCAGAAATACCCAAAGGATCTGAAGGAATGGCTCAGAGCCCCACGTCCGCACCCACTGCGGCGGATACCTGGGAGTTATGGACCGACGGCGCATCAAGTTCTGAAGGGTCTGGGGCTGGACTAATCCTGATAAGCCCAACCGGAAAAGAATACACTTATGCCCTACGATTCGAATTCCCGGCATCAAACAACGAATCAGAATATGAGGCGCTTCTCGCGGGCCTGCGCCTCGCACTGGCCATGGACATCAAGAATTTAAAAGCTTTTGTGGATTCCCAACTCGTGGCAAATCAAATCTCAGGCCTATTTGAAGCGAAAGAACCAGCAATGAAACAGTACCTCAGCCTGACGAGAACAACAATAGAGGGTTTTAATACTTTCAGCATCGAGCAGGTCCCCCGGGGCAGAAACAAACGGGCGGACGCCCTCAGTAAGCTAGCATCCCTCAACTTTGCCCATCTGACAAAAGAAGTACTTGTCGAAGTTCTCAAGCAAAAATCCATCATGGCCGACCCCACGGTGGAGGACATACAAGAGGAAGGTGACACCTGGATGACACCATTCATCAAGTTCATCAATACTGGAGTACTTCCAGACGATCCGGGTCAGGCCCGAAAAATACGAGTCAACGCACCGAGGTACTTCATAAAAAATGGGGTGCTCTACAGAAAAACTTTCTCCGGCCCGGAGTTGAGGTGCGTTGGGCCTGCGCAGGCGGAGAATGTCATCAGAGAAATACACGAAGGGGCATGCGGTTTGCACGCCGGCCCCCGTTCAATAGTAGCAAAGATAGCAAGGCATGGTTATTTCTGGCCAACCATGCACAAAGACACACTGGAGATAACACGAAAATGCCACGCATGTCAAATCCACGCCCCGGTGCAGCGTACCCCCAGGCATGACCTGATCCCAGTTACATCAGCATGGCCTTTCCACAAGTGGGGCATCGACATTGTGGGTCCTTTCCCGGTGGACCACGGAGGTGTAAAATTTCTGGTGGTAGCAATTGACTACTTCACCAAATGGGTGGAGGCGAAAGCGGTAAATAGAATCACAGGGCAAAAGGTACTCGACTTTGTGTGGAATGACATTGTTTGTCGTTTCGGTGTGCCGCATGAAATCGTAAGTGATAACGGGAAACAGTTCGCTGACAACCCTTTCAAATCGTGGTGCGAAGGTCTCCAAATAAAACAAACTTTCACTTCCGTGGCGCACCCCCAAGCGAACGGACAGGTCGAAGTCACCAACCGCGACATCGTTGAGGGCATCAAAGCGCGATTAGATACAAACACAAGGGGCTGGGCCGAGGAATTGCCAAATGTACTGTGGGCACACCGCACAACGCCCAAGGAAAGCACGGGTGAGACCCCCTACAGCTTGGTTTACGGGTCAGAAGCGGTGATCCCTGCCGAGATAAGCGTGCCCACGCCCAGGGTGGCGCAATTCGACGAAGATGTGAATGAGATACACCGCAGGGAACATTTAGAACTCACGGATGTAAGAAGGGAGTACGCCTCGGTAAGGGAGGCAGAAAACAAAAGGAAAATGGCGCGGTACTACAACCGCAGAGTGCACCCACTAACCTTCCAAGTTGGAGATTATGTCTGGAGGAAGAACGAGGTGAGCCGCGCCGAAGACATGGGCAAGCTAGGCCCGAAATGGGAAGGACCATACAGGGTCGCCACGAGCTACGGCAATGGAGCATATAGCCTGGTCAACCTCAACGGGACTCCGATCCCCCGCACCTGGCATGCGACAAACTTGAAAAAGTGCTACGTCTGAGGCCACACACAGTGCCACATCCCATGGGTCGCCTCGCCGCATCAACGGCAGGCCTAAACCCCATCCAGAAAATGTTTTCTGTTTTACTTCCTTAAGTCTTTGTAATGGTTGATAGCGCAAGTTAGGAGCAAGTCTGATCAGCTTTTTTTCCTGTACCCATGCTATGTATTTTCAAAATTTTCCAACGTAATGAAAATCCAACGACCATTGCAAAACTACTAGCTCTAATTTGTTTACATACGCGTGCATCTGCTGAACACTTAAGCGAAGCAACGCGCAACCTCAACACTTGTAAAAATCCGAAAGCCAAAGAGCCGACCAAAACAAAGTGGTCACAGCCATCTCATGACACACCGCAGCGGGGCGAAATGCCCGCGGTGGAAACAGATGAGTTGACCCCGCCGCAGCGGGAGGTGCCTTCTAGCCCTGCCCCATGGCGGAGATCCCCCGCAGTTTTTAAGCTGAAGAGGGGTTGATCAGAAACAGTTGCCCCGCGCCCAGCGACGACTTTTGAGTCCGCTGCAGGCGAGATGCCAACACAAAGTGGCAATCTAGACTTGCCGGTCATGACAAAACAATAAAAGCGCAAACATAAACATTTAGTTCAGAGCTAAACACGATAAACATAAGTTTCATAAACAAACCACACGCACCGTTCAATTACAAGCATTAAATTGTCCAAAGGTCGCACAAGCCCAAACCGGGCACCACAAACAAAATACAAATTGTTCGAACAACCACATAAGCCCAAACCGGGCACACCCAGGAACACATCAAAGTAAATCGTTTACAAAAGAAAGCCCAAACAGACGGGCGACCAAAAGATTTACAAACACAATCACGGCTCAACAGCCAACAACTCGTCCACGCTCAACTCGGAACTGTTCATCAACTTTGCAGCATAGGCAGACTTGGCATTTTTGACAGCATCAAATAACTGCTTGGTTCGCCCTTTGCTGTCCGGCTTGATCATCTGCAGGAGGTCTTCTGGGAGCTCGGGAGGACTTTTCTCAAACGCTTTTTGGGCGCGAACCGCGGCGCGGTGGGATCCATACTCCAACATACCCAAAGCGTAAGCATTTACTGGCTCCGCCACGCTAGGGTCCTTCAACACCCTGTCCCCGATCGACCCCAACCCGGCGCGCAACTTGGCAAGCTCAGCCACAGCCACATCTTTTGCATCCTTCTCCGCCTTGACCTGTTCCTGAGCAGCAGCGAAGGATTCTTCCAATGAAGCACGCTCCGCCTGCAGCGCTGCCATCTGCTCATTCTTGGCAATAATCACCCTGCTCTGCTCACCAACTTTATCATCCAGCTCATCAACCCTGTGCCCCAACTCCTCAACCTGCAAGCCCCTGTTAAACAGATCAGATTTAAGACCATCAACGGACTTTCTCATATCAGCAATGGTGCCTTCTTGCGTCTGCTTCACAGCCCGGAGCTCAATCACTTCGTCAGTCAGCTTGCTCCACGATCTTTTCTCCTCTTTCAGGGCGTCAAGCTCACATTTCATCTCATTCACATGGCCTTGCTCAATATCCAGCTCGATGCGCAGGGTCTGACGGTCCTGACAAGCTGACCTATACCTGCGGCGCGTGTCAAGCGCCCACCGCAGCTGATGCACAAAGAACTCGTCGCTGCGAGCAAACGCCTCGGCGTCACCGATTTCTCGCAGCGGGTCCACAAAGCCGGGGGGTAACAGATTGTCCAAAAAATTACCGAATTCCAAAGTCTCCTCAAAAGTTTGCATGCCAGGAGCTCTAGTACCATCGCCCCCAGATTTTTCAGATTCAACATCCACCACGGCTGGAACAGATCGGACGGGCACAGGTTTCAAAAGGGGGACGACCCGTTCAACACCAACATCTTCAACAATCAGAGGGTCCGACCCCGAACCGCCTGGTATGTCACTCCTCGCCAAATCATCCAACATCAAGTCGCGGGCCCACTCGGTTGTTTTTCCCTCCTCCCCATCGCTCTCATCTTCGTCAACCAACGACACATCTGCGCCACGAAGAAGCATAATGGTTAACAGGACATGGGGAGTAGAGCAAGTAATAAACAAGACACACAAAAAAAAAAAAAAAAACACATTACCTTTCTTCAAAACGCCGATCTGACCCGCCGCGGCGGAGGAACCGACATCTGCGCCGCCCTTGCTAGACTTTGGCAGCTTCATCCCAGCCAGATCTCCCGCGGTAAATTTTCTTTTCTTACCGGTCGACACAGGCACCTTAACCCTACCCCGGAGCAACCCAGAGCGGGTAGTCCCGGGAGCAGCCGGCTCCGCCGCAGCAGGTTTAACCACAGAAGAAGGGGCCTGCTCCACAGTGTCGTCCCCAGCGTCATCATCTTCTTCAGCTTTAACTATCTCCTCTTTGAAAGGCTCATACTCCTCCTCCGCGCAACCCTCATACCCAACTTTTATTAGATCCCCCTCGCTCTCCTCTTCTGAAAGATAGTAAACAATCTGCATCACTGCAACGCAACACAAGTTCAAAGTTAACAACTGCCATGAACAAAATCCCACAAAGAAAACAATAAAACAGAAAACAAGGACTACATTGCACCCATACCCTGTCCATTCTTCACAAACACCGGCCTCACCGCACCGCGTTTCCAACTAGAACTGACCCCCAAGGCAAACAGAAGCGCCTCCTGATGATAAGTGCGAAGATGCAGCGACGCACCTTTGCAGAGGTCAAACAAACGGGTATCCGGCGCATCATCGCGGGGAATCACATTTAACCGGCTATCTATATTCCCAGAATTCCATGCCAGCGACGCCGCGGTGGCGCCGGGCAAACACTCCTCATCAACAAAGAAGAAGCCATCTTTCCATGATCTAATGGTGGGTCCCTTTGACTTCGTAAACGACGAGGTGGGACGCCTCTCGAAAGAAAACCAACAGTCCTGCTTTGCAACCCTAAAATGGTGCAACAACAACTCAACAGTCGGCTCACCACCATGGCCGCGACAAAACATTTCAAACGTCAGGACACGCATCAGCGCGAGAGGCTGCAATTGTGACAACGCGATTCCAAAATACTCGCACACATTAACAACAAATGCGGTAGCAGGCAAACGAAAATTCGCAACTTCAAAATACTTCCGGTACACAGTAATCTTTCCGGCCGGCGGACGATGCGCACGATCATCCGCCCCCGGAGCCACCGGATTATAATCCTTTATCGAAGGGTACCAGACTCCTAGGGCAGCCAAAACTATGTCACTAACCTTACTGCCAGTCCGGGCGACGGTTGAATCGTCGCCGTCCGGCGCTTTCGCCGGAATAGCGGAGCGACTAGGGGGACGATCGGTGGTATTTGATGAAGTCACAGACATGGCAGGGTGCAAGGTATGTCGTAAACACAGGAAAGTTGAAAGGGAAAAGAAAATACGAACCTCAATCGGCGGCGGACGAAGGAAATAGCGTGGAAATTTTTACTCAAAGAGGAAACAAAATCTTTGATAAAAGTAGAATGAAAAAAGAACGATGAAAAATGATAGTTATACACCGGGCAAACGAATCGGGTCGCTTTCGGGTTTTTTTTAATCCACGCCCTACACGTGTCATGGGCATCCACTATTTTCAAATTTGAAATGATTACCAACACCCACACGCTCCACGCGCTCCACGCGCCATAACCGCCATCGAGAAAACCGCTTGACACGACGTAACATTAATGACTGCTCAGTTCCACTACCAACTTTTCAACTATCCTGGTACATAGCCGCGGCGCTACAACTGCTAAAAGCTAAACGCGGTGGACGCGGAGCAAAAATTTAGAGTTCGAACCTCCAACGCACTCTGCGTTGCAGCATCGAACTGGGGGGACTTAATGGTGTAACCACCTCTCAACATCGACATTGCTCCACCCCGTCCCGACGGGACGGGACACGTTCCCATAATCCCCGAACCGCCCCACCACAGTGGAGCGGTACCAACCAGAAACATTCCCTGACATAACGTATCAGGGACCAGAGCTGGTCGGGATCGTACAAATAAGTCAGCGTACATCCATCGTGTCTCATTGGCTGAGAGGTAAAGACAAATGTGACACACGCTCCTTCAAGATCGTTCTATGGATTGGGCTTTACCGTTTAGGCGGGAAACCTCAAATGGGCCGGGCCAGGCCCATACGTCGCAACGGTCCACTCATCCTCACATATTATATATAAGCCATACTTAGAACCTTTTGGCCACATACATTCACATACATACTCACTTCCATAAACCCTAAACCCTGGTTTACTCTACCACCTTGAATCTTCCTTGAGATTTAAGGTTATTTACAGCAATTGAAGCGTAGATTTAACTCGGTACATCACCCCTCTCACACATTCATGCACTCGAGTAAACCTATGCTCGATCACTTATGATTCAAAAAACAAGCGACCTAGTATAATAATTTTGGATGCACCACAAATTATTATCATTATCATTAAAACAAAATAATCAATGCTCATTAAGGTGATCATTCAATTCGGTGAAACTTTTCATTTTCTTACATAAAAGTCGATGACTATAAATTAACAATTACTCCTACAATACCAACTAAATTTAGACATTATTATTACTTATTACCAATACTCGTATCATATGACACGGAGTAATCATTAAAAAGAAAAATATCTTTAATTAGTAACTTTAAAGATCAAAATAGTAAAATTTTATTTCATGTTTGTTATCCCTTAGATTAATCACATCATTGCCTCTAAAAATAGGGGCACTTTGACGTATATCTCTGAAAAAATTGATAATTACATATATTTCTAAAATATACTTTAATGTCATTGTACATTATGGACTAAAAATTTGTATTTTGAATATATACGTAATTTTAAAGTTTTAAAGGGATATAAGGCTTAAGTAACATTTTTGCAATTATATGATCGAAAAATATAGAATCTATTTTATACCTAGTATATATATATAATAATAATATATCCGAGTAGAGAAAAAAGGATATATGTGATATGACGTGGCAAACAAGAACCGTAAAGCAGTCTCTCACTCTGCTTGTTTACAGAATCTAAACTCCAACTGTTTCTGCTGGATTTTTACTTTTCTATCATCATAAAATAAAACACAAATTTGGGGTTTACAACATTTGTACTTCTCTCGCTACCCACTTCCACCATTACCCAAACTGGTATTTCCCCTTCTTATTATTATTCATCTTTTTCTTCTGGGGGCTGCTAACCATACCCCCTGGCCCACTCTTTTTCTGCTCCTACCCCTTTTTTTTTAATTTCTACCCTCTGTTTAGTCTAAAACTGAAACTGATTCTGTACTGAACTAGATCAAACTTAAATAAAATTAGACTGAAAATGGTGGGCCAGGGGGTAGGAGCAGAATTTTGGGGGTGGTTTTAGATTCAGCCTTTTCTTCTCCTTATTCTCCAATCATTATTATTATTATTTATTATTTATTTATGTATTTATTTTACGATTTTATTACTATGATATTGGTTATATGGATCTTCCTAATAATTCATTATTTGATTTTTGATGCACATAAATATATCAAGGTTATTCGATGGCTTCTTCTGCAACAATGGGATTAAATAATAATTTAATTGTGAGTCCAAATAATGGTGATTATAAAGTATGGGAAGATCCATCTTTCATTAAGTGGAGAAAAAGGGATTCTCATGTTTCTCTCCATTGCCATGATTCAGTTGAAGGTGATTTATCTTTGAACGTTGACTTTTCGTATATGGTTTTACTGTTTTTGTGATAATTTAGGAGTATCAAATATTGTTTTTATCATTATGGTGAGCAGAAGTTGCTTATGGATTCATATTCTCATTGTTAGGGTGAATACTTATTGTTTTGATATGTCATGATTATAGGTGGTAAATTAGTCACTAGGGGTTGATTTTCCATTAAGATGTCATATTTTTCGTAACACCTCTTCATGCTATATGTATGAATTTGATCCCCTTAAAATAATCTTATAAATGAGCTACTAATTTACTATTACAAAAGTTATTTTTTTTACATCCCAATTGTTAAGCTCTATCAAAACAAATTATTGAACTTGCCTCTCTAAATACTTACTCGTGGACACGATGTTGGGAATTTGATTAAATATATCCGATTAGGCTGAACCATCACCAAGGTGGCTTAGGGGTAAGGCGGCTTGATGTCCTCATAAGAGGTCTCAGATTCGAACCTCACTAGCCGCACATCTTGAGGTGGCCATGTAAAGGGTTGGAAACGGTCACAGGATACCTCGGTTAGACCGCGTACATCTGAGTCAAAGACTCGCCCTCCCGCGTACATCAGTAACCTAAATACCTAAAACCTCATCCGTGTAAGCTTTTTACTCACTTAGATTCTGATTAAAGCAATGGACAATGTAAAATCCTTGTCAAGTTGATTTAAAAAAAGTCCTCTTGTTGGCTACGGAAGCTAAACATATCTTTTCTTCTTTTGAACTTTTTTCCCCATTTTGGATTGGTTCATGGCTTCAAAGACTTGAAAACCAACACAAACTTATCAATATTTGGAGACCTTAATCTTAGATATTTGCAACATGAAACTTGGGCATATTTGTTTCAAGGAAGCACTTATGAGACGAGCTTTTTGCTTGTTGCATTTGTAGGTTCTCTAAGATACTGGTATGAACGAAACAAAGTGGACGTTCTTATATCAAAATCAGCAGTTTGGGATGATGATGCTGTTTCGGGATCAATTGAATGTGCTAAGTTTTGGGTTAAAGATTTGCCTTTTGTTAAGTCATTATCTGGTCACTGGAAATTTTTTCTTGCTCAAAGTCCAACCACCGTTCCTTCAGATTTTCATGATACGGTATTTCAAGACTCTACGTGGGAAACAATACCAGGTAAGAATTTGACATTGTTAGTGTCAATTGAGCTTATTTCTAATTTAATTACTACAACTATTTGATAGTACCCAATAAAATTGATCAAGTAAAACCTTTTTACATGAATGATAAATGATATCAAATTGGAAATATCTTCACAATAAAATTTGAAAGGCTTCAAAATTAAATGATGAATTTGGGAGAAGTTATGCTTGACAAGTTGACATGCAAGTCAAAAGTGGACTTCATTTTGAAACTATATGTAATATGCTATATGATGATATGTACGACTTTCTATTTCTCCTTCCTTTTTTGTTTTTTAACGTTCCTTTGTTTTTCTATTTTTGAACAGTACCATCAAATTGGCAAATGCATGGATTCGATAGACCCATATATACAAATGTAATATATCCGTTTCCTCTTGATCCACCCCATGTTCCCGATGTTAATCCTACTGGCTGCTACAGGACGTATTTTCAACTTCCTAATGACTGGCAAGGTGCAAACTTGATAATGTATTCATTACCATATATCATTAGTATATATTATTTATATCAAAACTAAGAATTTACTCCCCTCTCCACAAAAGTTGCAAAGATCTTTGTTATGGGATGTCCCATTAAATGTGTAAAGTTTCCTTCTTTTCATTGCATTTTCATATAATTGAATGGTATTATAGACATCCGACTAAGGGAGTAATGGTCAAACATTCGAGTAGTAACATCGGATTTTTATTGAAGAAGTACAATCTTTATGACTTTATTGGTACCTTACAGGCAGGCGGATATTACTACACTTTGAAGCTGTGGATTCTGCTTTCCATGTCTGGATCAATGGGACTTTAGTTGGATACAGGTTTTAGTTTGGTCTATGCATGCTCATTATGGGGCTATTTAGATCTTCGTTTCAGAACTTATTATTCGATTATTTTAACACATTCACATTCACATTTCAGTCAGGACAGTAGACTACCTGCTGAATTTGAAATCACCGATTTCTGTCACGAGAGTGGATCTGACAAGAAGAATGTTCTAGCAGTACAAGTATATAGATGGAGTGATGGTTCTTATCTTGAAGATCAAGATCATTGGTGGTTATCTGGTATTCATCGAGATGTGCTTCTTTTAGCCAAGCCAAAGGTTATTGACTTTTCTTATACATACTAATAAAGTAAGCCAAACGTTTTGAAAGACAAAAACTCTTTTAATTTTGTTATGCATTTGAACAGGTGTTCATTGCAGACTATTTCTTCACATCAAATGTAGCGGAAAACTATGCCTATGCTGATCTAGAGGTAAAACCTTACATTTCTGTTTTTAATCTGTTGAAATTAAAGAGTGATTTGATGGTTAAATTTGTATCTTTAATACTTTAGGTTGAAGTATTACTGGATAAGCCAAAGGAGGTCAATGCAGAAGTCAAAATCGAAGTCACACTGTTTGATATTAGTGGCAGTGAGTGTACTGATCTTATGTTGGCTGACGTGGCACAGTTAGAGCTTCATCCCCCTCCTGCACAACCTTTAGGATTTCATGGATATCGACTAACAGGAAAACTCCAAAATCCTAAGCTTTGGTCTGCAGAGCAAGTGAGGAATCTTGGATCTTGTACAATCTAATAATTTTTTTTCTTTAATTCTTCATTCTAATAATTATTTATCAATGTGTCGAGTCATGTCCTACATATTTAACGGGTAAAATGGGTTGAAAGTCTCCCAAAGCATAGCTTTAATGTGTGATACCGAAATCATACTGTTATTGAAACTGTATAATATTTGCAACATTTTTTAGACAATACTTAATTTATAAAGGAAGTGGACTATAAGGTCTCTAGGTCAACCGGCCTGTTCCAAGAAACTATCCTTTTGACCCATTACTCAGGCCCCCCAACCTGCCCATTTTGTCACCACTGCTACTAATGTAGGATTATTATGGCAGCCAAATCTTTATACATTGGTGGTCACACTTAAAGATGCATCTGGAAATATTATCGATTGTGAATCATGCCAAGTGGGAATACGAAAAATTTCAAAAGCCCCAAAACAGTTACTTGTTAATGGGCAGCCAGTGATGATAAGAGGGGTAAACAGGCATGAGCACCATCCACGCATAGGAAAGACGAACATTGAATCTTGCATGGTTAAGGTAAAACTTTATTGTTCTTGTTTTTGCGTAACTTTTAAATAAATTTTGTGCATAATTTGTGTTAATCCGTGATGTAGGATTTGGTTTTAATGAAAGAACATAACATCAATGCTGTTAGGAACAGCCATTATCCCCAACATCAAAGATGGTACGAGTTATGCGATTTGTTTGGAATGTACATGATAGATGAGGCCAATATCGAGACACACGGTTTTGATCTTTCTCAACATGTCAAGCATCCAACACAGGAACCAATTTGGGCTTCATCTATGTTGGATCGTGTTATTGGCATGGTTGAGAGGGACAAAAACCACGCCTGCATTATATCTTGGTCTTTGGGTAATGAAGCAAGTTATGGACCCATTCATTCTGCTCTTGCTGGTATATTTATCTTTAGATTTATATTGATACAAAGTAGAGGTGGAAAAATGGGCAGATTGGGTAACGGGTCAAC
This sequence comes from Helichrysum umbraculigerum, assembly GCA_949592205.1. Taxonomy (NCBI): domain Eukaryota; kingdom Viridiplantae; phylum Streptophyta; class Magnoliopsida; order Asterales; family Asteraceae; genus Helichrysum; species Helichrysum umbraculigerum. The sequence goes on along the minus strand of CATIUR010000001.1, from coordinate 124,425,374 downwards.
ACATGTTCTTCTTTTTGGGTTAGGTTGATAAGGAACACTTTTTGTACTATGGGGGTGTTTGGGTTTGCTTATTTATAAGCACTTATATGCTTAAAAAATTAGGAGGTGACCCCTTATTTTTAAGTGCTTATTCCATAATAAATAAGTAGATAAGCAATTTTCAGGAAGGTGTTTGGATCCTCTTATCTGCTGTCAAAATAAGCAAATAAGCAGATAAACACTTATTTAAGTGTGGCTAATATGATTGCGGAACTATTATATTATAAATCTAATGTTTTAGAAGGCTTCCCTCATTACGAGTTCACTTTGTGTGATTTTTTAACCCATTTTGACTCATTTCTTATCAAGCTACATTTTATTACCCCGTTTGACCCGTTATATATGAAACATAACCGAAGTCGAAAAATACATAAGTAAATGGGTTGAAATTGCCACCGCTAATACACACTCATGGTTTCAGGGTGGATTCATGGAAAGGATCCATCGAGAGTTGTTCATTATGAGGGTGGTCGATCGAGGACCCCATCAACAGACATCGTATGCCCTATGTATATGCGTATTTGGGACTGTGTTAAGATAGCACAAGATCCAACTGAAACGAGACCGCTTATATTGTGCGAGTAGGTTCATCTTTTGATCATGCTATATAATGATATGTGCAACGGATTCTTGGTTTCCACTGTTTGTACTCAAAATTATTTAATGCAAATGTTTAGGTATTCACATGCTATGGGTAATAGTAATGGAAACATTCATGAATACTGGGAAGCAATTGATAGCACATTTGGGCTCCAAGGAGGATTTATTTGGGACTGGGTTGACCAGGGGCTACTTAAGTCAAATAGTGATGGTAGCAAGTATTGGGCTTATGGAGGTGATTTTGGAGATACACCAAATGATTTAAATTTCTGCATAAATGGACTCGTATGGCCGGATCGGACTCCTCATCCTGCACTACATGGTGATTACCACAAAGCATTTATTTCACTATTTTGTAGGGGTGGCAAAATGGGTGGGTCGGGAAGGTTGGATAATGAGTCAAGATAGCCCAACTTTTAGTCCATATCTATATAGATTGGGTCGACCCACAAACATTTCTTTTTGTTTAAAAAAAAACATTAGTACATACTATGTTTTATGCGATTACAAAATAGTATTATCAGTTTATCACGATAATCATAATTTAAAGATGTTATTTATAAAGTGATTTTAGAGGTTTTATATATGCATTGGACTACTTATGGAATTACTTTTGACCCATTTCTGCTCAGCCATTTTTTATAGTGTTTTGGCACAACCTAACTTAAATTGATCCTTTTCTATGTAGATGGATTATCATTATCACCTAATAGTAGTTTTGTTTTCCTCGTTAATACTTACTAGCATAGAAAGAAATACCCCGTTGACTTTTTCCCAGAGGTCAAGAACTCAAGATGTTACAAAATGATTCTATAATGAATCTTAATGCACCTATTAGGCCAACTATAATGCCATCCCTTGATATTCTTTTTCAGAGGTCAAGTATTGCTATCAACCGATTAAAGTATCGCTGTCCAATGGTATAATTAAGGTATTATTACTCTACGTACTTGTCTATTTATGATTCTTGCGGAGCATATGTTATTAACTTTGATCTTCATTTCTGTTAATAGATCACAAACACCAATTTCTTTCAAACAACACAAGAGCTAGAGTTTAATTGGGTGATTGAAGGTGACGGATGTAAACTTGCTTCAGGCGTTCTTAGTGTACCAACATTAGATCCCCAAAGTAGTTATGATATCAAATGGGAATCGGGTCCGTGGTATCCATCATGGAACTCATTCTCCACTGCTGAAACCTTTTTGACCATAACTGCAAATCTCTTACGGCCCACACGATGGCTTCAATCTGGTCATGTTGTATCATCTCAACAATTCGAGTTACCTTTGAAGAAAGACTTCATCTCCCCGGTATGCATTTTCTTAAAATTGACAAAATATGCTAGTTAAAACGGGTAGTTTTTTATAGGTGTCGAAACAAGTGGGGTTAGGTTTACTCGAAACACTTTTTGCCCATGATTAATTTATTTTCCTTTTAATAAAAAATTTGTGTGCAAATACAATTTGGGAAACTTTTATATGGTTTAAAAATTCTATATATTGAATTAATCATGATTTAAAGGAATTTATAAAAAAAATAAAATTTGAACGTCTTTCGACCTGTTTGATAGTTTCTATTTTTTTTACTTGTTTGACCCGTCAGAGATAAAACATAACCTTAGTCAACCCGTTGGGTCAAAATTGCCACCTCAGTATTTTTCCAATGTGTCTCTTATATTTGATTCTCTATGAATTCTTAATGGTATGTTTGCCCATGTATATATCGTGTAGAGACCATCTTACACTCTCTGATTTACTTGCAGATCCCAAAAATAGAAAAAATCAACTTGGATTATGAAATCAAAGACAATAAACTTACCATCCGCCAAAACCTCTCGGAGATAACCTTTAACAATCAGTCTGGTGCAATTGAGAAATGGACGGTAATTATTCTGACCATTCAGTATCAAATAATCACTTTCAAAACGCATACCCAAACACCCCCATAAAACTCGTTTAAAATTTTTATTTTGCGGCGGTAAATGATAGGTTGAAGGAGTGCCCGTGATGCTTAACGGAATAACACCGTGCTTCTGGCGTGCACCTACCGACAACGATAAAGGAGGAGAAGCTGATAGTTATTATTCTAAATGGAAATCGGCTAACCTTGATAACATTTGCTTCATTAATGAAAGCTCAGATGTTAAAAAGATTACAGACCAACTTCTTGAAGTAAACGTTGTGTATAACGGTTTGTCAAAGAATGGTAAAAACGAAAACGTACTTTTCAAAGTCGACATGAAATACTCTTTTCATTGTTCAGGAGACGTTATTTTGGTTAGCAATGTAAAACCACAATCGGATCTTCCACCTTTGCCACGTGTTGGGGTTGAATTCCATTTAGAGAAATCAATAAATAATGTTAAGTGGTATGGACGAGGGCCGTTTGAATGTTATCCAGATCGAAAAGCGGCTGCTCATGTAGGAGTGTATGAGAAGAAGGTGGATGATATGCATGTTCCGTACATAGCTCCGGGGGAATGTGCGGGTCGAGCAGATGTTAGATGGGTCACCTTTCGAAACGATCAAGGTTCGGGACTTTATGCTTCTATTTGTAGCGACTCACCACCTATGCAAATGAATTCAAGTTATTATAGCACAACGGAGCTTGATCGTGCAACGCATAATGAGGAGCTTGTCAAGGGAGATGACATTGAAGTAAGTTAAATAATTTTGAAGTCAAGAATCATGTCATATCAAGTCAAATGTCAACTCTTATAGAAATGCTGTGTTGTTGTACCCCAACTGGCCAACAGTTGACAATGCTGTTTATTGGTTAATCTGCAGGTGCATCTTGACCACAAGCATATGGGTGTAGGTGGTGATGACAGTTGGTCCCCTTGTGTTCATGACAAATACATGGTTCCTCCTTCGCCTTGCACTTTCTCGATCAGATTCTTTCCAATGACTGCATCAACTTCTCCCCATGATATCTATAAAGCCCACTCTTGAGATACTTGTTAACAGAGATTCACATGGTCAACGAGTACGTCAATAATAATGGTCAGCATGGTCAATAAGTCAATAAAAACGGTCTGCATGCTCATCAAGTTAATAACCCGCCTGGCCTCTGTGTTGTCAACATATTCAGTTTATAGCCAAACCAGTATGTAACAATTGATGGTGTTTATTATTTTGAACTCATTTGGTTCATTTATATGTCAAAGAATAAGTTATCATACATCAATTCAATTTGACATAATAAAATAAACATCTTGTAACCTAGGGGATGCCCAACTCGACAATGGCCCTGTACTTTAACGCAACAATGAGCATACATTTAGTGTGTACATGATCGAATAAGAAGCATATAATTATTTTCATTTTGAGATAAAGAAGCTTGAGAGCATACATCTGCTCTGTTGAAAGGCATGAATATTAAGGAATTAATTGCTTCAAATGAAGACGCCACTCGTCAATAAATCCCATTTTATCAGGATCAATACTTGGTAACTCCAACACTTCAAGTCTTTTTAGTATCTCTTTCGTTCTACCAAACAACTTTACTGCGGTCTCAACACGACGCTCCCGTTTCTCTATGGAGCTTTCACGGCACTTCATCTCTATGACTCGTGGTATGTTGGTGAAGCAAGCAGATAATATGTCTGCAATCATGCTAGATAACACTGCAAACAACTCCTTTTCGTTAATCATTTCAACATTCGTTTGGTAGTTGAACAAGATTGTTCGTGCAGTACGATACATGGAATTGGATAGAATCAACTTCTTAGGAGCATTCACTACAACTTCTCCATTGGTAGTCTTGTTAATTTGTAAAACAATTTCTTCTGCTTTGTTAGCAAACCATTCAAGAATCTCTACTGATGTTTTCCCTCTAAATGCACTCTTTCCAATAGTGTTTTCCAACCAAATGCACTTCTTTTCAACCTCATGCCACAAGGCCATAGTCGCGCTTCGAATATTCCCATATTCCAATGTATCATTGACCATTTCCTCCACGAGATGCGTATACAGAAGACCTTCACGAACGCTCTTGAAGAAGCTATCAACTGCCACTTCAGAAATATTTGGGAGAGAAATGGCGATGCATGTTAAAGTCACTACCGGTAAACTCCAACTGTTAACAAGTTTAACAGAAGTTAGAGCTTCCACTTGATCACTGTCAAAGCTAGAGACTCCCTTGAACCCAGTAGAAATGTCGAGAAACACTAGAAGATCTTTGCTTTGTTCCTTCTCCGCCTTTTGTATCAAGTTATTCATAGCATTTGACATGCGTTTGAGAGTCCTCTCACCAAGCTCCATCTCATCTTCGAGTTGCAAAACATAATCACTAAGGTCTTGGTTTACATCCTCAATTATTGGAACAGTACGTAGCTTAAACAACCTTGCCACTAACGACTTCCAACAATAGGTGACAAAGATTATAAAGACTATTGGAATAAGTCCTATCATTTTGCTTGATACAACAATAATCTTCTGGATGCCAATGGAAAGTCCTAAAAAGAGGTTTTTCAGATTATTGACAAGAGTTGTTGACCAAGAACCACTTGATAGAAAAGTTATATGACTTTCTTTCCACTCACACAACTTTTGGATCCAGTACTTCTCTACTTTGAACACCATAAAATGGTTCTTATTCCATTTAGTGAACAAATTGAAGTTCAAGATTGTAAAACATCGAAATATCGGAGCAATGCTACCCACTACAACTCCAATCAACTGTGTTATACAAATGAAAACCGTTGACCACTTATAATCCGACCCGTTCTGAGTGTATAAAAAGTGAGATCTCAACCCTAGGATTATTTGTAGTTCCATGACTAGAATAATTACACAAATTATCCCAGAAGTAGATGATAACTGGTTACTAGCCATCACAAATTGAGGGCTACCACTTTCTGCCATAACCCAATACCTTCTAACACACTGTCTTAGTTTCTCAAACATAGATGTTAAGTTCTCTTGATCGTCTAAAGTTCTTTTGCCTGTGGCTTGATACTTGAATTCTAAAATTTGCTTAGAGGAAGGAACTGTTATAGCTGAAGAAATCATGATTACTAATAACCACAGTAACATAGCCACATAGATGTATGCCAATATCTCGAAATTCGTATAGGTATATTTGGTGAATGCAAAAAAAGTACTGGAATCATATATAACACCGGTAGTAATCTGGATGCAAATATTGACAACGATAGTGATAACGAGAATAGCTAAACCTATGACGTTCGCAAGAAGTGTCTTGTTGTCCATAGATGCTAAAGAAGGCATTAAGTTAGCCATCATCGTGCACATGAAGGCCATGCTTCCCAACTTGGTTGCTTGGTCCAATCTACCTGGCATGTCACTACTGAGATCCACAGGCAACTTCATGGCAACAGTTATCACTGTGATAGAAGCGGCATTAAGTGTGAAATATTTAGATGGAAACCACATCTTTTTGTTTCGAAAACCATGCAACAAATCAGCTCCCATTGCAATGATGCAAAAAGTTGATGCTACGGCGATGTAGATGCCAATCCACACCATAGGTTGGCTGTACCTGTTCTCATCTTTCAAATGTCGTACCTGATCACAAAAAGTAATCAAGTTCTCCGCGTTGTCTCTTGTGAAGTTTGCAGATACATTGCAATACCGACACACCTGCCAATCCACACCATAGTTTCTTATAACTGAATCATATAGAGACCTCACAATATCGACACAATCAGCTGATGAGTAAAGGTCCATGTACAAAACTTTTAAGCTAAGTAATGGTTAAATTGATCCTATGTTATTTATGAAATGTGAGGAAGATCGATAAACATCTCTTATAACAAGTCATAATTCATATTACGAAAAAGGAAATGATAATGACAGCCCTCACGGCTATCAATAAGATACATTAAGTTGAAAATTTTCTTATTAAATCAAAATTATATATACTTAAGTTAATGTTTGCATTTAATGCACTAAAGTTTTCCTTTTATTTTGCATATATTAAATAAAATCTTTATTAAAAAGGAAACTTTAAGTTTAATAAATGTCCGTAAATAGTTTTATTGATAACCCGATGTCATTATCATTTACCTTAAGAAAATTCGAAGAAGCTGCATAGTTAGTTGCATCCAAAATTCTAGTCAACGCTTTTGAAAGTCCAAAGCTCAATTATTGGAAGGAGACTTGGACATTGAAATAAATACAAATAGATATTTTCGAGAATAGTCTCCAATCATACCACTCAACAATTCCTAATATATGCATGTTTTTAGAAGGTTGGAAAAGCACTTCAAGCTTACTTGACAACTCTATTCCAAAATGTATTTACTTTACATTAAAATAATAACAAAATTCTATTTTCCAATATATCTTTCATGTCATAATTTGTGAAATACCCTTTTCTTTATATTTTATATATAATTTTTTAAATCATTTTTCTAATTTCCAAAATATATTTTTCTTATTTCCTTTATTTTCCATTTCTCTCTCTTCCAAGTAGTTACATATGTGAACTAATTCAACAAAACTCTCATCCAACGACTTCAAACTTCATGGAAATCTTGACCAAGCATACGTGATATCTCCAAAAAAAGGTTGACAGTTGAGTCAATAACAACGGTCCGGATGTTTAACAAGTTAGTAACTTGGCCTCTGTTTTTTAAATTAGTTGCTGGTTGATCTACAATCTTGGTAAAGTTGATTCATTACAAGCTCACAGCATCCTTAAGCAGATTTTGGTTGTTATGTTTCTCACTTAGTTTTGGTTTCAAACCATATCCTAAGCCTATGGAGTAATAAATATATTTATTAATTATGAGATAATGAAGCTTAAGAACATACATTTGCTCGAATGAAATACAATGAATATTAAGGGATCAATTGCTTCAAATGAAGACGCCACTCATCAATAAATCCCATTTTATCAGGATCCATACTTGGTAACTCCCACATTTCAAGTCTTTCTAGTATCTCTTTTGTTCTACCAAGCAATTTAGCTGCAGCCTTAACACTACTCTCCCGTTTCTCAATGACGCTTTCACGGCACTTCATCTGTATGACTCGTGGTATGTTGGTGAAGCAAGCGGATAATAGGTCGGCAATCATGCTGGATAACAGCAAAAACAACTCCTTTTCGTTAATCATTTCAACATTCGTTTGGTAGTTGAACAAGATTGTCCGTGCAATACGATGCATTGAATTGGCAAGAATCAACTTTTTAGGAGTTTTCACCATTACCTCTTCATTCGTAGTCTTGTCGATTTCTAAAACAATTTCTTCTGCTTTATTAGCAAACCATTCAAGAATCTCTACTGATGTTTTTCCTCTAAATGCACTTTTCTCGATAGTGTTTTCCAACCACATGCGCTTCTCTTCAACCTCATGCCACAAGGTCATAGTCACCCTTTGTATATTTCCACAGTCCAATGTGTTATTGACTATTTCCTCCACAAGATGCGTATACAGAAGACCTTCACGAACTCTCTTGAGCAACCTATCAACTTCAATTTTCGGAATATTAGGGAGAGAAATGGCAATGCATGTTAAAGTCACTACCGGTAAGCTCCAACTGTTAACAAGTTTAACGGAAGTTAGAGCTTCAACTTGATCATTGTCAAAGTTCTCTACTCCCTTAAATCCATCAGTAGAAGTGTCAAGAAACACCAAAAGATCTTTGTTTTGTTCCTTCTCCGCCTTTTGGATCACGTTATTGATAGCATATGAAATGCGTTTCAGCGTCTTCTCACCAAGCTCCATCTCATCTTCTAGCTGCAACACATAATTACTAAGGTCTTGGTTTACATCATCATTTCTTTGGACAGTAGGTAGCTTACACAAGATTGCCACCATCGACTTCCAACAATAGGTGACAAAGATTATAAGGACTATTGGAATAAGTCCCATCATTTTGCTTGATACAACAGTAATCTTCTGGATGCCAATGCAAAGTCCTAAAAACAGATTTTTCAGATTATTGACAAGAGTTGTTGACCAAGAACCACTTGATAGAAAAGTTATATGACTTTCTTTCCACTCACACAACTTCTGGATCCAGTACTTCTCTACTTTGAACACCACAAAATGGTTCTTATTCAATTTAGTGAACAAATTGAAGTTCAAGATTGTAAAACATCGAAATATCGGAGCAATGCTACCAACTACGACTCCAATTAACTGTGTCATACAAATGAAAGCCGTTGACCACTCATAATCCGAGTTAGCATCTGCCGGCTCCACGGAACTTAAATGAAATCTCAACCCTAGGATTATAGGTAGTTCCATAACTAGAATAATTGCACAAATTATCCCAGAAATAGATGATAACTTGTTACTAGCCATCACAAATTGAGGGCTACCACCTTCTGCCATAACCCAATTGTTGAAGCAGGTAATTCAAACGACTACAAAGATGGGCAATAAAGTCACGAGTTCGTAACTTTCAGGTTATTATTGGAGCTATTATTGGAGCATTATTAGCATAATAAACTAGTATTATTAGGAGAATAAAGTTAGCTGTTTTAAGGTCTTTTCTGTTTCCTTTTGTAGCCTATTTATAGAGGCACTTTCTATTGAATAAAATGAGTGTGAGTCTTTGGTTTTAAATCTATTATTACTACAACATTGTGGTATCAGAGCATCCAGGTTTTAGTAAGAGAGTGATGGCTAATGGAAGCACAAGTAATGCATCAGGGGTCGCACAGCCCCTCATTCCCATATTCAAAGGTGAAGGATACGAGTTCTGGAGCATTAGAGTGAAGACTCTTCTACGTTCCCAGGATCTGTGGGAATTTGTGGAAGTGGGCTATGATGAGCAAGATGAGGATCAAGCAAGACTGAGAGAGAATAGGAAGAAGGATGCCAAAGCAACGGCGATTATCCAGCAAGCTGTTCATGACAATGTTTTTTCTCGAATAGCAGCAGCTACATCAGCAAGGAATGCATGGACCTTGCTACGAACAGAGTATCAAGGAGACTCGAAAGTCATGACGGTAAAGTTACAAACATTGAGAAGGGAGTTTGAGACTCTTGCAATGAAAAATGATGAATCAGTGGCTGACTTTCTGTCCCGTGTAATGGGTATTGTCAACAAAAAACGAGCCTATGGTGAAGAGATCACTGACCAGAAAGTAGTGGAGAAAGTTTTGAGAAGCCTACCTCCGAAATGGGACCACGTTGTTACAGCAATTGAAGAATCCAGAGATTTGGCCACTCTCTCGTTTGATCAACTCATGGGGTCGTTGCAATCTCATGAGTCAAGGGTGAATCGTGGCTTGGAAAATGAGGAAGAAAGGGCGTTTCAAGCACGAGAAGAAGATTTTCCCCCACAATTCAGAGGCCGAGGAAGGGGCTTTGTTCGTGGTAGGGGACGAGGCCAAGGACGTTCCGGTGGAAGAGGCAGAGGAAGGAATGGTATCCAATGCTACAATTGTAATCGTTTTGGACACGTGAAAGCAGATTGTTGGGTTGATCAACAAGCAAATGTAACAGTAGAGACTGTTGAGGGAGAAGAGGAAGATCTTAGGCTATTTATGGCCTACGAACAAGGAAGTCCAAAGTCAAGTAATTTGTGGTTTGTTGACAGCGGGTGCTCCAACCACCTGACCGGAAAAAGATCTATTTTCAAGGATCTTGATGAAACAAAAAAGGTGAAGGTTCTATTGGGAAATGGAAAAGAAATTCAAGTTGAAGGAAAGGGAAGCATAGAGCTAGCACTCCCAAACGGAAAGTATAAAATACTTTATGATGTCCAGTTTGCACCTGAGCTTGAGTACAATCTATTGAGTGTAGGCCAACTAATGACATCAGGTTACTCTATTTTGTTTGATGATGGCGTTTGCACCATCAAGCAAAAAGGATCAACACAACCTATATGTAGAGTTATGATGTCCCGTAATAAGATCTTTCCACTCAATGTGGAGAAAGATCATGGTAAAGTGCTTGCTGCAGCAGAACTGGAAGATGCTGACTTATGGCATTTCAGGTACGGTCATTTGCATGATAGAGGGCTGAAGTTGTTACATGACAAGAATATGGTGGTTGGTTTGCCAAGAATTAATTCAATTTCATTATGTGAGGGCTGCATATATGGGAAACAGACGAGAAGATCATTCCCTCTTCACGCATGGAGAGCATCACAACTCCTCGAATTAGTTCACGCTGATCTTTGTGGGCCCATGCAAACTAAGTCCTTGGGAGGTAACAAGTACTTTTTATTATTTACGGATGACTTTAGTAGAATGAGTTGGGTGTATTTCTTGGAGAAAAAATCAGAAAGTTTTATCAAGTTTAGACATTTCAAAGCAAAAGTAGAAAAGCAATCTGGAAATTTCATAAAAACTCTTAGAACTGATAGAGGAGGCGAATTTTGCTCGAAGGAATTCGACGAATTTTGTAGTGAAAATGGAGTTCATCGTGAGTTAACAGCACCTTATACTCCAGAACAGAACGGGGTTGCAGAAAGGAAAAATAGAACCATAGTAGAGATGGCTAGAAGCATGTTGCAAGCAAAAAGTCTTCCAAATCAGTTTTGGGCAGAAGCTGTAGCAACTTCTGTATACCTGCTGAATTGGTCTCCGACTAGGGCTGTGAAAGACATGACCCCATACGAGTCATGGTGCAACCAGAAACCATCTGTAAGTCACTTAAAATTTTTTGGGTGCATTGCATATTGTTTGAAAAATTCGAACAGTAGGCAAAAACTTGATCAAAAGTCCGATAAATGCATTTTTATAGGATATTGTAGTCAATCTAAAGCTTATAGATTGTACAATCCTACGAGTAAAAAAATAATAACCAGCAGAGATGTTGTTTTTGATGAGAAAGCCAAGTGGAATTTACAGGAAACAGGTGAAATTGGGAGTATGCAAGTTGCACCAATTGATGATGAAAATTCAAATGAAGATCAAGACGTTGAAGTTTCATCGAATCCTTCAAGTCGTTTATCCAACACACCACTAAATTCAGCCTCAACTTCAAAAGAAAACTCAAGTGATTCAGAAGATGGGTTGAGTGGGTCTGAAACACCACCAAGAAAGTTTAGATCAGTAAATGAGGTTCACGAAGATACATGTCAGTTTGCACTATCTACAGTGGAGCCTAACACTTATGAAGAAGCGGCAAAAAGTACAGAATGGAGAAAAGCAATGGAGGAAGAGTTGGAGGCTCTAGAAAAGAATAGAACTTGGTCGCTAAAGAATCTACCAGATGGTAAAAAGGCAATAGCTTTAAAGTGGGTGTTCAAAACGAAACTGAAAGCTGATGGTACTGTTCAAAAATACAAAGCCAGGCTTGTGGCAAAGGGGTACACACAAGAATATGGAGTTGACTTTGAAGAAACTTTTTCCCCTGTTGCAAGGTTTGAAACAATACGGGTTGTTCTGTCCTTAGCAGCTCAAAAAGGGTGGCCTGTATATCAATTCGATGTAAAGTCTGCGTTTCTCAATGGTCTACTACAAGAGGAGGTGTATGTATTGCAACCACTTGGTTTTGAGCTTAAAGGAGAAGAAGATAAAGTGTACAAGTTGCATAAGGCTCTATATGGCCTGAAACAAGCACCGAGAGCATGGTATAGCAGAATTGATGGCTACTTTCAACAGCATGGATACGTAAGGAGTGATAGTGAACCTACTCTATATGTTAAGAAAGAAGGCTCCAAAGATTTAATCATCATATGTTTGTATGTTGATGATATAATCTACACAAGCTCATCCAAATACTTGACACTTGACTTTAAAGAGAAGATGATGAATGAATTCGAGATGTCAGATATGGGGACTCTTCACTATTTTCTTGGGTTAGAAGTTCAGCAAACTAATGAAGGTATGTTCATCAGTCAAAAGAAGTACGCTTCAAATCTGTTGGAAAAATTTGGAATGTTGAACTGTAAAGCATCAGATACTCCTATGAATTCAAATGAAATGCTGCAATCAGATGATGGTGAAGCTCGAGCAGATTCGAAGAAATTTAGAAGCTTAGTGGGTGGGTTAATCTATCTCACTCACACAAGACCGGATATTGCCTTTGTTGTAGGCTTAATCTCCAGATTCATGCAAAATCCATCGACACTCCACTTTGGAGCAGCAAGAAGGATTCTTCGTTACATCGCAGGGACTGTTGAGTATGGTCTTTGGTATAAGAAATCGAAAATCAAGCTCATAGGTTACACAGACAGTGATTGGGCAAGCTGTCGTGATGACAGGAAAAGTATTTCAGGCAATGTGTTTTCTATTGGCTCGGGAGCTATTTCATGGAGCTCAAAGAAACAATCTGTTGTAGCTTTATCCACTACGGAGGTGGAATACGTTGCAGCAACAGCGGCTGCATGTCAGGTAGTTTGGCTGAGGAAATTATTAAAAGAATTACTTCATGAGCAAGTGGAAGCGACTAAACTATACTGTGATAATAACTCGGCCATCTTCTTGAGCAAAAATCCAGCATATCACAGTAGAAGTAAACACATCGACATAAAATATCACTACATACGAAGTTTAGTTGAAAATAAAGAAGTGGAGCTGAATTTCTGTCACACTCAAGAGCAGATAGCAGACATCTTTACTAAGGCGTTAAGAAAGGAACAATTCTGCTATCTCAGGACACGACTTGGAGTTGGTAAGTTTGAATTAAGGGGAGGTGTTGAAGCAGGTAATTCAAACGACTACAAAGATGGGCAATAAAGTCACGAGTTCGTAACTGTCAGGTTATTATTGGAGCTATTATTGGAGCATTATTAGCATAATAAACTAGTATTATTAGGAGAATAAAGTTAGCTGTTTTAAGGTCTTTTCTGTTTCCTTTTGTAGCCTATTTATAGAGGCACTTTCTATTGAATAAAATGAGTGTGAGTCTTTGGTTTTAAATCTATTATTACTACAACACCAATACCTTCTAACACATTGTCTTAGTTTCTCAACCGTAGACGTCAAGTTCTCTTGATCGTCTAAAGTTCTTTTGCCTGTGGCTTGATACTTGAGTTCTAAAATTTGCTTAGTGGAAGGAATTGTTATAGCTGAAGAAATCATGATTTAAATAGCCACAGTAACATAGCCACATAGATGTATGCCAATATACTGAAACTTGCATATAAGTTATTCGTTACATAAATATAAGGGTAACTATATATAACACCGGTAGTAATCTGGATGCAAATATTGACAACAATAGTGATAACGAGAATAGCCAAACCTATGACGTTTGCAAGAAGTGTGTTGTTGTCCATAGACGCCAAAGAAGGCATCAAGTTAGCCATCATCGTGCACATGAAGGCCATACTTCCTAACTTGGTTAATTGGTCCAAGCTACCTGGCATGTCACTACTGAGATCCACAGGCAACTTCATGGCAACAGTTATCACTGTGATAGAAGCGGCATTAAGTGTGAAATATTTAGATGGAAACCACATTTTTTTATTTCGAAAACCATGCAACAAATCAGCTCCCATTGCAGTGATGCACAAAATGGATGCTACCGCGATGTAGATGCCAATCCATACCATAGGTTTGCTGTACCCTTTCTCAGTTTCAAAATTTGCTGCCTGTGAACAATAATGCCACAAGGTGGACACCATGTTTGGGGTTGTGATTGAACATACTTCTGGATGAAGTTTTAACTGATCCACAATACGGTAACAACCGGCTGCTGGGTAATTAGTATTCATGTATAAAACTGTTGAGCTAAGTAATGGCTAATTTAATTCTATGTTTTTTATGAAATCATAAGAAGATCGATAAACCTCTATTATAACAAGTCATAATTCATATCTTTCTAAGAAGTGCATAATTGCATCCAAAATTCTAGTCAATGCAACTGAAGACCCACTCCTTTAATTAGTGAAAGAAATAAGTAAATACTGTATATGTTTTTGGCCTTTTCTCCATGACTTTATTTGAGAAAATGTTTTTTTTTTTTTAATAAAAACCGGAAAAAGAATAATAATGAAAAAACAAATAAGAAAGGAGCTTGTAGTTTCTGAGAAAATCGTCATGATTGTCACTCGTAATTGTTTGACATGGAAAATTAGACTATAGTAGAGATGGATATGGATTAGATGATGCCATATCGATATTCATATCCATTTAAATATTTTTGTCCATATCCATTTAATTTCAATTCATCCAGTAGCGTAGCTAAGATTTTATACGAAGGTGGGCCGAAAGCTTAAAGAACGCGTGTAATACTAAATCGTACAAAAAGGATGCAAAGGCAACTAAGTCTACAAATTCCATTAATTGTGGATTAATGTAAATTAAAACGTATATGAATATTGGCGACATATATATTTCGTTATAGAGAGCTAGACTATACCAATAATTTCATAATTTGTATGGTTAAAATTGCACGTACAATACAAGTCAGATTTAGCGCGTAAAAAGAAAGGTAAAGACAGAAAACCATGTATAATGTAAATGTTACACCCCGTCTAAAGCGGAAACAACGAGATACAACAATGATAGGATCACAACACACTATTATAAAGATGTCTATATGAAAATAAAACTCCAATGTGTTATGATACTTGTAACATGAATAGTGGTTCATGCTACGCGTACATACCAACAATGAAACAAATTAACAAACAATAATCCCACAATATAAATGTGAAGGAAAAACACGCCTTTTCCAAAAGTATTAAAATGCTAATTGTTCCTCCTCATTCCAACTGTTTCATTGTTTAGCTTAAATGCAACCTAATGGTCCACTAAGCTTTCTTGTCCTCTATCTTCAGCCCACTAGTGTTACTTGAAAAGTTATGCTCAAAAACGTCAACAATAATGTTGGTGAGTTTCGTAGGTTTGAAACCAGACACCAGAAAAATAATAAGTTTGCTGTGATAATAAGGTGTTAGGACAATGCATATGAAAAGGTACACAAGTGAAATTATATAACCAAACATCTCCACAAACCGTCATCACCCCACGAAGGAGTATGACCCAACCAAATCCTATGTATGCGGTAGCTACCCATAAATGACCTTCAATGTACACCGAAGCATACATTAGGTATACACTCCCGAAAGAGTGCAGCCTTGTAAATAAATATGTCCTTTAGTGTATACAAAGCATATACACTAGGTATACACTCCCGAAGGAGTGCAGCCTTTTAACAAAACAAATCCAACAACCAATGCATATAAGTCACGTAGTGTCAGACATTTCAAGCATATGTCCGAAAATGAAAATGAATACGTTTCACAGCATAAAACAATTTATAAAACATGTGAGCATACTTTTCCCCCAATTTGAAAACATGTAATGAAAAAGGGGCCACGAAAACTCACCTGAATAACGGGTTTAAAGCAAGTCACGTATCACACACAGCCGCAGTGAACTATGAACGTCCTATAGTATAAAGGAATTGTTCATGAGTTATGTGTCTTACAAATTATGTACACGAGTCGAATTGAAGGGTTCTATATGTTCACATTCATCTTAAACTTATATCTATTCATTGTTAATGATAACAATTCAAATCTAATTCTTTTGTAAACATCCGTCAACACATTATTAAGAATCTTCATTTACCCTAAACTTAGAAGACATTAAATTCATAAAACATTTTATAACCCATACTATATAGACATCTCTAATAAAAATATTGGTTCACAAGTATCAAGAAAACAATATCGTAGTTGAATTACGTAGACTTTAAAATACAATAACTTAAATAATATACCAATTAAATTAAATAAATAAATTAAATTTTTTGATTATAAGTATATATATATTTTTTTACAGAAAATTATAATCTTAGAACATACTTTAAAAATTCCAAAGTGATTAGAAAATAATTTGTTCAATCCAATATAGGTTTACCAAAGTTTTCTGAAAATTCGTCACTCAATACAGCAGTTTACAAAATAATTTTTATAAAATCATACAATGCGTTTCAGAGGCCGAAACCTCAAGATTTTATGTAAAACATCGAGATCTACAACTTTTTAGTTTTGGCCGAAGCCTGAAAATGAACGCAAAAAGGTCAAATCTGCCTCTGATCGTAACTGAAAAATTTGGGACAGATTCTGAGATTTCGACTTCATAACTTTCGGTTTGCAAAACACATTATACTCGACATATAAATTCACTAACCCTTATACATCATATTTACAGACCTAAAATACCTCATAAAATATAAATATAATTTATTTGAGAAGGGATTATATGTTACCTACGCGTATACACAAACACGTAATGCACGAAAGCAATTCTCGAACTCGTCATGGTAAGGTTTCTTTGGTTTTTGTCGACACAACAAGAACAACACCAGGGACGATTGTTTAGTTGCAAATGGGTTAGGTTTTTTTTGTTTAGTTTATTATTTATACTTATAAGATTAATTAATTAGGGCCCAAATCATAGATTTTTAGGTATGGGTTTGGGTTTAATGGTTCGGTCACTTATTATTTTCGGTTGGTCTCTATTTCGGCCCACAATGAAATCACAAGCGATTCCATGAAGCTGATTTTTATTATTTTACATGATCATGTTTTATTATTATTATATTGTTTTTATTATTATTATTATTATATTATTATTATTTTATTATTATTATTATTATCATTATTATTATTATTAATCCTTGTTCTTAATTTATTCTGGGTACGACTACAGTTTGAATTATTGAACACTATACGAGGATTAAATTTCTCACATAGTTTAAAATGCGAACCACTTGATTAAAACTAAGAGATGCTTTTAGGGAACAAATCTATGAATAGAATTTTGGTGACGGATGTCACAGTAAACTTATTAAACAAATGAATTTGATATCCTTTTTCTATTTTGCCATCGTGATCATGTGATGTAGTGCGGAATTAAGATAACAAATTAATCCTATTGATTCAAAGGAATAGTCAGGAATAATTCTTCCAAAACACGTTAATTCACAAAGAATGCCGTGGATGGGTAACTTTGATTCACAAAATTGAGAGTGAAATCCAAAATCTTGAAATTAAAAACTGAGTTCATTACAATGAAGAAGAAAGCATAAATAACAGGCAGAAATTCAAACGGGCCTTTAAAACATAACGGGCCGAACATAAAACCCAAAATAAAAACCCAAAATGAATAGAAAAATCCTAAAATGGCCCATATCTTCCCAACGGAAATTCAAACGGGCCTTTAAAACATAACTACCAAGTCTGTAATAAATAGATATTTTTATTATTGTTATGAGATATTGAAGTTTAATAAACATACATTTGCTCCAACGAAAGTATTTCTACAATGAGATGATGAAGATTAACAACATACATTTGCTTGAATGAAAGACGAGATTGAATATTAAGGAATCGATTGCTGCAAATGAAGACGCCACTCGTCAATAAATCCCATTTTTTCAGGATCCATACTTGGTAACTCCAACACTTCAAGTCTTTTTAGTATCTCTTCGGTTCTGCCAATCAACTTAGCGGCGGCCTCAACACTACTCTCCCGTTTCTCAATGATGCTTTCACGGAACTTCATCTCTATGATTCGTGGTATGTTGGTGAAGCAAGCCGACAATATGTTAGCAATCATGCTAGATAACAGCGTAAACAACTCCTTTTCGCTACTCAATTCAACGTTGGCTTGGTAGTTGAACAAGATTGTTCGTGCAATACGATGCATTGAATTGGCTAGAATCAACTTCTTAGGAGTGTTCACTACTATTTCTCCGTTTGTTGTATTGTCGATTTGTATAACAATTTCTTCTGCTTTATTAGCAAACCATTCAAGAATCTCTACGGATGTTTTTCCCCTAAAAGTAATTTTTCCGATAGCGTTTTCCAACCACATGCACTTCTCTTCAACCTCATGCCACAGAGTCTTAGTCACCTTTCGAATATTTCCATATTCACTTGTATTATTGACGATTTCGTCCACGAGATGTGTATACGAAAGACCTTCACGAACACTCTTGAGCAAGCTATCAACTTCAAATTCAGAAATATTAGGGAGAGAAATGGCATGACATGTTAAAGTCACTACCGGTAAGCTCCAACTGCTAACAAGTTTAACAGAAGTGAGAGCTTCAACTTGATCACTATCAAAGTTCTCTACCCCCTTAAATCCATTGGTAGAAGTCTCAAGAAACACTAAAAGATCTTTGCTTTGTTCCTTCTCCGCCTTTTGGATCAAGTTATTTATAGCGTTGGAAACGCTTTTCAGCGTCTTCTCACCAAGCTCCATCTCATCTTCAAGTTGCAGTACGTAATCACTAAGGTCTTGGTATACATCATCATTTCCTACCACAGTTGGTAGCGTAAACAACCTTTCCACCAATGACTTCCAACAATACGAACAATAAATGATAAAGATTATAAGGACTACTGGAATAAGCCCAATCATTTTGCTTGATACGACAATAGCCTTCTGGACGCCAATGCAAAGTCCTAAAACGAGGTTTTTCATATTATTGACAAGAGTTCTTGACCAAGAACCACCTGATAGAAAAGTTATATGACTTTCTTTCCACTCGCACAACTTCTGGATCCAGTACTTCTCTACTTTAAACACCATAAAATGGTTCTTCTTCCATTTAGTGAACAGATTGAAGTTCGAGATTGTAAAACATCTACATATTGAAGCAATGCTACCAACTACAACTCCAAATGACTGTGTTATAAAAATGAATTTAGTTGACCACTTATAATCCGACTCCCAGTACATACCATAATGTCTAAACCCTAGCATTATAATAGTTGCATGACTAGAATAATTACACAAATTATGCCAGAAGTAGATGATAACCGATTACTAGCCATCACAAATTGAGGGCTACCACTTTCTGCCATCAACCAATATCTTCTAACACACTGTCTTAGTTTCTCAACAACTGACGTTACATTATCTTGATCGTCTAAAGTTCTTTTGCATGTGGCTTGATACTTGAACTCTAAAATTTGCTTGGAAGAAGGAATTGTTATAGCTGAAGAAATCATGATTATTAATAACCACAATAACATAGCAACATAGATGTATGCCCATATCAAGGTATATGTAAAGAAGTTATAAGGGGTTCCAAAAGTAATTTCCCGATTTTCTATAGCACCAGTACTAATCTCGATGCAAATATTCACAACGATAGTGATAACGAGAATAGTGAAACCTATGACGTTTGCAAGAAGTGTGGTGTTGTCTATAGACGCCAAAGAAGGCATTAAGTTAGCCATCATCGTGCATATGAAGGCCATGCTTCCCAACTTCGTTACTTGGTCCACGTAACCTGGCATCAAACTAGTGAGATCCACAGGCAATTTCATGGCGACAGTTATCACTGTGATAGAGGCAGCATTAAGTGTGAAGTATTTAGATGGAAACCACATTTTTTTATTTCTAAAACCATGCAACAAATCAGATCCCATGCCAATGATGCACAAAATTGACGCTAACGCAATGTAGATTCCAATCCACACCATAGGTTTGCTGTACATGTTCCCAGTTTCTAAAATACTTACCTGCTCACAATATTTCCACAAGAGACCACGTTGTCTCTTGTGAGGTTTGCAGATACTTCATCTAACTGTTGCACAATACTGTAACAACCGGCGGCTGATGTGTAAAAGTCCATGTTTAAAACTTTTTAGCTAAGCAATGGCTAATTTGATTCTAATTTTTTATTTTTATTTTTTTTAATGAAATGTGAAGAAGATCGATAAACATCTCTTATAACAAGTCATAATTCGTATATTGAAAATTCGAAGAAGCTGCATACTTGATAATTGCATCCAAAATTCTAGTCAATGCAACTGAAGACCCACTCCTTTAATTAGTGAAAGAAATAAGTAAATACTGTATATGTTTTTGGCCTTTTCTCCATGACTTTTATTGAGAAATTTTTTTTTTTTTAATAAAAACCGGAAAAAGAATAATAATGAAAAAACAAATAAGAAAGGAGCTTGTAGTTTCTGAGAAAATCGTCATGATTGTCACTCGTAATTGTTTGACATGGAAAATTAGACTATAGTAGAGATGGATATGGATTGGATGATGCAATATCGATATTCATTTCCATTTAAATATTTTTGTCCATATCCATTTAATTTCAATTCATCCAGTAGCGTAGCTAAGATTTTATACGAAGGTGGGTCGAAAGCTTAAATAACGCGTGTAATACTAAATCGTACAAAAAGGATGCAAAGGCAACTAAGTCTACAAATTCCATTAATTGTGGATTAATGTAAATTAAAACGTATATGAATATTGGCGACATATATATTTCGTTATAGAGAGCTAGACTATACCAATAATTTCATAATTTGTATGGTTAAAATTGCACGTACAATACAAGTCAGATTTAGCGCTTAAAAAGAAAGGTAAAGAAAGAAAACCATGTATAATGTAAACTTATTAAACAAATGAATTTGATATCCTTTTTCTATTTTGCCATCGTGATCATGTGATGTAGTGCGGAATTAAGATAACAAATTAATCATATTGATTCAAAGGAATAGTCAGGAATAATCTTCCAAAACACGTTGATTCACAAAGAATGCCGTGGATGGGTAACTTTGATTCACAAAATTGAGAGTGAAATCCAAAATCTTGAAATTGAAAACTGAGTTCATTACAATGAAGAAGAAAGCATAAATAACAAGCAGAAATTCAAACGGGCCTTTAAAACATAACGGGCCGAACATAAAACCCAAAACTAAAACCCAAAATGAACAGAAAAATCCTAAAATGGCCCATATCTTCCCAACAGAGGCGTTTTTGGGCTTCGAGGGTGGGACTAACCGCCAATGGCGGTTA
This sequence comes from Helichrysum umbraculigerum, assembly GCA_949592205.1. NCBI lineage: Eukaryota > Viridiplantae > Streptophyta > Magnoliopsida > Asterales > Asteraceae > Helichrysum > Helichrysum umbraculigerum. The sequence goes on along the minus strand of CATIUR010000001.1, from coordinate 124,404,070 downwards.
GCGACTTGGTGGGGCTCGCTCTAAGCTTCGATTCGCCTACTCATGGGCCTGAAACGGAGCCCTGTAGCACAAGTTATGACCATTTTCGTGCAGCCCGTTTTGTTACACAATCTTGGACCTCCAGAAACTCAAGAGCCGCTCCTCCACACTTGGGCCTCCATCATTATGATTAAATTTTAAAATAATTTAGAAGATCATACTAGCAATTGGGTAACAAAATAACATTCATTCATCATCATCATATAAATATAATATAACTAGTTTACCATACTAGTACTAGTAATATATTAATATAAATATAAATAAATTATTATTATAAAGCTAGAGAAAAGTTCAAATGAGACCATTTATTTCTTGTGAGAATGAGGGAACAAATTTGAGCCATTGGATCTAGTAAATCAAGGGCTTATATTAATTCCTAATTATTTAATTTAAAAAATCAGAATAAATAAGTTTTTGGGCGGAGGGGCAAAATGGTCATTTTACCAATCAATTAATTGTTTTCTTTCCTCACTTTGTTTCAGACTTCACCGATCTTCTTCACAACACTCAATCGTTCCTCTCAGTTTTTCATATGCTAACGGTACTTACGAAACCCTAAAATCCAGAAATACGTTCATCAAATCATCGATTCGTTGTTGTTTCTTGCTAAAACCATCGTCTTTATCACCTACATTCTTCGCTTCATCTGTTTATCGTTTTACTTTTAACTGAAATTCGTTTTTGTGAAACCCTAGTTCTGTAAACAGAGAACAAAATTATCATCGCATCTTATATAATTCATCCAATGGATATTCGTGATGAGATTCCTCCAAATCTAGTATCATCACAGCCGATTCGTTCAGCTCCGTTACGTAAGTTTTTTTCAATGTTTTATGTGTAGCTTTTAGCTTTGAATACGTTACACGTTATTATTTGTTTTTGATCTTGTATGGTTGTATATTATTTGTGTTTTTTGTTTGATTCTAGGGTTTTGTACCACATGTGTTGCTATTTGATTCTAGGGTTTTTTGTAACACATGTGTTGCTGTTTGATTATAGGGTTTTTGTAACACTTGTGTTGCTGTTTGATTATAGGGTTTTTTTGTAACACATATGTTCCTGTTTCCATTATTTAGTTTTTTTTATATATATTTTCATTTGTGATCATTTGCTTTTTGTTAGCCTGAGCATATGTTTAGACTTACCAAGGAACAGAAGTCTGAGGCTTTTAAAACATCTATGTCTGCTTGGTTGTGTGATGATGATCAACTGTTGTCGTTGAAAAGTGTTGATATGGTATCACTATTCTTTTTATTGCTTTTTATGTAACATTTTTTTTGTTTCTTTTGTACAGTATCACATGTGTTACTAATGTAGTATCACATGTGTTACTAATTTAGTAACACATGTGATACTAAATTAGTAACACGTGTGATACAAATGCCTTAACACATGTGATACAAATCCATTAACACGTGTGATACAAACACATTAACACATGTGATATATGTTGACAGGTTTTCTTCCCCATTTTTCGGTCTAGTCACTTCTATTTGCTGGTATTCCATTTGACGAAGAAAACCTTCCATGTTATTGACAACTCTCATGAGTTTGATTACGATTTGAAGTACAAGGAAACTTGCAACTTGGCACTGAGTAACCATACTTGATATCAAATATTTTTAGGTTATTGTTCATATTCAAAGTAGTAATTATATCAAATGTTTTGTTACTGTATGTATTTTTTTAGAAATCTTTGTTTGTACAACATCTCAAGGAAGTTGGGCATCCTGCGTACGATAAGCTTAAAAAGGTAGAGAGGGCTACAGTGATGCAGTTGAAGTGGAAGACTCGAGAAAATCATTGTGATTGTGGGGTTTTTGTTATGATGCATATGGATCATTACTTAGGTCAGGCCTCTACAAAATTTGAGTGTGGTCTTGATGTTGAAGGTCGTGCTCAAAAGATGCAGCTTATTCGTCTGCGTATAAAGTACGCTACAAAGATGTTACTGCATGAGGTAAACATTCACAGCAACTGCGTCCAGATGTTTGTTGAACGGTTTATGAATGAGCGAACACGTGAAGTGATTGAGAATGAAATCAAAAATGCCATTGGAAACCGCCAAAAGCTAAACATGGAGCGTAAAAATGAAGAAGAAAACGATGTGAAGGAAAGTAAAGTTTGAAGATGTGATTGACCGTAGCTGCTAGTACAATTTTTCTTTATATATGCTGATGTAATGGATACATCATAATCGCTAGTATAGTTTTTTGAATGTTACTCTGATGTAATGGATTATTAAAAGTTTGTCGATGGATTTTTTTTTTGTAATGGATTCTGTAATTGTGGTAACAAAGTTTATGACTTTAACTACCTTTTTGTTTTATTGATGTTTTCGTTTTTGTTTTTGTGAGATGTTAGATGTGTGTAATTTTTTTTTTTTGTTACTTGCAATGGTAATATTTGTGGTACTAGTTTATTAACACATGTGGTACCAGTCAAGTAACACATGTGGTACCAGTCGAGTAACACATGTGGTACCAGTCAAGTAACACATGTGTTATTAGAAAGTTTACTATTACACAGGATACTGACACTTGGTTTAACTATTACTTTACACTTGGTACCATGCAGTAACACTTGTGTTAACTACCAATAACACTTGTTTTTCAGTACACTCCCACTTGTGTATTATAGCCATAAAACTTGTGTTACATACCACTAAAAGATATTTCACATGTGTAAAAAGTAAAGTATCCGTTTTAGTATACGTGTTACCATTCATTAACACATGTTGTAATAGTTAACTAACACAAACGGTATTAAACAAGTAAAACATATGGCTCCAAAAAAGTAATTTCCATGTGTGATGTCTTAATATAATTTGTTACAAAACAAGTAAAGCATGTGTTACAATCATTCATATAGACAACTAACATGCAAAGAATCAAACATGTATATAGTAACACATGTGTTAGCATACAACAAAGTAACACATGTGTTAGAAAACTAGCAACAAACATATTATTTAAAAATAAGAAATCATCATATCAAAAATGAGTATAAAAAATGTAACATTCAACAATGAGTATCAAAAATGTAAACATTCAACAATGAGTATCAAAAATGTAAACCAAAATTTAAAGTCACCAACTTTTTATATCATCCATTAACACATGTGATACTAAACATGTAACACATGTGTTAGCATTCACTGTCCACTTTGTGTAGTCTGCTATTCTGCTATCATTCTCGCATGTGCTTCCTCTTTCTCCCTCTCTCTAGCTTCTACTTTTGTCTTAGCTTCTGCAGCCTTTCTTTCACACGACGTTGCGTTATGGACTGGTTTTCCACACTTTCCACAATTATTTTTTCTCTTTCCTGCAGCCTTAACTGCCTTTTCTTTTTCGCTCATTAAACGTTTGTCCCTCCCGCATCCTTTGTATCTTAATACATATGGATTCTGAATTTCGACTGCATCCGGTTTCTTAATCCCATGTAGTTCTTCAATTACATCATTCTTAGTTTGAGGTTGAGCCTCGGATGTTGAAGCTTCGATATCCGTCTTCATCTTCTTCAACTTTGTAACAAAATCAGCCATTTTTTGTTGATTTTTTCCTATTAGCTGCAAACATTCTTCAAAGCAGGAAGCCGCCTCGCTTGACAGTTGCTCACACTCTGTTGCTATTCGTTTTCTTTTACGAACTTCAATAGGAATCAAATTCTTCATCCATCTTCTTAAAATGTACCGGCTTGGTATCTCATCAATATTACGGTTTTTGAGCACACAAAAAATGTGCCTACATAAGAATCAACGCCTTGTGAACTTCTTGCAGTTACAATCCACGGTTCCATCCTTGAACCGGTAAAGCACCTTAATTCAAATAAACCAAAATAGAGGTAGTAGTTAGTATCACGTGTGTAACTAGTTCACAGACTGGTTCCTAACACATGTGTTATTATGCAGTAATACACTGGATAGCACAAGTGTTAGTCATCAATATCACATGTGTTATTAGACAGTAATACACTGGATAGCAACTATAACACATATGTTAGTCATTAATATCAAATGTGTTATTAGGCACTAATACACTGGATAGCAACTTTAACACATGTTTAGTCGTCACTATCACATGTGTTAGTAATGACAGAATTACAGAATCATGTAAACAAAATTTTACAGACTTTTTAATTGTTTAGATCCCATACCTTGTAGTCATATGTCCGTGTCTTTTTGTCTCCAGGCCAAAATTCCAATTCCCAGTCTTTTTGTCTTTTTGTCCGTGTTTAGATCCCATAACTAGTTAACAGATTGATTCTGTAAAAGATTTCAGAGAAATGTAAGATTCTGTTATAAGCAGTAACACATGTGTTATCGAATGGTAACACATGTGTTAATTAATTACTAACACGTGTGGTAAGCAATTACTAACACATGTGGTAAGCAATTAATAACACATGTGTTATTAACATATGTTTTGTGTCACTGTGAGTTTTTTTTAACAATATCAAGTATGTTACCCACACATTTGTTATTAACATATATTATTAACACATGTGTTACTAATACATGTGTTAGTTAATTACTAACACATGTGGTAAGCAATTACTAACACATGTGGTAATCAATCAATAACACATGTGTTATTAACATATGTTATGTGTCACTGTGAGTTTTTTAACACTATCAAGTATGTTACTCAAACATTTGTTATTAACATTATATTATTAACACATGTGTTACCAATACATTTGTTAGTAAATTTTGTCATTAGATAGCATTTTTTATTAGATAGCATGTATTAGTACCTGTAGCCTTTGCATCTGTCTGTTGTTCGACATCACCAGCTTCTTTAAATTCTTGTACCACAGCCATCACGTCCTACTGCACCATAATACGTTTCAAATTTATCAGCTACCACATGTGTTAATGATTTTTTTTTAAATCAACCAGATGAAAAAAAAAATCAACTATGTTTGAATGGTTTTGACAACTAACACAGGAAACATATCACTTACATAGAATACTACATTAGCTACTGGTATCACAGATGTTAGAACAATTTCATTTTCATTGAGTAACACATGTGTTAATTAATTTAAAAAATCAACATATTTGGGAAAAAAATTTCTAAGTCTTTTTTGAGGATTTTTGACAACTTCTAACGAAACATATAGTTCACTGGGACTGAAACGCTACTATTACCACATGTGTTAGCAACATAAACTTTGATAATCATGTTACGAGTTTTTTGTGCGATGATTGATGATGCCGTTTTTTAAAAAATTGATTGTTGAATCAGCGAAAATCATACTGTTATTGCAGTTTCGTCAATCAAATCGTAAATTAATGATGTTAAAATCGCGCAAAACACGATCGCATAAAACCGCGATAACGTAAAACCTAATCGTTTTTTCACATATCGAGCGTTCGTTTGTAGAATTGAAGAACTTTCGACCGGAAATAACCTAATTCTTACCTTCGCGATTGTTGTTCGTTTGTTGATCATGATGTTTGCGGCGGTCGGAAACCCGTGCGCGATTTTGTTGTTCGTACGTGTTTACGTATATGTGTGTGCGTATATGTATCTGTATGTTGTAATTTTGTTTTTGAGTAATTGTTTAATTAGAATTAAATATAATGTAATAAGACCAAAATACCCTTCCACCTCTAAATGAAATGGTGCATTTTGGTTGGTTCCCACAGTTTCACTTAAAATGGTAGTCTCATTTGAATCTCACCCTATAAAGCTATAATAAAATACAATAAACATATGGAAAACGATATACATTAGGGGTAACTGGGTAAGTATGGTACGGAATCGGTACCGAACCGGTTGGTATCGGTTATTTTTTAATTTGGACCTAAAGTGGGTACCGAATACCGGACCGTTTAAAGCGGTATGGTACCGGTACGGTTCCGGTACCGGTACGGGTAAAAGTGGTACTATACCGCTTTGGTACCAAAAAATAGTAGAATAATAAGTAAACATATCTACGTATTTTGTTCTCGATAAAATTTAAAGAAGATAAATATTAATGAATCTCAAATAAATTAAAACATCATTAAGTGACTCAATTAAGCTTTAAGTAGAGGGAGGTGATAATGCCACAAGTATTTTTTGCCCGTGGCAATATCATGAGCCGTAAATAGAAATTTACGCACTAATACTTTATGCCTACGTTTTATACGGAAATATTAATATTATTGTGTCTATGCTTCCGGTTAATTACCACCCTATAGTCCTATACGATTTTCCCTATCATAAATGGGTGGGCCAACTATGGAGTATTTTTTAATTTGGTGGGCCAAGTTGCTTTACAATAGCACAAAACTAATACTCCGTATTTAGAAATGAAATATGCTTAAGTACGAGAGTTGGGTGGTGGGCCTTGGCCCTTCCTACCTCCGGCACAGCTCCGCCTCTAAATTCATCCTTCCATATTCATATTCGATGGATTAAGCGGATTAATGGATGTCTATTGGATATTAAAAAATTGTTTAAAAGTTTTCTTAATATGAAATGAAACCAACAAATGCTGTAACAAAAAAAATATATATACATAACGTAACATAAGGAAATCTAGTCACACGAACTTGTAATCATTGTCGTCAATGGATCATAATTTGTTACAAATACAAGTAAATATATATATTGATAAATGTAAATATGTAATCTCTATGTTTATTGATTCGTGTCCTATGTTTTGATTGTTATTTTGGTTTACTTTATAAATTAGGTAAATATGTATATGTTTATTAGACTACACATAGAGATGGCAATGGATCGGATATGGATCGGATAATGTCATATCACTACAAGAAAAAAGGCCTTTAGTGATGGGTCATATTTCGTCACTAACAGCCTATGTTTCGTCACTAACGCATTTAGTGATGGAAATCAAGGTCGTCACTTTTTGTCACTATAGGTGCGTCACAAATTTGTTCAGTGACGGATATAAAAATTCCTCACTAATCAGTGACGAAAGTGTAGACGTCACTTCGTTTTGTGACAGCTAACTTCATCACTAGATATCGCCACTAATTTAGCCAAAGTCGTCACTAGTTACCTAGTATAGTGATGAAGAACGACGTCACTAATTTTGACTGCTAGTGATGAGAAAGGTTGTTCACTCATAAAAAAATTTATATCTAAAAAAATTCACTGCTACAATTCTTGTAAAGCACACTAATTTGTGACGATGGAAATCTGTATTGATTCAATAAGTCAATACAACTCGATATCACCACAATATATTAAAATAACCGCAACACCAAATTAAAACAAAACGCTCTTTTGAATGATTGATAACGTATTCTACAATTACTAAAAGTAATGAACATCATGTGTAAATTGAAACAAAACGCTCTTTTGAATGATTGATAATTACTAAAAGGAATGAACATCAACGGTCTTGAATCGTATCCCATTAAAAAAGAGGGCCGCTGCAAAATCAAAATATACATATATCAGTCATTTTACTATGAAAGTTGGAACAAAAGGGTCATACTAGGTTGAAAACTATGTCTGACTTAGCAACATGAGATATTTTATTATTATTTTCACAAATACAACTAAAGTACTAGCCCATGAAGCAATTCAATAGTCAATTAAACACTTATATAGAAGAGGAAAATACCAGGTAAGGGCTGAAGGGCACTTGTATCCTTTCCATAACTCCACTTCCGTTTAGACTTTAAGCAAACATAATATTTGTAAGGTACACGAATCTCACATATTTAAATTTAAGCCTATAAAAATACTATAGATCTTATCTTATATAATACATTTAGCTTCACCAAAACTAAGCCTCATGAATCATTTGTCCTTTATCTTCTTCCTACGCAAATGTCTTTACATATAATTGAATATTACTGATGAAACAGATACGTACGTAACTCTCTTAACCTATGGACTTAAACATACCCTATATGCTAAAATGTGAAATCATGAAAATCCCAAACTCCGTTGTCTTGATGATTGACTACTATTTAACATCTGGTGTCATTGAAGAGAGACACTAGTAAACAATTTACATGCCTGAATTTTGGCTGGCCATTCATCTTCTACATCTATTTGTTCAAATGGATTAGAAAGTAAGTGTCTACACCAAACCAAATATTCCATAACATGTGTATATTGATAAGATCAATATATAAAAATATTACATACATAACTGAAGAAGGCAGCTTCAAATGCCATCATTTTGATACATAAGGTGGTCACAGTTTGATAAGATTAGAGCTAACCCTTTGTAGTATAGATAAATCAAAAAACTTATAAATTGAAAGTGTTCTTACATGCAACCAGTTGCAGCATCCCATTCCTATAAAAATAAACATAATTTTGATTAGCAAATTTGGAGATTTTAGTGCATAAATAATAAATTAACTAAAACCCATAAGATTACTAAATAAAATTAAACGGGCAATTCAATTATATAAATATCCATAACAGATTTTTATAATTTCAGCATATACAGTGAAATGAAACTAGGCTAGTTATTTCAATCTAACAACAAATAAATCCTTGACAGATCTATATCCGCATATGTAAGCATATAATGGAGAAACAAAGCAATAAGAGCTTCATGATGTTGATATATCCACATCCATATCCAATTAAATATTTTCGTCCATATTCTTTAAGAGTTTGTATCTAGTTTAATACAACACTTAAAAACATCTATAATTGGGCGGATATTAATTTTGGAGGCTTTAGAGATGAAAACATGTACATCTCGTTGTGACATTTCAGTTCATTATTGACACATCATGCAACTCCTTACGGTTAAAAGTTATGTCATATGTTTATTAGTTTAAATTTAAATGATAGTAAGATAAATGAGATTTTAACACACACACACACACACACACACACACACACACACACACACACACACACACACACACACATATATATATATATATATATATATATATATATATATATATATATATAAGGTTATGTTAATAATTTCAACTAGATTTTTCAGATATTAATAATAATATTAGAGGTAAATTAGTAAATTCCTTCTTAAAAAAAAGAATCACAAATGTATTATATAGTAGCACAGATAGTATTAATGAATTAGAATTTAATATCATACGTGTATTACTTTTAAAGTTTAATAATGATAATTTTAGTGATATATTAACTTTTGTAATTAATTATAATAAATTATATTTAGGTGTTAGATTGTTGAATAAGATAATAGAAGGGTAAAAATTAGTCATTTACTACTTCTCTCCTTTAAGACTTTTGCTCATATAGTAGTATAGATAACTTGCCTTCACGTTTGATTTGTTTAATTGTATAATTAACCAAATAAGATTAGTAATCTGTAACGTCCTAAAACTCGTTTAATTTATTTATTGTCATTTTGTAAAGTTGAATTTGATTTATTAAGTTAGTTAAGTTTGGTTAAAGTTGGACTCCAAATGTAATGGATATGGTAGATTGGGTAGAAAGTGAAAAATGTGGAACTTGGTGGGCCTTTTCATAAGTGTTAGGGGCTTAATGGTGGATTAGGGAAACCTCCTCCAGATTTTTTATGATCGGTCTTTAAGAAGCTAAAGGGGAGAATAACCCTAGTTGAAGAACGTGTGCAATTAAGATCGAATCGAGAAGTTTTAACAATGAAGTTAGATCAATTGAGTCTCGTAATCATCAAGGCACGACTTTAGGACTTTACTTGAGTTCTTGCCATACTATTTGTTCATACTGTATACTTGTTAGATATTAATGACGCGTTCCTTTGTATTTGTATATACGTTGATTCACTGATTATTGTTGACCGGTTCAACCTCAACATAGACCACCCCTCGTCAAATGTAACCGTGGTTTGTTTTTAAAAGGAAGTGGACCACGGCTTTAAATCTAGATACGTGTTCCGCTAAATCTTTGAACCGTGGACAATGGAAAGGAAAGTGAAAACGCGCGAAGTTTTGCAAATGGATCACGGGTTTTACGTGATTTTTACCAATTTCGTGGTCTATTGGAGGTGGTCTATAGTGGTTTGTGTAGTAGTTTATGTTTTCTCATAAGATGGTTCCTCAAATGAGTAGTTCTAGCCTCTCCAGCAACAAAGCTTCGATTACAAAAGTTACAAACAGCATCAACTTGTTGTTTGGTTTCTTGACTTTTTTAAAATACTTCCAAATCTTCACCTCTTTTAGGTCGGGGTCTTAAGAATTAAGATGGCTCCTCATATACGACGACATTGACCATGTCCATCAACAAGATTTGCACTACATATTAATTAACCACAACAATGTCCTTGTTTGGCTTCTTGAATTCTTTAGAATTAAACCAAACCATTGTTTTGTGGCTTTCCTTTTGTCTATGGATCAATTTCCTCATATCCTGCCATGAACATGTGTTCAGAATGTTGTCAAATTGAAAACTAAATTGTTACGTTGATTTATTTACTGTTTGAAATTCTTGAACAAACAGTGCTCTCGATCAACCCCACTATTTTGTCCGTTGTACTACAAACTACAAAGTGGACAAATATTCAATAAAGTGTCTACACTTATTTTACGCAGTTATTATTGCTGCATAGTTTTATTACGGCGATCAAAGGTTAGTTGAATTTTGAGAAAAGGGGGGCTAAATGATCTCAGTTGTTAAATTTTGTAATCAACGGCACAAATTTACAACAATTCATTTTATGTAAAATGCACTTTTGTTAAGATGCAGTAAATTCAGACCGTTGATTACAAAAATCAGACGAGTGAATTCGTTTACCCCTCAAATGCGATTGCCCCTTAAAACCTTACCCAATTATTATTATCACGCGCTTACATGAATTGTATACTTGCATCATATTTTTTTCCCTTATTTTTTACGGTACCTTTTTTACGTGGTTGGGTAGCAAAAGTGATAATTATTAACACTAATAAGTCATATGACACTAAACAGTCATATTGGCTCTTAATATATACAGAGTAACATGTTTGGTCAGTTGCGGAGCTTAAATTTTTCTTTCATTGATAAGAGTTGGCTGTTGGTTTAGAATGGGTGGTTCATATATTGTTAAATTATGTATAAAATAAAATAATACATTGATGATATGAATTTGGCAAATGATATTTCCACCATGTTATTTGATAAATCCACCACTATTATGCATTAACAGGTTGTAGTACAATCTGTTAATGCATAATAATGGTGGATTTATCAAATAGTATGGTGGATTTATCACCACCCTATGAATTTTACCCTTATATTCAAGGCAAATTTGACTTGAAATATTAAATAAATGAGTGATTTGGAGTAATAAATGAGGATAAATTTGAGAGTTTAATGATATTTTTGTGTTATCTTTTGCAAGTTGACCATATTTTTGGGACAAACGAAAATAATAATAATAATAATAATAATAATAATAATAATAATATTAATAATAATAATAATAATAATAATAATAATAATAATAATAATAATAATAATAATAATAATAATAATAATAATAATAATAATGTGCATATTTTAATTGGGACGGGGAAGTATTATTATTACTCAATGTATAAATCTTATAGGTAATTATTACTCCTAATAAAATGAGAAAATCTAACCTAATAAAATGAGGAAACCAAGATAGGATGTATGAAATTTTCTAAAGTTACTAACAATCTTACGTTGTATTTGTTTCGCAAAATATTTTTGATGGAATTGGAATTTATTTGAGGAATTGGACTTTAATAGAATGTGAATTTCTTTGAATGAGGGAATTAGATGACTTACAACACAATTCATTTGTGAACCAAACATGTTTGTGAAATGAAATTGAGATTCCAATTCCCTTGAATTCCGTTGAATTCCACGAACCAACCGCAATCTTAGTTTTTACCGACATTTGTTTCAAAACTTATACATTAGTATGCAACAAACAGAAAACTGTTGTAAAAGTAAAAGAATAATAACAATTAAGGAGAATAGAAAGTTATTTTATTTATCTCTCAATGGATGTATATATAAGATTACAAGGTGGAGTATCCTTAAAGAAAAGGATCTCGTAAATATAGAAAAAGATATCTATCATTATATTAAAGGATATGGACATCCATTCCATAATTATTTATAACACTCCCCCTTGGATGTCCATTTAAGGATTATGCCTCGTTAAAACCTTACCAGATAAAACCCAGTGGGACAAAAATCTAGTGAAGGAAAAAGAGTACATAATTCCTTCATACGCTTGGGGATGTTGCCTCATTAAAAACCTTACCAGGAAAACCCAACAGGGACAAAACCATGGCTAAGGGAAAAAGAGTGCAACGCGTATCTTTTCTCCCCCTGATGATCACATCACTTGAACTCTTTAGTTGTTGAAATCCAACATCTTCTTTAATCATCATAGTAAATGTCTTGATAAAATAAATTTATCTAATTCTCACATGAACAAATGTCCTTCACTTGTTGCTCACATATCAATGGATTAAACATCCATCATACATATCATTCAAGTACATCCTAGTACTTCATAAATTATACAATGCCAACAAATTTAAATTAGATTATATATTATCATGTATGACCACTACGAGAACTATCAATGTGTAACACCCCCAAATTAACGATTTGCGGAAGCATACATTGGGTGTTACTAATCAATATACAAAGCACAAGATTAACAGTAAACGACCTCTAAATAAGACGTTTGTAAAATAGTTACATTTCATAATTTGAATTGTTTGAAAACATATAGTTTTCTTTACAAAAGTAGGTAAGCCTAGAGTCCGCGTATGAGGCGGGAGATTCTATTACATAACCATAGTTACAAAAGATAATGCTAAGAATCTCCGTTAAATGCAGTTTGGAAATCATGCGACTCTAGCTAGTAATCCTGGAGTGATCCTACTCCGTAAGTGTACCTGAGATACAAAGCTAAAAAGTGTCAACCAAAAAGGTTGGTGAATCTCACAGGTTTAGTAATAAGTAGGTGTTATGAACCACAAGTATGTACCCGTATTGCTATCAAGCAAAGTAAGTAAATCAGTAAATCAGTACAGTGCCATGAGCTCATAAGTTGAAGCTTAACCGTGTAGTGTGAATATATCACGTACCCCCGTGAGTGCTATCCGCACACTCATATGTAACAAATACTAATATGTCTGTTTCTACGTGTAAATCAGTACGTGGTGGCGCTACCACCCCAGACAGGGATTGTCAGTCCCAAATGGATCCATCTATTAGTAATCGCGCTTAAGTCCATAACTAACAACTTACGATTAGGAGGCTTTCAGTGGATAAAAGTAACTCATGCGTTTGTTTGTAAACAGTAATGTTTTCAGTTCAGTACATTGTGTTCATACGTAAAACAGTTGCTAAGTATCTCACCCCAAAGTATAAAACAGTAAAAGTGGGGCTGTAAGACTCACCTGAGTCGAGCAGTGGTAGCTAGCAAGTAGTAGTAAAGCAAGTAGGTTCTCCGAACCCGTAACCTCCTAGTGCCTAAACACGTAAGGTTAAGTAAGTAGATGTCTCGCAAGACCATCTAGGCTAGTTGTTCATACAACCCGTTGTGTTTAAATGTTGGTTTGTTCGCGTTCGTAACAAAGTATACGGCCCGTTGGTGATTTGTTATATTTAAAGTTTATCATTCAATACGCAAATTAGAGTAATTGTAATAGGAAAGTATGTTTTATTATGATTGTTAGGTCATATCGTATAAGGATTTGAGGTTGTAAAAGTTCGACACTTAGTGAAAATGTGAGTTTTCAAGGTTCTGGTTTGTGCGACGTCGCATGCGACGTTGCAAGCGACGTAAGGTGCGACGTGGGCATGTACGTCGCATGATGCGACCTTCGCAAATCAATGCGACGTAGGGGGCGGCGTCGCTAATGCGACGTTGGTTCGGTTTGCGACGTTAAAGTCTACGTCGCTACGTGCGACGTCCGCAAGTTAATGCGACGTAAGGGGCTGCGTCGCTAGTGCGATGTTGGGATTTTTGTGCGACGTAGGTCGCGACGTCGCAGAGGCCCCTGGCCAGGTGCGACGTAGCGGTCTGATGGCCGGAAATTTAGTCGAAAACGAGTTTCCCAGTTTCCGTTGGGTCCAAATCTTTTACCCAACCCAAAAATGAACATATTACGCCTATTTAAACCATTAACTAGTAAAAATGATCAAAAACGAGAGATGTCGGGATTTGTCGGAAACTTACAAAGTGTCGGATTGAAAATCCGAAAAGATAGGAATGTAGATCGTGTAGTCGTGGTCACTTTTCTCCAAACGAGTGGTATGTTTCGGCGAGGTTTGATGGTGTTATTTGGTGATTTAAGTGGGGTGGTGGTGGATTGTTAGTTGAAAGAAAAAGATGAGAGGAGAGAGAGAGAAAGGATGAAAATGAGAAGAAAATGGAGGTGGGTGGGGTTTTGGTAAAGCTCCCCCACCTTCAGTCTCCGCTCCGCGTTCCGGGTGGTATTCGTTTTCTCCATCGTTTTACGCTAAATATGTATTTTACGCGTTTAATTATATTTATGAAATCACAAATCTTGTTAAATAATTTATTTAAATTATTTCCTTAAATCTTTGATAGATTAAATTAAATTTAATTACTTTTGTTTTTAAATCGTGTACGTTTTAATCGAGTAGTATAAGGTAGTTACTAGCTATTATAAAATAGCATTTCAGTCATAATTGCGTTATTTTAGTTTATAAACATTTGTTCACCAACGTCCGTATTAACCGAATAGAATTTCATTCTATTTAAGTTGCGTACGATTTAAGCCAAATCGCAAAGTTGTATATATATTTACCAACATATAATCCGATACATAAATTAGCCTAACACGGAACTAATTACATGTATTAACAAAGAATTAGGCGCTAATACTAGCCCTAATTTGGCGGTTGTTACATTCTCCCCTTGTTAAAAGAATTTCGTCCCGAAATTAGCTCGATTGCACGGTCGGTGCGTTGTCTGGGAAGAGATGTGGGTATTTCTGTCGCATTTGGTCTTCCCGTTCCCAGGTGAATTCAGGACCACGTCTAGAATTCCACCTGACTTTTACGATGGGAATACGACTCTGTTTTAGTTGTTTGACCTCGCGGTCCATGATTTCCATAGGTTCCTCGACAAAATGAAGTTTATCATCGATTTGAATTTCGTCGAGCGGTATAATCAGTGTCTCGTCAGACAGACATTTCTTCAGATTAGAAATGTGGAATGTGTTGTGAACGCTGCTAAGCTCAGCAGGAAGTTGCAGGCGGTATGCCACTGGACCAATCTTTTCAAAGATTTCGAATGGTCCGATGTATCTAGGATTTAGTTTGCCTTGTTTTCCGAATCGAATGACACCTTTCCACGGTGCCACTTTGAGAAGTACCTTGTCCCCTACTTGGAACTCAAGGTGTTTGCGTCTCACGTCAGCATAGCTTTTCTGACGATCACGCGCGGCTTTTAGTCGGTTTTGTATGCCGACGATCTTTTCAGTTGTTTCATGTATGATTTCTGGACCGGTGAGTTGTGTATCCCCCACCTCAGTCCAACAGATGGGTGACCGGCACTTACGACCGTACAGTGCCTCGAAGGGTGCAGCCTTTATGCTGGTGTGATAACTGTTGTTGTACGAGAACTCGCACAACGGTAAGTGATTTTCCCAGTTTTTACCGAAGTCAACTACGCAGGCTCGTAGCATGTCTTCCAGTGTTTGTATGGTTCGTTCGCTCTGGCCGTCGGTTTGAGGATGGTAAGCCGTACTCATATCCAGACGAGTACCAAGAGATTTTTGTAGTGATTGCCAGAAGCGAGAAGTAAACCGAGCATCTCGGTCGAAGATGATTGAGATGGGCACGCCGTGTCTTGACACGATTTCTTTCAAGTAGATCCGTGTCAAACGTTCCATCTTGTCAGTTTCCTTGATGGCTAGGAAATGAGCAGATTTAGTGAGTCGGTCGACAATCACCCAAATGGTATCGCAACCGTTAGATGTTTTCGGGAGTTTAGTAATGAAATCCATGGTAATCTGCTCCCATTTCCATTGTGGTATTTCGGGTTGTTGTAGCAAACCGGAGGGTTTCTGGTGTTCAGCTTTAACTTTGGAACAAGTAAGACACTTGCCAACATAGGTTGCAATGTCAGATTTCATCTTGGGCCACCAGTACATTTCCTTGATGCCGTGGTACATTTTGTCGGCACCGGGGTGTATAGAGTATTTAGACTTGTGAGCTTCATTCATCACCAAGTCTCGAAGGTTCCCAAAACTTGGTAACCAGATTCGATTCGAGAAGTATTTGGCCCCGTTAGATTTGGTTTCAAATTGTTTGTCCATGCCCCGCAAGGCCTCGTTTATCAAGTTTTCTGGTTTGAGTGCTTCGAGTTGAGCGGTGAGAGTTTGATTGTTGAGGTCGTTGTGAATGATCATACTGAGAGCTCGAACTCGAAGTGGTTTCACTCGTTCTTTTCGGCTTAAAGCATCGGCGACAACATTCGCCTTGCCTGGATGATAGCGAATCTCGCAATCGTAATCAGTAAGCAACTCGACCCATCGACGTTGCCTCATGTTGAGATCCTTTTGATCGAAGATATGTTGGAGACTTTTATGGTCAGTAAAGATTGTACACTTGGTACCGTATAAGTAGTGTCTCCAGATTTTCAGAGCGAATACAACAGCCCCCAACTCTAGGTCATGAGTTGTGTAATTCTTTTCGTGGACCTTGAGTTGTCGAGAGGCGTAAGCGATGACTTTGTCTCGTTGCATCAGCACGCAACCAAGACCTTGGTGTGAAGCATCACAGTATACCACGAAGTCATCGTTGCCTTCGGGTAAAGATAAGATAGGTGCACTGCAGAGTTTCTATTTTAGTAGCTGAAAAGCTGACTCCTGTTTGTCAGTCCAATCGAACTTCTTTTCTTTTTGAGTCAGTGCAGTGAGGGGTAGGGCTATTTTCGAAAAAATTTCAATGAACCGCCTGTAGTATCCGGCGAGTCCTAAGAATTGGCGTACCTCGGTCGGTGCAGTAGGTGCTTGCCAACATTTGATAGCCTCGATTTTTGAAGGATCGACATGAATCCCTTGATTGTCAATGACGTGTCCAAGGAATTGAACGGTTTGCATCCAGAACTCACACTTAGAGAATTTGGCGTATAACTC
The DNA here is from genome assembly GCA_949592205.1 of Helichrysum umbraculigerum. NCBI lineage: Eukaryota > Viridiplantae > Streptophyta > Magnoliopsida > Asterales > Asteraceae > Helichrysum > Helichrysum umbraculigerum. The sequence continues at coordinate 124,386,981 of CATIUR010000001.1, read as the reverse complement.
TTCATGTTTGAGCAGCTCTAGGATAGTTTTCAGGTGTTGCGCGTGCTCTTGTTCAGTGCGCGAGTAAATCAGGATGTCATCGATGAAGACGATAACAAACTTGTCAAGGTAAGGTTTGCACACCCGATTCATAAGGTCCATGAATACAGCCGGTGCGTTGGTTAAGCCAAATGGCATCACTTGGAATTCATAATGCCCGTAGCGAGTTCGGAAAGCAGTTTTTGGGATGTCATCGTCACGAACTCGGAGTTGGTGATAACCTGACCGTAGATCGATCTTTGAGTAGAAACTCGACCCCTGAATTTGGTCGAACAGATCATCGATACGAGGAAGTGGGTAACGGTTCTTGACAGTTAATTTGTTGACACCAGTTGGGTCCAAATCTTTTACCCAACCCAAAAATGAACATATTACGCCTATTTAAACCATTAACTAGTAAAAATGATCAAAAACGAGAGATGTCGGGATTTGTCGGAAACTTACAAAGTGTCGGATTGAAAATCCGAAAAGATAGGAATGTAGATCGTGTAGTCGTGGTCACTTTTCTCCAAACGAGTGGTATGTTTCGGCGAGGTTTGATGGTGTTATTTGGTGATTTAAGTGGGGTGGTGGTGGATTGTTAGTTGAAAGAAAAAGATGAGAGGAGAGAGAGAGAAAGGATGAAAATGAGAAGAAAATGGAGGTGGGTGGGGTTTTGGTAAAGCTCCCTCACCTTCAGTCTCCGCTCCGCGTTCCGGGTGGTGTTCGTTTTCTCTGTCGTTTTACGCTAAATATGTATTTTACGCGTTTAATTATATTTATGAAATCACAAATCTTGTTAAATAATTTATTTAAATTATTTCCTTAAATCTTTGATAGATTAAATTAAATTTAATTAATTTTGTTTTTAAATCGTGTACGTTTTAATCGAGTAGTATAAGGTAGTTACTAGCTATTATAAAATAGCATTTCGGTCATAATTGCGTTATTTTAGTTTATAAACATTTGTTCACCAACGTCCGTATTAACCGAATAGAATTTCATTCTATTTAAGTTGCGTACGATTTAAGCCAAATCGCAAAGTTGTATATATATTTACCAACATATAATCCGATACATAAATTAGCCTAACACGGAACTAATTACATGTATTAACAAAGAATTAGGCGCTAATACTAGCCCTAATTTGGCGGTTGTTACACAATGCTTCATATTCATTTAAATATGACACTTTTAAATCGATATCGTGATCATCATCTTTGGAAGTCAAAAAAAGGGTCTTTCAACATCATGTGACCTCATAACCATGAGTGTCATTTATCCGTATAAATTGAACAAGAATTTTATTCTTAATATGTTCAATTCGTACAACAAGATAAATTGTGTCATCTTCTTCAATATCATTTGGTAAGGATATAATTGCCTTTATAATCTCTCAATGAGTTAACTCTTATATATTCAATTCCATCATTATATAGCTTCATGGGCAAACATAATTCTTTATATGGCACAAATTCAATTGAACTACACTAAGGCCCCATATTGCTTTAACTCATATCGTGATTATTTCAATACAATCAATCAGTATTCTCGAGAACTTTTCTTATCTGCTTTAAGCATAATAATCGTGATACATGCTTCATACATTTTTATATTCCTTAAGGAATCTCAACATCAAATGAGCTCTAATTATATTCTTTTAGACGCATATAATATATTTCTCATATTGCCAGACTTATATAATATCAATAAACATTATTGGATCCACCACAAGAAAACATGTCTCCTCTTTATCATTTCTAAGTCTTTGCGAAATACATGTGTGCTATCACATGTGCCTTATATAACATATTTCAATACTTTGATTTCGCTTCATAAAGACTTATGCATATCCAATAAGTTTCAAGCATTCATGTGTATAGACCTCAAGTCCCAATATACACGTCTCATCTCAAGAGATTTTAAATTTTCATTAACTACTTGCGTCTTTACATTTGGCCATCTATTCTATACATATGCAATCCTTGCAAGTTTGTTTTCAAGATCCTCACTCTTATTATAGCACTATATTATTTACAAATCATTATCTTGCGCAATATTACACTCATAGTACTATCGACGTCGATTTACTCATTTTCAATTCCACACTTTACTAGACACTATATAATATCACTTAATGAGATCTCATAGTTTTTTTAGGTACCTTAAGTTCTTTTAGAACCCTCTTGTCTGGTGTCTTTATAGGATACTCTTATGGGGTCTTTATTACCTCGATATGACCATCTAATTTCTTGCTCCATTTTTATACAATTCGAGGACTTTTTATTTGGAATCGAATATTCTATCATGCAACATGCATGCCATAGTATCATTTTAGTTGTCCATCCAGACACACATTTTAATTGGAGCACTAGCAGCGTATATGTGATCTAGTCACTCTCTTTAGGTAACTCAACATGTCTGGCAATGACTACTTTTGAAAAATGAATTATCATTTGAACTTGAGGTTCAAAGTCTTTGTGTGAGGATCATCAATTATATTGTCTAATTCATTCCAATACTCTAGCTGCTTTCTCACTCCCCCTGAATGAATTATCATTTTCAACAACCCATATCGTGCATTGTGGTGGATTTACTAAAATATATACCGCACAATCATAAAAACCTTACATGGGAGATATATGGTTTGTGACCGAAAAACCATTATAACGGGGAGGAATCATTATAACTTTTTAGCTTGATGCGAATTCATACTGTTTCATGTTTACTAACATGACCCCATACTTTAAGTAATAGTTATGCTCTCATCATGACCGCAGTCTTTGCGGTGTACTAAATACATTTGTTAGCGGTTCGACAAAAGTAATCGGTGTATGAACTAATAGATGTTCAACACATATTACAATCAACCGAAGACGCTAGGTATGTAATTCGTCAATATATACATTTACCGACATTTCCAAAACAAATGTGACATCTAGAATATGTTCTTGCAATCTCAATAGGCGAGTCACTTAATTAATTATGCAAACTCTAGGTCGCAATTTTATGACTATTTAGACGATGCATCGATTTAAAACACTAAATGGTCTAGTAGGTAGATATATAGGCCTACATATATCCCCTTATATCATATTCAAAATCTCTAGGGATTCAATCCTAAATTTTAGTCGGTAATGATAAACTTTGTTTGAGAGCATTAAACTCATATCAAAATCACCACATTTAAGAACTTTCAAGTTCTTGTATCCATGTCGCATCATCATTGACTCGGGATGGTTTAACCGGTCTTGCCAATTTATATAATAATCAAGGTCCATAAAACATCAAGTTTATGACCATACGTGCTTCGATCGCACTTATCTATTGATATATTTGTTATTGCATGCATCATTACTTTATGCTATTCTTTCCCCGATGCATGCATTATCATCATCATCACTTAAAATATGTCTCTTAAAGTAAGTGATGATCTATATATAATTTATTGCAAATTATCAGAAATAATAACACAAAAAAAAAATACATATTAACACAAACAAATGAAACATATTAATCACATAGACATACATAACAATCGCATATGTTTCATAGGTCACTATCAATCATGAATTTATGAATTCCCATATGATTATGTATCACATCAAGATTCGTTGTTGTTTAAATGATAAGTAATATATGATCGAATCAATTCATTTATCAATTTACTAGCATAGAAATATGAGCCAACTATATATATATCATAAGGATTGAATCACAAGGATTGAAAATGAGTATATGCCCGGTATAATTTACAAATGTGATTTACATTACCTTTAAAGTCAATTAATAATTTCATTATATAATTTGAAACTTATACAATAGTAAGACTATTCGATTAAAATCTCTAAAAATCAAACTATGTAAACATCGGCAAAGATATAAAGCCACCAAAACATGCATGAAATTATAACTTTAACTTTTATAAAACATTATTTGGTAATCATGTTTATAAGCACTGGCTCGCAAAGATGTATCCCTATTCTCCTAGATAAAAATTTCAAATATTTATTACGGATTATTAATGATGATTTCGATGGTTAACAAATAGGGGTGAGCATGGTACGGAACCGGTACCGAACCGTACCGAACCGGTTGGTACCGGTTATTTTTTTGGTCCTAAAGTGAGTACCGAATACCGGACCGTTTAAAGCGGTACGGTATCGATACGGGTAAAAGTGGTACTATACCGCTTTGGTACCAAAAAATAGTAGAATAATAAGTAAACCTATCTACGTATTTTGTACTCGTTAAAATTCAAAGAAGATAAATATTAATGAATCGCGAATTAATAAAAATATCAGTAAGTGACATAGATTAATATTGACGAAGAAAAACAAATATATACAACGACGTTATTGTACCGTGTTAAGTGCTTTGGTAATGACGCAAGTCATGATTCTTACATTTATATTAACAAGCAATATGTTTGGAATCCATTTAACTATGGTGCTAAAAACATGATTGTTTGTGTAACAAATAATACTAGCTAGACTTCTATACAATTATAAATATATTCATATGCGAGAGTCTAACTCTATTTTATACTTCTTAATTACCCAAAAAATATAATTTTTATATTCATAGACATATCATATGATCATAGAAATGAGGTTTCAAATAAATCTTTTTAAAATATAGAAAAAACCTAAGGACCTATAACAAAGAAAAACATGTATATTTCAGATATGGTACCAAAGCGGGTAAAGTGATAAAATACCGGTACCGAACCGGTTGGTACCGGTTATTTTTTTGGCACTAAAGTCGGTACCGAATACCGGACCGCTAAAAGCGGTACGGTACCGGTTCGGTACGGTACCGGTACGGTACGGGATTGGTATCGGGATTCGGGTACGAATGCTCACCCCTATTAACAAATACACATATATTTGCATACATACTCGGTATATGCTCATACGTTTCTAAACAACCATCCAAAGTTTATTTAGTTTTAAATGTTTTTTAAGAATTTCTCTAAATCCCAATATAAATATATATATATATATATATATATATATATATATATATATATATATATATATATATATATATATATATATATATATATATATATATACTTTAAAATACAAAGCGCGTACGTACACAGTAAGGTTGAAACATGACTATATTGGTAACATGCATCGGCAAGCATATATATGCAACATGATCGATAAAGATGACTTAAAGAAAATATGTGGATCACTGTGTTCATAACGTGACAAGTAGCTAGTTATATCATGTTTCACAAATCAAATTAGAACAAACATTTATATCCTCATATACCGTAGGCATCAACTTTGTTCTTAGAAACGTTGACTTACATGAAAATAAATATGCGTGTATTACTTGATCGATAAAACCTTAACATACAAAGCAACCATATCAACATTATCAATTACAACTAAATTCAATTATAAGTCTTTATAGTACCATCAATTTGATATTATACTAACTAATCAATTTGTAAGTTATAACAATTAAATACACATACAAATCTAAGCAAGAAGAAATTAAAGCCATATTATCTTCTTCTTCTTTTTTTTCCGACTTCGGCCATGTTCAAGTTTCCATTCCATTAACTCGTACTTAATATAACTTACTAGTACTTTAAGTATGGTTAAATACATACATAGCCTATAATAAGCTAGGATCCCAATATCCCGTTAATATTTTTATTTATTTATTTATTTATTTTAACAAGCAGTATCAATATTTGTAACATCCTCGAAATGGACCTAGTTGTGTTATATTATTTCTTGATTTAAATTAGTATTTAAATGTGTTTGGAAATAATATTGTTTGAATTAGTGAAATAATTGGAATAGGAGTCGAATATTCCAATGTGATAAGTGAATTATTAATTGTTGTAAATTAATATAGTTGACGGTACAATAAAATGTTTGGACTCGCAAATGGTTTTCGGGTTCCAGACTATATATTGAGATGGGGTATTAAATTATACCCGTATATTGAAGGCGGTTTATGTGATGCCGACTATATATGTACTTTCCTATTTAGGAAAGTTATTCATTTTCATTTTAAAACTTACAGAAACTCTCAGAAAAACCTCCAAATCAAACTAGAAATCAAATTAGAAAGTGGTGATTCTCGTGAAACTTCACCATGGTCAGATTATCATCAGTCTATTCTTCAAAAAGTAAGTGTTATTATGTATTTAAGAATTTGATTTTTGATTGAAATTTAGTGAATTGATGATTTGGAAGAATTGGATGTTAGAAACATGTTATAAAGGTTTTATGATGATTATGTGATGTTATTTGAGTTGTTTATAACATTAGAACTGAGTTTGATAAGCTTGATTTATCAAAAATGGTTTTGAATTCGGAGCTGGGCAATTACAGGGATGAAGCTGAGCTGAAAGACGCTCAAACGCGATCCCAGAACCCTAGCCAGGATCGCGTTCGTTAGTTATAAAAGGAATCAGACGAGTTTTGTTCTTGGGAACGCGATCCCAAGAATTTGTCCGGATCGCGTTGCTTAGTTATAATTTGTCACAAGAATGATTTTACAAAGGGGAACGCGATCCCACCACTGTTTTCTGGATCGCGTTTGTTAGTGCGTTTTGTAAATTTTGAAAATGCATAAGTGTTTAGAAGGTGGTGTTTTTAGCGACACTTGAAATTGACAAATTTTCATTAACTCGGATTGGGTTGAAATTTACATGGTGACTCGAAAACGGCCCAATGATCAAAGCTCTATTCTAAGAGTCTAGATGGTTTTTGGCCTTTCGGGGTCGTTTAGGGGTCGAAAATGGCATTTTACAGTTTTTGAACCTTATTTCGGGACTTTTTGAGTTTGTTCCGAATTGAACTGTTGTTTGGTGTGATCTTAGGGATCACCTGATACATGTAATTATGTTATGATTGTGTAACGATGTTAATTACCTAAGTATTATCAGTTGATACAAGTTACTAACTCATTGTTTATTGATTGTATTCTCAGATGTGGAGAAGGCTCAGTAATATTAGACTTCTGAGCTCGCTGCTGAGGTGTCGGTGAGTGGATCTGTAACCTCAGTGTGATTTAGTTGTAATGATTTGATTTACAACAAGTAATTTATAGTATTACTTTGATATGATGAATCTGTTGAGATATCTTGCCATGTTAGTGTGGTGGTTTGCTTACTTGGCTGTTTGAGCTAGTATGTAAGATTCTGAGGTCAACTTGACTTGACAGTTGGACTTGGTTGTTATTGTAGACGATAGGAGATCTTGAAACTTGAAATGTTGGTTTATAGATCTAGGTCGTGTGTAATTAACAACTGGTTATCGGTAATTCTGTATAGGCAAATACAGATGATTGATAAGAGTTCCTTGAGTACCAAACCGGTATTAGGGTGTCTCAGGAGCCACCGGTCCTCATGACGGTTGATAATGCTTGATTAGAAGTTGTGTGAATTAGTGATTGATTGATTTTCTGTTTATTGTTAATTTGATGTAAACAGATTGTTATGCTAAGCTGTACTGTTGCTTATAGTTTCATTCACTTAGCTTTATGCTAACCCCACCACAGTTCTTCCTGCAGGTTGTAATAGATGGGACATATTGGGCAGGGCAGGAAGTGTTTTGACTGGATGGAATGTTTGACAGGCTTTTACTCTGATGTTATTTTGATAACTAAAGAGACGTTTTGAATTATATAACACCGAGTTTGTTGAAATGTCATGTATTTAGTTTGAAAAAGTTTATTGACATTTTGAGTACATTGACAGTATGTTTTAAATATACGCTTTCGAGTCGCCATTATTATATTAATTGTTTATAATGAAACGAGGGGTGTTATAATATTTTTCAGCGAAGTTAGATGAATAAATATTATATGGTGTTGGGTACATAAAAGATTCACACATAATGAATTTAACTAGGGTAAAGTATCTGAAAATGCAACTAACTTGTACCAAATCTCTATTGTGTGTACCCAACTTACGTATGCTATTTTTAATGCAACCAACTTTCAAAAAATGTCTATTGTATGTACTTTGATGACGTGGCGAGCTCAGAGCGTGCCACGTGGCGTAGGATAGAGTGACATGAGCTTGCCACGTCATCAAATTACACACAATAGACATTTTTTGAAAGTTGGTTGCATTAAAAATAGCATACGTAAGTTGGGTACACACAATAGAGATTTGGTACAAGTTAGTTGCATTTCCAGATACTTTACCCATTTAACTATTACATACAAATATAGAATCCATGTAGCACCAATATTGTATAACTAAACTGTCGATTAACAAAAATATTTATAGCGTACCTCAAAACCGAATTAAGAGCACTAACTCAGATTATATGACCAAAACACTCAATCGTTAAAAGAAATTAATAGTGAAAAATTAAAGATGCATATGTTAGATTCGTAACACATAAAACAATTTAAATAAACAATCCATCATAGAGAGATTAATATCAATGTATGGAGTGAGATTAATAAATTGACACATATGTAACATTTATGTGGAATACTTAACAAATTGACACATGGTAAGTTAAAGCACATACAGATATGAAACAAACGGTTGGTTGTTAAATCATGTAGTTAGTATACATATGTGCACAATAAATTCACAGAATATTTCTTAGATGTACATTCACGATTTAATACTAAACTATATACCACGTATTTAGTTAGATCTATTAACGCAGTTGAATATATATAGATGAGATATTTCAAAACTTTCGATGTTTAACATACATAGATACATCGATATATGTGAGCATCGATCAAGTATGAATACAAACAATTATTGTATTTATTGTTATTTTATAAATCATGAGGTGACAGAGACGATAAAACCATTATCGAAAATCACATATTTTCCCGTTTCTTGTCGTATTTAAAGATTCAATTTTCTGTACTGTAATATAATAAAAACATCAAATAAACATATGCCTTTGGTTGTTAAACATATACGAGTAGTTTGCATATGCACATTAAATTCAGAGAACACGACGAGTATCTTCTATGATTTTATTAAATTGCCACGTATTAGGATCCATTATAACTCATGCAATTGATCAAGACATAAATTAAAATGCAATTGAATATTATAAAGAATCATGAGCAACGAAACTTTAAGGCCATACCTCAACGTTAATCTCCGGTTAAGAACTCGATATTTAGGTTAGAGACTCGTGCTGATAACGTGTTGTAAAAGTAAAAGAACAATAACAATTAAGGAGAATAGAAAGTTATTTTATTTATCTCTCAATGGATGTATATATAAGATTACAAGGTGGAGTATCCTTAAAGAAAAGGATCTCGTAAATATAGAAAAAGATATCTATCATTATATTAAAGGATATGGACATCCATTCCATAATTATTTATAACAAAAACATTTGTTTTATTTATTTATTTATATTTATTTTAGAATCCTGAATTAGAATGTGCAAACATAATCGGAGTAATTAACTGCAACATTTTTTAAAGTAGTATTGTGGGCTTTTTTCCCAATTAGATTTGGGCCTCAACCCAAAAGTAACTTATCAGTTTTGGGCTTTCAAAGACGTATTAATTTAACAATCCACAGATGCATCTTGAGCACAACTGCACAAGCGTATGGGTTCTTTCACAGCAATTAAGCAGATTTTGGTTGTCATATTTCTCACAGAGTTCTGGTTTCTTTTCATATCCTAAGCCTATAATATATATGTTGTGGAAATAATCAAAATAATTATTCCACCTAATGGATAAAGCCCGTGAAAAATCGGACTATTAAATTTTAAGCGGAAAAGAATTATTCCTAATTTAATAGTACAATAGATCACAGTAACGATACCCCCAAATAAAGCTATTAAAAATAAACAACACAAATGAACAAGATTTAACGAGGTTCAGCCCAATTTTGGCCTACGTCCTCCCAACACACCAACAACTTTATTATTTCTTTGTACACTAGAAATAATACTGTAACACCCCCAAATTTAATAGTTTGCGGAAGCGACGTTTTGGGTGTTACTAATCAATAATCACAAGCACAAAGGATACAGTGAACGACTCTAAATGAGACGTTCGAAAAGTTATTACATTAATACGTAAGTAGTTTCAAAATACAAGCTCGAGTTCAAGTAAATTCCTAGAGATTCTAATACATAACAGTAAGTACAAAAGTAATGTAATAAAATCTCCAAGCTTGTAAATGCATGCGACTCGAGCTAAGAAAGCTTATCCTGCTGGGCAACCCTACTGATGCTGTGTACCTGAGAAGCATTACTAAAACGGTCAACCAAAAAGGTTGGTGAATCTCACAGGTTTGTAAGTAAGTAAATAGTTTGAACACACAAGTAGTATTTGTAAATCATAGACAGCCAGTAAGTAACGATCACAGGTTATGCTCATCGTTCACTTGAGTTTTAATAAGTGGGTGGTCGCAGGACATGCAAACCGTTCGATACCCTTGCCATGAGCCACCATAGTTGAAGCTTAACGTACAGTAAATATAGGTACCCCCATGAATGTAATCCAAAACATTCATATGAAACGAGTAAGAAACGCCCGTTTCTACAGGAACGGTTCGTGGTAGTGCGTGCTACCCCGGGCGGGATTTGTCAGTCCCATATGGATCCATATACTAAAACTCGCGCTTATCACATAACTAACAACTATGATTACGGAGGATTTCATTGGATTAGTCGAAACTCATGCAATTGGCGTATCCGTAATTTCGTACAGTATGTAAATCATGGCAGCAAGTAAGTTTTGTGTGTTCATGTAAAACAGTAATGCATCTCACCCCTAAGTAAAAATAGTAAAGTAGGGGCTGTAAGACTCACCTGAGTCTAGCAGAAAATGTAGTAAGCAAGCAAAGTAGTATCCGACTAGCAGCCCTTAGCGTCCTAATACGCATAAGGTTCAGTAAGTAAATGGAATACTTGTAAAGTATCCATGCTAGTTGTTCCCAAACTAGTTAATGTCCATTAGTTTGTTTGTACGTTTGTATTCGTTTGTAAATCGTAGTTTGTATAAAAGTTGTACGGTCCGTTGGTGTCGTTGTGTAATAATAATAATTCCATCCATTATTATTATATATTCATAGTAATTGTACAGTTGTAAGGTATACTCGTATAATCGTTTGTTTGTATTATAACGTGTAGTGTTCGTGTAAGTTCCAATGGGCTTAGTCCCCAAAGGGTACGAGTGAATCTCGTATAAGTTAACGTGTAATCCCACACATAAGTATTGAGTGAACTCATAAGTTCGTATCGGGTGCAATCCCGTGTAGTTGTTCAAGTGTATGTTTGTTGGAGTGCAATCTCCTAAGTATTTCGAGTGTAAACTCGTGTGCGTGTGTGAGTGAAATCTCACGTTAGTTTAGCATAGTCTTGTACGTATTCAAGTGTTGTTGTATACTCTCAAAAGTATAGTATTTTCATGTATAAGTAGCATCGTATTTGATTTAGTAGTTGAAAAGTGATTCCAACACTTAGAATATATTTTGTTTTCTGATCTGGGCTATCTGCGATACAAGGCAGACCGTATGCGACATAAGGTCTATGTCGTATGGATTGATTTCGATTTGGTGTTTATGCGACACAATGGTTGTGTCGCATATAAGGGTACGACACAACGATACGACATAGTCATTGTGTCGCAATCAAGCGATAGGTAAACTGTGTGTCGTAGATGATACGACATATAGTGCGACATAAGCGTTGTGTTGCATACATTGCGACATAACGTGCGACATAACATGAGACACAGTGTTGTGTCGCATGAAATTTTGGTCCGGTGCGACACAAGAGGTCTGTTCGGAATTTAAGTTTCCGAAAACGTATTTTCCGGTTTCCGTTGGGTCTAGATCTTTTATACTAGTTTTAATATGTTATAATAAGTCCATAATAACTATTGGTAGTCGTTTTTAATGTTTGTGGTGTCGTTTTCTTTAAAATGACCAAAACCGACATTTACGTTATCGTGTTCAAAAACGAGTTTTAATCACATATTCGGACATCATTTAGCTAGGGGAACAACATGGAAGTAAAATATGTGTAATCGGAAAAGTTTCGGGTCGCCGGAAAACTTACAAAGTTGTCGAAACGAAAATCCGAAAAGATGAAGTTGTAGCCCTCGTTCTCGTGATCACTTTTCTCCAAACGGGTATAGACCTCCAAGGTGTTTTAAGGGTGTTTTTAAGGTGTTTTGAGGGTGGTTTTAGAGAGAGAGTGAGAGCCGATTGAGAGAGAGAGAGAGAGAATGATTGAGTATGGTGGTGTGGTGTGTGTAAGTGAGATTGAGTGAAAGAGTGGGGGAAATGGTGAGGGCTTAATGCCCCCTCACCTTGGGCCGGTTTTGGTGGGGCCACATAATGTGGTCTCACCACTTTTTGCTCTTCCGTGTTTGCGCTCCGTGCGGTGTTCGTTTCCCCGGTCGTTTAAACTTAAAAAAATCAGTTTGTACGCGATTAAATATACATTTTAAATTACGAAATATTACTCGATAATTAAGTTGAAGTATTTTATCAAAATACTAGTTTTCAAGTTATAAAACATAACTTTGTTTCGTTTTGTCGGTTGGTCGAACTTTCGGAGAGTTCGGTGACGTTTTGGTTAAAACGTACGTTTTTGCTATATTATATATATAATATAAAGTTGTAGTGGAAGTAATTAAATAATTTAACATTATGTAATATTTGTTTTTATCAGCATCCGTATGCCTGTACAATGGTTGTTTTATACGATTTGAACGAATCGTATACGCGTATATATATATATATTCCATCCATATATATATAATAAGTAAGTAATGTATATAATCCTATTTCATATTATATACAAGTAGTAAACACGTAATTAGGAAAATTTTAAATTGACCCTAAATTTGGGGTTGTTACAAATACAAACAATAAGAGAAGAGTCCAAACAACTGAATGCAGTTGTTTGCTAATTTTTGGTGATATTTCTATATGAATCTGAACCTATCTATTTATAGGCTTTCATCCACCGACTTATATCAATAGAAAAACATATTCAATTTGAATATGTTAAACTTCCAGCCACTTGTATTGACTTTCCAACTTGCATGTACATTTTTCTTTGTCATTAAGAAAAAGAACATAGGCAAAAGAGTTTTCCATAAAGGTCCACAATTGTCTCCAATTTTCTAGATGCCTCCAATCATGAGCTAACGAAGTCAACAAATCTCCACCTTGGCGAATGACAAGTCTCAAATCTTTAACCTTGGCGAATGCCCAAAGGTCTTCAATATCTCTTTCTCTTTCAACTATCGTTGTTGGTGTTTCCAATCCAATCTTTAAGTCTTGACAATGTTAATCAAGTCCAAACAAGAATTGAACTTGATTGCTGTCAAAACTTTTGTCAACATATCAGCAGGATTCTTTGTGGTGTGGATCTTCAGAATTCTAACTCCACCTTCTTCAAGTATCTCTCGTATGAAGTGATACCTGACATCAATGTGCTTCGTCCTTGCATGATAAACCTGATTCTTTGCTAAATGAATTGCACTTTGACTGTCACAATGCAATTTCACGAACTTCTGATCAATTCCAAGTTCACCAAGTAACCCTTGAAGCCAAATTGCTTCCTTCACAGCCTCTGTAACCGCCATATACTCTGCTTCTGTTGTTGACAGAGCAACAGTAGACTGTAAGGTAGACTTCCAACTAACAGGTGCTTTTGATAGAGTAAAGACATAGCCTGTAGTTGACCTTCGCTTGTCTAAATCTCCTCCATAATCTGAATCACAATATCCAACCACCCACTGCTTATCATCTTGTTCGAAAACCAATCCAACATCTGCTGTATTATGGATATATCGTAAAATCCATTTAACAGCTTGCCAATGCTCCTTTCCAGGATTATGCATATACCTGCTCACAACTCCAACTGCTTGGCAAATATCTGGTCTTGTACACACCATAGCATACATCAAGCTACCAACTGCATTTGCATAAGGTACATTTTTCATGTACTCTCCTTCAGCATCATTCTTTGGTGACATAGCAGCACTGAGTTTAAAATGAGGAGCGAGCGGATTGCTAACAGGTTTTGTTTGTTCACTGATCCCAAAACGCTTTAACATCCTTCTCAGATAATTTTTCTGAGTCAAACAAAGCTTCCTCAATTTTCTATCTCTGACTATTTCCATACCAAGAATCTTCTTTGCTTCACCAAGATCCTTCATTTCAAATTCCCTTTTCAATCGAGCTTTCAAGTTTTCAATCTCTATTGAACTCTGGGAAGCTATCAACATATCATCTACATATAGAAGAAGATATATGAAAGATCCGTCTTGTAGCTTATTCAAATAGACACAATGGTCATACTTGCTTCTTGTGTACCCTGACTCCAACATAAACTTATCAAATCTCTTGTACCACTGCCGCGGGGACTGCTTCAACCCATACAAAGATTTATTAAGTTTACACACTTCATTCTCTTTTCCAGCAACTTTGAATCCTTCTGGCTGATCCATAAAGATTTCCTCCTCCAAGTCTCCATGTAGAAATGCAGTCTTTACATCCATCTGAACTAGTTCAAGATCCAACTGTGCTACCAAAGCCAACAAAATTCTAATAGAGGAATGCTTTACGACTGGAGAAAATACCTCATTGTAATCAATTCCTTCTTTCTGAGCGTAGCCCTTAGCTACCAATCTTGCTTTGTAGCGAACATCATCTTGGTCGGAGAACCCATCTTTCTTTGCAAACACCCATTTACATCCAATTGCCTTCTTTCCATTTGGGAGGTTGGTCAACTCCCATGTCCGATTCTTTTCAAGGGACTGCATTTCTTCACTCATGGCAATCCTCCACTTCTCATTCTGTGAATTTCGAACAGCTTCAGAGTAAGTAGTAGGAACATCATCAGCTGCAATTGAAGATGCACAAGCCACCATATCTGTATAGCGAGCAGGCTTTACAATTACTCTCTTTGGCTTGCTGGTTGCAATAGATTCATGTTGCGTTTGAGGTTCTAGAGTTTGAACCTCCTCTTCATCAAAATCTCCTTCTACCGTAGGAGAATCAACATCCGTTTCCTGATCTGCTGGTACAATTGTTCTTTCGAACTCCACCTTTTTGGTGGTTCCATCTGACTGCTCAACATTCACCTTCTTCAACATGGTAGATTCATCGAAGGTGACATCCCTGCTAAAGATCGTTTTCCTTGTCTCTGGACACCATAAACGATAGCCTTTGATTCCAGAGGTGATCCCCATAAACAATGCTTTCTTTGCTCTAGGATCCAACTTTGATTCATTTACATGGTAATATGCAGTGGAACCAAACACATGTAAAGAATCATAATCAGTAGCGGGTTTCCCAAACCATTTCTCCACTGGTGTTTTTCCATCAATAGCAGTCGATGGCAAACGATTAACGAGGTGACAAGCATAAGTTACAGCTTCAGCCCAAAATTCTTTACCCAACCCAGCATTGGATAACATACACCGAACTTTCTCCAGCAATGTTCGGTTCATGCGTTCAGCCACCCCATTCTGTTGTGGTGTATGTCTGACAGTGAAGTGTCTAATGATGCCTTCATCTTCACAGACCTTTCTAAACTGATCATTCTTGTACTCTCCGCCATTGTCAGTACGAAGACGTTTGATCTTTCTGCCTGTCTGTGTTTCCATCATCTTTTTCCATTTAAGGAATACTCCCAATACTTCATCATTTGTCTTCAAAGTGTACACCCACACTCTCCGGGAAAAATCATCAACAAAAGTCACAAAGTAGTGCTTTCCTCCCAAAGAACTTGTCTTGGAGGGACCCCACACATCAGAGTGGACATAGTCCAGAATCCCCTGAGTATTATGAACGGCTGTCCCAAATTTGACCCTTGTCTTCTTCCCGCTAATACAATGCTCACAGAGATTCAATTTACCGGAGCGTACTCCTTTCAACAATCCTTGACTGATGAGCAAATTCAAGGATTTTTCACCTGCATGACCCAAGCGCATATGCCATAGCCTAACCGCTTCCAAATTCCTATCACCACTTGTAACAGCTGCGACAGTTCCGACAACTGTTCTACCCTCGTAGTGGTACGTGTTGTTGCTTTTACGGTTACCCTTCAATACTACAAGCACGCCAGATATAATCTTCATAACCTCATTTTTGGCTTTAACCTCGAACCCTCTAGATTCTAAAGTTCCCACAGAAATAAGATTCTTCTTTATCTCTGGCGAGTATCGAAAGCCTTTTAAAGACACGATTGATCCATCCTTATTTTTCAAACGGACTGAACCAATCCCATTTGTAGCAAGAGGAGCTTCATTTGCCGTATAAACAATTTCTTTGTGTTCTTGAAAATCACTAAACCACTCCCGGTGTGATGTCATATGATGACTACATGCGGAATCTAATAGCCATACATCCGAAGCGTTTCTGGTTGACGAGGTTGCGAGTGAGAGATCAGATTTTGAATCATCACACTCGGTCACATTCGTCTCTGCTACAGCCTTCCCTTTCTGAGATTTTTCATAGTTTTTCAACTTCTGACAATCTCTCTTCCAATGACCTTTTTCATGACAAAAGGCACATTCATCTTTGCTTGGTCTATGCCTAGACTTGGATCTCCACCTATTTTCGGTGTTCTTCTTCTTCGAACGACCTCTGACTAACAAAACCTCCGAGTCACCACCAGAACTTACATGTTTGTCCTTCTTTCTCAGTTCTTGACTGTATAAGGCAGCACAAACTTCACTCAGAGATACGTCATCTTTCCCGTTAAGTAGAGTTGTTTCGAGTAACTCAAACTCATCGGGAAGAGAACCCAACAATATTAAAGCCAGATCTTGATCCTTGAACACCTCGTCCATATTCATCAAATCGGTAACCAATTGATTAAAACTGGTTATATGATCATTCATTGTGGTACCCGGTACATAGGTAAAGCGGAACAATTTTTTCTTCATGTACAATTTGTTCTGACAACTTTTCTTCAGAAACTTCTCCTCCAATGCCCTCCACAACTTGTGTGCGGATGTTTCCTTAGAGAAAGCATATCGCTGTTCTCTAGAAAGGCATGATCGAATAATACCACAAGCTAACCGATTGATGGTCCGAAAGTTCTTCTCTTCAACATCTTCTGGTTTATATTCTTCAATAGCAATATCTAGACCTTGCTGGAAAAGCGCGTCCAGAACCTCACTTTGCCACATGCCAAAATGACCGGTACCGTCGAAAACCTCCACCGCCAATTTTGTATTTGACAAGAGTGGTCTTGTCCAATTTGGTGAAATTAGTTCACCCGATGTGGATGGTTTGACAACTTCCCCCTCAACCATTTTGGATACAAATAATTTTTAATAGCTTTCAAAATAGCCCAACGGATATCTTTTCTGATGTGGAAGATCAAATTAAATTGCAACCACAGAGCATACTAAGAATAACCTCGGCTCTGATACCAATTGTTGTGGAAATAGTCATTTTAATTATTCCACCTAATGGATAAAGCCCGTGAAAAATCGGACTATTAAATTTTAAGCGGAAAAGAATTATTCCTAATTTAATAGTACAATAGATCACAGTAACGATACCCCCAAATAAAGCTATTAAAAATAAACAACACAAATGAACAAGATTTAACGAAGTTCAGCCCAATTTTGGCCTACGTCCTCCCAACACACCAACAACTTTATTATTTCTTTGTACACTAGAAATAATACAAACAATAAGAGAAGAGTCCAAACAACTGAATGCAGTTGTTTGCTAATTTTTGGTGATATTTCTATATGAATCTAAACCTATCTATTTATAGGCTTTCATCCACCGACTTATATCAATAGAAAAACATATTCAATTTGAATATGTTAAACTTCCAGCCACTTGTATTGACTTTCCAACTTGCATGTACATTTTTCTTTGTCATTAAGAAAAAGAACATAGGCAAAAGAGTTTTCCATAAAGGTCCACAATTGTCTCCAATTTTCTAGATGCCTCCAATCATGAGCCAACAAAGTCAACAATATATTTGTTATATTATTACGAGATAATGAAGCTTAAAAAAGTACCGATGAAAATATTTTTATTATGAGATAATGAAGATTTACAGCATACATGTGCTCGAATGAAAGATGAAATTGAATATTAAGGAATCGATTGCTGCAAATGAAGATGCCACTCGTCAATAAATCCCATTTTTTCAGGATCCATGCTTGGTAACTCCCACACTTCAAGTCTTTTTAGTATCTCTTCTGTTCTACCAAACAACTTAGCGGCGGCCTCAACACTACTCTCCTGTTCCTCTATGACGCTTTCACGGCACTTCATCTCTATGACTCGTGGTATGTTGGTGAAGCAAGCAGATAATATGTCTGCAATCATGCGGGATAACAATGCAAACAACTCCTCTTCGCTAGTCAATTCGACATTAGTTTGGTAGTTGAACAAGATTGTTCGTGAAATACGATACATTGAATTGGCTAGAATCAACCTCTTATGAGTGTTCACTACTAGTTCTCCGTTTGTTGTATTGTTGATTTGTAGAACAATTTCTTCAGCTTTATTTGCAAACCATTCAAGAATCTCTACGGATGTTTTTCCCCTAAAAGTACTTTTTCCGATAGTGTTTCCCAACCACATGCACTTCTCTTCAACCTCATGCCACAGAATCTTAGTCACCTTTCGAATATTTCCAAATTCACTTGTATCATTGACGATTTCCTCCACGAGATGTGTATACGAAAGACCTTCACGAACACTCTTGAGCAAGCTATCAACTTGAAATTCAGATATATTAGGGAGAGAAATGGCAAGACATGTTAAAGTCACTATCGGTAAGCTCCAACTGCTAACAAGTTTAACAGAAGTTAGAGCTTCAACTTGATCACTATCAAAGTTCTCTACCCCCTTAAATCCATTGGTAGAAGTCTCAAGAAACACTAAAAGATCTTTGTTTTGTTCCTTCTCTGCCTTTTGGATCAAGTTATTTATAGCGTTTGAAATGCGTTTCAGCGTCTTCTCACCAAGCTCCATCTCATCTTCAAGTTGCAGAACGTAATCACTAAGGTCTTGGTATACATCATCATTTCCTACCACAGTTGGTAGCGTAGACAACCTTGTCACCAACGACTTCCAACAATACGAACAATAAATGATAAAGATTATAAGGACTACTGGAATAAGCCCCATCATTTTGCTTGATACGACAATTGCCTTCTGGACGCCAATGCAAAGTCCTAAAAAGAGGTTTTTCATATTATTGACAAGAGTTCCTGACCAAGAACCACCTGATACAAAAGTTATATGACTTTCTTTCCACTCGCACAATTTCTGGATCCAGTACTTCTCAACTTTAAACACCATAAAATGGTTCTTCTTCCATTTAGTGAACAGATAGAAGTTCGAGATTGTAAAACATCTACATATTGGAGCAATGCTACCAACTACAACTCCAAAGGACTGTGTTATAAAAATGAATTTAGTTGACCACTTATAATCCGACATCCCGTACATACCAATATCTATGATCCAAAGCACTATAACTAGTTGCATGGATACAATAATTACACAAATTATGCCAGAAGTAGATGATAACCAATTACTAGCCATCACAAATTGAGGGCTACCACTTTCTGCCATCACCCAATATCTTCTAACACATTATCTTAGTTTCTCAACCACTGACGTTAATTTATCTTGATCGTCTAAAGTTCTTTTGCATGTGGCTTGATACTTGAATTCTAAAATTTGCTTGGAGGAAGGAATTGTTATAGCTGAAGAAATCATGATTATTAATAACCACAATAACATAGCCACATAGAAGTATGCACATATTATGATATTTGTAGTTAGGAAGTCATAAGGGGTTCCAGAAATAGATACCAATTTTTCTATAGCACCGGTACTAATCTCGATGCAAATATTCACAACGATAGTGATAACGAGAATAGTGAAACCTATGACGTTTGCAAGAAGTGTGGTGTTGTCCATAGACGCCAAAGAAGGCATTAAGTTAGCCATCATCGTGCACATGAAGGCCATGCTTCCCAACTTCGTTACTTGGTCCACGTGGCCTGGCATCAAACTAGTGAGATCCACAGGCAATTTCATGGCGACAGCTATCACTGTGATAGAGGCAGCATTAAGTGTGAAATATTTAGATGGAAACCACATTTTTTTATTTCTAAAACCATGCAACAAATCAGCTCCCATGCCAATGATGCACAAAATTGACGCTACCGCAATGTAGATTCCAATCCACACCATAGGTTTGCTGTACTTGTTCCCAGTTTCTGAATTACTTGCCTGGGCACAATAATTCAACAAGGAGGAAACGTTGTCGCGTGTGAGGTTTGCAGATAGTACTTGTGCGTGTGGATGAAATTGAATTTCATCATATAACGGTTGCACAATACTGAAACAACCGTCTAAAAAGACATCATTCATTTTTTTTATGTTTTTTTTTTAGCTAAGCAATGGCTAATTTGATTCAAATTTTTTATTTTTATTTTTTCTAATGAAATGTGAAGAAGATCGATAAACATATATTGAAAATTTCAAGAAGCTGCATACTAAATAATTGCATCCAAAATTCTAGTCAACGCAATAGGAAGACCGCCACTCCTTTTTAATTAGTGAAAGTGACTTGGACGTTGAAATGCAAATTAAATACATATTTTCGAAAATAGACTCCAACGATATCGATCAAACTTATTAATATCTTTTTTTCTTTCATATTTTCCTCCTTTCATTAGTCATTTTTTGTGAAAGTTGTTTTGTAAATTTAGTCGTAATATGATATTTTGCCCAAAGCTTCTAAGCATAAATTTAATTACCACGTGTTTTCATGAACAATGAAGATATCACATATATGTATACATCAATGTGCTAACAAATAGGAAACATTTGTATTCTTTTTTAAGAATTAGAATATGCAAACATAACGGAGTTGATTGTTTGGTTTTGGTGTTTCCTTGAGCCAAGTTTGTTTGGTTCTTGCGTATTTCTTTGACTCCGTCTCTTGATAGTTTGAGCTTTTATAAAAATTGCCATTTCCAAAAAAAAATAAAGAAGAAAAAAAGTAATTAAGTGCAACATTTTTAAGTATAAATTTGTGGGCTTTCTTACGAATTAAATTTGGGCCTCAACCCAAAAGTAACATATAAGGTTCGGGCTTTAAAAAACATCAATATAATAATCCAATTTTGCTTCCATCGTCTTTCCCTATAGGGACTATTTTTTTTTCTTTCATTAAGTCCCATATCTCCCCGTATAACTAAGGGAATGTCGGTCCTATGTGTCATGTGAACATTCACCCAATTTTTCCTACGTGTCCCATTAGAACTCTCCTAAAAACTTTATGCCCACATAATCTTATAAAGGTTTTAAATGTAAATTTAATCTAAACAAACTAATTATCTTGACTAGTCCTTATTATTCTCCATAACAAACTAATTTAAAGTTCTTTTTTTTTTTTTAATACGATCCCAATTCGCAAGCGGCTTGCCATGTTTTTGTATTCAGGTGATTCAATTTTTTATAAATTGATTTGTTACTATTATTATTATTATTATTATTATTATTATTAATTATTATTTTAATTGGGTCATTCTTTACGATTATACATGTATTCAAATATTTTGAAAATTAACATTGCTGTTATATTTTATCATGTAGATTATATTGAACAAGGATCGAGATCGATTACGAATTCACAGCAGGTAGCATTTTCAAATTTGAATATGTGTTTATATCATGTACATTGTTAGATTACAAAAAAAATAAAAAAAAAATAATAATAATAATTTCCAAAATGTTCCTTTGCAATATGATTAGTAGTTGATGTTAGTTTTCGTTATTCAAATAATCTCTTGATTGGTATACTTACCTTATCATAATAAGCCCATGATACATAAGCTATAAGCTAAGCCAAACATTCAAATATAGTTTAAAAGCTTATTGATATCTATAAGCTGCTTTATAAGCAAATAAGCATTCAAACAAGCCCACCAAGACACCCCTGAATTTACAGTGTTATGAACACGGTATGCTGAAAAAGTGGAGTGGAAGATAGTGTTATGGAGTTTTGAATTTTGTTTTTAACTTTTTGAATACAAATAATAGGAAAAACAAATAAATAAAACAATAAATTAATTAAAACCCAAATACAAAATTCATTTATAAAATATTTAACAAAAACCATTGATTAAAAATAATAATAATAATAATAATAATAATAAACAAAAAAAAAAAAAAAAAAACAGGTTCATCTGTATTAAAAATAAAATTCGACCCAAGTAAAATTCAACCCAATTTAAATTTAAGCCCAATGTAAAAAAAAAAACACTTAATAAATTCACCCTAATTAAAATAAAACCCTAGTCATCTTCTTCGGTTCTTCCTCTAGAAATATTTGGAAACATTAACAATGCCTCCACTCCGTATGCTCTTACAAACTTGACACCTTCAACGATAATTTTTTCAACCATCGAGTCAAGTTGAACATAAATCTCGATCTCTTTTAAATGACAGTAATTTATTTTGGAACCAAACTTATCATTTAATTTTTAAAAGAAAATACTAGTTATTATAATGAGTTACTAAAATTTCATATTATCGCAAATCTGCAAGCAGCTACCAAAGGCAATAGTGCAATACCAGTATTTATCGATGGGTTAGTCAGACGTTTCTAACTTTAGGCCATTCTAAACATAAGAGCATTCCCATCGGTTGCATTGGTTGGAAATCGGTTGAAGTGACACCGATGGTACCAACCAGTCGATTTCGGTAACCATATCGATAGCTCATAGGTCTGAAACGGAGCCTTGTAGCCAAAGTTATAACTTTTTTGTGAAGCCTATTTATTTTCACAGTCGTGGACCTCTATAAAGATAAGGGCGGGCCTCCATCAATATGATATAGACGTAATTTTGATAGTTTGCAAGGACATAAATGAAATGCTTAATTTTCACAATTGAAGTAGAATAACGTTTGTGTCCTTTTCTCATTACTCGACTTCTACACATAAAATAAAATAAATATAATGCTTATTAAATTCAAGAAACAAATATGTAATGAGGTTGCACAGTTTCGAGCGTGATCGTGACTTGTTTGGCATGGATAATTAGACCACGTCGTCACCACCACGTATGGGTCCAAATAATTGCCACTAGCTAGTCTGCATTGTTTTTGCCATCCACAATGGGATGAGGTGGATAGACTAATAGAAGAGCATCCAACCTCTCATACATTGTAAGTGTGTCACCTCAATGGTTGGTTTGAATGTCAACCTTCTCTGCTCCATCTCCTATTAAACTATTAGTGGTCCCCATATTATATTTAAAAAATTGTTTTCTTCCTTTTTATGCTATGTATATAATTTAAAAGTACACCAATATGTCAATTAATCCAACCTCACAAGGTTTAATGGGTTGTGAAGAATCTTGTAAGAAAAATGAGAAGATGATGTGGCATTGTATTGGACCTTAAATAGTCTAATACATTGTGGATGGTCTTAGTTTAAATGAAACAACCAGGACATTGCCTAAATTGATGGAGACATGTAAGGAAGAAAACGTCCAACTCTTTCAGTAAAGACTCACCCGTTGACTGACTTGACCCATAGAATTTATGGACCACAATAAGGCAAGTGTATGTAACTCTACTAGCTACAAGGAATAATGCTAAATAGGCCTACTTATAAGGAGCAATTTTTCAAACCCACCAATCAAATCTTTAGGTCTATTTTTAGTCCCACAAATTTAAACATATCAATCATTTTCCAACTACAAGACTTCATAAGTCTTTCTTTTACATAACTGTCATCATAGACGATAAATTAAACTTTTCTACCATTGACTGAACTTGAACATAAGTTTTTTTTATAAGACGATGATTACCATTGACGCTTTGAACCGAACGTATCAATTGAGAAGAAAATACATTAATATATTATCATTAGCAGAGTAAGGTTCAAATGAGTACACCAACTTTGAATGAGAACGAGGGAACCAACAGATTTCTGCCATGTGTCACTTTATTCTATCTCCTCCACATTTTTAAAAATTAAATATCTCATAAACGGTATGTCGAAAAATTATGAAAATTGCACCATAAAATTCAGCGTTTTCTCCTCTTCGATTTGCCATCCCTCAAGGCATACTTTCGACAACTTTTTTTTTTCTTTCATTTTTTGGTAGGTTTTACAAATTAGTAACACATTTGTTAGTGATTGGTTATACATTTAATTTGTGGTTAAGGTTAGGGTTTAGGGTTAGGGTTTAGTAGTGTTTAGGGTTTAGTAGGGTTTAAGGTTTAGGGTTTAATATGATTAACATGTTGTTTGGTTTCTTGACGTTTTTAAGATACTTTCAATACAGATCTTCACCTCTTTTAGGTCGGGGTCTTAAGAATTAAAATGGCTCCTCATATACGACGACATTGACCATGTCCATCAACAAGATTTGCACTACAAATTAACCACAACAATGTTCTTGTTTGGCTTCTTGAGTTCTTCAAATTTAATTTAAACCATTGTTTTGTGACTTTCCTTTTGTATGTGGATTAGCCTCCTCATATCCCGCCATGAACATGTGTTCAGAATGTTGTCAAATTTGAAAACTAAATTGTTACGTTGATTTATTTACTGATTGAAATTCTTTGCGATCAAAGGGTAGTTGCATTTTGAGAAAAAGGGGGCTAGATGATCTCAGTTGTTAATTTTTGTAATCTAACGGCACAAATAAACAACAATTCATTTTACGTGAAATGCACTTTTGTTAAGATACAGTAAATTCAGACCGTTGATTACAAAAATCAGACAAGTAAATTCGTTTACCCCTCAAAATGCGATTGCCCCTTAGAACCTTACCCAATTATTATTATCACGCGTTTACATGAATTGTATATGTAACACCCCCAAATTTGATGAATTGCGGAAGCTTGATTTGGGTGTTACTAATCAATAACAAAGCACCAAGATATATAGTAAACGACTCTATATGCGTCATTTTAACAAAATATATTGATAATGGAAATGTTTACAACATTTAAAGCTTTACATAGCTCGAGTTTAAATAAAAAGGAGATTTCAGTACATAAGTACTTGTACAAAATATACTAATGCAAGAAAATCTCAATCGTCTGTATGCTGACTCGAGCTAAAGTCCTGAAGCAGAAACATCCTACTGCTTGGTACCTGCGATATATGCTAAAAGGTCAGCTAAAAGCTGGTGAGCTCACAGGTTTGAAATCAGTTAATATAATATGAACCGCAAGATTTAAATAATGAATTGCATCCAGCAATTTAATGATAGTAATCGTGTATACAGCCATGAGCACATAGTTGAGCTTAACTCGAGGGCCGGGTCCCCTATAGAGAATTCCGGGCGAGGTGCCTCCACGAATGCCTAATCCACATTCGTCTTCCCAAATATTAGTACGTCCGTTTACCCGGTTAGTGCTTGCTAACCCGGACGAGGTGGGTCAATCCTATATGGTACCATATACTAATATTCACGCTACTACGTATTAACAACTATGCTGACGGAGGACTTTAAAATGATTAGTTTCGAAAAACTCATGTAGTATATGAAATGTTTGTACTTGCGTTCACATGTTAAAAGTTGAGCAATATATCACACCCCTGAGTAAAACAGTAAAAGAGGGGCTATGAGACTCACCTCAGTCGTTGAGTTTATGAAAATAAACTGAGAATGATTAGCCGAGAATCGAAGTCCAAAGACTTGTAACCTGAGGGTGTCCACGACACGCGATGGTTATAATATGCGAAGGCATCTAATAAGACTACCTTGTATTTGTTCGTCCAACTATAATGTCCAAATGTTCCCAATTCGGTGGATAGTTTAAGTGTTTGAAAACGCGTACGGCCAGTTGGTGATTATTGGTAATAATGATCTTGATGTTATTTTGTTAGTTTCAAAGTGTCATACAAGTTTGATGTTTGGTGTGAAGTGTGTCTACGAAATCTAAGTACGGGGGTCCGGGGGCTGTGCCCCTGGTAGCGGGGTCCAAGGGGCGGCAGCCCCTGGCAGGGTCCAAGGGGCAGAGCCCCTGGCTGGGGTCGAGCTGCCAGGTCAGCTTGGAAAATTTTTATTTCTACTATATTGCTTTGACGAAAAACGCATCTGGACTTGAAATTGGGTGAAATCAAGTGATAAAATTTAGGGTCTCGACACTTAGTGAAAATCTGTGTTTTCTGGTTTGTGCGACGTTGGGTGCGACGTCGCAGGTAAGGATTGCGACGTTGAGCATGACGTCGCTAAAGGCGACGTTTCGCAATTTAATGTGACGTTAAGGATGATGTCGCTATACACGACGTAGTTGATTCTAGCGACGTAGTAGGCGACGTCGCTATGTGCGACTTCGCAATTCAATGTTACATTATGTGCGACGTCGCTAAGGCGACGTTATTGATTTCTGTGCGACGTTATTCGCGACGTCGCAAAGGCTCCAGGCCAGATGCGACGTTACGGGCTGTTGGCCGGATTTTGTGTCGAAAACGAGTTTCCCGGCCACCGTTCGGTCCAATATTTTTACCCAACCCAAATATGGACATTATAAGCTTAAACAAACAATTATAAGTCGAAAACAATAGAAAACGAGAGATGTCGGGATTTGTCGGAAACTTACGAAGTGTCGGATGAGAAATCCGAAAGGATAGCGTTGTAGATCGGGAAGTGGTGAACGTTTTTCTCCAAACGAGTATGGTGATCCGAGTGCGTTTCGTGGTAGTATTTTGTGATTTTGTGAGTATGTTGGAGGTGGTGGTGATTAGATAAAAATAAAGAAAGAGAGTGTAAGAGAGAGAGAGAGAGTGATAAGAGAAATGAGGAAAAAGGAAAGGGAAATGGGAGGTTATCCTCCCATTTTTCTGTCTCCGTTCTCCGTGCGGTGTTCGTTTACTCCGTCGTTTAACGTTAAATAATTATTTTACATATTAACCGGTAAGTTTTAAAATACAAGTTATTAAGCGATATTTTATTTAAACATTTTACTAATAAATTTATATTTGAATTATAAAGTGTAAGTTAGTTTGCGCGTTTTAATATTTTAAATTTTGTAAGTTCTATTTGTACGATACAAATGAATACGAAATATTATCATAATAATATTTTTGACATAAAAGCGTTATTTAATAAAATTGGTCACCAACGTCCGTATTAAATTGAATCGAAATACATTCGATTTAAATTGCGTACGATTTAATCAAATCGCATTTTCGTATATATTCAACAATATATATAATTCGATACATTAATTAGCCTAACACAGAACTAATTACATGTATTAACATCTGATTAGGCACTAATTACTAGTCCTAATTTGGCGGGTGTTACATTCTCCCCCTGTTAGAAGAATTTCGTCCCGAAATTTAGTTCGAAGTCGTGTTTGATGTAGAATCAGTGAATAGTTGAGGATATTTGAGTCGCATTTGGTCTTCCCGTTCCCAGGTGAATTCCGGACCACGCCGCGAATTCCATCTGACCTTGACGATGGGAATACGACTTTGTTTCAGTTGTTTGACCTCACGGTCCATAATTTCAGCGGGTTCCTCAACGAAGTGAAGTTTATCGTCAACACGAATTTCATCTAGTGGGATAATAAGTGTCTCATCAGACAGACACTTCTTCAAATTTGAAATATGAAAAGTAGGGTGCACGCTGCTGAGTTCGGATGGCAGCTGCAATCGATAAGCTACTGTGCCAACCCGTTCGAGGATCTCAAAAGGCCCGATGTACCTGGGATTTAACTTCCCGCGTTTGCCAAAACGGATGACGCCTTTCCAGGGCGATACTTTTAAGAGTACTCGATCCCCAACTTGGAACTCGAGTGGTTTGCGTCTCACGTCAGCATAACTTTGCTGACGATCACGTGCGGCTTTGAGTCGATTTTGGATTTCCACTATTTTCTCAGTGGTGGCGTGTATGAGTTCAGGACCAGTGAGTTGACTATCTCCCACTTCAGTCCAACAGATCGGTGATCGGCACTTACGACCGTACAGTGCCTCAAAAGGTGCAGCTTTGATGCTGGCGTGATAGCTGTTATTGTACGAGAATTCGCACAACGGTAGATGTCTTTCCCAGTTTGTACCGAAATCAACTACGCAGGCGCGTAGCATATCTTCCAGTGTCTGAATGGTTCGTTCACTTTGGCCATCGGTTTGAGGATGGTACGCGGTGCTCATATCGAGACGAGTACCCAATGCTTTTTGAAGTGATTGCCAAAAGTGAGAGGTAAAGCGGGCATCTCTGTCAGAGATGATTGAGATTGGAACGCCGTGATGAGAAACGATTTCTTTGATGTAGATTTGTGCAAGGCGTTCCATTTTATCGTTTTCTTTGATTGCCAGGAAATGAGCAGATTTGGTGAGACGATCGACGATCACCCAAATGGTATCGCAACCGCTCGCCGACTTGGGTAGTTTGGTTATGAAATCCATGGCAATTTGTTCCCATTTCCATTCAGGGATTTCAGGTTGTTGGAGCAAACCAGAAGGTTTTTGATGTTCGGTTTTGACTTTTGAGCAAGTAAGACACTTGCTGACATAAGTAGCGATTTCGGCTTTCATGTTTGGCCACCAATAAAATTCCTTGATTCCGTGGTACATTTTATCGGACCCCGGATGGATAGAATATTTGGACTTGTGAGCTTCGTCCATCACCAAGTCTCGTAGGTTCCCAAAATTAGGCAACCAGATTCGGTTTGAGAAATACCTAATCCCGTTAGATCTTATTTCGAATTGTTTGTCAATACCCCGCAAGGCTTCGTTTTTGATGTTTTCAGGTTTCAGGGCTTCGATCTGAGCGGTATGAATCTGAATGGTAAGATCGTTGTGAATGGTCATACTGAGGGCTCGGACTCGGAGTGGTTTTGGTCGTTCCTTTCAACTGAGGGCATCGGCTACAACATTAACCTTCCTTGGATGATACTTGATCTCGCAATCGTAATCGGTAAGCAACTCGACCCATCGACGTTGCCTCATATTGAGATCCTTCTGATCGAATATATGTTGGAGACTTTTATGATCGGTAAAGATTGTGCACTTAGTGCCGTAGAGATAATGTCTCCAGATTTTGAGGGCAAAAACAACAGCTCCAAGTTCGAGATCATGAGAGGTGTAGTTCTTTTCGTGAATTTTCAGCTGTCGTGAGGCATAAGCAATGACTTTGTCTCGTTGCATAAGCACGCAACCAAGACCTTGGTGAGAAGCATCACAGTATACCACGAAGTCATCGGTGCCTTCGGGTAAGGATAGAATTGAAGCACTGCAAAGCTTTTGTTTCAGAAGTTGAAATGCTGACTCTTGTTTATCGGTCTAATCGAACCTTTTGTCCTTCTGAGTCAGTACCGTAAGTGGTTGAGCTATTTTGGAGAAATTTTAGATAAATCGCCGATAGTACCCAGCAAGACCCAAGAATTGTCGTACTTCAGTTGCAGAGGTGGGTGCTTGCTAGTCTTTGATAGCCTCGATTTTTGATGGGTCAACGTGAATTCCCTGACTGTCGATCACGTGACCAAGGAATTGAACGGTTTGTATCCAGAACTCACACTTAGAGAATTTGGCATAAAGCTCCTCGTGTCTAAGTAGTTCAAGGATGGTTTTGAGGTGTTGCGCATGTTCTTGCTCGTTGCGCGAGTAAATGAGTATGTCATCGATAAAGACAATGACAAACTTGTCGAGGTAAGGTTTACACACCCGGTTCATGAGGTCCATGAATACAGCCGGTGCGTTGGTTAGACCGAAGGGCATCACTTGAAATTCGTAGTGCCCGTAACGAGTTCTGAAAGCAGTTTTTGGAATATCGGTGTCGCGAACTCGTAACTGGTGATAGCCTGACCGCAGGTCGATTTTTGAGTAGAAACTTGAACCCTGAAGTTGGTCGAATAGATCATCAATGCGAGGAAGTGGGTATCGGTTTTTGACGGTCAATTTGTTCAATTTTCGGTAATCGATGCACATTCGGAATGAACCGTCCTTCTTTTTAACGAATAAGACCGGAGCTCCCCAAGGTGAAGAACTCGGTCTAATGAATCCTCTATCCAGAAGTTCCTGTAACTGAGCGGACAACTCCTGAAGTTCGGATGGGGCTAAACGGTACGGTGCGCGGGCCACCGGTGCGGCACCCGGCACGAGATCAATTGAGAACTCAACCTGTCTAGGTGGAGGTAGACCAGGTAGTTCTTCCGGAAAGACTTCGGGAAAGTCTCTAACAATTGGCACATCCTCAAGTCGCTTCTCCTCCGACTTCTTCTCTGTGATGTGTGCGAGTATTGCAGGGTAACCCTTTCTCAGAAATTTTCGGGTTTTTAAGCAAGAGATGATATTGAGTCTCGTCCCGCCGGTCTCCCCCTGTATGATCAAGGTTCTACCGACAGCGAGTGGAATGCGGACGATCTTATCGTAACAAACGATTTCGGCTCGGTGTTTGGACAACCAGTCCATTCCAATGATGACGTCGAAACTCCCGATTTCAATGGGTACAAGGTCGATTGAAAAGGTTTCGTCAGCTAGGTTTAAAGTGCAATTAGGTATCACACTATTGGTTTCTATAAGTTTCCCATTTGCTAGCTCTACAGTGTACTTAACATCTAAGGCAACAGGAGTGATGTCAAGTAATGGGTAAAAGTCATCGGAGATAAAGCTTCTATCAGCACCAGTATCAAATAGAACAGAAGCAGTTAAGTTGTTGAGGAGGAACATACCGGAGACCACATTCGGGTCTTGGCGGGAGTCCCCAGATTTGATGACGAAGGCTCTGCTTCGGGTGTTGTTGTTGTTGTTGCTGTTGCGGTTGTTGTTGTTGTTATTCTTCAGCTTTGGGCACGTGTCCCTGAAGTGCCCAGGTTTCCCACACTCAAAGCAGACTTTGGGTGGTCTGGTGTTGTTGTTGGAATTGTTGTTGGCAGGAGAATTGCAATCTTTGGTGAGGTGGCCGTACCTCTTGCAATTGTTGCAAAAGGGACCACAGGAACCTTCATGGTGGCGACTGCACTTGGAACAATAGGGTTTGCTCCCAGTGTAGTCCCGTGTGATGTCGGTGGTGGTGTTGTAGGCTTTGATGGTGTCGGGTTTCTTGTTTTGTTGGCTGGAGTGGTTATTGTGGTAGTCGGACCACTTTCGTTTGTTGTTGTGGGAGGATGAAGTGGGTGGTTCAGAATCTTGGCTCATGGACATCAGGTCTTGGGCCAATAGGATTTCACCGTCGATGGTGGTTTGGTTGGAAGAGGCGACATGCCCCCGAACAGGCTCAGGAAGCCCAAGGATGTACTTCCTGATTTTATCAGGTTCGGTGCTTACCATAGATGGGCGGAGGGCAGCGAGTTGTTGGAATCTGGTGGTATAACCATCGATATCACCACCTTGAACCTTTAGGTTCCAGAACTCCTCGTCTAGCTTTTGGAGTTTGGCGATTGAGCAGTATTTGGTAGTGAGTTTTGCTTTCAAGTCCTCCCAAGAGAGTTGGTAGGCAATGTCAGCACCCACTGATTGGGTATATGAGTTCCACCAAGAGTGGGCATCATCTTCGAGAGAGCAGGTGGCGAAGTTCACTTTATCGTTCTCCGCGCATTTGCTGACACGGAAAACAGTTTCCATCTTTTCGAACCATCTGATCAGTCCGATGGCTCCTTCAGAACCCTTGAAGCTTGAGGGTTTACAGCTCTGAAAGTCCTTGTAAGAACAAGGTTTAGCAGCGGGGGTTTCAGCGGCATCGCTGTTTCTCGCGGAATTTTGTGGAGTATTCCGAGCCAAGGCTTCAGTAACAGCCTGGGTTATAAGGGATGTAAGCTGAGCATCGGTGTATGGTCTTGTCTTTGGCGGCATGATTCTTCAATAAAAGAAATGAAGATATATGAGATTTCGTAGGAAAGTTGTATTTGTTATAGATGTACATGTATAAAAGCAGTAATACATGACATCAACATGGAAAAATGACAATTAATATGAGTTGAAACATCAAGGGATATTTGATAGATAATATGAGTTTCAAAAGTTACATCCTACAGAGTTATTACAAAAGGTGTCGGGAATTGTTACATCCGACTAATTTATAGAGTAGTGCTTAGATTGTCATTAGACTACGAGATAGATTACAAAACAAGGACTACACTAGTCTTAACGTAGGTCAATTTGTTCCATCATCGTGACAAGACGGTCCACAGTGTTTGCAAGTCTGCTAGCTTGTCGGGCGTTATCTTCTGCTAGTGCTAGTCGTTGTGTTAGTCCACGGGCATACTCTTCTGCTTCATGTGAGCGCTGTTCACATTCTTCCATCCTTTGTCGCAGAAGGGCATTTTCCACGCTTATTCCTATTACTTGGTTGCGAAGGACATCCATGTTGTTGTTTGTGGTTTCCAGGTCGTCGGAGACTTGTTCGATGCGTTCAAGGGATGTAAGTCTCCAGTTTTCGTTCGTTTCCTGCAGCACGACATCCATGGTGCGAAGTCGCTGCTCGTGTTGATTCACCCTAGCAGCTAAGGCCGGTAAGGTGATGTGAGTGGGGTACGGGCCAGCTCGAGGCAACCTGGCGTTCCTCCTAGCTACCCTTGGGTTCTGCGACCCGGATTGAGAGCGAGATGAATTTGATGGTGTGTTTGCCATTTCTGAGACAAAGCGTTAGTAATAGTGAGGCCTATATTCATATAGTTCCTATATAATACAGCCTATTGAGTGTCTAGCACAAACATGTTTCAGTCTCGGTCCTCTCGAGGTCAGAGTCTTCTAGTGTACCCTGTTCAGCCATAACTACTTTCAGATCTTACATCATCTTTGCTTAATTGTACATAGTTGATCAAGCTATGTTAAATTAAACTCGTATGGTGTAATCACTGAACCAGTTATACCTAATAAGGAATACTGCCTAATGGTCATAGTCTAGGCCCACTAAATGCAACCTAGTTCACTATAACCTTAGGCTCTGATAACAATCTGTAACACCCCCAAATTTGATGAATTGCGGAAGCTTGATTTGGGTGTTACTAATCAATAACAAAGCACCAAGATATATAGTAAACGACTCTATATGCGTCGTTTTAACAAAATATATTGATAATGGAAATGTTTACAACATTTAAAGCTTTACATAGCTCGAGTTTAAATAAAAAGGAGATTTCAGTACATAAGTACTTGTACAAAATATACTAATGCAAGAAAATCTCAATCGTCTGTATGCTGACTCGAGCTAAAGTTCTGAAGCAGAAACATCCTACTGCTTGGTACCTGCGATATATGCTAAAAGGTCAGCTAAAAGCTGGTGAGCTCACAGGTTTGAAATCAGTTAATATAATATGAACCGCAAGATTTAAATAATGAATTGCATCCAGCAATTTAATGATAGTAATCGTGTATACAGCCATGAGCACATAGTTGAGCTTAACTCGAGGGCCGGGTCCCCTATAGAGAATTCCGGGCGAGGTGCCTCCACGAATGCCTAATCCACATTCGTCTTCCCAAATATTAGTACGTCCGTTTACCCGGTTAGTGCTTGCTAACCCGGACGAGGTGGGTCAATCCTATATGGTACCATATACTAATATTCACGCTACTACGTATTAACAACTATGCTGACGGAGGACTTTAAAATGATTAGTTTCGAAAAACTCATGTAGTATATGAAATGTTTGTACTTGCGTTCACATGTTAAAAGTTGAGCAATATATCACACCCCTGAGTAAAACAGTAAAAGAGGGGCTATGAGACTCACCTGAGTCGTTGAGTTTATGAAAATAAACTAAGAATGATTAGCCGAGAATCGAAGTCCAAAGACTTGTAACCTGAGGGTGTCCACGACACGCGATGGTTATAATATGCGAAGGCATCTAATAAGACTACCTTGTAGTTGTTCGTCCAACTATAATGTCCAAATGTTCCCAATTCGGTGGATAGTTTAAGTGTTTGAAAACGCGTACGGCCAGTTGGTGATTATTGGTAATAATGATCTTGATGTTATTTTGTTAGTTTCAAAGTGTCATACAAGTTTGATGTTTGGTGTGAAGTGTGTCTACGAAATCTAAGTACGGGGGGTCCGGGGGCAGTGCCCCTGGTAGCGGGGTCCAAGGGGCGGCAGCCCCTGGCGGGGTCCAAGGGGCAGAGCCCCTGGCTGGGGTCGAGCTGCCAGGTCAGCTTGGAAAATTTTTATTTCTACTATATTGCTTTGACGAAAAACGCATCTGGACTTGAAATTGGGTGAAATCAAGTGATAAAATTTAGGGTCTCGACACTTAGTGAAAATCTGTGTTTTCTGGTTTGTGCGACGTTGGGTGCGACGTCGCAGGTAAGGATTGCGACGTTGAGCATGACGTCGCTAAAGGCGACGTTTCGCAATTTAATGCGACGTTAAGGATGATGTCGCTATACGCGACGTAGTTGATTCTAGCGACGTAGTAGGCGACGTCGCTATGTGCGACTTCGCAATTCAATGTTACATTATGTGCGACGTCGCTAAGGCGACGTTATTGATTTCTGTGCGACGTTATTCGCGACGTCGCAAAGGCTCCAGGCCAGATGCGACGTTACGGGCTGTTGGCCGGATTTTGTGTCGAAAACGAGTTTCCCGGCCACCGTTCGGTCCAATATTTTTACCCAACCCAAATATGGACATTATAAGCTTAAAC
The DNA here is from genome assembly GCA_949592205.1 of Helichrysum umbraculigerum. NCBI lineage: Eukaryota > Viridiplantae > Streptophyta > Magnoliopsida > Asterales > Asteraceae > Helichrysum > Helichrysum umbraculigerum. The sequence goes on along the minus strand of CATIUR010000001.1, from coordinate 124,352,405 downwards.
AAACAATTATAAGTCGAAAACAATAGAAAACGAGAGATGTCGGGATTTGTCGGAAACTTACGAAGTGTCGGATGAGAAATCCGAAAAGATAGCGTTGTAGATCGGGAAGTGGTGAACGTTTTTCTCCAAACGAGTATGGTGATCCGAGTGCGTTTCGTGGTAGTATTTTGTGATTTTGTGAGTATGTTGGAGGTGGTGGTGATTAGAGAAAAAGAAAGAAAGAGAGTGTAAGAGAGAGAGAGAGTGATAAGAGAAATGAGGAAAAAGGAAAGGGAAATGGGAGGTTATCCTCCCATTTTTCTGTCTCCGTTCTCCGTGCGGTGTTCGTTTACTCCGTCGTTTAACGTTAAATAATTATTTTACATATTAACCGGTAAGTTTTAAAATACAAGTTATTAAGCGATATTTTATTTAAACATTTTACTAATAAATTTATATTTGAATTATAAAGTGTAAGTTAGTTTGCGCGTTTTAATATTTTAAATTTTGTAAGTTCTATTTATACGATACGAATGAATACGAAATATTATCATAATAATATTTTTGACATAAAAGCGTTGTTTAATAAAATTGGTCACCAACGTCCGTATTAAATTGAATCGAAATACATTCGATTTAAATTGCGTACGATTTAATCAAATCGCATTTTCGTATATATTCAACAATATATATAATTCGATACATTAATTAGCCTAACACAGAACTAATTACATGTATTAACATCTGATTAGGCACTAATTACTAGTCCTAATTTGGCGGGTGTTACAGTATATTTGCATCATATTTTTTTCCTTATTTTTTACGGTACTTTTTTACGTGGTTGATGAGCAAAAGTGATTATTATTGACACTAAAAAAGTCATGACACTAAACGGTCATATCGGCTCTTAATATAGGGTTAAGTGTTTGCGAATGCACTCAACTTGGACTCAATATCTATTGTGTGTATCGTACTTACGTTTAGTATTTTTAATGCATGTAACCTATCGAAAAATTGTATTGATGCACTTTACCTGCAAAAATCCTATGTGGCACCGGTTACATTAATTTTAGTTGACTCAGTGCCACGTTATATGGGTTTTAGTGAATCAAACCACTAGATTGGGGGGTTTGTTTTGTTATTCGAAAAAAGTTAATTTGGTGTAGAAATTTAGTATCTTCATTGTGGATCTTTTCTTATTTGGGATGGATATAGGTGGAACTGTGGAAGTCAGGAATGGGTGGAATTTCTTTTTGAGTTTTGATGAATATATGTATATGTAATTAGTACCAGGTGTGGTTGATGATGAGTGTTGATGATGATGATAAATATATTATGCTTTCTTTATTTGTTAAAGATAAATATAAACATAATTTTCAACTTGAGCATTATAAACTGAGTTGGCAGATGACATAAACTACATCCACAAAACGTGAAATAAACAAAGCTGACTTGTAATGCCACGTAAGTTTAAATTTTGAAAAAAATAAAATAAAGAGTAACCGGCAAACGGTTAAAGAGGTAAAAAAATACATCAATACCCTTTTTTCACATGTTAAGACAATTAAAAACATATCCCGTAAGTACGATACATACAATAGACATTGAGTCCAAGTTGGGTGCATTCGCAAACACTTAGGATGTGTTTGGGAAAAAGAGATGGAGATGGAGATGTGGATGGAGCTGGAGATGGAGTTGGAGATGGAAACTAGAAGCTGGAGCTAAAGCTTTTATCTAGGGCTGGAGCTGTAGATTTTATTTGTTTATAAGTGTTTGGCAAACTAGATGGAGCTGAAGATTATAAATGTAAAATGACATAAATAGACATGATATTATATGACTCTAGGTTTTCATTATCTATAATGGAGGGTATTATAGTAATTCAATACTTAGGGGATGGAGCTTCTTTAGAGAAGCTAGTTTTGAAAGCTTCCATTTGAAGGGATTATTTTTTTATAGAATCCTTTCTTAATTTTTTATACAAACAAGGTTTATGAATTTACAAGTAATGGAGATTCTCAAAATAAGAATCTCAATCCCCTAGAATCCTTTATAATCCCTTAGAAATATGTTGCCGAACACACCCTTAGCCCCTTAATATATACGGAGTAACAGGTTTGGTTAGTTACGGAACCTAAATTTTTCTTTTATTGATAAGAGTTGGCTGTTGGTTTAGAATGGGTTGTCCATATTTTGTTTAATTATGTATAAATAAAATAATACATTGATGAAATATGTTGGATATATAATATATTGATGATATGAATTTTACCTTTATATTCAAGGTAAATTTGACTTGAAATATTGAATAAATGAGTGATTTGGAGTAATAAATGAGGATAAATTTGCGAGTTTAATGATATTTTTGTATTATCTTTTGCAAGTTGACACTTTTTGGGACAACGAAAATAATAATAATAATGTGCACATTTTAATTGGGACAGGGAAGTATTATTATTACTCAATGTATTAATCTTATAGGTAATTATTTCCTAATAAAATGAGAAAAGCTCACCTAATAAAATGAGGAAACCAAGATAGGATGTATGAAATTTTCTAAAGTTACTAACAATCTTACGTTGTATTTGTTTCGCAAAATATTTTTGATGGAATTGAAATTTATCAGAGGAATTGGACTTTAATGGAATGTGAATTTCTTTGAATGAGGGAATTGAATGACTTACAACACAATTCATTTGTGAACAAAACATATTTGTGAAATGAAATTGAGATTTCAATTCCCTCGAATTCCGTTGAATTCCACGAACCAACCACAATCTTAGTTTTTACCGACATTGTTTCAAAACTTATACATTAGTATGCAACAAACATAAAACATTTGTTTTATTTATTTATTTATTTATTTTAGAATCCCGAATTAGAATGTGCAAACATAATCGGAGTAATTAACTGCAACATTTTTTAAAGTAGTATTGTGGGCTTTCTTCCCAATTAGATTTGGGCCTCAACCCAAAAGTAACTTATCAGTTTTGGGCTTTCAAAGACGTATCAATTTAACAATCCACTTATCCACAGATGCATCTTGAGCACAACTGCACAACAGCACAAGCATATGGGTTCTTTCACAGCAATTAGGCAGATTTTAGTTGTCATGTTTCTCACATAGTTTTGGTTTCTTATCATATCCTAAGCCTATAATATACAATATATATTTATTATATTATTACGAGATAATGAAGCTTAAAAAACATACATTTGTACCGACGAAAATAACTTTTTTTTTTTAAAGTCTGGCTTTTATTGAAAAGAAACTAACACAAACACAAGAGACAAAAAGAAGGTTCCAAGAAGGAACCAAAGAACAGAGAAAGGGAAGAAAAAAAAAGAAAAAAAAAACAAACCGACACACTGAAGAACACCTATCTACGTTTTATGGCCTTGTATAGAATCCGATGAAAATATTTTTATTATGAGATAATGAAGATTAACAACATACATTTGCTCCCATGAAAGACGAAATTGAATATTAAGGAATCGATTGCTGCAAATGAAGACGCCACTCGTCAATAAATCCCATTTTATCAGGATCCATGCTTGGTAACTCCCACACTTCAAGTCTTTTTAGTATATCTTCTGTTCTACCAAACAACTTAGCAGCGACCTCAACACTACTCTCCCGATCCTCTATGACGCTTTCACGACACTTCATCTCTATAACTCGTGGTAAGTTGGTGAAGCAAGCAGATAACATGTCGGCAGTCATGCTAGATAACAGCAAAAACAACTCCTTTTCGTTAATCATTTCAACATTCGTTTGGTGGTTGAACAAGATTGTCCGTGCAATACGATGCATCGAATTGGCAAGAATCAACTTCTTAGAAGTGTTCACTACTATTTCTCCGTTTGTTGTATTGTTGATTTGTAGAACAATTTCTTCTGCTTTATTAGCAAACCATTCAAGAATCTCTACGGATGTTTTTCCCCTAAAAGTACTTTTTCCAATAGCGTTTTCCAACCACATGCACTTCTCTTCAACTTCATGCCACAGAGTCTTAGTCACCTTTCGAATATTTCCATATTCACTTGTATTATTGACGATTTCCTCCACAAGATGTGTATACGAAAGACCTTCACGAACACTCTTGAGCAAGCTATCAACTTCAAATTCAGAAATATTAGGGAGAGAAATGGCAAGGCATGTTAAAGTCACTACCGGTAAGCTCCAACTGTTAACAAGTTTAACAGAAGTTAGAGCTTCGACTTGATCACTATCAAAGTTCTCTACCCCCTTAAATCCAATGGTAGAAGTCTCAAGAAACACTAAAAGATCTTTGTTTTGTTCCTTCTCCGCCTTTTGGATCAAGTTATTTATAGCGTTTGAAATGCGTTTCAGCATCTTCTCACCAAGCTCCATCTCATCTTCAAGTTGCAGAACGTAATCACTAAGGTCTTGGTATACATCATCATTTCCTACCACAGTTGGTAGCGTAGACAACCTTGTCACCAACGACTTCCAACAATACGAACAATAAATGATAAAGATTATAAGGACTACTGGAATAAGCCCCATCATTTTGCTTGATACGACAATTGCCTTCTGGACGCCAATGCAAAGTCCTAAAAAGAGGTTTTTCATATTATTGACAAGAGTTCCTGACCAAGAACCACCTGATACAAAAGTTATATGACTTTCTTTCCACTCGCACAATTTCTGGATCCAGTACTTCTCAACTTTAAACACCATAAAATGGTTCTTCTTCCATTTAGTGAACAGATAGAAGTTCGAGATTGTAAAACATCTACATATTGGAGCAATGCTACCAACTACAACTCCAAAGGACTGTGTTATAAAAATGAATTTAGTTGACCACTTATAATCCGACATCCCGTACATACCAATATCTATGATCCAAAGCACTATAACTAGTTGCATGGATACAATAATTACACAAATTATGCCAGAAGTAGATGATAACCAATTACTAGCCATCACAAATTGAGGGCTACCACTTTCTGCCATCACCCAATATCTTCTAACACATTGTCTTAGTTTCTCAACCACTGACGTTAATTTATCTTGATCGTCTAAAGTTCTTTTGCATGTGGCTTGATACTTGAATTCTAAAATTTGCTTGGAGGAAGGAATTGTTATAGCTGAAGAAATCATGATTATTAATAACCACAATAACATAGCCACATAGAAGTATGCACATATCATGATATTTGTAGTTAGGAAGTCATAAGGGGTTCCAGAACTAAATTCCAATTTTTCTATAGCACTGGTACTAATCTCGATGCAAATATTCACAACGATAGTGATAACGAGAATAGTGAAACCTATGACGTTTGCAAGAAGTGTGATGTTGTCCATAGACGCCAAAGAAGGCATTAAGTTAGCCATCATCGTGCACATGAAGGCCATGCTTCCCAACTTCGTTACTTGGTCCACGGAACCTGGCATCAAACTAGTGAGATCCACAGGCAATTTCATGGCGACAGTTATCACTGTGATAGAGGCAGCATTAAGTGTGAAATATTTAGATGGAAACCACATTTTTTTAGTTCTAAAACCATGCAACAAATCAGCTCCCATGCCAATGATGCACAAAATCGATGCTACAGCGATGTAGATGCCAATCCATACCATAGGTTTGCTCCGTTCTCAGTTTCCAAATATCTTGCCTGTGAACAATAATTCATCAAGGAGTTTACGTTGTCGCTTGTGAGGTATGCAGATACTTGTGCGTGTGGATTTAATAGAGTTCCAATTTCAATATATAACGGTTGCACAATACTGTAACAACCGGCTGATGGGTAAAAGTTCATGTTTAAAACTTTTGAGCTAAGCAATGGCTAATTTGATTCTAATTTTTTTTTTTATCTGATGAAATTTGAAGAAGATCGCTAAACATCTCCTATAACAAGTCATAGTTCATATATTGAAAATTCGAAGAAGCTGCATACTTAATAATTGCATCCAAAATTCTAGTCGGTGAATGCAATTGAAGGCCCACACCTTTAGTGAAAGTGAGTTGGACGTTGAAATGCAATAGATATTTTCGAAAATAGACTCCAACGATCACTCAGCAATGCCATTTGATAAGTTTTACTGTTCGGAGAATGCTATCTCATCAAAGTTGCACAAAGCAAGTGAGTTGGATCAATAATATTAATATCTTGGCTTAATAATGGTTTAATACCCAAACTTTTAACTTTTTTTCGTTTTAACACTTCAATTTTTTTTTAACGTTTTAACACTTCAGCTTATAATTTGACCAAAACTTAATACCCAAACTTTCAAATTTTTTTCGTTTTAACACCTCAACTTCTTTTTTAACGTTTTAACACTCCAACTTATAGTTTGACCATAATTTAATCCCTTTAGTTTGTTTGTCCGTTTAAAATTATACTTCTGGATTTTTTTGATACGTACATATATATGATTTAAATGCTTATAAATTAATTGTAACGTGTCATCACAATTAATTTTATAATATTTTATTTTGATAGCAATATATTTTTATAATGTTTTCGTGTATAATATTTATAGTTATATGGAAAGCTATTTATAATGAATGTATGTTGCTAAAAAATGATAAATGAGTATTAAACGATAAATGGGTATTTCTAGTCAATTATTTCAACATTACATATTCAGCAGGTTACTTGTTATAAATACCCTGATTAAAATCTGACCAGGTAATAAGTTAGACTTATAACAATAATAAACTATAATTAACAGGATAATAACATTCGAGATCACGAGGTTAGCTAAACATTCGAGATCCCGAGGTTAGCTAATCTTAGTATTCTTTGAAAGATTAATAGAATACATATTAAATAGACAACACATAAGAAGAATTTTTAGTGTATTCAAATCGAACCTTGATTATTTCAAACTAAAGAGTTAACAAAAAAAATCCAGAAGTGTAATTTTAAACGGACAAACAAACTAAAGGGATTAAATTGTGGTCAAACTATAATTTGGAGTGTTAAAACGTTAAAAAGGAAGTTGAGGTGTTAAAACGAAAAAAATTTGAAAGTCTAGGTATTAAGTTTTGGTCAAACTATAAGTTGGAGTGTTAAAACGTTAAAAAAAGTCGACGTGTTAAAACGAAAAAAAATTGAAAGTTTGGATATTAAACCATTATTAACCCTAATATCTTTTTGCTCTTTTATATTTTCCTCCTTTAATTTCATTGGTACAAATCATTTTGTGAAAGTTGTTTCGTAAAATTTTGTGAGACTAACATTTATTGGTTTACGTGTGTACGTGAGACAATTGTTTCGAGTTTGTTATATAAAATATTATCAGCGGAAAGATGGACAAAATGATTACCAAGAAGTTATGTTATACAATATTTAATTTGATTGTGATTATTATTATTACATGTTTTAATTACTTTAATTTGTAGCAATATTTATACATTCTCTGATTCCATTAGTAAAGTTATTAGTAGAACATTTACGATGATTGAGTCATGAAGAGAAGCTGTACCCGGCCATAACCCATTGTTCTAACTTCTACGTCGTCTTCCTATTACTTTTTTAACTACCATGTATTGATGTTTGTAATGTCAAATTCCATTTACTTATCCACAACGTTAGCACGTGTGAAATTTTTAAATATTTATTTTGTAGCTAAGTGGATAAAATTGAGTAGAAATAAAATTTAAGGGCGGTGATAATTCCACTATCCAAATTGATAAATACACCATAGCTATGCATTAACAGGTTGTACTGTACAATCTGTTAATGCATAATTATGATGAATCCATCAATTTAGAAGGTAAAAATATCATTAGCCAAAATTTAATTGAAAGAGTTCGGATCGTTAAAGTATTTTATTTGAATGAGATTTTATCTTTAGTTTACTACAGTATCTATCTATCTATCTATAACATATACTTAAAGCAAAATAGCTTTGTGCAATCCCGACCTTTAATTGAATTTTTCCATATTGATCCAACGATTAAGATTAATTTAATGATACTTACACTTAACCCCCTTTATATATTTATCATTAAATAATATATGTTATCTAATCAATTTAGAAGCAATATATTTAATAAATATTAAATAATTAATTAAATCATATCGGAATTACATCAAAAAATTCGGCCCCTCTAATTAATTATACCTACATAATAATAATAATTAGTTTTAATATATTTAATATTAATATAACAAAAACAAAATCAAAAAATTCGACCACCTCTAATTAATTATTCGTACATAATAATAATTAGTTTTGATATTTAATATAATAAAAACAAATACATAATAATACGGTTCATATCCTCATTATTAAGAGAAAAACCATAAACCCTACTCCCTTATTGTCCATCAATCACCAATCGGGCTTTGCCTGAGTGGTACCGCCACTGCAAACCCACAGGGCACACCCGGGTTCAAGCCTCACCAGCCCCCGGAATTTGTGGGCTAACTGTGGGTAGGTGTTTAGCCGGGCAGATCGTCTCTTGCGGGTGGGACGCTGCGGAACTCAAAGAGTTCCGGGGTCAGGGGTACCCTCCAATTACCCTTATTGTCCATCAATCGAATCGAAATCGCCCCCATTCTTAAGTTATTGCACAAAGTGTTGATGATGGTGGTTCTTATGTTGAATATGGTGGTGTTGTATAATTATATAATCGAAAATCGGCGGTGAATGTCCTGTGCTTGTGCCAATTCCAGCACCGGATAAACTGGAAATTGGTGTTTAATGGCTGTCAAGTTGTCGTACAAACTCAATGATTACAAATTGTAACTTTATAGATATGATGATTGACTCATTGTCTCCGACGACGGTGGGGGTGGCGGTACCGGCAACGGAAAATATAAAATTGGACCAAGCGCTGATGCTTGGATTAATATTAGGAGCTTGGTATCTGTTTAACGTATATGCCAAAATATTCAACAAACAGGTTAGTAATTAGTTTGATATTTTCTTCTTTTATTGAACCTTTTTTAAGTGCTAAACTTTATATATAATTAATTAATGAACACAGAAACATGACCATCTTGAATATTCCTACATGCTACGTGAAAATATAGAAATATACCATAAACTATCAGCGAATACAAAAGTGAGATGCACTTTTAAAACAACTGAATATATGATGAAACTAAACGTACTACACGATGTACAAAAATAAGCACACCATACTTTCTGAATAATCGTTTAGTATGGATATATTGTCTTGGTAATCCGGAACCTTTACTATTTACTGGTGGAGAGTTATTTACTGGAACAAACTTTGTATATAGTTGGAATATAATAGCAATGCACAAATGGAATTATATACATGAATAGTACTAATAGGCTTTGAGCCAAAAGCTATATAAACGAGTCTTTGAACCTACTGGTCAAGGGTTCGAGAGACATTGGTCATAGAAACAACACCTCTGTAGAGACTTAATTTCGAAATCTAATTTTTTTAAGGTTTTCTAACATGTTGTTAGAAACCATTATTTAGTTGATCTTCATCATGCACTAGCTGTGAATTTTTATTTGAAGTAAACTTACATGCCACTATTAACTGATCCAAGTTGTGGCTTGTGAGTTTGCCTGGAGATAGAGGAAGGCCATACATTAAAGTATTAAACAACTACCATAGAGGATAAAAGGCTCCAAATCACTTTGAAGACAATATGAATAAAATGGGTTACCATCAGTTGAGAAAGTTAATATTTTGAAGGATGAAACAGTCACCATTCGGGATTCACTCAGCATAGAGATTCCCATCAGCCTGTGTATGTATATAATAATGCCATGGCAAAATCGATCTACAATCAATAAAAGGGACACACATCAAAGGTATATAAAAATTTTGATAAGTTGTGCAAGTTTTAGAACTTTATATGATTTTGTCATTGCTTTACATTTACAGATGTAAAGATATTTCTTTTATTCAAAGTTAATTTTTTCTTTATTAACTATTCGAACATGTCTATTTCTTTATTAATGTCTGTAGATCATTAGAGAGTGCGAGTTGAAATCCATGGATACCAAGAGAGAAAAACTATCAGGTATGTTCCAAGTAATTCTAGCATTGTCTTTAATTTGTTAATTTGAGCTATTGCAATTATTAAATGATCGCCAAGTGCCAAGTGCGAACCCTCAGTAAAACAAGTGAAATTTCATTAGAAAGTGAGATCTTCACATGCTTATGAATAATATGAATCAAGTTTTAATGGCCTGTATCTTTTTAATTTTAAAGTACATATGACTAACGGGTGGACTTAGTTCGCCATAAGTTGATATATTAATAATACACTGTTACATGGTGACTATGTAAATTTTGTTGGTTGTTTAATGAGCATTACTGACCCCTTTATGCTTATTGTAGTTGAATTGTTGGACTTCGCCTTCGATTGATTTTCAGATTTTGAGTTGGTTTTTGGATGTTTACACAGTGCCGAATGTAAGTAGCTATAAGAAATCTCTTTTATTATTTATGTATTTTATTATTATGTGTTTTATGAGATAAGCCTGATACAAACTTTTAATAGCTACTTTTTTATGTCAAATTCTCACCATAGAACTGGCTGAGAATATTTAACATGTGTTACCTCTTTGCCAATAACTAATCATTATGACTATTTGAGTAATACTTTTAATGGTGCAGGAATACATGATAATGATGAGCTTGATAGGTTCTTACATGCTGAAAGTTGATAATGTAGAGCCACATCTTTTAAGTAACTTATAGGTCTGTTTTTTAAATCTATCTTCGATGTATTTTTACTACTAAGAAATTTAGACATCACGGTTTTCACATGATCATGCTCTGTTAGTAATATCTTCATAGGATATTTGAGTATTGGGAGAAGAACAACTAAAATTATAGCTGGAGTTCAAATCTCTTTTAAAATCATGACATAAGCTGTTCTTATTGCGTAACTGTATATCTTACCTCCTTACCAATGATTTTTTGTCAGTTTGCTTACATATGTTAGGGAACTTTTCTTTAAGATAGATGTTTGTGCAGGTTTCTTTTGATGCGTACAAATGATCAATTTCTTTGGTAAGTTGCTTTATCCGACATATGCAATGACTGTTGATTTGTAGGGTTGTTGATTTAACACAACTTATTGCTTATGATGATTTATTGGAATAGTGTGGAGAATATGTTTGGAAACTTTGTGTTCTACCAAATGGGGTATATTTTAATAAAGGTTTCGATAAACATATATACCTCTGTAAGATCAACACTTGATTCAATAAATAGGATGTAGTCTAGGTGGGAACAAGTGTTATGGAGCCATTAATATATATTCAATCATCCATAGCGTAGATATTAACTTTGTAAAAGTTCATTTATCATTATTGGTTCGTAACTAATTTATTTGGAATCAAAACTTCATTTAACTTATTTTTTTAAACAAAGATAAATATTAAAGCCCGCGTTGTCGTGGTTCCTTTATCTAGTATAATATAATAACTAATGTAATTGACGTTGATATGTTTGTCGCCTTTTCTCGAGTATGCTCAGACTTTCATTAAAAAAATAATATTCCATTCGTCCCAGTCAAAATGTCTATTTTGACTTGTACATAATAACTACATTTTTTACCAATCAAATAACACATCTATTTATTAAAGTCTCTTCGATTTGTTGAATTTTAGAAGTGAACAATTATTTGGGATGATTCAAAATAATTATATAGAAGTGGACAATAATTTGAGAAAGTAATACGCAAAGAGGTTGTAGTTTCTAAGTAAAGTGTCCTGATTATTAGACCAAACACCACCAATCCACCATGACTGACTTAATTTGTAAACTCTATGGACCACAATTAGGTATGTGTAATTACTACTAGTATAAAAACCCGCGCAATGCAGCGGAAATCAATAATAAAGTTATGTGATTCGATAATGTTCTTTTTTTTTCCGAAAAAACATCGTGGAATCGTTTTGAACGCTATTTTTAATTAGCATCCTAGGTTATTATATGTCAATGTATTAGAAAGATATGAATATATAATTGGTAAAAGTACATTACATAGAAGTAATTTGAAAGATATTAATGGTATGTATTAATGTACAGTAATGTTATAATTGACAAATTAGAAGTAGGGGCATTTAAGTAATGATATCCTTCAATTTAATATTGATTATCCTTTGATTTAAGATTAAATACAGGGGCAATATTGGTATTTCCCATATGACTTAAGGTTAACATAGTGAAATGCTTAATAAGGGGTATAGATACTAATTAGTAATTAGACTACAAGACTTCATAACTTTTTCTTTTACAAACTCAAATGATCGACAATGTTTGTTTCTACCATCGATTGAAAAGTTATGGTTTACAAGATGGTGATTACCATTTAAGCAAACTTGTATGGTTGCTTAAACGAATAAGAAGATGACAAGTGTCATTCTCAAATTTTTCACCTTCTTCATTTCTTCAACCTCTTCAATCCTCCATCCACCTCATTTCTTCACTTTTTTAACAAATTGTTTTTTCCTGTGTCTTTTTTTATTATTATTATTTTTTGTTTTTTTTTTGTGTTTGTGTTTTTTTTTTTTTTTAATTTGCACTTTTTAAAGTTTTTATTATCGGATTTTTTTTTTGTATTTTTCAACCTTTTCATTTAACCTTTTTACGACTAGTTTATCATTTTTTTTTTCGCATTTTCAACCTTTTTTCTATTGTTGTTTTGCATTTTTCATTTTGTTACATTTAAATACAATGATATGTGAAGTATTTAAAAAAAATAATTATGTGATGCACCATATTTATACCTCAAATAAAATAAATTTTGAAATATCAAAATTATAATTTCAATGCATCGTAAAATTAAAATTGTGATGCACTATATTTTATAACTATGATTCACCAATATTTATACTATAAGATGTGTATTACATATCTAAAAGTCGGAGTGCAATATATTATGACTCTATGGTGGAGAAGAATGTGTAAATAGTTTCTAGTAGTTTCGCCGGAAAAAATGGAGTCGTCAAAAAAATAGTGGAGATGATAGTGACGTCGGAGTGGTGAATGGTCATGAGTTGGAGATAATGGTGAGGTGAAGATGAAAAGGGTTGGTGGTTAAGGAGTTGTAAATTGGTTGTAATGCTTTTGTCGGAAAAAATGGCGTCGTCGAAAACAATGGTAGAGATGGTGATGACGTCGAAGATAGTCATGTTTTGGACATAGAGTTGATAGGGTTGGTGGTTAGGGAGATGTAAATTGGTTGTGTGGTGTTGCCGGAAAAAAAGGGTGTCGTCGGAAAAGATGGTGTCACCAGAAAACTAAAGCTGGTGAAGTTGATGATGACGTGGAAAAAATGTATCCAACTTTTGGTGAAATGGTACTGACATGGCATGCCGCGTCAGCTACTCATGCCACCTCAGCTAATTTTGACTAGTAATTGGGGTTTAAAGTTAATGTCTACACACAATAGGATGGATTAGTAAGTTGAGTATACATAATAGGAGTTTTGAAAGTATGATGCATACAATAGAATTTCATGACAAGTTTGATACATTTTCAAACTATTTTCCCTTTGTTATATTCTAACTTTTTTACTGTCTTGATTATATCACCTGCCAGCTCCCTAATCTATACTATTATATAATGCATTTACCCCCTCCCCTTTTCAACTTTAAGTTTCAACCATTATACGATCCTAGCCATTCATTCCAGTCAAGTTCATCTCAACCCTCTATCTTCAAAAATATAGGACATATATAAGTGACCAAACCCTAAATTAATACATAGTTCTACACCACCAATCACACACACTGCACTTTTCTCCCCCTGTCTCTAAGATGCTCCTATTTCTATACGGAGTATTTTCTACCCACAAACAACAGCTCAAGCGCCGCCAACCTTAACATTTCAACCACCAGCATCATATCTTTCTCTTCATTTGGTCTGACTCGATCATCAAAGTATGCGGGTTTCCACCTTTCGGTGTTGAGACCCAACGAATTTTGGCAAATGTTGTTGTTTTAAGTTGATTTTTTTAGTAGCTCTTTGGATTGTTCTCTCAAAATTCATGGGTTTCCACCGTTGGTGTTGAGACCCGAAGAGATCTTGCGAGATCCATCATTTGTAAAACTGTTCATGTGGGTTTTTGTTTAAATCTGTCTTGATTTGTTGAAATCCGTGTACTAGATCTGTTGTTATTTTAGCTTTTCGTGTCAGATCCGTAAGTCAATCGACTTTGGTCGGGATTTCTTTGATTTAAAAATCGTGATTTTAGATTTCTGGTTTATATTTTGTAGGATTCAGATTTGTCGTTGGTTGTGTTCGTGTAATTTTTGTTTATTTATATTCATTTTGTTCGACTTACAGAACTTTTTATGTAACCCAACGACCGCAAAATGGTTGAATGCTTAAATATCCATCCAATAGACAATCAGAGAGATATTTTGGGCATTTATTTTGTTATTTAAAGGATGTTTTCCGCCGACCAGATTCTTATGCCCAAAGACAATAAAAAAGTGACTTTTAATGCAAGACGACCAGACTCTTTTATATCTATATCTTTTAAATTAAAATAGATATTTGGAGTAGTATTCAAGTAATGATGCATATGAATCATATGGTGCAAGGATAAGTGACAATTGAAATTTCCGTCCTTTTAATTCAGTAGTTTCTTTTTGATAGTATTTCAGAATCCTAACCACAAGCTCTTCCATTTGTTATTATTTGCTTTAATTTTAGATACCGGTGTGTAATGTTTTTTTTTCTTTCCTTGTAGTAGAGACTGAAAATGGTGAATGTTCTGTTCTACACAAAACGGCACCACCATCGCTAGCTCATAAAGTCTTTTGGTTATTTTCTATAGCAGGTTTGTTTGCCAGATTTTTTTTTTTGTTACAAATTGTGATGTTTTGGATAATTGATACTAACTTATTATCTTCAATATTTTGTGAGAGGTATCTAAAATTGATTTTTGTGTTTTTTATTTTTTACAGGTGGATTCATCAATGGATATATATACATTCATCACCGTGAGACTGTCCCATTCTCTCACCGCCTATTATCTTTCTATTTTCATTTTTCTAGATTTGGGTTTTGTTTTATGTTTCATAGTTGGGGCTATCTTAATTATCCTATATTAATTATTTTTTAGTTGTTCACATAGAAAACCCGAATTTTAGTATCTCAGAACCTTGGTTTGAGTATTTATTTTTCCAAAAGAAGATAATGGAAAATTTTGTTCAATAGATTATTTAGGTGTTTAATGCTTTGGACCTTTTAAGTGGTAAATTTTGGCTTTTTTGCAGAATCCATTTCATAGTCTGTTGATACTTGACAGAGTCCGTGGTCTTTGCTCATTATTTATTCTTTCATAAAGTTTTGTTTAATTTAATGATATTATTGCTGGCTTTCTCTCAATAATTTAAAATGATCACTTTGATTTTACATGTAGTTTTAGGATTTTTCACTGACTATGTTTTTCACCAATCAAATATTAACTCTACCCATTAAAGTCTTTTTTGATTGGTTAAATATTAAAATGGATACTTATAATGGGACATTCTAAAATAGTAACGTGGACATTTTAGATGGGACAGATGAAGTATCTAATTACCTAAATTAGAATTTTTACCGGATAAGAGTAAGTAGGTTTTATTTGAAATTTTCAGTCGCTGGGAAA
Source organism: Helichrysum umbraculigerum (assembly GCA_949592205.1). Taxonomy (NCBI): domain Eukaryota; kingdom Viridiplantae; phylum Streptophyta; class Magnoliopsida; order Asterales; family Asteraceae; genus Helichrysum; species Helichrysum umbraculigerum. The sequence continues at coordinate 124,336,841 of CATIUR010000001.1, read as the reverse complement.
AAGTTTGGTTGACCACATTTCTTATTGGGTTCTTCATTATATTCTCTCTTGATTTTTGATGTACTGACTTTTGGTAATTAAACTTTTGAATATGCTGACTTTTTGTAAGTTGTGAAAGTTGACTGTAGTGGACTAGACTTGTGTAGTCGATTTCAAAAGTGTGACCGGACTAAAACTCCTTGTATATTGTATAGGCTTCCCTTTTGAGTTTTGACTGTAACCAAGTCCCCAGTATAGTCACGTACTACAAAGCTAAAAGAAATATGAAGGATGCTTAATTACTTTTTTATATCCAAAAAGGGTAACTGAAATTATAATGATGCATAACGTTAGATTATGCTAACTTTCTTTCAAAATGTATGTTCACATTACTTTTTATATATATCATAAAAAAATTATTCAATTGCAGAAATTAACTTTAAAAAATCATTAAACTCTTCATATTACTCTTATTTATTACTCTTAATCATTTATTTCTCAAATAAATTGAGTTAACTTGACTTGAATAGTAGGGTAAAATCGACGTTTACTTAATTTATCTTAATCTTAACAAAAAATGTTGGGGAACATAGGAGGGAGTGGTATTTAAAAATAAAATGAAATAGGTCAAAATGTACATTGGTATCTTCAACTTGGCTAATCGGCTTCTCTACTATATTGAACTATTAAAGGTGCAGTATGATAACTTCAACTTAGATACCGGGTAAAATTACGGCACCTAGCTTTATATTCACAACAAGTTATTGGGTCATCTAATATCTACCGGAGTGCACATCACAAGCACAAAATGTTAGTAACCTCATATCATCAATTACCTTGTAAAGTGCACTCAATGTGGTATACATCGTGTTGAATGTTAATGCAGAAACAAATAGATATTGAGATGAATGTCTATGTAAAACTACATAATATTGTAAGCAAAAACGCAAGTATATATGATGATGCTTTAAAACTTTTTCTCATAAAAATTGTATTTGGTTCAAAAACCATTAGCAATTGCCAGAAACCAACAAAATTGCCGAAGACAACCTCAAGCTACCAAAAAAATTGTAAAATCGTCGTATATGATTCGCAACCGCCGCTTTGCGCGGGAACAAGGCTAGTCTAATTAAAACGTTTTTGGTAGCTATACATCTGAAATTTCTCCGTAGATGATATGACTTGTTGTAGCATTTAGGTAAAAATTATATTGAAGGTGATTCTACCGAGGTTAATTTAAATTCAAATTTACTGTAGTATTTTTGAAAAGTGATTTCAGATATTTTTAAAAAAGGTTATAGGATTAGATAAAGAAGAATAATTGTGAATTGTCTTTTTTTTTAAATGAAAAAAGATAATGTTCATAAACTTTTCAGACCATGCATTGAATATACTTTTTCACATATTTACTTAGAGAAGAGATAATGAGAGTACAAAAATTTTAGAAAGAATGGAAGTACCAATGGGAGGGTGCCATTTGTAAAAAGAGAATACAAAACCCATTTACCCCCTAACTTAAATATCTCACAAACGACAAATCAAAAAATTATGAAATTTGCACCATTAGATTCAGCGTTTGATCCTCTTCGATTTGCCGTCAATTAAGACATACTTTCGACGAAATTTTTTTTTCACGTTTTTTGGTGGGTTTTACAATTTACTAACACATGTGTTAAAGTGTTGCGTTTAGGGTTTGGGGTTTAGGGGTTAGGGTTTAGGGTTTAGGTTTTGGGGTTTCTCCCCGAAACCCCAAAACCCAAACCCTAAACCCTAACCCCTAAACCCTAAACCCTAAACACTAAACGCTTTATATAACTCTAAACCCTAAATCTTACTAAACCCTAAACCCTAATAAACCCTAAACCCTAATAAACCCTACTAATTCCTAAACCCTAATCCCTAAACCATAATCCCTAAACCCTAATCCCTAAACCCTATACTTAAATTAAATGTTTAACCAAATATTAACACATGTGTTAGCAATTAGTAAAACCCACCAAAAAACGTGGAAAAAAAAAATTCGTCGAAAGTATGCCTTAATGGACGGCAAATCGAAGAGAATTAAATACTGAATCTAATGGTGCAATTTTCACAATTTTTCGATTTGTCGTTTGTGAGATATTCAAGTTATGGGGTAAATTTGTTTTTTACATGTGGGTATTCTCTTTGTACACATGACACACTCCTATTGGTACTTCCATACTTTACAAAAATCATGTACTTCGTTGATCTGTTTTCTATTTACTTATATCTTCTCTTAAATATCATTCGCTCGATTTTATAAATAGACGTGACTTCGTTGAATTGTCACTTTCGTCGTAAGAACTCAAGAAAAAATCAATTATTCAAATGTGTTTAAAACGTCCCGTCTAACTAAAAAACACAATTACTAATTAAAACATAATTCATTCTTTTTGATATATATTGACGATTACGTATTTTTTGTAGTTCAACATATTTAGATTAATTCTTCAAATGTGTTTAAAGAATGTTCTGTCTAACTACAACAATTTAAAAAGCCCTTCAAAACTAAACTCAAACACCTACTAAGTTGTTATTTTAGGCGACAAATTTTCAAATAATTAGCTTTTATCATTTGACTAAATCTTTTGAAGTATTTTTCACCCGAAAGGTATTTAAAAAAATAAATAAATTCCACGCTGAAATAACGTTGAAATACTGAAAATCACAATGGTTGAAATACTGGAAATCCAATTTTTAATTTGACATCAACAATCTAATCTATTCATTTTATCTCTCCTATATATAAAAGAAGGTTTAAGTAATGAGGTGTCAACTTTTTACCGAATGTGTCTGACATGGCAGGATCACAGGCTCTCATTTCCCTTTTTCTCAGGGCCCTCCTTCGACAGTTACCAGACTAAAAAACTAACCCACGTTATGCATTCCTCATTTCCTCCTGTAACCTCTTACTTTCTTTCTATGAGAAAAAAATATCCCCATCATATTATCTGGATTGTTCATCTCTTAATCATTGATGACGGTAAATTAACAACCTAATTATTCTCTATATGTGCAATCGCAGTCCACACAGATCAAGTTCAGCGGCCAATGGTATCATCACTGCCCTCTCGTCTCAAATGGAAGTTATTTATCATCCATATATGTTTTTTAATTGATTAATTGCATCTCTTATAGGAATTGCATCCCCTTTGAATTGACTTTTCATTGTTAATATGTTGAAATTAGGCTCAAAGGCCTGTCATATGTTTAACCAATTTATATGTTACTTCTGCACACTAAGTGTTTGTGTTTATGCCTCAATGAATTTTACTTACAATTATTTACCATTTTTTTACATGTCGAACGGATGACATCTGGGATAAGCCTACGAGGTTCTCTATATTGATTCAATAATTATGCTTGATTGTACTTTAATACTCCGTATTTTTTTTTTTTCATTTGACTTTATGGTTATGTTAATTCTTCTTATTTAGTAGCCTACTGTGTTTTACTTTCCTTGAACTTAACATAATTTTCATCTTCATTAGGTTTTCAAATTAACAAACAATAACACAAGGGTCAGCCATGGTTCACCAAACTACAACCATGGGCATCTATTGCAATCCAGGTAAATAATTTTTGATAAGTGTTTACTTGCTTGTAATATCTATGACACTTAAACTGTTTCAACCATGCTTTGCAATTATGACTGACTTTTATTGGATACGATTTCCCAAATTACTAATCGAACTAATGATGATGATTTTGGTGTTTACCAGTTCGTGCCATTTATAGGGCTGAAACGAAGAATTTCTTGGCTTTACGGTAACTCAAAGTTTTTTGTTTGCTAAGAGTCAGATCCTTTAACGTCTACTTCTTACTTTTCTCGGTTTTTAGGGATTTTTGTATTAATTTAAATGTATTTACTTCATGTAATAATGTATTTTCAGTGGACTCGGTGACGAAATACTGAAGTAATGGTGGTTTGGATAGTGCCATGTGGCTGTCGATGAAGATCTGTGTGAGGCAAAGTTGTTTGGGAAGATGTGACTCTCTATTTTATGCGTGATGTTTGGTAATATGGCATTTTACTTTCTTTATTAGTGAGTTTGTTCAATGATTAATATATATGATAGATATTAGACATCATATTTTTCTGAACTAATTCAAATCTTTTGTTTTATAATGATGTACAGTTGGTTATTAACTTTTTGTTTTTTTTTTTTTTTTTTTTTTTTTTTTTTGTTATGTTAATATCACATAATACATAGCTATTATAGCCTTAACTAATGTATCAATTACTCATGATCCTTGAGATAATGCACAAAATTTTTTTTACTTTACAGTTATGACATAAGGAATGCATGTATATTATATTACTGAGTACTTTATTTGATGCATGGCTATTTCATAATTGATTTGTTGTTATATAATCTTGCTCAATTATATGGTTAATTAGATACTTGTGACGTTATTTTAACACTATGCAGACTACTTGCACAGGCAAAGTAGCTACAGAGCAGAACTAATACTCAGTCTCATGTACCTGTTGATTACTGATGGAGCTTTCATTATATCCGTATATATAAACACACATATTAGTTGACTTCTCGTATTTGACACTTCACAGTTCCATTTTTTTGTTAAAGTTTCAGGTTTTACCCTTGATAGTTCCATTTTTGCCAACTCTTTTAACGTGTAGGCCTGAAGATTTAATCATCCTCCGAGACGAAGTAGATGGGTTGACCATTGTAATGAATCACAGCGGGATGAGATGGGATGTTAAGTTGTAGGATCATGAAGATGGACCCTTTGTCCCCAACAACTTTCTTCTCGCCTCAAAACAAAAATGGATTGGCAGCAAAAGCCACATTACATCGAGTGAGTGATATATTAAGTGGTCTATCATTATTTTAGTCAACACAAGTAGTTTTCATATAATGACATTAGTAAAACCAGATATCGAAAAGAGGAAAAGGAAGATTTTCTTTCGTTGATAGTTTCTATTTAATTGGTGAACGTGACATGCTAGCTTATTTGCTGCCCTCATATTAGTTTTTATCTTTTAATTACTACATCATGTTAGCCAGACTCCGACTATTGTTAGAAGTTTTTTCGTTTAGCATATTTTTAGAGTTTATACGTGTATGTATAATCTAGCATTACCTTGCTGATTCCGCAAGCTGGAACTTGCAGGTGCATTCTGTGAAGATGGATCCATGGGTTGTTTCTGACGTTGTACGTCCCAATTTAGAATGGATAAGCTTTCTTGATAATATACACATTGTGCTTGTGGAAACATACTTAGCCAAAGATGTTCCATTTGATTGTGTAAGTGTCACACCTCCGTATATGCAAGGTTCTTAAACATAATACAATGATTTGATGGGAGAATATATTATTTTATACAATGTATCATTGAACATGATTTTTTTTTTTCAGTCAAGTTTTTCTTCAAATGCTTGGGTTTTATGATATTTGATATATAAATGCGTATTGGACAATTGATATATTGTAGGAACCAAGCGGAAGCATTAAAAATCAAGTTCAATGAGACAAACGAGTGTGCAGAACTTGAGTGAAACACAAACATTCAATGAGACAAAGATTGGGAACTTGAGTTTTGACAAAAATGACCACTTATCCGTATAGTCTTTATAGCTGCCACAAGTATTCGAGCAGCTTCTTTTGGGATTTCCTCACATAGCCACTTTGAAGTGAAACGTATTGCTGAAAATATTGTGCAGAGGCAATGGCAACACAAAACATGATTGTGATTCGAGGCAATCAAGGTTACTGCATGATGATGCAAAGAACTGTAGGTGGGCACTCTTCTTTACCTGCAATATAAGTGAAATTTACTTTCAGTACATATGAGAGGTGATAAAATGGGTGGGTTGTGAGAGTTAGGTGACTAGCCAAACCAGGTTGTGTTAAAATGGATTGGCTATGGTTCGGTAGCTTACAAATATCTTATTAAGCATTTTATTTTGAAAAACATAAGACTTTATATGTCAAATATGATCATTATGATAAATTTTAACTTCCCTTCACATAGAGATTGCGGAGGTTAATGGGTCCAAATAAGCATGTATAACCTCAATTAAACATTCGTAGTCATATTGTTGTTGGTTACATACTGATAAGATACAGATTGGATGACTGACTCATTTTCAGATTACAATTTATAAAAGGATGGTGAATGGTGGGTTCAATTTAGGGTTAACCGATTTCAAAGGTTTTTTAATTTCTAGGGTTAACTGATTTCAAAATATGGTGAATGACAGGTTCAATTTGGTTATTGCAAGTTAATGTTAGGCCTTCTAAGCTTATTTTGTTTCTAGAGTTCTATTTATTATTTTTCATTTTGATGTAACACAGCAGCTAAAAATATACAAAGGCCTCGGAGATTATACAAAAATGACTGTCAACCTGTTTGACCCGTCCCCTTTCAGATTTGTTATGTTAGTTTTGCAAAGGTTTCATGGTGTGGGGTCTTAGATGTTTGAAGTTGGGTCTGTTGCTCGGATGGCTGCCGTTTTTGGATACCTTTTGGCATGTTAAATAATTTTATAGCATGCTGTGTTGCCTGGAGTGTGTCTTGATGTTCAGTGATTTAAATGGGCGATTCAGGGGTTGCTGATGCTCTTGTGGTAAGGTTCATCTAAGTGTTGTTAATGATTTTAGTTAGTAGGATTCATTTTCTGACTTAACTTGTAGTCAATTTTTTCGTTTAGTTTTGGTGTGTCTTTGACTAGAGTTAGCAAAATGGACAGGTCATGCAGGTTGGATAATCATCAAAATGGGTCAGGGTCAAATTGATAACCTGACCTGATACGTTGTCAAATGTTCTTTGTTTTCTTTGATATTTATTGGTAAATATGTTACATTATATATTATCCCAATTATAGTCCACATGAATCAATTCTCACAATTCTACTGTGATTAAATTTTCTTAGCCACACCCAACATATTAGTTTTGTATTTGTTTAAAAACTTTTGCAGGAGTTAAAAGATGGGGGTTTTCATCACTGGGAAGTTGCATTCATGGTGTTTTTTGTAAGCCCCCAAAGTGGTTCATATGTTCCTTTTTTTTTCTAATGATGAAGATTCGCACACTTTACCCATTTATTATTTACCTGTTTTTTCACAACTGACATGAAGTTACAAATTTTTGGTTGCTAGGTCACCTTAAATTCTCAATGCTGCTACATGTGCTCATTCACAAAGGGCTGCAATGGAAACGTACTTTTATTGTTAGCATATTATTGAGACCTGTTACTTTAGTTTCTGTCGTGTGTAGATACTTTAAAATTAAAGAGGTAATAAAGTGATGGGAATGAGAGTATTGATCATCACTAAGTCAATTTTCTTAGGTACACTAAAGTGATACAATATAAGATAAACTATTTAATTCTGCAAAGAGTATTGATGTGTGGAATAATGCAAGGGGATCTATGAGTCAAGGAATCTGTATATTACAAATAGGAATACATGCTATGTTGGTTTATTCCACTAATTAAAGGTTGTCATTTGTCTTCGTATCTAGATGAAACAGTAGCTACCACAGAAGCTTACGAATACTCGAAAGCCCAGTGAAAAAGTGGAAATGCTTTCAACATATATGGCAAGATCTTGGACAAAGAGTTGCTAGAGTTCAGCTTCAATGCAAGGTTATATTCTATTCATCCTTTTCATTTTATTTATTCTATCATGAATGGCTTTCAATGACGAAACTGATTGGGTGACGGGTCAAGATGGGTTGCTTGGCCTGGTAAACATTTTTTTTTTTGCCAATTTTCAATTATAGATTTTTCGCATTCACTATTTTATATAAAGATAGTTACGACAATAATCTAAATCTAAAATCTCAATATATATAAATCAAAGTTTACCTTATCTGATGTGTCAATATGTAATTGGTTAGTAACCCATGTTTGCTGATGTGTCAGACAAATAATCCCCCTAAATCTCATTAGATCTAATTCTGTACGTAACCGCCTCCCCCATCTCCTAAAACATCCTACAGAACTTTTATCTCAAAATCTGGTTCATAACCTCGAACATCAGAAAATTTTGGTGTGAGGCTGATGATCTAAAGCTTGCGTTGTCTATCCGAAAGATGAAATTCTAATTGTTTGCTAGATGGATGTAGTCACTCAAAACAAATAACTTGATACCTTTGGGATTGAAAAGATGTTTTTGTTTTTAATCATAACTTCTGTTCTCGAATATATACTTAAATCGTTGTTAAGAAAGTTCACAGGTGATGAAGTTGGGTCATATTATAAGACTATAAGTTGTTTTCGGCAAAAACCAACAAGTTATTCTTTTCACTAGGAATCATGAAGCTCGAGTATGATCATCTTTTTCTGTACAATGTTGTTATTTATGATTCACACTTTTTCATATATCTTGAAATTGGATTGTCACTCTTCTCAATTTTTCTTGGTTATAAAAACAAAAGAATGTTGTATTTATAGAGATTTTGGAGGCTTTAATTCACTTTTCCATCATGAATTGTCTTGTAAGTGCTTACATAGTTCTTCTTAACTTTATTTAATCATTTAAAAAAAAAAATTCGTTACTAATATACATTCTTGATTTAAAATTGTTGTAGGGCATTTAGGTAAATAAGTTCTTACAGGCATGGCACTAGATTTCTTGGAATTTTTATGCCATCTTTTTTTTTTTTAGTTTCCATAAGGTTTGACAACCTAACATTACTATACCTGTTTTGCAATTCTCCATGGTTTATTTTAGCAATTTGGATTGTACTTCATCACATCTAACACACCGCTTCTTCAAGAGGTCGCTAAGCAAGGGTATGTATTTCTAAGTGCAGAATAATGTGTCTGTGTCTCCACATTTCCCTTAAAATGACGTATGATATTAAATGAGCTCATCTTTGTAAAGTATCTGTGTAAAATTTGACTATTTTGGCTAGAGGTGGCATAATGGGTGGCTAGAGTTGGGCAACGGGTCAAAATTGGAGCTGGTTGAAGCGGGTCCGAGTCCAAGTTATGTGTGTTCGAGCTTCCAATTATTGATCGTAAGCTTTTTGGTCTTTCAACTCTTGAGTATCATTCTTCATGATTGTTACGTGATCTTTGCTATCATATATGAGCTGTTCAGATAGATACTTTTTGTAATAAACTGTGGGTGGGTATACCCGATTATTGATTATCAGTTCAAAATAGAAGTGATTTTTATGTGAAAAGGTATCCTGAAGTTCTTTATAAGTTCATAAAATCAGATCTTCTTTATTTATTGTTGTTCCTTTCTAATTGTATTCGGTTTGATCTTTGTAGACAGTTACGAACCAGATAACTATTGAACCTATAGTATTGACCCAGTTAACTCTGCGATTTGCTGTTTGCCATGAACTGAATTATCTGTTCAAGTAAATGGATATAAATGTAGGAACTTTGAGCGTTTTCTTGGTATAAAATGATGTTTTCAACGCTTTTACGCTACCTGTTTGTTTCAGGCGGTTAAATGATAACTTTCAGAAGAAGAAACCGCTGGATTAAACTATAGTTTGAGATAATAGTACAAATGACAGTGGCTATAGTATATTATCTGATGATGGACTCAACCTGTTTTGATGCGGTTGAGAGTGTTAGCATTAGTGAGGTAGAATCACATAAACTTGGAATGATAGGTGGAATATTAATCATTTACACATACTAACAAAAGTCTTGCCTTGACCAAATAAAACTCGCTTGATCTAACCATTTTGTCACATCTACCATTCTTACTGTCTTAGCGTGATCGTGAAAAAATTTATAATTAGCTTCATTACTCGTAGGAAATAATATATTTCTATGATTGCAGGTAATTTGTAAACATGGGTAACGGTGTTTGTAAAGTAGAATCTATTCAAAAGCACCAACGGAATTGAGTACACAAGAGATGGGAACTACACACAAGAGAACCGAAAGATACATTTGAGCACAAGTTACATTCGTCAAAGATGGGAACTAAACATTAGTCTATAAAAACTTACAAACATCAGCAAAATCGTAGTTGAGAACTACACAGAATTTATAAGTACCCCTTTCTGAAACACCCTAACCCCTAGCATCTTCTTTTCAAATCGTTATGTGGTATGTATCTACATGTTTAAATTCATAATGAACGTATACAATATGTGATTCGTACACAAAGTATTAACAAGTATATACAGCTTTTTTGTTTTTTTCAATTAATTATGTTCTTGCCCAATTTCCCATTTGCATTTTGTGAATTAGGTAGGTGGTGGATTGGAAATGAGGTACAAATGGCTAGGTCGCATGGATGATTAGATAATAATAAAATCATAATACTATAACTATTTTCCCAGCCACAATGAGTCGTGTTGGGTTGAAGCAAAAATAAGTTTTTATTATATTTCTTGATTTTTATTTGGGTTTTTTGCCGAAAAAGGAATCAATAGTTCAGTTTTTTGCATTTTTCGGGTATCAACTAATTTTTTTCTTTAAAAATGAACCACTAATTTAAAATCGATCATTTTCGTGTATATGTCACCGTTTGAAACGTTAGCCGGGGATTATACAGCCGGGGATTTTTTCTTAAAGATGTATTTTGAATCGATCATAAGCGTTTGAATTGCTATGTTGACTTATATATTCTTAAATGCTAAGGGGTATCTTTATTTAGATTATTAAACAATTAAGCGCTGGGTGTGAATGCATGTACGTAAAATAGCCATTCGTCTCATTTTTATTGTTCACGTTACTATTTTTATCTGTTTCAAAAAGTTTATCCACTTGGAAAAAATAACTAATAAGCTCATTAAACTCCCAAATTTACTCACTTATTAGTTATTACTCTCAATAACTTATTACATAATTATTTGGGTTAATGGCACAGATCGGGTACGAACTTTACCATTTTTGCCGAGTTAGGGTACGAACCCAATTTATTACCAAGGTCGGTAACGAACTTTCAAAAAAAAATTCGAGTTAGGGAATTATGGTGACATGGATGCCATGTTAGCCAAATATGTACACATGGACTGAAGATGTGGCTTCCACATAGATTATATATGTACACGTGGATGTCATCTTCCTCCTGACATGCATTTTTTTCCGACCAAAATTTTTTTCGTACACACAATGATTAAACGAATGGACGGCTTTTGATTTGATAACCCCAACAAATTTCTTTAACCATGTTATGTCTAGCAGAAGCAGCAATTATCGCGCCGTACATACTCTGTTCAGACCACCGCCACCTTCGAGATCCGATTCACCAACACCGCCGCACCTGAACCCTAAAATCACGCAACTTCTCAACGATTTACCGAACTCGGCTTTCCATTTAATCCCAGCACGTTTCTCTAACCTCAGATTTCCCGTCGGTAACTCAATTTCCAGCTTATTAATCCTCTCGAATCCACGTAGAATCATCGCCGGAGATGATTCATGTTTTAATACCAATACAGATTTTAAAAAAGGTATACCCAGTTAACGACGATGATTCCCGTTTTAATACCAATACAGATGTTTCCTTTTTCTACCCCATTCGAACTTATATCGACTTAAAAATCCCGACTTTGATATCAATTTCGGTAAGGTGAGTAACATTTCAACAAGTTCAACATCTTCTATTGCAGGAACTGGAAATCTACAGCCACCGCCGCCGTACATACTCTGTTCTTGATATATATGAATCTTGAGAGAAAACAATGAAAATCCAAATGGGAATTATCACTTAATCATAATCAGGATTTAATAATTAATTAATATTTGATTGATTTGATTGAATGTTAGATGGGTTTTAACAAGAAAGATTGAGGAATGAAGAGATTAGTTGAAAATTTGATAGGAAATAATAGAGAAGATGGTCAGCGAGGAAGATGAAGTCCACGTCTACATATATAAGGAAGCCACCTCTTCAGTCCATGTGTACATATTTGGCTAACATGGCAGCCATGTCACCATAATTCCCTAACTCGAATTTTTTTTTGAAAGTTCGTTACCGACCTTGGTAATAAATTGGGTTCGTACCCTAACTCGGCAAAAATGGTAAAGTTCGTACCCGATCTGCGCCATTAACCCTAATTATTTCAAGTCAAACTTACCTTTAATATAAAAGTGAAATTGTCATTCTATCAACCTATCACAAATTCCATTTTTTTTTTTGGGACAATAAAAGTGAAACGGAGGGTAATACATTTTGAATGAAGTTTGATAATTTATCTTTCCGAATTAGTTAAGTAAAGATTTAATGGGAAAGTAGCCTATAATCATTATTATATACGAGTACTATCCAACACTCAACAAAGAGTATAACTTTAATACTTTTCTTTTATTCTTTTATGAGGATGAGGATATAAAGCTTAGGCTTACAAAGATAAATAGTTTTCATCTTATATTTGTGTGCGTAGTCAAACCTTCGCAATAGCACTTTGTATGCCGATGTAAATAACGGGTTTATAGAAGGGTTAAGTTTAAAGGTTTACTCTTTACCTTTTCGAAAGAATTATGTGTTTAGAATTTTAATATTTAACTTTTTAGAAGGGTTCTTTATCTGGATTTTGGAAGGATTACGCGTATAATTTTTTACATGGGTTATGTTTTTATTTTTTTAAAACCAGTTATGTACGTGTATCGGTGTAGAATTCAGCCTTTTACATGGGTTATGCACTTATGTGTTTAGCATTTTCAAAGGGTTTTATGTTAAATATTTATTGTTTAGCTTTTTCAAGAGTTATGATTTAAAAAAATCGTGTTTAGCCTTTTGCAGGATTATTTTAGGGGTTTAGTGTTCAAGTTTTATCTATGATGCATTACAAATTTATTATTGATGTACCAATGTTATAACTATGATTTCGCTCTGTGATGAGTCAAAATCTTCTCATGGTTATGATATTAATTTCATAACTAGGACATGTTCACAAAGGATGTATTTATAAATATGTGTTGTAATTGGCAATTAGTTTGTCAGTTCATGTTTTCTGAGAACCTTGATTTATTCATTTAAGATAATTGATCATGCAGATCATACACATCTTTCATACAATGTTAGTTGTCTTAAGATGGCACAATATTGGGCTAAAGGTTGATGCGGATGATACCCTATTTTTAGACTTTCAATGTTTTAAGTTTTAACATGTTTAACATGGATTTTATATGTGTTAATTAAGTTTAACTTTACTTATCAGAGTGTAATAACATTATACTTCTTAATATATTCTTACTCGCACATCGTGCGGGTATTTACCTAGTATTATATATATAAAACAAAGATTTTTTTTGCTTATGTGTCATCCTTTTAATCATTATATGATGACATATCTTAAATATAGTTAATCCTAAATTATTCTTCAAATTCTAAGGATGCCACATGGCTTTCCATTTTTAATAATTTTATTATTATTATAAATCATTAAACAAGGGTTAATAATAGTTTAATCTCCACACTTTTATTTTTTTTCGTTTTCACCCTTCTAACTTTTGTTTCTAAATGTTTAATCACCTTAACATATAGGTTGACCAAAATTTAATCATTTAATTTTATTTTGAGTAGGTATGCTTTGCATTGTTTAATACAAGAGTCAAGTACACCCTTTATCTCATTGAGTTTATTTCATTAATAATCAAATTTTATTCATGATCAACTATATGTAGACATTTCACAAGTTAAACATATTGGTAGATTGAAATGTTGAGTTGAGACAACAATGTTAGAAACTATTACTTATATGTTGCTTATATTAAAGTTGTATAACATTTGTAATTGTAATATTTTATGTTAGCATTTGTAAATATGTTGTATTTGTTTCTCATGTTGTTACTCACAAAAACTTTGAAGTTTTTATTCGCATATGTTTAGGTTGTTGTATACTATTTTTCTATTTTCAAAAACAACTTTATAGTTTTTAAATACAATATTGACATTGTTAAAAAATTCCATCATATATAATAATTTTGTATACATTACCTGACGATCACGGGCTCAAAGACCTACATATTTTTACGAGTACATGTAATACTTATTATTTATCTTTCTACAATTCATTGTGCTTTATTTGGCTCCATATATTAATTTCGACAACTAATTATAATAGTTTGATTACTTTATTATATAGTTTGGTTTATGTTATTATTTATTTTCAATTCTCAATGACAATTGTACCTTTTACGTTAACAATACTAATTCATTGAACTACTTATACATAAACATATAATTGAATTTTTTAACGACCGTACATCGCACGGGCTAAAAACCTAGTAGAATTATATAAGATTCTTTGAACATATTCCAAAGTACAAAATGATTTTAATTTTTTTTGTTAAAGATAAAAATAAGAGCATTGCCATATGGACGTAATTATAAACGTAAAAGAGAAACATAACAAGTACTCCCTCCGTCCCAATTTAATTGTCTCCAGACAGAACTCGCAGTTTAAGATAAACACAATAATTATTACTTACCTTTTGCACAATGACATTCTTACTTACCTTTTGCACAATGACATTCTTACCCCTAACCAATTAATTTGAACTTCCTTTCACTTTTGTAATTTAATTTTTAAAGTAGGGACAATATAGTAAAATGAATCATGTTACCTTTCTATATTTGGTAATGAACAATTAATTTGGGACATCCCAAAATGGAAATAAAGGACTATTAAACCGGGACGGAGGGAGTATATTTTTTCTTTTTCTAACCAATAATATATTTTTACCAATAAAAAATATCGTAGGTTTCCTTTGAAGTCTTTGTTTTAGACCTGTAAATGATTTTTGATTTTTCTAAACTAAAATGTATTCAGTTTTAAATGATTATCATTCACTGAGGCCAAATTACATGATATTCTCCATTTACAAATGACCACCCATGAAATAGGCGTCTCTTGAGTCTTGACATTGTTGACTATTATATACTCCATTCGTTCCAGCTTTATTGTCCACTTTTGACTTCTGGAGTCTTTCTTTTTCAACTTTAACCTTCAAAATTTTTGTTTGTATTATATAACATTTGATGCAAAATATATGAATGGATTGAGTTTTGAATGTATTTTCATTGGTATAATTTGCATCAAGTATTATATAACACAAACAAAAATATTCAACATCAAAGTTGTCAAAGAAAGATTTCAAAAGTCAAAAGTGGACAAAATTCGGACGGAGGAAGTATGTTACCTTAAATCTTTACTCTTAAATACTTACATTAACTTTACACCCTTCAAGAGTTGACATTTTGCTGGCGACCTGGGTCATCTCTAAGTGTTGAGTCACTGGTCGCTGACCACGATGAAGTCACTGGTCGCTGACCAACTCAACTGTACACTGCTCAATGAAGAAATGGATTGTATCGAAGCTGCTGTTGCTAATGATAGGTTTCGCTGATCGTCATTCATTCTGTTCGATATTCTGAGGAAGATTTAATGCTCAACTTGGTGTGTCGCTGATCTACGTCAGCGAGAGTATTACTTCTTCAAATCAATAAAGGCAAAAGTCACTGCCAGAATAACAGCTAGTCACTGAAGATCTGTTGTTCAATTCATTCTACAAGAGCATGTTAGCTCGCAGTGAGTAAGGAGGATTACTGCATCTTCAGTGACTATTCAATAAAGCCTCTCTATCATCAAGTACTGTACTTATCTATACATCAGCAAGAGTGTTCCAGTTCGAAGTATGTCTGAAAGATTACGTGGCAGCAAGTGATTGGTTTTAAGGTAACGAGATATTTGCGGTAACAGAATTGGGACCCGCAGAATGTCGGTTTATCAGAGATCAGGACCAATCAAGCAGCGACACGTGTCCATCCAAGATCCTATTTTGTAGGCGATATTTTAGGAACTCTTGTAGTATAAATAGTTTAGTGTTTTGTACTATTGAGGCTAGTCGTCATATGCACCGTTCTTCTGTTTGTCAGAGAACTAGTTTGTCTAGGTGTATGTTAAGACTCAGCGAGGTTAACTATCAGCGTGTATGTCCACTGTAGTTAATTCTCTTCATTGTAATAATCTAGCTAAGTGTTTGAATTGGATTAACTTTGGTTAATCCATTCCGTATTCAACACTTTGTGAATTTAATAAATACAATTCACTTTCAGCTACTATTACTTGTTGTTCTTTAATTCTGTTTTATCTTTAATCTGTTATTTCAATACCGTCATACTCTGTTATAGATAATCAATTTAAAACAATCTGAAACACTTGGTAAAATCTGAAATTGTTTTAATTGTATTCAACCCCCCATTTTACAATTAAACTTTACACTTTGTGATTCCAAATCACTAATTAATAGTGATTACGGGACTTTCAATTGGTATCAGAGCAGAATTGGTTTAAATCCAATTAACCAGGTCTGCTATGGAATCGGTAAAGTACAGCTGTGTTGACTCTGATTATCAAAAGGGAAATGGTTCTACAACCAAACCTCCAGCTTTTGATCCTTCAAGGATTGAAACTTGGATGTCCCGGATGATGATGTTTTTGGACTTAGTTGATGACCGTCTTTGTAATATCATAACCAATGGTCCCCATATCCCAACTACTATTGTTCCTGCTGTAATTGCAACAGCTACTACTCCAGCTATACCAGAAATGGTTTTACCTAAAAGAGAGGAACAATGGACTGATGAGGATAGGCGATTGGTTAGACTTGACAAACAAGCTAAAATCTACATAGGCATGGCACTTCCTGATGAAGTGTTCGAATCAATTAGGCTTTGTAGGACTGCTAAAGATATGTGGGATACCCTTAGGAATATATATATTGGAACTCCTGATATTATTTGCTGCAGGGAAGTCAATCTCACTCGCCAGTATGAGCTGTTCGCAATGGAACCAAACGAATCTCTGTCTTCAACTTACACCAGATACCAGTCACTGATGAACAAAATGGAGAAGGCTGGTATAGGCAAGGAACAGAGATTTGTTGTTGAAAAGTTTCTTGAGTTGCTGCCAAGGAAAATCTGGGGAACTATTGCAAAGTGTACCAGACAGAGAAATGATTATTCAATTCTGAATCTAACTCAGGTCTATGGTATTTTGCTCAATTGGGAGCAGTCTGAAAAGCAAGCTGATCAGAGTAAGCATATTCGTGCTACTCTTGGAAGTCAGAAGATATCCAATGCCCTTGTAGCAGAGCTTGATGAAATCGATCAGAGACTGAAGTCAAAAGTGTCTAAGAAAAGCTCGAAGTCACTGATAGCTGAAGAAGAAGGTGGTCAGAATGAAGAAGAGTCAGAATATGAGTATGATGAAGGATTGGAGAAGCTTGAGAAGGATATGGCCATGATGGTTGCTAATTTCAGAAGGAACACCAGATCAAGAAGATTCGCTGGTGCTCCATCATCTGATAAATTTCAATCTAAAGGAGAATGCTACAAGTGTGGCAGAATTGGTCATTTTGCAGCTGAATGCAGATCAAAGTCAGTGAATCAAGTCCCTGAACCCATGCCAGATGTCAGAAATGACAAGTACAACAAGTACAAGGCAAAATACAAGAAATTGAAGGCATTGGCTAAATCTGGGAAGAAGAAAGGAAAAGGTTTCGTTGCTGAAGAAGGTTCATTCAGTGATTCTGATTCCTCATCATCTGATGAAGAAGAAGCAATGATTTGTTTAGACAAAGTGTACTGTCTGATGGCTAATGACGCTGAACCTCTTGGAGACATCAAAGAAGTCTCTCCTAAATGTTCAGCATCTGAATGGAATCCTGAAACTCTTTATAAGGTACACTGTTTTAAAACATATACAGCTGCTGAAAAAGATAAAGTCTTTGAGTCTTTGATAGTTGACTTATCAAATGCTCATGATATTCAAAGAGGGCAGAAACGTAAAATTTGTGACTTACAATCCAAACTTAATGATCAAAATGAAAATGAGTCAAAGTTGAAGAAATTAAAACTTGATCTTGATGCACAAATCCATGCTAATCAAGTGTGTGTTCAAGAAAAGGTTAAGTTTGAAACACAATTTCAACAGCTTAAAAAGGTCATAGAATTTTGGTGTAAGTCAAATGATAAAGTCAATCACTGTGTAAATAATCAAATCCCAAAACAAGTCAAAGCTATTTTGGGAGAAGATTATGAATATGCTGCATCCCTCGCTGATTCAACAAAGGTTGACCCTGTTTTTGATCCCAAGGGTAATTTTTCAGAAGCTGTATTTGAACCCATCTCCATCTTCAGTGTGCCACGACCAAATTATTTTACTAAAAGCAAGTTGGTCACTGAAGATACTGATGTCTTAAATGATGATAATGAGATAAATATTTTGAAAACTGTCAAATCATCAGTAACATCTCATCTCATCAAAACCATCGCTGATAATCAAACAATCATCAGTAACTTCTCGGACACTGTATCTGTCACTGAGACAACTTCCATCAGTGACCTAAAGTCAAAGATGCAAGAAGTAACAATCAGCGAGAAAAGTTGTGTGATTGTGTCTGATCAGCAACTTAAAAAGAAGAAAGCCAAAAAGACCGGCTCTTTGAACAAAAAATGTTATAAATGTGGCAACAGGAAACATGTGTCATCTGAATGTTCTGTTTTACCGTTTGAAAAACAAAACACTATCAGTGAACATTCAGACACAGTTTATTCAAATCAGTGGAAGCCAAAACCAGCGCTTGGTCACTATGAACCTATCTCTGGATGGGTTCATCAATTGGACTAATCATATAGTTCATTTTATCTCATGAGTATTTATTATGTTGTCATACTTGTTTTATATCAGTAACTTAATTTCTTCTAAGCTGATTTTGTTAGTATTCTAAGTTGTAACTTAATCAGTGACAAAGCAATCTAATGATTTGATATACAACTTATATACAACATAATCTCTACTCATGATTTTTTTTTTTAAAAAAAAAAAAAAAAATAATAATTTTTTTTGGTTTATTCAAGAATAATAATCCTTTTTCTCTATTTATAAAATGATTATCTCTCTATGGTTTATTCAGTATTCTAAGTTGTGTTTAAACCAGCGAGACTACATCCTTGCCTAAATATAGAAACAACGTTATTATTGTTGACCATTTTTTGTATCTTCAGTTTCTTTCAAACTCACTGAAGATATCATTTAATGGTGATTTTCAATCGACAAAACATTCGTTATGTTTAGTACTTTGTGTATTTAACTTAACGGATTTCAAAATTAAATGTTTTATGGTATATCGAAAAAATCGCGCGCTTCTGACACTCTCTTTCCTACGTCAGCGTACTTTTTCCGGCACACCACTCCCATCACCATTAATGCCACCACGCACCACCATCATAACCATCTCCACCTCTACATCTTCCACCACAACTGCCCACGTTGTTTTCATCTCAGCCACACGATCATTAGTAAAGTGTACTATTTAAACCTTCAAATCAGCAACTTGTCATCTTTTACACTTTACTAATTTTCAAAAACCCCTTGGCATTTTCAAAAACCCTAAAATAAGTGTTTAATCAAAGATTTTCAAAGGTTCTGTAATGGCTAAATCAAAATATTTTCTCAACTCTTACACTGCCACTGAAGAGATCAAAGCCCTTCGAGCTCCTGTGGTTGGTGAAGATGATATCATTACAGTTCCAAAAGCAAATTATTTGGGTAATCTTTCATGCCCTAAAACAGAGTACGCGGAGATTATCACTTTTCTGAAAAATCATTTTATTCTCCCTGCTCTCACATTATCCCCTGAAAAGATGAATCCAGAATGGTTGAGTGAGTTTTGGTATACCTGTACTCACTCAATCGTTAATAGTACCTCTCAACTTAAAGGTTTTATCGATAACGGAGGTCAAGAAATAATTATTTCTGCACACACCATCCGTACGGTTTTACAACTCCCTGAACACGATACTTACGACCCACTGCCTGACAAAGAAGATGCCAAAGGAGGCATAGTGAATCTCACTGGGATTCACTGCAAATACACTACGGATAGCAATGGAAATCGTAAGTACTTTACTGTTCATAAATCTAAAATGAATGGTGTGTGGAATGCCCTATTTTCAAACTTTATTCAATCTTTGGGCACAAAAACAGGGAGTTATGATCAATTCAACTCCCTAGAAGCACAGTTAAGCTGGTCACTGGTCAACTCCTTAAAAGTTGACTATGCAAGTGTGATTTTTGATGATATTGTTTCCAGACTCTGTGAATCTACCAGAGCAAAATCTGTTTCCTATCCTAGGTTCCTTTCACTTATTTTTAAAGATCAATTTAAATCCTATGACAGGATTTCATTTAAAGGTTTTGAACCTACTCTGATAGGCAGTCAAATTTTTAGTAAAACTGCAACTGTGCTTCTCCCTGATTTTATGAAACCAAAGGGGATACTTGCACCCCAGCCTTTACAAGCTATACATCCGTCTGGTTCTGCCCCCCCATCGATCACGTCACTGATCACACCTCTAGTGACCATTGCTGATCAACCACCAACGCAAAAGCCACCAACTGCTCCTAAGAAAATCAAGTTAAAGTCCCTGACATTAAAGGATCAGGGACAGAGTCAGAAAAAGACGTCTAAGGACGCCAAGAGTGAAGCAGCAACTGAACGTTCAGTCCCTGCGGGCACTCTTGATCAACCTATGCCTAAAACTGCTTCACTGGACTCACAAAAGTCCAGTGACTCTATAAAGGGAAACCTACAGACAGCTACAATGGCTCAACCCATTGTTAGCAGTGATTCGGGTGCAACCCACACCCATCCATCGAGTCAACCCATCAGCCACTCATCATTCTCACAAAAGGATGATGTTTCAGTCAAAGGGCTAGTGTCATCAGCGGGTGTTAACACACTCATTACTGATGACACATCACTGGCTACTGACCCGGGCCAACTCTCATCTTTCACTGCACCAACCGACAATGTCCCTCCCCAGTCACAGGGAGAGATACAAGTTGACTTTTCTGTTTCCAATGATCCATCAGCTAAAACACAAGCTGATGATGTTGAGGAAGCCCAACCAATGGATAATTCTTCATCTTCTTCTGAAAAAGATCAGCAACATGGATCTTATGATCTTTCACTTCCAAAAGTGAATCAGTAACCAGATGATACTGTTATTTCATCTCTACCCTTCTCCACTATACCACACACTGATTTCATAACTTCACCCATTCAGGAATTAGATGAAATGTCTATTTCCAGTGATAACATTGCTCAACATGCTGAAGATCAACCATCTCAACCAGATGTTGACATTCAATCTGAATCTCAAACAATTCCACCTATCTCCCATCCTACTCAAAAATCACCAACCAACAAAGCATCAACTTCCACCACATCATCAACAGACAAATTGCTGCTTGAGTACATTGCTGCTTCACAGCAACAAATTCGGATGCTTACTGAAGACAGAGAGATTTTGACTGGCAAACTCACTGATCTCACTAATAAGGTTCACTCTCTTGCAGCAGCTTATGAATCCATTCCAGATTGGAGTGATTCTATCAAAGAAAAGGTCTCTCTTATTGCAAGTGCTGAAATAGATCACTATCGACTTCTAGAAACTCATGCAAAATCTCTTACTGATCTCGCATCATTCACCAGAATCAACCTCAAAACTCATGAAGATGCAATAATCTCTCTCAATGAAAAACAAAAAACAATGGCATCTTCTGTTGTGGATTATATCACTCATGCTGATAAAATTATCAGTAAGCTTCCACAAATTATCTCCAACCATCATGCAACCATCACTGGTCTAGAAACTATGCATGAAGATCATCAGAAAATCTGCATTAGACTTGAGGAGATTATTCAATTTGTTTCTGATGCTGAGGGGGAGAATGAAGATGATGATACTAAGGATTACTCTCCCTTTGACAATGACTCATCAGATATGGATGTCACTGAGGAAAGAGAGATATGTGTTTTCCCTGAGTTTCATCCTGATGAACAAAGGAGGTATGACTATCTAGTCAAAGAGTGGGCTGCTGATGAGAATGCACAAGTTATGGGGGAGTCAGCAAGCTTTGAGCTGATGAGGTGGGAATGGATGAATAGACAACAACAAGATGATGTTGTCAATATGGATGAAGGAGATGACGATGATGATAATGACAATAATGGCAATAATGGAAGTGATGAAAAGAAAAAGGATGATGCTGATATGCAAGATAGTGCTGATAAAGATGCTGATAAAGAAGTCAAGAATGATGGGACTAGTGAAAAAGGCACTGATGCTGGCTCTAATGATAAGAAAGAAAAAGATGTTGCTGATCAACAAGAAGATCAGCAACTAATCTCTTCTTTTCTGGTTACTGATGATCAAATAGAAGATCAGCAAGAAGATCAGCAACCAATCTCTTCTATTCTTATAAAAAGAAAAAGGACCAGCGAGTCTCCCACATCAGAGTTCATTTCTTCTAAAAAGATAATCTTCTCTGAAGAAGAAATAGCAGCCACCATGCACAATCTCAAAACTATCATTCAGCAACCTCATACTGACACTGTCATATCTAAGGCAGCCCCAACAACAACAGCAATCATTACATCAGCAACAATCCAGACAACAGCAACAACAACTGCACCAATTTCCACAAACACACCAATTACCACCACCACAACAGCAACTACACAGATCACCATCTCAATTCCTACTATCACCATTCCAACAGAAGCAACAACTACTACAACTCATCATCACTCTCAATCTGAGATCACAGAGTCAGATTCTTCTGTTCCTGCTCATCTTTTGCCATCAGTCATAACTTCAGAAAGTTCTCATCATGAAGAAACTGAACAACAGCGAATAGTAAGAAAAATTAAAGAGAGACAAAAGCATGAGAGGGAGATGCTTTTGAAGTTTCAAGCTGAGCTAGATGAAGAAGAAGAAGAAGAAAGAAAGAGAAAGCTGAAAGAACAAGCTGACTCTGATCGAGCTTTTCTATTGAAGCTGAGTGGAGATGAAGCCTTTCAAAAAGAAAGAGAAATCTTCTTAAAAAGACAGCAAGAAGATGAAGACTTTAGGCTGTCTAAACTTCTTCAAGATGTTGAAGAATCTGATCTTCAACAAGAAATTTGTGCAATTAAGAAGGGCAGCAAGTTGAAAAAGAAAGGGGGAGCAAAGACCTCTGCTGATAAAATATTGGATGAGTTTGACAGAAAGTAATATGCTGTCAGAATGGTTGGAAGATCAAACCCTGCTCCTATCACAAAAGTCTACCTGAAGAAGCCCAAGAACAAGTCTCAAGCTCAGCTACTTATCCACAGAGGATTAGATTCTCAAGCAATCAATCTTGATCAAGTCTGTAAATTACATAGAGAAGAATGGAATGAAATTAGACTTGCTATCAATTACTCCTCAAGTACTGCAAAGGAAGAAGTTTAAGCTGAGATTGACAGATTGTTCAAGAAAATGATGGATCTATAGCTACTTAGACCAGAAGACACTGTCATATTTGGTGAAGAGATAGTGCAACCACCAAGTCCAAGGTATAGGGCAGGTACTAACAGAATTATCAGAGTCCCAAACACCAGCAAACTGAATCTGTCAATTCCTGATGAAGTGCCAAGGGTTGAGGGTACTGAAGTTACTGAAGGTGAGAAAGGAATTGTTTACAAGGACTTCAATGGAAAGCTGTGTTTCCAAAGAGAATCAGAACTTGAAAAGATAGATCATGAGCAGCTTGTACATCTCATCAGAATAGTCAGCGTGCTTCCCAAGAACTCAATTATGAGAAAAGCAATCATGGAAGAAGGGCTTGCTAGACAGTACAGATTCTTGCCATCTAGTGACAAATATGAATTACAGAGTGAGTTGGGCATCGTAAAAGAAGAAGAAGTTTGGGGGTGTTTAAATTGAGGCTTGTAATAGATTAGGCTTATTGTAACTAAATTTACTTTATACAGTTCAATGAAACCTAATTTTGTTTTTGAACTTTAGTGCAAAACTCAGATCATATCAAAAGAATCCAAAAAGAAAGTTGAATGGATCACAAGTATATAGTCACTGAATGTTTAAAATCTTAAACACTGACTATAAACTTTCACAGCAACAAGTTTGTCTAGGGAGCTTCAATCACAATCATTTAGGGGGAGATTGTTGAGTCACTGGTCGCTGACCACGATAAAGTCACTGGTCGCTGACCAACTCAACTGTACACTGCCCAATGAAGAAATGGATTGTATCGAAGCTGCTGTTGCTAATGATAGGTTTCGCTGATCGTCATTCATTCTGTTCGATATTCTGAGGAAGATTTAATGCTCAACTTGGTGTGTCGCTGATCTACGTCAGCGAGAGTATTACTTCTTCAAATCAATAAAGGCAAAAGTCACTGCCAGAATAACAGCTAGTCACTGAAGATCTGTTGTTCAATTCATTCTACAAGAGCATGTTAGCTCGCAGTGAGTAAGGAGGATTACTGCATCTTCAGTGACTATTCAATAAAGCCTCTCTATCATCAAGTACTGTACTTATCTATACATCAGCAAGAGTGTTCCAGTTCGAAGTATGTCTGAAAGATTACGTGGCAGCAAGTGATTGGTTTTAAGGTAACGAGATATTTGCGGTAACAGAATTGGGACCCGCAGAATGTCGGTTTATCAGAGATCAGGACCAATCAAGCAGCGACACGTGTCCATCCAAGATCCTATTTTGTAGGCGATATTTTAGGAACTCTTGTAGTATAAATAGTTCAGTGTTTTGTACTATTGAGGCTAGTCGTCATATGCACCGTTCTTCTGTTTGTCAGAGAACTAGTTTGTCTAGGTGTATGTTAAGACTCAGCGAGGTTAACTATCAGCGTGTATGTCCACTGTAGTTAATTCTCTTCATTGTAATAATCTAGCTAAGTGTTTGAATTGGATTAACTTTGGTTAATCCATTCCGCATTCAACACTTTGTGAATTTAATAAATACAATTCACTTTCAGCTACTATTACTTGTTGTTCTTTAATTCTGTTATATCTTTAATCTGTTATTTCAATACCGTCATACTCTGTTATAGATAATCAATTTAAAACAATCTGAAACACTTGGTAAAATCTGAAATTGTTTTAATTGTATTCAACCCCCCATTTTACAATTAAACTTTACACTTTGTGATTCCAAATCACTAATTAATAGTGATTACGGGACTTTCACAAGTTTTCAGTGTCCCTGGACAAAATTGATTAATTGCCGAAAGGAAGCCCTTTATCTAGCTATAAGATGTATTTTTTTAATTCTTTTTATTGTGACACAATCAATTATAAAAAAACTAGAACATACTACTTTTTGTCCTGCAATTGATCACAATCAAATTATATGTATTATACAAACACACATACATATAAAAACAAATATTTTGAGGCCTTGATAATTCAGAGACCACCTCGCTCACCCTAAAAATTGTCTCTGACGATGACTAATATTTATACAAGTGTACCACTTTATTACTTTGTTAGTGCATTTTGTGTGTCAGTCAGTTGGTCAAACTATTGTAATTGTCAAAGTCAATTAGTCTACGAATGTATAGTGTTTAGAGTGTGTATTCGAGTCTGTAAATGTAATTATATAGAATATACATGGCGACATGGGCTTCGTCGCATTTGGTTGGGCCTGCGACGTTGGGCCTAACGTCGCAGGGCCCATTATCGTTGATATAAATAGTGAGTTACAAGGTCAGAATTGGGGTTGAGCGAAATAGAGAGGGAGAGCCGTTTTCAGAGTGAGAGAGAAGTGAGAACGAGATTGAAAACGAGTTTGAGTTTGTATTGGTGATTGTAATCTTTATACGTTCAATTGTGAATATATACAAGATTATAAAGAATCGTTTGTGTGTTCGTGAATCATTATTGATTGTTTATTATTGTTTATACGATCCGATCAGATCTACACGAGTACGGGACTATCAACTGGTATCAGAGCCGTAGAATCAAGGATTCGTCGGTTTCGGATCGTGCTTTAGAACGTTTTCGGTTTGATTCGCGAAGGTTTTATTGATTAATCTTCGTTTCTGGGTTAGTTTGCTTGAAGAAATCGATTTCTGGAAGTGTTTTTTGGGTTTGTTCGTCGTTCGGTTTTCGAAATTCGTTAGGGTTTCGAAAATTTTCGACTTTTGGGGTTTTGGCCGCTGCAGCCCGACTGTGCGACGTCACCTGCGACGTCGCTTGCGACGTAACTGATCTTGACTTTAATTAGTCTTTGCGACGTAGAGTTGCGACGTTACCTGCGACGTCGTTATTTTGACCTTAAGTGGTTATTGCGACGTAGGCTGCGACGTCGCTAGACTCTGCGACGTTGGACTGCGACGTTATACACTACGTCGCATTTTCGATTCTTAATTGAGTCATCGGACTTCTGCGACGTACCGCTGCGACGTTGCTATTTTTCTCCGACATTAACCTCGTTCTAGTTTCGTAAAAAAAAAAAAAAAAAAAAAAGTTTTTTGGCGGGAAACTCCGAAAATTTTTTGCGTTTTCAAATTTTTTCTATCGGCTTAAAAGTGTTTGATTTTAGCCTGGAAAAAGTTTCATTTTACCCGGCCAGTTTTTGACGTTTTCGGACGAAATTTTGGCGGGAAAAACGCGAAAATTTTGTAATTTCAACTTTTGTTTTTAGGCTTAGAATAGCTTCATTTTAGTGTCGGAAAAGTTTCGCTACACTCTGTCGGTTTTCAAAATTTTCGAATTCAATTTTGGAGGGAACATTCGTAAATGGCTTTTGGTAACAAAGTGCCTCCTTCTACATCCTTGTTCTATAGTGATTTTGCTAGTTGGAAGATTAAGTTATGCAATTTCATTGAATGCAAAGATCCAAATCTGTGGAATTGGTTTAACACCATTGATCTATATGAGCAACCAAGACTCGATGGGGTGCTTAAATCAAGAGCACAAATGTCCGTCAAGGAACGAGCAGAGTTTGATAAAGACAATAGAGCATATGAGATGATTACCAAGTGTTTGCCAGAAGTTGTGATTAATGAATTTAAAAATCAAGCAACTTCTATAAGTTTATGGGATGCTCTTATAGTGGCTTACGATCAAAAGGAAAAGAAGTCAGAGGCTAATATTCAAGTTCCTAGTCTAAATGATACTTCCAGATCTACTTCCAACTCAGCAGCATCTACTTCTACTAGCACTTCATATGCTTCCTATACTTCTCATACAGATCATACAGCTCCTTCAAAGGCTACTGAGGATCATGCTACAATCTTTGCAGCTTTCCTCAACTCTTATGAGACTTTTCTTTCAAAGAAGGCTAGTACTCTACAGCTTACTGAGGAAGACTTTGAACAGATCGATTCTGATGATCTCGAGCAAATGGACATCAAATGGAGCATGGCCATGATAACCCAAAGGACAAAGAAATTTCTTCAGAGAACGGGCAAAAAGGACCTGGATGACGATGGTGATACAGGTCTTGGTTTCAATAAAAGCAAAGTGAAATGCAAGAACTGTCAGATTCATGGGCACTTTGCTAAGGAGTGTCAGAAAGAAAAATATCCTTCATCTGGATTCACTACTCCTACAGCTCCAACGACTCCAGAGAATAACACATCATCACAGGCGATGACAGTGTATTCTCAGGGAATATTTGATTTTAGTGCACTTCAAGGAGAGGTTCAACACAGTGCGCTTTTGGCAAAAATACATGAGGTACATGATGAACCTGAGGTACCCATAAAATGTGTTTCCTGTTTTACATTGACTGAATCTCTTGAGAATTATCAATATGACAATTTAGAGTTGCGAGAAAAAGTTGTTAAACTCACCGACTCAAACAAGTTTTTGAAAGCTAATGAATTTCTTTATGAAAAACAAATTGAGGCTTATAAGTTAGACACTGAAAAATACAAGTCTAAAGTTTTTAGCCAACAAGATGCTATTAATAGCTATCTTAAAGAAATTGAACTTTTGAATAAAGAACTTTCTGAGCTAAAGTCTGAGTCTGACAATTTTAAAAAGGGTATCACAAATTTCTCAAATTCTCATAAACTCTTCGATGAAATGGTTGACAAGATGAGGACATATAAAAGTAAAGCGGGACTTGGGTATCCACCTCCCACTAACTATTATCCTAAGCCTGTTAAGGAAGGCACCGAAGAACTTGTGGCTGACTACTCATCATGGCCAGCTACAAAGTCTAAAGATGCTAAATTCAATCCCAAAAGGCAGGCAAAGGAGAAAACTAAACGGACAGAGTATCCCTTGCCTACTTTTGTTAAGTCTGATAGTACACCTCCAGTTAGTGTAGAGGAGGGTGTTGAGATAGAGGATCTACCGGAAGAGGCTGAAATCAAAGTTGAAAAAGTTAATGTAAAGCCAGAAAATTATATACTTACCAATGAAACTGTAAAGGTTTCAAATACAAAGGGTAAAAACAAGGTTGAAAATGAATCCAAAAGGGTTCAACATCAAATGAAGGATTCAAATGTAAAATCTAAAAGTGAACAACCTTCAACATCAACTTGTTCAACTTCTGAGGCTTCTACATCAACGTGTACACATAAGTGTTCATGTCCTGTAAATGCCTCATCTTCTAAGCCTCCAACAGTTCATTCTCCATCTCAACCTTTTGTGGGTAATCATTGGAATAGGCCGTACATTGAACGACGTTCTTGTTTCCATTGTGGACAACAAGGACATATAATTAGGGATTGTCGGTTATTATCCCTAGATAGGTTTGGTAGAGGGATGCCAAGAACTTCCTCCTTTAGGAATTCTTATTCAAAATCCTTTTCTAGGCGTGCTTCGTATTCGCCTATATCAAGATATGCATCCTCTTCTCCAAAACCCATGGCTAGAGTAAACAAAGTTGTGCCTAGTAAACCTCAAGTTCAACAGCACAACATTGTTGAAAACAACTCATCTGAACCTACAAAGGTTTGGAAACCCAAATCCACAAACAACGCATCAATGAAATCTTCTGAGTTTTTAAAATATCATAAACTCATTGATGTGATGATTATGGATGACCATGGACAACCCAAGTCAATTAAGGCTTGGGTGTCCCATAAGTACTAACGTTTAATTGTTTGTGGTGGTGCAGTTAGGTTATTGAAAGCTAACATTTTTAGTGACTGCAAGGATGTGGACATTTTTGAAAGATTTTGTCATGGTGGTTATGTGTGATGAGTTGTGATTTGGATGAGTATATTGAAGTTTCGAGGTGGTAAAAGCGTTAAAAGGATTTGATTTGACTTGATATGTGATTTTGATTTTTTTTTTAAATTAAATTATTAATGCAACAGCCATTCTTTATACTTTTTAGTATTAAAGAAATGCAATGTTGCGAAATTTATTCAATTAAAAAATACAAAAATATGTTTAATGTTTTAGGGGGGTATTTTTGGATTGGATATAAGAATTTGCTGTTCATGGGGAGTAATTCTGAATATTAAAAATTCTGATTATCTAATTCAGAAATGTGAACAACAAGATTCTTAATTCTTAAAAAGATGTTGAATTGTGTGTCTGTAAAACAACATGGGATATGATAGTACATCGGTTGACATGCACAAAATGGAAGTTTTAAGGTTTATCCTTGATGTATCAGTAGGTTTATCTAGCATACTTAATACAGTTTTTATGAAAATTATCTTCATCATATGATGTATTGGTAGGCATGATACATACCGGTCTATGGGTTATTAAGAAGTAATTCAAATACGTGTCTATGATCTTGTGGTAAACACCTTGTGATGTACGACACTAAGTCTTAATTCCTTAGCGTAGCTTGACATACTTCTATTTTTGGATCGGATATCTGAGATCATTTGGGGGTTTATGCTGATTGTTTCCTCTGTTGTACGTAAGTACAGACCTGGTCTCAATTCAGCATATTCTCAAAACTAAGCAAACATGAGTCAATGTACTTGCAAAGTCTTAAATTTAAGGTACTAAGCAAGGTCGCCACAAATTTGGTTTGACTGCGTTTGGTTTTGCTTAAACCTGAATCAAGTTATGTTGCTCTGTTGTACACAAGTACAGACCTGTCACCGCTGGCTTGATTCTTAAAATTGATTCTCTTATATTCTTTCTAAATTTGGAAACTATGTTCTTGTCTGGGCTAAAGGGGTATGTCTATGGTGGGGACCACGGTGAAATATTCATACTAACAATACAAGGTTAGCTCACAGATACGGATGTAACATGTTTAAGTGGAAAAACAATACCAGTAATCGTCTTGAAATAATTTTTATACTAGGTGTATTAAATGTGCTAAGTAAATTTAAAGTGGACAATTATACTGGTAATCGAGATAACACTTACTATTTGCTAATAATTGCATGTTGGCCTGATATGATCCCTAAGAAGACTTAAAACAATCTTATCCCTAATTTATTTTAATCTTTGTTCTTTACTTTTCATTTATAAAGAAAAATACAAAAAGATTTTATTTCTATGTTATTTTCTTCAATATCACATATCTTGTTAAAGTCAAATATTGAAGATGCAAAGGATGTCAGCTAATCTCCAAAGATTGTGAAGATAATCCTATCGGAGAAGCTGCTGATGATTGAGAGATGGTCAAATAGTTTGAAGATCTTATTGTATGATAAATTTGTGTCAGTCACATGAATTTGGACACCAAGATTTCTTTGAAGACCATGCTATCTCAAAGGGGGAGTTTCTGATTGTCGAAGACATGAAAGAGTTTGTTGATGAAGACTAATTGAAGACTTATTTGACCAAGCTGCTGACAAGGGGGAGTTTGTTAGTGCATTTTGTGTGTCAGTCAGTTGGTCAAACTATAGTAATTGTCAAAGTCAATTAGTCTACGAATGTATAGTGTTTAGAGTGTGTATTCGAGTATGTAAATGTAATTATATAGAATATACATGGCGACATGGGCTTCGTCGCATTTGGTTGGGCCTGCGACGTTGGGCCTAACGTCGCAGGGCCCATTATCGTTGATATAAATAGTGAGTTACAAGGTCAGAATTGGGGTTGAGCGAAATAGAGAGGGAGAGCCGTTTTCAGAGTGAGAGAGAAGTGAGAACGAGATTGAAAACGAGTTTGAGTTTGTATTGGTGATTGTAATCTTTATACGTTCAATTGTGAATATATACAAGATTAAAGAGAATCGTTTGTGTGTTCGTGAATCATTATTGATTGTTTATTATTGTTTATACGATCCGATCAGATCTACACGAGTACGGGACTATCATATTTTGTCCGTTCTCAATTAATAAAAATTAAATGCGCGGTAGAGTTGCATAAACAAAAACTATTCGTGCTCGACGTAAAATGCCATAAAATTATACTCCGCATATGTAAAGCTACTGATAACGAACACAAATAAGGGATGAACATGACATGTTATGATTTATTGATTTATATATTACTACGTATTAGTGAAGACGAAATGTTGCTGACTATCACAGTCTATGCTGCTAATTTTCACATTTTGATCTATATAAATAATTAATTAATTAATAACATACTGTATATGATAACCGATAATTGTCGACCATGACATGCTAACCATGACACGTTGCCCATATAAATAAATATATAATGTCAACAATTAAATTATGCATACCAACACACTTTTGCAGCTAATTATTCGCGGCTGCCGCTTTACACGGGTACAAGACTAGTATACTTTAATGCAACAACTCTACCTATAAGTGGCAAAATGAATAGGTAGGGTCGGGTCACGAGTCTAGATGGGTTTTGGTCAAAATGGGTCATTTAGAAGGATGTGTCCAAACAAGTTCGGGTCAAATGGGTTTCGGGTCGGGTCGACCCATCGGGTTTTCACCAAACTTTTTTTTTTGAGTGAAAAATGAAAAAGATGAAATGAGGTGAAAAAAAAAATTTACCCGCTAGACCCGTTGGTTAATTGTCACACAATTGGAGGTTATATTGGAAAACCCATTTAGACCCATCCAAAAAATGGGGAGGAGACCCAACAAACTCATCCCCTCCTAAATATTAACCAAATTGACCCATAATTAACCAATGGGTCTAAAATTGCCACCTCTAGCTCTACCGTACCAACTACAAAGTCTTTAAGACAAGCTTTTATTAAATATCCAACAATAATTAGAATGTTTATCTAATCTAATATAATCTAATCAGCAAAAGGGAATATCTGGAAGTTGGCAACATACATATTAACCTGATGCTATTGTTGCTGAAAACGCCAATAAATCTGTAACGCCTCTAAAACACGTAAGTTTTACATAATATAATATGTATTATGTTTCAGTTTTATACGTATTTAATATGTTAAATGTTTAAAGTAACTAAAAGGTTAGAATTTGGTTAGAGGACTAACCAATTAAAAGAAAATCTGTTAGATGGGTTAGATGTGTAAAGAACAAAAGTACATGGGGTTAAAATGTAAAATGATAAAACATATCCTTCTACATGTTTCAGAATTGTTCCAGACTTAATTTTAATACGTATATGTGAGTTTTGAGAGGGAAAAAGAGTTCAAGAAGGAAAATCAAGAAATTGAAGAAGAAGGTGATTGATTTAGGGTTTAAGAACTGCAATTAAGTGTTCTTAAGGTATGGTTACCTTTTCTATTGATGTAATTCATGTTAGGGTTTGAATTTTATAAACCCTAGAATCACGAAGGTTTAAGAAAGTTAGTTAATTTGATTGATAAGTGTTCCTTATGTATTTATGAACTATGTTTCATGTTTAAATCATGTTAGTTTGATTAAAAGAGTTATGTTCATGTGTAATTGGGTTATGTTAGTTGATTATGTATGTGTAATGAAGTAAAAGATCATAATCAATGATGATTATGATTAGTAAAGTAATAATACCCAATTATATGTGATTTTGAAGTTAAGAATGAAACACTTAAGAGAAAGCTAGGTGTTAGTAAGTGACACCTAGGTAATAAGATCAAAGAAAATAAAAAGATGTAAAGTGATGTGTTAAATGATCATGCTATGTGTTTGTATGTATAGGTGATCAAGATAAAGAAGTTTATTCAAGTTATTCCAAGTTACAAGATTAAGGTAAGTAGATGGATATGTATGTAGAGTCAAGTAATGAGCGAGTCATTAGCTTGACGGTTTTCCAAGTAATGGATCATGACCATTAGCTTGGTATACATGTTGACTAGTAGTAGTTAACATGGAAATGTTAAGGATCCTTAAAGAAAGAAAGAAAGAAAGAAAGATTTATATATGTTATGTTACAAGCTTCCATTACTTACTAAGCAAAGTGCTTATGTGTTATTGTAACAACAACATTTTTAGGATACTTAATTATGCCTAATTATTTGTAACTAGTTGTAATTAGTATGTAATAGGACTAATTACAGGCTCTATTTGTATATATATATAAGGTGATTTATATATATATATATATATATATATATGTGTGTACTTACGCGATTTGGACAAATCGTACGAATTAACCGGACGGAGTCCGACACAGTTTATTTGGACGTTGGTGACAGAAAGTTAATTAAATAATGAGAACGTATTTTTGTTATAAAAATACACAATTGAACTAACATTATTTATATTATCGCGACGACATTTAAATAATGCCACAAAAACGTACTAAACGCAAATTAATAATTTAAATATTTCGACAAGTGTTTTTATTATTAATTTTAAAGTAATTTTATTTAAATACTCCAGTTACATTTTTAAATATAACGATTTGGTTAAATAATAAAAACAAACGATTAATCGATTAGGACACGGAGTAAATACGGTATTTTAGGGAGTGTTTTCCCCTCCCTTGTCTTTTGGATCAGCCAACCCCACCCCCACACCCACTTCTTCCTTTCATTTTCATTCTAACTAAACACACACAAACCACAAACTCTCTCAACCTCAATTTACACCAAAATTTCGGAATCAAATCTCGACCACGAAAATTTCATATTCGGAATCACCATCACGAGTGGAGCAAGAATATCAAGACCGTTTTCATCATTTCATCCTCCATTTAGCTCGATTTGCAAAAGTAAGAAATTTCTAAAATCTTAGATCTATTCCATTTGGTGTAATGTTTTGATGTGTACACAACATAGTTATAACCTAATACATGAAGAAAACACGATTTTATAGCTCAAAAATGGGTTAGATTTACGTTTTTGGTCGGGAAATCTCGAAACCCGAAAGTTTCTGGGCTGGTGTTCATACGTGCGACACAAGCCTTGTGTCGCACACTGTGTCGCATAAACCCATTTTGTGTCGTACCAACCCTTAGTGTCGTAACCTTTGCGACACAATATTGTGTCGCACTCTATGTCGCATATTATGTCGTATTTTTATACGACACAACCCTTATGTCGCTATTGAATTAGCATCGCAAGCTTTTGCGACACAACCACTGTGTCGCAGAGCTCTTGTGTCGCATCCTTCATGCGACACAACCCTTGTGTCGCATATAAATCCTTGTGTCGCATATTATGTCGCAGAAAATAGAAAACTTGAAAATTTTAAAGGATTTTCACTATAGAAAAAGTCAAAGTCACTGTAGCAAAAAGTCAAATTTTACTATAGCAATTCACTGTAGCACATTTACTGTAGCAAGTCAACATTTTAGAATTTTTGCTACAAACCGTCACCAACGGGCCAAACATGTTTTCCAACAAAAAAACAATTACAGACATACGGACAAACATTGGATATACTAGTTGTGTACAACTAAACGAAACGTCTCACGAGACACATACTTACATAACCTCATATGTTTAGGCATTTGAAGGTTACGGGTTCAGAGAACCTACTTGCTATATTTACTACTTGCTATTTGCTACAACTTATTACGAGACTCAGGTGAGTCTTACGGCCCCACTTTTACTGTTTATCTTATTGGGGGAGATACATGCTACTATTTTTCCTTGAACACAAGTACTAAAACTGTTTACTATACCAAACGGAATTGCATGAGTTTACTTACAAACAGAAGTCTCTCCATCATATATCGTTAGTTATGGACTTAAGCGCGAACACTAGTTAATGGATCCATTAGGGAAATGACCCTCCCCGCCCGGGGCAGTAGCGCTGCCACGTACTGATTTACACGTATAAACGGGTGACTACTTATTCGTTACTGATGCTTGCTCAATTACGAGCATGTCACGGGAGCAAACTTACTACTTACGGGTTAAGCTTCGATTATGAGCCTCATGGCAACGGTATAAACTTACTTACTTACATTTACTGGATTGCAAATACTGGTTTACGATTTCTGGATTGAAATTGCTGATTTTACGCCTGATGGCATTACTGATGAAACCTCGTGTTCAAAGCTGATATTACTTACAAACCTGTGAGATTCACCAACCTTTTGGTTGATACTTTTTGGCATGTTTTCTCAGGTACCCGGATGGAGTAGGATTACTCCAGGATTTTAGCTAGAGTCGCATGATTTCAACACAACTGCATTAACGGAGATTCTTAGCATTATCTTTTGTATATTTTGATTATGTAATAGAATCTCCCGCTACACGCGTGGACTCTAGGGAAACTACATTTTTGTATACGAAAACACTAAGTTTTCAAACATTATATCTATGGAATGTAACCAATTTACAAACGTTGCATATAGATGTCGTTTACTTTATCTTTGTGCTGTGATATTTGATTAGTAGCACCCCAAAACTTGCTTCCGCCAAACAGTGAATTTCGGGGGTGTTACAGATTGGTATCAGAGCCTAAGGTTATAGTGAACTAGGTTGCATTTAGTGGGCCTAGACTATGATCGTTAGGCAGTATTTCTTATTAGGCATGACTGGTTCAGGAATTACAGCATACGACTTTAATTTAACATAGCCTGATCAACTATGTACAATTAAGGAAAGATGATGTAAGGTCTGAAACGATTATGTTGAACGGGAATACGTTAGTTGACTCTGACCACGAGAGAACCGGACCATTACTTGATACGTGCTAGACACTAGGCTGGACATTATATATTTATATATATTAGCCTCGTCTTACTTACACTCTGCCACAGGAATGGCAAACACACCACCCAATCCGTCACACTCTCGCTCACCTAGGTCACGGAACCCACGAGTAGCCAGGAGGAACACAAGGTCATCTCAAACCAGCCCCTATCCTGTTCATAACTCTCAGAACTCGGCACATCTCACGTTGCCAGTGTTGGCTACCCAATTCCACCGTCAAGAGCAAAGGCTCGAAAGTCTTGAACGGGAACAACACCGAATGACCTACCTGCTTCGCCAAGCACTTGATCACATATCACAACTCCAGCGAGAACAAGAGGATACCAACCTCTCTGTAAGCATAATTCAGGATTCTATGACCGCCGACTTAGGTGAGGATGAACTTGTAAGAAACCGACTAGAGGAATGTGAACAGCGTTCACAGGAGACTGAGGATCACTCTCGAGCGCTAGCACAACGACTGGCTTTGGTTGAAGACAACGCCAGGCAAACCAACAGACTAGCAGAAACCGTGGACCGCCTTGTCGCGCTGATGGAACAAATTAATCTACATTAAGACTAGCGTGGTCTTCGTTTTGTAATCTATATCGTAATATAATGACTATCTAGCGCTACTCTATAAACTAGTCGGATGTAACAATTCCCGACACCTTTTGTAATATCTCTGTAGGATGTAACCTTTTAAACTCGCATTATCCATCAAATATTCCTTGCTATTTCAACTCATAATAATTTTCATTTTTCCATGTTGATGTTATGTATTACTGCTTTTATACATGTACATCTGTGACAATTACAAGTTCCTACAAAATCTCATGTATCTTCATTCCTTTTATTGAAGAAGCATGCCGCCAAAGACAAGACCATACACCGATGCCCAGATTACCTCTCTTATAACCCAGGCTGTTACTGAAGCCTTGGCTCGGAATACTCCACCAAATTCCACGAGGAACAGCGATGCCGCTGAAACCCCTACTGCTAAACCCTGTTCTTACAAAGACTTCCAGAACTGCAAACCTCTAAACTTTGCAGGTACTGAGGGAGCTATCGGTCTAGTACGCTGGATCGAGAAAGTTGAGTCTGTATTTCTGATCTGCAACTGTGCGGAGGGAGACAAGGTTAAGTTCTCCGTTAGTACTTTTACTGACACCGCACTCACCTGGTGGAACACCTATGGCCAGACTGCGGGTGTTGCTAATGCTTACAAACTCCCGTGGGAGGAGTTGAAGAAGATGTTGAGGGGCGAGTACTTCCCCAGGGATGAATTGAAACAGCTGGAAATGGAATTCTGGAACCACAAGATGCAGGGTGATGACATCACCGGATACACCAACCGTTTCCACCAACTGGCACTTCTGTGCCCAACCATGGTCGATCCTGAGTACAAGAGGATCGAGAAATTCGTTGATGGACTTCCCGAGAGACTTCAAGACCTGGTGACTTCATCCAAACCGGGTACTATTCAGAGCGCCATCCGTATGGCCCATGAACTAACGGCAAATTCTGTCCGCCGTGGCACAACTTCAGCCCCATCTGCAAACAACAAACGCAAATGGGAAGGAAACCCCAACTCATCCAACCAAACCTCCAACAAAAAGCCTGAGTTCGTTAAGGCTTATTCATCTGGAACTTCGGAGAAGAAAGGGTACAGCGGGAGCAGACCCTTCTGTCCCAAATGCAACCTCCATCATGACGGTTCTTGCCCTTGTTCCAACTGCAAACGGTTCGGGCATCTAGCCAAGGATTGCCGAACCAACATTTCTACCCCCAACCCTAATGCACCAAAGGCCTGCTTTGGGTGCGGAAATTCAGGGCACTTCAAGAAAGATTGCCCAAAGCTGAAAAACAACAACAACCCTGCTCGTGGCAGATCATTCGTTATCAAGGCTGGGGAAGCCAGGCAAGACCCGAATGTCGTGACGGGTACGTTACTTCTCAACGACCTTACTGCTTCTATATTATTTGATACCGGTGCCGATAGAAGCTTCATTTCTGAGAAATTTAGCCCTTTACTTGATATAACTCCCACTGCCTTAGATACTAAATACGTTGTTGAATTAGCTAACGGCAAACTGATTAAGACTGATAGCATCATACACAACTGTACACTTAACCTTACGAACGAAACGTTTCCCATTGATTTAATCCCCGTCGAGATCGGCAGCTTCGATATTATTGTCGGTATGGATTGGTTATCCAAGCACCGAGCTGAAATCATCTGTCATGACAAACTCGTTCGCATACCTCTTGTCTCTGGTGGAACCTTAGTCCTACAAGGGGAGACCGACAGACGAAATTTGAATATTGTCTCCTGTCTGAAAACTAGAAAATACCTACGAAAAGGGTATCAAGCCATCCTCGCACATGTAACGGAGAAGAAGTCGGAGGAGAAGCGACTTGAGGATGTTCCGATCGTGCGAGATTTCCCGGAAGTCTTTCCTGAAGACTTGCCCGGACTTCCGCCACCTAGACAAGTTGAATTTCAAATCGAACTTGTGCCCGGAGCTGCACCCGTGGCACTAGCCCCTTACCGTTTAGCACCATCCGAAATGCAGGAGTTGTCTAACCAACTACAGGAACTCCTGGACAGAGGATTCATTCGACCAAGTTCCTCGCCTTGGGGAGCTCCGGTCTTATTCGTGAAACAGAAAGATGGATCTTTCCGCATGTGTATCGATTACCGAGAGCTGAATAAGCTAACCATAAGGAATCGGTACCCGCTTCCTAGAATCGATGACCTATTTGACCAACTCCAGGGATCTAGTGTTTACTCAAAGATTGATCTACGATCAGGTTACCATCAACTCCGAGTCCGCGACAATGACATTCCAAAGACAGCTTTCCGGACTCGTTACGGGCATTACGAATTCCAAGTAATGCCATTCGGTTTAACCAATGCACCGGCTGTATTCATGGACCTTATGAATCGGGTGTGCAAACCATATCTTGACAAATTCGTCATTGTGTTCATCGATGATATTCTGATTTACTCTCGCAATGAGCAGGAACATGCTCAACATCTGAAAACCATTCTAGGACTTCTTAGACACGAAGAGTTATATGCCAAATTCTCTAAGTGCGAGTTCTGGATTCGAACCGTTCAATTCCTAGGGCACGTGATTGACAGCCAGGGAATTCATGTTGATCCCTCCAAGATTGAAGCAATCAAGGGCTGGGAGTCACCGACCACTCCAACCGAAGTGAGACAATTCTTAGGTCTTGCTGGTTATTACCGCCGATTCATCGAAAACTTTTCAAGAATAGCTGTTCCCCTAACCACACTGACTCAGAAAGATAAGAAGTTCGATTGGACTGATAAACAAGAGTCAGCTTTCCAGCTATTGAAAAACAAACTTTGCAGTGCACCAATCTTGTCCTTACCTGAGGGCACCGACGATTTCGTAGTTTACTGCGACGCCTCACACCAAGGACTTGGTTGTGTGTTAATGCAACGAGAAAAAGTCATTGCCTATGCCTCACGACAACTAAAAATCCACGAGAAAAACTATACGACCCACGACCTCGAGTTAGGTGCTGTGGTCTTCGCATTGAAAATCTGGAGACATTATCTCTACGGTACGAAAAGCACTATCTTTACCGATCACAAAAGTCTCCAACACATATTCGATCAGAAAGATCTAAACATGAGGCAACGTCGCTGGGTTGAGTTACTTAGTGACTACGACTGCGAGATCAAATACCACCCGGGCAAGGCTAACGTAGTTGCCGATGCCTTAAGCCGAAAAGAACGAGTGAAACCTCTTCGAGTCCGAGCACTTTCCATGACAATTCGTAACGAGTTCCCTGCTCAAATCCTTACCGCTCAACTTGAAGCACTCAACGATGAAAACTTGAAAAATGAAGCCTTGCGAGGCTTGGATAAACAATTCGAAATCAAACCCGATGGAACTCGATATCTCTCTAACCGGGTGTGGTTACCCAAATTCGGAAACTTGCGAGATTTGGTGATGGCTGAAGCTCACAAATCTCGATACTCTATACATCCTGGTTCTGACAAGATGTATCACGACGTCAAAGGGTTGTATTGGTGGCCTAACATGAAAGCTGACATCGCCAAGTACGTCAATAAATGTCTAACCTGTTCCAAAGTCAAGGCCGAACACCAAAGACCCTCGGGGTTGCTCCAACAACCTGAAATTCCCCAATGGAAATGGGAACAAATTTCCATGGACTTCATTACCAAACTACCAAAAACTTCGAGTGGTTGCGATACCATTTGGGTGATCGTGGACCGTCTCACGAAATCTGCTCATTTTCTGGCCATCAAGGAAACCGACAAAATGGAGCGTCTTACTCGCATCTACGTCAAAGAAATCATCTCGCGACACGGTGTACCTATCTCGATCATCTCGGATAGGGACAGCCGTTTTACTTCTAACTTTTGGCAATCA
The DNA here is from genome assembly GCA_949592205.1 of Helichrysum umbraculigerum. Classification (NCBI taxonomy): domain Eukaryota; kingdom Viridiplantae; phylum Streptophyta; class Magnoliopsida; order Asterales; family Asteraceae; genus Helichrysum; species Helichrysum umbraculigerum. Next base: position 124,296,693 of record CATIUR010000001.1, on the reverse strand, counting down.
CTACAGAAATCTCTTGGTACTCGTCTGGATATGAGTACTGCTTATCACCCGCAAACCGATGGCCAAAGCGAGCGAACTATTCAAACACTGGAGGATATGCTACGAGCCTGCGTAGTTGACTTCGGTACTTCTTGGGAAAATCACTTACCGTTGTGCGAGTTCTCGTACAACAACAGTTACCATACCAGCATTAAAGCTGCCCCCTTCGAGGCACTCTACGGACGTAAGTGCCGATCACCTATCTGTTGGACAGAGTTAGGAGATTCCCAACTCACGGGTCCAGATATCATTCATGAAACTACTAAGAAAATCATCGGTATTCAAAACCGGCTGAAAGCCGCACGTGATCGTCAGAAAAGCTATGCTGACGTGAGACGCAAACACCTTGAGTTCCAAGTTGGGGACAAGGTACTTCTCAAAGTGGCACCGTGGAAGGGTGTCATTGGATTCGGAAAACGAGGCAAACTAAACCCCAGATACATCGGGCCATTCGAAATCCTTGAAAGGATTGGTCCAGTGGCATACCGCCTACAACTTCCTACTGAGCTTAGCAGCGTTCACAACACATTCCACATTTCTAACTTGAAGAAATGTCTGTCTGATGAGACACTGATTATACCGCTCGACGAAATTCGAATCGATGACAAACTTCATTTTGTCGAGGAACCTATGGAAATCATGGACCGTGAGGTCAAACGATTGAAACAAAGTCGTATTCCCATCGTAAAAGTCAGGTGAAATTCTAGGCGTGGCCCTGAGTTCACCTGGGAACGGGAAGACCAAATGCGACAGAAATACCCACATCTCTTCCCAGGTAACGCACCGTCCGTACACTCAAGCTAATTTCGGGACGAAATTTCTTTAACAAGGGGAGAATGTAACAACAGCATTTTTAGGATACTTAATTATGCCTAATTATTTGTAACTAGTTGTAATTAGTATGTAATAGGACTAATTACATGCTCTATTTGTATATATATATAAGGTGATTTATATATATATGTGTGTACTTACGCGATTTGGACAAATCGTACGAATTAACCGGACGGAGTCCGACACAGTTTATTTGGACGTTGGTGACAGAAAGTTAATTAAATAATGAGAACGTATTTTTGTTATAAAAATACACAATTGAACTAACATTATTTATATTATCGCGACGACATTTAAATAATGCGACAAAAACGTACTAAACGCAAATTAATAATTTAAATATTTCGACAAGTGTTTTTATTATTAATTTTAAAGTAATTTTATTTAAATACTCCAGTTACATTTTTAAATATAACGATTTGGTTAAATAATAAAAACAAACGATTAATCGATTAGGACACGGAGTAAATACGGTATTTTAGGGAGTGTTTTCCCCTCCCTTGTCTTTTGGATCAGCCAACCCCACCCCCACACCCACTTCTTCCTTTCATTTTCATTCTAACTAAACACACACAAACCACAAACTCTCTCAACCTCAATTTACACCAAAATTTCGGAATCAAATCTCGACCACGAAAATTTCATATTCGGAATCACCATCACGAGTGGAGCAAGAATATCAAGACCGTTTTCATCATTTCATCCTCCATTTAGCTCGATTTGCAAAAGTAAGAAATTTCTAAAATCTTAGATCTATTCCATTTGGTGTAATGTTTTGATGTGTACACAACATAGTTATAACCTAATACATGAAGAAAACACGATTTTATAGCTCAAAAATGGGTTAGATTTACGTTTTTGGTCGGGAAATCTCGAAACCCGAAAGTTTCTGGGCTGGTGTTCATACGTGCGACACAAGCCTTGTGTCGCACACTGTGTCGCATAAACCCATTTTGTGTCGTACCAACCCTTAGTGTCGTAACCTTTGCGACACAATATTGTGTCGCACTCTATACCGCATTTTATGTCGTATTTTTATACGACACAACCCTTATGTCGCTATTGAATTAGCATCGCAAGCTTTTGCGACAAAACCACTGTGTCGCAGAGCTCTTGTGTCGCATCCTTCATGCGACACAACCCTTGTGTCGCATATAAATCCTTGTGTCGCATATTATGTCGCAGAAAATAGAAAACTTGAAAATTTTAAAGGATTTTCACTATAGAAAAAGTCAAAGTCACTGTAGCAAAAAGTCAAATTTTACTGTAGCAATTCACTGTAGCACATTTACTGTAGCAAGTCAACATTTTAGAATTTTTGCTACAAACCGTCACCAACGGGCCAAACATGTTTTCCAACAAAAAAACAATTACAGACATACGGACAAACATTGGATATACTAGTTGTGTACAACTAAACGAAACGTCTCACGAGACACATACTTACATAACCTCATATGTTTAGGCATTTGAAGGTTACGGGTTCAGAGAACCTACTTGCTATATTTACTACTTGCTATTTGCTACGACTTATTACGAGACTCAGGTGAGTCTTACGGCCCCACTTTTACTGTTTATCTTATTGGGGGAGATACATGCTACTATTTTTCCTTGAACACAAGTACTAAAACTGTTTACTATACCAAACGGAATTGCATGAGTTTACTTACAAACAGAAGTCTCTCCATCATATATCGTTAGTTATGGACTTAAGCGCGAACACTAGTTAATGGATCCATTAGGGAAATGACCCTCCCCGCCCGGGGCAGTAGCGCTGCCACGTACTGATTTACACGTATAAACGGGTGACTACTTATTCGTTACTGATGCTTGCTCAATTACGAGCATGTCACGGGAGCAAACTTACTACTTACGGGTTAAGCTTCGATTATGAGCCTCATGGCAACGGTATAAACTTACTTACTTACATTTACTGGATTGCAAATACTGGTTTACGATTTCTGGATTGAAATTGCTGATTTTACGCCTGATGGCATTACTGATGAAACCTCGTGTTCAAAGCTGATATTACTTACAAACCTGTGAGATTCACCAACCTTTTGGTTAATACTTTTTGGCATGTTTTCTCAGGTACCCGGATGGAGTAGGATTACTCCAGGATTTTAGCTAGAGTCGCATGATTTCAACACAACTGCATTAACGGAGATTCTTAGCATTATCTTTTGTATATTTTGATTATGTAATAGAATCTCCCGCTACACGCGTGGACTCTAGGGAAACTACATTTTTGTATACGAAAACACTAAGTTTTCAAACATTATATCTATGGAATGTAACCAATTTACAAACGTTGCATATAGATGTCGTTTACTTTATCTTTGTGCTGTGATATTTGATTAGTAGCACCCCAAAACTTGCTTCCGCCAAACAGTGAATTTCGGGGGTGTTACAGTTATGTTTAACACTTTTCAGGTGAGCCAAGTGTGAATAAGGGAGACGTGGGCAAAATACACGTGGGAAGCTAGTGGTGAAGCTTGTTGCGGGTTGTGGTAATAAGCTATCCCTTTTTGATCATGCTTTTGATATATGTGTGCACCCCTTTTGTAAGAAAAGACATCTAGTTAAATGTATTGAAGAAAAGTCAAGTCTCACTTGTAATGATATGTATAGTTTTGAAGAAAGTCAAAGTCAGTTGTTTTAGTGAGACTTGGATGATAAAAGTCAAAGTATGTGTAAACAGATTTTTAAAGTTTAGTTAATGAAGAAATATGTTCATGAAAAGTTAGAATGGTTAATTGTGATGTTATGGTGAAAGGTTAATGTAAGCGAGTTAGTTTGACTTAATTAAGTCAATTAAATAAGGTTTGACCAAGTAAGTGAGTCAAAATGGTCAAGAACCCAATCGGGTCAATTTGGTGTCCATTTGGGCAACCAATGAGGTAATGAGTCAAACCGGGTTAGAATGAGTCAAAGTCAAAAGTCACCATACCAATAAGTCCCATTGGTGATGGTAATAAAGTTGCCAAAAGCTTGAAGTCAGATTGTTAATGGTTTGAAACTTAGTATGTCAAGTAAAATGATTAAATGTGGTCGAAAACTAGTTTACGGGTCAAAACGGGTTTTAGTGAGAGATTTGAAAAAGTGAAAAAGTAGAAATGTTTATATGGTCAAAGTGAAGTTTCCTGCAAAATTTCAGGTCAAACGGACTTTCGAGTCAAAAGTATTACTTGTTTGAAATTCGTATTTTGGTCATGAGTTGTGCAGACTTGGGTCTGCAGTGCAGGCATGAGGACCCGGCGGTTCATCAAAGGGAACTGGCGGGTGAAGCACTAAACCCGGCGGCTGGTTAGCCCAGCCGGCTGTTCCTACAGTCTTCATTAACCCTTTTTAGTTCTGGTTGTCATTTTAACCTTGTACCCGGCATTGTAGCCCGGGGACCCGGCTGTTAGGATTAATACCCGGCGGGTCATGGTGAGGAGCCGGCGGCTCCTTGTCATTTTCAGGAGTTCAGCTTTTATTTATTTAAAAGATATACTAATATGATAAATGTTTTAAAGGAGTCATATAATGACATCGGGACCACAGTATAAATATGAAGTGTTTAAAAAAAATGTTTACGTTTTCGGGGTGTCTCAAAATCCTCAGCTATTTTCATCAAAATTGGATACTCGGTAGCATTGATTTATCCGTAACACATGTAAGTCATTTCCCTGAGGAAACGGGAAGTTCAACGTGTTTTGCATGTTTTCTCGTAAGATGGTTCCTCAAATGAGTAGTTCCAGCCTCTCCAGCGACAAAGCTCCGACTACAAAAGTCACATCAATGCACATCATGAATATCTCTTAATTTATCTTTATTTTAACATTATCTATCAATGTACCACTTAATTAATCACTTGAGTAAAGATTACGTAATTGTAGCAAACATATATACAAAATTTTAATACTACATTTTGACCTGAAATTGTTAGAATTATGACACAAAATAATATTTATTCGAATTTAAAAATTGCACAACTTTTCATTCTTGATTTTCGGAGATAGAACGGATATTTTGCTAGTACTTTTACGTACACATAGACATGTAAAAAAGAACTACTTTGTTTTTTTTTTTTGTTTTTTCCAAAGGGAGTGTATCTAGTTTTTGGGAGAGTTTGAACTTTGAAGTGAGAAAAGAAGTTACGGAAATAATTAAATGGGAGTGAGATCGAGAGATAAAAAAACCCCGACATAAAAATCAAACCGGCCTAAAACCCTAAGCGACTTGGAGGTTATTTTAGAAGTTAGAAGAGTCCCCTAACAGTAACACCACTCAACATAGCGATTGAAGATCCATTCATCAAAAAACATTACGTTTTTCGGTTTATTTATACTTTGAGTCTTCTTTGTATTTACTTAATCGATGTGAACTCTACTTGTACGTGATTGCTTTTATCATTAGTGTTTGATTATTGTTTGTCACTTTAAAGTCAATGGCGCGTAACTCAATTGATAATGGGTGAGGGCATCTTGGTTATAATTGTTTGTGTAACACCCTAGTTTTCAAGGTATTATTTTAGTGTATAATAATATATACTTCTTTTTAATTATAGATCTTTTAGTAGTAAGATATAATGGAAAACGTAAATAGTTGTTCAGTTCCAGACTGAGTAGTATAGAAAATTAAAGGAATATAGATACAATTTACGTGCTTCTTCCAGTAACACCAAAAATAAACTCTAGAACCCTTATGTGAACCATACAAAAATCGCAGGAATCATAATCAAGTCAAGAATTCATAGTTAATCTTCAATTCAAGCTCTGATTTATCAGAATCATCACCTTCTATCACTCTCTAATCTTTGTAAGTGATCTAATTTCTCCAAGAACCCTAGAAATTGGGTTTTTATGGGTTTTAGCTAATTGGTATGGATTAATTCGAATTTAGGGTTTGTAATTGATTAGTTAGTGTTAGTTTAGTATATAGATAATGATTAGAAGCTCAATTTATGATTTAAAAGTAAAAAGTAACGATTAGGGTTTATGGGGTTTCCATGAATCCTATGATATTATAATTTAAAAGTGTTAGTATATGTTAATAGTAGCAAGAATATAGTTAAGTTCATATTAAAGTTATGATTATGATCATGAGAATCAAAGTAGTTAATTTAGTTAAAGTGAAATTAGTAAACATCAAGTGGGGGAGGAGGAAATGGATGATTAGTAATTGAAAGTGTGGTTAGTTATTGATTATGTGTCATGTGTGTGTACTAGGTGCTAAAGAAGAATTGTCATCATTTGACCATCTTATTACAGGTTGTGCTACAAATCAAGGTGAGTTTATGAAAGTAGTTAGATCCTAATTGTTGAATAGTTGTGATTAGTGTTTGTGATGATATAATTATCATGAAAGTTACTAGCTAACCAAGGTTAGCTATATTTTGATTAGTAGCTAACTTATGTTAGCTAATTATATGATTAGACTAGCTAATCGAGATTACCTAGATGAATGATTAGATATGTGCACATTTGATTAGAATAATAGAAAGAAAGTTGCAAGAGAAGAGGGAAGTATCTTAATTACTTTGCTTATTATTTGTTTTCATTAGTAATGCATTGTAATGATTAGTTTTCATATCTGGCTAAGCAATTTGCTTAATTAGTCTAGTTATGTTGTGGGTAGAAGCGGAAGTGGTAAAGGAAAGGAAGTGAATAAAGACTAGAAGTGGAGTTGTTAGCTTGTTGTGAGTAAACAAGCCTTTCTCTTTAAATTATCGTTTTGTAACCTTTGAAAAGCCCACACAAACAAAGTTTTGTCACGTTTTAAATATGAAAGTAAAGACTAGAGATAGTGTGTTGTAGTAGTATAATATTGTGTATGATTGGTAGTTTTGGTTGTAGAAAGTGTTAGAATTGCAAGTTATGGTATACTTGCTATTTTGGTTATGTATGTATTTGAAAGGTTAAAAAGAAAGTCAAATGTTCTATTGGTCAATTATGGTTGGTGATTGACCATTGAATGGGTCAAAATAGTCCTTTTGGGTCAGCGGGTCAAAATGGGTCAAATTGGGTCTTTAATAGCACCTATGGACCAAGTTAAGTTAGATAAAGGCTAAGAGTGTGGTGAGAAGCCTCACAACTTCGTTTTAGTAGTAGAAAGGTGTGGCCAAAAGTCCAGCTTCTTAATCTCTATAGTTTGAATTTTAGTATGTCCATTAAAAGTGTGAATTTGTATCGAAAATGAGCCACACGTCCAAAACCCGAGATAGTGTGTATTTTGAGAAAGTGAAAAATGAGAAATCTTCATTTTGACCATAGTAGGGTGACTGCAAAATTTCATAACTTAACTCTTTGTCGTTTGTGAGATATGCTCGATCAAAGTTCGGTTTTTGGTATAAAATAGTGCAGGCTGCAGTTTTCTGCTGCTGGAGGTGGGAATCCGGCGGATTCATGGGAATCCGGCGGATTGCCATGAATCCGGGCGGATTCCGGGACCGGATTGTCAGAAATTTGGTCTGGTCACGAATTGAGTCTGAAATCTTAGGGAATCCGGCGGATTCCCATGAATCCGGCCGGATTCATCCAGTTGCCAAGAGATGATATTTTAGTTGTTTAAACAGAAAATGTGATGTAATAATAAGAGTACTGGGACCATGATAAGCAAATAAAAGTGTGTAAAAAAAATGTTCAGATTTTCAGGGCATTTCAGTTTGTCACTTTAAATCATGTTTATTCGAAGATCCATGATCAATTGAGTTTGTGTATGTAATTTTCATTCGTGAGCTATTTAACATTTATTAAGGATACTTGATAATTGTCGTTAATTTTTTCTTGATTCTGTGAGACGTTGAATGATCTAGACAATTTATAGAATGATTAGTTGGTTTAGGAATTAATAAATTGAATTTGATTTGTGTGGTTGTGCCTATCATTAGCTTATCATTAGCCAAGTTGGTTTGGTTTTGGTGTTTCCTTGAGCCAAGTTTGTTTGATTTTTCATGTTTCTTTGGCTCCTATCTCTTGATGGTTTGAGCTTTTATTAAAATTACCTTTTTTTTAAAAAAAAAAATAAAAAAATAGGAGTTTAGTGCAACATTTTAAGGTATAGATTTGTGGGCTTTCTCACGAATTAGATTTGGACCTCAACCCAAAACTAACTTATAAGGTTTGGGCTTTAAAAGACATCAAGATAACAATCCAACTTTGCATTTGTCGTCTCTTCCCATATAAATTTAGATGGATTAGTGAATGAATAATGTTGTTTACTTTTAATAAATGAATAATATTCACTGTTTACTTTTTTTAATTGAATAAACTCTCTGAATAATAAAAATGACTATTTTACCTTACTAAGTAACTATTTACTTTTAAGTAATATTTATATGGTTTTCTATTATAACTTCTCGACCTTTGTAAACTTTCTACTACATAAAATTGCTAAACAACATACCAAAAATGCGTCAAAGTTTATACACCCTTCTAATCCAATCCAATATTTGTAATTGCAACAGGAAGCCAGCCAGGGACTGTAAATAATCAATCTCATTGTGTTTAACTACAACAAAAGGTTTTACATAGTCGTAGTCAAATGATTTCAATTTAAAGTCTTTTTCTACTGAAAATAAAATAAAATAAAATAATTCATATCGATATATCATACTTCCAGTTGGCTATAACAAAATACAACCAGAAACAATTTAAATCATCACTCATCGAATCAAACATTGACAAATTAATAGCAAATAATTCTTGTTCTAATAAAACCCCCAATATTGAAAACCTAAACACCCTTACAGGTAAGAAAAGATATCTATATATAAAGCCCACTCTTGAGATACTTGTTTCAAATTTACAGCTTTATTAAGCAGAATTCGGTTGTCATGTTTCTCACAGAGTTTTGGTTTCTTATCATATACTAGTACTAACTACGAAGTCTGTAATAAATGGATATTTTTATTCTTGTTATGAGATGTTGAAGTTTAAAAAACATACATTTGTACCGATGAAAATATTTTTATTATGAGATAATGAAGATTAACAACATACATTTGCTCGAATGAAAGACAAGATTGAATATTAAGGAATCGATTGCAGCAAATGAAGACGCCACTCGTCAATAAAGCCCATTTTTTCAGGATCGATACTTGGTAACTCCAACACTTCAAGTCTTTTTAGTATCTCTTCTGTTCTACCAAACAACTTAGCAGCGGCCTCAACACTACTCTCCCGTTTCTCAATGACGCTTTCACGGCACTTCATCTTTATGACACGTGGTATGTTGGTGAAGCAAGCAGACAATATGTCAGCAATCATGCTAGATAACAACATAAACAACTCCTTTTCGCTACTCAATTCAACGTTGGTTTGGTAGTTAAACATATAATTGTATTTTTTAACGACCGTGCATCGCACGGGCTAAAAACCTAGTAGAGTTATATAAGATTCTTTGAACATATTCCAAAGTACAAAATGATTTTAATTTTTTTTTATAAAGATAAAAATAAGAGCATTGCCATATGGGTAATTATAAACGTAAAAGAGAAACATAACAAGTACTCCCTCCATCCCAATTTAATTGTCCCAGACAGAACTCGCAGTTTAAGATAAACACAATAATTATTACTTACTTTTTGCACAATGACATTCTTACCCCTAACCAATTAATTTGAACTTCCTTTCACTTTTGTAATTTAATTTTTAAAGTAGGGACAATATAGTAAAAAGAATCATGTTACCTTTCTATATTCGGTAATGGACAATTAATTTGGGACATCCCAAAATGGAAATAAAGGACTATTAAACCGGGATGGAGGGAGTATATTTTTTCTTTTTCTAACCAATAATATATTTTTACCAATAAAAAATATCGTAGGTTTCCTTTGAAGTCTTTGTTTTAGACTTGTAAATGATTTTTGATTTTTCTAAACTAAAATGTATTCAGTTTTAAATGATTATCATTCACTGAGGCCAAATTACATGATATTCTCCATTTACAAATGACCACCCATGAAATAGGCGTCTCTTGAGTCTTGACATTGTTGACTATTATATACTCCATTCGTTCCAGCTTTATTGTCCACTTTTTGTGACAACCGTCAATATTCGATATAATTACGAACAGTAATTACGTGCATTTTAGGCTAATTCCCTAACTATGGTGAAATCACAACACTTTATAGAGGTAAGTCTAGCAAAGCCCAACTAGTTAATACGTGTAGTATTACACAGTACGTACAAAAACATTTGAAAACAGACGCGACAAATATACGACTGTTGGTAAACGAAATTTATTAAATGACAAATTATTTAATAACGTTATTATTCATTAAATATTATGTCGATAATATTTACAAAGTATTTCGTACTGTGCAAAACGAACGGTACACAACGAAACGACGCAAAACTATCCGTCAAGCTGAAACAAAACAAAGTTATATTTTTATAACTCAACCAAAGTATTTTTATAAAATACTACAAATGAAAATATATTCGAGGATATATTTACTAAATTATCATTTGAAAATAATATACAACTTAACGATCGGGTACACGAACACGGAGCGAAAATACTACGAACGGGAGATGGACCAACCCATTATAATAATGAGCCGGCCCAAACCAAACTCCATTATTGGAGTTTGGTCGACACACACACATACACATGAACGTATCCATCTATCTCGCTCTCTTTCTCTCGGATTCAAACAACAACAACAAGATTAACATCAACATTAACAAGATCAGCAGAAGCAACAACAACACGATGATCATCATCATCTTCTTCGTGTTCTTCGTCATCACCATCCACGAACTCCAATTTGAATCGTGAGAATCCTTTCTGTTTTCTTTTGAATTATCGTGTTATATTTGCTTAGATTATCGTGCTATAGCGTTTGATCAACTTGTTATATCTGAAATTTGGTCCAAAAACTCGTTTCCTACTGATTTCGTTCGAACAGAACCCAAAAACCAGACCAGGATCCGGCGGATCTTGGTTAGATCCGGCGGATCAGCACATAAACACATGAATCCGGCGGATTCCCTCGAAAAACTTCAGATCCGGCGGATCCCATACCTAATCCGGCGGATCCCCCCTTATATTATGTGATCCAGCGGGCCCTAAAGTGGATCCGACGGATCCTAGTTAAAACAGAGCAAATTAATTTTCAGAATTTCGCTAAAACAGGGTAGCTTCTCGATGAAAAATTTACTATAACGGATTTCGCTAAAATTCGCAAGGTCACTCAGAAACGGCCCAATGATCAAGGCTAGGTATCCTTAGCCTAGGCAGTTTTGGGCCATTCGGGGTTGTCTAAGGGTCGAAAATGGCATATTTCAGTTTTGGACCCGTACTAAATTTCGTAACTTATGAAATAAGATGTAACGAATGATATGCGAACGATACGATACACGTTTATATGAATTTTAGAATATGAAATAAACATAATCAAACTTTTGAGACTATGTTTCAAACTATCACCAACAAGTTGTATACATATTCAAAACTACAAATTTAACGAGAAACAAAATACTTGGACATAATGTGGTTGAACAAACACTAACATGGATGGCATGGTACGACATCCACATGCTTATACATTTAATCTCATACGTCTAGGGCGTTAGGGGATTGTTGACTAGGAAAACACTTGGGCTTAAGCTTTGCTAGCACTCGCACATACCGAGCTCGCGAGGTGAGTTCATAGCCCCACTTTTCTACTGTTTTCAATGCTTTATAAATATGGGGTGGAAAACATAGGCAACTGTTTTGCTGATTGCCATAACTCACGAGAACATAATTATGATTGGTGCCTATTACTTGCGAACTATTGTTGATTTGATTGTACTCTGCTTTACTTGAGTTAATGGAACTATGTGAACTTGCTGGAACTATGTGAACTTGTTGAAACTATGTGAACTTGCTGGAACTATGTGAACTTGCTGAAACTATGTGAACTATTTGGATCAACGTGAACTTTGTAAACTATAGGAACTATTTATCCCTATGACTTGGGATACGATATTAGAACCCTACTATTTGGGTATAGGATACTTCTTTCCTACAACAACGTGTAATTTACAATTTGTTTAACACCCTCCAATTTAGGGCTTTAATTAGTGCCTAAACTACTTGTAATTATGTGTATTTAGTTTTGTAATACTCTAAATATATGTAACGTTTTGGTGTAATTACATACAAGCTTACGCGATATAATGAATCGTAACTTACAATCCGGACGATGTCCGACATTATTTATATGGACGTTGGTGACAAAGCTTTTAAATAATGTGGAATTAGCCAAACAAACATTATTTGCATTAATATATCATGAAAATATATTACACGTATTTCGTATCGTTTAAAACACTCCGAACGTGATGAAAACACGCGAAACGCGCCCAACAAAAGGAAATATTTCAAGTTATATTTTCATAACCCATTACTAAGTATTTTGATAAAATACTTTAGTTGAAAATATTTCAAATACACCTTAACATATTTTTAAATCTTAAAAATATAACGCGAAACAACATTTAAACAACTACGGGATTTAATCGACTATGATTCAAGTCACAAATTCGGGGAACGAGTTCACTAGACCGAGACCCAAGTTGGGTCGGCTCAAACCCGCGGACCTAACTCCAAACCGACCCGCGACCCGCTCCTATAAAAACCCTTTATCCCTTTCATTCTCATTTCACCACCAACACTTCACCCAACTCTCTCTCTTTTCCCTCATTTTCGGCAGCCCAAAACCCCCCAAAAACGCCCAAAATCATCACCAAAAACGCAGCAATTCACGAAGTTGATTCAAGAAGAACGATCACCAACTCGAGCTCTCCATCTTCATCTTTTTCGTTTTCAATTTCGAGGTATAAAATGTTAAAACTCTTCTAAATTACTTGTAAAGCTTCTTTTTACATGCTAGAACATTTACTCAACAAGATTATGTCAAAAAACCCCGTCGAAAACGATTTAAAAATCGAAAATCGCTTGAAAAATGCTGACAGTTCATCTCGCGAGTTGAGATCCCAGATCTCGGCCGTCCTGCGAGTCGAACCGAGATCTCGACTCGCGAAGCCATCCTGCGAATCGGAATCACCTACAAACCGAACTGACCCGCGAGTTGACCTACGAGTCGAGTTGACCTGCGAGTCGAAGATGACTTGCGAGTCGAATTGACCTGCGAGTCGAAGATGACTTGCGACTCGAGTTGCCCTGTGAACCGAACTGACCCGCGAGTCGAGTTGACCTGCGAGTCGAGTTGGCCTGCGAGTCGAGTTCTCCCAGCTCGGTTCGCAGCCCACTTTGTCTTTCGAACCCAAATTCTGTAATAAAAAGCACTAATGTGAACCTAGATTTAACACTTGATTTTACACCGAAATTAGATTTCAAATGCGTTTTTTGATAAAGCAATATAGTAGAAATAAAATTTTTCTGAGCTGACTTGGCAGCTCGACCCCAACCAGGGGCTCTGCCCCTTGGACCCTACCAGGGGCTGCCGCCCCTTGGACCCCGCTACCAGGGGCGCTGCCCCCAGACCCCCGTCATTAGATGTTGTAAATACTTTTCGCACTAAGTGTCAAACACTTACAAATAACGAAACCTGATTCAACGATACATATAATAATAACACTTTTGGATTATTATTACAAACCGGCACCAACGGGCCATACTTGTTTTCAAACTACAAACGAATTACTAAACAAACACTTGGACATTTCCTAGTTGAGTGGATAACTAGCATGGGTGGTCTTTTAAGACACCAACTTATTTACTGGTTTACTTACAACCTTGTGCGTTTCGGACGCCAGAAGGTTTCAGGGTTCTGAGAACCGACATACTGACTTACATCCGCCTTACTTGGTTGATTTCATATACGCACTTACTAGACTCAGGTGAGTCTTACGGCCCCACTTTTACTGTTTTTATACTTTGGGGGAGAGACTTAGCAACTGTTTTTACATATGAACACAATGTACTGAACTGATTACTCTACTTTTTACACACATTGCATGAGTTACTTTTATCCACTGAAAGCCTCCTATCATAAGTTGTTAGTTATGGACTTAAGCGCGATTACTTGTAAATGGATCCATTCGGGACTGACAATCCCTGCCTGGGGTAGTAGCGCTACCACGGATTTCACCGTAGAAACAGGCATATTAGTATTTGTTTCTTATGAGTGTTCGGGTAGCACTCACGGGGGGTACGTGATACTGTACTTGATTGTACCATTCACACCACACTGTTAAGCTTCGACTTGTGAGCTCATGGTAATTGTGTTGACTTACTGATTTACTTACTATGCTCAAGGGAATTACCGGTACTTACTTGTGGTTCATAAACGATTACTTTACTACTAAACCTGTGAGATTCACCAACCTTTTTGGTTGACACTTTTTAGCTTTGTATCTTAGGTACACAGACGGAGTAAGATTTCCCCTGGACACTAGCTAGAGTCGCATGATTTCTACATTGCATCTAATGGAGATTCTTAGCATTATCTTTTGTATATTATGATTATGTAATAGAATCTCCCGCTATACGCGTGGGCTCTAGGGAACTACATTTTTGTAACTGAAAACACTATGTTTTCAAACGTTTATTATATGGAAATGTAACTATTTTACAAACGTTGCATATAGATGTCGTTTGCTTTACTTTTGTGCTGTGATATTTGATTAGTAGCACCCCAAAAACTTGCTTCCGCTAAACAGTGAATTTGGGGGTGTTACAAATTGGTATCAGAGCCTAAGGTTATAGCGAACTAGGTTGCATTTAGTGGGCCTAGACTATGACCGTTAGACAGTATGTCCTTATTAGATATGACTGGTTCAGGAACTGCATCATACAACTTTAATTTAACATAGCCTGATCAACTATGTACAATTAAGGAAAGATGATGGGAGGTCTGAAACGGTTATGTTGAACAGGAATACACTAGTTGACTCTGACCACGAGAGAAACCGGGACTTATACTTGTTTGTGCTAGATGCACTAGGCTATATTATATGTTATATATATATATACATAGGCCTCATTCTTTCTAACGCTTTGTCTCAGAATGGCAAACACACCACCAAGTTCATCACTCTCTTATCCACATGGATCACGAAACCCAAGAGTGGCTAGGAGGGACACCGGGTCGCCTTGGGCTAGCCCATATCCAACTCACCCCACTATACCGGACTTAGCCGCTAGGGTACATCACCACGAACAACGACTTAACGCTATGGATATCGAACTCCAAGAAACTCGTGAAAATTGGAGACTCACAGCTTTGGAACGAATCGAGCAAGTCTCTGAAGATCACGAGCACACTATCAACACCATGAACACTCTTCAAAATCAAGTGGGAGAAACAGTCGAAACCATGGAGGTTGTCCACAACCAGGTGATTGGTAACCGAAATGAAATCTCTGTCCTACAATCAAGGCTACATCAGTGCGAGACACGTCTAAGGGAAACCGAGGACGCCCTCCGAACGGCCAACAGACTTGCAGAGTCTGTGAACCATCTCACTGCACTGCTGCCACAACTCAATTTACGTCAGAATTAGCTTAGGCTGAATCTGTACCTTAATATGCTTTCTTAGGACCTATGTAATTCGACCGAATGTAACAATTCCCGGTGCTTTTGTAAAACATCTAATCCTGTAGCTTTTGGAACTCGTAATATTAATTGACAATTTCCCTCGATTATTCTATATTATTGATTTTACATTGCGATGTCGTATGTTGCCGCTTTTACATATATGCATCTGTTGTAATTATTATTCTGGTACAATTTCTCATGTACCTTTTGTTTCCTTCTTGAAGAATCATGCCGCCAAAGAAGAAAAGTTACAACGATGCTGAAATTAATGCCACTGTCTCCCGAGCTGTGGCCGATGCTCTGGCTGCTCGGAGCTCTCAACGAAACAGTGATCAAACTGTTGATGCCACTCCTGTCATCAAGCCTTGTTCTTACAAGGATTTTCTTAGCTGCAAGCCTCTATACTTCAAGGGCACAGGAGGTGCCATCGGTCTGATCCGTTGGATCGAACGTATGGAATCCGTCTTCAACCTCTGCAACTGCACTGAAGACAACAAAGTCAAGTTCGCTGCATACACCTTTCAGGAAGGTACACTCACGTGGTGGAATACCCACGCCAACTCCGTAGGTCTTGAGATAGCAAATCAGCTACCTTGGGCCGAGCTGAAGAAGAAATTGAGGGAGAAGTACTATCCCGAGGAA
Source organism: Helichrysum umbraculigerum (assembly GCA_949592205.1). NCBI lineage: Eukaryota > Viridiplantae > Streptophyta > Magnoliopsida > Asterales > Asteraceae > Helichrysum > Helichrysum umbraculigerum. Next base: position 124,280,640 of record CATIUR010000001.1, on the reverse strand, counting down.
GAGTTGCACCGATTAGAGGAAGAGTTCTGGCACCTGAATGTGCAGGGAACTGATATTGACGGATATACCACCAAGTTTCAACAATATGCGTTGTTATGTCCTAGTTTGGTGGAACCCGAGGTAAAAGGGATCAAGAGATACATCCGCGGCCTCCCAGAAAGTATACAGGGGAATGTCGCCTCGTCCAAGCCAACCACTACTGAAAGTGCTATCCGGCTAGCACACGAACTCATGGCACTGGTGGTCCGCCGTGAGACGTCCAACAACTCCTCTTCCAACAACAAGCGCAAATCCTCGAAACACCACAACAACCACCAAAACAAGAAACCCAACGCCATCCAAGTTTATACCTCCAACTCTGAACCCAAACGCTCCTACATTGGGAACAAGCCCTACTGTTCTAAATGCAATCTTCACCATGATGGTTCTTGCCCCTGTAGCAAATGTAAGAAATTCGGACACTTGGCTAGGGATTGTCGATCGAACACCTTTGGCACCAACACTTCTGCACCGAAGACTTGTTACGAGTGCAATGGTACTGGGCATTTCCGAAAAGATTGCCCGAAGTTGAAGAACAACAACAACAACAAGAACAACAACAATGCTCGAGGAAGAGCTTTTGTGCTGAAATCTGGGGAAGCCCGTCAAGACCCGAACGTGGTCACGGGTACGTTTCTTCTCAACAACTTGACTGCTTCTGTATTATTTGATACTGGTGCTGATAAGAGCTTCATATCTGATGAATTTTGTCCACTACTTGACACTACACCTATTGCCTTAGATTCTAAGTACACAGTAGAATTGGCAAACGGAAAACTTATCGAGGCCGACAGTGTGATACCTAATTGCATTTTAAACTTAGGTAATGAACTCTTTTCCATTGACTTGATACCCGTCGAAATCGACAGCTTTGACATCATAGTCGGTATGGATTGGTTATCCAAGCATCGAGCCGAGATTGTTTGTTTCGAGAAACTCGTCCGCATTCCTCTCGTCACCGGTGGAACTTTAGTCATACAAGGGGAGACCAGTGGTGTAACACCCTCAAATTTAACGGTTTGCGGAAGCATACATTGGGTGTTACTAATCAATATACAAAGCACAAGATTAATAGTAAACGACCTCTAAATGAGACGTTTGTAAAATAGTTACATTTCATAATTTGAATCGTTTAAAAACATATAGTTTTCTTTACAAAAGCATGTAAGCCTAGAGTCCGCGTATGTGGCGGGAGATTCTATTACATAACCATAGTTACAAAAGATAATGCCAAAGAATCTCCGTTAAATGCAGTTTGGAAATCATGCGACTCTAGCTAGTAATCCTGGAGTGATCCTACTCCGTAAGTGTACCTGAGATACAAAGCTAAACAGTGTCAACCAAAAAGGTTGGTTAATCTCACAGGTTTAGTAATAATTAGGTGTCATGAACCACAAGTATGTACCCGTATTGCTATCAAGCAAAGTAAGTAATTCAGTAAATCAGTACAGTGCCATGAGCTCATAAGTTGAAGCTTAACCGTGTAGTGTGAATATATCACGTACCCCCGTGAGTGCTATCCGCACACTCATATGTAACAAATACTAATATGTCTGTTTCTACGTGTAAATCAGTACGTGGTGGCGCTACCACCCCAGACAGGGATTGTCAGTCCCAAATGGATCCATCTATTAGTAATCGCGCTTAAGTCAATAATTAACAACTTACGATTAGGAGGCTTTCAGTGGATAAAAGTAACTCATGCGTTTGTTTGTAATCAGTAATGTTTTCAGTTCAGTACCTTGTGTTCATATGTAAAACAGTTGCTAAGTATCTCACCCCAAAGTATAAAACAGTAAAAGTGGGGCTGTAAGACTCACCTGAGTCGAGCAGTGGTAAATAGCAAGTAGTAGTAAAGCAAGTAGGTTCTCCGAACCCGTAACCTTCTAGTGCCTAAACACGTAAGGTTAAGTAAGTAGATGTCTCGCAAGACCATCTAGGCTAGTTGTTCATACAACCCGTTGTGTTTAAATGTTGGTTTGTTCGCGTTCGTATCAAAGTATACGGCCCGTTGGTGATTTGTTATAATTAAAGTTTATTATTTGTAACACCTGCATAATTAGGATAATTAATTATGCCTAATTGTTTGTAACTAGTTGTAATTAGTATGTAATAGGACTAATTACAGGCTCTATTTGTATGTATATATAAGGTGAATTATATATATGTGTGTGTACTTACGCGATTTGGATAAATCGTGCGAATTAACCGGACGGAGTCCGACACAGTTTACTTGGACGTTGGTGACAAAAATTTACTTAAATAATGAAAACGTATTTTGTTATATAAAATACGCAACCGAACGAGCATTGTTTATATATTATTGTGACGACATTTTAACTAGCGCAACAAAACGTAATAAACGCGACTTAATAATTTAAATATTGCGACAAATGTTTTTATTATTAATTTCAGAGTATTTTTATTTAAATATTCCAGTTACATTTTTTAAAATATAACGGTTTGGTTAAATACTATAAACAAAGGATTAAACGATTAGGACACGGAGTAAATACTGAGTTTTAGGGAGCGTTTGCCCCTCCTTCCTTCTTTGGATCAGCCAAACCCCACCACCATTCTCACTTCTCTCTTTCATTTTTTCATTATCACAAAACACACACAAAACAAACTCTCTCAACTCCAATCTACACCAAATTTTCGGAATCAAATCCCGACCACGAAAATTACATATTCGGAATCACCATCACGAGTGGAGCAAGAATATCAAGATCGTTTTCACCATTTCATCCTCCATTTAGCTCGATTTGCAAAAGTAAGAAATTTCTAAAATCTTAGATCTATTCAATTTGGTGTAATGTTTTGATGTTTTGATGTGTACACAACATAGTTATAACCTAATGCAAGAAGAAAACACGATTTTATAGCTCAAAAATGGATTAGATTTGCGTTTTTGGTCGGAAAATCACGAAACCCGAAAGTTTCTGGGCTGATGTTCATCTTTGCGACACAACGTTTGTGTCGCATGCTATGTCGCATAAACCATTTAGTGTCGTATTTTGTGTCGTACGTTATGTCGCACTATTGTGTCGCACTTTTTATGCGACACAACCCTTATGTCGCTATTAAATTAGCATCGCAAGCTTTTGCGACACAACCACTGTGTCGCAGAGCTCTTGTGTCGCACTTTATGCGACACAACCACTATGTCGCATACCAAACTTTAGTGTCGCAGATTGTGTCGCAAAAACACAGAAAACCAGAATTTTAAAGTCAAAGTTACTGTACAAAAAAGGCAAATTTTACTGTAGCAGTACTGTAGCAAATCTACTGTAGCAAAGTCAACATTTTAGAATTTTTGCTACAAACCGTCACCAACGGGCCAAACATGTTTTCCAACAAACAAACAATTACAAACGTACGGACAAACACTGGATATACTAGTTGTGTACAACTAAACGAAACGTCTCGTGAGACGCATACTTACATAACTTCATATGATTAGGCATTTGAAGGTTACGGGTTCAGAGAACCTACTTGCTTTACTTACTACTTGCTAATTGCAACTGATTACTACAAGACTCAGGTGAGTCTTACGGCCCCACTTTTACTGTTTTATCTTATTGGGGGAGAAACATGCTACTACTTTTCCTTGAACACAAGTACTAAACTGTTTACTATACCAAACGGAATTGCATGAGTTTACTTACAAACAGAAGTCTCTCCATCATATATCGTTAGTTATGGACTTAAGCGCGAACACTAGTTAATGGATCCATTAGGGAAATGACCCTCCCCGCCCGGGGCAGTAGCGCTGCCACGTACTGATTTACACGTAGAAACGGGTGACTACTTATTCGTTACTGATGCTTGCTCAACTACGAGCATGTCACGGGAGCAAACTTATTACTTACGGGTTAAGCTTCGATTATGAGCCTCATGGCAACGGTATAAACTTACTTATTTACATTTGCTGGACTGCAAATACTGATTTTACGATTGCTGGATTGCAATGGCTGATTTTTACGCCTACGGGCATTACTAATGAAATCTCGTGTTCAAAGCCGATATTACTTACAAACCTGTGAGATTCACCAACCTTTTGGTTGACACTTTTTAGCATGTTTTCTCAGGTACCCGGATGGAGTAGGATTACTCCAGGATTTTAGCTAGAGTCGCATGATTTCAACACAACTGCATTAACGGAGATTCTTAGCATTATCTTTTGTACATTACGATTATGTAATAGAATCTCCCGCTATACGCGTGGACTCTAGGGGAAACTACATTTTGTATACGAAAACACTAAGTTTTCAAACATTATATCTATGGAATGTAACTAATTTACAAACGTTGCATATAGATGTCGTTTGCTTTATCTTTGTGCTGTGATATTTGATTAGTAACACCCCAAACTATGCTTCCGCAAAACAGTGAATTTCGGGGGTGTTACAGATTGGTATCAGAGCCTAAGGTTATAGTGAACTAGGTTGCATTTAGTGGGCCTAGACTATGACCGTTAGGCAGTATTCTCTTATTAGACATGACTGGTTCAGGAATTACAGCATACGACTTTAATTTAACATAGCCTGATCAACTATGTACAATTAAGGAAAGATGATGTAAGGTCTGAAATAATTATGTTGAACGGGGATACGTTAGTTGACTCTGACCACGAGAGCCGGACCATTACTTGATACGTGCTAGACAATAGGCTGGATATGATATATGTATATATATTGGCCTCGTCTTACTTACATTCTGCCACAGGAATGGCAAACACACCACCTAATCCGTCACACTCTCACTCACATGGGTCACGGAACCCACGAGTAGCCAGGAGGAACACAAGGTCGCCTCGAAATAGTCCTTATCCTGTACATAACTCTCAGAACTCGGCACATCTCACGTTGCCAGTATTGGCTACCCAATTCCGCCATCAAGAGCAAAGACTCGAAAGTCTTGAACGGGAACAACTCCGAATGACCTACCTGCTTCGCCAGGCACTTGATCACATATCCCAACTCCAGCGAGAACAAGAGGATACCAACCTCTCTGTAAGCATAATTCAGGAGTCAATGACCGCCGAATTAGGTGCGGATGAACTTGTACGAAACCGACTAGAGGAATGTGAACAGCGTTCACAGGAGACTGAGGATCACTCTCGAGCACTAACCCAACGACTGGCCTTGGTGGAAGACAACGCCAAGCAAACTAACAGACTAGCAGAAACCGTGGACCGCCTTGTCGCGCTGATGGAACAGATTAATCTACATTAAGACTAGCGTAGTCTTTGTCTTGTAATCTATCTCGTAACCTAATGACTATCTAGCGCTATTCTATAAACTAGTCGGATGTAACAATTCCCGACACCTTTTGTAATATCTCTGTAGGATGTAACCTTTGAACTCACATTATCTATCAAACTTCCCTTGATATTTCAACTCATAATAATTGTCATTTTTCCACGTTGATGTTATGTATTACTGCTTTTATACATGTACATCTGTGACAATTACAAGTTCCTACAAAATCTCATGTATCTTCATTCCTTTTATTGAAGAATCATGCCGCCAAAGACAAGACCATACACCGATGCCCATATTACCTCCCTTATAACCCAGGCTGTTACTGAAGCCTTGGCTCGGAATACTCCACCAAATTCTTCGAGAAACAGCGATGCCGCTGAAACCTCTGCTGCTAAACCTTGTTCTTACAAGGACTTCCAGAACTGCAAACCTCTAAACTTTGCAGGTACCGAGGGAGCTATCGGTCTAGTACGCTGGATCGAGAAAGTTGAGTCTGTATTTCTTATCTGCAACTGTGCGGAGGGAGATAAGGTTAAGTTCTCCGTTAGTACTTTTACTGACACCGCACTCACCTGGTGGAACACTTATGCCCAGACTGTGAGTGTTGCTACTGCTTAACAACTCCCGTGGGAGGAGTTGAAGAAGATGTTGAGGGGCGAGTATTGCCCCAGGGATGAATTGAAACAACTAGAAGTGGAATTCTGGAACCACAAGATGCAGGGTGATGATATCACCGGATACACTAACCGTTTCCACCAACTGGCACTCCTGTGCCCAACCATGGTCGATCCTGAGTACAAGAGGATCGAGAAATTCGTTGATGGTCTTCCCGAGAGACTACAGGACCTGGTGACTTCATCCAAACCGGGTACTATTCAGAGCGCCATCCGTATGGCTCATGAACTAACGGCAAATTCTGTCCGCCGTGGTACAACTTCAACCCCATCTGCAAACAACAAACGCAAGTGGGAAGGTAACCCCAACTCATCCAACCAAACCTCCAACAAAAAGCCTGAGTACATTAAGGCTTATACATCTGGAACTTCGGAGAAGAAAGGGTACAGCGGGAGCAGACCCTACTGTCCCAAATGCAACCGCCACCATGACGGTTCTTGCCCTTGCTCCAACTGCAAACGGTTCGGGCATCTAGCCAAGGATTGCCGAACCAACATTTCTACCCCCAACACCAATGCACCAAAGGCCTGCTTTGGGTGCGGAAATTCAGGGCACTTCAAGAAAGATTGCCCAAAGCTGAAAAACAACAACAACCCTGCTCGTGGTAGAGCATTCGTTATCAAGGCTGGGGAAGCCAGACAAGACCCGAACGTCGTGACGGGTACGTTCCTTCTCAACGACCTTACTGCTTCTGTATTATTTGATACCGGTGCCGATAGAAGATTCATTTCTGAGAAATTTAGCCCTTTACTTGATATAACTCCCACTGCCTTAGGTGCTAAATACATTGTAGAATTAGCTAACGGAAAACTGATTGAGACTGATAGCATCATACACAACTGTACACTTAACCTCACGAACGAAACGTTTTCCATTGATTTAATCCCTGTCGAGATCGGCAGCTTCGATATTATTGTCGGTATGGATTGGTTATCCAAGCACCGAGCTGAAATCATCTGTCATGACAAACTCGTTCGCATACCTCTTTTCTCCGGTGGAACCTTAGTCCTACAAGGGGAGACCGGTAGACGGAATTTAAATATTGTATCCTGTCTGAAAATGAGAAAATATCTACGAAAAGGGTATCAAGCCATCCTCGCACATGTAACGGAGAAGAAGTCGGAGGAGAAGCGACTTGAGGATGTTCCGATCGTGCGGGATTTCCCGGAAGTCTTTCCTGAAGACTTGCCCGGACTTCCGCCACCTAGACAAGTTGAATTCCAAATCGAACTCGTGCCCGGAGCTGCACCCGTGGCACGAGCCCCTTACCGTTTAGCACCATCCGAAATGCAGGAGTTGTCTAACCAACTACAGGAACTCCTGGACAGAGGATTCATTCCACCAAGTTCCTCACCTTGGGGAGCTCCGGTCTTATTCGTGAAAAAGAAAGATGGATCTTTCCGCATGTGTATCGACTACCGAGAGCTGAATAAGCTAACCATAAAGAATCGGTACCCACTTCCTAGAATCGATGACCTGTTTGACCAACTCCAGGGATCGAGTGTTTACTCAAAGATTGATCTACGGTCGGGTTATCATCAACTCCGAGTCCGTGACAATGATATCCCAAAGACAGCCTTCCGAACTCGTTATGGGCATTACGAATTCCAAGTGATGCCATTCGGGTTGACCAACGCACCGGCCGTATTCATGGACCTTATGAATCGGGTGTGCAAACCATATCTTGACAAATTCGTCATTGTGTTCATCGACGATATACTTATTTACTCGCGCAACGAGCAGGAACATGCTCAACATCTGAAAACCATTCTTGGACTTCTGAAACACGAAGAGTTATATGCCAAATTCTCTAAGTGTGAGTTCTGGATTCGAACCGTTCAATTCCTCGGGCACGTGATTGACAGCCAAGGAATTCATGTTGATCCCGCCAAGATTGAAGCAATCAAGGGCTGGGAGTCACCGACCACTCCAACCGAAGTGAGACAATTCTTAGGTCTTGCTGGTTACTACCGCCGATTCATCGAAAACTTTTCAAGAATAGCTGTTCTCCTAACCACACTGACTCAGAAAGATAAGAAGTTCGATTGGACTGATAAACAAGAGTCAGCCTTCCAGCTATTGAAAAACAAACTTTGCAGTGCACCAATCTTGTCCTTACCCGAGGGCACCGATGACTTCGTAGTTTACTGCGATGCCTCACACCAAGGACTTGGTTGTGTGTTGATACAACGAGAAAAAGTCATTGCCTATGCCTCACGACAACTAAAAATTCACGAGAAAAACTATACGACCCACGACCTCGAGTTAGGTGCTGTGGTCTTCGCATTGAAAATCTGGAGACATTATCTCTACGGTACGAAAAGCACTATCTTCACTGATCACAAAAGTCTCCAACACATATTCGATCAGAAGGATCTAAACATGAGGCAACGTCGCTGGGTTGAGTTACTTAGTGACTACGACTGCGAGATCAAATACCATCCGGGCAAGGCTAACGTAGTTGCCGATGCCTTAAGCCGAAAAGAACGAGTGAAACCCCTTCGAGTCCGAGCACTTTCTATGACAATTCATAACGAGCTTCCTGCTCAAATCCTTACCGCTCAACTTGAAGCACTCAACGATGAAAACTTGAAAAATGAAGCCTTGCGAGGCTTGGATAAACAATTCGAAATCAAACCCGATGGAACTCGATACTTCTCTAACCGGGTGTGGTTACCCAAATTCGGAAACTTGCGAGATTTAGTGATGGCTGAAGCTCACAAATCTCGATACTCTATACATCCTGGTTCTGATAAGATGTATCATGACGTCAAAGGGTTGTATTGGTGGCCTAACATGAAAGCTGACATTGCCTTGTACGTCAGTAAATGCCTAACCTGTTCCAAAGTCAAGGCCGAACACCAAAGACCCTCGGGGTTGCTCCAACAACCTGAAATTCCTCAATGGAAATGGGAACAGATTTCCATGGACTTCATCACCCCCACTACCGAAAACTTCGAGTGGTTGCGATACCATTTGGGTGATCGTGGACCGTCTCACGAAATCTTCTCATTTTCTGGCCATCAAGGAAACCGACAAGATGGAGCGTCTGACTCGCATCTATGTCAAAGAAATCATCTCGCGACACGGTGTACCTATCTCGATCATCTCGGATAGGGACAGCCGTTTCACTTCTAACTTTTGGCAATCACTACAGAAATCTCTTGGTACTCGTCTGGATATGAGTACTGCTTATCACCCGCAAACCGATGGCCAAAGCGAGCGAACTATTCAAACACTGGAGGATATGCTACGAGCCTGCGTAGTTGACTTCGGTACTTCTTGGGAAAATCACTTATCGTTGTGCGAGTTTTCGTACAACAACAGTTACCACACCAGCATAAAGGCTGCACCCTTCGAGGCACTTTACGGACGTAAGTGCCGATCACCTATCTGTTGGACTGAGTTAGGAGATTCCAAACTCACGGGTCCGGAAATCATTCAGGAGACTACTGAGAAAATCATCGGTATCCAAAACCGGCTGAAAGCCGCACGTGATCGTCAGAAAAGCTATGCTGACGTGAGACGCAAACACCTTGAGTTCCAGGTAGGGGACAAGGTACTCCTCAAAGTGGCACCGTGGAAGGGTGTCATTCGATTCGGAAAGCGAGGCAAACTAAATCCTAGATACATCGGACCATTCGAAATCCTGGAAAGGATTGGCCCAGTGGCATACCGCCTGCAACTTCCTGCTGAACTTAGCAGCGTACACAACACATTCCACATTTCTAACTTGAAGAAATGTCTGTCTGACGAGACACTGATTATACCGCTCGACGAAATCCAAATCGATGATAAACTTCATTTTGTCGAGGAACCTATGGAAATCATGGACCGTGAGGTCAAACGATTGAAACAGAGTCGTATTCCCATCGTAAAGGTCAGGTGGAATTCTAGGCGCGGCCCTGAGTTCACCGGGGAACGGGAAGACCAAATACGACAGAAATACCCACATCTCTTCCCACATAACGCACCGTCCGTGCACCCAAGCTAATTTCGGGACGAAATTTCTTTAACAAGGGGAGAATGTAACACCTGCATAATTAGGATAATTAATTATGCCTAATTGTTTGTAACTAGTTGTAATTAGTATGTAATAGGACTAATTACAGGCTCTATTTGTATGTATATATAAGGTGAATTATATATATGTGTGTGTACTTACGCGATTTGGATAAATCGTGCGAATTAACCGGACGGAGTCCGACACAGTTTACTTGGACGTTGGTGACAAAAATTTACTTAAATAATGAAAACGTATTTTGTTATATAAAATACGCAACCGAACGAGCATTGTTTATATATTATTGTGACGACATTTTAACTAGCGCAACAAAACGTAATAAACGCGACTTAATAATTTAAATATTGCGACAAATGTTTTTATTATTAATTTCAGAGTATTTTTATTTAAATATTCCAGTTACATTTTTTAAAATATAACGGTTTGGTTAAATACTATAAACAAAGGATTAAACGATTAGGACACGGAGTAAATACTGAGTTTTAGGGAGCGTTTGCCCCTCCTTCCTTCTTTGGATCAGCCAAACCCCACCCCCATTCTCACTTCTCTCTTTCATTTTTTCATCATCACAAAACACACACAAACCAAACTCTCTCAACTCCAATCTACACCAAATTTTCGGAATCAAATCCCAACCACGAAAATTACATATTCGGAATCACCATCACGAGTGGAGCAAGAATATCAAGATCGTTTTCACCATTTCATCCTCCATTTAGCTCGATTTGCAAAAGTAAGAAATTTCTAAAATCTTAGATCTATTCAATTTGGTGTAATGTTTTGATGTTTTGATGTGTACACAACATAGTTATAACCTAATACAAGAAGAAAACACGATTTTATAGCTCAAAAATGGATTAGATTTGCGTTTTTGGTCGGAAAATCACGAAACCCGAAAGTTTCTGGGCTGATGTTCATCTTTGCGACACAACGTTTGTGTCGCATGCTATGTCGCATAAACCATTTAGTGTCGTATTTTGTGTCGTACGTTATGTCGCACTATTGTGTCGCACTTTTTATGCGACACAACCCTTATGTCGCTATTAAATTAGCATCGCAAGCTTTTGCGACACAACCACTGTGTCGCAGAGCTCTTGTGTCGCACTTTATGCGACACAACCACTATGTCGCATACCAAACTTTAGTGTCGCAGATTGTGTCGTAAAAACACAGAAAACCAGAATTTTAAAGTCAAAGTTACTGTACAAAAAAGGCAAATTTTACTGTAGCAGTACTGTAGCAAATCTACTGTAGCAAAGTCAACATTTTAGAATTTTTTGCTACAAACCGTCACCAACGGGCCAAACATGTTTTCCAACAAACAAACAATTACAAACGTACGGACAAACACTGGATATACTAGTTGTGTACAACTAAACGAAACGTCTCGTGAGACGCATACTTACATAACTTCATATGATTAGGCATTTGAAGGTTACGGGTTCAGAGAACCTACTTGCTTTACTTACTACTTGCTAATTGCAACTGATTACTACAAGACTCAGGTGAGTATTACGGCCCCACTTTTACTGTTTTATCTTATTGGGGGAGAAACATGCTACTACTTTTCCTTGAACACAAGTACTAAACTGTTTACTATACCAAACGGAATTGCATGAGTTTACTTACAAACAGAAGTCTCTCCATCATATATCGTTAGTTATGGACTTAAGCGCGAACACTAGTTAATGGATCCATTAGGGAAATGACCCTCCCCGCCCGGGGCAGTAGCGCTGCCACGTACTGATTTACATGTAGAAACGGGTGACTACTTATTCGTTACTGATGCTTGCTCAACTACGAGCATGTCACGGGAGCAAACTTATTACTTACGGGTTAAGCTTCGATTATGAGCCTCATGGCAACGGTATAAACTTACTTATTTACATTTGCTGGACTGCAAATACTGATTTTACGATTGCTGGATTGCAATGGCTGATTTTTACGCCTACGGGCATTACTAATGAAATCTCGTGTTCAAAGCCGATATTACTTACAAACCTGTGAGATTCACCAACCTTTTGGTTGACACTTTTTAGCATGTTTTCTCAGGTACCCGGATGGAGTAGGATTACTCCAGGATTTTAGCTAGAGTCGCATGATTTCAACACAACTGCATTAACGGAGATTCTTAGCATTATCTTTTGTACATTACGATTATGTAATAGAATCTCCCGCTATACGCGTGGACTCTAGGGGAAACTACATTTTGTATACGAAAACACTAAGTTTTCAAACATTATATCTATGGAATGTAACTAATTTACAAACGTTGCATATAGATGTCGTTTGCTTTATCTTTGTGCTGTGATATTTGATTAGTAACACCCCAAACTATGCTTCCGCAAAACAGTGAATTTCGGGGGTGTTACATTATTCAATACGCAAATTAAAGTAATTGTAATAGGAAAGTATGTTTTATTATGATTGTTAGGTCGTATCGTATAAGGATTTGAGGTTGTAAAAGTTCGACACTTAGTGAAAATGCGAGTTTTCAATGTTCTGGTTTGTGCGACGTCGCATGCGACGTTGCAAGCGACGTAAGGTGCGACGTAAGGTGCGACGTAGGCATGTACGTCGCATGATGCGACCTTCGCAAATCAATGCGACGTAGGGGGCGGCGTCGCTAATGCGACGTTGGCTCGGTTTGCGACGTTGGGGTCTACGTCGCCATGTATGACATCCGCAATTTAATGCGACGTAAAGGGCTGCGTCGCTAGTGCGACGTTGAGGTTTTTGTGCGACGTAGGCCGCGACGTCGCAGAGGCTCCTGGCCAGGTGCGACGTAGCGGTCTGATGGCCGGAAATTTAGTCGAAAACGAGTTTTCCGGTTTCCGTTCGGTCCAAATCTTTTACCCAACCCTTATATGAACATATTAAGCCTATTTAAACCATAAACTAGTAAAAATGATCAAAAACGAGAGATGTCGGGATTTGTCGGAAACTTACAAAATGTCGGATGAAAAATCCGAAAAGATAGGAATGTAGATCGTGTCGTCGTGGTCACTTTTCTCCAAACGAGTGGTATGATTCGGCGATGTTTTGTGGTGTTATTTTGCGATTTTGGTGATGAATGTGGGTTGGTGATTGAAAGTAAAAGAAAGAGAGAGAGAGAGAATGGAAAATAGAAATGAAGAAGAAAAGGAAATGGTGGGAGGTTAAATCCTCCACCATTTTCAGTCTGCGCACTGCGCCTCGCGCAGTGTTCGTTTACCCCGTCGTTTAAACGTTAAATAATTATTTTAAATATTAAATGGTACGTTTTAAAATACAAATAATTACGCGACGTTTCTATTTAAATATTTTACAAACAGGTTTGAATACTTTTGTTTTTAAATCGTGTAAACTTTAATCGTGTAATACGAGGCAGTTACTAATTGTTATAAAATAGCATTTCGGTCATAATTGCGTTATTTTAGTTTATAAACATTCGTTCACCAGCATCCGTATTAACCGAATAGAATCTCATTCTATTTAAGTTGCGTACGATTTAAGCCAAATCGCAAAGTTGTATATATTTACCAACATATAATCCGATACATAAATTAGCCTAACACAGAACTAATTACATGTATTAACAAAGAATTAGGCGCTAATACTAGCCCTAATTTGGCGGTTGTTACATTCTCCCCTTGTTAAAAGAATTTCGTCCCGAAATTAGCTCGATTGCACGGTCGGTGCGTTGTCTGGGAAGAGATGTGGGTATTTCTGTCGCATTTGGTCTTCCCGTTCCCAGGTGAATTCAGGACCACGTCTAGAATTCCACCTGACTTTTACGATGGGAATACGACTCTGTTTGAGTTGTTTGACCTCGCGGTCCATGATTTCCATAGGTTTCTCGACGAAATGAAGTTTATCATCGATTTGAATTTCGTCGAGCGGTATAATCAGTGTCTCGTCAGACAGACATTTCTTCAGATTAGAAATGTGAAATGTATTGTGAACGCTGCTAAGCTCAGCAGGAAGTTGCAGGCGGTATGCCACTTGACCAATCTTTTCAAGAATTTCGAATGGTCCGATGTATCTAGGATTTAGTTTGCCTCGTTTTCCAAATCGAATGACACCTTTCCACGGTGCCACTTTGAGAAGTACCTTGTCCCCTACTTGGAACTCAAGGTGTTTGCGTCTCACGTCAGCATAGCTTTTCTGACGATCACGCGCGGCTTTTAGTCGGTTTTGTATGCCGACGATCTTTTTAGTTGTTTCATGTATGATTTCTGGACCGGTGAGTTGTGTATCCCCCACCTCAGTCCAACAGATAGGTGACCGGCACTTACGACCGTACAGTGCCTCGAAGGGTGCAGCCTTTATGCTGGTGTGATAACTGTTGTTGTACGAGAACTCGCACAACGGTAAGTGATTTTCCCAAGAAGTACCGAAGTCAACTACGCAGGCTCGTAGCATGTCTTCCAGTGTTTGTATGGTTCGTTCGCTCTGGCCGTCGGTTTGAGGATGGTAAGCCGTACTCATGTCCAGACGAGTACCAAGAGAATTTTGCAGTGATTGCCAGAAGCGAGAAGTAAATCGAGCATCTCGGTCGGAGATGATTGAGATGGGCACGCCGTGTCTTGACACGATTTCTTTCAGGTAGATCCGTGTCAAACGTTCCATCTTATCAGTTTCCTTGATGGCTAGGAAATGAGCAGATTTAGTGAGTCGGTCAACGATCACCCAAATGGTATCGCAACCGTTAGAAGTTTTCGGGAGTTTAGTAATGAAATCCATGGTGATCTGCTCCCATTTCCATTGTGGTATTTCAGGTTGTTGTAGCAAACCGGAAGGTTTCTGGTGTTCAGCTTTAACTTTAGAACAAGTAAGACACTTGCTAACATAGGTTGCAATGTCAGCTTTCATGTTGGGCCACCAGTACATTTCCTTGATGCCGTGATACATTTTGTCGGCACCGGGGTGTATAGAGTATTTAGACTTGTGAGCTTCATCCATCACCATGTCTCGCAGGTTCCCAAAACTTGGCAACCAGATTCGATTCGAGAAGTATTTGGCCCCGTTAGGTTTGGTTTCAAATTGTTTGTCCATGCCCCGCAAGGCCTCGTTTATCAAGTTTTCTGGTTTGAGTGCTTCGAGTTGAGCTGTGCGAGCTTGATTGATGAGGTCGTTGTGAATGGTCATACCGAGGGCTCGAACTCGAAGTGGTTTCACTCGTTCTTTTCGGCTTAAGGCATCGGCGACAACATTCGCCTTGCCTGGATGATAGCGAATTTCGCAATCGTAATCAGTGAGTAACTCGACCCATCGACGTTGCCTCATATTGAGATCCTTTTGATCGAAGATATGTTGGAGACTTATATGATCAGCAAAGATTGTACACTTGGTACCGTATAAGTAGTGTCTCCAGATTTTTAGAGCGAATACAACAGCCCCCAACTCTAGGTCATGAGTTGTGTAATTCTTTTCGTGGACCTTGAGTTGTCGAGAGGCGTAAGCGATAACCTTGTCTCGTTGCATCAGCACGCAACCAAGACCTTGGTGTGAAGCATCATAGTATACCACGAAGTCATCGTTGCCTTCGGGTAAAGATAAGATAGGTGCACTGCAGAGTTTCTGTTTTAGTAGTTGAAAAGCTGACTCCTGTTTGTCAGTCCAATCGAATTTCTTTTCTTTTTGAGTCAGTGCAGTGAGAGGTAGGGCTATTTTCGAAAAATTCTCAATGAATCGCCTGTAGTATCCGGCGAGTCCTAAGAATTGGCGTACCTCGGTTGATGTTGTAGGTGCTTGCCAACACTTGATGGCCTCGATTTTTGAAGGATCGACATGAATCCCTTGATTGTCAATGACGTGTCCAAGGAATTGAACGGTTTGCATCCAGAACTCACACTTAGAGAATTTGGCGTATAACTCTTCGTGTTTGAGTAGCTCTAGGATAGTTTTCAGGTGGTGCGCGTGTTCTTGTTCAGTGCGCGAGTAAATCAAGATGTCATCGATAAAGACGATAACAAACTTGTCAAGGTAAGGTTTGCACACCCGATTCATAAGGTCCATGAATACCGCCGGTGCGTTGGTTAAGCCGAATGGCATCACTTGGAATTCATAATGCCCGTAGCGAGTTCGGAAAGCTGTTTTAGGAATATCTTCATCACGAACTCGGAGTTGGTGATAACCTGACCGTAGATCGATCTTCGAGTAGAAACTCGACCCCTGAAGTTGGTCGAACAGGTCATCGATGCGTGGAAGTGGGTAACGGTTCTTGACAGTTAATTTGTTGAGTTCACGGTAGTCGATGCACATGCGGAAAGAACCGTCTTTCTTTTTCACAAACAGGACCGGAGCTCCCCAAGGTGAGGAACTTGGTCGAATGAATCCCTTGTCTAGGAGTTCCTGTAACTGAGTAGACAACTCCTGAAGTTCGGATGGGGCTAGTCGGTAAGGGGCTCGTGCCACGGGTGCTGCACCGGGCACAAGATCAATAGAGAACTCGACTTGTCTAGTTGGCGGTAGGCCAGGCAAGTCTTCAGGAAAGACTTCTGGGAAGTCTCGAACAATAGGCACATCCTCAAGTCGCTTCTCCACCGACTTTTTCTCCATAACGTGTGCGAGGATTGCCTGGTACCCTTTCCTCAAGTATTTTCGGGTTTTCATGCAAGAAATGATATTTATTCTCGTCCCACCGGTCTCCCCTTGTATGCTCAAAGTTCCACCGGTGACGAGAGGAATGCGTACAATTTTCTCAAAGCAAACGATTTCGGCTCGGTGGTTGGACAACCAATCCATACCGATGATGAGGTCAAAGCTGCCGATTTCGACAGGTATCAAGTCAATGGAAAAGAGCTCGTTAGATAGGTTTAAAGTGCAATTAGGTATCACACTGTCGGCCTCAATAAGTTTTCCGTTTGCCAATTCTACCGTGTACTTAGAATCTAAGGCAATAGGTGTGGTGTCAAGTAGTGGATAAAACTCGTCAGAAATAAAGCTCTTATCAGCACCAGTATCAAATAATACAGATGCAGTCAAGTTTTTGAGAAGAAACGTACCCGTGACCACATTCGGGTCTTGACGGGCTTCCCCAGATTTCAGCACAAAAGCTCTTCCTCGAGCATTGTTGTTATTCCTGTTGTTGTTGTTGTTCAGCTTCGGGCAGTCTTTCTTGAAATTCCCCGTACCGTTGCACCCATAACAGGTCTTTGGTGCAGAGGTGTTGGTGTCAGTAGTGTTTGATCTACAATCCTTAGCCAAGTGTCCAAATCTCTTACACTTGCTACAGGGACACGAACCATGGTGGTGTCGTTGGCACTTGGAGCAGTAGGGCTTGATTCCCTTGTACGCTCCCTTGTCATCAAAACTGGAGGTGTAGGCTTTAATGGTTTCAGGTTTCTTGGTTTGGTGGTTGTTGTGGTTGTCTGACCATTTTCTTTTATTGTTGTTGGAGGATGGAGTGGGTGGTTCTGGGTCCTCGTTCATAGCTAGAAGTTCATGGGCCAACCGAATGGCGCCATGAAGAGTGGTTTGGTTGGATGAGGCGACATTTCCCCAGACGGGTTCCGGGAGGCCGCGGATGTATTTCTTAATCTTGTCGGGCCCAGTACCTGCCATAGCTGGGCGAAGGACGGTGAGTTGTTGGAACCTGGTGGTGTATCCAACGATATCAGTTCCTTGCACTTTTAAGTTCCAGAACTCTTCGTCCAGCTTGTGAAGTTGTTTGGATGGGCAGTACTCATCCGTGAGCATTTTCTTTAGATCCTCCCAAGGGAGTAGGTAAGCGGTGTCAATCCCCACAGACTAGGTATAGGAATTCCACCACGAGAGGGCACCATCTTCGAGGGTGCAGGTGGAGAATTTGACTTTGTCGTCCTCCGCACATTTGCTGATGCGGAAAACAGATTCCATCTTTTCGAACCATCTGATAAGTCTGATGGCTCCTTCGGTTCCCTTGAAGCTCAAGGGTTTGCAGTTTTGAAAATCCTTGTATGAACAAGGTTTAGCAGCAGAGGTTTCAGCGGCATCGCTGTTTCTTGTGGAGTTTGGTGGAGTATTTCGAGCCAAGGCTTCAGTAACAGCCTGGGTTATGAGAGACGTGATCTGAGCATCAGTGTAAGGTCTTGACTTTGGCGGCATGATTCTTCAATAAAAGAAATGAAGATACATGAGATTTTGTAGAAAAATTGCATTTATTTCAGATGTACATGTATAAAGTTGGTAATACATAACATCAATATAAAAAGGATTATGGCAATTAATATGAGTCGAAACAGCAAGGAATATTTGATAGATGATACGAGTTTAAAGGTTACATCCTGCGGATGTATTACAAAAGGTGTCGGGAATTGTTACATCCGAATGAGACATAGAGTAGTGCTTAGATAGTTACTAGATTACAGGATAGTTTACAAAACAAAGACTACGCTAGTCTTAACGTAGGTTAATCTGCTCCATCATTTCGATGAGACGATCCACAGTATTTGCAAGTCTGCTGGCTTGCCGAGCATTGTCTTCAGCTAATGCTAGTCGCTGTACCAATCCACGGGTATATTCTTCCGTTTCCCGTGAGCGTTGTTCACACTCATCAAGTCTGTGTTTCAAAAGAGCGGTTTCCACGCTTATCTCCACCACTTTGTTGAAAAGAACGTCCACATTATTAACGGTGGTTTCGTGATCCTCAGAGACTTGTTCGATGCGCTCAAGTGATGTAAGTCTCCAGTTTTCGTTGGTTTCTTGCAACACGACATCCATGGTGCGAAGTCGTTGCTCGTGTTGGTTCACCCTAGCGGCTAAGGCCGGCAAGGTGGAGTGAGTGGAATACGGGCCAGCTCGAGGCAACCTGTTGTTCCTCCTTGCTACCCTTGGGTTCTGCGACCCGGATTGAGAACGAGATGAGTTGGATGGGATGTTTGCCATTTCTGAGACAAAGCGTTAGTAAGATTGAGGCCTATATTCATATAGTCCCTATATAATATAGCCTATTGAGTGTCTAGCATAAACATGTTTAAGTCTCGGTTCTCTCGAAGTCAGAGTCTTCTATTGTACCCTGTTCAGCCATAACCCCTTTCAGATCTTACATCATCTTTGCTTAATTGTACATAGTTGATCAGGCTATGTTAAATTAAACTCGTATGATGTAATCACTGAACCGGTTATACCTAATGAGGGATACTGCCTAATGGTCATAGTCTAGGCTCACTAAATGCAACCTAGTTCACTATAACCTTAGGCTCTGATACCAATCTGTAACACCCTCAAATTTAACGGTTTGCGGAAGCATACATTGGGTGTTACTAATCAATATACAAAGCACAAGATTAATAGTAAACGACCTCTAAATGAGACGTTTGTAAAATAGTTACATTTCATAATTTGAATCGTTTGAAAACATATAGTTTTCTTTACAAAAGCATGTAAGCCTAGAGTCCGCGTATGTGGCGGGAGATTCTATTACATAACCATAGTTACAAAAGTTAATGCCAAAGAATCTCCGTTAAATGCAGTTTGGAAATCATGCGACTCTAGCTAGTAATCCTGGAGTGATCCTACTCCGTAAGTGTACCTGAGATACAAAGCTAAACAGTGTCAACCAAAAAGGTTGGTGAATCTCACAGGTTTAGTAATAATTAGGTGTCATGAACCACAAGTATGTACCCGTATTGCTATCAAGCAAAGTAAGTAATTCAGTAAATCAGTACAGTGCCATGAGCTCATAAGTTGAAGCTTAACCGTGTAGTGTGAATATATCACGTACCCTCGTGAGTGCTATCCGCACACTCATATGTAACAAATACTAATATGTCTGTTTCTACGTGTAAATCAGTACGTGGTGGCGCTACCACCCCAGACAGGGATTGTCAGTCCCAAATGGATCCATCTATTAGTAATCGCGCTTAAGTCCATAACTAACAACTTACGATTAGGAGGCTTTCAGTGGATAAAAGTAACTCATGCGTTTGTTTGTAATCAGTAATGTTTTCAGTTCAGTACCTTGTGTTCATATGTAAAACAGTTGCTAAGTATCTCACCCCAAAGTATAAAACAGTAAAAGTGGGGCTGTAAGACTCACCTGAGTCGAGCAGTGGTAAATAGCAAGTAGTAGTAAAGCAAGTAGGTTCTCCGAACCCGTAACCTTCTAGTGCCTAAACACGTAAGGTTAAGTAAGTAGATGTCTCGCAAGACCATCTAGGCTAGTTGTTCATACAACCCGTTGTGTTTAAATGTTGGTTTGTTCGCGTTCGTATCAAAGTATACGGCCCGTTGGTGATTTGTTATAATTAAAGTTTATTATTCAATACGCAAATTAAAGTAATTGTAATAGGAAAGTATGTTTTATTATGATTGTTAGGTCGTATCGTATAAGGATTTGAGGTTGTAAAAGTTCGACACTTAGTGAAAATGCGAGTTTTCAAAGTTCTGGTTTGTGCGACGTCGCATGCGACGTTGCAAGCGACGTAAGGTGCGACGTAGGCATGTACGTCGCATGATGCGACCTTCGCAAATCAATGCGACGTAGGGGGCGGCGTCGCTAATGCGACGTTGGCTCGGTTTGCGACGTTGGGGTCTACGTCGCCATGTATGACATCCGCAATTTAATGCGACGTAAAGGGCTGCGTCGCTAGTGTGACGTTGAGGTTTTTGTGCGACGTAGGCCGCGACGTCGCAGAGGCTCCTGGCCAGGTGCGACGTAGCGGTCTGATGGCCGGAAATTTAGTCGAAAACGAGTTTTCCGGTTTCCGTTCGGTCCAAATCTTTTACCCAACCCTTATATGAACATATTAAGCCTATTTAAACCATAAACTAGTAAAAATGATCAAAAACGAGAGATGTCGGGATTTGTCGGAAACTTACAAAATGTCGGATGAAAAATCCGAAAAGATAGGAATGTAGATCGTGTCGTCGTGGTCACTTTTCTCCAAACGAGTGGTATGATTCGGCGATGTTTTGTGGTGTTATTTTGCGATTTTGGTGATGAATGTGGGTTGGTGATTGAAAGTAAAAGAAAGAGAGAGAGAGAATGGAAAATAGAAATGAAGAAGAAAAGGAAATGGTGGGAGGTTAAATCCTCCACCATTTTCAGTCTGCGCACTGCGCCTCGCGCAGTGTTCGTTTACCCCGTCGTTTAAACGTTAAATAATTATTATAAATATTAAATGGTACGTTTTAAAATACAAATAATTACGCGACGTTTCTATTTAAATATTTTACAAACAGGTTTGAATACTTTTGTTTTTAAATCGTGTAAACTTTAATCGTGTAATACGAGGCAGTTACTAATTGTTATAAAATAGCATTTCGGTCATAATTGCGTTATTTTAGTTTATAAACATTCGTTCACCAACGTCCGTATTAACCGAATAGAATCTCATTCTATTTAAGTTGCGTACGATTTAAGCCAAATCGCAAAGTTGTATATATTTACCAACATATAATCCGATACATAAATTAGCCTAACACAGAACTAATTACATGTATTAACAAAGAATTAGGCGCTAATACTAGCCCTAATTTGGCGGTTGTTACAAGTGGGACGAGCCTAAACATCATTCATTGCATGAAAACCCAAAAATACTTGCGAAAAGGGTACCAGGCAATCCTCGCTCATGTTATGGAGAAAAAGTCGGAGGTGAAACGACTTGAGGATGTGCCTACCGTTCGAGACTTCCCAGAAGTCTTTCCTGAAGACTTGCCTGGCCTTCCGCCACCTAGACAAGTCGAATTTTCTATTGATCTTGTGCCCGGTGCAGCACCCGTGGCACGAGCCCCTTACCGACTAGCCCCATCCGAACTTCAGGAGTTGTCTACTCAGTTACAGGAACTCCTGGACAAGGGATTTATTCGACCAAGTTCCTCACCTTGGGGAGCTCCGGTCCTGTTTGTGAAAAAGAAAGACGGTTCTTTCCGCATGTGCATCGACTACCGTGAACTCAACAAATTAACTGTCAAGAACCGTTACCCACTTCCTCGCATTGATGACCTGTTCGACCAACTTCAGGGGTCGAGTTTTTATTCAAAGATTGACCTACGGTCAGGTTATCATCAACTCCGAGTTCGTGATGACGAAATCCCGAAAACAGCTTTCCGAACTCGCTACGGGCATTACGAATTCCAAGTGATGCCATTCGGCTTGACTAATGCACCGGCTGTATTCATGGACCTTATGAATCGGGTGTGCAAACCTTATCTCGACAAGTTTGTTATCGTTTTCATCGATGACATCCTGATTTACTCGCGCACTGAACAAGAACACGCGCAACACCTGAAAACTATCCTAGAGCTGCTCAAACACGAAGAGTTATATGCCAAATTATCTAAGTGTGAGTTCTGGATGCAAACCGTTCAATTCCTTAGACACGTCATTGAAAATCAAGGGATACATGTCGATCCTTCAAAAATCGAGGCTATCAAGTGCTGGCAAGCACCCACTACACCTACGGAAGTACGTCAATTCTTAGGACTCGTCGGATACTACAGGCGATTCATTGAGAATTTTTTGAAAATAGCCCTACCTCTCACTGCACTGACTCAAAAAGAAAAGAAGTTCGATTGGACTGACAAACAGGAGTCAGCTTTTCAGCTGCTAAAACAGAAACTCTGTAGTGCACCTATCTTATCCTTACCCGAAGGCAACGATGACTTCGTGGTATACTGTGACGCTTCACACCAAGGTCTTGGTTGCGTATTGATGCAACGAGACAAAGTCATTGCTTACGCCTCACGACAACTCAAGGTCCACGAAAAGAATTACACAACTCATGACCTAGAGTTGGGGGCTGTTGTATTCGCTCTAAAAATTTGGAGACACTACTTATACGGTACCAAGTGTACAATCTTTACTGACCACAAAAGTCTCCAACATATCTTCGATCAAAAGGATCTCAACATGAGGCAACGTCGATGGGTCGAGTTGCTTACTGATTACGATTGCGAGATTCGCTATCATCCGGGCAAGGCAAATGTTGTTGCCGATGCCTTAAGCCGAAAAGAACGAGTGAAACCACTTCGAGTTCGAGCTCTCAGTATGACCATTCACAACGACCTCATCAATCAAACTCTCACCGCTCAACTCTAAGCACTCAAACCTGAAAACTTGATAAACAAGGCCTTGCGAGGCATGGATCAACAATTTGAAACCAAACCCAACGGGGCCAAATACTTCTCGAACCGAATATGGTTACCAAGTGTTGGGAACCTGCGAGACTTGGTGATGGATGAAGCTCACAAGTCCAAATACTCTATACACCCCGGTGCCGACAAAATGTATCATGGCATCAAGGAAATGTATTGGTGGCCCAACATGAAAGCTGACATTGCAACCTATGTTAGCAAGTGTCTTACTTGTTCCAAAGTTAAAGCTGAACACCAGAAACCTTCCGGTTTGCTACACCAACCGGAAATCCCTGAATGGAAATGGGAGCAGATTACTATGGATTTCATTACTAAACTCCCGAAAACACCTAGCGGTTGCGATACCATTTGGGTGATCATCGACCGACTCACTAAATCTGCTCATTTCCTGCCTATCAAAGAAACTGACAAGATGGAACGTTTGACACGGATCTACTTGAAAGAGGTCGTGTCAAGACACGGCATGCCCATCTCAATCATCTCTGATAGAGATGCTCGATTTACTTCTCACTTCTGGCAATCCTTACAAAAATCCCTCGGTACTCGTTTGGATATGAGTACTGCATACCACCCACAAACTGACGGCCAGAGCGAACGAACTATACAAACACTGGAGGATATGCTACGAGCCTGCATAGTTGACTTCGGTAAAAACTGGGAAAACCACTTACCCTTGTGCGAATTCTCGTACAACAACAGCTACCACACCAGCATTAAGGCTGCACCCTTCGAGGCACTTTACGGTCGAAAGTGCCGGTCACCGATCTGTTGGACTGAGGTGGGGGATACACAACTCACCGGTCCAGAAATCATTCACGAAACAACTGAAAAGATCTTTGGTATACAAAACCAGCTGAAAGCCGCATGTGATCGTCAGAAAAGCTATGCTGACGTGAGACGCAAACACCTCGAGTTCCAAGTGGGAGATCGAGTTCTTCTGAAAGTGTCGCCTTGGAAAGGCGTCATCCGTTTTGGCAAACGTGGGAAACTGAATCCCAGGTACATTGGACCATTCGAGATCTTTGAAAGGATTGGTCCAGTGGCTTACCGACTGCAGCTACCTACCGAACTCAGTAGCGTGCACCCTATCTTCCACATTTCTAACTTGAAGAAATGTCTGTCTGATGAGACACTGATTATACCCCTCGATGAAATACACATTGATGACAAACTACACTTTGTCGAGGAACCCGCGGAAATACTGGACCGAGAGGTCAAGCGTTTGAAACAGAGTCGTATTCCCATTGTTAAAGTTCGGTGGAATTCGAGGCGTGGTCCTGAATTCACTTGGGAACGGGAAGACCAAATGCGACTGAAATACCCACACTTGTTCATAGACTCTACTCCTACCGACACCGCGACTACAAGCTAATTTCGGGACGAAATTCTCCTAACAAGGGGAGAAATATTTCAAGTTATATTTTCATAACCCAAGTTGGGTCGGCTCAAACCCGCGGACCCAACTCCAAACCGACCCACGACCCGCTCCTATAAAAACCCTTTATCCCTTTCATTCTCATTTCACCATCAACACTTCACGCAACTCTCTCTCTTTTCCCTCATTTTCGGCAGCCCAAAACCCCTCAAAAAGGCCCAAAATCATCACCAAAAACGCAGAAATTCACGAAGTTGATTCAAGAAGAACGATCACCAACTCGATCTCTCCATCTTCATCTTTTTCGTTTTCAATTTCGAGGTATAAAATGTTAAAACTCTTCTAAATTACTTGTAAAGCTTCTTTTTACATGCTAGAACATTTACTCAACAAGATTATGTCCAAAAACCCCGTCGAAAACGCTTTGAAAATCGAAAATCGCTTGAAAAACGCTGACAATTCATCTCGCGAGTTGAGATCCCAGATCTCGGCCGTCCTGCGAGTCGAACCGAGATCTCGACTCGCGAAGCCATCCTGCGAATCGGAATCACCTAATAACCGAACTGACCCGCGAGTTGACCTACGAGTCGAGTTGACCTGCGAGTCGAAGATGACTTGCGAGTCGAGTTGACCTGCGAGTCGAAGATGACTTGTGAGTCGAGTTGCCCTGTGAACCGAATTGACCCGCGAGTCGAGTTGACCTGCAATTCGAGTTGGCCTGCGAGTCGAGTTCTCTCAGCTCGGTTCGCAGCCCACTTTGTCTTTCGAACCCAAATTCTGTAATAAAAAGCACTAATATGAACTAAGATTTAACACTTGATTTTACACCGAAATTAGATTTCAAATGCGTTTTTTGATAAAGCAATATAGTAGAAATAAAATTTTTCCGAGCTGACTTGGCAGCTCGACCCCAACTAGGGGCTCTGCCCCTTGGACCCTACCAGGGGCTGCCGCCCCTTGGACCCCGCTACCAGGGGCGCTGCCCCCAGACCCCCGTCATTAGATGTTGTAAATACTTTTCGCACTAAGTGTCAAACACTTACAAATAACGAAACCTGATTCAACGATACATATAATAATAACACTTTTGGATTATTATTACAAACCGTCACCAACGGGCCATACTTGTTTTCAAACTACAAACGAATTACTAAACAAACACTTGGACATTTCCTAGTTGAGTGGATAACTAGCATGGGTGGTCTTTTAAGACACTAACTTATTTACTGGTTTACTTACAACCTTGTGCGTTTCGGACGCCAGAAGGTTTCAGGGTTCTGAGAACCGACATACGGACTTACATCCGCCTTACTTGGTTGATTTCATATACGCACTTACTAGACTCAGGTGAGTCTTACGGCCCCACTTTTACTGTTTTTATACTTTGGGGGAGATACTTAGCAACTGTTTTTACATATGAACACAATGTACTGAACTGATTACTCTACTTTTTACACACATTGCATGAGTTACTTTTATCCACTGAAAGCCTCCTATCATAAGTTGTTAGTTATGGACTTAAGCGCGATTACTAGTAAATGGATCCATTTGGGACTGACAATCCCTGCCTGGGGTAGTAGCGCTACCACGGATTTCACCGTAGAAACAGGCATATTAGTATTTGTTTCTTATGAGTGTTCGGATAGCACTCACGGGGGGTACGTGATACTGTACTTGATTGTACCATTCACACCACACTGTTAAGCTTCGACTTGTGAGCTCATGGTAATTGTGTTGACTTACTGATTTACTTACTATGCTCAAGGGAATTACCGGTACTTACTTGTGGTTCATAAACGATTACTTTACTACTAAACCTGTGAGATTCACCAACCTTTTTGGTTGACACTTTTTAGCTTTGTATCTCAGGTACACAGACGGAGTAGGATTTCCCCTGGACACTAGCTAGAGTCGCATGATTTCTACATTGCATCTAACGGAGATTCTTAGCATTATCTTTTGTATATTATGATTATGTAATAGAATCTCCCGCTATACGCGTGGGCTCTAGGGAACTACATTTTTGTAACTGAAAACACTATGTTTTCAAACGTTTATTATATGGAAATGTAACTATTTTACAAACGTTGCATATAGATATCATTTGCTTTACTTTTGTGTTGTGATATTTGATTAGTAGCACCCCAAAAACTTGCTTCCGCTAAACAGTGAATTTGGGGGTGTTACAATTTGGGTAACGTTCCAACTGAGCGAACCCAGAACTAGTATACAAACTATACTACGGAGACAAACTAAACGATACTCTAATCTTGGAAACAAACTATACTTAACTATTATGGCAATAAGTACTTGAGAACGTTTTTGACTGAACAAATGTATTTGCAAACATATAAACCTGTGAATTCACTCAACCATGTGTTGACGTTTTACTATGTTTTTCAGGTATCTAGCAGTACAAATAAGACTGCACGCATATGGAGTTAGGCGACCCATGACAAATTAGGATGTCACGTTTTGGGACAAACAAGGATTTATTTTGTATAACTAATTACTATTTCTACGACTTGACAAGTCGTAGTTCTTTTTTGAAACAACTATTTTCATAAATGGCATCTTAATTTACTGTTCAGCAATAATCATAAGCTCTGATCTGCATGATGTTAAACGTTAATGTCGGCACCCCCGCACATACTAATGCTTCCGCTAATCGCGCGTTGACTGCGTTGACCGAATTCGGGGGTGTCACACTTTTGACTTCTGGAGTCTTTCTTTTTCAACTTTAACCTTCAAAATTTTTGTTTGTGTTATAGAACATTTGATGCAAAATATATGAATGGATTGAGTTTTGAATGTATTTTCATTGGTATAATTTGCATCAAGTATACTCCCTCCGTCCCGGAATAAGTGTCCTGCTTCAGATTTTGAAGTCTTTCTTTTTCAACTTTGATCTTAAATATCTTTGCTTGTGTTATATAATACTTTATGAAAATTATACCAATGGAAATACATTTAAAACTCAATCTATTCATATATTTTGCATCAAGTATTATATAACACAAACAAAAATATGTAAGGTCAAAGTTGAAAAAGAAAGACTCAGAAAGTCAAAACAAGACACTTATTCTGGGACGGAGGGAGTATTATATAACACAAACAAAAATATTCAACGTCAAAGTTGTCAAAGAAAGATTTCAAAAGTCAAAAGTGGACAAAATTCGGACGGAGGGAGTATGTTACCTTAAATCTTTACTCTTAAATACTTACATTAACTTTACACCCTTCAAGAGTTGACATTTTGCTGACGACCTGGGTCATCTCTAAGTTTTCAGTGTCCCTGGACAAAACTGATTAATTGCCGAAAGGAAGCCCTTTATCTAGCTATAAGATGTATTTTTTAATTCTTTTTATTATGACACAATCAATTATAAAACAACTAGAACAATCTACTTTTTATCCTGCAATTGATCACAATCAAATTATATGTATTATACAAACACACGTACGCATAAAAACAAATATTTTGAGGCCTTGATAATTCAGAGACCACCTCGCTCACCCTAAAAAATGTCTCTGACGATGACTAATATTTATACAAGTGTACCACTTTATTACTTTGTCCGTTTTCAATTAATAAAAATTAAATGCGCGGTAGAGTTGCACAAACAAAAACTATTCGTGCTCGACGTAAAATGCCATAAAATTATACTCCGCATATGTAAAGCTACTGATAACGAACACAAATAAGGGATGAACACGACATGTTATGATTTATTGATTTATATATTACTACGTATTAGTGAAGACGAAATGTTGCTGACTATCACAGTCTATGCGGCTAATTTTCACATTTTGATCTATATAAATAATTAATTAATTAATAACATACTGTATATGATAACCGATAATTGTCGACCATGACATGCTAACCATGACACGTTGCCCATATAAATAAATATATAATGTCAACAATTAAATTATGCATACCAACACACTTTTGCGGCTAATTATTCGTGGCTGCCGCTTTACACGGGTACAAGACTAGTATACTTTAATGCAACAACTCTACCTATAAGTGGCAAAATGAATGGGTAGGGTCGGGTCACGAGTCTAGATGGGTTTTGGTCAAAATGGGTCCGGGTCTAGATGGGTCATTTAGAAGGATGTGTCCAAACAAGTTCGGGTCAAATGGGTTTCGGGTCGGGTCGACCCATCGGGTTTTCACCAAACTTTTTTTTTTTGAGTGAAAAATGAAAAAAATGAAATGAGGTGAAAAAAAACAAAATTACCCGCTAGACCCGTTGGTTAATTGTCACACAATTGGAGGTTATATTGAAAAACCCATTTAGACCCATCCAAAAAATGGGGAGGAGACCCAACAAACTCATCCCCTCCTAAATATTAACCAAATTGACCCATAATTAACCAATGGGTCTAAAATTGCCACCTCTAGCTCTACCGTACCAACTACAAAGTCTTTAAAGACAAGCTTTTATTAAATATCCAACAATAATTAGGATGTTTATCTAATCTAATATAATCTAATCAGCAAAAGGGAATATCTAGAAGTTGGCAACGTACATATCAACCTGATGCTATTGTTGCTGAAAACGACAATAAATCTGTAACGCCCCTAAAACACGTAACTTTTACATAATATAATATGTATTATGTTTCAGTTTTATATGTATTTAATATGTTAAATGTTTAAAGTAACTAAAAGGTTAGAATTTGGTTAGAGGACTAACCAATTAAAAGAAAATCTGTTAGATGGGTTAGATGTGTAAAGAACAAAAGTACATGGGGTTAAAATGTAAAATGATAAAACATATCCTTCTACATGTTTCAGAATTGTTCCAGACTTAATTTTAATATGTATATGTGAGTTTTGAGAGGGAAAAAGAGTTCAAGAAGGAAAATCAAGAAATTGAAGAAGAAGGTGATTGATTTAGGGTTTAAGAACTGCAATTAAGTGTTCTTAAGGTATGGTTACCTTTTCTATTGATGTAATTCATGTTAGGGTTTGAATTTTATAAACCCTAGAATCATGAAGGTTTAAGAAAGTTAGTTAATTTGATTGATAAGTGTTCCTTATGTATTTATGAACTATGTTTCATGTTTAAATCATGTTAGTTTGATTAAAAGAGTTATGTTCATGTGTAATTGGGTTATGTTAGATGATTATGTATGTGTAATGAAGTAAAAGATCATAATCAATGATGATTATGATTAGTAAAGTAATAATACCCAATTATATGTGATTTTGAAGTTAAGAATGAAACACTTAAGAGAAAGCTAGGTGTTAGTAAGTGACACCTAGGTCATAAGATCAAAGAAAATGAAAAGATGTAAAGTGATGTGTTAAATGATCATGCTATGTGTTTGTATGTATAGGTGATCAAGATAAAGAAGTTTATTCAAGTTATTCCAAGTTACAAGATTAAGGTAAGTAGATGGATATGTATGTAGAGTCAAGTAATGAGCGAGTCATTAGCTTGACGGTTTTCCAAGTAATGGATCATGACCATTAGCTTGGTATACATGTTGACTAGTAGTAGTTAACATGGAAATGTTAAGGATCCTTAAAGAAAGAAAGAAAGAAAGAAAGAATTATATATGTTATGTTACAAGCTTCCATTACTTACTAAGCAGAGTGCTTATGTGTTATGTTTAACACTTTTCAGGTGAGCCAAGTGTGAATAAGGGAGACATGGGCAAAAGACACGTGGGAAGCTAGTGGTGAAGATTGTTGCGGGTTGTGGTAACAAGCTATCCCTTTTTGATCATGCTCTTGATATATGTGTGCACCCCTTTTGTAAGAAAAGACATCTAGTTAAATGTATTGAAGAAAAGTCAAGTCTCACTTGTAATGATATGTATAGTTTTGAAGAAAGTCAAAGTCAGTTGTTTTAGTGAGACTTAGATGATGAAAGTCAAAGTATGTGTAAAACAGATTTTTAAAGTTTAGTTAATGAAGAAATATGTTCATAAAAAGTTAGAATGGTTAATTGTGATGTTATGGTGAAAGGTTAATGTAAGCGAGTTAGTTTGACTTAATTAAGTCAATTAAATAAGGTTTGACCAAGTAAGTGAGTCAAAATGGTCAAGAACCCAATCGGGTCAATTTGGTGTCCATTTGGGCAACCAATGAGGTAATGAGTCAAACTGGGTTAGAATGGGTCAAAGTCAAAAGTCACCATACCAATAAGTCCCATTGGTGATGGTTATAAAGTTGCCAAAAGCTTGAAGTCATATTGTTAATGGTTTGAAACTTAGTATGTCAAGTAAAATGGTTAAATGTGGTCGAAAACTAGTTTAGGGGTCAAAACGGGTTTTAGTGCGAGATTTGAAAAAGTGAAAAAGTAGAAATGTTTATATGGTCAAAGTGAAGTTTCCTGCAAAATTTCAGGTCAAACGGACTTTCGAGTCAAAAGTATTGATTGTTTGAAATTCGTATTTTGGTCATGAGTTGTGCAGACTTGGGTCTGCAGTGCAGGCATGAGGACCCGGCGGTTCATCAAAGGGAACCGGCGGGTGAAGCACTAGACCCGGCGGCTGGTTAGCCCAGCCGGCTGTTCCTACAGTCTTCATTAACCCTTTTTAGTTTTGGTTGTCATTTTAACCTTGTACCCGGCATTGTAGCCCGGGGACCCGGCTGTTGGGATTAATACCCGGCGGGTCATGGTGAGGAGCCGGCGGCTCCCTGTCATTTTCAGGAGTTCAGCTTTTATTTATTTAAAAGATATACTAATATGAAAATGTTTTAAAGGAGTCATATAATGATATCGGGACCACAATATATATATGAAGTGTTTTTAAAAAAAAATGTTTACGTTTTCGGGGTGTCTCAAAATCCTCAGCTATTTTCATCAAAATTGGATACTCGGTAGCATTGATTTATCCGTAACACATGTAAGTCATTTCCTTGAGGAAATGGGAAGTTCAATGTGTTTTGCATGTTTTCTCGTAAGACGGTTCCTCAAATGAGTAGTTCCAGCCTCTCCAGCGACAAAGCTCCGACTACAAAAGTCACATCAATGCACATCATGAATATCTCTCAATTTATCTTTAAATTAACATTATCTATCAATGTAACACTTAATTAATCACTTGAGTAAAGATTATGTAATTGTAGCAAACATATATACAAAATTTTAATACTACATTTTGACCTGAAATTGTTAGAATTATGACACAAAATAATATTTATTCGAATTTAAAAATTGCACAAATTTTCATTCTTGATTTTCGGAGATAGAACGGATATTTTGCTAGTACTTTTACGTACACATAGACATGTAAAATAGAACTACTTTTTTTTTTGTTTTTTGTTTTTTCCAAAGGGAGTGTATCTAGTTTTTGGGAGAGTTTGAACTTTGAAGCGAGAAAAGAAGTTACGGAAATAATTAAATGGGAGTGAGATCGAGAGATAAAAAAACCCCGGCACAAAAATCAAACCGGCCTAAAACCCTAAGCGACTTGGAGGTTATTTTAGAAGTTAGAAGAGTCCCCTAACAGTAACACCACTTAACATAGCGATTGAAGATCCATTCATCAAAAAACATTACGTTTTTCGGTTGATTTATACTTTGAGTCTTCCTTGTATTTACTTCATCGATGTGAACTCTACTTGTATGTGATTGCTTTTATCATTAGTGTTTAATTATTGTTTGTCACTTTAAAGTCAATGGCGCGTAACTCAATTGATAATGGGTGAGGGCATCTTTGTTATAATTGTTTGTGTAACACCCCAGTTTTCAAAGTATTATTTTAGTGTATAATATTATATACTTCTTTTTAATTATAGATCTTTTAGTAGTAAGATATAACAGAAATGTAAATAGTTGTTCAGTTCCAGACTGAGTAGTATAGAAAATTAAAAGAATATAGATACAATTTACGTGCTTCTTCCAGTAACACCAAAAATAAACTCTAGAACCCTTATGTGAAGCATACAAAAATCGCAGGAATCATAATCAAGTCAAGAAATCATCACCTTCTATCACTCTCTAATCTTTGTAAGTGATCTAATTTCTCCAAGAACCCTAGAAATTGGGTTTTTATGGGTTTTAGCTAATTGGTATGGATTAATTCGAATTTAGGGTTTGTAATTGATTAGTTAGTGTTAGTTTAGTATATAGATAATGATTAGAAGCTCAATTTATGATTTAAAAGTAAAAAGTAGTGATTAGGGTTTATGGGGTTTCCATGAATCCTATGATATTACAATTTAAAGTTGTTAGTATATGTTAATAGTAGCAAGAAAATAGTTAAGTTCATATTAAAGTTATGATTATGATCATGAGAATCAAAGTAGTTAATTTAGTTAAAGTGAAATTAGTAAACATCAAGTGGGGGAGGAGGAAATGGATGATTAGTAATTGAAAGTGTGGTTAGTTATTGATTATGTGTCATGTGTATGTACTAGGTGCTAAAGAAGAATTGTCATCATTTGACCATCTTATTACAAGTTGTGCTACAAATCAAGGTGAGTTTATGAAAGTAGTTAGATCCTAATTGTTGAATAGTTGTGATTAGTGTTTGTGATGATATAATTATCATGAAAGTTACTAGCTAACCAAGGTTAGCTATATTTTGATTAGTAGCTAACTTATGTTAGCTAATTATATGATTAGACTAGCTAATCGAGATTACCTAGATGAATGATTAGATATGTGCACATTTGATTAGAATAATAGAAAGAAAGTTGCAAGAGAAGAGGGAAGTATCTTAATTACTTTGATTATTATTTGTTTTCATTAGTAATGCATTGTAATGATTAGTTTTCATATTCTCACTAAGCAATTTGCTTAATTAGTTTAGTTATGTTGTAGGTACAAGCGGAAGTGGTAAAGGAAAGGAAGTGAATAAAGACTAGAAGTGGAGTTTCTAGCTTGTTGTGAGTAAACAAGCCTTTCTCTTTAAATTATCGTTTTGTAACCTTTGAAAAGCCCACACAAACAAAGTTTTGTCATGTTTTAAATATGAAAATAAAGACTAGAGATAGTGTGTTGTAGTAGTATAATATTGTGTATGATTGGTAGTTTTGGTTGTAGAAAGTGTTAGAATTGCAAGTTATGGTATACTTGCTATTTTGGTTATGTATGTATTTGAAAGGTTAAAAAGAAAGTCAAATGTTCTATTGGTCAATTATGGTTGGTGATTTACCATTGAATGGGTCAAAATAGTCCTTTTGGGTCAGCGGGTCAAAATGGGTCAAATTGGGTCTTTAATAGCACCTATGGACCAAGTTAAGTTAGATAAAGGCTAAGAGTGTGGTGAGAAGCCTCACAACTTCGTTTTAGTAGTAGAAAGGTGTGGCCAAAAGTCCATCTTCTTAATCTCTATAGTTTGAATTTTAGTATGTCCATAAAAAGTGTGAATTTGTATTGAAAATGAGCCACACGTCCAAAACCCGAGATAGTGTGTATTTTGAGAAAGTGCAAAATGAGAAATCTTCATTTTGACCATAGTAGGGTGACTGCAAAATTTCATAACTTAACTCTTTGTCGTTTGTGAGATATGCTCGATCAAAGTCCAGTTTTTGGTATAAAATAGTGCAGGATGCAGTTTTCTGCTGCTGGAGGTGGGAATCCGGCGGATTCATGGGAATCCGGCGGATTGCCATGAATCCGGGCGGATTCCGGGACCGGATTGTCAGAAATTTGGTCTGGTCACGAATTGAGTCTGAAATCTTAGGGAATCCGGCGGATTCCCATGAATCCGGCCGGATTCATCGAGTTGCCAAGAGATGATATTTTAGTTGTTTAAACAGGAAATGTAATGTAATAATAAGAGTACTGAGACCATGATAAGCAAATAAAAGTGTGTAAAAAAAAATGTTCAGATTTTCAGGGCGTTTCAAGTTGGTATCAGAGCGATGGTTTAAGAGATTTAAGCAATCCACAGTAGTATTGCCTAAACTTAAACCACTTATAAATGTGTAGTAGCAATTTACAGTTATGTTTTAGTAGCAGTATTCACATGTGATTAGTAGATTGTGATTAGAGTACGGATGATTGCTTTGATTTGAAATATGTTTAAGAATTTTGAATAGAAATGTGTTATTAGTTTAAAATAACTACGTCTGGCCAACGGGGTTATATTTTACCAGAACATGTGGGAGATTCAAAGTTGTTGAATATATGAGGATGAAGGCAATCATCATTTTAATAGTTGAATTAGAGATTTCTTATATTATTATAAAAGTTTCTATCCACGCTACCTTCTTGAATCCTTTCATCCAACTGGTTCAACAAAACCAAATACCTACAACATAAAACAACTGATACGAGTAAGCATAAAGCTTAGTGAGTATACAAGCAATTAATTAAATAATTCATAAAAAGGATACAATTATCAAAGAACTACTTATTTCTTTTCAATAATTAGTAATGCACAACAATAAGGATTCCACCATATTTCGTACGGATCCATGATCCAATAGATACAAATAAGCATGGCACCAATCACATATGGATACCAAGCTTAATAGATTTCAAGTAGTGCCAAGCACTTATTTCGTGGTACTCATTTATTTCGTAATAATCAATCACTACAATACTAAATCCATATATTCCACATAATTCACATATCAATTCTCGCACCCTCATTTATCCTATTATAAACACATTCTAACCTTATGATATGTTGTAATAGGTAAAATCGAGACGAGAAAATCAAGAATCATGAAAATCAGATGTTAGTCCCTGTTTAACTTAATAAACAATCTTACTTAATAAGCCTTGAATATATTATTGAGAAGTTGCGGAATCACACTCAATAATATTAAGAAGATCAATGAATATTAATTAATTTAATGAACACAATAATATATCGAAAGCTTCAATCTTATTAATGATATAAGACGAATACACTTGATGTATTAGGGTTACAGAAAACCTTGAAGCTGCGCAATTAACATTAACCTATCTAGGTCTAAAGGATCTCTATTTATAACATATAGAGTCCTATACAATCTCCTACAAATATGGAATAAAATAACTTCCATAACCGACTCATACTTATCACAAAATCATAAACAGTTTTAACTACCATTCTGATGTAAACAGTTGTAACTATTACACATTCAGTGGTAACTGCTTCAATTGTAATATGCGACTAAGTACAAATACATAATCAGTGTTAACTGTTTCATACATAACTAACAGTTACTAATACATAAGCAGTTTTAACTACTTACAGACACATAACTATCAGTTGTAATCTATCTTCAAACAGTTGTAACACTTGTCTTCTCTTCAGTTTTCTTCTATCAGTTGTAACTTCATAAAGACAGTTTTAACCTTTAAAGCAAACAGTTTTAATCACTTGTACTCTGTCTTCTCATCAGAACTTCAACTCAGACCTGAAACAGTTTTGACCTAACAATCTCCCCCTAAACTTAATCTGTACTTCACAGCATTAAGTTTCTTTTAATCCTCCATTATAAGCTTCACAAAATTCTTTCAAAACTGTTAGTCTTTTCTTCTCTTCCTCCTATCAATCTCTTCCTTCTTATAAATCTGATTTAACACCATATATACCAGTTCTAGAGCTACATCATCTAACACTGCAGCTTGCAACCTTGCATTTCTCAAGCTCATCAAAAATCTCAGATTGATATCATAAAA
Source organism: Helichrysum umbraculigerum (assembly GCA_949592205.1). Classification (NCBI taxonomy): domain Eukaryota; kingdom Viridiplantae; phylum Streptophyta; class Magnoliopsida; order Asterales; family Asteraceae; genus Helichrysum; species Helichrysum umbraculigerum. The sequence goes on along the minus strand of CATIUR010000001.1, from coordinate 124,244,607 downwards.
TCTATCTGTCAATAACCACATAAACACTGCATCCTCCATAACAATCTGATGTACTCCAGGTTTAGCATGATAAATCCAATTTCTGACCTTGCTAAAAGTAGCAAACTGAAATGGAAACTCTTCTGGCTCAAACATAGCTTTAATCCAATGCCATGTAACCTTTTCAACCAAATTATCAAATCTTTTTAAATCTAACTTCTTTTCCATTCCAATCTCATACATCCTCACCAAATCAATTCTATTAATCCTCTTTATCAAATCCCTAAAAGATCTCCACCAAGATATATTTCCATCTGCTCTTTCAACTTTAATCTTGTGAATCTTAACAGGATTGACAAATTGCTCTATAGACCAATCAATAATACCAGGTAATTCAACATTAATTACCTCAGATTCCAAAGGCTGTAACAAAATAAACTGCTTCAATTCATCAATATTCCTTTCTCTATCAGGAATTTCATCTAACTCTCTATTCTTTTGCTCAAGCTCATCTTTCCTCCTCTTTTCAGCTTCTATCTTTTCTCTTTTTTCTTTTTCTTCCTTTTCCTTCAATTTTCTTTCTTTTTCAGCCTTTTTCCTTTCCTTTTCAACTTCCTGCTTTTTCTTCTCAGCTTCTTTCTTTTCTGTTTCTTTCTTTTCAATTACATCAGGATTCAACTCATCTTTATCCCATAACTCCTGCAATCTCTCTAAACTCATTTGTTTCAATGCATTCAAAGGAATAATTCCACATTTTAGCTTTGCAATTAAATTCTTCTTCATTTGAGCTTTTGTTGGTGGTTTTGCAGCTTTCTTCTTTCTTGCTTCTTCTGCTTTCTTCTTCTTAAGCTGATCAACTAAATATTCAATATCATCCTGTCTCTGCTCTTTCAACAAATACTCATCCCATTCTGCCACTTGCTCTTTTGTCATTTTTACAAACTTTCCTTCCTCAATCTCAACATCAATCAAGCCCTCTTCATTTAACTCAGCCTGTAATCTTTCTGCATATTCAGTATCATGAGCAGTTACTTCTGGTGGCACTGGTTTTTGCTTCTTCTTCTTTGGTTCTTCTACCAGTTTTTCCTTGCCCTTAGCTTTTGGATCTATCTTTGGCAATTCTTTCTGTTGAACAGGAGCAGCAGCAGATTCTCTAATTTGAAATCCAGGCAAAGATGGTTGTTGTGAAGATTTCTTCTTTGGAGTTTCAACCTTCTTTCCTGTTCCAGTCATCTTAGCAGTTTTAACTGGAATGCTCTTCTTTCTAGTTTTTTCAACTTGCTGAGCATCAGTTTTAACTTCAGTCTTCACTTCTTCCTTTTCAACTGCTATCTCAGGTTTGCTCACCTCTTCACCATCATCCTCATCAATCTTTAACTCCTCAGTCTTATCATCCATAATCACCTCTGTAGTCTGCTCCACTGACCCAATAACCTCAGTATGATCAGACCCAACAACCTCAGTATTATCAGACTTATCTTCATCTGCCACTGATTCCTTCATTTCTGTTTCCACTGTCTCAAATACTGACTCATTAACCTCTGGCTCTGTAGGTGGTGTTGGAGGTGTATGCACAAATTCATCTTCCACTGGTTGTTCCATTTCAATGTCTTCATCAACTTTTTCATCATCAGACACAACCTTCTCATTCTCATTCCTCTTATCACCCATATTTGTCCATACCTTCTCCCCCTTTTTGAAAGCATTTTGTTTAAAATTATAATGCTCCTCAGGTTCTGAAGTATCATGAACCACATATCTCCTTCCTTTCTTCAAACACTTAATAACAACCTTTTCTAACTGCTTCACTTTCCTCTGCAACTGAGTTATAACTTCATCCTTAGCCTTATTCTTCTTCCTCTCTTGTACAAACTCAGCCCATACATAATCAATCATTTTCGTCAATTCCAAGTTAGTTCTAGCCTCAACACCTTCAGAATGTGAATCCTTTGGTGAATCATTGACATCATTAAACTCTGACTCATGCCTAGCATGATCATCAAAGTTCCCTTGGTTCTTGGTACTGGGACCACTAGGATCATCTACAGGTGTAGAATCATGTCCATGTGTTGCCTCTGATTGGGTCTTATTAATGTTACTTCTGTCCTGCTCTGCCAGTGGGCTAGAAGCAGTAGAAGCAGCCCTCTCAGAATGGTCACCCCTCTCCTTATGGACCACATGTTGTTCTGGACCACTGTCCATTGACTGAGATGACTGAGCAACATGATCCTCAGACATCTGTGTTCTAGCCTTTTTGGCTCTAGAAGATTTGGCTGTTTTGGTCCCTTGTTTTCTCTTAGTACCCCCAACTACTGTGGGTTGAGAAGTGGTGGGTGGAACCATTCTCTCAGTAGTTGGTTCAGCTTCAGTTGGTAGTACTGATGCTGTGGTGGAAGGTGCAGAAAGCATTGTAGAAAATAATGCTGTAACCTTCCCAGAAAATTTAGTATCTCTCTTCATATTTACAAAAACTTTTGGTTTTAAAAGAGACAATACCAATAATCTTTTCAAGTGCAGTTATATTAGGAATTTGTTCATTTAAGAACAACTGCACAAAACGTGGATACATCAAAAACTTAATCTTTGGCTGCTCAATGTTTCTAAGCATACCAGAAAATATCAGATTTGAAAAATTAAACCTTTGACCAGTTGCAAGACAAGCAATTGCATAAGCAATGTTGCTTCCAAACTGCTCAAAAGATGATCTCTTAGATGATAAGCAGTGTAAAATTGTATGTATTAAAAATCTCCACTGATGAGAAAATAAGGTTTTCTGAAAAGTAAAAATTTCAAAAGAACCCTCATAACCCATCAATCGTAAAGTATCATACATAACAGTATCCTCTAAAAAAAATATACCTGCCTCATCATCTAGTTGTAATGAAGCTCTAACAGTAGCTTCTGTGATTACAACACGTGTATCCATAACTTCTGAAACAATTCTTTTAATCCCCTGTTCCTCTTCTATTGATGCATTCACCCAGAAATTATTGATATGATCGTGAGATATTCTGGGTGCTACAGTGAGAGCATGACGAATATGTGAAGCACGAAGAAAATCAATGATTTCCACATACTCATTTGCCTCCGCAGGTTTCATTAAGAATGCAATCATATTGTGATCTTTTCCAATCGGTAGTTGAACAGTAGACGAAGTCGATGCCATGATAAGAAATCAAGTAATCGAGAAGAATCGAAGATGTTTTGACAGAATCGAAAATCAAAGAGACTTATCGCAGTTGTTTGTATGTGAAATTTTGAAAGCGTAATGAGAAACCCTAAGTGTTGAGAGTTAAGTACTGAAATTAAATCAGTTACAAGCAGTACCAACCGACCAAGGCAGTGCTAACTTAATACAAGTAGTACTTTAGTTCTAGCAAAATCACATAAACAAAGCAGTGGTTGAATTTTTTTTTTTTTTTTTTTTTTTTTTTTTTTTTTTTTTTTTTTTTTTACCGAAAGCAAACTCCATAAGCAGTAAAAACGTCAAAAAAAAACACCTGCATAAGTTAGACTCCAAGACATAGCAATATAACCTGCAGTGGTAATTTCAAACAATAATACAAGTATACAGTGTTAACTATACACCAACAGTGGTGAAATGATTATTACCACTGTTTATAATAAAAGTAAGAAACAGTGATAACGATACACATTACACACAATCAGTGTTTAATTAACAAATCAGTATTAACCCAAATTGAAATCACAGTGGATATTATTCACAGAAAGCAGTAACAAGAGAAATAACTTATGACAAATTGATCATTCCAATACTAGTAACCAAGAATGTGAATCTGCCTACATCAAAAGCTTTTGTAAACAGATCAGCAAACTGATTATCAGTATGAACCTTCAAAATTTGAATAAGTCTTTTCTCATTACAATCTCTAATGAAATGATATCTGATTTCAATATGCTTTGTTTTAGAATGTTTAACTGGGTTATTAATAATACTGATTGCAGAGCTATTATCAATAAAAATAGGAGTATTAAGAAAGGTAAAACCATAATCTAGCATCTGATTCTGAATCCATAGCACTTGAGCACAGCAACTTGCAGCTGCTACATATTCTGCCTCTGCTGTAGATGTAGATACAGTGGTTTGTTTCTTGCATTGCCATGAAACCAATCTTTCTCCCAAAAATTGACAACCTCCTGATGTAGATTTCCTGTCCAAGTTAGCTCCTCCATAATCACTATCTGTGTAAGCTATCAGATCAAAAGAATTAAACTTTGGATACCAAAGACCCAATTTTGATTGACCCTTCAAATATCTAAAAATTCTTTTGACTGCTAGAAGATGTGATAGCTTTGGATTAGCTTGAAATCTTGCACATAAACACACTGCAAACATGATGTCAGGCCTTGATGAAGTGAGATACATAAGTGACCCAATCATAGATCTGTAAAGATGTTCATCCACACTCTCCCCCTCAAGATCTGCATGTAATTTCTTGTTTGTTTCAACTGGTGTGCTTGCAACTTTAGCATCTCTGTACCCAAACCGATCCAGTATATCATTCACATACTTACTTTGATGAATAAAGATTCCTTCTTTCTGTTGCTTTACTTGTAGCCCCAAGAAAAATGTTAATTCCCCCATGGAGCTCATCTTGAACTTTTCATGCATCAATGATTCAAACTCCTTGCAAAGACTATCCTTTGTTGAACCAAAAATGATATCATCTACATAAACTTGAACCAGTAGTATATCATTCTTAATTCTTTTAGTAAACAAAGTTTTATCTATTGCACCCCTTTTGAATCCATTCTGCAACAGATAATCTGAAAAAGTATCATACCAGGCTCTAGGTGCTTGATGTAAACCATAAAGAGCTTTATCCAGTTTGAAAACTTTATCAGGAAATCTAGAATCTTCAAACCCTGGTGGTTGACATACATAGACCTCTTCCTGTATAGTGCCATACAAAAAAGCACTCTTAACATCCATCTGATACACAATGAAACCCTTGAATGAAGCATAAGCCAAAAACAATCTAATTGCCTCTATCCTTGCAACAGGTGCAAAAACCTCATCATAATCAATCCCCTCTTCTTGTGAATACCCCTGTGCAACCAATCTAGCCTTGTTTTTGATCACTATACCTCTTTCATCCTTCTTGTTCTTGAAAATCCATTTAGTACCAATTGCCCTCTTCTCTTTAGGCAAATCAACCAATGTCCAAACTTCTTGAATCTTAAACTGAAGCAACTCCTCTTGCATAGCTTCAATCCAACTAGGATCTCTCAAAGCTTCAGTAACCTTCTTTGGTTCTGTTTGAGACAGAAAACAGGCAAACAAAGAAGTATTTACTGCTTCTGTATCAAGATTTACTTCTTCCTCATTTGTTGAAACTTCAAACACCTGACTTTGATTTCTTGTTTTAACAGCTGATTCAATATCTCCAATTACATTCTCAAGTGGATGATCTTTATGAGTAATGTATTTAGATGCTGCTGTTTCTTGAATCCTCTCCTCCAAGTTGGTAAAATTCCCTTCTTGTCCAGACTCACTACTTGAAACTTCTCTTGCAATTCTCTTTGACACAGGAGTAGAGCTCATCAAATGTAGATAATTCAATTGTTCCTGCTCCTTGTCAAGATGCTTTGTAGGTGTCTGATCAACATTCACACGTGCCTTTGTATTCTTCTGTACTGGACTCACATCACTGTCTTCTGTACTATCTTCAATAACAGGTCTATCAGAATCATCAACATGAGAAAATGATGTTTCATCTGATTTTCCTGTTTCCATATCCTGTGATGTCGTTGGTTGATCAGTATCAAACACTTCTGGGGGATCAGGAGACCAAATTGGAAATAATATATATTCCAATGAATCATTCTTCTTTCCAACTGATTTTCCTGATTTTGCTCTACCTTCTTCATCACCTGTTCCTGCATTTGTACCTGCACTTGTACCTGCACTAGTATCCACATTTGTATATCTAAAAGCATTATTAAGTGCATCAATATCAAACAGTGATTCAGGACCTTTTCCCTCAGGATTAACAGTGTTTTCATTAAAAGTAATGTGCACTGTTTCTTCTATGATTCTGGTCCTTTGATTGAATACCCTATAAGATTTACTTTGAATAGAATAACCAACAAATATCCCCTCATCAGCCTTACTCTGAAACTTACCTAAGTGATCTTTGGTATTTAAGATTGTACAAGGACACCCAAAAGATTTTAAGAAACTAACCAAAGGCTTTCTCTTAAACAACAGTTCATATGGTGTCTTGTTATGAGGCTTAACAACTAATACTCTATTCTGAACATAACAAGCTGTGCTAACTGCCTCTGCCCAAAAAGACATAGGTAGCTTTGCATCAGATAGCATGGTTCTAGCAGCCTCAATCAGTGTCCTATTCCTCCTTTCAGCTACTCCATTTTGTTGAGGAGTTCTAGGTGCACTAAATTCTCTCTTAATACCTTTAACTTCACAGAATTTATCCATCTCATGATTTTTAAATTCTGTTCCATTATCACTTCTGATGATTTTTACTCTTTTATCCAATTGATTTTCCATCTTAGTTATAAATGATCTAAGTATTTCACCTGTCTCATCCTTTGTCCTAAGAAAGAAAACCCATGTAAATCTAGTATAATCATCAATAATCACAAGGCAGTAAGACTTTTTCCCCATACTACTTATACTGGTTGGTCCAAATAAGTCCATATGCAATAAGTGTAATGGTGTGATATTTGTGTTCACAGATTTGGACTTAAAAGAGGATTTGTGTTGCTTTCCCTTTTGACAAGAAACACAATGGTCATCACATGAATAGACCTTTTCAGGCAAACCTCTAACAAGCTTGTTTTTGACAAGTTTATTAATGGTTTTGAAATTCATGTGACACATCCTCCTATGCCACAGTTCAGATTCATTCACACTTGCTTTAGAAATAAGACAGTTTAAATCAGGTTGAGGTGTCATATTTACTAAGTCACACTTATATACATTATCTTGTCTTGGAATTCTCATCAAAATCATGTTTTCTGGAATTTTGAATTCTTTGGACAAGATAAGGCATTCAGTGTCAGTAAAAAGAACTGGGTTCTTTTTATCTGTGATTTGACTCACACTTAGTAAATTATACCTCAGTTGCTCCACAAAATAAACATTATCAAAACTTAGCTTTTCACTCTGAACTGTTCCTTTCCCTGTGATCCTTCCTCCTTTTGGATTGCTTCCAAAAGCTACATATCCTCCATCAAAAGATTTAAAGTCCTGCAGCTTTTCTTTGTCTCCAGTCATGTGCCGTGAGCATCCACTATCAATATGCCATAAGCTCTTAGGCTTGCCCTGCACAAATAGTCAAAAAGAGGATTAATTTCTCTTGGGAACCCAAACCAATTTGGCTTTGGGTTTCCCATGTGCATTCACATAATCAACTTTCTTAAAGATTATTGATTGTGAAGCACTGTTGGTATTTGGATCTGTTAATTTATCAGACTTAATAGGTGTCCAAATCCAACTAATTTTAGACTTAACAGTGTTCTTTGGCTTAACAGTTTTAACTGTTTTACCAATTGAAGATACAGTGTTAATTTTGTTAACACTGTTTTTGAAATCAGTTACCACTGTTTTAGTCTTTGAGCTTTTGGCTAATCTTGTTATTACTGCTGCAGTAGATTTACCTGTAACAGTGTTTAACATCGTAGCCTTTGAGTTTATCTTCTGAACTCTGGCAGTATGATCAACTTTTGATTGAAAATTTTGTTTGTTAATCATATTTGCTTTTGTCCATGACTGTTTTCTAATCCTTTGAACATTCTCAGGATTATGATAGCAGTCATATTTAAGATGACCCATTTTTCCACATATAAAGCAAGACTTTTCTTTAATCACAGTAACATTATTACCCAGTTTTTGTGAAATCATTTGATTCCAATTTCTTTGATTACCTCTGGGTTTTTGATTTTGAAAACTCTGTGAAGAAGAAGCACTTGCTTTACATTTACAATTCACACAGTTATTCACAACAGATTCAACAACAGGTTTAGTAACTGAGTTAACTGTATTACTAACATATCCTAACCCATGTTTAGATTTGTTAGTATTCAAACTCACCTTCTCTAAGTCCAGTTTAACCTTCTCCTTGAACATTTTCTTACCCTCTTCTAGTTTATCAGTTTTAAGATTAACAACTAGATCAGTAATTACTCTCTTCACATCCTCACATGTTGACTCAGACTTATATGATTCAGATTTCACACTCTTCTCACTATCAGATGTTCTATCACTCTGATCATCTTCTTCAGTCCAGTCACTTACTTCACCTTCTATAAACAGATCATCATCAGATAAACTTTTAATTGGATCAGCCTTTTTAACCTCATCTACCATTTCTCTTTTAAGTGAATTGATATCAATTTCACTTTTGGGAGGAAAGTAGGTGTGATTATAAGGTGGAGGTACATTGTTGTATCCTAATCCAGTCTTAAGTTTATCATGAATCTGTGAATTAATAAGTTTATTTACACTCTTTGAAGCATGTTCTAATTTACTTACATCAAGCCTTATACTATCTCTTTCACATGTGACCTCAGTAAGTTTCTTAGATAACACATCAACTTTATCTTTAAAAGAGTCTCTCTCCCACCTAGCATATTCAATGTCATACTTAAACTGTGTTGCATTGACTTCATATGCCTTAATTTGATTTTCCAGATTTTCAATGACAGCTATGGTGTGTTTACTTTTGATTTCCCATTGTTTTAGTTCCTCACACACTTTTATATTATGATCTCTGTAGTGTTTAACAGTTTGTTTACAAACAGCAGAACATAATTTATTTTGTACCTCAGTAGGAACTTCTGACTTTTTGTCAGATTCTGCAATGGCCATGAGACATTGATTCTTCACAACATGCTCTTCTTGATCACTCCAATCCCATCCACAGCCATCCATAGACACCAAAGCATTTGCTGAAGCCCCCTGAATTGGAATGTTTCTTGTCTGTGTCCCATTGCTTCCAGATCTCTGACCATTACCATTCTGCTCTTGCCTAGGGTTTCTGCATTCTCTGGCAAAGTGTCCCATCTTGTGACAGTTGAAACACTCAATCTTGCTCTTATCAAACCAATTTGCATCATTCCTCTTGTATGCAAAATTATTTCTACCAGTCCTCTGCATAAACCTTTTTGCTCTTTGAGTAATCAATGCAATTTGCCACTTGATGTCCATCTCCTCTAGATCATCACCATCGAATTGTTCCAGATCTTCATTAGTAAGTGAAGAATTCACATTACTTGCAAAGAAAGATTCTAATATTTGATCATTAGAACTATTTGATGATGATCCTGCTCCCCCTGAAACATGTGTAGAACCCATTTGACTTGATTCTGCTTTTGTTCCAGCCATAGACATAAAAGCAGCATTATGACTGTATCCAGTAGCTTGCTTCTTACTCTCAACCTCAGACTCAAAGTTCCTCAGATCATTGTATATATCTTCTAGTTCCTTAACTTCAATGTCCGAACTCTGCCTCAATCCAACAGTATAAATTGTCCATTCATCACCTAATGATCTCAAGAACTTTCTGTTAAGATCTTCTTTGTCAATCTTAACCTTGTGATTTTCCAATTCTCCAACTAATTTAGTAAACCTATCAAAGGTTTGAGTTAGAGTTTCAGATTTCACATGGCTAAAATTTTCAAATTGTTGTTTTAACAGAGATCTTTTATTCTTTTTGGTGTTATCATTACCACCAAACCTCTTCTCAATTGCCTCCATTAATAACTTGGGATCTTCACAATTATCAAATCTGCTCTGATGCTCATTCGGAATGGATAGCAAAAGAGTACTAAGTGCTTTGTACTCAGTAGATCTGATTTTCCTCTCTGCTTCAGATGTTGGTGGTGCTCTTGGTTGCTTTACTCCATCACCATCAAGCGTTACTGGTATACCATTAACAACAACTTCCCACATCTGATAATCCGTGAGAAGCATATATTGCCTGATTCTGACCTTCCATAGGTCAAACTCATCTGGTTTAAGCATTGGTATCTTCGTTGCTTGAATCCCTTCATTGCCTTCAGACGCCATTGAAATCAAAACTTAATATCTGAACTAAACTCAAATTCTAATACTAATAATCCCAGATCTTCCTGTCTTCAAAGCTTCACAAGCTCTGATACCACTTTGTTAGTCCCTGTTTAACTTAATAAACAATCTTACTTAATAAGCCTTGAATATATTATTGAGAAGTTGCGGAATCACACTCAATAATATTAAGAAGATCAATGAATATTAATTAATTTAATGAACACAATAATATATCGAAAGCTTCAATCTTATTAATGATATAAGACGAATACACTTGATGTATTAGGGTTACAGAAAACCTTGAAGCTGCGCAATTAACATTAACCTATCTAGGTCTAAAGGATCTCTATTTATAACATATAGAGTCCTATACAATCTCCTACAAATATGGAATAAAATAACTTCCATAACCGACTCATACTTATCACAAAATCATAAACAGTTTTAACTACCATTCTGATGTAAACAGTTGTAACTATTACACATTCAGTGGTAACTGCTTCAATTGTAATATGCGACTAAGTACAAATACATAATCAGTGTTAACTGTTTCATACATAACTAACAGTTACTAATACATAAGCAGTTTTAACTACTTACAGACACATAACTATCAGTTGTAATCTATCTTCAAACAGTTGTAACACTTGTCTTCTCTTCAGTTTTCTTCTATCAGTTGTAACTTCATAAAGACAGTTTTAACCTTTAAAGCAAACAGTTTTAATCACTTGTACTCTGTCTTCTCATCAGAACTTCAACTCAGACCTGAAACAGTTTTGACCTAACATCAGATAAAGAACGAAGAAGACTGGACGGTTACCGATTCCTATAAAGTGATTTCGGCTATGCTAAAGTTATACACATCCAATTTTAGTGAGATTGGCATCATTAGAAGCGTAACGGAATTACGAAGACACAGGCGAAAGAATCAGGTCAAACGGAAGCATAACGAAGGAGATACGGACGTTTTAAGCAACGAACGAAATCAGACGGAAGCCGTATACAGCCTTGCACACCGTATACGGCCCTTCATACACCGTATACGTCCCTTCACATACCGTATACGGCCCTATGAAGGCCGTATACGGCCCCCTGCACCCCATATGCTGCCCGTTTGTGCTTCGTTTGCTTATACGTGCGTGCTTCGCGAGTTGTACGGCTGATTTCAAGCTTTGCCTATAAATAGGGGGTCACCCTTCCAACCTTCAACACACTTCATCATTCCATTCATTTCTCCATTTCCACTTTCTCTCTCACACACTCTCTCTCTCTCTCTCTCAAATCTCTTTCTTTCTTTCTCTCTCTAGAAATTAGGGTTTGATCCAGTTAGTATTTAACTGAGACTAACGGAGGGGCTACTTTTGTAATAGCGTAGGGAATAGTCCAGGGGCTTTTATTGTAATATTGTCAAAGGATATTGCGGAAGTTTTGCTTGTATTCTCTCTCTAAACGCTTATTCGATCTACGCTTTATTAACGGCTACTTCTTTCCTTATCTGTTATAATGATAATTGCTATTGTTATTATGCTAGATTTAGGACCTGTTATTATGCTTAGTGAGTAGTTTCCTTGTGTGTTTGTTATGATGTAGTTAGTTTATATATGTGTGGGGTGATGCTGTTTTAAAATATATGATTGGGATAACAACATTATGAAACAACGGAGGTAACGTTTTACGGCTTTCATTTGTATAGCGCCGGAATCATCACTTATGTGTGTAGTACCGAACGTGGAAGCTATGAAAGTCGTGGGCACAATCCGTTGTGGAAGTAATGATCCCAATCATATTATATAATGAGAACCGGTGATTTATTAAGCTTGTATTTATGAATTTCTAAACCTAATCGCCTTTCCTCCAATTAAACGTGGTTAGAACCTTTATGACAAGGAGTCAAGAACCTTGATCAAACGGTCACTACCTATCTATGTTTTCTAAAACTGTAAACATGGTCTGAATTGCGTAGCTGTGGAAATACTGTTTAAAACCTTTCGTATAGTACACCGTGAATCAATCAGGGATTTATCGGGAAATAGTGAGGGCTGGTTTATATCATAGATGGTTGGGCTTTAATACAAACTTAGTTTAAACTAGTCTAGAGTGATCATAAAGTATGTGACCCCGGAAAGACCACGGTAAACGGAACTGTACTTCGTGTAACGTTGGAAACACCTTCGGTGAAGTACAAATACGTAGAAGCTAAGGAAATGTCGGTGGTTGAAGACTGTGTCACATCCTGGTTTAACTTCAAAGCTGTGGAAATGTTTGATCGCACTGTACACCGTTTGTAACAACCCCAAAATTAGGGCCAATTTAAAATTTTCCTAATTACGTGTTTACTACTTGTATTTAATATGAAATAGGATTAAATACGTTACTTACTTATTTTATATATATGGATGGAATATATATACGCGTATACGATTCGTTCAAATCGTATAAAACTACAATTGTACAAACATACGGACGTTGGTAAAACAATTATTAAATAATGTGAGATTATTTAATTACTTCAACTGCTACATTATATTATGTTTATAATATAACGAAAACGTACGTTTTAATTAAAACGTTACCGAACTCTCCGAAAACTCGACCAACCGACAAAACAAAACAAAGTTATATTGTATAACTTGAAAACAAAGTATTTTATTAAAATACTTCAACTAAATTATCGAATAATATCTCGTATTTTAAAATGTATAATTAATCGCGTACAAAGTTATTTTAACGTTTAAACGACTGGGGAAACGAACACCGCACGGAGCGTAAACACGAGGGAGCAAAAAGTGGTGAGACCACACCTTGGTGGCCCCACCAAAACCGGTCAAGGTGAGGGGTGCCAAACCCTCACCCTTTTGATCACTTAAGCACACAAACACACCCTTACTCAACCTCTCTCAACTCTCTCTCTAATCTCTAGTCTCTCTCTCTATCTCGGCTCACTCTCTCTCTCTCTAGAAAACACCCACTAAACGAGCTTGGATTACAAAAAGAAAAGGAGCAAAGTGATCACCACAACGAGGGCTACGATCCTATCTTTTTGGTTTCTCGATTCGACAACTTTGTAAGTTTTCCGGCGACCTTCCGAACTTTCCGATTACATTTATTGTAACATCCTCTCCGATAGACTGGTATTTTCTAATTATAATTTCGTATTTAACTGTTTTAAATAATTTTGCGATATAATTGTTTAATTGTGAAACTTAGTGAAATAGATCTTAGGACTTATTGTGGATAATGAAATATTGCTTATATTAAAATATTGAAGTTGACGGTATAATAAAATAAATTTCTCGCAATTGATTTTTAGGTTCCAGACAATAGATTTAGGACGGGTATTAAATATCAAGGTTGTAGGTCGGTTAAATGATGGACCGACCTTTATTGGGGATCACTTTACTCATTTCTTTCCCCACTTCCATTTCAAATAAAACACTTAAACCCTAGATAGTAAATCAAAGTAAAAATTATCAAACTTGAGGTGTGGATTGAATTGATAATCTGTTAGCAAACATCATCACCATCTTTATCTTCTTCTTGCTATCATCATCTTGTTCCTCAAGCATGTAAGTATGTGATTATGTATTCATAAATTTGATTGTATTGAAATTAGATTAGAAATTGATCTTGGTAGCCAATTGATGTTTGTAATGTTGTTATATGATGATGTGGGGTATTATTGGAGATGTTTGTAGCATTAGAATCGAGTTTGATGAGTTTGAATGTTAAAAATGGTGTTAAGGTCGTTCTGGTATGTTCTTGAGCTGAAGAACAGATGAACGCGATCCCGGCTACGCTTCCGGATCGCGTTCCCTTGTTGTAAACGCCTTAGTCGAGTTTTTGGCCTGTGAAACGCGATCCAGGCCTATTATCCGGATCGCGTTTGATAGTGTTTTTCGGTGACAGAATTATTTCCTAAGGACAAACGCGATCCAACTCCCCTTAGTCCGGATCGCGTTTGCATAGTAAATCTTGATGGATTCTGAAAATTTCAAAAATGCTTAAGTGTTTAGAAGGGATGTTTATAGTGGCACTTATTGAATGCTATAGTGGCATTTTATAAAAATGCTCATTTTGATATTTACAAATTATGAAGCAAAGTACTAACTTATGTTGATTATTGATTCTCAGATCCTCCGAAAGATAAGTGATCTCTGGAATCAGAGATTTTGAAGACGAAGGTATTGGTGAGTGGATTCAAAACTCACCGTTTGGCTTAGTTGTAATCATTTGATTACGACGGGTAAACGTAGACTTGATTAGTTGTTATTGTTGATCATATGCCTATATGTGCTTTGTGTGGCCTTCGGGCATTGTTGTTAATGAGGTCAACAAGTTGATGAACTGTTGGTTGGGCTAGTGGGTTGTTGTGTGAACGGTACAGGGACGTACTTCATTTGTTGTGTGTGCTGAACTGTACCTAAGTATGATAAACACTAGCTATCGGTCTCGTCCGTTATGGCCATACGGATATGTTTGGATAAGTGATCTTGGGGAGCCGCCCGGGTGCTAAGGTTATCCCCGGATCCACCGATCCTCATTAAGTTGTTGTTGATTGTTGTAGTTGCGAATACTTGTTGTTGTTAATTGGTTTAGCTAAGTTAAATGTTGAGTGTTGGATTTACTCACTTAGCTATGTGCTAATCCCTCGTTGTTGCTTCCTGCAGACTTTTGTTTTGAGCATGCGGGTGGGTAGCAGGAAGGTCAAACCTTGGAAGAATGGAATGTTTGATATTCAAGCTACTCTGATTATTTTGTTGTAACTCAGTTTAGTTTATATAATACCCCGACATGCTAATCTTTTGAACAGGTTTTTAAGTGGTAGTAACTCAACCATCTAAACTGTTTGGTATTTTGGAAAATATGTAATGAAGTAATGTGTTTTATTTATCTTCGCTTCCGTATTTTATATAATAATGATGAGGGGTGTTATAAATTGGTATCAGAGCATAGTTTTGGGATAATTGTTCATTGTTGAATGATCAATTCCAAAACCGGAGCGTGATATATCAAACATTCTTGGGTATGGGATTAGTATTGGTTGACGATAGTTAGTATTTAGATGCTAACGATTAACAAAGTTCAAGTGTTGTGTTGAATTTCAGAAATGGCAGATAACGAACCACCGACCACCAACCCCAACAATGCCTCCAGGATTGTCGCACCTCAATTTGAGACTCCTACTCAGCAACAGGATCATAATGGTACTTCTCAACCAACCGGACAACAATCTAATCGAGAGGAGTATATTCATGAAATGGAAGACGAGTTGGTATTTCTTAGGGAATTTAAGAGGAAAGCTGAGGAAGCTGCGACTAGACAGTTATTTCAGCAAGCCCCAGCCTTTGGTTCTGGTTCGTCCTCTCAAACTGAAAAGAAGTGTTCATACAAGACGTTTATGGCTAGTCGACCACCGGAATTTCAGGGAAGTAAAAATCCTACAGTAACGTTGAATTGGCTTAGGGACATGGAACGCAAGTTTGATGTGACTTGTTGTGATGAGGAATTGAAAGTCAAGTATGCGGTTCAATGTATGAAGGATGATGCCATGGTTTGGTGGGATTCAATTACCGGTCATTTCACACAACAACAAAAGGAATCTATTAATTGGACTCAATTTCATCAGGCGGTTCGTAATCAATATTGTTCGGATTTTGACATTGCTAGGATTCGAAGAGAATTTATGAATCTTCGATTAAAGGAGGACATGACTATTGATGAATTGATTACACAGTTTACGGATAAGCTTAGATTTGTGCAACAATGGGTTCCGGATGAGAAAACTCAAATTGAACAATTTGTGGATGCTTTACCGGATAACTACCGAACGGTTGTGAGATTAGCTAAGGATTTATCGCATGCTTTCAATCTTGCGAGGTCTGCCGATAGTGATTTGAGAGGTTTGAGATTATGGCAAGGAAAAGATACAAGTTTCTCTAAGGCAAGAACTGAATCGTCGGGTCGGAATAAATCTAAGTGGCAAGGGAATCGACAAGGTGGTAAGAAGTATGTTGGAAGAAGTAGTTCTTCGGGAAGTTATAATAGTTCAAACTGGTGTAGTTCGTGTAGATCTCGGCATGATGGTCCGTGTACGGATAAGACAAACAAATGTATGAAGTGTGGTGAATTGGGTCATGAGATAAAGAGTTGTCGTTATCCCAACTTTGTTTGTTGGACTTGTAAGAAAGAAGGGCATAGGGTTGGTCAATGTCCGGAGGCAAGGTCGACGGGGTCGGGTTCGGTCGGGAGTTCGGGATCTTCCGGTCAGAAAAGAAAGAACCCTCCTCCAGCAACTAGTAGGGCTTTTCAGATGACGGTTGATGAGGCCGTGCGTACTGAAGATGTTATCACGGGTACATTTCTTATAAACTCTGTACCTGCACGTATATTGTTTGATTCGGGCGCTAATTGTACTTTCATTTCTGTGCAATTTTGTGATAAGTTGAAATTAGCCCCTACTGTGATAACAAAGCCTATAGAAGTAGAAATAGTTAGTGGTAAGTTAGTTCCTGTTACCACCTCGGTGACTGGAGCTAATATTACTATTGATGATCACGTTTTTCCTATTTCCTTCTTGTTGATGCCAATCCCTAGTTTCGATGTAATAATTGGTATGGATTGGTTGAGTCAGAATAAGGCTAGTATTGATTGTCATCGGAAGTTGGTTAGGATCCCAATCTCCAATGAGTCATATGTTGTGGCTCGAGGAGAACGGGATGGTGTAGCTATTCCTTTGATTTCGTTGATGAAAGCTAGGAAATCATTATCAAAAGGTTGTGAGTCATACCTAGCCTATGTAGTTGATGCCAAATTAGAAAGGAAAACTGTTTCGGATGTTCCTGTTGTTTGTGAGTACCCTGAAGTGTTCCCCGATGAGTTGCCTGGGTTACCGCCAGTTAGAGAAGTAGAGTACAGAATTGATCTTGTTCCGGGTTCATCGCCGATTGCTAAAGCTCCCTATAGGTTAGCTCCTTCTGAGATCCGCGAAATGATGAATCAGATTCAAGAGTTGTTGGATAAAGGTTTTATCAAACCTAGTTCCTCGCCTTGGGGTGCACCAGTGTTGTTTGTGAAAAAGAAAGATGGGTCATTGCGGATGTGTATCGATTATAGGGAATTAAATAAGAGGACTGTGAAGAACAAGTATCCTTTGCCGAGAATAGATGATTTGTTTGATCAGTTACAGGGATCATCAGTGTATTCTAAAATTGATTTGAGGTCGGGTTATCATCAGGTTCGTGTTCGTGATGAGGATATACCGAAAACTGCTTTTCGTACTAGGTACGGTCATTATGAATTTTTGGTTATGCCTTTTGGTTTGACGAATGCTCCAGCGGTATTTATGGATTTGATGAACCGTGTGTGTCGACCATTCTTGGATCAATTTGTGATTGTTTTCATTGATGATATACTTATTTATTCGAAATCTGAAACTGAACATGCTACACATTTGAGATTGGTTCTTGAAACATTGAGACGGGAGCAGTTGTATGCAAAGTTTTCCAAATGTGAATTCTGGATTCGAGAAGTTCAGTTTTTGGGTCATATAATTTGTCGAGATGGTGTGAAAGTAGATCCATCAAAGATTTCAGCTGTGATGAATTGGAATGCGCCGAAATCTGTTTCTGAGATAAGAAGTTTCCTTGGATTAGCGGGATATTATCGGAAATTTATTAAAGATTTTTCTAAGATAGCCGGGCCGTTAACTAAGTTAACTCGTAAAGAAGAGAAGTATGTGTGGACTGATCAGCAGGAGCAAGCTTTTCAGACATTGAAGCAATTGTTATGTCAGACACCGATTTTAGCATTACCAGAAGGTACTGACGATTTTGTGGTTTATTGTGATGCTTCATATTCGGGCTTGGGTTGTGTCTTAATGCAAAGGGATAGAGTTATCGCTTATGCTTCTCGACAGTTGAAACCACATGAGAAGAACTATCCTACGCATGATTTAGAACTCGCAGCAGTTGTATTTGCCCTAAAACTTTGGAGACATTACTTATATGGAACTCGATGTGTTGTTTGTACCGATCACAAGAGTTTGCAGTATGTGTTCTCTCAGAAAGAATTGAATATGAGACAGAGACGATGGTTGGAATTGATAAAAGATTATGACTGTGAGATTAGATACCATCCGGGCAAAGCGAATGTGGTAGCCGATGCTTTGAGTCGAAAGAATACTCCCGATCGAGTTTTCTATTTGAAAGTGAATGTTTCCTCGGATTTGATTGATCAAATTAAAGTGGTACAACTTGAAGCTTTGAAAGATCTGAATCTGAAATCGGAAATTATGTTAAAACGCAAGGATGAATTAGTTGAAGATTCAAGGGGATTAAAGACTTATCAGTCTCGTGTTTGGATTCCTTCCATTGGTGGTATTCGAGATTTGATTTTGAATGAAGCTCATAAGTCGCGAATGTCCATTCATCCGGGTAGTACTCGAATGTATAACGATTTGAAACCGTTGTATTGGTGGCCAACGATGAAAACCGACATTGCAAGGTTTGTAGGATCGTGTCATATTTGTGCTCAGGTCAAAGCGGAACATCAAAAGCCGTATGGGTCGTTAAAACAGTTGGAAATACCTGAGTGGAAGTGGGATCACATAACTATGGATTTTGTGACTAAGCTACCGCGTACCGCTCGAGGCAATGATATGATTTGGGTTATAGTGGATCGTTTGACAAAGAGCGCGCATTTTCTTGCTACAAGTGAGACAGCATCGTTGACTAGACTTGCTCAATTGTATGTTAACGAAATTGTTTCTAGACATGGTATTCCTTTATCGATTGTGTCAGATAGAGATACTCGTTTTGCTTCTCGTTTTTGGCAAAGCCTACAACAAGAGTTGGGTACACGTGTAAACCTTAGCACAGCTTATCATCCTCAGACCGATGGTCAGTCAGAACGCACGATTCAAACTTTAGAGGATATGCTTCGTGCTTGTATTTTGGAATATGGGGGTTCATGGGATTCACATCTCCCATTAGTTGAATTTACTTACAACAATTCGTACCATTCTAGTATTGGGATGCCTCCTTATGAAATGTTGTATGGTCGTCGTTGTCGCACATCTATTTGTTGGTTAGAGGCAGGTGAGAAACAGTTTGCTGGACCCGACATTGTACAAATAACTGCTGATAAAGTAGCCATTGCACGGGAGAAGTTGAAAGCCGCGAGAGATAGGCAGAAAATGTATGCGGATCCTAAAAGACGACCAGTTGTATTTTCTGAAGGTGAATTAGTGTATCTTAAAGTTTCTCCGTGGAAAGGTGTGATTAGATTCGGAAAACGTGGAAAGTTGGCGCCTAGATACATTGGTCCATTTAAGATTCGACAAGTTGTAAATGATCAGTCAATGACATTGGATCTTCCTCCAGAGCTCTCTGGTATTCATGATACGTTTAACGTATGTTATTTGAGAAAGTGCAACGTGGAGGATCGGTCGCAAATTCTTCCGTTGAAAGATTTAAAGGTTGATCTAAACCAGAAGTTAGTAGAGGAACCAGTTGAAATTGTAGACCGAAAGATTACCAAACTTAGGAAGAAACAAATTCCTATGGTATTAGTTAAATGGAGACATAGTTTAGGTTCCGACCTAACTTGGGAGACCGAGGAGTCGATGAAGTCCAGATATCCTGGATTGTTTGGGGGGGGCTGAGATTTCGGGGACGAAATCTCCTTAAGGAGGGGAGATTTGTAACATCCTCTCCGATAGACTGGTATTTTCTAATTATAATTTCGTATTTAACTGTTTTAAATAATTTTGCGATATAATTGTTTAATTGTGAAACTTAGTGAAATAGATCTTAGGACTTATTGTGGATAATGAAATATTGCTTATATTAAAATATTGAAGTTGACGGTATAATAAAATAAATTTCTCGCAATTGATTTTTAGGTTCCAGACAATAGATTTAGGACGGGTATTAAATACTCAAGGTTGTAGGTCGGTTAAATGATGGACCGACCTTTATTGGGGATCACTTTACTCATTTCTTTCCCCACTTCCATTTCAAATAAAACACTTAAACCCTAGATAGTAAATCAAAGTAAAAATTATCAAACTTGAGGTGTGGATTGAATTGATAATCTGTTAGCAAACATCATCACCATCTTTATCTTCTTCTTGCTATCATCATCTTGTTCCTCAAGCATGTAAGTATGTGATTATGTATTCATAAATTTGATTGTATTGAAATTAGATTAGAAATTGATCTTGGTAGCCAATTGATGTTTGTAATGTTGTTATATGATGATGTGGGGTATTATTGGAGATGTTTGTAGCATTAGAATCGAGTTTGATGAGTTTGAATGTTAAAAATGGTGTTAAGGTCGTTCTGGTCTGTTCTTGAGCTGAAGAACAGATGAACGCGATCCCGGCTACGCTTCCGGATCGCGTTCCCTTGTTGTAAACGCCTTAGTCGAGTTTTTGGCCTGTGAAACGCGATCCAGGCCTATTATCCGGATCGCGTTTGATAGTGTTTTTCGGTGACAGAATTATTTCCTAAGGACAAACGCGATCCAACTCCCCTTAGTCCGGATCGCGTTTGCATAGTAAATCTTGATGGATTCTGAAAATTTCAAAAATGCTTAAGTGTTTAGAAGGGATGTTTATAGTGGCACTTATTGAATGCTATAGTGGCATTTTATAAAAATGCTCATTTTGATATTTACAAATTATGAAGCAAAGTACTAACTTATGTTGATTATTGATTCTCAGATCCTCCGAAAGATAAGTGATCTCTGGAATCAGAGATTTTGAAGACGAAGGTATTGGTGAGTGGATTCAAAACTCACCGTTTGGCTTAGTTGTAATCATTTGATTACGACGGGTAAACGTAGACTTGATTAGTTGTTATTGTTGATCATATGCCTATATGTGCTTTGTGTGGCCTTCGGGCATTGTTGTTAATGAGGTCAACAAGTTGATGAACTGTTGGTTGGGCTAGTGGGTTGTTGTGTGAACGGTACAGGGACGTACTTCATTTGTTGTGTGTGCTGAACTGTACCTAAGTATGATAAACACTAGCTATCGGTCTCGTCCGTTATGGCCATACGGATATGTTTGGATAAGTGATCTTGGGGAGCCGCCCGGGTGCTAAGGTTATCCCCGGATCCACCGATCCTCATTAAGTTGTTGTTGATTGTTGTAGTTGCGAATACTTGTTGTTGTTAATTGGTTTAGCTAAGTTAAATGTTGAGTGTTGGATTTACTCACTTAGCTATGTGCTAATCCCTCGTTGTTGCTTCCTGCAGACTTTTGTTTTGAGCATGCGGGTGGGTAGCAGGAAGGTCAAACCTTGGAAGAATGGAATGTTTGATATTCAAGCTACTCTGATTATTTTGTTGTAACTCAGTTTAGTTTATATAATACCCCGACATGCTAATCTTTTGAACAGGTTTTTAAGTGGTAGTAACTCAACCATCTAAACTGTTTGGTATTTTGGAAAATATGTAATGAAGTAATGTGTTTTATTTATCTTCGCTTCCGTATTTTATATAATAATGATGAGGGGTGTTATATTTATTTTGCTTCCATGATGTTCCCCTAGCTTTATAATGTCCAAATGATATGTTAAAACTCGTTTTTAAAACTCGGAAGTATAAACCGAACACCTAAACTAAAAACAGTCCCCTTTCGCAATTTTTATAAAATCGTACGATCGAAACTAGCAAATATACCCTAAACATGAAATCTTCGTTTTTCCGTTGCCTACAACTTTCGTGAAGAAGGTTTACCTCCAAAACGCCCCCATTTTCCTAGAAAAATAGATTAGTGAACGTATGTGTAGTTTTAGTGACGTTAAATGAAAACCGACATCTCGAGACCCCCCGAAACGAAACGATAATTTTTCTAACGTTACTTAGCCATTTTAGAACTTGTGTAAAAGTTTCGGGTCAAACCGAGGTCGTTTGACCCAAAACCGAGCTTAAAAACGAAGTCAGTCGCTGTGTTGCATAGGACCAAACTTTCATGTGACACAAGGCTTGTGTCACATGTTGTGTCACATGTTGTGTCGCATGGCAACCATGTGACACAAGGGTTGTGTCGCATTAAGTTGCATCCATGTGACACAAGGGTTGTGTCGCATAAATCATGTGACACAAGGGTTGTGTCGCATATTGTGTCACATTAAGTTGCATCCATGTGACACAAGGGTTGTGTCGCATAAATCATGTGACACAAGGGTTGTGTCGCATATTGTGTCGCATTAAGTTGCATCCATGTGACACAAGGGTTGTGTCGCATAAATCATGTGACACAAGGGCTGTGTCGCATTTAGTGTCGCAAAAACCTAAAAACAGAGGCCAAAATCATTCTAAATGTTTAAAAATCACTTTTCAACAACCAAATCAAATACGATACGACTTATACATGAAAATACTATACTTTTGGAAGTATACACAAATACTCGAATACGTACAAGATTATACTTAACTGAACGTGAGATTTCACTCACACACACGAGACTGCACTCAAAAATACTTAGGAGATTACACTCCAACGAACTTAAACTTGTACAACTACACGGGATTGCACCCGATGCGAACTTATGAGTTCACTCCAAATACTTACGTGTGGGATTACACGCTAACTAATACGAACTTACACTCGAACACATGCGAGATTTCACCCGTACACTTGGGGATTACACCCACTCGGATTTACATTACTTGAACGTTACACGTTACAATACAAACGTACTTGACAACTATACGATTACAACAAATACATAATAATAATAGATGAGATTATTATTATACGCCGATACCAACGGGCCGTACAACTTTTCTACAAATTACGAATTACAAACAAATACAAACGTACAAACAACTTATGGACATTAACTAGTTTGGGAACAACTAGCATGGATGCTTTACAAGTATTCCATTTACTTACTAAACCTTATGCGTATTAGGACGCTAAGGGATTGCTAGTCGGATACTACTTTGCTTGCTTACTGCATTGTCTGCTAGACTCAGGTGAGTCTCACAGGCCCTACTTTACTGTTTTACTCAGGGGTGAGATGCATTACTGTTTTACATGAACACACAAAACTTACTTGCTGCCATGATTTACTTACTGTACGGAATTACGGATACGCCAATTGCATGAGTTTCGACTAATCCAATGAAATCCTCCTTAATCATAGTTGTTAGTTAGGTGATAAGCGCGAGTTTTAGTATATTGATCCATATGGGACTGACAATCCCCGCCCGGGGTAGCACGCACTACCACGAACCGTTACTGTAGAAACGGGCGTTTCTTACTCGTTTCATATCAATGTTTTTGGATTAACATTCACGGGGGTACTATTATTTACTGTACGTTAAGCTTCAACTATGGTGGCTCATGGCAAGGGTATCAAACGGTTAGCATAACCTGCAACCACCTACTTATTAAAACTTAAGTGAACGATGAGCATAACCTGTGATCGTTACTTACTGGCTGGCTTATGATTTACAAATACTACATGTGTGTTCAAACTATTTACTTACTTACAAACCTGTGAGATTCACCAACCTTTTGGTTGACCGTTTTAGTAATGCTTCTCAGGTACACAGCATCAGTAGGGATGCCCAGCAGGATAAGCTTACTTAGCTCGAGTCGCATGCATTTACAAGCTTGGAGATTTACATACATTACTTTTGTACTTACTGTTATGTATTAATGTAATGCTTTTCGAACGTCTCATTTAGAGTCGTTCACTGTATCCTTTGTGCTTGTGATTATTGATTAGTAACACCCAAATACATCTATGACACCCGACGATTTAGGGTTACTGATTAACCTACTTGAAAACCCTAATTACGTGTGTTTAGTTTAGTATTAGGCTAAATACTTGTAATTACTTGTAACTATTTGTATATTTATGTGAATATACACTCCCGTAATTGATTTATATTACGTTTACGTAATTAGTTGTAATTACACTTACGCAATTTGATAAAATTGTGCGAAACAACCGGACGGAGTCCAACACAGTATAAATACCGACGTTGGTGAAAAACTTTCTATAAATAACTTAAATATATTTTTAGAAGTTATTTATCATTACTTATTATTTTATTAAAATAATATACGAAAAACCTAGGCGTTTTGACTAAAACGTCTCAAACGCAACAGAAACGCGCGGAACGCGCCCGACAATCGAACGAAAGTCAAAATATATTTTAATAATCTAAAATATATTATTTTGTATGAAATTATTATTGAAAACATCATATAATAGTTCATCAATGAAAAACGTCTATTTAAAACGCTACGCGATTAAACCTCCGTAAAACGAACACGCAAATCGAGGCCGATAAATTAACGGAACATTTTTATAAGTGTTTTCAAGTATTATATTAAATACTTCAAGTGAAAAGATCAAAATTTAAATCGTTAAATAAAAACGACAATTAAATGTTTAACGTATAAATAAACGTCTAAACAAATCGGGTAAACGAACGGGAAACGTAACAATTAAAATGAGAAACAAGAAAATGACCAAAATGTCCTTGGTGGGCCCCTCTAGGCCAGCCCCCTTTCCCACCCCATGTGAAAGATGATCATTTCTTTTATATTCCCCATCCCACTCATAAGACATGCAAACACTTGATTACTTACACAACCACATCTTCACTCAACACTCCATTTCTCTCTAAGCATCTTCATCCTCTCTCCAAACTCAGTTGAGAGCAGCCCTCTTACACCATTGGAACCACCATTCCCATCACCACAAACCACCACATCATCACCAAGCACCACCACTTTAATCCTTCATCATTTTGCAAAGTTCTTCAAGAAGATTCAAGCTCACAAGTTCCTCATCATCATTTCAACCTTCTTTCTCCAAAACCACCATTGTGAGGACATATCTCTACTTTCATTTATGTTTATTTACATGTTTTAAGGTTCATCTAACAAGATTATGTCCAAATACCATGTTAAAATACGTTTTTATAACTTATACTTTAACATGCATGAATCTGCCTAAAAATCGACAGTTCACGAAAATATTCGTATAAAATCATCTGTTAAGAGTTAGAGGTCGAATTTTTTTTTAAAATTTGCGTATCGAAAAGATCTACAACTTTTGTGTTTTACACTTTTTCCAGAAACGTACTCGTTTTTCTCTACAAGCCGATTTGTAGGACTGACCTGTAGGTTTTCAATAAATCTGTTCGGAACTTTCTCGGAATTAATTAAATATGTTAATGGACCCATTGGAAGCTGAAAATTTGATATGTTAGTCTAGACTCATTGTAGATCAGTTGGTAAAAATTTGGAAGTTTGATTTGGACTAGAGATAGGCGAAATCAGTTGGCGTAATGACCCGACATAAACCGAAAACGTTGAATCTTGAAGTTTTAAGATGCGAATTTAAAACCGACACCTCGAAATAATCCCGACATGAACCGACATATTTTATAAGCTTATTTAACTGAAATGTGGGTTGGGTAAAAGTTTCGGGTCAAACCGAGTCGGTTTGACCAAGTCAACAAAAACGGCTCGGTTTCTAAAAACGACAAAACTTACTATTTTTGGAAAGTGGTAACAAAAATGGGTTTGGATGACTTAGTTAGTAACTTGGACCAAAAACTAAATTTAGAAAGTTTCCCGAATTAGAAACCGACACTTAGAACACTTGGATTTGATAAGTGACTCATGAAATTGGTAAGTGTCTCATAAATTGATAAGTGACTCATAAAATCAGTAAGTGTCTCATGAAATTGATAAGTGACTCATGAAATCAGTAAGTGTCTCATGAATTGGTAAGTGACTCATAAAATCAGTAAGTGTCTCATGAAATTGGTAAGTGACTCATAAAATCAGTAAGTGTCTCATGAAATTGATAAGTGACTCATGAAATCAGTAAGTGTCTCATGAATTGGTAAGTGACTCATAAAATCAGTAAGTGTCTTATGAAATTGGTAAGTGACTCATAAAATCAGTAAGTGTCTCATGAATTGGTAAGTGACTCTATAAATTAGAAGTGACTCATGGTTTGACCAGGTTTGACCAGGTTTGACCAGTTTGACCAAGTTTGACCAGGTTTGACCAGGTTTGACCAGTTTGACCAGGTTTGACCAGGTTTGACCAGGTTTGACCAGTTTGACCAGGTTTGACCAGTTTGACCAGTTTGACCAGGTTTGACCAGGTTTGACCAACTTTGACCAACGAGTTGACCAACTTTGACCTACGGTTTAAGACTTATACAGACTAAAATAATTGGGTTGCAACACACGATATGTACTAATGAAGAGTTTACAGCAAAACAAACTTGATAATAATGTCTAAATGAATTATTATTACAAACTTTCACCAACGGGTCGTACACGTTTTTAAGAAACGAACTTGAACAATTTATTTGGACATACTAGTTGATGAACTAGCTCTAGGTGGACATTAACCCTCCACCTACACGATTGGCTTAAGTGGACATTGACCCCCACTTATACAATCGCTATAGATGGTCTTTTGAGACATCTACTTACACAACCTTATACGTTAGGACGTTAGAAGGTTGCGCTTTGGACCTTGCTTGCTTATTTGATATTTGCTTGCTATTTGCTAATCTCAGGTGAGTTTCATAGCCCCTTTTTACTTGTTTTTGAACTGTTTTGGGGGGAGAATACATACACAGAAACTTTTACAGATTTTTACTTATGATTGCTAGAAACAGAAACAGAAGCAGAACATATACTTATTGCATGAGTAGCAGAACTAATCCACTAATAAGTCCTCAAATTCATGGTTCGTTAATTTTTAAGCGCGAATAATTGTGAATAGTACTATTGGGATTGACAATCCCGTCCGAGCTGGTCGCTCCAGCTAACCCACGGGCGCATAATTATTTGAATCAGGATGTGTCCCGGATTAGACACATAGAGGCAGCAGAATTTGTTAAAGCTTCGGATACATGAGCTCATGGCAATACTAAACAGGACTATAGTATACAATACTATAGTATACAGAATATTTATTAGACAGAAACTTTGTTATGCAGAACTTGATTTAACACGGAAACTCTGTTTTACAAAACTCTATTTTACAAACAGAAAACCTTGTGTTTACATGAATTCCTTTACAGATTAAACCTATGAACTCACCAACTTTATTTTGACTCTTTTAGTATGTATTCTCAGGTTTACAGACGCAGTAGGACTACCCACAGGAAACAGGACAGTAAATGCTTTTGGAAAGCATAGCTCGAGTCGCATATTTTCAAACAGGAGATTTAAATTGCATTATGACATTTTGTATCAACGATTATGTATTATAAATCTCTAGACTATGTTTGCGAACTTTAGAATCTTATGTAAACTTTTATTTATGGAAAGTAACGTTTTCAAACGTCTCATATAGAGGTCGTTTGCTTTAATCTTTGTGTTGTGATATTTGATTTGGTCGTAGCCCCCAGGACACCTCATGTTTCCGCTGCCACGTGTTTTGGGGGTGCGACAACATCGCTTCCGCAAACTGTTAAATTTGGGGGTGTTACACCGTTAGTACACCTAAAGATATGGAACACTGTGGAAATGCTTAATTGCACTATACACCGTTAGTACATCTCGGGTCTGGAAAACTGTGGAAATGCATAATCGCATGGTACACCTTGATGAAAGCTCTAGACTAAAATATAACCATTAATATAAAGTTAATAGTTACCAAACCAAGTCTTAATCTTAAATGCCTTATTTGACTTCGTTGTCCCCGTAGTGTTAAGAAAGGTCGGAACCTTAGTGGGTATGTTACTCCGTCACTGGATAACGTTGAAGAGTTGAGCATCCTCCTCCGATCATACTCAATTTGGCCTAGTACTCAATGACATATTGATCGGTTTCCCCAATCAGTAGTGTTTTGGTCAAAAATCAACCTAGGCAATTAAGTGATCAAATTTAGAAAAGTGAGGTTGGGTGCTATAAATTACTTTCAAGATAATTACGCTTTTACACGATTATCTATATGAGTAAATGACAACTTTGAATGAAAATTATGCCTTGAATCCTTGGATTCGTGGATCCTTGTTAAAAATGTGTTTAACGGTGAAAACAAGTGTTTGTAAATAAGATTATTCCAAAAGTTTAAGTAAAATGTAAAGTATTTTAAGGATAATGCAAGTTATGCAATAAAAATATGATCGCAATCGATAAAAATGCATGAAATAGACTTATAATGCTAATTTTATGATAAAAATGTAACCACAAGTGAGATAAACGAGAATGCTAATCAGAAATATGAGTAAAAACTAAGATAATGCAGGTTTTATGATCAAAGGATCAATAAAACGAAAATTAAACAAATAAAATGTGAAATAAACGCAATCGACACACGGATGTACGAGGAAAGCCCTTGATCTTGTTAGATCGCCGGCATAAAACCTCGGGAAGGAACAATCGTTCCTTGCCTTTGTTGATTTTATTGCTGAAATTAAGGATAATACAGTGAATGAGCACAATATGATCGAACTAAAGTGTATTTGGTGATGAAAGTGATGAATCGGTGAAGAAGATCAACTAAAAGTGTGTTATGATTGTGAAATGGTGAAATTACAGAGTTTTTGGAGTGAATCATGGTCGTCCTATTCGATCATATTGCCTCCAATTTATAGCAAATACAATATAACTAACTTTCCGAAAAATCAGGGATCCTCCCGAAATATCTGGGATCCTCCAGTCTTCCACCTTGACCAAGCCTTTTTACACGTTTTTCTTGACTTCTTCTTGACTTGATCCTTAAATATAGGTATGATTGACCCACGTTTAACTCCTGGTAGACTTGGTCAAGGTACATAACGGTCAAATAAATATTAGTGACATTTTACTCAGGATACCGAATATATCCTGGATCCTTATCACCCGAGATCCTGAATATCCAAGATCCTGAACACAAACTAACAAACAAACATTAGTAACATCTGATCCCAAGATACTTAACATATCCGGGATCCTAAACATATATGAGATCCTGAGCATATTTAAGATTTCTATAGTACTCAGGATCCTGAATATATCTAAATACTCATCTATAATCGGGATCCTTGATCCAAGTGTGATCCTGGATATATCCAAGATCTTGATTACCTGTATCATATAAACATAGAATCACAGGATCCTTAGTCTTAGCATTATCCTGAACATATGCATGATCCTAGATATAATTTTCAATAGTAACTAGAGACTTCAGGATCCTGTATCCTAACTATAAAATTTAGCCCCAAACTACAATTGCCCCCAAGTTGTGTTATCTTCAGGACCCTGATGGTGACACAACTTCTAAAAATAAACATTAAATAAATGAGGCAAGATATTACCATGAATTGATAACCATGTCCACTTTGATTGAATTTTTGAAAAGCATAAACCCTTTCATACCTCATTTGCATGACTTCAAACTTAATAATGGCTTCGGTTACCTGGTCTTCGTCGAGTTTTAATGAAAAATAGCACAACGACTTCAAAGAGTGATACACATACCTGAATCCTTTGTTTAATCCATGACCAAGCTATGTTACTCCCAAACTGTACTCATGGCTTGGCGTAGCTTCTTTGTTTATCCAAAGCATCATGGACTTCCAAGACCTTGATCATGGTGTTTCTTCAAAAAACTCTGCAAATCAACTATCTTCAAGATACTGAAGGGATGCCCCCATTCCTGTCAATGAGATACATACTTGAGCTGTGCCAATAATGAGGTCAACATAACACGGTTAGCCATGGTGGTGTTCATGTGGTTTATGCTGACCACTTAGTCTTTTTGAGCCTTCCAATTTCCGCTTGTGGAACTTTTATCCAGGATAAGCTAATCCCAAGTGTGGATTGGCTTGGTTCGATTCGTTACACTCCGTAATTTACGTGGATAACCCATTAGAGTTTATTGAACGACACTAAGGGTGGTGTGAATCGAATGGATACCATCTGGTGAGATGGGTTTCAGTGATGAGCAAGGCTCAAACTTGGATGATGAATGTAGAGAGAGAGAGAGAGAGAGAGAGAGAGAGAGAGCATACGGAAGCTCTTCTTGATTCTCATTGAACAATCTGAAAAGATAAATTCTTGGTAATAAGCAAAACTCACCATGGATGAAGACGATGGAGAGAAAGGGAGCAGGGAGGCTGCCTTCTCATTTGATGTGTGTTATCATCTCTTATTTACCTTCTTTCTTCACGATACTGGGAAGATTCCCCCAATATATGTTTATTTCATTCATGCACTTAGAATCCTGAGGAGATTCCCTCAAGATATATTCAAAATAATCCTGTTCCCTGGATTCACATATTCTAGGATCCTGAAACAGACTTTCAATCGTAAAATTCCTAAGTAATGTCAGAATCTTGAAAAGTTATTCAAGATACTCAAAGAAGAAGGAAGCCAAAGAAACCAAGGCTACCAATTAGGATTTATATATCCTTTGTCTTCAGGATATTGAGGAGATTCCCTCAATTTATTTAATACTGATTACCAGGATCCTGAGGAGATTCCTTCAGGATGTACTAGAGATAATCCGATTTTAAGATACTGGGGAGATTCCCCCAATACATGCTTATTCCGATCATATCTGTGGGTCTTTCAAGATAATGGGAGGATTCCCCCATCACATACTTACTTTACTTATACCTCAAGGATTCTGAGGAGATTTCCTCAGAAAACTTGAAATAACTTCATACTCAGGATTCCCATATCTCAGGATCCTGAAACATACTTCAGCTCGAGAAGCATATTAATAACCATCAATGATGATGATTAAATCCTGTAATACGACAACATCAAAGATTGCTAAAGTAACGTGAAAACATTACTAACGCTTTATGATGACACAATAGTGTCAAAGTCTTTCAAATAACCTGTAAACATCATGATCATTTACATGATCTTTGGCTCAGGATTCCTGTATCTTAGGATCCTGAAACAATTCTTGATATGTTCAAAGAAGATATCAGGATCTCTCTTGGGATAATCCAGTGATCCTGAAATATGACATTGTTATATGATTTTGATAACATGAAAACAATCCAGTTATTTTCATAATGTCAAAACATTACGATTTTTGTTTATCTTTAAGAATGACATAAAATCTGTAAAAAAATTTTAAGCCATGTAAAAATATTGCAATTATTTCTGAAAATATCAAAAATTTTGAATAATGTGAAAACATTATAACAATGATAATCTTTGGATTAAATCCGAAAAATATTTTGGTAATATGATAATATTACAACCATTTAAATCTTTTATCGGCTACGCCAATAGAAATATTTTGGTAATGTGTAAAACATTACAAAACTTAAGAAAACTTTTGATAAATCAATTTTTGTGACATGTAAATGCCAAATCATTTGGTAATGTGAAAACATTACAACCGTTTGATTCGAGGGCCAAGCCATTTGAGACATGAATATGCCTAACCAATTGGTAATGTGAAAACATTACAAACCTTGCGTAATAGATAATGTAAAAACATTATAAGCCTTGTGTACTTAGTGACGTGAGTACGCCAAAACCTTAGGTAATGTGAAAACATTACAAACCTTAGAGTGATGTGAAAACGACACAAACCTTAGGTCGGCACCTAGTGCACTCAGTGCCGACAATCGGAAGAGTTTGATCTATAGGCCAATGGAAATGAAGTTGTCGGGCACCAGAGGCAACCACGATTCCCTAACCCTGACACTATAATCAAACATAGTGCACACCCGGCGAGGTGTGGAAACCCAAATTCTTAGAGAGGTGTTTATGCGTCAGCAAACCTCTAAACCTTAGAGAATCACTGGGATCCTTAACGGAGGAGAGGTGGCCAACCCCTAATCTTCATTCCAAGATCCTTAGATGCACGAACTACAACAAATACAAGATCTTGGGTAAAGGTGAGTGTTAGTTTTGTTTGTCCCTATGCTAGGATCTAAACGGAACGAGTCACTCAATCGTTTGCGGAATCAACGATTAAGTTATAAACTAAACACACGAATAATCAATACGCAATGAATACGAACCAAAACGTTTGTATATTGATAATGATCAATCAGATTACAGAGATTTCGACAAATGGCGTTTAGGGTTTCGTCAACCCTAAACAGAAAACGTAAAAACGTTTTTATACAAAAACTGGCACCTGCGACGTCGCACACGACATCGCAGGCCCAAGCCCATGCGACGTTGACTACGTCGCAGGCCCAAAACCTGACGTCGCACCTGCGACGTTACAGACAACGTCGTAGGAGTCAGGAAACTCAAAACTAATAACAAAATGAACTACGAGCTAGACCAACTGACAGACACACAAATTGCATCAACAAACTCCCCCGTGTCTTCAGCTTGGTCTTCAAAAATTTCATCATCTAAACCCAGCCCACAGGAAATTGTCCGTCAGCATGAATTCCATGAGTTACACAAACAGTAACAACTTTGTAAAATTGTTCGGCTAAACGTTTGTTAAACTCATTCTTCTGACCAACCCGAATCTGATCATCATAGAGTTTTCTCAAATCTTTTTCATGAAAGTTAATCAAACTCATCGGATCATACAATCTAAACGTTGATTGTCTCAAATTCCAAATACCTCCAACTTCTGGCCATGGTTCTGAATCTGGAACAAAAGTAATAACCGCTTCACCAGTTTGTGAATCGAGTTCCCATTTAACAAGTTGTGAGACCCGGTCAAAAAGGGCCAAAATTTGGGGCCAATTTAAACTTTAATTATTCGTACTCGGTACGAATCAAAAACAAAGTATTCGGATAATATATATATATAACTATATATATATATATAACACGAAATGATTATTTAATAATCACACGCGAACAAACCTGAAACCACTCAGGAAACATAAAAATAAAAGTTGTCCCAAAACATTTCCAAATAGAATATTATTAACAGAAATAATATTACGATACTCAGAAAATTTGTAAAACTCTTTTTGGATAATTAAAAGTATCCGTAAGTTCCAAGTGAAACAACGATATAATTTAGTATCACACTAAAAGTATTTTCGTGAAATACTTCAAATAAAAACTTATACGATTTCAATTTTAGAAATTTATCGTTTGAAAACATTTTACTAAATAACGATCGGGTACGCAAACACGGGTCGAAAATACTACCAACCATCAATTATTGGAGGCCGATTAAATAAACCGACCCCCAATAATTCACACACACTCGCACACATTCTCAAACTCTCGGCTCTCATTCTCCCTCTCGGTTCCATTTCAAAACAACAACAACATCAACCAATTTATCATCTATATAATCGTCGTGGATCATCATCATCACCATCATCACCTTCATCGTTCATCATCACCATCCTTGGTCCATTTTTACATTGTAAGAATCACTCACCGTTTTCTATTAATTTCAAGTTTAATATATGTATTATATCATATAGTAGCATAATACTAAGTTCTTTGTTTGCGGAATTAGTTTTAAAATTGGTTTGGTAAAGTTTCTGCGCGTACAGACCTGAAAAACCAGGGGATACCCGGCGGGTAACCCATATACCCGGCGGGTACTTCTGTAAAAATACGATCCACACGGCGCGTCCTTGTTCTACCCGGCGCGTCCTTTTCAAAATCATTGAATACGGCGTATTCGGGTGAATACGGCGTATTCCCCACACTTTAGCCCAATCCGACTGATTAACCAATGAATACGGCATATTGGATTGAATACGGCGTATTCCCCTAGAAACTCACTGAATCCGGCGGATTGGAATGAATCCGGCGGATTCCCATTTTAGCATCACTACCCGGCGGGTACTTCGCCTACCCGGCGGGTACCCTGCCCAGAAAACACTTTCTGCTTTTAAGTCAATATTTATGGTTTAAAAATACAAACTATTAATATTCGAAAACAATACGATACGTTAAGATAACTTATAAGGTATATTTATACGAAACAAACTAAATTGTATTTTCGAAATATAATTTCAATTCATCACCAACGGACCGCACATTTTACAAATCTCCAAACGTAAATACGAGGCGAATACTTTGACCTCAAATAATCAAACGAACAAATAATTTAAAGTATTCACTTACACTCATACAATCTCGCGTTTTTAGGACTCTAAGGGATTTCAGAGGTTGTCTTTTCCACGTAGGATATATTCATTGCTCGGATAGGCTCAGGTGAGTCTCACAGCCCCATTTTTTTTTACTGCGTTTAAATATTGGGGTGAGATACAATGCTTACATGTTTTTGTGATCATATGTTATTTGATTAGTTAATTTGAGAATTAACTCAAGGAATTAAATGATTATTTAGTTCAGATAACTATATTAGTTACATTGTTTGACTACCATTATTTGGTCTTGATTTTCATGGTTAAATTTCAATATTTCGAAACCTGCGTTGGTTTCAACATTGTTAAATTTATTATTGTTCGAAAACCTGCGTTGGTTTGTTCAATATTACGAAACCTGCGTTGGTTTCATCATGGATAAATTTCATATTGTTCGAAAACCTGCGTTGGTTTGTTCAATATTACGAAACCTGCGTTGGTTTCATCATTGTTAAATTTAATGTTGTTCTAAAACCTGCGTTGGTTTGTTCAATGTTACGAAACCCGCGTTGGTTTCACCATTGTTTAAAATCATTATTTCGAAACCTGCGTTGGTTTCATCATTGTTTTGAAAACTAAACTGTTTAATCATTGTTTAGAAAACCTGCGTTGGTTTCATTATTGTTTTGAGAACCTGCGTTGGTTCAAATCATTATTTATTAACCTTAAATGGTTAAATCATTGTTTGAGTAAACTGTTTAAATCACTGTTCAATGATAACATTTTATTATCATCAAATTATCATACTGATCACATCAATGTTCATATTAAACCTGTGAGATTCACCAGCTTTATAGCTGACCCTTTTAGCGTTGTATTCTCAGGTGATCAGCAGTAGTAGGATGGCCCTCAGGATAAGCTATCTACTCACGAGTCGCATGCATCCATTTTGATATGAAGATTTTCTTGCATTATATTTTGTATAATGGCTATGTATTAAAATCTTCAAAACTACTTTTGCGAACTCGCTATTATGTTGTAAACTTTCACTCAAAACTTGTATTACTTCTGTAATATTTATAAACGTCTCATGTAGAGTCGTTTGCTTGTACTTTGGTGCTTTGTATATTGATTAGTCACACCCAAAACGTCGCTTCCGCAAATCATGAAATTGGGGGTGTGACAGATAAATCGGATGTCTTAGTATTAGACATATCACATAGTCGGCCTTAGAAACATGCGAGCATAGGTTTCACTTGAATTTCGGGACGAAATTCTCCTAACAAGGGGAGAATGTGACACCCGGTCAAAAAGGGCCAAAATTTGGGGCCAATTTAAACTTTAATTATTCGTACTCGGTACGAATCAAAAACAAAGTATTCGGATAATATATATATAACTATATATATATATATATATATATATAACACGAAATGATTATTTAATAATCACACGCGAACAAACCTGAAACCACTCAGGAAACATAAAAATAAAAGTTGTCCCAAAACATTTCCAAATAGAATATTATTAACAGAAATAATATTACGATACTCAGAAAATTTGTAAAACTCTTTTTGGATAATTAAAAGTATCCGTAAGTTCCAAGTGAAACAACGATATAATTTAGTATCACACTAAAAGTATTTTCGTGAAATACTTCAAATAAAAACTTATACGATTTCAATTTTAGAAATTTATCGTTTGAAAACATTTTACTAAATAACGATCGGGTACGCAAACACGGGTCGAAAATACTACCAACCATCAATTATTGGAGGCCGATTAAATAAACCGACCCCCAATAATTCACACACACTCGCACACATTCTCAAACTCTCGGCTCTCATTCTCCCTCTCGGTTCCATTTCAAAACAACAACAACATCAACCAATTTATCATCTATATAATCGTCGTGGATCATCATCATCACCATCATCACCTTCATCGTTCATCATCACCATCCTTGGTCCATTTTTACATTGTAAGAATCACTCACCGTTTTCTATTAATTTCAAGTTTAATATATGTATTATATCATATAGTAGCATAATACTAAGTTCTTTGTTTGCGGAATTAGTTTTAAAATTGGTTTGGTAAAGTTTCTGCGCGTACAGACCTGAAAAACCAGGGGATACCCGGCGGGTAACCCATATACCCGGCGGGTACTTCTGTAAAAATACGATCCACACGGCGCGTCCTTGTTCTACCCGGCGCGTCCTTTTCAAAATCATTGAATACGGCGTATTCGGGTGAATACGGCGTATTCCCCACACTTTAGCCCAATCCGACTGATTAACCAATGAATACGGCGTATTGGATTGAATACGGCGTATTCCCCTAGAAACTCACTGAATCCGGCGGATTCCCATTTTAGCATCACTACCCGGCGGGTACTTCGCCTACCCGGCGGGTACCCTGCCTAGAAAACACTTTATGCTTTTAAGTCAATATTTATGGTTTAAAAATACAAACTATTAATATTCGGAAACAATACGATACGTTAAGATAACTTATAAGGTATATTTATACGAAACAAACTAAATTGTATTTTCGAAATATAATTTCAATTCATCACCAACGGACCGCACATTTTACAAATCTCCAAACGTAAATACGAGGCGAATACTTTGAACTCAAATAATCAAACGAACAAATAATTTAAAGTATTCACTTACACTCATACAATCTCGCGTGTTTAGGACTCTAAGGGATTTCAGAGGTTGTCTTTTCCACGTAGGATATATTCATTGCTCGGATAGGCTCAGGTGAGTCTCATAGCCCCACTTTTACTTATTTGAACTATTTTGGGGTGAGAATACATGCTCAATTTGTTTTCATAATACGCAAGTATCAAATCATTACTTTGTACTGCATGAGTTTGTTTATCTAATCAATCAAAGCCCTCCACAACATAGTTTGGTATCAGAGCCTGAGGTTATAGCGAACTAGGTTGCATTTAGTGGGCCTAGACTATAACCGTTAGGCTGTATTCCTCATTAGGTATAACTGGTTCAGGAATTACATCATACGAATTTAATTTAACATAGCTTAGCTAACTATGTACAATTAAATGAAGATGATGTGAAGTCTGAAAGGGGTTATGTCGAATAGGAAGACAATAGTAGACTCTGACCACGAGAGAACCGGGACTCAAGCTGTTTTGTGCTAGACACAACTAGGCGGATATATACGTGTATATGGTATATGCGTATATGATTAAGCTATTATATATATATAATGTATATATATATATGGATATGCCTTGGACATGAAATATATGATAGGCTGTTATATATTGTAGATATATGATAGGGCCTTGGATAAATCATAAGGACTTGCCGGTCGTAAGTAGATCGAATCAGGGAAAATAGTACCGGGATGTGCCCTAGGAATAGAGGGTCATCTCTTCGAGAGAGTCTTACTCCGGTAAGGATAGAAAATCTTGTTCTTCATCCGTCGTTATGCTTAACGATCAAAATCAATATTCCTCTTAGGATTGAGATCTTTTCCTATCCTTCCTAACCAATTCTCTCAAATCGGCAAACACCCAATGGATAATCCCGCGTTGGATAACAAACAAATTTTAAATATCTGTTCTGATGAGATATTCTTAACACTTCTGTAAATTTCAACTCTTGTAATCTGTTAGACTTGCATGTTAACTGATTACAATCCTATTATCTCTTATTGGCAAATGACATTTCATACGTCAGTTCATTTGTTCAGTATTCATATGATTAAGATAATCATTTACTTAGATTCAAACTCTGACATGTTCCTTATCTTGTTATTGAAGGAACATGCCTCCAAAATGAAAATCCTTCACAAATGCTGAACTATAACGACTCATCAACCAGCGAGTGACTGAAGCACTGGCTGCACAACAACCTCATCCCACCAGCGGATCTGGACCAAACCCGAGGAGCACAGAAGTCAATAACGACGCTCTGGTGCCAAAACCCTGCACCTACAAAGAATTCCTCAATTGCAACCCTCTTACTTTCAAAGGTACGGAAGGAGCCATCGGTCTACTGCAGTGGATTGAGAAGATGGAGTCTGTCTTCCGTATCTGCAACTGCCCGGAGGACTGCAAGGTAAAGTACTCTATCTGCACATTACTGGAGGGTGCACTCACCTGGTGGAACACTTATGCCCAGACGGTGGGGGTCGATGAGGCTTACAAACTTCCCTGGGATGATCTGAAAAAGATGATGACCGAAGAGTACTGCCCTAGGGAAGAGATCCAACGGCTGGAAACAGAGTTCTGGAATCACTCTATCAGCGGCAATGACATAGATGGATACACTAATCGCTTCCACCAACTAGCTCACTTGTGCCCAACAATGGTCAACCCCGAGTACAAAAGGGTGGAGAGGTACATCTGGGGACTCCCTGCAAGTATCAGAGGGATGGTGACTGCTTCCAAACCAGGAACCATCCAGGGTGCCGTTCGTATGGCTCATAGCCTCATGGCACAGGTTGTCCAGGAAGGAAAGGACAACAAAAGGAAATCGGAGGGAAACCCTGGCAACCAGAGTCCGGCTACCAAGAAGCCTGCAACCACCAAAGTCAATGCCTCTGGATCTGGATCTGGAACAGAAAACAAGAAGGAGTACTTTGGAACAAAACCCTACTGTTCAAAGTGCAAACGCCACCATGATGGACCTTGTGACGACCCCTGTGAGAAGTGCAAGCGTTTTGGGCATCTTGCAAAAGATTGCCGAGTAAAAGCCTGTTTTGAATGTGGTGTAATGGGACACTACCGAAATGACTGTCCCAAGCTGAAAAACACCAACACTGCCAAAGGAAGGTTCTTCGTACTGAGAGCTAAGGACGCTCAAGCAGACCCTGACACTGGTACGTACAATTGTGCGTCATGTCTATTCTATTCCTTGATGATAAATATACAATTAGATTAGCAAATTGTGGTTAATCGAATCAGGAAGTGTAAAACGTAATTACACTTTAGAATTCAATGGCTAGGCTTTTTGTCTAGAGCGGTAATTTGGATATCATTATTGATATACATAGGCGAATAGGCCATCTTGTTGGAATCATTGTTACAGGAAACTTATCGTTTTCCTAATCATGAATGTATCAGTTAAAATATGTGCTACAGTATTCGATTAGCTAAAACAGTATATGGCTAGGCATGCATATTGTGGCATATCAATTGATTATCACTGCGGTGAGCTAGTCGGAACATGGTTATCACGATAGTGACAAAACATTGGATAAGAATCGAAACACTATATTTGTTAATATAGGGCATGTGTACATTATGTCAGTATTGATAGTTACATTGAACTATAAGAACACCGTAGGAACTCATTGAATTCGGTGGATTATAAATACAAATCATGGTGACACTTGGTAGGACGGACCGACCCTGTTATGTAGGTAACGGGCGGGTAAAGAATCGGACTTCTCCATTTTTCATTGAGATCAGTAGGTTTAAGCCTAACAAGGGGAGAAGGATAAATCGGATGTCTTAGTATTAGACATATCACATAGTCGGCCTTAGAAACATGCGAGCATAGGTTTCACTTGAATTTCGGGACGAAATTCTCCTAACAAGGGGAGAATGTGACACCCGGTCAAAAAGGGCCAAAATTTGGGGCCAATTTAAACTTTAATTATTCGTACTCGGTACGAATCAAAAACAAAGTATTCGGATAATATATATATAACTATATATATATATAACACGAAATGATGATTTAATAATCACACGCGAACAAACCTGAAACCACTCAGGAAACATAAAAATAAAAGTTGTCCCAAAACATTTCCAAATAGAATATTATTAACAGAAATAATATTACGATACTCAGAAAATTTGTAAAACTCTTTTTGGATAATTAAAAGTATCCGTAAGTTCCAAGTGAAACAACGATATAATTTAGTATCACACTAAAAGTATTTTCGTGAAATACTTTAAATAAAAACTTATACGATTTCAATTTTAGAAATTTATCGTTTGAAAACATTTTACTAAATAACGATCAGGTACGCAAACACGGGTCGAAAATACTACCAACCATCAATTATTGGAGGCCGATTAAATAAACCGACCCCCAATAATTCACACACACTCGCACACATTCTCAAACTCTCGGCTCTCATTCTCCCTCTCGGTTCCATTTCAAAACAACAACAACATCAACCAATTTATCATCTATATAATCATCGTGGATCATCATCATCACCATCATCACCTTCATCGTTCATCATCACCATCCTTGGTCCATTTTTACATTGTAAGAATCACTCACCGTTTTCTATTAATTTCAAGTTTAATATATGTATTATATCATATAGTAGCATAATACTAAGTTCTTTGTTTGCGGAATTAGTTTTAAAATTGGTTTGGTAAAGTTTCTGCGCGTACAGACCTGAAAAACCAGGGGATACCCGGCGGGTAACCCATATACCCGGCGGGTACTTCTGTAAAAATACGATCCACACGGCGCGTCCTTGTTCTACCCGGCGCGTCCTTTTCAAAATCATTGAATACAGCGTATTCGGGTGAATACGGCGTATTCCCCACACTTTAGCCCAATCCGACTGATTAACCAATGAATACGGCGTATTGGATTGAATACGGCGTATTCCCCTAGAAACTCACTGAATCCGGCGGATTGGATTGAATCCGGCGGATTCCCATTTTAGCATCACTACCCGGCGGGTACTTCGCCTACCCGGCGGGTACCCTGCCCAGAAAACACTTTCTGCTTTTAAGTCAATATTTATGGTTTAAAAATACAAACTATTAATATTCGGAAACAATACGATACGTTAAGATAACTTATAAGGTATATTTATACGAAACAAACTAAATTGTATTTTCGAAATATAATTTCAATTCATCACCAACGGACCGCACATTTTACAAATCTCCAAACGTAAATACGAGGCGAATACTTTGAACTCAAATAATCAAACGAACAAATAATTTAAAGTATTCACTTACACTCATACAATCTCGCGTGTTTAGGACTCTAAGGGATTTCAGAGGTTGTCTTTTCCACGTAGGATATATTCATTGCTCGGATAGGCTCAGGTGAGTCTCACAGCCCCATTTTTTTTACTGCGTTTAAATATTGGGGTGAGATACAATGCTTACATGTTTTCGTGATCGTATGTTATTTGATTAGTTAATTTGAGAATTAACTCAAGGAATTAAATGATTATTTAGTTCAGATAACTATATTAGTTACATTGTTTGACTACCATTATTTGGTCTTGATTATCATGGTTAAATTTCAATATTTTGAAACCTGCGTTGGTTTCAACATTGTTAAATTTATTATTGTTCGAAAACCTGCGTTGGTTTGTTCAATATTACGAAACCTGCATTGGTTTCATCATGGATAAATTTCATATTGTTCGAAAACCTGCGTTGGTTTGTTCAATATTACGAAACCTGCGTTGGTTTCATCATTGTTAAATTTAATGTTGTTCTAAAACCTGCGTTGGTTTGTTCAATGTTACGAAACCCGCGTTGGTTTCACCATTGTTTAAAATCATTATTTCGAAACCTGCGTTGGTTTCATCATTGTTTTGAAAACTAAACTGTTTAATCATTGTTTAGAAAACCTGCGTTGGTTTCATTATTGTTTTGAGAACCTGCGTTGGTTCAAATCATTATTTATTAACCTTAAATGGTTAAATCATTGTTTGAGTAAACTGTTTAAATCACTGTTCAATGATAACATTTTATTATCGTCAAATTATCATACTGATCACATCAATGTTCATATTAAACCTGTGAGATTCACCAGCTTTATAGCTGACCCTTTTAGCGTTGTATTCTCAGGTGATCAGCAGTAGTAGGATGGCCCTCAGGATAAGCTATCTACTCACGAGTCGCATGCATCCATTTTGATATGAAGATTTTCTTGCATTATATTTTGTATAATGGTTATGTATTAAAATCTTCAAAACTACTTTTGCGAACTCGCTATTATGTTGTAAACTTTCACTCAAAACTTGTATTACTTCTGTAATATTTATAAACGTCTCATGTAGAGTCGTTTGCTTGTACTTTGGTGCTTTGTATATTGATTAGTCACACCCAAAACGTCGCTTCCTCAAATCATGAAATTGGGGGTGTGACACAAGTCTTCGCAGAAAATAATAAGGAACTGGTTCCAGAGGTATCTCAGTCAAACAGTTAGCTGGTGGATAATGAACTTTAACCATTGGCTTCCTGGTAGCTGGATCAATTTTCCTTTTGAACGTATACCGTGTACCCAATGTCGGTTTCAACTTAGAATATTTCTTCGATAACACTTCTCGACGTAAATTCCTCTGAATAAACTCGGCATAATCATTCTCGAACGGATTAATCAAATTAAGCTGAGCTAATCTATTAATCTCTCCTTTCGGCAACGTGCTTAATCGATCAAAATGCATTTTGAAGTACTGAACTCCATCTGCTCTTTTAATCATAAACATATTTCTCTGACACTTCCAGCTTTTAATAACTCCGGTGTAATTTCGACTAACCCGGTAAACTTGACATTTAACTGGAATAGGAACTGGATTTCTTCCCTTAGGCCACCTTTGCTTGTTTCTTTCTTTCTTTTCTTCAGCAGTGTATTTCCTTGGAATATCCGTAGATTCAGGTTCAAGAGCTGCTGAGTCCGGTGCCTGTGTCTCTTGAGCTGGAGTTAATGTCGATTCTTGAGCAGGCTTTGCAGAAGAACTTGATTCTCCACGTTGATCTTTATCAGGCCTCTCATCTTCACTCGAGTCAGATTCTATAATCGGTGCACCATAGTAAACTTCCCCGGATTGTGCATCATCATAAGCTTCATCTGAATCTAACTGTTCATCTTCAATCGAAACATCATCATCCACTGGCCATTCTCTGAATAAACGATAAATCAGTGAATGAATAGTCAACGGCCAACGGTCTCGGCTGTCCTGGAATATCATCAACACAAAAGTAATCCAAACGAGGAACAGTTTCATTAACATTTTCGATTACAGGAGTGGGGATTACATTTTCAGGTCCTAGTGACTCTACATTTGGGCCCCCAGACCCAATCTCCCCCGAGGCACTAGACCTAGCCTCCAATACATTAACCCTGAGCTTTGTTTCCTCAAGCTCCTTAGCTTGAACCTCGATCGGTGCAGCTTGCGCAGCAATCTTTTCATCTTGAGCGTCCATCTTTTGCTGCTTCTTCCGCATATCATCCATCATTTTTTGCATAAATGCTGGAGTGGGCTCAACAGCGAAAACCTGCTGAGGAGGTGGAATAACAGGAGCTGTTGCAGAAGAAGACTGACGAGGTGGAATTGCAGAGGAAGACTGACAAGGACGGCGATGACGAGGCTGAAAATCTGCGTCGGTTGGGTCATCAACGCCTCGAATGCGTTTCCCGGTATCCCGTGCAACATAAC
Source organism: Helichrysum umbraculigerum (assembly GCA_949592205.1). NCBI lineage: Eukaryota > Viridiplantae > Streptophyta > Magnoliopsida > Asterales > Asteraceae > Helichrysum > Helichrysum umbraculigerum. The sequence goes on along the minus strand of CATIUR010000001.1, from coordinate 124,201,170 downwards.
GTCGACCTTCACTGATACGACGTGCAATTCTCTTGGCTCGACGCGGTTATGTGCGTTGAATGAAATCCATCTCATTTGGGTGCGGGATAGCACCATCAGAACCAGGAGGAGTTAAACCACCATCATCATCATTTTCAGAATCCGATCCCTCAACAGTGTCATGAGACGCTGATTTTTCCGATTCGACATGCCCAAATTGCTCAATATTTTCCAAGATAGCATCCACATGCTCCCCCGCAACTTGAACAGGGATGTTCACAAGTGGTTGATGCGGTTGTTGTGGTGCTGGAACATCCGTGTACTGAGGTTCCAGAGGCGGCACGTAATTCTCATTCACAATAGCAGCAAATAAAGCAACATCTGGTGGCGCCTGAACCCCTCTTTCATAACCAGCACAAGCAGTAAAGATCCGATTCTGCATCGGTGAAATCTTCAGTCTCTGATCAACATCACCCAGCGCCTGAAGAGCTGGATGATGGCGAATGATGTGAAGCTGAATGAAACGCGGATATAAAACCCATTTCTGATCTCCGGCGTTTGCATTATCTACCATGGCCTTGAATATAAAACCAGAAAAGTTGAAAGGCTTGTTGTAGACCAAAGCTAACATAGCAGAAGCCAAACTCCTGCTCATCCCGTCTGTACCACCTTTACGATTTCCCAAACACACAATAACAACGTGCATCAAATATCTCCAAACACGTGTTAGATTCGCTTTTCGGTATTGATCATTGGGAATTCCAGGATATCCAATTCGTTGTATAGCTCCCGCAACAAAATTAGGATCAAAGCTAACAGGCATATCTGGTTGATCGTTTAGTTGAAGAAGGTCCCTAATGCTCTGTTCAGTAATCGTGATCTCAGTGCCAAGAACTGTGGAAACCAACCGTCGAACGTTGTTATCAGTAATAACGTTGGCGTTTCTCCAAAATGGGTTTATCAGATTCCCAAAAACAACCGTGTTGTCAGCAATGGCATGAAATACCCTTGAACGTCTCAAAAATGCGATCATTTCACGATATGGTGCCGCCTTATCTGAAGTATCATCAAGATAAGCAGCAGTATTATGACGCGCCTCAAATACTAAAGCCATATCTGCAAAAACAGAAACATAATATATACTCGAAAAGCGTTAGAACGAACAGAATATACCAAACTTGTTACAAACAAAAGGTTTCATTGATATGTTAAATAAGTACAAAGTTACAAACAAACATATCAAATCCTAAACCCTAAACCCTAAACCTAGACCTAGACCAAAGATCCCGGTTAAACAAATACAGCCAAAATCCAAGACAAAGTTAGGCCAAAATCCAAGACAAGGATGGTATCCCACCAGACCAGAAGGCCAAGATCCAGGATAGTGAAGGAATTCCTCCAGACCATGAAGCCAAGATTCAGGACAAGAAGAGAATCCCACCGGATCATTAGCCAACTGAGACAAAAATGGTCGTATCTAAGTGACCAGATAGTAGCTTTAGGGCGCTGGATCACCAGAAAGCACAAAAGAATCCACGACTGGAAAATAATCCTTCTAGCCGAGGAGGGGGGAGTTGTGACACTCTTTGGGCAGAAGCAGTGAACACAGTCTTTCTCATTCAGCTAGGAACCTAAAGAAATCGCCCGCCATTGCTGGACAGAATTTAACAGTCAGAAAAACGCAACATTTTATTTGTAACAAATAATGTCACTTTTCCTGTAAGTAGCGACGTTGTAAACGACGTCGCATGTCAGATAGCGACGTAGTAAAGGCCGTCGCAGAAAATCAGAATAATAACAATAGCGACGTAGACCGTGACGTCACACAAAATTCGAGCGACGTTAAAGGGGACGTCGCATTTTGCTATTAATGGTGAATTTAATCACATTATAAAAATGGTACGACGTAGAGAAAGACGTCGCTCAGGACGTCGCAGAAAATGCGACGGCGCAGACAATTAACAAATGTCAAAATAATGCGACGTAGGCTACGACGTCGCAGCCGACGTCGCACTGATGAACATTCAAGCGCAAACCCAGAAACCCTAAGAATCGAAATTGGGGTTTTTCAAGATTAAAGGCACTACAAGGTGCGGCAACGAACGGTGATCACGAAAACATAAATTATACGATGTTTAGATCACGATTACATAGCTAATTTAACCCAAACCGAAAACCCTAAAAACCGCAATATACATTTAACGATTAAAGCTAAAACACACGGTGAAAAAGGGTAAGATTAGTACCTAAGTGTGCGTAGTAACGAGTGGAACAAGACTACGTGAATGAATCAGAAGAAAAACGGCTCAAAATCACAAACGAACCAAATATGCACGAAAAACTCGCTACGTCGCAATCGCCAAAGCTCACGTCGCACGCTACGTCGCTCGTGAATAGGTAATTGTGTGACGAGTTACGTCGCGGTTGAGACTATATATAGTCTAACCCTAAGTGCGACGTAGTGTGGGACGTCGCTAGCGACGGCAAGGTTGACGTCGCATAAATCAGTTAGAATGTAACTTGAGTCGATTTTGAATTTTCAAAACAGTTAACACGTAATTTTATTTAGCAAATAATATTCAAATGACTAGTGACTTGGGAAAAAGAACATAGAATAAAATATAACATAAAAATAAAAATAAAAATAAAATAAAATTGAGTAAAATTACTAACACTCTGTTTTTGGTGACGGAGTTGTTTTGTCTGATTAGGGATCATATCGGAATAACATGCAATTATTAGGAATAGTAAGTGTTATTTCGATCATCAGTATATTTGTCCACTTTAAATTTACGTGGCACATTTAAAACACCTTTTATAAAAATTATTTCAAGACGATTATTGGTATTGTTTATCCACCTAAACATGTTACATCCGTGTCTTTGGTCAGACCCTTTTATTGTTCGTATGAATATTTCACCATGGTCCGCACCATTGACATACCCCTTTAACCCAGACAAGAACATAGTTTCCAAATTTAGAAGGAATACGAGAGAATCGATTTTAAGAGTCAAGCCAGCGGTGACAGGTCTGTACCGACGTACAACAGAGCAACATACACTTGACTCAGGTTTAAGCAAAACCGATCGCAGTCAAACCACACTTGATTTATTCAATTGGCGACCTTGATCAGTACCTTAAATTTAAGACTTTGCAAGTTCATTGACTCACGTTTGCTTAGTTTTGAGAATATGTTGAATTGAGACCAGGTCTGTACTTACGTACAACAGAGGAAACAACCAACATATTCCCCCAAAAGATCTCAGATATCCGATCCAAAAATAGAAGTATGTCAAGCTACGCTAAGGAATTAAGACTTAGTGTCGTACATCACAAGGTGTTTACCACCAGATCATATACATTTATTAGATTTACTTCTTAACATCCCAGAGACCGGTGTGTAGCATGCCTATCAATACATCGTATGATGAAGATAATTTAGATAGAAACTGTTTTAAGTGTGTCAGATAAACCTACTGACACATCCAAGATAAACCTTAAAATTCCATTTTGTGCATGTCACCCGATGTACTATCATATCCCAAGTTGTTTACAGACACAACTTCAACGTCTATTTTAAAAATGTTGCAACCTCGCGTTTTCTTTAATACTAAAGAGTATAAAGAGTGGCTGTTGCGATTTTTTTTTTAATGAATTTAAAAACTTAAAAATCCAAGTCACAAATCATTTCTTTGACTGAAAGAACCTTAAACCTATCATATTGACCAGTTCAATAAAACGCGATCGCAAAAAGGCTTTTGTGAAAAGATCCGCACACTGCTTAAGGGTTTCTATATGTACGACATCTATAAGGTGTTTCTCAAAGCAATCCCGTATAAAGTGGAACCTAAGTTCGATATGTTTGGTCTTAGAGTGTTGTACGGGATTGTGTGTGATAGATATAGCAGCTGTATTATCAATGTAAATAGGAGTCATAGAGAGATTGAACCCGTAATCGCGTAGTTGGTGTTGAATCCAAAGAACTTGAGAACAGCAACTTGCAGCAGCAACATACTCGGCCTCAGCTGTGGAAATGGCAACCGCAGTCTGCTTTTTGCACTGCCAAGAAACTAAGCGCGATCCAAGGAACTGACATCCTCCGGTAGTTGACTTCATATCTACCTTGCAGCCACCGAGATCCGAATCCAAATAGGCAGTTAACTCGAAGTTTTTCTTGTTTGAATACCATAGACCCAGAGATGGCCTAAAAGCGAGGTATCCAAAAATGCGTTTTACTGCCTTCATATGAGACACCTTCGGATTTGCTTGAAATCGAGAGCAGAGTGAAACGACAAACACTATATCTGGTCTTGAGGCGGTCAGGTACATGAGAGAGCCTATCATTGAGTGATAGTCTTTCTCCTTGCAATCTTCGTCGTCCTCATTAGGTCCAAGATTGTGTTTCACATCAATTGGAGTGCCATAATGTTTACAATCGAGCAGATCATACCGCTTCAACATGTCAGTGACATATTTTGACTGGTGTATATAAATTCCATTGTCAGACTGCTCGACCTGTAGTCCCAGAAAGAACGTGAGTTCCCCCAGAGCACTCATTTCAAACTCAGCTTTCATCAGTCTTTCAAAATCCTTGCACAACTGATCATTTGTTGATCCGAATATAATGTCGTCCACATAAACCTGCACAAGTAATAAATCCGCTCCTTCCCTTTTGATGAAAAAGGGGTGCTATTAATCTGTCCTCTATCAAAACCATTCTTCAGCAAGTACTTGGCAAGTCTCTCATACCAAAGTCGAGGAGATTGATGAAGACCATATAAAGCTTTCTTCAGCTTGCAAACATAATTTGGATGCTTTGGGTCTTCAAAACCACGAGGCTGACACACATAAATCACTGCGTCGACGTCTCCGTATAGAAAAGCACACTTTACATCAAGTTGATACACACGGAATCCTTTAAAATAAGCATAGGCTAGAAAAATTCGAATTGATTCCAAACGAGCGACAGGAGCGAAAACTTCATCATAGTCAATACCCTCTAGTTGACTATATCCTTGAACTACCAGACGGGCTTTATTTCGAATAACCGCCCCACGATCATCCATCTTGTTATGGTAAACCCAACGAGTACCCGTCAAGTAAGCACCCTTAGGTAGAGGAATAATTTCCCAAACATTCATCTTGTTTATTTGCTGTAGTTCCTCCTGCATAGCTTTGACCCAAGATGGATCTTTTAAGGCTTGTTCAACCTTTTTAGGTTCAATTTGAGACAAATGACATGAATCTATATGAGCTATAAGTCCCAAAATCTGCTGAGCTGAAGTCTGTTTTGCTTGTTGTCGTGTTTGAACAGATGCATGAGGATCACCAATGATATTATCAATGGGGTGATCCTTATGTATACGAGTTTCTGGTATGGTGGTTGGCACAAGATCCACACCCAGATTGTTCAAATCTCCCTCAGTTGCGGGAGTAGCAACAGACTCAGGAAAGACTAACTCTTCATCTCCCTCATCTTCAGGAGTATATAAGTGAGAGTAGGCCATTGTTTCTTCCCCTTCATCTTCTTCTTGAGGTTCCTCTAAAGAAGGCATGTTTGGATCATATGGAAGCTCCTTTGTATAGTTGTACTTGGAAGTAGACGGAACATCCGATGAGGGCACTGTGGGTGATGGAGTAGGTGCTGATGGTGGTGGTGTGGTTGTTGTTTGTGGTGGTGTGGGTGTTGTTGGTGAAGGTGTAGGATTAGTTGGTGGAGGTGCGGGTGTTGCATTAGGAGATGGGTCAGATGGTTTATTAACTGGTGTATCTTGAGTAAGATCAAGTCCATGAAGCATAGAAACCAATTCTTCCGTATCATCTTCTTCCGGAATATTGAAAGAGTTAAAGAGGTTTCCATAGTTGAAAAACCAATCCGGACCCATTCCTTGAGGAGGTTCCGTATACCTTAAACATTTTACTTCAAAATGTTCCTCAATCTGATTCGTTGATTTGTTGTAGACTCTTTTGTTTGGAGAATTGACTGAATATCCAAGAAAAATCCCTTCAACAGCTTTATCGCCAAACTTAGAGACCTTATCCTTTGTAATCATAATCATGCATGGACACCCAAATGGTTCTAAGAACTGCAGGTTTGGCTTACGATTATTGAAAAGTTCATAACACGTCTTGTTCTTTTTCTTAACCGTGAGCACTCTATTGAGAACATAACAGGCAGTATTGTAACACCCCCGAAATTCACTGTTTTGCGGAAGCATAGTTTGGGGTGTTACTAATCAAATATCATAGCACAAAGATAAAGTAAACGACATCTATATGCAACGTTTGTAAATTAGTTACATTCCATAGATATATTGTTTGAAAACTTAGTGTTTTCGTATACAAAAATGTAGTTTCCCTAGAGTCCACGCGTGTAGCGGGAGATTCCATTACATAATCAAAATATACAAAAGATAATGCTAAGAATCTCCGTTAATGCAGTTGTGTTGAAATCATGCGACTCTAGTTAAAATCCTGGAGTAATCCTACTCCATCCGGGTACCTGAGAAAACATGCTAAAAAGTGTCAACCAAAAGGTTGGTGAATCTCACAGGTTTGTAAATAATATCGGCTTTGAACACGAGATTTCATTAGTAATGCCCGTAGGCGTAAAATCAGCAATTTCAATCCAGAAATCGTAAACCAGTATTTGCAATCCCGCAAATGTAAGTAAGTAAGTTTATACCGTTGCCAGGGGGCTCATAATCGAAGCTTAACCCGTAAGTAATAAGTTTGCTCCCGTGACATGCTCGTAAATGAGCAAGCATCAGTAACGAATAAGTAGTCACCCGTTTCTACGTGTAAATCAGTAAGTGGCAGCGCTACTGCCCCGGGTGGGGAGGGTCATTTCCCTAATGGATCCATTAACTAGTGTTCGCGCTTAAGTCCATAACTAACGATATATGATGGAGAGACTTCTGTTTGTAAGTAAACTCATGCAATTCCGTTTGGTATAGTAAACAGTTTAGCACTTGTGTTCAAGAAAAATCAGTAGCATGTATCTCCCCCAATAAGATAAAACAGTAAAAGTGGGGCCGTAAGACTCACCTGAGTCTTGTAGTAATCAGTTGCAATTAGCAAGTAGTAAGTAAAGCAAGTAGGTTCTCTGAACCCGTAACCTTCAAATGCCTAATCATATGAAGTTATGTAAGTATGCGTCTCACGAGACGTTTCGTTTAGTTGTACACAACTAGTATATCCAGTGTTTGTCCGTATGTTTGTAATTGTTTGTTTGTTGGAAAACATGTTTGGCCCGTTGGTGACGGTTTGTAGCAAAAATTCTAAAATGTTGACTTTGCTACAGTAAATGTGCTACAGTGAATTGCTACAGTAAAATTTGACTTTTTGCTACAGTAACTTTGACTTTTCTATAGTGAAAATCCTTTAAAATTTCCAAGTTTTATGTTTTCTACGACATAAGCTGCGACACAAGGATTTGTATGCGACACAAGGGTTGTGTCGCATGAAGGATGCGACACAAGGGCTCTGCGACACAGTGGTTGTGTCGCAAAAAGCTTGTGATGCTAATTCAATAGCGACAGAACGGTTGTGTCGTATTAAATACGACATAGTATGTGACATAGAGTGCGACACAATATTGTGTCACAAAGGTTACGACACTAAAGGATTGGTACGACACAAGGTGCGACACAAACGGGTTTATGCGACACAGCATGCGACACAAGGCTTGTGTCGCATGTATGAACACCAGCCCAGAAACTTTCGGGTTTCAAGAATTTTTGACCAAAAACGCAAATCTAACCCATTTTTGAGCTATAAAATCGTGTATTCTTCATGTATTAGGTTATATCTAAGTTGTGTACACATCAAAACATCAAAACATTACAGCAAATCGAATAGATCTAAGATTTTAGAATTTTCTTACTTTTGCGAATCGAGCTAAATGGAAGATGAAATGATGAAAACGATCTTGATATTCTTGCTCCACTAGTGATGGTGATTCCGAATATGTAAATTTCGTGTGTCGGTTTGTATTCCGAAAATTTGGTGTAAATTGGAGTTGAGAGAGTTTATGAGGTGTGTGTGTTTTTGGAGAAATGAAAATGAAAAAGGGAAGTGGGTGAGGGTTGGAGTTGGCTGATCCAAAGGAGGAAGGAGGGGAAAACGCTCCCTAAAACTCAGTGTTTACTCCGTGTCCTAAGCGTTTAATCCTTTGTTTTTAGTATTTTAACCAAACTGTTATATTTAAAAATGTAACTGGAATATTTAAATAAAAACACTTTGAAATTAATAATAAAAACATTTGTCGCAGTATTTAAATTATTAATTCGCGTTTATTACGTTTTATTGCATTATTTAAAATGTCGTCGCGATAATATATAAATAGTGTTCGTTCGGTTGCGTATTTTATATAACAAAATACGTTCTCATTATTTAAGTAAATTTCTGTCACCAACGTCCAAATAAACTGTGTCGGACTCCGTCCGGTTAATTCGCACGATTTATCCAAATCGCGTAAGTACACACACATATATATAAATCACCTTATATATATATATATATATATATATATATATATATATATATATACACAAATAGAGCCTGCAATTAGTCCTATTACATACTAATTACATCTAGTTACAATTAATTAGGCATAATTAAATATCCTAATTTAGCAGGTGTTACAAGTATTAACTGCCTCAGCCCAGAAGATGATTGGTAACTTGGAGTCAGCTAACATAGTCCGAGCTGTCTCGATGATTGTCCTGTTCTTTCTTTCTGCAACTCCATTATGTTGTGGAGTCCTCGGAGCACTAAATTGATGCTCAATACCTCTTGTAGCACAAAACAATTCGAGAGTTGAGTTCTTGAATTCAGTTCCATTGTCGCTTCGTATCTTTTTCACCTTTAAGTTGTATAGATTTGCCAACTTATCCAACAAATACACCAGAATATCAGGAGTCTCCCCCTTGTGGTCAAAAAATAAACCCACGAAAGCCTTGAGTAGTCATCAGTAACCACCAAGCAGTAAGACCGATCACCGATGCTCTTAGTAGAAACTGGACCGAATAGATCCATATGCAGTAGTTCCAACGGAGCACCAATAGAATTCACAACCTTAGACTTATGGGACTTCTTGTGGAGTTTTCCCTTGTGACATGAAATGCAGTCATCTTTTAAGGCAAATGACTGTTTTGGAACTCCCCTCACTAAATCATTATTAATCAAAAAATTCATTTTACGGAAATGAATATGTCCCATCCGTCTGTGCCAAAGGAGTGATTCCTTTTCAGAAGCCTTTGAAAGGAGACAAGTATAGTCACTGGTAGTCTCCACAGTTCGCATGTTCATCACATAGGTGTCATTCTTTCTGGGTGCACGCATCAATACCCATTCCTCAGGAATGACATACCCAGGCTTCAATATTACACATTCCGTCTTTGTGAATGATGTGGTGTAATCCTTATCACAAACTTGTGATACGCTCAGCAAGTTGTGAGTCAGTTCTGCCACATAATTCACATTCTCAAAGCTAACTTTTCCATTTGTTAGCGTTCCCTTTCCAGAAATAGTTCCTCCTGAATCTCGTGCAAAAGCAACGTATCCTCCCGAGTATGGTTTAATATCCGTAAGAAGAGACACATCGCCAGTCATGTGTCGCGAGCAGCCACTATCCATATACCATAAGCTATTTTTCACACGTTCCGACTGCTGCAACACATAAAAAGAAAGAGATTAGTGAGAAACGGAGACCCAAGCCTTTACAGACTTAGGTCTTCCATGGTCATCAACAATAAGCACGTCAGATAGGATTTTATCTTTAAACAAATTAGAATTTTTATCTGATGTGTTATTGTTGACGACTGAAGAGTCAACATTAGACTCTTTTCGTTTCCAAACTTTAGAAGATTCGGAATTGATATTAGAAGTAATGTTGGGCTTTTGAATTGTCAAAGGTTTTTGCTCAACATTGCTTGGCTTCAAGACAGGCTTCGGAGAATTTGAGTAACGCCTAGGTGGAGATTTTGAAAAGGAATTTCTATAAACAGATGTCCTAGGCATCTCTCTCCCATAGCGCTGATTTGACAGCTTGGGACATTCACGAATTAAATGTCCTTGTCTCTTGCAGTAGAAATAAGAACGAGTCTCAACAAACGGTTGAGGCTGAGGAATTACCACAGGAGGTGGAGAAACATTTCTAGGACATGAACATTGCGTACACGTCTTAGAAAATGTTTGTTTTGGTTGAGAGGTTGAAGTTGAAGGTTTATCATACGAAACTTTTTCATTTACTACTTTATGTTGCAAAATCTTTACAGGTGACTGTAAAGTTTGTTGTTTCGAATTTAAAACCTTGGCTTTTCCCTTATTTGGTTGAACCTTAATTTCAGGTTCAACTTTTGAAACCGCTTTTTCAGGTTTAACTTCAACTTTCTTAACTTCAGGATACTCCTGATCCGTAATGTCCTCAATCTCAACGATCTCCTCAAAACAGATTGGAGATTCATTCTTTTGCTCAACAATCTCCTCAACACTAACAGGAGATTCATTCATTGGCTTAACAAACTTAGGAGCGGGATACTCTGGCCTCTTGGTTTTCTCCTTCTCCGGTTTGTTAGTTTTAGCCACTTTACCCTTGATCCCCAATAACTTAGCATAATCAACAGGAATCTCATCAGGGCTTTCCTTAACAGGTAAAGGAGTATAAGTAGTAGGAGGTGCTATTTCAACAAAACCTAATCCTTTTCCTCCCTGACTCTTTCTATCTTGCTTATGGTTGCTAACAATTTCATTAAAGATCATTGTTGCAGAAGATGAACCCAAGATTTTATCTTGATAATTTCCATACTCAGTTTTTAAGTCAGAAAGCTCTTTGTTTAACAGTTCAATTTCAGTAAGATAACTTTTAATTGCTTATGGTTGACTAAAAACTTTCGCTTTATAAGTTTGAGTATCTAACTTATGAGCTTCAATATGTTTTTCATAAAGTTTTTCATTTTCTTTCAAAAACCTATTTGACTCATTAAGTTTTGCAACTTTGTCTCGCAACTCTTGGTTGTCCTTTTGAAAACCCTTTAGAGATTTAGTTAGATTAATGCATGAGATACAGTTTAAAGGTTCATTTGGTTCATTTTGTACCTCAGGTGTAATGTGAGCCATCAGACACTGTTGAAATTTTGCTGCCTCCGCATTCCAGTCATGAGTAGTTAGCTCAAAAACGACCAAAGCATTGTCCACAGCTAACGTCTTGACCTCTTCTTTCGCTTTTGGAGGATCAGGCTGAGTAAGACCCGATGGTGGCATTTTGGGTTTCTCGCATTCCCTAGCGAAATGACCCAAATTCTAGCAGTTATAACATCGGACCTTGCTTTTATCAAAACCAAATCCTGACTTCCCATTGCCTTCTAAACTCTTGCGTCCCGTTCGTTGCAAGAATTTTTGAACCCTTCTTGTTATCATATCAATGTTCCGGTTCAAGTCCATTTGTTCTAGATCATCGTCATCCAGTTGTCCGTAATCCTCCTTGATCAGCTCCAAAGTTGTGTTTGGTTGAGTAACCAAATCTTTGTAAGAGCTCAGAAAAGCTGTATAAATAGCAGCTTGCTCTTGTATTGCTGGTGAGACTGGAGCCTGTTGTTGATTTCCTTGAGATGTACCAGAATGATAAGCTGTATGTTGACCTCCAGAAGAAGAAGAAGATGAATTAGTATCTGTTATAAATGCCACTCCACCATAACTCTTGCCAGTATTGACTTGTCCACCATAAATTGTAGGATTTTGTACAGATCCACTTGACTTGCATTCTTTCTTCTTCAATTCCATTGCATGAGCTTGTAGAATACCTATCAATTGGTCCAAAGTCATCCTTTGTAATTCTGGATTTTCCTTTATGAATTGGACCTTCACATCCCAAGCACTTGGCAACACATCCAACAATTTCTTGTTTACCTCAAGTGCAGAGAGATTATATCCTCCTTCATTTAACTCACTAACCAGTTGTGAGTATCGGGTAAATAGACTGGAAGTCATCTCATTAGGAATGATGTCAAATAGATCATACTGCTTTTTGATTAATTCTAGCTTGACTTCCTTGTATTTTTCATTTCCTCCGCATCTTGTTTCAATTGCCTTCCACAAATCATAAGTTGCGTCATGAGATTTAAAGAGTCTCATAACATCCTTTGGCAGACACATACAAATAGAAGAATGAGCTTTTCTTTCAATTTCATTCTCCTTTTTCTCTTGAGGTGACATAGCATTGTATGCTTTAGCTGGAGGAACACCACGATAATTTCCTTCAGCCACCGGAGCTACATATCGTTCTTTTAAAGGTCCCCAAAGTTCTGGACAGTGGAAGTCTATATACTGTTCATATCTATCTCTCCAATATACATAGTCCAAATCCGGTCCAAAGAACGGAGGTTTATTGCTAGAACCAATATCATTGCTCTGTCTAAGCATCTCTCTTATTCCTCTAATATCTTCCTTATCAGTAGTCATTTGTAATACTTAAGTTAAAGAAGTAATCTGAAACTAGCGACGTTGTTAGTAACGTCGCACAAGGTATTAGCGACGGCGTGAGTGACGTCGCAAGAACTGAGGATTCAATTAAGAATCAGAGACAAGCGACGTTGAGTATTACGTCGCAGAGAACGTCGCAGAAGACGTCGCAAAATCACAGTATGTCGCAGACAGACGTCGCATAACCACTTAAGGTCAAAATAACGACGTCGTTAAAGAAGTCGCAACTTTACGTCGCAAAGACTACTCAAAGTCAAAATCAATAACGTCGCAGGCGACGTCGCAACTGAAGTCGCAGGTAACGTCGCAAAACGTGCTGCTGCGGCTAAAAACCTTAAAATCGAAAATTTTTAACCCTAATCGAAAACCACGAACAAAGAACGACGAAAAACCTTCAATATTCCCAGAAACCTTGATCGAAAAACCTGTAAAAACACAAAAACAAACGTAATAATCACAAGATAATATGAGTATCCCGTCTTTTAATCCCGAACTCGGTCCATTTTGCCGAAAACGAGCACTTTCTGCTCTGATTCCAGTTGTTTGTCCCTATGCTAGGATCTAAACGGAACGAGTCACTCAATCGTTTGCGGAATCAACGATTAAGTTATAAACTAAACACACGAATAATCAATACGCAATGAATACGAACCAAAATGTTTGTATATTGATAATGATCAATCAGATTACAGAGATTTCGACAAATGACGTTTAGGGTTTCGTCAACCCTAAACAGAAAACGTAAAAACGTTTTTATACAAAAACTGGCACATGCGACGTCGCACACGACATCGCAGGCCCAAGCCCATGCGACGTTGACTACGTCGCAGGCCCAAAACCTGACGTCGCACCTGCGACGTTACAGACAACGTCGCAGGAGTCAGGAAACTCAAAACTAATAACAAAACGAACTACGAGCTAGACCAACTGACAGACACACAAATTGCATCAACAAGTTTGCCTAACACTCATTCGATGCTTAAATCAGTGTCAGATTCGAATGAAAATAATAATTGTGAAAGATTTTCATGCATATATCAATATATAATTATGATACACACATACATATATAGTAAAAAATATAAAAATTAATGAAAAGTTAAGGATCATAGGGGTACCTTTTTATGTTGAATATAAATACTCAACTTACACATGATAGAGTTTTAAGTGAATAGCATTCCATGATATTGGAAGTAATTCTCCATCAACATGGCCCCATTTTCCAGCATCCACACCAATCAAACATTGATCACAGATAGATAATTGGATGCATCGGTTCTGAACATTTCCATGTGTGCCCCCAGGATAGTTTCCACAAATTCCTTCGTGCATATCCTTCAGTTTTGCTTATGCTTCAGGATCCTCAAAATACCGCAACAATAATGATCCTTCTACAAAAATTTTAATGATCATCTACATCTATGATCCTGACTTGCCCCCAGAACCTGATGTGTCCAATTATCTTCAAACTCAAGATTACCAACATAGTCTCAGTTGAAGATCCCGAAGTTACCTGCAGAATCTTAAAGCATATCCAAATACAAAACTAGTCTAACTATCCTTAGGGCATATTTGCAATGATGATTAGTAACTAACATACACCTATATATTTTATACTGATATCCATATTTAATTGTAAACCTTCAGTTGATGTTTCGTAATCTATTTCATTATTGGTACTTTAAAATTTACAATCAACATCCTGTTGCATGTCATACCTTTGAGGTAATTTTAATACCGTATCTTAACCTAACTAAGCATATTGTATCCATATTTTATTTTGAAGATCGCCAGTAAAGTTTACTTAAAACATAAAGTTTTATCATATTTCTACAATCTCATTATAGGATTATAAACATCTAATTTCCGAGATCACTTAGTTATTCAAAGTGACATTCCTGGTTTTTATATATAATAATTGATTAATCTTATCATGCATAGAATGTATTTCAAGATAACTAATGCAAACATAAATTTTTTAAGATAAGAGTACCTGGTATCAGCATCTGGTAGACTTTTACTTAAGTAATAGATAAGAAGTTGCTGACCTTTCAGGATCTTTAGCTTATGCAGCATCGTTCTTATTTCGGGATACCGCCACATTTACGAGTAATAATTTACCAATTAGATTTGTATTCCACCACCACGTTTTCCAAGATCAGGAATCTTGCTTCCTTGAACAAATCAGCACACAATAACATACGTCCTATCCTTTTCCACCTTAGGATCCTTAGAATGGAGTCGCACTTCTTTGATACCTTATCTGATTGTAGCCAAGATATCCCATGCCTTTTTCCATTGATTGCTATGCTGATGGAGGCTTGATAGTGGATTTCATTGATGTTGTGTAGCAATCCTTAGCATATCTGTTAGCTGTAGAGAAAGACGTGTCACATATGTTAGAAACACCAGATATAAATTTATTACCTTAGAGTCAGGCGGTTGGAATCTTGCTGTGTGCAGGATCCTATAATTATCCTGAACTCCGGGATCCCGAGCCTCCTAAGAATCCTTTGCGAGATCCTTTCTTTCCGAACAGTTCCCTTAAGTACCCCTTGCCAAATAAATGGTTGAATTCTTTTCTAAGAGCCATACAATTTTCAGTAACATGACCACAATCCTCATGGAATGCGCACCATTTGGATTTATCTTTCCAAGCATTATTTCTAACTTTTTTCTTTGGCCATCTCACTTTATCTCCAAGATCTTGCATCGCGTACATAAGACATGATGATGATTTCTTTTTCCTATTCGGCTTATCATAAGTTGATGGCATTTCCACACTTTTCTGATTCATAAAATCCTCTTCAAGCCTTATGAGTCTCAAGGCTTGATTCCTGACCTCATCCAGATTCTCGCACGGATTCGTCATAGGATCTTGATAAAGCTGTGAATCTCTCTTGATCCCCATTTTGAAAGCTTGGACCGTTGTTGCTGTATCTAAATTCAAAATATCTAGAGATTCACATTCAAATCTTTCTACAAAATTTCTAGGAATTTCATTAGGCCTTTGAACAATTCTGTAGAGATCACTAGTTAGTCTTTCAAAAGTTATACTACATGAAAAATGATTATTAAATAAGTTAACCAAATGAGCAAAGGATGTAATAGAGTAAGGAGGAACATTCATTAACCACTTTAGTGCGGATCCTGTTAAAGTGGATTCAAATCCTCTACATAAGCATGCTGGAATAGGAATGATCTTCATTCTTTCCCGATACTGCACCACATGATCCTCAGGATCCGCAGTCCCATTATATAACTTCATACTTGGAGTCTGAAATCTTTTCGGGATCTCAGCATCACAAATAGTTGGTGCAAATCTTGAGATCCTGTGGGCTGATAGAGCAATTTCAGGTATAGGTTGCACAACTCCAGGAATATTGGATATCATGTCCTTCAAATTTTGCAACTCTCTCGCCATAATAAGGCTTACTCCAGGATCCTGCAAAATGTTAGTTCCAAACATATTGTCAGCATAATAATTAGTAAATATGTTACCATCATTTGGGATCCTGGATGAGGATCCTGGATTTTGTTCAAGATCCTTTGTTGTGGAGATCCCTGTAGCATACACTGGATCTGGGATTCCAGTAGTTCCTTGCACAGCAATGAAATCTTCTCCAATACTTGCAAATGCTGGAGTGTTGAAATCCAGGATCCTGCTCCGAAAAGGAGCAGTATCCTGATTAGGGGGAGTGTTGATTCTTCCGCTCAAGCTTTCAAGATCCTTCTTCAGGGCCTCGTTACTTTGTTCCACACGTCCTAATTGCTCTTTCATCTGTGAAAACAAATCCACAATATTCCTGTTAGAAATAATAACGGGATCCTGATCTGTGATCCCGGATCCTGAGAAGGTAGATCTTGTGGAAGCTGTTCTACTATAGATATTCTCTGGTCCCCGTTGTGATGACGATACAGGGGAAGCAGGAGGTAGATTGGTCATCACAGATGTTGATGAGGGCATAATAGAATATATAGGTTGTCTTTGTGTCGACATTTTTGACAAAAACCTTTGAAAAAAGTGAATTAACAAGGATTTTAACAACAATTTGATTATGAAAAGCACCACTTGCCCCACGGTGGGCGCCAAACTGTTTTGGTCAAAAATTACCCTAGGCAATTAAGTGATCAAATTTAGAAAAGTGAGGTTGGGTGCTATAAATTACTTTCAAGATAATTACGCTTTTACACGATTATCTATATGAGTAAATGACAACTTTGAATGAAAATTATGCCTTGAATCCTTGGATTCGTGGATCCTTGTTAAAAATGTGTTTAACGGTGAAAACAAGTGCTTGTAAATAAGATTATTCCAAAAGTTTAAGTAAAATGTAAAGTATTTTCAGGATAATGCAAGTTATGCAATAAAAATATGATCGCAATCGATAAAAATGCATGAAATAGACTTATAATGCTAATTTTATGATAAAAATGAAACCACAAGTGAGATAAACGTGAACGCTAATCAGAAATATGAGTAAAAACTAAGATAATCCAGGTTTTATGATCAAAGGATCAATAAAACGAAAATTAAACAAATAAAATGTGAAATAAACGCAATCGACACACGGATGTACGAGGAAAGCCCTTGATCTTGTTAGATCGCCGGCATAAAACCTCGGGAAGGAACAATCGTTCCTTGCCTTTGTTGATTTTATAGCTGAAATTAAGGATAATACAGTGAATGAGCACAATATGATCGAACTAAAGTGTATTTGGTGATGAAAGTGATGAATCGGTGACGAAGATCAACTAAAAGTGTGTTATGATTGTGAAATGGTGAAGTTACAGAGTGTTTGGAGTGAATCATGGTCGTCCTATTCGATCATATTGCCTCCAATTTATAGCAAATACAATATAACTAACTTTCCGAAAAATCAGGGATTCTCCCGAAATATCTGGGATCCTCCAGTCTTCCACTTTGACCAAGCCTTTTTACACGTTTTTCTTGACTTCTTCTCGACTTGATCCTTAAATATAGGTATGATTGACCCACGTTTAACTCCTGGTAGACTTGGTCAAGGTACATAACGGTCAAATAAATATTAGTGACGTTTTACTCAGGATACCGAATATATCCTGGATCCTGATCACCCGGGATCTTGAATATCCAAGATCCTGAACACAAACTAACAAACAAACATTAGTAACATCTGATCCCAAGATACTTAACATATCCGGGATCCTAAACATATATGAGATCCTGAGCATATTTAAGATTTCTATAGTACTCAGGATCCTGAATATATCTAAATACTCATCTATAATCGGGATCCTTGATCCAAGTGTGATCCTTGATATATCCAAGATCTTGATTACCTGTATCATATAAACATAGAATCTCAGGATCCTTAGTCTTAGCATTATCCTGAACATATGCATGATCCTAGATATAATTTTCAATAGTAACTAGAGACTTCAGGATCCTATATCTTAACTATAAAATTTAGCCCCAAACAAGTAGGGTACTAGTGTTTACACTACGAACAATTAAGCTCAGATAAGACACAAACCTTTAAAAGACGTTTTCATATCAAAACCCTAGCATCACCCCCGCATAAGCTAACGAAGTCATAACAAACACATCTCCTCCATACTGATTTCATCCCTATTTCTATTTTCCATTTATTTACTTTTTATTTAATTGCTTTAAATTACGGACCTAAGTAACAAAAACCCACTCAAACTCTGTTTTAAAAATCCCATCACTAAAATAAACAACTTGTCTTGATACTCCCGTTTCACAATACGATTAGCTTGAAGAACGACCCTAGGTCATACTGCTGCTATACAGCCGTAGTAAAACTTAGGTCCCCATCTCTATAAATTTAAAACTCACTGTCCGCCGCCTCTGTTGCTGTTGGAACAACGACCGGAGTTAAATCCGACCGACCGATAGGAGTGCAACAAGTTTTTGGCGCCACTGCCGGGGAGTTAATCGTAAGACTCTGAAGCATCCAGACGAGTTTTCTATTTAGTGATACTTCTTTCCCATTCTTATTTTCTTTTCCTTGTTCCAACCGACAATATCTTCCCATATCCCACAACGATATTCGACCAGATCATCCGGATCAGAACCTCTCATTTTCGTACCCGATCCTGAGTCGATTATCCGCACCATCCGCAAAGAAATACGTTCCCGTTTTCCACAAATGGCCGCTCGTGTTACTCTCCCCGACAACACCAAACCATCCATCGAAGGACGAGGAGGACCGATTAGCTATCCAGTGATTGACGGAGCTTCTTTTGAGCTTAAACACCACATCGTACAACTCATAAAAGATAACTGCCAATTCCACGGTCTACCCCGTGATGATCCAACACTTATATCGACAAATTCATTCAGGTTTCAAACTCCTATAAGCAGAATGGGGTTGAGCAGGATATCATTCGCTTATACTTGTTCCCCTATTCTCTCGCTTTACATGCTTCTACCTGGTTTGAGGGACTTGAGACCGGCTCAATCACCTCATGGACAGACATGGGTAATAAGTTTCTCGCTAGATACTTTCCCCCGTCCAAACAAACTCAGGCAAAGAATGACATCGCAAACTTCCAACAAGCCCACGATGAATCTATCTACTCAGCATGGGAGCGATTCAAGAGTTTACTGAGGAAATGTCCAAATCACCAAATGACAAAGACTGACAAGGTGTGCACCTTCTACCGAGGTCTTGATCCTAACCATCGCATCAATCTTGACGCAGCAGCTCAAGGAAACTTCATGAAACTTACTGATGATGAAGCATGGAGCTTGATTAAGGATATGACGATGCATCACCACGATTGGAAGTCTGATGAGCAATCCTCATCATTACCCCTCCCCGCAAATAACACCCGCCAAACTGAAGCCATTAAGTCTCTAAGCGAACAAATTGAGACTCTGACAAAACAGATAGCAGATCTGAAGAAACAACCACAGCAGATCCACCAAGTTCAGGCTTGCCAGAACTGTGCCAACCATACCACTGAAGAATACGAGGTTGAGTACGAAGATCCTACTGACGGTTCAGTCTACTATGCCCAGTTTCCTGTCAGACCTCAAAATCCGCCTGGTTTCGCTAGAACTTCACCACCCAGAACTCGAGGAAACCAATATCCTCCACGGAACAACCAACTACCCTTCCAGCCCAGGTTCCAGCCACGATATCCGACGTACCCACAACAACCACAACTTCCATACAACCAACCACTTCCATTAACCGCCACTGAGGATACCCAGCCTGCTGAACCTGTAAAAACCATCATTCCAGTCACAAGTACTGATGACAACCTCAACAAATTCATCCAAGGTCAGACCGCTTTCAACCAAAAGACTACGGTTCGACAAGACCAAACTGATCTATTCCTTCGAAATCAACTCTCGGTCCTGAAAAGCCTTGAGAACCAGATTGGTCAGTTAGCCCAACGTCTCAATACCCGACCGCAAGGGACCTTACCAAGCAATACTATTCAGAACCCCCACGTCGAGGAAGCCAAGACCTTAAACTCTGATAAACGAACTCCTTCTATGAATGCTTCTCCAAGGGAACATTCTCCTGTCCCGCCGACAGTTGAGACCAAATCAATGCCCACGCTGAATCGTGAGGTTGAGATTCCATTCCCTAACCGCCTGCACAAGAAGTACAATGCCAAGTCATTCAAACTTGATGGAAAATTCTTAGACACCGTGTCTAGAATCCCTTTTAGTACGAAATACCTCCGACGAATGCTGGCAACTAAGGACAAGATTCCTTCCACTCCCAAAGTCTCCCTGAACACCAAGTATTTAGCCGTCATCTAGAATGCCTTACCGGAAAAGCTAGGAGACACGGGTCGATTCACCTTGCCCTGTTCCATCTATCACTCAGGCACAATACGCTCTTTGGCCGATCTTGGAGCTAGTATCAATCTGATGCCTTACTCGCTCTACTCCAGATTAGAATTAGGACCTCTTCAGCCCACTAAAATGAGCGTTCAGCTTGCCGATCAATCAGTCCGATACCCGAAAGGCATTGCTGAGAATGTCATGGTAAAAGTTGATAGGTTCTATTTCCCCACTGACTTTGTAGTGATGGATATACAGGAAGACATTAACATACCCATTATCCTAGGTAGGCCATTCATGAATACTGCACGTGCTATTATTGATGTATACTCTCAGGTTATCAGTCTACGAGCACATGGACAGACAATATCATACAAGATACAAGATTGATCAGACCGACTGTTCAATAATGGAGCATGCAGAGATATACGCAATATCCATGGGCAGAGTTACTTCAGATGATGACACTTCTGATTCAGAGCCAGAACCATACAGGCCATACGAGCATACTTGTCTTATCTCAGCTACTGAAGAATCAGAATTAGAAGACGAGGAAATGGAAGAATCTAAACCAGAGGAAGAAATAGAAGACAAGGAAGATTCAGAGCAGGATGAAGAAGAAGAGGAACAACCTGAAACAGAACCAGAGGAAGAGGAGATGGAAGAAATGGAACCAGAAGAAATGGAAGAGTCCGAGGAAGAACAGGAAGAATCAGAGCCCGAGGAAGTATATCAGTCCACACCACCTCATCAGTACCTTCCTGACTCATATTTACCGACAGCAGAGATTATGCAGATCGAGAACCTTGAGAACTTCATCCCTCTGTCACAAGATGAATCAGATGAAGATACACTGACTGATTACTCTCATGATATAGAATTTGGTCTCACCATGGAAAAACTCATTGCATCAGCTATTGATCCCACCAAACCTCTCGTGTCTCCCCGACTTCACGCTCTACTGAATATTGAGAAGTCTATAGCCTTATCCGCACAGCACCCAGAGCTTCGAGACAAACTCTTGAGAAAGATTGCAGCATATAAAGCATCCCGACTTCCCCAAAGGATTCAAACCTTTGACACATCTGCACCTCGAAGTCAGTTCGAGAAGGGAAGCACCTCCGGATCAAGCCGTAATTCTGATTCTCAGGAGGAAAAAGACATCGAGATGGATTCCTCTCAGCCGATATCTCAGATTACTGATGACACCCTTCCACAGTCCAATACTGCTGAGTTCCCTGATTTCCAGGCTAGGGATACTCCAGCTGAGGAGAGTGATGATGATGACATCATCTATACTGATGTTCCAATAGATATTCGGTCTGTCCGACT
The DNA here is from genome assembly GCA_949592205.1 of Helichrysum umbraculigerum. Lineage (NCBI taxonomy): Eukaryota > Viridiplantae > Streptophyta > Magnoliopsida > Asterales > Asteraceae > Helichrysum > Helichrysum umbraculigerum. Next base: position 124,179,566 of record CATIUR010000001.1, on the reverse strand, counting down.
TCTTGCATCTTCAACTGTTCCCGTTTCTCCCCAAATTTTGACTATCTCCAACCATGAGGAAATGATAGGTGCTATTGAAGAATTCGAAAACGACATACCTATAATGACAAGCATTATCATTAACTCCACCAACGATTACACTCCACACCAAAGGAACCTGATTGAGGAAATCATAGCTGAATCTGAGGTCAACCAAGCCGAGAATTCCCAGGATTACAGATTCTTCCACAACCGCCTAAATGCCTTTGCCGAAGACCTTGCTGCTCAGTTGCTACGAGAGCATCACACTACTGGACCAACACCTGAGGAGCTAGAGTTCTTTGAAGACCAAAGACGCATGTACAGGAAGATCTATGACACGCTGTTCAGATCAGCATTTCCATATTCTGCTGAGCAACACGAGTTCTTAAATTCTTATCGCAGCAATATGTACAATGCTACTGGGAATCCCAACGCAGACATAGACATCCGGTTGATGAATGATCTTAGGGGACTTCTAGATTCTATGGCTAGGAATGATCATATCGACGAGACTTCTCCTCATAGGTTCTACATTGACTGCACCATCGAGTACCATGCTCACAAGATTGCTGAAGATCTCGAGTACGTGAGTTCGGATGAGAGGACGCGTTTCATCCCTTCTTCTATACCTGAAGGTTCGATGGTTAGCATCGCGAACTTCCTCACTGATCGAATCAAGGAAATCTTTGCTGAAGTACCTGATGAAGAGCATAGTCAAATATTCAACTACGGATTACGTGAAGTTTACGACATGATGAACAATACCTTTAAGAACTCCGACCTCACGTTTTCCCACTACCAGACCAGTCTTATCCAGGGTATTCATGAATCTATCCGAGAACTTAGAGGAAACTCCGGTATTGCAGATCACGAGACTTTACACCTGCAGTTCTTTGGATTTATGGACTCGCTCAGACAACACCATCCTGAACGAGAGATGATTGAAGCTGATGGATTCTCTTTTGTAAATTCCCGCGGAATTATCTCCAGCACAGTAAAGGAGGTTACTTGGGACCTGCTGCACATAAAAAGGATTACAGAGCAGCATCTGCAGAGCTTCCCCATATTTTCATCTGAGATTCCAAACATCGTCGACATCATCGCTCGCCATTTTCTGAGAATATACCCACGCAACCCCAGGATTCCACTATTGAGCACTTCCGGTCCTGGTGGTTCCAGCACCAACTAATCTGAAGGAAGGCAAAGTCGAGCTCTCGACTCTAAAAGCAGCGCTTCTCGGGAGGCAACCCGTGTAATAAGACGTGTAGAGAGAACAGTGTCAATAAGTGAAGATATATCTCTGACTATCCTTCACACTTGGTTGCCACCAAAACACTTTTATGATATTACAACTCATTTGCAAATAAACCACTCGTCTCAGAAATAAGGAAATCAATTTGAAAAATGATGATTCGTATGTTTCGAGCATTTGAGGTACTTGCATACTACTTTTATGCATTATGCTCGAACTCGTTTAAAAACACATGCTTTAGAAAAATGATTTGTAATAGAAAACATCTTTTCAAATTCTGAGACGGTAATTTATCTTTTCATTTGCAAATACCTTGAGTTTGTAAACTGGTACGACCAACGTGTTCACAATTACGAGATTGATTCACAAAAAAAAATAATGGATGGAGAAAAACCAAATAGCAAGACGCTTGAAGCTGTGCCGCTCTTCATGAATGCAAAAAAAAAAGATCTTGGCAACATCTCTTTTCAGCAAATTCAGATTCTCAGCTTCTTTGCTGCTCGCTATCTGGGGAGTGTCTTAACCTTTACTCTCTTTTGTTTATGATTCTGTATATTATTTGCTTTGTTAGTTTGTTAAAGTAGTCTATACTCTATCCTAAGCTTATCACTAAGTGTGGGATTCCAGCCCAAAACAAACACTTGAGAAACATTTTCTTACATGTTCAAACTCTAAGTGTGGGATCTTACTTCCAGTAAATCTCAACTAAAAGAGAACATTAGGGACAATGTTCCTCTAAGTGTGGGATAGCAGGCTTATAATACCTTGGTTAGTTTTCTTTGATTTTTAATGTCCGAAATAGTAAACTCAGAAAATGTTCCTCAAATTTTTCAAAATTTTTCAAAGAAAATTGAAAGTATGAGCTAAATCTATTGATTAACTCTGCTAATTTTGAGCCAAAATATCCTTTGAGAGGAGCTATTTTCAAAGGTAAGTAATATATTTCGTGAGTCTAAGGAAAATAAGGTAGAAATTGCTTAAGCAAGAAATAATAATCTGATGGAAGCATGACGAAGCACATACAGCCCTATTTGCAGTGAGGTATCTTGAGCCTAATAGCATTCATCTTTAATGCTTCACTAATCATTTCTTGTGTGTGCCGATGCATGCATCTCTGAATTAGAACTTGCTCTTGACATACGCTTCGAGACCACGTTGGTGTGTACCGTACGCGGTATAGGTGCAATTAGATGACCTTGACATTCCCTAGGATTTAAACCCCTTTTCACATATCTCTTCAAGCCCAAAACCCTTCCGATACTCATTTTTAGCATCGATGATCCGCCTAGTAAACCCTGTTGAGCCTAAACCTTTCGTTTCATAAAACCCTCATAAAACCCTACTTCCCAAAAATATTCCCCAAACTTATCTTATAATTTCTGAGGTTATGACGAACATCTTTTAGAATATCCGCTTCACTTATCCTACCCCTTCGTGTTCTCAAAAAGATTGAAGAATCCTTGGTGTGAAAAATTGACACCGCGAAAAGACTCGAAATGTTCAAGATAAGGGATTTCTGAAAGAATCAAAAAAATATCCTTGGAAATTCTCTGGCAAAGAAATTCTGAAGAAGAAAAGAAAAATAGAAAAATATAAAAGCAGAAAAAGAAAATAAAAAAAAAAAGAAAAGAAGAAAAGAAAGAAAAATAGTTCCGCAAGAATAAAGCTTAAAGTCCTTTGAAGTATCATCCTCACAAGAAGATTCTGATAGAAGACCAAAAGCTACCTCTATCTCCGTTCTGAAATAAAGTTGTTCATGATCTCAGTTGTTTTAAGATAAGCAACCCCTACAACCAAAAAAATGCCACTATCCATACCCTTTACCCCTCATCAAACACTACAACCCTCATGAATGTCTTGGGATAATTAGCACCGTCCTCACCTAAGTGGTGGAGATCCGATTCTCGACCAAGCCTATGACGATGAGTGCTGCATGACTAGCTATTTGAGCGATTTCGTTTGTTCTAGATTGATAGGAAACCCGATACACTTTGAGTGAATTGAGTGACCACCTTTTGAGAGATCGCCTAGTCATGTGTACTCCAAGATCATGAGATTTGGACGTATGCCTAAGAGAATCTTTTCTTGTTTAAGGAATGATCATCTTATCTTTCCCTATATTCCTGAAACTATCTTATTTGCTTCTGACAGTGGTAACTCTTAAAATTGTTGATGTTCGCTCTAAAAATGTTTTAAAATGTTTTCAAAAGCTGAGTGTTGCTTGAGGACAAGCAACGCCTAAGTGTGGGATAACTTGATGTGACGCAAAAAGTCATGTTTTCAAGGCAATTATTCCACACTTTTTGGGCACATCTTTAGTGAAAACATTCCAAAACAATCATTATTTACTAAAATTCACTAAAGTGCTAAAAATATAGACGTTGCTACAAAAGTCAGTAAAAACATCCGAATAACGAGCAAAACGGAGCAAATAAGCAGCAACCAATTCTCGCACCCTCATTTATCCTATGATAAACACATTCTAACCTTATGATATGTTGTAATAGGTAAAATCGAGACGAGAAAATCAAGAATCATGCAAATCAGATAAAGAATGAAGAAGACTGGACGGTTACCAATTCCTATAAAGTGATTTCGGCTATGCTAAAGTTATACACATCCAATTTCAGTGAGATTGGCATCATTAGAATCGTAACGGAATTACAAAGACACAGGTGAAAGAATCAGGTCAAACGGACGAATAACGAAGGAGATACGGACGTTTTAAGCAACGAACGAAATCAGACGGAAGTCGTATACGGCCTTGCACACCGTATACGGCCCTTCATAGACCATATACGGCCCTTCACATACCGTATACGGCCCTATGAAGGCCGTATACGGCCCCCTGCACCCCATATGCTGCCCGTTTGTGCTTCGTTTGCTTGTACATGCGTGCTTCGCGAGTTGTACGGCTGATTTCAAGCTTTGCCTATAAATAGGGGGTCACCCTTCCAACCTTCAACACACTTCATCATTCCATTCATTTCTCCATTTCCACTTTCTCTCTCACACACTCTCTCTCTCTCTAAACTCTCTTTCTTTCTTTCTCTCTTTAGAAATTAGGGTTTGATCCAGTTAGTTCTCAGTTAGTATTTAACTGAAACTAACGGAGGGGCTACTTTTGTAATAGCATAGGGAATAGTCCAGGGGCTTTTATTGTAATATTGTCAAAGGATATTGCGGAAGTTCTGCTTGTACTCTCTCTCTAAACGCTTATTCAATCTACGCTTTATTAACGGTTACTTCTTTCCTTATCTGTTATAATGATAATTGCTATTGTTATTATGCTAGATTTAGGACCTGTTATTATGCGTAGTGAGTAGTTTCCTTGTGTGTTTGTTATGATGTAGTTAGTTTATATATGTGTGGGGTGATGCTGTTTTAAAATATATGATTGGGATAACAACATTATGAAACAACAGAGGTAACATTATACGGCTTTCATTTGTATAGCGCCGGAATCATCACTTATGTGTGTAGTACGGAACGTGGAGGCTATGAAAGTCGTGGGCACAATCCGTTGTGGAAGTAATGATCCCAATCATATTATATAATGAGAACCGGTGATTTATTAAGCTTGTATTTATGAATTTCTAAACCTAATCGCCTTTCCTCCAATTAAACGTGGTTAGAACCTTTATGACAAGGAGTTGCGAACCTTGATCAAACGGTCACTACCTATCTATGTTTTCTAAAACTGTAAACATGGTCTGAATTGCGTAGCTGTGGAAATACTTTTTAAAACCTTTCGTATAGTACACCGTGAATCAATCAGGGATTTATTGGGAAATAGTGAGGGCTGGTTTATATCATAGATGGTTAGGCTTTAATACAAACTTAGTTTAAACTAGTCTAGAGTGATCATAAAGTATGTGACCCCGGAAAGACCACGGTAAACGGCACTGTACTTCATGTAACGTTGGAAACACCTTCGGTGAAGTACAAATACGTAGAAGCTAAGGAAATGTCGGTGGTTGAAGACTGTGTCACATCCTGGTTTAACTTCAAAGCTGTGGAAATGTTTGATCGCACTGTACACTGTTAGTACACCTAAAGATCTGGAACACTGTGGAAATGCTTAATTGCACTATACACCGTTAGTACATCTCGGGTCTGGAAAACTGTGGAAATGCATAATCGCATGGTACACCGTGATGAAAGCTCTAGACTAAAATATAACCATTAATATAAAGTTAATAGTTACCAAACCAAGTCTTAATCTTAAATGCCTTGTTTGACTTCGTTGTCCCCGTAGTGTTAAGAAAGGTCGGAACCTTAGTGGGTATGTTACTCTATCTCATGCACCCAGGAACTAACATTCCAAGAAAGGTCGTTACTCCGTCACTGGATAACGTTGAAGAGTTGAGCATCCTCCTCCGATCAGACTCAATTTGGCCTAGTACTCAGTGACATATTGATTGGTTTCCCTAATCAGTAGTGTTTTGGTCAAAAATTAACCTAGGCAATTAAGTGATCAAATTTAGAAAAGTGAGGTTGGGTGCTATAAATTACTTTCAAGATAATTACGCTTTTACACGATTATCTATATGAGTAAATGACAACTTTGAATGAAAATTATGCCTTGAATCCTTGGATTCGTGGATCCTTGTTAAAAATGTGTTTAACGGTGAAAACAAGGGGCGCTGCCCTTAAATCCTTGAATCCTTGGTGGTTGCCACCCCTTGGACCCCGCTACCAGGGGCGCTGCCCCCGGACCCCCGTATTCAATTTCGTAATTTATGGAAATGCAACGAAACAAAACATAATTATACTTTTTGAAACTATGATTTCAAACTATCACCAACGAGTCGTATACCTTTTCACAAATACAAAATACAAACGTAAACAATTAAACGAACGATTTGGACATAACTTGGTTGTACGAACACTAGCATGGATGATTAGCTTAGACATCCACATACTTATTAAATCTCATACGTTTAGGACGTTAGGAGATTTCGGACTGTACTTGGGCTTAGGTTTGCTAGCACTCGCACACAACTTAACTCGACAGGTGAGTTCACAGCCCCTACTTTTACTGCTTTACAACTTTTGAACAGGGGTGGAAAACATAGTCAAACATTTTATATACATGAATGTATACTAGTTTTACTCGAACAATGAGAGTACACTGAACTGTTAGTCGAATACTCAAACTGTTAGTCGAATACTCAAACAGATGTTTACGAAACAACGATTTTATACTACAAACATGATAAACGCGTTTTGAAAATGCTGGAGAACGACCAGCAATGTTTCTACAAAACTGATTGGGTAACTGATGGGTCCTTCTGACATGGACCGGATCCTACTAACATGGATCCACTATACTGGTTGAACGAAAAGTCCCTACTGACATGGGCACACGATCCTACTGACATGGATCAAGGGACACTGACACTCCCTTCTATTGAAAAGTCCCTTCTGACATGGGCACTAGATCCTGCGAACATGGGTCTACTATTGTTGATAAACTGTTGAAAAGTCCCTACTGACATGGGCACTAGATCTTGCGAACAGGAGTCTACTATTGTTATTAAACTGATGAAAAGTCCCTACTGACATGGGCACTGGGTTCCTACTGACATGGACCCACCAAACGATTAGGATACTGATTTTCCTACGAGACACAACTATTAGGATACTGACATTCCTACGATCATTTAATAGGATACCTACATTCCTACTATAACTTGAAATATACTTTTGGGCAACATCCCAACGAAACATACCTACTACTAGGATACGTATATTCCTACAGAACATACTTGGAAATAGGATACTGCTTTCCTACAACTACTAGGATACGAACTTTCCTACAAACAACTATTTGGAAACGTAATTGGTTTTACGAATTACACTTTTGGGTGACATCCCAACGATACTGTATAAACAACAAGTGGGTTACCAACTGTACTTGCAAACATAAAACCTGTGAATTCACTCAACCTCGTTGTTGACTTTTACTATGTTTTTCAGGGAATTAGCTGCGCATGTAAGAATCGCCAACACACATGGAGAATTAGGCGACCCGTGAAGTTTTAGGATGCCAACTTTTTTGGAAACATATGGATTTCTCTAGTATAACTGAAATTGTTTTAGTCATATTCCAGAAATCTACTTTTGTAAACTTTTTACTTTTAATTTGTACGATTCGATGAATCGTAAACTTTGTAATTAATACTTTTGGCATCTTAATATATTATGTTATGTTGTAATCATATGCTCTGATACGTATGCATGTACCGTGTATTGTGGCACTCCCCATACTTAAACAAATGCTTCCGCTAAACACAATCAACGAATTTGGGGGTGTTACACTGGATAACGTTGAAGAGTTGAGCATCCTCCTCCGATCAGACTCAATTTGGCCTAGTACTCAGTGACATATTGATTGGTTTCCCCAATCAGTAGGGTACTAGTGTTTACACTACGAACAATTAAGCTCACATAAGACACAAACCTTTAAAAGACGTTTTCATATCAAAACCCTAGCATCACCCCCGCATAAGCTAACGAAGTCATAACAAACACATCTCCTCCATACTGATTTCATCCCTATTTCTATTTTCCATTTATTTACTTTTTATTTAATTGCTTTACATTACGGACCTAAGTAACAAAAACCCACTCAAACTCTGTTTTAAAAATCCCATCACTAAAATAAACAACTGGTCTTGATACTCCCGTTTCACAATACGATTAGCTTGAAGAACGACCCTAGGTCATACTGCTGCTATACAGCCGTAGTAAAACTTAGGTCCCCAGCTCTATAAATTTAAAACTCACTGTCCGCCGCCTCTATTGCTGTTGGAACAACGACCGGAGTTAAATCCGACCGACCGATAGGAGCGCGACATAACATAACATATATAATTCTTTCTTTATTTCTTTCTTTAAGGATCCTTAACATTTCCATGTTAACTACTACTAGTCAACATGTATACCAAGCTAATGGTCATGATCCATTACTTGGAAAACCGTCAAGCTAATGAATCGCTCATTACTTGACTCTACATACATATCCATCTACTTACCTTTATCTTGTAACTTGGAATAACTTGAATAAACTTCTTTATCTTGATCACCTATACATACAAACACATAGCATGATCATTTAACACATCACTTTACATCTTTTCATTTTCTTTGATCTTATGACCTAGGTGTCACTTACTAACACCTAGCTTTCTCTTAAGTGTTTCATTCTTAACTTCAAAATCACATATAATTGGGTATTATTACTTTACTAATCATAATCATCATTGATTATGATCTTTTACTTCATTACACATACATAATCAACTAACATAACCCAATTACACATGAACATAACTCTTTTAATCAAACTAACATGATTTAAACATGAAACATAGTTCATAAATACATAAGGAACACTTATCAATCAAATTAACTAACTTTCTTAAACCTTCATGATTCTAGGGTTTATAAAATTTAAACCCTAACATGAATTACATCAATAGAAAAGGTAACCATACCTTAAGAACACTTAATTGCAGTTCTTAAACCCTAAATCAATCACCTTCTTCTTCAATTTCTTGATTTTCTTTCTTGAACTCTTTTTCCCTCTCAAAACTCACATATACGTATTAAAATTAAGTCTGGAACAATTCTGAAACATGTAGAAGGATATGTTTTATCATTTTACATTTTAACCCTCTGTACTTTTGTTCTTTACGCATCTAACCCATCTAACAGATTTTCTTTTAATTGGTTAGTCCTCTAACCAAATTCTAACCTTTTAGTTACTTTAAACATTTAACATATTAAATACATATATAACTGAAACATAATACATATTATATTATGTAAAACTTACGTGTTTTAGGGGCGTTACAGATTTATTGGCGTTTTCAGCAACAATAGCATCAGGTTAATATGTACGTTGCCAACTTCCAGATATTCCCTTTTGCTGATTAGATTATATTAGATTAGATAAACATTCTAATTATTGTTGGATATTTAATAAAAGCTTGTCTTAAAGACTTTGTAGTTGGTACGGTAGAGCTAGAGGTGGCAATTGTTGACCCATTGGTTAATTATGGGTCAATTTGGTTAATATTTAGGAGGGGATGAGTTTGTTGGGTCTCCTCCCCATTTTTTGGATGGGTCTAAATGGGTTTTTCAATATAACCTCCAATTGTGTGACAATTAACCAACGGGTCAAGCGGGTAAATTTTTTTTTTCACCTCATTTCATTTTTCACTAAAAAAAAAAAAGTTTGGTGAAAACCCGATGGGTCGACCCGACCCGAAACCCATTTGACCCGAACTTGTTTGGACACATACTTCTAAATGACTCATCTAGACCCGGAACCATTTTGACCAAAACCCATCTAGACTCGTGACCCGACCCTACCCATTCATTTTGCCACTTATAGGTAGAGTTGTTGCATTAAAGTATACTAGTCTTGTACCCGTGTAAAGCGGCAGCCGCGAATAATTAGCCGCAAAAGTGTGTTGGTATGCATAATTTAATTGTTGACATTATATATTTATTTATATGGGCAACGTGTCATGGTTAGCATGTCATGGTCGACAATTATCGGTTATCATATACAGTATGTTATTAATTATTTATTTATTTATATAGATCAAAATGTGAAAATTAGCCGCATAGACTGTGATAGTCAGCAACATTTCGTCTTCACTAATACGTAGTAATATATAAATCAATAAATCATAACATGTCGTGTTCATACCTTATTTGTGTTCGTTATCAGTAGCTTTACATATGCGGAGTATAATTTTATGGCATTTTACGTCGAGCACGAATAGTTTTTGTTTGTGCAACTCTACCGCGCATTTAATTTTTATTAATTGAGAATGGACAAAGTAATAAAGTGGTACAGTTTTATAAATATTAGTCATCGTCAGAGACATTTTTTAGGGTGAGCGAGGTGGTCGACCGACTAGGACCTCTGAATTATCAAGGCCTCAAAATATTTGTTTTTATGCGTATGTGTGTTTGTATAATACATATAATTTGATTGTGATCAATTGCAGGACAAAAAGTAGTATGTTCTAGTTGTTTTATAATTGATTGTGTCACAATAAAAAGAATTAAAAAATAACATCTTATAGCTAGATAAAGGGCTTCCTTTCGGCAATTAATCAGTTTTGTCCAGGGACACTGAAAACTTAGAGATGACCCAGGTCGTCAGCAAAATGTCAACTCTTGAAGGGTGTAAAGTTAATGTAAGTATTTAAGAGTAAAGATTTAAGGTAACATACTCCCTCCGTCCGAATTTTGTCCACTTTTGACTTTTGGAATCTTTCTTTGACAACTTTGACGTTGAATATTTTTGTTTGTGTTATATAATACTTGATGCAAATTATACCAATGAAAATACATTCAAAACTCAATCCATTCATATATTTTGCATCAAATGTTATATAACACAAACAGAAATTTTGAAGGTTAAAGTTGAAAAAGAAAGACTTCAGAAGTCAAAAGTGGACAATAAAGCTGGAACGAATGGAGTATATAATAGTCAACAATGTCAAGACTCAAGAGACGCCTATTTTGTTGGGACATGTATTTGTGACAACAGATCTAGCTTGTAATAGTACTAGTGATTTTTGTAATCAAGTGTGTACAATTGATTTTGAATTGTAATATGATATTAGTTTGTTATTAATATTTGTTAAATATATCAGTAAGATAAAGTGTTAGACGAATATCGAGTATGAAAATGCAAACTAAAGTCTGTTCTGCGTGATGAGATCTCAAGTCGTAGGATTTGGTTCTGCGAGATGAGATCTGGGCTCGCAAAGGGTGGCTACGAACTGAGTCGAACTTGGGCTTGGTTTGGGCTGCGAGTTCAGTCGACTCGCAGAGCCCATACGGCTGTGAGTCGAGTCGAGCTGAAACATATAAATAGATCATTAGGTCAAAACGATTAATAACTTTTGCAATTCGTTTTTCCAGAGCTTTCTAAGTAATTCTAAGCATTCTAACGGCTAGGTATTGATCAATTAACATTCGTTATAATCAATACAAAGCATATTAGTTAACCGATTCGCTAATACGTGCGAAACAAACCGTTCACAATCCGTGAACTTAGTATTAAGGGATTTCGCACCTTAATACCTAAAGATAACCTCATTATAGATCCTAATACATACGGACTTACAATTGGTATCAGAGCTTTCGGGCTAAATACGATTAAGTTCGAGGTTATTCGGATAATAACGGTTGATTTAGGGTTGTTGGTACGTGCAATAGTGCGTAAAAACTATCAATATCAGTCTCTGGAAGTGTTTAGGTTCATATTCGACCGAAATCTTAGGGTTTAGTCGATCAAAAACCTAAAATTTTCGTTTTTGGGGTTTTCAGCCGATTCTGCGAACCGAGTTCTGGTCTGCGAACTGAGTTCTCGTCCTGCGAACTGAGTTTCGTCCTGCGAACTGAGTTTCGTCCTGCGAACTAAGTTCTGTCCTGCGAACTGAGTTCTGTCCGGCGAACCGAGTTCTTTTCCTGCGAACCGAGTTCTTGTCCTGCGAACTGAGTTCTTGTCCTGCAAGTCGAGTTCTCTGCGAACTGAACTTTCTAATTTTTTTTTGTGATTGTTAATTTTTGAAACAATAAGATGTCTGATCTAAGTAAAATGATTGAGATGGAACACGAGGTGGGAAAATCAAACGTTCCACCTAAGTTGTTGAAGATCGAAGATTACTATAACTGGAAGGACAGATTTGAATCTTACTGTAGATTCCATGATCTGTCGATCTGGATGTGTATCAAGAATGGATACACGGCACCTACTCAAACTGTTCAAAATGCTATTGTGGTCCTTACTTATCAGAACATGAGTGAACAACAGAAGGAAGAATACAAATCTGAGAATCAAGCTCATTCTTGTATTAAAATGTGTCTTCCAAAGGAAATCGCTCATCAGCTGAAGTCTTTTCATACTGCAAGAACGCTGTGGGAAGCTCTTGAGAAAAGAGGTGAGGGAAGTCCACAAGTGAGAGCTGGCAAGAAGAATCTTCTCAAGAAGCAGTTTACCATGTTTAAAGCTTTGAAGGGAGAAGATCTTGATGGTTATGTTACTCGTTTCTACCATTTGCTAAGTGAGCTTGAATACCATGAAATCACTGTAGAAGAAGTGGATAAAACCGACAAGTTTATTGAGGGTTTGCCTTCTAAGTGGGAAATGTATGGTGTTATGATCAAGGATAACGAAACCAGATATGCTACCATTACCTTAGAGCAGGTCATTGACAAGCTCGGAGGTTATGATTTCACCAAAAAGTCAAGAGATACCGATTCTGATCAGGTTCAGAACCCTGGGTTATATCATGGAAAAACAAATCTTTCGACTGCGTCTTCTAGTTCGACCACTGCATTGTTAGTTGGTGATACTGGTGAAAATGGTGAAATGATATCTGAATATCTGTGTTTTATTTCCTCCTCTAGTGATGAAACTAAAGGAAAGAGTACTGAGAAGTCACCTCAAGAGCATCAGAAGATGCCTATGAGCGTGAAATCTGCGGAACAACAATTGTCTGTTCTTGCTTCCTTTGTTGCATCATATGAGAACTACATTGAGGGAAAGATTAATGATCCTGTTCCGTTTGACGAGGATTATGAACAGATTGATCCGGACTATGTTGAGGAGTTGGAACTTCAGGAACTATTAGCATTAGTATCCAGAAAAGTGAAGAATTTCCTCAAGAGAACTGGTAGAAAGGTTGTGGGCAATAGATCAGGGTTTGATAAAACCAAGGTCAAATGTTTTAACTGTCAAGGTATTGGACATTTCGCTCGTGAATGCCAAAGACCTAAGTTAGAAGCTGGTAGAAAACAAGGCTCGGGAAGTACTCTCGCTTCCAAAGATTTGGTGGTTAAGCAGTTAGATGGATCTTATGATTGGAAAGCTCAGTCGTAAGAAGAAGCTTTGATGGCTGAGATTGAAGATCAAGAGACAACTGCTGAATCAATGTACTACATGCCCACTGATGTAGAACAAAGAGTAGAGGTGCCTGAGTCTGAATTGAAGACAAGTGATGAGGACGTGCTGTACATGGATTCAAATGCTGAAATGAGTCCAGATGACTTTGTGGCACACATGGCTAAAGTACAAACTGACAAGAAAAGGGTATGTTTGGATATTCTTACTCTTGCTGATGTTTGTTATTTAGTTACCGATTTGCAATCTCAATTAAGTGTTTTATCTGTTTCAATTCAAAATCTGTTATCCCAAGTTAGTGCTTTAACTGATTCTAATAGGTCTATGATATCTGAATTTGAACAAACTAAATGTGATGTCCTAAGGTTAAGTACATATAAGGTAGATCTTAAGAATAAAATTAAGTCTGATGTTTCTGATAAGACCGCACTTAGAGATACCATAAAAGAAAAGGCTATAATCATAGATGGACTCTATATAAACATTAAAGACTTAAATCAAACAATAGCTAATAAGGATAGAGAGTTAGCTGAGCTTAAACAGAAGTTAGTAGAGCAAGATTGAAAGATTGAAACCTACAGAACTTTAGAAATGGACAAAATGCTAGAAGCTCAACGTAGTGTAAAGGACAAGACTGGGATAGGATACAATGATGTTCCTCATCCTTTTAATGCCAATTACACTAGTAACTCTATAGATTTTGAAATGACAGATATTAATCCTGAGATTTTAGTAACTAATGACCTTGAACAGTCAAAGGCACAGAAAGATGTTATTAAGAACCTATCACCAGATAATAGTAAGGTTTCACATTTCACCAAAATACAGTTTGTATCGGGTGGAGTAATTAATGATACTAAGACTGATGATAAGGTTGATAAGGAACAAATATCTAAACCGTTAGTGCCTAACACTCCGGATGAGAAAGCAAAAGTTAATAAATCACGAAAATAGATGTCTTGCTTCAAATGTCACCAAAAGGGACATGTTGCTTCGTGTTGTCCGAACAAGAAGCCGGAAGCATCACATAAGTTAGGTAATAAACCTATTAACATTCTTAAAAGAGAAGGTAAACATAGTGTCTCCCAACCTAAGCCTAAACGGCCATATACTCTAAGTGATAATTCTTTCAATAAGCCTAGGGATATGACACCGTCGAAGTTTAGAACTCAAGGTAGAAGCTATAATCATTTTGAGAATGGTACTACTTCGCGATCACATGGGCTTAATTATAATTATCATAATAGAGCTCAGAATTCAGTGCCTAGGAGGTTCTCCTCAAATTCACCTCTTAAGGTTGATCGTCCATAAGCTCAAGAATCTTCAAAAGTAACCGAAGCTCCTGATGGGAAGGATGGTTATTTTAAAGAGCTTAAGTTTGTTGATGATAAGGGACAAACCAAGACCGTAATGGCTTGGGTCCCTCTTGATAACTGATCGTGTTTTGTGTTATGTGCAGGAGCATGCTGTGAACAAGGATAGCTGGTGGTATGTAGACAGTGGATGCTCAAGACACATGACAGGAGAACGAAGTCTATTGACAGACTTCAAGGAAGGTCTCAAGCAAAAAGTCAATTTTGCAGGAGATAAAGGAGGAGTGATTACTGGAAAAGGAAAAGTTTCAAATGGAACTTTGATTCTTGAGGATGTGAAATATGTTGAAGAACTAACTCACAACCTAGTGAGTGTTTCCCAAGTCTGTGATAAAGGTCATCCAGTTTACTTTAATGAAAAGGAGGCCTTAGTCCTGAAGTCGGGTTTCATAATTCCTGAGAAATGGATATTGATGAGGGCTCCAAGGAAGAAGGACATCTATGCAATCAACATGGGTGTTCCTAACTCTTCAATGGTGTCTACATGTTTTTATCCAAGGCTTCGGAAGCAGATGCGTTATTATGGCATAGAAGAATGGCACACCTGGACTGGAGAAAGATGAATTACATAACCAAAAATGGTTTGGTTCTAGGTGTACCACAAAAACGTTTCGAGTATGAAGATAAGTGTGTTCCTTGCATGAAAGGAAAACAGCACAAGAAACCACACAGATCTAAGACTGAAAACTCTATCTCCTCACCATTTGAGTTGCTACACATGGACCTCTTCGGCCCTATAAGCAAGAGAAGTCTAGGTGGCAAATGGTATTGTTTGGTTGTCATAGATGACTATTCTAGATTCTCGTGGGTATTCTTTTTGGGATCAAAGGATGAAACTCCAGGAATTCTAATTGAGTTCTTCGATCTAGTTGAGAATGTCTACAAAACGAGAGTAAAGCGTATTCGTAGTGACAATGGAACAGAGTTTAAGAATTCAATGTTGAATATCTATTGCTTAAGCAAAGGGATATTACATCAATTCAGTGCAACTTATGAACTTCAACAGAATGGTGTTGCTGAAAGGAAGAATAGAACGTTGATTGAAGCTGCTAGAACAATGTTTGCTGATTCAAAGCTTCCGGTCATCTTTTGGGCAGAAGCAGTGAATATAGCATGTTACGTTCTAAATAGAGTTCTTACGGTTAAAAAGCAGAACAAGACTTGATATGAGCTTTTAAACAATAAGAAACCTAACTTAAAAGGGTTTGAACCCTTTGGAGTTTCATGCACCATATTAAAGACCAGACATCAAGCTAAATTTGGTGAGAAGGCTGATGAAGGATTTTTCCTAGGTTATATGCCCAATTCGCCAAACAAGAGAGTCTTTAATAAAGTCACAGTGTGACAACCATCACCAAACCGTTATCGTAGTTCAAATCGTAAAAACACATTTTTGTGAAAAGACTCATATTAGGGAGTTATTTACATCAAAGTCTTCGTTTTTGAAAAACGAATCCAACGCAAAAAGAATCATCGCAATACTACGTGTAACGAAGAAGATATGAAGCAAAACGTAAACGTATAATAAAATAATTCGAAGTTAATTGCGAGGCTGCACCGTTCGGGCCATAACTCTCTCATCCGGCCTCGGATTGAGTTGATTCAAAAGCCCAGATGACCGGAACACAAAGGGCTATAACATATCCAAAATTCAGATCGTTTGAAGAAATTTACGCCCAACATCCGTCTGGAAAAAGCCAACCTCTGGTTGGAATACGTCTCAAGCCCAAGCCCAAGCCCAAAATCGTATAAATGCTACCCTAAAACAAACCCTAAACGTTTTTATTTCTTCCATCCATATTCATCATCATTATCAATCGCTTTTGTCATCATTATACTCTATTCTCAAGGGTTTTAACCCCTTGATTCATCATATCAACCGAAAGATTGTAAACCCGATGATCTCAGATTCTGTCTCAAAATTTCAGTCACGAACAGAGGCTGATTTGACCCATTTACGTTCATTTTCAGGATTCGGTCAAAACTAGAAAGTTGTAGATCTCGATGTTTTACACTGATTCAAGAGGTTTCGGCCTCTGAAACGCATTAGATTATTTTATAAAAATTATTTCGTAAATAGCTGCTGTGGGTGACGAATTTTCAGAAACTTTGGTAAGTTTTCGATCCTATAACTCTTGTATACGTTTGATCTACTCCTAAAAATGGATTCTAAGGTATATAATCTCAGTATTTACAGATTCTAAAGAGGGTTTCCGTGCGGTTATTCGAAAGTTGGTATTATTCTTATCCGATTTCCTTCGTTAACATTCGATTTCGAGTGATTCATTATTATTGTTTTTATTCGGTTCAATTCCATTGTGTTCCGGGTAAATGAAATGGTTAGGATATTGATAAGATCAGTTCATATGATGGTAGAATTAAGAGTTTTGATTTTGGTTGCGGTTTGGATTGATTATATGAATGTTTAGGGTTGATTACTCAAAACCCTAATCTGTCCAGATTTGTGTTTCGGTTTGGGAAGCTTGTAACTTGGTCATTTCAGGGTGATTTTCGATGAAACAGGAGTCTAAACTTAATTATTTTGAGTCTATCTTCAAATGGCATTGGTTTCATGGTTAAATGTTGAGTATAAGTCCCCAAAATGATTTTATAAGATTGTGTGTCAATTCTGAGTTCTTCGGTTCCAGATTTCGGTTAGATTGTCAATTTTTGAAATGTACCTTAAACTAAGGATTAGGTCTTGAAATTTTTACTGAAGTGTCTTTAAGGTGGTAAATATTTTCTGTAAAAATATTATAACCAATTGAAGTATCTAAGTATTTTAAATAAATTATAACTCTTGTGAAGTTAGAAAGTGTCGTCGGTTTAGAGCAGTTCACTTTGGTGAATTTTTAAAAATAGTGAATTAAAGTAATTGAATCTGGGAAAATTAATGGATCTTCTAAACCCATTAAAATGTCCTTGGTGAAAATTTTAGAGTCAAATGATTTAAATAAGTAATATTTAAAAATTTGTAAAGTGGAACCAAACTTCCGGTCAGAATCTGAATTTTTCATTTTAAGTTAGTTCTTGTAATAATACACTAGTAGAATTGTGAGGAAACGTAATAGAAGTGTGTTGGGCGTGAAATACAATGGAATGACCTAGTTATATCTAGGTTGTAACCCATATTAATATGTGATTATTGTAGATTGGCGAGTTATTGGGTGGATTCATTTAAGGGCGATACTTACTTTGGTATTTAAGGTGAGTTTTGCGGCCCCATTTTCTTTACTTATTTTCCGTTGGGGGAAAAGAATGCTCAAACTGATTTCGAACTGTTTTCTTATTCTGTGTAAACTATCTGATTTTCTGATTTGGACATTATGATTGAATAAATGACATGCTGATTGTTGTGGACTGATTGCTGATTGTTCGGATGAGTTTTGTGTCTTTGGGACCATGACAACACTCCATATTACTTGCTTTTCGGATGAGTCTTGTGTCTTGGGTACCATGACAACACTCCATATTTCTTACTAATACGGATATGATTATTGATAGTACTATCGGACGACGGTCCCACTCTTGTGATAGATACGTTATCCTTGAGTGAATATTATCCAGGAACGGAACGGATTGCTTATGGTGGATGGATTGGTCATCTTATGTGCTTATTTCATATCATATGTCCTACTTACTTATTATCACAGCAAACTATATTTCTCGTGTGTCTTATTAAACCTACAAACTCACCAACCATTGTGTTGACATTTTCGAGCATTTCTTTTCAGGGAAAACTAGTGGCACTAATGTGACACCCGTCAATTTAGGACTAGAATTTAGTGCCTAATCAATTTTAATACATGTAATTAGTTCTGTGTTAGGCTAATTAATGTATCAATTATTATATATATTGTTGAATATATATCTACACAGTTATGCGGTTTGTTTAAATCGTACGCAATTTAAATCGAATGAATTTCGATACAATGAATACGGTCGTTGGTGAACAATTTAACTAAACAACATAACGTTATTTAATGGAACTATTATATCTCAAGAATATTATTTTGTAATATTTCAGTTTAAACAGTATCGTATAAATAACAATTTACCTAGTTAAATTACAAACACGCGCGACAAAACAAAACGAGTTTAAGTTACAATTTATAACTACAACCTAAAGTACTTTAATAAAAATACTTCAATCAAATCATCGGGAATTTATTCGTATTCTAAAATGTATATTAAAACAAATAAAATAAATGTTTAACGTTTAAATGACGGAGAAAACGAACACCACGCGGAGCGCGGGGCGAAAACTGGAAAAATGGGGATAACCCCCACCTCCCACTTTTCTTTCTTCATTTCATCACTTCCTCTCTCTCTCTCTCTTTTCTTTTCTCTCTAAACAAACAAAACCACCAAACCATTAAAAATCGCAAATAACACCACGAAACGCAACCGTATCATCAATATTTTTAGAGATTCACGACCACCTCGCGACGATCTACAACGCTACCTTTCCGGATTTTCATTTCGGCAAATTGTAAGTTTCCGACAAAATCCCGAAACCTCTCGATTCTTAGTATTTTTCATTTGTGGTTGTTATTATAACTAGTATATGTCCATTACAATGTATAGAACACGAAATTACAGCTGGAAAACGGGTTTAAAACGGATTTTTGGCCGGAAAAATCGTAACAGCCAGACTTTCTGGGTTGGTGTTCATCCATGCGACACAAGCCTTGTGTCGCATGTTGTGTCGTATTTTGGCCTTTGTGTCGCATAAACTCCCTTGTGTCGTATCTTGTGTCGTACCCGAGAATTAGTGTCGCAAGTCCTGCGACACAACCACTATGTCGCATACCCCATACGACACAATCACTATGTCGCTGTTGAATCAGCATTTCGCATCCATGCGACACAACCCTTGTGTCGTATGGACATTGTGTCGCACTCCTATGCGACACAACCCTTGTGTCGCATAATCCATTTAGTGTCGCATGATTGTGTCGCATAAAACAGCAGATTTTTACTAAGTGTCGAGACTCGAAATTTATCACTCGATTTTACCCGAATTCAGATCCCAGATGCGTTTTTCGTCAAAGCAATATAGTAGAAATAAAAATTTTCCAAGCTGACCTGGCAGCTCGACCCCAGCCAGGGGCTCTGCCCCTTGGACCCCGCTACCAGGGGCGCTGCCCCCGGACCCCCGTACTTAGATTCCGTAAGCACATTTTTCACCAAGTGTCAAACTTGTACAACTTCAAAACACTTATACGATACAACTTTTCAAACATAATGGAATTTGTTTTTCAAGTATAACGCTTTGAAATCAATGGGGTAACATCAAGACTATTGTTACAATTAATCACCAACGGGCCGTACACGTTTTCAAACATATTTCAGAATCAAACAAGTCGTTGTAACTTGTATCAATTCATTCAAACAAGTCGTTGTAACTTGTATCAATTCAATCAAACAAGTCGTTGTAACTTGTATCAATTCAATCAACCAAATCGTAGTAATTTGGACATATATATAAAGTTGTATAACAACTACAAAGGTAGTCTTTCGAGATACCGGTACAATTAATAACAATCAAGTGTCGTGAACACATTCAGGTTTCAAGTCTTTGGACATCAATTCACTGCTAATTACTTCAAGTTTATTAAATTAAACACTTCAAGACTCAGGTGAGTTTCATAGCCCCATTTTCACTGCTTTACAACTAGGGGTGTGATATTACTACTCGGTTTTGTTTTACAAGTAGAACGCAAGTGCCAAACTTCAAATACTACATGAGTTTCAAGCTAATCAATTTAAAGTCCTCCATAAGCATAGTCTCTAGTATTTTATAGTGTGAATGTTAGTATATGATATCATATGGGATTGACAATCCTCATCCGGGTTAGCACGCACTAGCCGGTCAAACGGATGTATTAGCATTTGGGAAGACGAGTGTTGATTAGGCACTCGTAGGAGGCATTTCAAGTTAGGTTTCCTTAAGTGGGCCTGACAAATCAAGTTAAGCTCAGACTATGTGCTCATGGACAGTATAACTTTTATTTTGCTTAATTGCATTTTAAATTCAATATAAATCTTGCGGTTCTGACAACTATACATTGACATACAAACCTGTGAGCTCACCAGCGTTTTCGCTGACCCATTTTAGTATTTATCACAGGTACCCAGCAGTAGTTTGGCTGCACAAGCAGGAATTATTAGCTCGAGTCAGCATACATACAACTAGAGATTGGACTGCATTATTATATTTTGTAAAAGTAATTATGCTATGTAATCTCTCAATTACAGGAACCGAGCTAATGTAACAATATTTTGATGTAAACATTTACTTTATCTATACAAGTTTAAAACGACGCATATAGTGGTCGTTCATTATATCTTATGTGCTTTGTATATTGATTAGTGACACCCAAATCAAGCTTCCGCAAATCATTAAATTTGGGGGTGTCACAGATTGGTATCAGAGCCTAAGGTTATAGTGAACTAGGTTGCATTTAGTGGGCCTAGACTATGACCGTTAGGCAGTATTCCTTATTAGTTATGACTAGCTCAGGGATTACATCATACGACTTTAATTTAACATAGCCTGATCAACTATGTACAATTAAAGAAAGATGATGTGAAATCTGAAAGAGTTATATTGAACAGGAATGCATTAGTTGACTCTGACCTCGAGAGAAACGGGACTCAAAACACATCTGTGCTAGACACTCAATAGGTTATTATGTGATATACATATATTTACATGAATAAACCTCATTACAACTTTAGGCTATATTATATTATATGAATATAGGCCTCCTTCTCTCTAATGTTTTGTCTTGGGATGACAAACACACCACTAGTTCATCACACTCGGACTAGTATCTTATTTCATTTCCTTGTTCTTTCTTACTCAGTATCATGCCTCCTCCTCGTCAAATTACCCTTAGCGAAGCTGAGATCGCGGGAATCATTGCCCGTAGTGTGACCGAAGCCTTGGCTACCCGAACACCACCTGGTAGCGAGGACACATCAACCAATACTCCACCACCCAAACCTTGCTCCTATAAGGACTTTCTTAGCTGTAAACCACTATACTTCAAGGGCACGGAAGGTGCCATTGGCTTAATCCGTTGGATTGAGCGCATGGAATCTGTTTTCAGTCTCTGCGACTGCACTGAGAACAACAAGGTAAAATTCGCTGCTTACACCTTTCAGGAAGGTGCACTCACGTGGTGGAAAACCCACGCAAACGCTGTAGGCCTTGAGGTTGCAAATCGACTTCCTTGGGCCGAACTGAAAAAGAAGCTGACAGAAAAGTACAGTCCTGAAGAGGAATTACACAGGCTAGAGGAAGAATTCTGGCACCTGACGGTGCAGGGAAATGATGTTGCTGAATATACCACCAAGTTTCAGCAGTTTGCTTTATTATGCCCGGGTTTGGTCGAACCGGAAAGTAAGGGCATTAAGAAATACATTCGTGGACTCCCCGAGAACATTCAGGGAAACGTCGCCTCATCCAAACCAACTACTACTGAGAGTGCCATTCGATTGGCCCACGAACTCATGGCTCTAGTTGTCAGCCGTGAGACCTCCAACACCTCATCCTCCAACAACAACAAACGCAAATCCACTGAACACTACCACAACTCAAACAAGAAAAACAACGCCATCCAAGTCTACACCTCCAACTCTGAAACCACCCGCAGCTACACCGGGGACAGGCCTTATTGTCCCAAGTGTAACTACCACCATTTTGGTCAGTGCGGTACTCCTTGCAACAACTGCAGGAGGCACGGGCATTTGACTAAGGATTGCCGAGCTCCCAAATCCAACAACAACCCCTCTGACAGAAATACCCGACAACCTAAGTCCTGCTACGGATGTGGAAACCCAGGACACTTCAGGGATTCTTGCCCAAAATTGAAGAATAAGGGCAACAACAACAACAACCACCGCAACAACAACAACGCCAAAAGTAGCGCCTTCGTGATCAACTCAGGGGACGCCCGTCAGGACCCGAATGTGGTCACGGGTATGTTCCTCCTCAACAATTTAACTGCTTCCATACTGTTTGATACTGGTGCCGATAGGAGTTTTATTTCCGATGAATTTTGCCCTCTACTTGACATTACACTTGTTGCTTTAGACGTTAAGTACACCGTAGAGCTAGCAAATGGCAAATTGATAGAAACCAATAGTGTGATACCTAATTGCACCTTAAATCTAGCCGACGAAACCTTCTCCATAGATCTTATGCCTATTGAGATAGGAAGTTTCGATGTCATCGTAGGCATGGACTGGTTATCCAAACATCGCGCCGAAATCATCTGCTACGACAAAATTGTTCGCATACCTCTCACTGTCGGTAGAACCCTAGTCATACAGGGGGAGACCGGAGGGACGAGGCTTAACCTCATATCTTGTCTAAAAACCTGAAAATTTCTGAGAAAGGGTTATCCATCAATCCTCGCGCACATCATGGAGAAAAAGTCGGAGAAGAAGCGACTTGAGGATGTTCCAATTGTTCGAGACTTTCCAGAAGTCTTTCCTGAGGAACTGCCTGGTCTACCACCACCAAGACAGGTTGAGTTCTCAATCGATCTTGTACCAGGTGCTGCGCCTGTGGCCCGAGCACCATATCGTTTAGC
The DNA here is from genome assembly GCA_949592205.1 of Helichrysum umbraculigerum. Taxonomy (NCBI): domain Eukaryota; kingdom Viridiplantae; phylum Streptophyta; class Magnoliopsida; order Asterales; family Asteraceae; genus Helichrysum; species Helichrysum umbraculigerum. Next base: position 124,156,376 of record CATIUR010000001.1, on the reverse strand, counting down.
TCCATCCGAACTTCAGGAGCTGTCCACCCAGTTGCAGGAACTCCTGGAACGAGGGTTTATCAGGCCGAGTTCTTCACCTTGGGGAGCTCCGGTCCTATTTGTTAAGAAGAAAGATGGTTCTTTTCGAATGTGTATCGACTATCGAGAGTTGAACAAGTTAACTATCAAGAACCGGTATCCACTCCCTCGAATCGATGACCTGTTCGACCAACTTCAAGGGTCGAGTTGTTATTCAAAGATTGATCTACGATCCGGTTATCACCATTTGCGTGTTCGCGATGCCGATATTCCTAAAACCGCTTTCAGAACCCGCTATGGGCACTACGAATTCCAAGTGATGCCCTTCGGCCTAACAAATGCACCGGCTGTATTCATGGATCTTATGAATCGGGTGTGTAAACCATACCTGGATAAGTTTGTTATTGTCTTTATCGATGACATTCTCATATATTCACGAAACAAAGAAGAACACGCGCAACACCTCAAAACCATCCTTGAACTACTTAAACACGAGGAGCTCTATGCCAAGTTCTCTAAGTGTGAGTTCTGGATCAAAACCGTTCAATTCCTTGGTCACGTGATTGACAGTCAGGGGATTCACGTTGACCCATCAAAAATCGAGGCCATCAAAGACTGGCAAGCACCCACCACTCCGACCGAAGTACGTCAATTTTTGGGTCTTGCAGGGTATTACCGACGATTCATTGAAAATTTCTCCAAGATAGCCTTACCACTCACGACTCTGACCCAGAAAGACAAAAAGTTTGACTGGGCTGATAAACAAGAGTCGGCATTCCAACTATTAAAACAAAAGCTTTGCAGTGCTCCTATTCTATCATTACCCGAGGGCACCGATGACTTCGTGGTATACTGCGATGCTTCTCATCAAGGTCTCGGTTGCGTGCTTATGCAACGAGACAAAGTCATAGCTTATGCTTCCCGACAGCTCAAGATTCATGAAAAGAATTACACCACCCAAGACCTCGAGCTAGGAGCTGTCGTTTTTGCCCTCAAAATCTGGAGACATTACCTTTATGGTACCAGATGTACAATCTTTACCGACCATAAAAAGCCTTCAACACATATTCGATCAGAAGGATCTCAACATGAGGCAACGTCGATGGGTCGAGTTGCTTACTGATTACGACTGCGAACTCAAATATCATCTAGGCAAAGCAAATGTTGTTGCTGACGCCCTCAGTCGAAAAGAGCGAGTGAAACCACTTCGGGTTCGAGCCCTCAGTATGACCATTCACAACAATTTAAACATTCAAATCCTCACTGCTCAACTCGAAGCCTTAAAACCCGAAAATGTCAAAGATGAAGCCTTGCGGGGCATGGATAAACAATTCGAAATCAAACCTAACGGGATTAGGTATTTCTCAAACCGAATCTGGTTGCCTAAATTTGGGAACCTACGAGACTTGGTGATGGATGAAGCTCACAAGTCCAAATATTCTATCCATCCGGGATCCGATAAAATGTACCACGGTATCAAGGACTTCTACTGGTGGCCGAACATGAAAGCTGAAATCGCCACCTATGTCAGCAAGTGCCTTACTTGCTCCAAAGTCAAAATCGAATATCAAAAACCTTCTGGTTTACTTCAACAACCCAGTCTTCCTGAATGGAAATGGGAACAAATTGCCATGGACTTCATAACCAAACTACCCAAATCCTCGAACGGTTGCGATACCATTTGGGTGATCGTGGATTGTCTCACAAAGTCTGCTCATTTCCTGGCAATCAAGGAATCCGACAAAATGGAACGCCTCACCCGAATCTACCTGAAGGAAATCGTGACCAAACACGGTGTTCCAATCTCAATTATCTCTGATAGAGATAGTCGCTTCACTTCACAATTTTGGCAATCACTTCAAAAATCTCTGGGTACTCGACTTGATATGAGTACCGCATATCATCCTCAAACCGATGGCCAAAGTGAACGAACAATTCAAACACTTGAAGACATGCTACGTGCCTGCGTAGTTGACTTCGGTGTAAACTGGGAACAACATCTACCGTTGTGCGAGTTCTCATACAACAACAGTTATCACTCTAGCATCAAGGCTGCACCATTCGAGGCACTGTACGGTCGTAAGTGCCGGTCACCTATCTGTTGGACCGAAGTTGGGAATAGCCAACTCACAGGTCCAGAAATCATTCACGAGACGACCGAGAGAATCGTCGAAATTCAAAACAAATTCAAAGCCGCGCGTGATCGTCAGAAAAGTTATGCTGACGTGAGACGTAAACCACTCGAGTTCCAAGTTGGAGATCGAGTACTACTCAAAGTATCGCCTTGGAAAGGCGTAATTCGATTTGGCAAACGAGGGAAATTGAATCCCAGATACATTGGACCATTCGAGATTCTCGAGAGAATTGGTCCAGTAGCATATCGATTGCAACTGCCATCCGAGCTCAGCAGCGTGCATCCCACATTTCATGTTTCAAATCTGAAGAAGTGTCTGTCTGATGAGACACTTATCATTCCACTCGATGAAATTCGAGTTGACGAGAAACTTCACTTTGTTGAGGAACCTGCCGAAATCATGGACCGTGAGGTCAAACAACTTAAACAAAGTCGTATTCCCATTGTCAAGGTTAGGTGGAATTCGCGGCGCGGTCCGGAATTCACCTGGGAAAGGGAAGATCAAATGCGACTCAAGTATCCTCAACTCTTCACTGAGTCAACATCAAACACGACTACAACATAAATTTCGGGACGAAATTCTTCTAACAGGGGGAGAATGTGACACCCGTCAATTTAGGACTAGAATTTAGTGCCTAATCAATTTTAATACATGTAATTAGTTCTGTGTTAGGCTAATTAATGTATCAATTATTATATATATTGTTGAATATATATCTACACAGTTATGCGGTTTGTTTAAATCGTACGCAATTTAAATCGAATGAATTTCGATACAATGAATACGGTCGTTGGTGAACAATTTAACTAAACAACATAACGTTATTTAATGGAACTATTATATCTCAAGAATATTATTTTGTAATATTTCAGTTTAAACAGTATCGTATAAATAACAATTTACTTAGTTAAATTACAAACACGCGCGACAAAACAAAACGAGTTTAAGTTACAATTTATAACTACAACCTAAAGTACTTTAATAAAAATACTTCAATCAAATCATCGGGAATTTATTCGTATTCTAAAACGTATATTAAAACAAATAAAATAAATGTTTAACGTTTAAATGACGGAGAAAACGAACACCACGCGGAGCGCGGGGCGAAAACTGGAAAAATGGGGATAACCCCCACCTCCCACTTTTCTTTCTTCATTTCATCACTTCCTCTCTCTCTCTCTCTTTTCTTTTCTCTCTAAACAAACAAAACCACCAAACCATTAAAAATCGCAAATAACACCACGAAACGCAACCGTATCATCAATATTTTTAGAGATTCACGACCACCTCGCGACGATCTACAACGCTACCTTTCCGGATTTTCATTTCGGCAAATTGTAAGTTTCTGACAAAATCCCGAAACCTCTCGATTCTTAGTATTTTTCATTTGTGGTTGTTATTATAACTAGTATATGTCCATTACAATGTATAGAACACGAAATTACAGCTGGAAAACGGGTTTAAAACGGATTTTTGGCCGGAAAAATCGTAACAGCCAGACTTTCTGGGTTGGTGTTCATCCATGCGACACAAGCCTTGTGTCGCATGTTGTGTCGTATTTTGGCCTTTGTGTCGCATAAACTCCCTTGTGTCGTATCTTGTGTCGTACCCGAGAATTAGTGTCGCAAGTCCTGCGACACAACCACTATGTCGCATACCCCATACGACACAATCACTATGTCGCTGTTGAATCAGCATTTCGCATCCATGCGACACAACCCTTGTGTCGTATGGACATTGTGTCGCACTCCTATGCAACACAACCCTTGTGTCGCATAATCCATTTAGTGTCGCATGATTGTGTCGCATAAAACAGCAGATTTTTACTAAGTGTCGAGACTCGAAATTTATCACTCGATTTTACCCGAATTCAGATCCCAGATGCGTTTTTCGTCAAAGCAATATAGTAGAAATAAAAATTTTCCAAGCTGACCTGGCAGCTCGACCCCAGCCAGGGGCTCTGCCCCTTGGACCCCGCTACCAGGGGCGCTGCCCCCGGACCCCCGTACTTAGATTCCGTAAGCACATTTTTCACCAAGTGTCAAACTTGTACAACTTCAAAACACTTATACGATACAACTTTTCAAACATAATGGAATTTGTTTTTCAAGTATAACGCTTTGAAATCAATGGGGTAACATCAAGACTATTGTTACAATTAATCACCAACGGGCCGTACACGTTTTCAAACATATTTCAGAATCAAACAAGTCGTTGTAACTTGTATCAATTCATTCAAACAAGTCGTTGTAACTTGTATCAATTCAATCAAACAAGTCGATGTAACTTGTATCAATTCAATCAACCAAATCGTAGTAATTTGGACATATATATAAAGTTGTATAACAACTACAAAGGTAGTCTTTCGAGATACCGGTACAATTAATAACAATCAAGTGTCGTGAACACATTCAGGTTTCAAGTCTTTGGACATCAATTCACTGCTAATTACTTCAAGTTTATTAAATTAAACACTTCAAGACTCAGGTGAGTTTCATAGCCCCATTTTCACTGCTTTACAACTAGGGGTGTGATATTACTACTCGATTTTGTTTTACAAGTAGAACGCAAGTGCCAAACTTCAAATACTACATGAGTTTCAAGCTAATCAATTTAAAGTCCTCCATAAGCATAGTCTCTAGTATTTTATAGCGTGAATGTTAGTATATGATATCATATGGGATTGACAATCCTCATCCGGGTTAGCACGCACTAGCCGGTCAAACGGATGTATTAGCATTTGGGAAGACGAGTGTTGATTAGGCACTCGTAGGAGGCATTTCAAGTTAGGTTTCCTTAAGTGGGCCTGACAAATCAAGTTAAGCTCAGACTATGTGCTCATGGACAGTATAACTTTTATTTTGCTTAATTGCATTTTAAATTCAATATAAATCTTGCGGTTCTGACAACTATACATTGACATACAAACCTGTGAGCTCACCAGCGTTTTCGCTGACCCATTTTCGTATTTATCACAGGTACCCAGTAGTAGTTTGGCTGCACAAGCAGGAATTATTAGCTCGAGTCAGCATACATACAACTAGAGATTGGACTGCATTATTATATTTTGTAAAAGTAATTATGCTATGTAATCTCTCAATTACAGGAACCGAGCTAATGTAACAATATTTTGATGTAAACATTTACTTTATCTATACAAGTTTAAAACGACGCATATAGTGGTCGTTCATTATATCTTATGTGCTTTGTATATTGATTAGTGACACCCAAATCAAGCTTCCGCAAATCATTAAATTTGGGGGTGTCACAACTAAGATCGAGGACAAGAAAACTTAGTGGACCTGTTAGGTTGCATTAAGTAGTACTGCAGGACTTGTGATATGTTTGTTGCTGACATTTTGATTTAATTAGGGGCATGTTGCCTTAACATTTGTTGAATACATTTATTGTTTATGACACATTGTTTCTTTGTTGGTGTGTATGCTATGACACGAACCGTCATTCGTGTTAATGACATCACAACGCATTGATACTTTATATTTCATTTAGAGTTTTATATATTGATGTGTTGTGATCCTATCATGGTTGCATTCCGTTGTTTCCGCTTTAGACGGGGTGTGACAGATTGGTATCAGAGCCATTGGTTATAGAGAATTAGACGGATTGACCTAGACTATAACCTAGGAACCTTCATATAGATGCTATGCTAGGAACTATGTGTGCATTAAACGACGTGAACTCATTCACACTTTGGTTCTCGAGCAAGACATGCTCCATTGGTGGTTCCACACGTGCCCGCGTACCCGTTAGGGTTATGTAGGCTTAACGGCGTAGGATCATTAATGTCATCTGATGGTACTATATTGATCATGGTATCATTTCCTTATATATTCGTGCCGCTTTTAGATTTGAATACGTAGGAACAAGGTTGAACATTGTGATATGGGATTTGGTAATAAGTACATATATGGAAGGATACCTCAACAATTATGGCGGCCGACATAATTGCGAAGGTATCACGACATATATGTGTTTATATGACCATATTCGAGTTGTCCAATGTGTGGCCTTCAAGTTGCGTGACGATGTAAAAATCTCGACTCTACCTGCTTGGTAATCATGATCTTGGGTTGTTGGTTGGTGCATACATTTGAAACTATCCAAACTGATCATTTATTCTAAACTCATACGTACTCGAAATTGTAGTAAACATGCCGCCAAGACGTTCTACTTAAAATGCTAAACGTGAAACGTGTCGGGAGCGAAATAAGATAAGTATAAAAGTGTAAATCGTGTACTAAGTAAACATAAATCTAAGACATGGAAACCGTATCGTGAGACTAATAGAAGTGGATAATTACTCGCTAATGAATAACCGTGCAAAAACTCTATTAAAATCATTACTCACTTGAACCAAAATAATTGGCTTACTATCCCTCTAATTCTTTGGACAGAATTGCATCTTGATTTTTTTTCCCTTGGAAACTTCTAATTTCAAAAAAGTATCATGCAATAGTCTTTGCCTTTCTAGTCAGTGAAGCGTTCGCTTACTTGACCACTTTTACCCCCCTCGCAACGAAATTTTCAAATCCCTTTTTGCAAAGCTAGCCCAAGATCTTGGTATCTTTTGGAAATGCACTCGATTTTTCGTATTGCTTGGCAACTTCACCTCTATATGATAAAGGCTCCAATGCCTCGTGCTGCAACTGAATAAGACCATTCTTAACATGTACCCAAATCTCGGTTTTATAAACTATTTGACTACGACTTCCTTAAGAATTTAAGTCAATCTAAAACATACCTACACCATATTCTCTGCCAATATAACGATTGTAAATCAGATTGATCAAACTTTTTCCTAAAGGGTCCTATTATGAACCCCACTAGTTGATGTATTGGTAAATCCAAAAACTTGGTAATAATTCTCAAATTCTACCAATCTATGCTACTTAATAAAAAGGGGGTTTGAAGAAGAATGATAAGTCTACCTATTAGATGGCCCTCTCAACTAAAATATCTAACCATCCGCGATCAATTTGATTGTTAAATGATGCCTCAAAATTCTCCTACTAAAATCTTTGGTACCCAAAATAATTTATATCGTTTTGAAACTCTCTATGTCTTGGAACACGTAGTCGCGTAAAATAAACTGTTGAAATAAATTTTATTACCATCCAAAATTTAAAATAAATCAAACTATATAATATAATAACCTCCGTTGCTTTTAATGTTTTACAACTAAAAATTTAGTGATTTAAACTTTGTAATTGTTAGTCCCTGTTTAACTTAATAAACAATCTTACGTAATAAGCCTTGAATATATTATTGAGAAGTTGCGGAATCACACTCAATAATATTAAGAAGATCAACGAATATTAATTAATATGATGAACACAATAATATACCGAAAGCTTCAATCTTATTAATGATATAAGACGAATACACTTGATGTATTAGGGTTACAGAAAACCTTGAAGCTGCGCAATTAACATTAACCTATCTAGGTCTAAAGGATCTCTATTTATAACACATAGAGTCCTATACAATCTCCTACGAATATGGAATAAAATAACTTCCATAACCGACTCATACTTATCACAAAATCATAAACAGTTTTAACTACCATTCTGAAGTAAACAGTTGTAACTGTTGCACATTCAGCGGTAACTGCTTCAATTGTAATATAAGACTAAGTACAAATATATAATCAGTGTTAACTGTTTCATATATAACTAACAGTTACAAATACATAAGCAGTTTTAACTACTTACAGACACATAACTATCAGTTGTAATCTATCTTCAATCAGTTGTAACACTAGTCTTCTCGTCAGTTTTCTTCTATCAGTTGTAACTTCGTAAAGACAGTTTTAACCTTCAAAACAAACAGTTTTAATCACTTATACTCTGTCTTCATCAACAACTTCAACTCAGACCTGAAACAATTTTGACCCAACAATCTCCCCCTAAACTTAATCTGTCCTTCACAGCATTAAGTTTCTTCTAATCCTCCATTATAAGCTTCACAAAATTCTTTCAAAACTGTTAGTCTTTTCTTCTCTTCCTCCTATCAATCTCCTCCTTCTTATGAATCTGATTTAACACCATATATACCAATTCCAGAGCTACATCATCTAAAACTGCAGCTTGTAGCCTTGCATTTCTCAAGCCCATCAAAAATCTCAGATTTATATCATAAAATCTATCAGTCAATAACCACATAAAAACTGCATCATCCATAACAATCTGATGTACTCCAGGTTTGGCATGATAAATCCAATTTTTAACCTTGCTAAAAGTAGCAAACTGAAATGGAAACTCTTCTGGCTCAAACATAGCCTTAATCCAATGCCATGTAACTTTCTCAACCAGATTATCAAACCTTTTCAAATCTAAATTCTTTTCCATCCCAATCTCATACATTCTCACCAAATCAGTCCTACTAATCCTCTTTATCAAATCCCTAAAAGATCTCCACCAAGATACATTTCCATCTGCTCTTTCAACTTTAATCTTGTGAATCTTAACAGGATTGACAAATTGCTCAATAGACCAATCAATGATACCAGGTAATTCAACATTAATTACCTCAGATTCCATAGTTTGTAACAGAATAAACTCCTTCAATTCATCAATATTCTTTTCTCTATCGGGAATTTCATCTAACTCTCTTTTCTTTCTTTCAATTTCATCTTTCTTCCTCTTATCAGCTTCTATCTTTTCTCTTTTTTCTTTTTCTTCCTTTTCCTTCAATTTTCTTTCTTTTTCAGCCTTTTTTCTTTCTTTTTCAACTTCCTTCTTTTTCTTTTCAGCTTCTTTCTTTTCTTTTTCTTTCTTCTCAATCACATCAGGATTCATATCATCTTTATCCCATAACTCCTGCAATCTCTCTAAACTCATCTGTTTCAATGCATTCAAAGGAATATATCCACCTTTTAGCTTTGCAATTAAGTTTTTCTTCATCTGAGCTTTTGTTGGTGGTTTTGCAGCCTTCTTCTTTCTTGCCTCTTCTGCTTTCTTTTTCTTAATCTGTTCAACAAGATATTCAATATCATCCTGTCTCTGTTCTTTCAACAAATATTCATCCCATTCTGCTACTTGCTCCTTTGTCATTTTCACAAACTTTCCTTCTTCAATCTCAACATCAATCAAGTCCTCTGCATTTAGCTCAGCCTGTAACCTTTGTGCATATTCAGTATCATGAGCAGTTACTTCTGGTGGCACTGGTTTTTGCTTTTTCTTCTTTGGTTCTTCTACCAGTTTTCCCTTGCCCTTATCTTTTGGATCAATCTTTGGCAATTCTTTCTGTTGAACAGGAGCAGCAGCAGGTTCTCTAATCTGAAATCCAGGCAAAGATGGTTGTTGTGTAGATTTCTTCTTTGGAGTTTCAACCTTCTTTCCTGTTCCTGTCATCTTAGCAGTTTTAACTGGAATGCTCTTCTTCTTAGTCTTTTCAACTTGTTGAGCATCAGTTTTTACTTCTTCTTTTTCCACTGCTATCTCTGGTTTACTCACCTCATCACCATCAATTTTTAACTCCTCAGTCTTTTCATCCAAATCAACCTCTACAGTCTGCTCCACTGACCCAATAACCTCAGTATGTTCAGAGTTATTTTCATCTGCCACTGGGTCATTCATCTCTGTTTCCACTGTCTCATACACTGACTCATTAACCTCTGGCTCTGTAGGTGGTGTTGGAGGTGTATGCACAAATTCATCCTCCTCTGGTTGTTCCATCTCCATTTCTTCATCAACCTTCTCATCATCATCCACCACCTTGTCACTCTTATTCTTCTTATCACCCAAATTTATCCAGACCTTCTCCCCCGTTTTGAAAGCATTTTGTGGAAATTGATAAGCCTCCTCAGGTTCAGAAGTATCATGAACCACATATTTCCTTCCTTTCTTTAAACATTTAATAACAATCCATTCTAACTGCTGCACTCTCCTCTGTAATTGAGTGATAATATCATCCTTAGCCTTATTTTCTTCCTCTCCTTTACAAATTCAGCCCATACATAATCAACCATTTTCGTCAATTCCAAGTTAGTTCTAGCCTCAACACCTTCAGGATGTGAATCCTTTGGTGAATCATTGACATCATCAAACTCTGACTCATGCCTAGCATGATCATCAAAGTCCCCTTGGTTCTTGGTACTGGGACCACTAGGATCATCTACAGGTGTAGAATCATGTCCATGTGTTGCCTCTGATGGGGTCTTATTAATGTTACTTCTGTCCTGCTCTGCCAGAGGGCTAGAAGCAGTAGAAGCAGCCCTCTCAGAATGATCAGCCTCCTCCTCATTGATCATCTGCTGTGATGAATCATTTGACTGAGACACCTGAGCAGCAGCAGCCTCAGATGCCTGTGTTCTAGCCCTTTTGGCTTTAGTAGATTTAGCTGTTTTGGTCCCTTGTTTTCTTTTGTTACCCCCAACTACTGTGGGTTGAGAAGTGGTGGGTGGAACCATTCTCTCAGTAGTTGGTTCAGCTTCAGTTGGTAGTACTGATGCTGTGGTGGAAGGTGCAGGAAGCATTGTAGAAAATAATGCTGTAACCTTCCCAGAAAATTTAGTATCTCTCTTCATATTTACAAAAACTTTTGGTTTAAAAGAGACAATACCAATAACTCTCTCAAGTGCAGTTAAATTAGGAATTTGTTCATTTAAGAACAACTGCACAAAACGTGGATACATCAAAAATTTAATCTTTGGCTGCTCAATGTTTCTAAGCATACCAGAAAATATCAGATTTGAAAAATTAAACCTTTGACCAGTAGCAAGACAAGCAATTGCATAAGCAATGTTGCTTCCAAACTGCTCAAATGATGATCTCTTAGATGACAAGCAGTGTAAAATTGTATGTATTAAAAACCTCCACTAATGAGAAAATAAGGTTTTCTGAAAAGTAAAAATTTCAAAAGAACCCTCATAACCCATCAATCGTAAAGTATCATACATAACAGTATCATCTAAAGAAGATATACCTGCCTCATCATCTAGTTGTAATGAAGCTCTAACAGTAGCTTCTGTAATTACAACACGTGTATCCATAACTTCTGAAACGATTCTTTTAATCCCCTGTTCCTCTTCTATTGATGCATTCACCCAGAAATTGTTGATATGATCGTGAGATATCCTGGGTGCCACAGTGAGAGCATGACGAATATGTGAAGCACGAAGGAAATCAATGATTTCCACATACTCGTTTGCCTCAGCAGGTTTCATCAAGAATGCGATCATATTATGATCTTTTCCAATCGGTAGTTGAACAGTAGACGAAGTCGATGCCATGATTAGAAATCAAGTAATCGAAGAGAATCGAAGATGATTTTACAAAATCGAGAATCGATGAGACTTAGCGCAGTGGTTTGTATGAGTAATTTTGAGAGCGTAATGAAAAACCCTAAGTGTTGAAAGTTAAATACTGAAATTAGATCAGTTGTAAACCCTAATTTGACGAAATCCCCAATTATAACTAAAACAGTGTTAATTAAGAAAAATAACACGTTCAGTGATAATTGTGAAAATAACCATCAGTGGTAATCAACACTTGGTTTCTCAAATGCATTATTTACATAATAAAGCTAGCAGTGCTCACTTGTACAAGCAGTACCAACCGACCAAGGCAGTGCTAACTTAATACAAGTAGTACTTCAGTTCTAGCAAAATCATATAAACAAAGCAGTGCTTTTTTTTTTTTTTTTTTTTTTTTTTTTACCAAAAAGTAAACTCCACAAGCAGTTAAACTCCATAAACACCTGCATAAGTTAGACTCCAAAACATAGCAATATAACCTGCAGTGTTAATTCCAAACAAAAATACAAGTATACAGTGTTAACTATACACCAACAGTGGTGAAGTGATTATTACCACTGTTTATACTAAAAGTAGGAAACAGTAATAACGAAACACAATACACACAATCAGTGTTTAACTAACAAATCAGTATTAACCCAAATTGAAATCACAGTAGATATTATTCACAGAAAGCAGTAATAAGAAAAATAACTTAAGACAAATTGATCATTCCAATACTAGTAACCAAGAATGTGAATCTGCCTACATCAAAAGCTTTTGTAAACAGATCAGCAAACTGATTATCAGTATGAACTTTCAAAATTTGAATAAGTCTTTTCTCATTACAATCTCTAATGAAATGATATCTTATTTCAATGTGCTTTGTTTTAGAATGTTTAACTGGGTTATTAATAATACTGATTGCAGAGCTATTATCAATAAAAATAGGAGTATTAAGAAAGGTAAAACCATAATCTAACATCTGATTCCGAATCCATAGCACTTGAGCACAGCAACTTGCAGCTGCTACATATTCTGCCTCTGCTGTAGATGTAGATACAGTGGTTTGTTTCTTGCATTGCCATGAAACCAATCTATCTCCCAAAAATTGACAACCTCCTGATGTAGATTTCCTGTCCAGATTAGCTCCTCCATAATCACTATCTGTGTAAGCTATCAGATCAAAAGAATTAAACTTTGGATATCAAAGGCCCAATTTTGGTTGACCCTTTAAATATCTAAATATTCTTTTGACTGCAAGAAGATGTGACAGCTTTGGATTAGCTTGAAATCTAGCACATAAGCACACAGCAAACATGATGTCAGGCCTTGATGAAGTGAGATACATAAGAGATCCGATCATTGATCTATAAAGATGTTCATCCACACTCTCCCCCTCAAGATCTGCATGTAATTTCTTGTTTGTCTCCACTGGTGTGCTTGCAACTTTAGCATCTTTGTACCCAAACCGATACAGTATATCATTAACATACTTACTTTGATGAATAAAGATTCCTTCTTTCTGTTGCTTCACTTGCAGCCCCAAGAAAAATGTTAATTCCCCCATGGAGCTCATCTTGAACTTTTCATGCATAAGTGATTCAAACTCCTTGCAAAGACTATCCTTTGTTGAACCAAAAATGATATCATCTACATAGACTTGAACCAGTAGTATATCATTCTTAATTCTTTTAGTAAACAAAGTTTTATCTATTGCACCCCTTTTGAATCCATTCTGCAACAGATAATCTGAAAAAGTATCATACCAGGCTCTAGGTGCTTGATGTAAGCCATAAAGAGCTTTATCCAGTTTGAAAACTTTATCAGGAAACTTAGAATCTTCAAACCCTGGTGGTTGACATACATAAACCTCTTCCTGTATAGTGCAATACAGAAAAGCACTCTTTACATCCATTTGATACACAATGAATCCCTTGAATGAAGCATAAGCCAAAAACAATCTAATTGCCTCTATTCTTGCAACAGGTGCAAAAACCCCATCATAATCAATCCCCTCTTCTTGTGAATACCCCTGTGCAACCAATCTAGCCTTGTTTTTGATCACTATACCTCTTTCATCCTTCTTGTTTTTGAAAATCCATTTAGTACCAATTGCCCTCTTCCCTTTAGGCAAATCAACCAATGTCCAGACTTCTTGAATCTTAAACTGAAGCAACTCCTCTTGCGTAGCTTCAATCCAACTAGGATCTCTCAAAGCTTCAGTAACCTTCTTTGGTTCTGTTTGAGACAGAAAACAAGCAAACAAAGAAGTATTAACAGCTTCTGTATCAAGATTTACTTCTTCCTCATTTGCTGAAGCTTCAAACACCTGACTTTGATTTCTTGTTTTAACAGCAGATTCAATATCTCCTATTACATTCTCAAGTGGATGATCTTTATGAGTAATGTATTTAGATGCTGCTATTTCTTGAATTCCCACCTCCAAGTTGGTAAAATTTCCTTCTTGTCCAGACTCACTACTTGACACTTCTCTTGCAATTCTCTTTGACACAGGAGTAGAGCTCATCAAATGTAGATATTTCAATTGTTCCTGCTCTGTGTCAAGATGCTTTGTTGGTGTTTGATCAACATCCACACCTGCCTTTGTATTCTTCTGTATTGGACTCATATCACTGTCTTCTGCACTGTCTTCCATAACAGGTCTATCAGAATCATCAACATGAGTAAATGATGTTTCATCTGATTTTCCTGATTCCACATTCTGTGATGTCTGTGGTTGATCAGTTTCAAACACTTCTGGGGGATCAGGAGACCAAATTGGAAATAATATGTATTCCAATGAATCCTTATTCTTTCCAGCTGATATTCCTGAGTCTGATCTACCTTTTCCATCACCTGTTTCTGTATTTGTACCTGCACTTGTACCTGCACTAGTATCCACATTTGTATATCTAAAAGCAGTATTAAGTGCATCAATATCAAACAGTGATTCAGGACCTTTTCCTTCAGGATTAACAGTGTTTTCATTAAAAGTGATGTGCATTGATTCTTCTATGATCCTGGTCCTTTGATTGAATACCCTATAAGATTTACTTTGAATAGAGTAACCAACAAATATCCCCTCATCAGCCTTACTCTGAAACTTACCTAAGTGATCTTTGGTATTTAAGATTGTACACGGACACCCAAAAGATTTTAAGAAACTAACCAAAGGCTTTCTCTTAAACAACAGTTCATATGGTGTCTTGTTATGAGGCTTAACAACTAATACTCTATTCTGAACATAGCAAGCTGTGCTAACTGCCTCTGCCCAAAAGGACATAGGTAGCTTTGCATCAGATAGCATGGTTCTAGCAGCCTCAATCAGTGTCCTATTCCTCCTTTCAGCTACTCCATTTTGTTGAGGAGTTCTAGGTGCACTAAATTCTCTCTTAATACCTTTAACTTCACAGAATTTATCCATCTCATGATTTTTAAATTCTGTTCCATTATCACTTCTGATGATCTTTACTCTTTTATCCAATTGATTTTCCATCTTAGTTATAAATGATCTAAGTATTTCACCTGTCTCATCCTTTGTCCTAAGAAAGAAAACCCATGTAAATCTAGTATAATCATCAATAATCACAAGGCAGTAAGACTTTTTCCCCATACTACTTATACTGGTTGGTCCAAATAAGTCCATATGCAATAAGTGTAAGGGTGTGCTATTTGTGTTCACAGTTTTGGCCTTAAATGAAGATTTGTGTTGCTTTCCCTTTTGACAAGAAACACAATGATCATCACATGAATAGACCTTTTCAGGCAAACCTCTAACAAGCTTGTTTTTGACAAGTTTATTAATGGTTTTGAAATTCATGTGACACATCCTCCTATGCCACAATTCAGATTCATTCACACTTGCTTTAGAAATAAGGCAGTTTAAATCAGGTTGAGGTGTCATATTTACTAAGTCACACTTATATACATTATCCTGCCTTGGAATTCTCATTAAAATCATGTTTTCAGGTATTTTGAATTCCTTGGACAAGATAAGGCATTCAGTGTCAGTAAAAAGAACTGGGTTCTTTTTATTTGTGATTTGACTCACACTTAATAAATTATACCTCAGTTGTTCCACAAAATAAACATTATCAAAACTTAGCTTTTCACTCTGAACTGTTCCTTTCCCTGTGATCCTTCCTCCTTTTGGATTACTTCCAAAAGCTACATATCCTCCATCAAAAGATTTGAAATCCTGTAGCTTTCCTTTGTCTCCAGTCATGTGCCTTGAGCATCCACTATCGATGTGCCATAAGATTTTTGGCTTGCCCTGCACAAACAGTCAAAAAGAGAATTAATTTCTCTTGGGAACCCAAACCAATTTGGCTTTGGGTTTCCCATGTGCATTCACATACTCAACTTTCTTGAAGATTATTGATTGTGATGCACTGTTGGAATTTGGATCTGTTAATTTATCAGTCTTAATAGGTGTCCAAATCCAACTAATTTTAGACTTAACAGTGTTCTTTGGCTTAATAGTTTTAACTGTTTTACCAATCGAAGAGTCAGTGTTAATTTTGTTAACACTGTTTTTGTATTTGGTTACCACTGTTTTAGTCTTCAAACTTTTGGCTAATTTTGTTATTACTGCAGCAGTAGATTTACCTGTAGCAGTGCTTAACATGTTAGCCTTTGGGTTTATCTTCTGAACTCTGGCAGTACGATTAACTTTTGATTGAAAATTTTGTTTGTTACTCATATTTGCTTTTGCCCATGACTGTTTTCTAATCCTTTGAACATTCTCAGGATTATGATAGCAGTCATATTGAAGATGACCCATTTTTCCACATATAAAGCAAGACATTTCTTTAATCACAGTAACATTATTACCCAGTTTTTGTGAAACCATTTGATTCCAATTTCTTTGATTACCTCTGGGTTTTTGATTTTGAAAATTCTGTGAAGAAGAAGTACTTGCTTTACATGTACAATTAACACAGTTATTCACAACAGATTTAACAACAGGTTTAGTAACTGAGTTAACTGTATTACTAACATATCCTAACCCATGTTTAGATTTGTTAGTATTCATGCCCACATTCTCTAAGTTCAGTTTAACCTTTTCCTTAAATATTTTCTTACCCTCTTCTAGTTTATCAGTTTTAAGATTAGAAACTAGATCAGTAATTACTCTCCTCACATTCTCACATGTTGACTCAGACTTAGATGATTCAGATTTCACACTCTTCTCACTATCAGATGTCCTATCACTCTGATCATCTTCTTCAGTCCAGTCACTAACTTCACCTTCTACAAACAGTTCATCATCAGATAAACTTTTAATTGGATCAGCCTTTTTAACCTCATCTATCATTCCTCTTTTAAGTGAATTGATATCAATTTCACTTTTAGGAGGAAAGTAGGTGTGATTATAAGGTGGAGGTACATTATTGTACCCTAATCCAGTCTTAAGTTTATCATGAATCTGTGAATTAATAAGTTTATTTACACTCTTTGAAGCATGTTCTAATTTACTTACATCAAGCCTTATACTATCTCTTTCACATGTGACCTCAGTAAGTTTCTTAGATAACAACTCAACTTTATCTTTAAAAGTGTCTCTCTCCCAACTAGCATATTCAATGTCATATTTAAACTGTGTTGCATTGACTTCATATGCCTTTATTTGATTTTCCAGATTTTCAATGACTGCTATGGTGTGTTTACTTTTGATTTCCCATTGTTTTAGTTCCTCACACACTTTTATATTATGATCTCTGTAGTGTTTAACAGTTTGTTTACAAACCGCAGAACATAATTTATTTTGTACCTCAGAAGGAACTTCTGACTTTTTGTCAGATTCTGCAATGGCCATGAGACATTGATTCTTCACAACATGCTCTTCTTGATCACTCCAGTCCCATCCACAGCCATCCATAGACACCAAAGCATTTGCTGAAGCCCCCTGAATTGGAATGTTTCTGGTTTGAGTTCCATTGTTTCCAGCTCTCTGACCATTACCATTGTGACAACCGTCAATTTAGGACTATAATTTAGTGCCTAATCAAGTTTTAATACATGTAATTAGTTCTGTGTTAGGCTAATTAATGTATCAATTATTATATATAGTGTTGAATATATATCTACAATTATGCGATTTGTTTAAATCGTACGAGTTTCAAATCGAATGAAATTCGATACAATAAATACGGACATTGGTGAACAATTTTATTAAGTAATACAAATATTATTTAATAACTCAATTTATTCAAAAATATTATTTATAATAATATTTCGTATCCAAGTTTTATTAAACAATTAATGTATACGCTATTAAACATACAAACTCGCAAACAAATAAAACGAATTTCAATTTAAATACCCAAATGGATAATTGACAAAATATTTTAATAAAACAATTTATAATAAATTCGTAATTTAAAAACTTATCTTTTAATGTGTAAAAATCATTTAACGTTTGAGCAACGGAGAAAACGAACACCACACGGGACTCGAAGAAGGAGACTGAAAAGGGGTATTTAAACCCCAATTCCACCTCCATCTTCTTCATTTCATTTTCTTTTTTTCTCTCTCTTTCTTCTTTTCTCTCTCAAATTTCAAACCTCCACAATCCATTAAAATCACCAAATAAACACCTTAAACGACCTCGGATCTTCAAGCCCCTTTGGAAATAAACGACCACCACGCGACGATCTACATTTCTACCTTTCCGGATTTTCATTTCATCACTTTGTAAGTTTCCGACAAATTACGAAATCTCTCGATTTTACTTACTTTTCATATATTATTGTTTGAATAAGCTTAATATGTCCCTATGAGGGTTGGGTAAAAGAATCAGACCAAACGGAAACCCGAAAACACGTTTTTGGCTCGAAATCCGTCAAACAGGCGATAGTGTGGCATGGACGAACCCAGTTATGCGACACTTCCTGCGACACTCCTTAAGTGCCGCTATACTTTCGATACCGACACTCCTTAAGTGTCGCCTAAGCTCAAATATTGGCCTCTTACCGTCACTACCGAAGTGACGCCTATATATATAACGACACTACCTAGCGACACTTGTTAAGTGCCGCCATATCCTTTTAGCCGACACAACATACCGTCACTAGGTAAGTGACGCCCTATATTCTATACCGACACTTCCTAAGTGTCGCACATAATTCCATTTTGATCTATACCCGTCACTCCACAAGTGACGCCACACTATTTTACCCGACACTTCGTTAGTGTCGCTATGATACACGTCACTTCTTAAGTGACGCCCAAATGTCCGAAATTATTATTTTATACGACACTCCATAAGTGTCGCCGTTATGCTGAACCCGTCACTCCTGAAGTGACGCATACTATTTCACACGACACTACACTAGTGACGCTATCTCTTCAAATCTGACACTTCACCCGACACTTCATAAGTGTCGCATGATTTGCCTAAGTGACGCTATCAAGTGACGCATAAAACAGCAGGTTTTCCAACTATTTTTACAACAAGTGTCGAGATTTTTCAACTTCAAATGATTATGCAATACGACTTTTGAAACATAATGGGACTTGTATTTCAAGTGTAACACTTCAAAAACAAGACGACAACAATAACACTTTTATTTCAACCAATCACCAACGGTCCGTACGCGTTTTCAAAACATACTTCAAAATCAAACAAGTCATTGTAACTTGTACCAATTTATTCAAACAAGTCGTTGTAACTTGTATCAACTTATTCAAACAAGTCGTTGTAACTTGTATCAACTTAATCAAACAAGTCGTTGTAACTTGTATCAATTTAATCAAACAGGTCATAGTAACTTGTAACAATACAATCAACCAAATCGGGGTAATTTGGACATTAAGTTAGACAAACAATTCCAATGGTAGTCTTTCGAGATACCAATACAATTAATGACAATTTAAGTGTCGTGGACACATTCAGGTTTCAAGCCTTTGGACACCAACTCACAGCTAATTACTTCAAGTTTATTAAGTTAAACACTTCAAGAACCAGGTGAGTTTCATGGCCCCATTTTCACTATTTTACAACTAGGGGTGTGATATTACTACTCTATTTTGTTTTACAAGTAGAACGCAAGTACCCACCTTCAAATACTACATGAGTTTCAAGCTAATCAATTTAAAGTCCTCTATAGCATAGTCTCTAATATTTTAGCGTGAATGTTAGTATATGATATCATATGGGATTGACAATCCTCATCCGGGTTAGCACGCACTAACCGGTCAAACGGATGTATTAGCATTTGGGAAGATGAGTGTTGATTAGGCACTCGTAGGAGGCATTTCAAGTTAGGTTTCCTTAATTGGGCCTGACAAATCAAGTTAAGCTCAGACTATGTGCTCATGGACAGTATAACTTTTATTTTGCTTAATTGCATTTTAAATTCAATATAAATCTTGCGGTTCTTACAACTATACATTGTCATACAAACCTGTGAGCTCACCAGCGTTTTCGCTGACCCATTTTAGTATTTATCACAGGTACCCAGTAGTAGGTTGGCTACACAAGCAGGAATTATTAGCTCGAGTCAGCATTCATACAACTAGAGATTGGATTGCATTATTATATTTTGTAAAAGTAATTATGCTATGTAATCTCTCAATTTCAGGAAACCGAGCTAATGTAACTATGTTTTGATGTAAATATTTACCTTATCTATACAAGTTTAAAACGACGCATATAGTGGTCGTTCATTATATCTTATGTGCTTTGTATATTGATTAGTGACACCCAAATCGAGCTTCCGCAAATCATTAAATTTGGGGGTGTCACAGATTGGTATCAGAGCCTAAGGTTATAGTGAACTAGGTTGCATTTAGTGGGCCTAGACTATGACCGTTAGGCAGTATTCCTTATTAGTTATGACTAGTTCAGGGATTACATCATACGACTTTAATTTAACATAGCCTGATCAACTATGTACAATTAAAGAAAGATGATGTGAGACCTGAAAGAGTTATGTTGAACAGGAATGCATTAGTTGACTCTGACCTCGAGAGAAACGGGACTCAAAACACGTCTGTGCTAGACACTCAATAGGTTATTATATGATATACATATATTTACATGAATAGACGTCATTACAACTTTAGGCTATATTATATTATATGAATATTGGCCTCTCTCTCTCTAACGTTTTATCTCGGAATGACAAACACACCACCAAATTCATCGCACTCGGACGAGTATCTCACTTCCTTTCTTTGTTCTTTCTTACTTAGTATCATGCCTCCTCGTCGTCAAATTACCCTTAGCGAAGCCGAGATCGCGGGAATAATTGCCCACAGTGTGACCGAAGCCTTGGCTACCCGAACACCACCCGGTAGCGAGGACACAGCAACCAATACTCCACCACCCAAACCTTGCTCCTATAAGGACTTTCTTAGCTGTAAACCGCTATACTTCAAGGGCACGGAAGGTGCCATTGGCTTAATCCGTTGGATTGAGCGCATGGAATCTATTTTCAGTCTCTGCGATTGCACTGAGAACAACAAGGTCAAATTCGCTGCTTACACCTTTCAGGAAGGTGCACTCACGTGGTGGAAAACCCACGTAAACTCCGTAGGTCTTGAAGTTGCAAATCGACTTCCTTGGGCCGAACTGAAGAAGAAGCTGACAGAAAAATACTATTCTGAAGAAGAATTGCAAAGGCTGGAGGAAGAATTCTGGCACCTGGCGGTGCAGGGAAATGATGTTGCTGAATATACCACCAAATTTCAGCAGTTTGCTTTATTGTGCCCGAGTTTGGTCGAACCAGAAAGTAAGGGCATTAAGAGATACATTCGTGGACTCCCCGAGAACATCCAGGGAAACGTCGCCTCATCCAAACCAACCACCACTGAGAGTGCCATTCGATTGGCCCACGAACTCATGGCTCTAGTTGTCAGCCGTGAGACCTCCAACACCTCATCCTCCAACAACAACATACGCAAATCAACTGAACACCATCACAACTCAAACAAGAAAAACAGCGCCACCCAAGTCTACACCTCAAACTCTGAACCCACCCGCAGCTACACCGGGGACAGGCCTTATTGTCCCAAGTGCAACTATCACCATTTTGGTCAGTGCAATACTCCTTGCAACAACTGCAGGAAGTATGGGCATTCGACTAAGGATTGCCGAGCCCCCAAATCCAACAACAACCCCTCTGACAAAAATGCCCGACAACCTAAGTCCTGCTACGAATGTGGAAACCCGGGACACTTTAGGGATTCTTGCCCAAAATTGAAGAATAAGGGCAGCAACAACAACAACCACCGCAACAACAACAACGCCAAAAGTAGCGCCTTCGTGATCAACTCAGGGGACGCCCGTCAGGACCCGAATGTGGTCACGGGTATGTTCCTCCTCAACAATTTAACTGCTTCCATTCTGTTTGATACTGGTGCCGATAGGAGTTTTATTTCCGATGAATTTTGCCCTCTACTTGACATTACACCTGTTGCTTTAGACGTTAAGTATACCGTAGAGCTAGCAAATGGCAAATTGATAGAAACCAATAGTGTGATACCTAATTGCACCTTAAATCTAGCCGACGAAACCTTCTCCATAGATCTTATGCCTGTTGAGATAGGAAGTTTCGATGTCATCGTAGGCATGGACTGGTTGTCCAAACATCGCGCCGAAATCATTTGCCATGACAAAATTGTTCGCATACCTCTCGCAGTCGGTAGAACCCTGATCATACAGGGGGAGACCGGTGGTACGAGGCTTAACATCGTCTCTTGTCTTAAAACCCGGAAATTTCTGAGAAAGGGTTATCCATCAATCCTCGCGCACATCATGGAGAAAAAGTCGGAGGAGAAGCGACTTGAGGATGTTCCAATTGTTCGAGACTTTCTAGAAGTCTTTCCTGAGGAACTACCTGGTCTACCACCACCAAGACAGGTTGAGTTCTCAATCGATCTTGTACCAGGTGCTGCGCCTGTGGCCCGAGCACCATACCGTTTAGCTCCATCCGAACTTCAGGAGTTGTTCACCCAGTTACAGGAACTCCTGGAACGAGGGTTTATCAGGCCGAGTTCTTCACCTTGGGGAGCTCCGGTCCTATTTGTTAAGAAGAAAGATGGTTCTTTTCGAATGTGTATCGACTATCGAGAGTTGAACAAGTTAACTGTCAAGAACCGGTATCCACTCCCTCGAATCGATGACCTGTTCGACCAACTTCAAGGGTCGAGTTGTTATTCTAAGATTGATCTCCGATCCGGTTATCACCAATTGCGTGTTCGCGATTCCGATATTCCAAAAACTGCTTTCAGAACCCGTTACGGGCATTACGAATTCCAAGTGATGCCATTCGGCCTAACCAATGCACCGGCTGTATTCATGGACCTTATGAATCGGGTGTGTAAACCTTACCTTGATAAGTTTGTCATTGTCTTCATCGATGACATCCTCATATATTCACGAAGCAAAGAAGAGCATGTGCAACACCTCAGAACCATCCTTGAACTACTTAAACACGAGGAGCTCTATGCCAAGTTCTCTAAGTGTGAGTTCTGGATCAAAACCGTTCAATTCCTTGGTCACGTGATTGACAGTCAGGGGATTCACGTCGACCCGTCAAAAATCGAGGCTATCAAAGACTGGCAATCGCCAACCACTCCGACCGAAGTACGGCAGTTTTTAGGATTGGCCGGATACTATCGACGATTCATTGAAAATTTCTCCAAGATAGCCATACCACTCACGACGCTGACCCAGAAAGACAAAAAGTTTGACTGGACTGATAAACAAGAATCGGCATTCCAACTCTTAAAACAAAAGCTTTGCAGTGCTCCTATCCTATCATTACCCGAAGGCACCGATGACTTCGTGGTATACTGCGATGCTTCTCATCAAGGTCTCGGTTGTGTGCTCATGCAACGAGACAAAGTCATAGCTTATGCTTCCCGACAGCTCAAGATTCATGAAAAGAATTACACCACCCACGACCTCGAGCTAGGAGCTGTCGTTTTTGCCCTCAAAATCTGGAGACATTACCTTTATGGTACCAGATGTACAATCTTTACCGACCATAAAAGCCTTCAACACATATTCGATCAGAAGGATCTCAACATGAGGCAACGTCGATGGGTCGAGTTGCTTACGGATTACGACTGCGAACTCAAATATCATCCAGGCAAAGCAAATGTTGTTGCTGACGCCCTCAGTCGAAAAGAGCGAGTGAAACCACTTCGGGTTTGAGCCCTCAGTATGACCATTCACAACAATTTAAACATTCAAATTCTCACTGCTCAACTCGAAGCCGTAAAACCCGAAAATGTCAAAGATGAAGCCTTGCGGGGCATGGATAAACAATTCGAAATCAAATCTAACGGGATTAGGTATTTCTCAAACCGAATCTGGTTGCCTAAATTTGGGAACCTACGAGACTTGGTGATGGATGAAGCTCACAAGTCCAAATATTCTATCCATCCGGGATCCGATAAAATGTACCACGGTATCAAGGACTTCTACTGGTGGCCGAACATGAAAGCTGAAATCGCCACCTATGTCAGCAAGTGCCTTACTTGCTCCAAGGTCAAAATAGAATATCAAAAACCTTCTGGTTTACTTCAACAACCCAGTCTTCCTGAATGGAAATGGGAACAAATTGCCAGCCATGGACTTCATAACCAAACTACCCAAATCCTCGAACGGTTGCGATACCATTTGGGTGATCGTGGATCGTCTCACAAAATCTGCTCACTTCCTGGCAATCAAGGAATCCGACAAAATGGAACGCCTCACCAACATTTATCTGAAGGAAATCGTGACCAAACACGGTGTTCCAATCTCAATTATCTCCGATAGAGATAGTCGTTTCACTTCACAATTTTGGCAATCACTTCAAAAATCTCTGGGTACTCGACTTGATATGAGTACCGCATACCATCCTCAAACAGACGGTCAAAGTGAACGAACCATTCAAACACTTGAAGACATGCTACGGGCCTGCGTAGTAGACTTCGGTGTAAACTGGGAAAAACATCTACCATTGTGCGAGTTCTCGTACAACAACAGTTATCATACCAGCATCAAAGCTGCACCCTTCGAGGCACTGTACGGTCGTAAGTGCCGGTCACCTATCTGTTGGACCGAAGTTGGGGATAGCCAACTCACAGGTCCAGAAATCATTCACGAGACGACCGAGAGAATCGTTGAAATTCAAAACAAGCTTAAGGCCGCGCGTGATCGTCAGAAAAGTTATGCTGACGTGAGACGCAAACCACTCGAGTTCCAAGTTGGGGATCGAGTTCTACTCAAAGTATCGCCTTGGAAAAGCGTAATCCGATTTAGCAAACGAGGGAAGTTGAATCCCAGATACATTGGACCATTCGAGATCCTCGAAAGGATTGGTCCAGCGGCTTATCGATTGCAGCTGCCATCTGAACTCAGGAGCGTGCATCCCACATTTCATGTTTCAAATCTGAAGAAGTGTCTGTCTGATGAGACACTTATCATTCCACTCGATGAAATTCGAGTTGACGAGAAACTTCACTTTGTTGAGGAACCCGTCGAGATCATGGACCGTGAGGTCAAACAACTTAAACAAAGTCGTATTCCCATTGTCAAGGTTAGGTGGAATTCGCGACGCGGTCCGGAATTCACCTGGGAACGGGAGGACCAAATGCGACTCAAGTATCCTCAACTCTTGTTGGGTCAAAACTGTTTCAGGTCTGAGTTGAAGTTCTGATGAGAATATAAGTGATTAAAACTGTTTGTTTTGAAGGTTAAAACTGTCTTTACGAAGTTACAACTGATAGAAGAAAACTGAAGAGAAGACAAGTGTTACAACTGATTGAAGATAGATTACAACTGATAGTTATGTGTCTGTAAGTAGTTAAAACTGCTTATGTATTAGTAACTGTTAGTTATATATGAAACAGTTAACACTGATTATATATTTGTACTTAGTCGTATATTACAATTGAAGCAGTTACCACTGAATGTGTAACAGTTACAACTGTTTACATCAGAATGGTAGTTAAAACTGTTTATGATTTTGTGATAAGTATGAGTCGGTTATGGAAGTTATTTTATTCCATATTTGTAGGAGATTGTATAGGACTCTATATGTTATAAATAGAGATCCTTTAGACCTAGATAGGTTAATGATTTTTGCGCAGCTTCAAGGTTTTATGTAACCCTAATACATCAAGTGTATTCGTCTTATATCATTAATAAGATTGAAGCTTTCGGTATAATTATTGTGTTCATCATATTAATTAATATTTGTTGATCTTCTTAATATTATTGAGTGTGATTCCGCAACTTCTCAATAATATATTCAAAGCTTATTACGTAAGATTGTTTATTAAGTTAAACAGGGACTAACAAAGTGGTATCAGAGCTTGTGAAGCTTTGAAGACAGGAAGATCTGGGATTATTAGTATCAGTATTTGAGTTTATTTCAGATATTAAGTTTTGATTTCAATGGCGTCTGAAGGCAATGAAGGAATTCAAGCAACAAAGATACCAATGCTTAAACCTGATGAGTTTGACCTATGGAAGGTCAGAATCAGGCAATATATGCTTCTCACGGATTATCAGATGTGGGAAGTTGTTGTTAATGGTATACCAGTAACGCTTGATGGAGATGGAGTAAAGCAACCAAGAGCACCACCAACATCTGAAGCAGAGAGGAAAATCAGATCAACTGAGTACAAAGCACTTAGTACTCTGTTGCTTTCCATTCCGAATGAGCATCAGAGCAGATTTGATAATTGTGAAGATCCCAAGGTACTGATGGAGGCAATTGAGAAGAGGTTTGGTGGTAATGATAACACCAAAAAGAATAAAAGATCTCTGTTAAAACAACAATTTGAAAATTTTAGCCATGTGAAATCTGAAACTCTAACTCAAACCTTTGATAGGTTTACTAAATTAGTTGGAGAATTGGAAAATCACAAGGTTAATATTGACAAAGAAGATCTTAACAGAAAGTTCTTGAGATCATTAGGTGATGAATGGACAATCTATACTGTTGGATTGAGGCAGAGTTCAGACATTGAAGTTAAGGAACTAGAAGATATATACAATGATCTGAGGAACTTTGAGTCTGAGGTGGAAAGTAAGAAGCAAGCTACTAGATACAGTCATAATGCTGCTTTTATGTCTATGGCTGGAACAAAAGCAGAATCAAGTCAAATGGGTTCTACTCATGTTTCAGGAGGAGCAGGATCATCATCAAATAGTTCTAATGATCAAATATTAGAATCTTTCTTTGCAAGTAATGTGAATTCTTCACTTACTAATGAAGATCTGGAACAATTTGATGGTGATGATCTAGAGGAGATGGACATCAAGTGGCAAATTGCATTGATTACTCAGAGAGCAAAAAGGTTCATGCAGAGGACTGGTAGAAATAACTTTGCATACAAGAGGAATGATGCAAATTGGTTTGATAAGAGCAAGATTGAGTGTTTCAACTGTCACAAGATGGGACACTTTGCCAGAGAATGCAGAAACCCTAGGCAAGAGCAGAATGGTAATGGTCAGAGATCTGGAAGCACTGGAACACAGACAAGAAACATTCCAATTCAGGGGGCTTCAGCAAATGCTTTGGTGTCTATGGATGGCTGTGGATGGGATTGGAGTGATCAAGAAGAGCATGTTGTGAAGAATCAATGTCTCATGGCCATTGCAGAATCTGACAAAAAGTCAGAAGTTCCTACTGAGGTACAAAATAAATTATGTTCTGCTGTTTGTAAACAAACTGTTAAACACTACAGAGATCATAATATAAAAGTGTGTGAGGAACTAAAACAATGGGAAATCAAAAGTAAACACACCATAGCTGTCATTGAAAATCTAGAAAATCAAATAAAGGCATATGAAGTCAATGCAACACAGTTTAAGTATGACATTGAATATGCTAGGTGGGAGAGAGACTCTTTTAAAGATAAAGTTGATTTGTTATCTAAGAAACTTACTGAGGTCACATGTGAAAGAGATAGTATAAGGCTTGATGTAAGTAAATTAGAACATGCTTCAAAGAGTGTAAATAAACTTATTAATTCACAGATTCATGATAAACTTAAGACTGGATTAGGATACAATAATGTACCTCCACCTTATAATCACACCTACTTTCCTCCCAAAAGTGAAATTGATATCAATTCACTTAAAAGAGAAATGGTAGATGAGGTTAAAAAGGCTGATCCAATTAAAAGTTTATCTGATAATGATCTGTTTGTAGAAGGTGAAGTTAGTGACTGGACTGAAGAAGATGATCAGAGTGATAGGACATCTGATAGTGAGAAGAGTGTGAAATCTGAATCATCTAAGTCTGAGTCAACATGTGAGGATGTGAAGAGAGTAATTACTGATCTAGTTGTTAATCTTAAAACTGATAAACTAGAAGAGGGTAAGAAAATGTTTAAGGAGAAGGTTAAACTGGACTTAGAGAAGGTGAGCTTGAATACTAACAAATCTAAACATGGGTTAGGATATGTTAGTAATACAGTTAACTCAGTTACTAAACCTGTTGTTGAATCTGTTGTGAATAACTGTGTGAATTGTAAATGTAAAGCAAGTGCTTCTTCTTCACAGAGTTTTCAAAATCAAAAACCCAGAGGTAATCAAAGAAATTGGAATCAAATGATTTCACAAAAACTGGGTAATAATGTTACTGTGATTAAAGAAATGTCTTGCTTTATATGTGGAAAAATGGGTCATCTTCAATATGACTGCTATCATAATCCTGAGAATGTTCAAAGGATTAGAAAACAGTCTTGGACAAAAGCAAATATGATTAACAAACAAAATTTTCAATCAAAAGTTGATCATACTGCCAGAGTTCAGAAGATAAACTCAAAGGCTACCATGTTAAACACTGTTACAGGTAAATCTACTGCAGCAGTAATAACAAAATTAGCCAAAAGCTCAAAGACTAAAACAGTGGTAACTGATTTCAAAAACAGTGTTAACAAAATTAACACTGAATCTTCAATTGGTAAAACAGTTAAAACTGTTAAGCCAAAGAACACTGTTAAGTCTAAAATTAGTTGGATTTGGACACCTATTAAGTCTGATAAATTAACAGATCCAAATACCAACAGTGCTTCACAATCAATAATCTTTAAGAAAGTTGATTATGTGAATGCACATGGGAAACCCAAAGCCAAATTGGTTTGGGTTCCCAAGAGAAATTAATTCTCTTTTTTGACTATTTGTGCAGGGCAAGCCTAAGAGCTTATGGCATATTGATAGTGGATGCTCACGGCACATGACTGGAGACAAAGAAAAGCTGCAGGACTTTAAATCTTTTGATGGAGGATATGTAGCTTTTGGAAGCAATCCAAAAGGAGGAAGGATCACAGGGAAAGGAACAGTTCAGAGTGAAAAGCTAAGTTTTGATAATGTTTATTTTGTGGAACAACTGAGGTATAATTTACTAAGTGTGAGTCAAATCACAGATAAAAAGAACCCAGTTCTTTTTACTGACACTGAATGCCTTATCTTGTCCAAAGAATTCAAAATACCAGAAAACATGATTTTGATGAGAATTCCAAGACAAGATAATGTATATAAGTGTGACTTAGTAAATATGACACCTCAACCTGATTTAAACTGTCTTATTTCTAAAGCAAGTGTGAATGAATCTGATCTGTGGCATAGGAGGATGTGTCACATGAATTTCAAAACCATTAATAAACTTGTCAAAAACAAGCTTGTTAGAGGTTTGCCTGAAAAGGTCTATTCATGTGATGATCATTGTGTTTCTTGTCAAAAGGGAAAGCAACACAAATCCTCATTTAAGTCCAAATCTGTGAACACAAATATCACACCCTTACACTTATTGCATATGGACTTATTTGGACCAACCAGTATAAGTAGTATGGGGAAAAAAGTCTTACTGTCTTGTGATTATTGATGATTATTCTAGATTTACATGGGTTTTCTTTCTTAGGACAAAGGATGAGACAGGTGAAATACTTAGATCATTTATAACTAAGATGGAGAATCAATTGGATAAAAGAGTAAAGATCATCAGAAGTGATAATGGAACAGAATTTAAAAATCATGAGATGGATAAATTCTGTGAAGTTAAAGGTATTAAGAGAGAATTTAGTGCACCTAGAACTCCTCAACAAAATGGAGTAGCTGAAAGGAGGAATAGGACACTGATTGAGGCTGCTAGAACCATGCTATCTGATGCAAAGCTACCTATGTCTTTTTGGGCAGAGGCAGTTAGCACAGCTTGTTATGTTCAGAATAGAGTATTAGTTGTTAAGCCTCATAACAAGACACCATATGAACTGTTGTTTAAGAGAAAGCCTTTGGTTAGTTTCTTAAAATCTTTTGGGTGTCCTTGTACAATCTTAAATACCAAAGATCACTTAGGTAAATTTCAGAGTAAGGCTGATGAGGGGATATTTGTTGGTTATTCTATTCAAAGTAAATCTTATAGGGTATTCAATCAAAGGACCAGAATTATAGAAGAAACAGTGCACATTACTTTTAATGAAAACACTGTTAATCCTGAGGGAAAAGGTCCTGAATCACTGTTTGATATTGATGCACTTAATACTGCTTTTAGATATACAAATGTGGATACTAGTGCAGGTACTAGTGCAGGTACAAGTGCAGGTACAAATGCAGGAACAGGTGATGAAGAAAGTAGAGCAAAATCAGGAATATCAGTTGGAAAGAAGAATGATTCATTGGAATATATATTATTTCCAATTTGGTCTCCTGATCCTCCAGAAGTGTTTGATACTGATCAACCAACGACATCACAGGATGTGGAAACAGGAAAATCAGATGAAACATCATTTTCTCATGTTGATGATTCTGATAGACCTGTTATTGAAGACAGTACAGAAGACAGTGATGTGAGTCCAGTACAGAAGAATACAAAGGCAGGTGTGAATGTTGATCAGACACCTACAAAGCATCTTGACACAGAGCAGGAACAATTGAATTATCTACATTTGATGAGTTCTACTCCTTTGTCAAAGAGAATTGCAAGAGAAGTGTCAAGTAGTGAGTCTGGTCAAGAAGGAAATTTTACCAACTTGGAGGTGGGGATTCAAGAAACAGCAGCATCTAAATACATTACTCATAAAGATCATCCACTTGAGAATGTAATAGGAGATATTGAATCAGCTGTTAAAACAAGAAATCAAAGTCAGGTGTTTGAAGCTTCAGCAAATGAGGAAGAAGTAAATCTTGATACAGAAGCTGTTAATACTTCTTTGTTTGCCTGTTTTCTGTCTCAAACAGAACCAAAGAAGGTTACTGAAGCTTTGAGAGATCCTAGTTGGATTGAAGCTATGCAAGAGGAGTTGCTTCAGTTTAAGATTCAAGAAGTTTGGACATTGGTTGATTTGCCTAAAGAGAAGAGGGCAATTGGTACTAAATGGATTTTCAAGAACAAGAAGGATGAAAGAGGTATAGTGATCAAAAACAAGGCTAGATTGGTTGCACAGGGGTATTCACAAGAAGAAGGGATTGATTATGATGAGGTTTTTGCACCTGTTGCAAGGATAGAGGCAATTAGATTATTTTTGGCTTATGCTTCATTCAAGGGATTCATTGTGTATCAGATGGATGTTAAGAGTGCTTTTCTGTATGGCACTATACAGGAAGAGGTCTATGTATGTCAACCACCAGGGTTTGAAGATTCTAAATTTCCTGATAAAGTTTTCAAACTGGATAAAGCTCTTTATGGTTTACATCAAGCACCTAGAGCCTGGTATGATACTTTTTCAGATTATCTGTTGCAGAATGGATTCAAAAGGGGTGCAATAGATAAAACTTTGTTTACTAAAAGAATTAAGAATGATATACTACTGGTTCAAGTTTATGTAGATGATATCATTTTTGGTTCAACAAAGGATAGTCTTTGCAAGGAGTTTGAATCATTGATGCATGAAAAGTTCAAGATGAGCTCCATGGGGGAATTAACATTTTTCTTGGGGCTACAAGTAAAGCAACAGAAAGAAGGAATCTTTATTCATCAAAGTAAGTATGTGAATGATATACTGGATGGGTTTGGGTACAAAGATGCTAAAGTTGCAAGCACACCAGTTGAGACAAACAAGAAATTACATGCAGATCTTGAGGGGGAGAGTGTGGATGAACATCTTTACAGATCAATGATTGGGTCTCTTATGTATCTCACTTCATCAAGGCCTGACATCATGTTTGCAGTGTGTTTATGTGCAAGATTTCAAGCTAATCCAAAGCTATCACATCTTCTAGCAGTCAAAAGAATTTTTAGATATTTGAAGGGTCAATCAAAATTGGGCCTTTGGTATCCAAAGTTTAATTCTTTTGATCTGATAGCTTACACAGATAGTGATTATGGAGGAGCTAATTTGGACAGGAAATCTACATCAGGAGGTTGTCAATTTTTGGGAGAAAGATTGGTTTCATGGCAATGCAAGAAACAAACCACTGTATCTACATCTACAGCAGAGGCATAATATGTAGCAGCTGCAAGTTGCTGTGCTCAAGTGCTATGGATTCAGAATCAGATGCTAGATTATGGTTTTACCTTTCTTAATACTCCTATTTTTATTGATAATAGCACTGCAATCAGTATTATTAATAACCCAGTTAAACATTCTAAAACAAAGCATATTGAAATCAGATATCATTTCATTAGAGATTGTAATGAGAAAAGACTTATTCAAATTTTGAAAGTTCATACTGATAATCAGTTTGCTGATCTGTTTACAAAAGCTTTTGATGTAGGCAGATTCACATTCTTGGTTACTAGTATTGGAATGATCAATTTGTCATAAGTTATTTCTCTTGTTACTGCTTTCTGTGAATAATATCCACTGTGATTTCAATTTGGGTTAATACTGATTTGTTAATTAAACACTGATTGTGTGTAATGTGTATCGTTATCACTGTTTCTTACTTTTATTATAAACAGTGGTAATAATCACTTCACCACTGTTGGTGTATAGTTAACACTGTATACTTGTATTATTGTTTGAAATTACCACTGCAGGTTATATTGCTATGTCTTGGAGTCTAACTTATGCAGGTGTTTTTGAAGTTTTTACTGCTTGTGGAGTTTGCTTTCGGTAAAAAAAAAAAAAAAAAAAAAAAAAAAATTACCACTGCTTTGTTTATATGATTTTGCTAGAACTGAAGTACTACTTGTATTAAGTTAGCACTGCCTTGGTCGGTTGGTACTGCTTGTACAAGTTAGCACTGCTAGCTTAATTATGTAAATGATGCATTTGAGAAACCAAGTGTTGATTACCACTGATGGTTATTTTCACAGTTATTACTGAACGTGTTATTTTATTTAATTAACACTGTTTTAGTTATAATTGGGGATCTGATCAAATTAGGGCTTACAACTGATTTAATTTCAGTATTTAACTCTCAACACTTAGGGTTTCTCATTACGCTTTCAAAATTTCACATACAAACAACTGCGATAAGTCTCATTGATTTTCGATTCTGTAAAATCATCTTCGATTCTTCTCGATTACTTGATTTCTTATCATGGCATCGACTTCGTCTACTGTTCAACTACCGATTGGAAAAGATCATAATATGATTGCATTCTTAATGAAACCTGCAGAGGCAAACGAGTATGTGGAAATCATTGATTTCCTTCGTGCTTCACATATTCGTCATGCTCTCACTGTAGCACCCAGAATATCTCACGATCATATCAACAATTTCTGGGTGAATGCATCAATAGAAGAGGAACAGGGGATTAAAAGAATCGTTTCAGAAGTTATGGATACACGTGTTGTAATCACAGAAGCTACTGTTAGAGCTTCATTACAACTAGATGATGAGGCAGGTATATCTTTTTTAGAGGATACTGTTATGTATGATACTTTACGATTGATGGGTTATGAGGGTTCTTTTGAAATTTTTACTTTTCAGAAAACCTTATTTTCTCATCAGTGGAGATTCTTAATACATACAATTTTACACTGCTTATCATCTAAGAGATCATCTTTTGAGCAGTTTGGAAGCAACATTGCTTATGCAATTGCTTGTCTTGCAACTGGTCAAAGGTTTAATTTTTCAAATCTGATATTTTCTGGTATGCTTAGAAACATTGAGCAGCCAAAGATTAAGTTTTTGATGTATCCACGTTTTGTGCAGTTGTTCTTAAATGAACAAATTCCTAATATAACTGCACTTGAAAAGATTATTGGTATTGTCTCTTTTAAACCAAAAGTTTTTGTAAATATGAAGAGAGATACTAAATTTTCTGGGAAGGTTACAGCATTATTTTCTACAATGCTTCCTGCACCTTCCACCACAGCATCAGTACTACCAACTGAAGCTGAACCAACTACTGAGAGAATGGTTCCACCCACCACTTCTCAACCCACAGTAGTTGGGGGTACTAAGAGAAAACAAGGGACCACAACAGCTAAACCTACTAAAGCCAAAAAGGCTAAAAAACAGGCATCTGAGGCTGCTGCTGCTCAGATGTCTCAGACAAATGATTCATCACAGCAGATGATCAATGAGGAGGAGGATGATCATTCTGAGAGGGTTGCTTCTACTGCTTCTAGCCCACTGGCAGAGCAGGACAGAAGTAACATTAATAAGACCCAATCAGAGGCAACACATGGATATGATTCTACACCTGTAGATGATCCTAGTGGTCCCAGTACCAAGAACCAAGGGGACTTTGATGATCATGCTAGGCATGAGTCAGAGTTTAATGATGTCAATGATTCACCAAAGGATTCACATTCTGAAGGTGTTGAGGCTAGATCTAACTTGGAATTGACGAAAATGATTGATTATGTATGGGCTGAGTTTGTACAAGAGAGGAAGAAGAATAAGGCTAAGGATGGAGTTATAACTCAGTTACAAAGGAAAGTGAAGCAGTTAGAGAAGATTGTTATTAAGTGTTTGAAGAAAGGAAGGAAATATGTGGTTCATGATACTTCAGAACCTGAGGAGACTTATAATTTTAAACAAAATGCTTTCAAAAAGGGGGAGAAGGTCTGGACAAATTTGGGTGATAAGAGGAATGAGAATGAGAAAGTTGTGTCTGATGATGAAAAAGTTGATGAAGACATTGAAATGGAACAACCAGTGGATGATGAATTTGTGCATACACCTCCAACACCACCTACTGAGCCAGAGGTTAATGAGTCAGTGTTTGAAACAGTGGAAACAGAGATGAAGGAATCAGTGGCAGATGAAGATAAGTCTGATCATACTGAGGTTATTGGGTCAGTGGAGCAAACTACAGAGGTGATTTTGGATGATAAGACTGAGGAGTTAAAGATTGATGAGGATGATGGTGAAGAGGTGAGTAAACCTGAGATAGCAGTTGAAAAAGAAGAAGTAAAGACTGATGTTAAAACTGATGCTCAACAAGTTGAAAAAACCAGGAAGAAGAGCATTCCAGTTAAAACTGCTAAGATGACTGGAACAGGAAAGAAGGTTGAAACTCCAAAGAAGAAATCTTCACAACAACCATCTTTGCCTGGATTTCAAATTAGAGAACCTGCTGCTGCTCCTGTTCAACAGAAAGAATTGCCAAAGATTGATCCAAAAGATAAAGGCAAGGGAAAACTGGTAGAAGAACCAAAGAAGAAGAAGCAAAAACCAGTGCCACCAGAAGTAACTGCTCATGATACTGAATATGCAGAAAGATTACAGGCTGAGCTAAATGCAGAGGGCTTGATTGATGTTGAGATTGAGGAAGGAAAATTTGTAAAAATGACAAAAGAGCAAGTGGCAGAATGGGATGAGTATTTGTTGAAAGAGCAGAGACAGGATGATATTGAATATCTAGTTGATCAGCTTAAGAAGAAGAAAGCAGAAGAAGCAAGAAAGAAGAAGGCTGCAAAACCACCAACAAAAGCTCAAATGAAGAAGAACTTGATTGCAAAGTTGAAAGGTGGGTATATTCCTTTGAATGCTTTGAAACAGATGAGTTTAGAGAGATTGTAGGAGTTATGGGATAAAGATGAGTTGAATCCTGATGTGATTGAAAAGAAAGAAAGAGAAAAGAAAGAAGCTGAGAAGAAAAAGCAGGAAGTTGAAAAGGAAAAGAAAGAGGCTGAAAAAGAAAGAAAATTGAAAGAAAAGGAAGAAAAAGAAAAGAGAGAAAAGTTAGAAGCTGAGAAGAGGAGGAAAGATGAACTTGAGCAAAAGAAGAGAGAGTTAGATGAAATTCCTGATAGAGAAAGGAATATTGATGAATTGAAGGAGTTTATTCTATTACAGCCTATGGAATCTGAGGTAATGAATGTTGAATTACCTGGTATCATTGATTGGTCTATTGAGCAATTTGTCAATCCTGTTAAGATTCACAAGATTAAGATTGAAAGAGCAGATGGAAATATATCTTGGTGGAGATCTTTTAGGGATTTGATAAAGAGGATTAGTAGGACTGATTTGGTGAGGATGTATGAGATTGGAATGGAAAAGAATTTAGATTTGAAAAGATTTGATAATCTGGTTGAGAAAGTTACATGGCATTGGATTAAGGCTATGTTTGAGCCAGAAGAGTTTCCATTTCAGTTTGCTACTTTTAGCAATGTCAGAAATTGGATTTATCATGCTAAACCTGGAGTACATCAGATTGTTATAGAGGATGCAGTGTTTATGTGGTTATTGACAGATAGATTTTATGATATCAATCTGAGATTTTTGATGGGCTTGAGAAATGCAAGGCTACAAGCTGCAGTGTTAGATGATGTAGCTCTAGAACTGGTATATATGGTGTTAAATCAGATTCATAAGAAGGAGGAGATTGATAGGAGGAAGAGAAGAAAAGACTAACAGTTTTGAAAGAATTTTGTGAAGCTTATAATGGAGGATTAGAAGAAACTTAATGCTGTGAAGGACATATTAAGTTTAGGGGGAGATTGTTGGGTCAAAACTGTTTCAGGTCTGAGTTGAAGTTCTGATGAGAATATAAGTGATTAAAACTGTTTGTTTTGAAGGTTAAAACTGTCTTTACGAAGTTACAACTGATAGAAGAAAACTGAAGAGAAGACAAGTGTTACAACTGATTGAAGATAGATTACAACTGATAGTTATGTGTCTGTAAGTAGTTAAAACTGCTTATGTATTAGTAACTGTTAGTTATATATGAAACAGTTAACACTGATTATATATTTGTACTTAGTCGTATATTACAATTGAAGCAGTTGCCACTGAATGTGTAACAGTTACAACTGTTTACATCAGAATGGTAGTTAAAACTGTTTATGATTTTGTGATAAGTATGAGTCGGTTATGGAAGTTATTTTATTCCATATTTGTAGGAGATTGTATAGGACTCTATATGTTATAAATAGAGATCCTTTAGACCTAGATAGGTTAATGATTTTTGCGCAGCTTCAAGGTTTTCTGTAACCCTAATACATCAAGTGTATTCGTCTTATATCATTAATAAGATTGAAGCTTTCGGTATAATTATTGTGTTCATCATATTAATTAATATTTGTTGATCTTCTTAATATTATTGAGTGTGATTCCGCAACTTCTCAATAATATATTCAAAGCTTATTACGTAAGATTGTTTATTAAGTTAAACAGGGACTAACAACTCTTCACTGATTCAACGCCAAACACGACTTCAACATAAATTTCGGGACGAAATTCTTATAACAGGGGGAGAATGTGACAACCGTCAATTTAGGACTATAATTTAGTGCCTAATCAAGTTTTAATATATGTAATTAGTTCCGTGTTAGGCTAATTAATGTATCAATTATTATATATAGTGTTGAATATATATCTACAATTATGCGATTTGTTTAAATCGTACGAGTTTCAAATCGAATGAAATTCGATACAATAAATACGGACGTTGGTGAACAATTTTATTAAGTAATACAAATATTATTTAATAACTCAATTTATTCAAAAATATTATTTATAATAATATTTCGTATCCAAGTTTTATTAAACAATTAATGTATACGCAATTAAACATACAAACTCGCAAACAAATAAAACGAATTTCAATTTAAATACCCAAATGGATAATTGACAAAATATTTTAATAAAACAATTTATAATAAATTCGTAATTTAAAACTTATCTTTTAATGTGTAAAAATCATTTAACGTTTGAGCAACGGAGAAAACGAACACCACACGGGACTCGAAGAAGGAGACTGAAAAGGGGTATTTAAAGCCCAATTCCACCTCCATCTTCTTCATTTCATTTTCTTTTTTTCTCTCTCTTTCTTCTTTTCTCTCTCAAATTTCAAACCTCCACAATCCATTAAAATCACCAAATAAACACCTTAAACGACCTCGGATCTTCAAGCCCCTTTGGAAATAAACGACCACCACGCGACGATCTACATTTCTACCTTTCCGAATTTTCATTTCATCACTTTGTAAGTTTCCGACAAATTACGAAATCTCTCGATTTTACTTACTTTTCATATATTATTGTTTGAATAAGCTTAATATGTCCCTATGAGGGTTGGGTAAAAGAATCAGACCAAACGGAAACCCGAAAACACGTTTTTGGCTCGAAATCCGTCAAACAGGCGATAGTGTCGCATGGACGAACCCAGTTATGCGACACTTCCTGCGACACTCCTTAAGTGCCGCTATACTTTCGATACCGACACTCCTTAAGTGTCGCCTAAGCTCAAATATTGGCCTCTTACCGTCACTACCGAAGTGACGCCTATATATATAACGACACTACCTAGCGACACTTGTTAAGTGCCGCCATATCCTTTTAGCCGACACAACATACCGTCACTAGGTAAGTGACGCCCTATATTCTATACCGACACTTCCTAAGTGTCGCACATAATTCCATTTTGATCTATACCCGTCACTCCACAAGTGACGCCACACTATTTTACCCGACACTTCGTTAGTGTCGCTATGATACACGTCACTTCTTAAGTGACGCCCAAATGTCCGAAATTATTATTTTATACGACACTCCATAAGTGTCGCCGTTATGCTGAACCCGTCACTCCTGAAGTGACGCATACTATTTCACACGACACTACACTAGTGACGCTATCTCTTCAAATCTGACACTTCACCCGACACTTCATAAGTGTCGCATGATTTGCCTAAGTGACGCTATCAAGTGACTCATAAAACAGCAGGTTTTCCAACTATTTTTACAACAAGTGTCGAGATTTTTCAACTTCAAATGATTATGCAATACGACTTTTGAAACATAATGGGACTTGTATTTCAAGTGTAACACTTCAAAAACAAGACGACAACAATAACACTTTTATTTCAACCAATCACCAACGGTCCGTACGCGTTTTCAAAACATACTTCAAAATCAAACAAGTCATTGTAACTTGTACCAATTTATTCAAACAAGTCGTTGTAACTTGTATCAACTTATTCAAACAAGTCGTTGTAACTTGTATCAACTTAATCAAACAAGTCGTTGTAACTTGTATCAATTTAATCAAACAGGTCATAGTAACTTGTAACAATACAATCAACCAAATCGGGGTAATTTGGACATTAAGTTAGACAAACAATTCCAATGGTAGTCTTTCGAGATACCAATACAATTAATGACAATTTAAGTGTCGTGGACACATTCAGGTTTCAAGCCTTTGGACACCAACTCACAGCTAATTACATCAAGTTTATTAAGTTAAACACTTCAAGAACCAGGTGAGTTTCATGGCCCCATTTTCACTATTTTACAACTAGGGGTGTGATATTACTACTCTATTTTGTTTTACAAGTAGAACGCAAGTACCCACCTTCAAATACTACATGAGTTTCAAGCTAATCAATTTAAAGTCCTCTATAGCATAGTCTCTAATATTTTAGCGTGAATGTTAGTATATGATATCATATGGGATTGACAATCCTCATCCGGGTTAGCACGCACTAACAGGTCAAACGGATGTATTAGCATTTGGGAAGACGAGTGTTGATTAGGCACTCGTAGGAGGCATTTCAAGTTAGGTTTCCTTAATTGGGCCTGACAAATCAAGTTAAGCTCAGACTATGTGCTCATGGACAGTATAACTTTTATTTTGCTTAATTGCATTTTAAATTCAATATAAATCTTGCGGTTCTTACAACTATACATTGTCATACAAACCTGTGAGCTCACCAGCGTTTTCGCTGACCCATTTTAGTATTTATCACAGGTACCCAGTAGTAGGTTGGCTACACAAGCAGGAATTATTAGCTCGAGTCAGCATTCATACAACTAGAGATTGGATTGCATTATTATATTTTGTAAAAGTAATTAAGCTATGTAATCTCTCAATTTCAGGAAACCGAGCTAATGTAACTATGTTTTGATGTAAATATTTACCTTATCTATACAAGTTTAAAACGACGCATATAGTGGTCGTTCATTATATCTTATGTGCTTTGTATATTGATTAGTGACACCCAAATCGAGCTTCCGCAAATCATTAAATTTGGGGGTGTCACAGATTGGTATCAGAGCCTAAGGTTATAGTGAACTAGGTTGCATTTAGTGGGCCTAGACTATGACCGTTAGGCAGTATTCCTTATTAGTTATGACTAGTTCAGGGATTACATCATACGACTTTAATTTAACATAGCCTGATCAACTATGTACAATTAAAGAAAGATGATGTGAGACCTGAAAGAGTTATGTTGAACAGGAATGCATTAGTTGACTCTGACCTCGAGAGAAACGGGACTTAAAACACGTCTGTGCTAGACACTCAATAGGTTATTATGTGATATACATATATTTACATGAATAGACCTCATTACAACTTTAGGCTATATTATATTATATGAATATTGGCCTCTCTCTCTCTAACGTTTTATCTCGGAATGACAAACACACCACCAAATTCATCGCACTCGGACGAGTATCTCACTTCCTTTCTTTGTTCTTTCTTACTCAGTATCATGCCTCCTCGTCGTCAAATTACCCTTAGCGAAGCCGAGATCGCGGGAATAATTGCCCACAGTGTGACCGAAGCCTTGGCTACCCGAACACCACCCGGTAGCGAGGACACAGCAACCAATACTCCACCACCCAAACCTTGCTCCTATAAGGACTTTCTTAGCTGTAAACCGCTATACTTCAAGGGCACGGAAGGTGCCATTGGCTTAATCCGTTGGATTGAGCGCATGGAATCTGTTTTCAGTCTCTGCGATTTCACTGAGAACAACAAGGTCAAATTCGCTGCTTACACCTTTCAGGAAGGTGCACTCACGTGGTGGAAAACCCACGCAAACTCCGTAGGTCTTGAAGTTGCAAATCGACTTCCTTGGGCCGAACTGAAGAAGAAGCTGACAGAAAAATACTGTCCTGAAGAAGAATTGCACAGGCTGGAGGAAGAATTCTGGCACCTGGCGGTGCAGGGAAATGATGTTGCTGAATATACCACCAAATTTCAGCAGTTTGCTTTATTGTGCCCGAGTTTGGTCGAACCAGAAAGTAAGGGCATTAAGAGATACATTCGTGGACTCCCCGAGAACATCCAGGGAAACGTCGCCTCATCCAAACCAACCACCACTGAGAGTGCCATTCGATTGGCCCACGAACTCATGGCTCTAGTTGTCAGCCGTGAGACCTCCAACACCTCATCCTCCAACAACAACAAACGCAAATCCACTGAACACCACCACAACTCAAACAAGAAAAACAGCGCCACCCAAGTCTACACCTCAAACTCTGAACCCACCCGCAGCTACACCGGGGACAGGCCTTATTGTCCCAAGTGCAACTATCACCATTTTGGTCAGTGCAATACTCCTTGCAACAACTGCAAGAAGTATGGGCATTCGACTAAGGATTGCCGAGCCCCCAAATCCAACAACAACCCCTCTGACAAAAATGCCCGACAACCTAAGTCCTGCTACGAATGTGGAAACCCGGGACACTTTAGGGATTCTTGCCCAAAATTGAAGAATAAGGGCAGCAATAACAACAACCACCGCAACAACAACAACGCCAAAAGTAGCGCCTTCGTGATCAACTCAGGGGACGCCCGTCAGGACCCGAATGTGGTCACGGGTATGTTCCTCCTCAACAATTTAACCGCTTCCATTCTGTTTGATACTGGTGCCGATAGGAGTTTTATTTCCGATGAATTTTGCCCTCTACTTGACATTACACCTGTTGCTTTAGACGTTAAGTATACCGTAGAGCTAGCAAATGGCAAATTGATAGAAACCAATAGTGTGATACCTAATTGCACCTTAAATCTAGCCGACGAAACCTTCTCCATAGATCTTATGCCTGTTGAGATAAGAAGTTTCGATGTCATCGTAGGCATGGACTGGTTGTCCAAACATCGCGCCGAAATCATTTGCCATGACAAAATTGTTCGCATACCTCTCGCAGTCGGTAGAACCCTGATCATACAGGGGGAGACCGGTGGTACGAGGCTTAACATCATCTCTTGTCTTAAAACCCGGAAATTTCTGAGAAAGGGTTATCCATCAATCCTCGCGCACATCATGGAGAAAAAGTCGGAGGAGAAGCGACTTGAGGATGTTCCAATTGTTCGAGAATTTCCAGAAGTCTTTCCTGAGGAACTACCTGGTCTACCACCACCAAGACAGGTTGAGTTCTCAATCGATCTTGTACCAGGTGATGCGCCTGTGGCCCGAGCACCATACCGTTTGGCTCCATCCGAACTTCAGGAGCTGTCCACCCAGTTACAGGAACTCCTGGAACGAGGGTTTATCAGGCCGAGTTCTTCACCTTGGGGAGCTCCGGTCCTATTTGTTAAGAAGAAAGATGGTTCTTTTCGAATGTGTATCGACTATCGAGAGTTGAACAAGTTAACTGTCAAGAACTGGTATCCACTCCCTCGAATCGATGACCTGTTCGACCAACTTCAAGGGTCGAGTTGTTATTCTAAGATTGATCTCCGATCCGGTTATCACCAATTGCGTGTTCGCGATGCCGATATTCCAAAAACCGCTTTCAAAACCCTTTACGGGCATTACGAATTCCAAGTGATGCCATTCGGCCTAACCAATGCACCGGCTGTATTCATGGACCTTATGAATCGGGTGTGTAAACCTTACCTTGATAAGTTTGTCATTGTCTTCATCGATGACATCCTCATATATTCACGAAGCAAAGAAGAGCATGCGCAACACCTCAGAACCATCCTTGAACTACTTAAACACGAGGAGCTCTATGCCAAGTTCTTTAAGTGTGAGTTCTGGATCAAAACCGTTCAATTCCTTGGTCACGTGATTGACAGTCAGGGGATTCACGTCGACCCGTCAAAAATCGAGGCTATCAAAGACCGGCAATCGCCAACCACTCCGACCGAAGTACGACAGTTTTTAGGACTGGCCGGATACTATCGACGATTCATTGAAAATTTCTCCAAGATAGCCATACCACTCACGACGCTGACCCAGAAAGACAAAAAGTTTGACTGGACTGATAAACAAGAATCGGCATTCCAACTCTTAAAACAAAAGCTTTGCAGTGCTCCTATCCTATCATTACCCGAAGGCACCGATGACTTCGTGGTATACTGCGATGCTTCTCATCAAGGTCTCGGTTGTGTGCTCATGCAACGAGACAAAGTCATAGCTTATGCTTCCCGACAGCTCAAGATTCATGAAAAGAATTACACCACCCACGACCTCGAGCTAGGAGCTGTCGTTTTTGCCCTCAAAATCTGGAGACATTACCTTTATGGTACCAGATGTACAATCTTTACCGAACATAAAAGCCTTCAACACATATTCGATCAGAAGGATCTCAACATGAGGCAACGTCGATGGGTCGAGTTGCTTACGGATTACGACTGCGAACTCAAATATCATCCAGGCAAAGCAAATGTTGTTGCTGACGCCCTCAGTCGAAAAGAGCGAGTGAAACCACTTCGGGTTCGAGCCCTCAGTATGACCATTCACAACAATTTAAACATTCAAATTCTCACTGCTCAACTCGAAGCCGTAAAACCCGAAAATGTCAAAGATGAAGCCTTGCGGGGTATGGATAAACAATTCGAAATCAAATCTAACGGGATTAGGTATTTCTCAAACCGAATCTGGTTGCCTAAATTTGGGAACCTACGAGACTTGGTTATGGATGAAGCTCACAAGTCCAAATATTCTATCCATCCGGGATCCGATAAAATGTACCACGGTATCAAGGACTTCTACTGGTGGCCGAACATGAAAGCTGAAATCGCCACCTATGTCAGCAAGTGCCTTACTTGCTCCAAAGTCAAAATAGAATATCAAAAACCTTCTGGTTTACTTCAACAACCCAGTCTTCCTGAATGGAAATGAGAACAAATTGCCAGCCATAGACATAAAAGCAGCATTATGACTATATCCAGTTGCTTGCTTCTTACTTTCCACCTCAGACTCAAAGTTCCTCAGATCATTGTATATATCTTCTAGTTCCTTAACTTCAATGTCTGAACTCTGCCTCAATCCAACAGTATAGATTGTCCATTCATCACCTAATGATCTTAAGAACTTTCTGTTAAGATCTTCTTTGTCAATCTTAACCTTGTGATTTTCCAATTCTCCAACTAATTTAGTAAACCTATCAAAGGTTTAAGTTAGAGTTTCAGTTTTCACATGGCTAAAATTTTCAAATTGTTGCTTTAACAGA
This sequence comes from Helichrysum umbraculigerum, assembly GCA_949592205.1. NCBI lineage: Eukaryota > Viridiplantae > Streptophyta > Magnoliopsida > Asterales > Asteraceae > Helichrysum > Helichrysum umbraculigerum. The sequence goes on along the minus strand of CATIUR010000001.1, from coordinate 124,112,479 downwards.
GATCTTTTATTCTTTTTGGTGTTATCATTACCACCAAACCTCTTCTCAATCGCCTCCATTAGTACCTTGGGATCTTCACAATTATCAAATCTGCTCTGATGCTCATTCGGAATGGATAGCAACAGAGTACTAAGTGCCTTGTACTCAGTAGATCTGATTTTCCTCTCTGCTTCAGATGTTGGTGGTGCTCTTGGTTGCTTTACTCCATCAACATCAAGCGTTACTGGAATACCATTAACAACAACTTCCCACATCTGATAATCCGTGAGAAGCATATATTGCCTGATTCTGACCTTCCATAGGTCAAACTCATCAGGTCTAAGCATTGGAATCTTTGTAGCTTGAATTCCTTCATTACCTTCAGTCGCCATTGAAATCAAAACTTAATATCTGAACTAAAACTTAAATACTAATACAAATAATCCCAGATCTTCCTGTCTTCAAAGCTTCACAAGCTCTGATACCACTTTGTTAGTCCCTGTTTAACTTAATAAACAATCTTACGTAATAAGCCTTGAATATATTATTGAGAAGTTGCGGAATCACACTCAATAATATTAAGAAGATCAACGAATATTAATTAATATGATGAACACAATAATATACCGAAAGCTTCAATCTTATTAATGATATAAGACGAATACACTTGATGTATTAGGGTTACAGAAAACCTTGAAGCTGCGCAATTAACATTAACCTATCTAGGTCTAAAGGATCTCTATTTATAACACATAGAGTCCTATACAATCTCCTACGAATATGGAATAAAATAACTTCCATAACCGACTCATACTTATCACAAAATCATAAACAGTTGTAACTACCATTCTGAAGTAAACAGTTGCAACTGTTACACATTCAGTGGTAACTGCTTCAATTGTAATATAAGACTAAGTACAAATATATAATCAGTGTTAACTGTTTCATATATAACTAACAGTTACAAATACATAAGCAGTTTTAACTACTTACAGACACATAACTATCAGTTGTAATCTATCTTCAATCAGTTGTAACACTAGTCTTCTCGTCAGTTTTCTTCTATCAGTTGTAACTTCGTAAAGACAGTTTTAACCTTCAAAACAAATAGTTTTAATCACTTATACTCTGTCTTCATCAACAACTTCAACTCAGACCTGAAACAATTTTGACCCAACAGTAATGTATTTCACTTCTACATGACATATCACCGTATAAGCTCTTAAAGGAAAATTCACTTATAATGTTCGTATAAAATTGGAAAAATTCATGGTTATAACTATTCTACGATAGGCTCAAATAACGAGACAGATGTTGAATTTGAGATTGACATACTTCCAACTCCAATGATAAAACCACTTCCTTGCATCATGAAATATCACGAACTTAAACAAGGATAACTTTTGGTTAACCCTAAGTCAAAAAAAAAATTTGCAAAATCAGAGAGCTTTTGTAAGTCCCCTAGTTTTAGGATCGATAACTTCGTTATCTGTAGTATTAAGGTGCGGAATCCCTCAATACGGTGTTATCTTACTAACAACGAATATGTTCGTATTGCGTTTAACTAGACTTAGCTTTAAACAACGAATCGTCAAAGCCTAGTCGATAGGTTATGTTTTTCTCTGGTTTGCTGGAATCGCAGCTTTGGAATATGCAAAAGTTTTAACGTGTTAAGGTTTTTCACGATTGAAAAAACCTTTTATATTTTGTCTCGGCTCGGCTCGCATGGGCCTGCGAGTTCGGTCCAACTCGCAACCCAAGCCCAACTCGGAACTCGGCTCGCCAGACTGATACCTCGCGAATTCAGAACTCACCTCACAGCTCAACTCGCTGCGACCTGAGATCTCGACTCGCCTCGCATCAAACGTCTGTTTATTTATTTCGTATTTAACATTCGTCTAACTTAGCAAAACAATATGTTTAACGAATATCACTAACAAAACAAATATTCATTTACAAATCTAAACCAATATACAAACATAATAATAATTACACTAGTCCTATTTCAAGCTAGATCTGTTGTCACAATCTATGTCCCAACAGACTCCCCCTTGACAATAGCTCTAGCGTCTTTATCTTCACGCTGTCTTTGGTCTTCATTTGTAAATCTTACTACCTGCATAAATCTTCATCTTGATACAAGTTTTAACCATCAACTGATAATCTCTTGCTAAATCAGCCCATTCAATAGTCGTTAAAATTCTGTTCTCATTCAACTTTAACAGATCCTTTCTCGACATATTCATCAGGTGTCGATGATCATAAACTCTGAAGATTTCTCTTTCACCACCTTCAACCTCATCATCAGCTTCAACCATAACAGCTTCTCCAGTTCCTGAATCCACGTGCCAACTCTTCATATTTCCCAGAATATCTTGTGGCATTGTCTTCAGTGGAATCTGCTGTATGCATCTAACAGCTGGATAAACTTTCTTCCTTCTTCTTCTTCCTGTTCTTTGACTTCTCTCTTGTAATTTCACAGTCTTTCCCTTTCTTGGCTTAATCTGAATAAAATTATTCGTACCAACCTCATGTCTAATGATTCTTTCAACACGATCAGCATAATCATCACGACTTGGGTTGTTAATCTCTAATCTAGCCAAATCACGTATTTCATAACGTGGTAGAGAACTAAAAACTGCAAGCTTTCTTTCAAAATATTGAACTCCGTCAAACCTTTTGATCGCAAAAAGCTTTAGTTCTGAGTCAAAGTACCAACCAATAATCCCTTTACGTGGTACACGCTTTTTCGTAACATCAACTTCAGAAATTCCAATCTTCTTCTTCTTCTTTGGAAGTTTCCTAAGTACAACAGCAGGATTTTTGGTTTGAACAAGAACTTCTTCTTCTTCATCAGAGGTTGAATCATCAATATCTTCATCTATATCGACAATTGTTGGACCTTGTTCATTTTCAATAACAACTTCTGTCCTAGATGGGCTCACATGGTGTTCATCAATGTTTGCATCTAGATCTACACCCATGTCTTGCACATTCTCAGGTACAGCAGACCAATCTGTAGGTGGTTGAAATTCTCCTTCCTCAAGATCATAATCAATGTCTTCATCTATCTCATCAAAAATATCATCTTCCGAATCAGATAGATCAAGCATCTCCAATCCTAGAGAAAAACATAAATACAAATATATTAATAATTCAAATTCTTCATTGATTTCCCTGAACCAATCTAAGAATTTCTTTATTAATTCTTTTGTATATTTTAACCTAACATATAAACGCAATTTACATACAACTTATAAAATCTTTTATTGATTACCCTGAATCAATCTAAAATCTCTTAAGTCTACTTAACAAATATTAATTAATTTTAAATTCTAATGCATTGTGAATAATCACCAAACATTTAAATTTACTATTAATTACCTTATATAATTTCCAAGTGTTAATTGATCTCATTCATTATCAATTTAACCTTTAAATTATATATCATTTGTCTAGTTAATACTAATACATTTTTAACTTGTTAATTACTTATAAACCTTACGGTCTTAAGTCTATAATCAAATCTAAAATGCATATGTTATTATAAAATTATGACCGCCGAAATTAATCGGAACACGCCGCTCGACTACTCAATGAGTCGGAAGTCTTTCGATCACTATTTTATCTTAACATTTATATAAAATCAAATAACTTAATAATATCTAATACATTTAACTTGTAATTACAATCTCAAGCCGAATATATTACCAAAATATTAAGTTACAATTATTCTGTACAAATTAATACCAATAATTACTACACTATGCTAATACTAAGCTATCTTACCAGCTTCTGTATCAACCTGTGCAGTCTTATCAGCATTTGTACCAGCTCCAGAACCACTAGCACCAGCACCAGACTCCCCCTGAATAGTAGTTTGCTCACCAGTCTTTGAAGGACCAGTCTGCTCACCACTCGGTGCATTGGGATCATCGTCCTTGTCTGAATCTCTCTTTCTCTTCAACTCATTCTCTCTGCAAGACTCCAGATATACCAATATCTCCCCCTGAGCAGGCTGTCCTAAATGCGATCTCAAGACCAGACTCTCTAAAGAAGATAACTTCAGTCTCTGTACATTGAAGTCCGCAAGCAAAGTCTCATGAGTCTTCATCAACAGATTGTACGATTCACTCTGCTTGAGTATCTGTTGTGAAAGAAGAAGATTGCTCGACACCAGCTCTGGAATCTGAGAAGTAAGCTTCTCCAAATCCTTTACCCTCGACTCTAAGGATGTAATCCTTTCTGCATCAGTCGTTGGAGTAACAGGTATCGTTCTTGGTCCAGGCGGTGTAAGAGACTCAATATGCCAGTCTCTGGTAAGCGGTGTATGAGGTTGAGACAAAGCTTGCGTAAGCAAACTTGTCGCAAATCTAGCTGCTTTGTTCGTCGGAAAATTAGCTCCACGAACTAAATCAGCAACCTCATGCTGTAAAGTTAAACACAATTAAAATCAGTTATTGTTACAGATTACTCTGTCTCAAACTCTAATTAATTGCATAACACTCATAGTTATAGAATTTATATCTCATACTTGAAGCGGTAAAGACATCGATTCCGTAACCACCGGTGCAACCAACTCTACCTGTGGTGTATCCTGAGAAACTGTATACAGAATTAACTGTCTCAGTTCAACTCCCGATAAACAACAAGTTAAGATTATTTAACTTTAATTAATACTAACCTTCTCGAATAGTAAGCGTTCTCGGACGCTTCATCAAAGGAATCTCAACTTCCTCAGTACCTTCCTCCAGAATACTCTTACCCTTCCTCTTCTTTTCAGAAGCAGATGGAGGAGGAGAAGGTGTATTGTCAGAAACTTCATCTGAAGCCGTCTCATCATCACGACCTCTAGATGATCTAACAAGATCCTAAAGTTTAAATATATTAAACATTTATGATTAGCATAAGCTCTATCATACAAGTTCTATATATTTAAGATTAATCAGATATAATACCTCAGTCGGTACTTCAACTGATCTATCAAGCTGTATCTGCTCATCCTCAAGTAATATAACTTCGGGATTTGCAGCCTCAGCTTCAGCTTCCTGTTCGTATAATGATATTTATATTTTTAAAATCAGAAATAATATCCAATTTACTAAATATCTAATATCAGAATCATTATATAATAATATTATGCATCTATGATCAATAAAAACAATCTATCAACTAAGCATCTATATTATTACATAAGTAACAGATTACCTCAGGTGGTGCCAAGTAACTCTCAATGTCTTGAAGCAAAGGATTTGTCTCATCATCATTCTGCTCCAAAACTTCTTGCACAACCTGTGCAGCAACCTCTTGATTCACCTGCTGATCCACCTGACCAGCCTGAATAAGAACATCCTCAAGGAGCCCTTGTGGATCTTCAGGTTGAGCTTCCTCAGCTACAGGTGCAGGTACAACATCAGCAACAGCAGGAGCAACAACAGCAGCAGGAGCTACGTCCAACCACCCATGATTTGGCGGTGCAACGTAGTTCGGATCAACAATATATCCAAAAAGTGGTCTAATTTCCGGTTTCACCACTCCTTCCTTCCTAATCGTCTGCATAAACATGGCATTATAACCACGTTGATCAATGGTATTCACCGATAAAAACGGCTCAGGAATAACCAAGTTCGGTAGACGCGCACGTATGATAAGCATACAAAACCTCGGGTAGATCATAAATCTAGATCTAACAGAACCCGATATCTGTCTAGCTATCTCTCCAAAAATGTAATCACAAAAACTGTATGGTTTATTGTAAACCAGTGACAGTACAGCCGATAGAATCGCAGGGCTCAACTCATCAAAGCCACCTTTCTTTGCTGCGAAGACTATATTCATCACGTGCCAAAGAAACCTCCACTGACCAATGACCAGAGGCTTCTGGAACTGACGTCCACGCCTGTCTCCTGTATATCCCATACGTCCAATAGCACCCTCAATAAAGTCCATAGGATACTCAATATCCCCGTTCTCCTGTTCTACCGTACCTAGCTGCAAAATCTCACGAAGATTACCAGCTGAAAAGGTAACAGGTTGTTCACCAACTGTAGCTCGAATCTCTGGCGGAGTGACAGATTCGTCATAAACAATATCCGTCCAGAAATCGTTCAGTATAGTCTGTGAGATAGGAGGATTGGCCGTAATGGCATATCTAATCCTTGATCGTGCTAGATAACGTAATATATCAGCAACCCTGTCAGCCCGTTTGGCCTCAAGGTTCAGATCAACCAGGATGTTGTGACCCTTATCAAATGCTCTAGCCATATCTGTAATAAATACAAACAACAGATATAATTTAATGCACGATAAAAAATATTTAAACTATTATGTATTATGAATCGAGATTCATCAAACATCTTAGTTTAAAATTGTAATTATATATAACTTGATACAAAAATAATCTCAAGTCGTATATAAAAATTTTACTTATAACTAAAAAGTCTTAAGTCTAATTTAAATCACGTTAGGTACTTGTTATTTTAATAAAAATCTCAAGTCGTTAACGTTAAAAATTATACCGCTAATGTGAAATTAGGACATGCCACTAATTTTCTTCTTAAATTAGTAGACTTTCGATATAATCATATAAGAATTAACACAAATCCATTTCATAAAAGTTATTACTTAAAAAGTCTTAACATTTATATCACTACTTTAAAAAATAAAATTTTTCTAAGTACTGGACTCGCATAAACTGGCCTAACGAGGTGAGGTCAACTCGTTTTGCTTATGAACTCGCTAAACTTATAAACTCGCTACATTGATCAACTCGCTAAAGTTATTTAAGTGAACTCGCTAATCTCATGGATTCGCTAGTCAACTCGCTGCGAGTTGATTCAAAATGTCAACTCGTTCGATGAACTGCCGTCGCGAGGTTACACTTAAAATCGATTAATCTTGTAATTTTAACATGATCTATCGATTGATTCACGTTCATTAATGTTCGTTTAACATAAACCCTAAAGATCTATGTCCAATAACATCGTAATCGACGCAAATCGTTTAGTTTTTAACCCGAAACCCTAAGTTTTATAAAAACTTCAATTTCTTGTTATTTACACGGTGAAATCCGTTGGTTTATACCTCAAAATGTTCGCAATATGAAGGTGTATAAAGTCCTCGGATTGAATAACTCGTTCCCGTAATCTAAGAATCGAAATCAAACGAAAACAATAAATCGCCTCGTTTCGCCTTGTTGACGGATTCGCAAGCTTTACTGAACTCGCGAAGTATGTGGGTTCGGTGGGTTGGTCTGACTCGTTTGACCACCTTTATACTTTACATTCGATTCGCGAGATTTGAAGCGGACTCGCAAGTCGAAGTCAACTCGCAGAAATAATTAAAAACGCGAATTTTAATTCTAAGTATAAATAAAAACCCGATATTTTCACAAGTCTAAATTATAATTAATTTTCACTTGTATTTGTCACGTTGTTCAACTCAAAAACATTCAGTATGATTTAATTCCGAAGGGTAAGCATAATTAACACAAAAATTAAAAACTAAAACAAAATTACATAATCATAGGTATCAAGTACCATTTTATTAAACACTTGAAACAAAATAAAATACATACACAAAATGAATAAGAATTTATCTGCTTAGGGATCATATTAGTAAGAATAAGCAATTCATGATATATTTAAAAAGTTTAAGCAGATTGGTAGTATACATACCTCATGAAATTCAAATAAATTACTATAAAATTACAACTAAATATATCATTTATACATTTATATTTATAAAACTATATCTTAGGTACCTTTATCCACATAGCATAATTAATAAATGCATTACGCACATAAAGTAAATATTTTAATTATAGATAGTTCAAGACGATTACCAGTATATGATCCACATAAACAAATTATACTCAATTTTCTAAGCAAACTCTTTATTGTTAGTATGAGAATTATCAAGTGCTTCCTATTATATGACATACTGAAGAATTCAAGTAAAACACATAACACTGCATCATTAAATTGTCAAGGTAGCGGTTACTAAATGATGTATCTTTTCGAAACATATAACATACACTTGAATTTTTACTGTTAGACAAATATCAAACATACTTTGAATATGCTATGTTATCTAAGTCTGTACGTAGTACAACAGAAGATTCCTTCTAGCATAATTCAAAATATATTTGAGAATATTAATTTAATTAAAGGTTTCAGTTCTGTACATAGTACAACATAGTTACCAGTAATTAAATTAATACCCATATTTCTACTATTTGTCACTTTAATTAAAATGCATGATAACAGTGTATGGTAATACCATCATTCAACATTTAAGACTTAATGTCATACATCATAGAATAGTTACACAAAATAATAAACAAGTAGTTAATTAAATTCTTAAGACTTAGAAAATTTCATATAATTTGCCTACCAGTACATCATATGATGAAGCCATCTAAAATTTTACTAAAAATAGACAAATTATAACTTGTGGATATAGGTGTATAATCAAATAAATATAAACACATACCTGATAGAACCGCTGTAGTTCTAAAGCAACTTTATTTGAACCTACTACCATATCATACTTAGGACTTAAGCTTTATTATTGTGAAGCTTATTCTCCTAATGTACTATCATTTCCCGTAGTTTTTGCAAATAAAAACTTAAATGAAGGCGATTCCCCTTAGGTAACAAGCAAATGAATGCCATACGCCTTTTTTTTTTTTTTTTTTTTTTTTTTTTTTTTTTTTTTTTTTTTTTTTAATAATAAACACATAAATACTAACTATTACAAGAATACCCTTGGAAGACTAATCACTCTGGATTTCTCATTCCGTTTAGTTGAACCAACGTCTCAAATCTTGCTCTGTCGAACGCCTTTGTGTATAAGTCTGCTAAGTTATCCAATGATGGAACCTTAACTAACTTTATCAATTTCTTTTCAGCACAATCTCTAATAAAATGATGTCGAATATCAATATGCTTAGTTTTACTGTGCTTTACTGGATTATTGGTGATCGACATAGTAGATTCGTTATCAATCATCATAGGAGTATTGGTTATATTTAACCCGTAATCCCGCAGTTGCTGTTGAATCCAAAGAACTTGCGAGCAACAGCTGCCAGCTGCAACATACTCAGCTTCACATGTAGAAATGGCTACCGAGGTTTGCTTCTTGCACTGCCAGGATACTAATCTACCTCCTAAGAATTGACATCCTCCAGTCGTAGATTTCCTATTCTGATTGCATCCTCCATAATCCGAATCAGTATAAGCTACGAGATCTAAGTCTCCATCAATCGGATACCAAAGACCCAGCTTAGGTTTCCCTTTGAGGTAACGAAAGATTCGTTTAACAGCTTGCATGTGTGACTCTTTCGGATTAGCCTGATATCTTGCGCATAAACAAACAGCAAACATTATGTCAGGCCTAGAGGCTGTTAGATACATTAGTGATCCGATCATGGCTCTATAAAGAGTTGGATCCACATCGCTATCACTCGATGTATCTGGACCTAATCCATGATTGACTGGAATTGGAGTATTGTAGACCTTACTTTCATCCATCTTGAAACGTTCTAATAGCTCATATGTATATTTAGATTGATGAATAAAGAATCCATCCTTCTTTTGATCAACTTGTAATCCTAAGAAGAAATTCAACTCTCCCATTGCAGACATTTCAAACCTTTTTCTCATGACTTTCTCAAATTCTTGACACATCTTTTCATCAGACGATCCAAAGATAATGTCATCAACATACACTTGTACAAGAAGAAAGTCTTTCTTTTTCCACTTCACAAATAGTGTACTATCAATTGATCCTCTTGTAAATCCATTCTCAAGTAGATACGTTGATAGTGTTCCATACCATGCCCTAGGTGCTTGATGTAATCCATATAGAGCCTTATTCAAACGATATACTCTATCTGGATACTCAGGATTAGCAAACCCTGGCGGTTGTGAAACATACACCAATTCTTCCACTTTGCCATACAAAAAGGCACTCTTAACATCCAACTGATACACTTTTATACCATAATATGATGCGAATGCTAAGAATACTCTAATTGCTTCTAGCCTAGCAACTGGTGCAAACACTTCATTGTAATCAATACCTTCTTGTTGATTAAAACCTTGAACCACTAGACGAGCTTTATTGCGAGTAACGATACCTTTATCATCTCTCTTACACTTAAATACCCATCTAGTTCCAATTGGATATTCTCCCTTTGGTAGGTCAACCAACTCCCATACTTGTAATTTAGAGAACTGAGATAGTTCTTCTTGCATTGCTTCTACCCACGAGTTTTCTTTTAAAGCCATTTGAACATTTTTAGGCTCGACTTGTGAGATAAAGCATGAATATAGACATTGATTAGGAATCCCTGTCTCTTTCATTGCAGTATACAAGCTTTGGTATTCAGAATTCTCAGACGTATTAGTTCTGGATTGATGCCTAGTTTGAACCGGAGTATTAATATCACCGATGATGTTTTCAACTGGATGATTCTTACTCGTTCTAGTTGTAGTAACTGGTTCAACTGGTATCTCATCTTCCAAATTAGTACCAATTTCTTCCAATTCAGGTACATCTTCCGTACGTGCTGAAGATATTCTTAGATGTTTCAAAGGAGTAAGTATGTCATCAAACTTTGTATGAAGATCATCAAGATCTTCTGTTTCTAGAGACTTATCCTCTGAAGGTTTTTGTGACTCACTTGTGGAAGCTTTATCTGAGTCAACAGTAGTCTTGATTCCAGACTGCTTAACACTCGATGTTGAAGCGGGACCAATATTCTCATCTTCAAACACTAAATGTTCAGCTATCTCTGAATCACTGACATAGTCACTAATAGGAACTTTAAATGATGCAAAAAGATCAGAATAATCAAATTGCCAATCTAAGCCCTTATGAACATCCGGTGAATAGCTTGTAACCTCAATATTATAAACTACCTCCAAACGTCCTGTGACTTTATTAAAGACTCTCTTATTTGGCGAATTGGGCATATAACCTAGGAAAAATCCTTCGTCAGCCTTCTCACCAAATTTTGCTTGATGTCCAGTCTTTAATATGGTGCATGAAACTCCAAAGGGTTCAAACCCTTTTAAGTTAGGTTTCTTATTGTTCAAAAGCTCATAACAAGTCTTGTTATGTCTCTTAACCGTAAGAACTCTATTAAGAACATAACATGCTGTATTCACTGCTTCTGCCCAAAAGATGACCGGAAGCTTTGAATCAGCAAGCATTGTTCTAGCAGCTTCAATCAACGTTCTATTCTTCCTTTCAGCAACACCATTCTGTTGAGGTTCATAAGGTGCACTGAATTGATGTAATATCCCTTTGCTTAAGCAATAGATATTCAACGTTGAATTCTTAAACTCTGTTCCATTGTCACTACGAATACGCTTAACTCTCTTTTTATAGACATTCTCTACTAGATCAAAGAACTCAATTAGAATTCCAGGAGTCTCATCCTTTGATCCCAAAAAGAATACCCATGAGAATCTAGAATAGTCATCTGTGACAACCAAACAGTACCATTTGCCACCTAGACTTCTCTTGCTTATAGGGCCGAAGAGATCCATATGTAGCAATTCAAATGGCGAGGAGATAGAGTTTTCAGTCTTAGGTCTGTGTGGTTTCTTGTGCTGCTTTCCTTTCATGCAAGGAACACACTTATCCTCAGACTCGAAACGTTTTTGTGGTACACCTAGAACCAAACCATTTTTGGTTATATAATTCATCTTTCTCCAGTTTAGATGTGCCATTCTCCTATGCCATAACAGAGCATCTGTTTCCGAAGCCTTGGACAATAAACATGTAGACACCATTGAAGAGTTAGGAACACCCATGTTGATAGCATAGATGTCCTTCTTCCTTGGCGCCCTCATCAATATCCATTCATCAGGAATTTTAAAACCTGGCTTCAGGACTAAGGCCTCCTTTTCATTGAAATAAACTGGATGACCTTTATCACAGACTTGGGAAACACTCACTAGGTTGTGTGTAAGTTCTTCAACATAGTTCACATCCTCAAGAGTCAAAGTTCCATTTGAAACTTTTCCTTTTCCCGAAATTACTCCTCCTTTATCTCCTGCAAAATTTACTTTTTGCTTGAGACTATCCTTGAAGTCCTTCAGTAGACTTCTTTCACCGGTCATGTGCCTCGAGCATCCACTGTCTACATACCACCAACTGTCCTTGTTCACAGCATGCTCCTGCACATAACACAAAACACGATCAGTTATCAAGAGGGACCCAAGCCATTACGGTCTTGGTTTGTCCCTTATCATCAACAAACTTAAGCTCTTTAAAATAACCATTCTTCCCATCAGGAGCTTTGGTTACTTTCGAAGTAGCTTGAGTTTGTGGACGATCAGCCTTAAGAGGTGAATTTGAGGAGAACCTCTTAGGCACAAAAGTATGAGCTCTATTATGATAATTATAATTAAACTCATGTGATCGCGAAGTAGTGCCACTTTCATAATGACTATGGCCTCTACTTGGAGTTCTAAACCTCGACGGTGTCACATCCCTAGACTTATGGACATAATTATCACTTTGAGTATATGACCGTTTAGGTTTAGGTGGGGAGACACTATGCTTACCATCTCTTTTAAGAATGTTCACAGGTTTATTACCTAACTTAGGTTTGGTATCTAACCCGTCTACAGTCATATCAGAGTCGGTCTGTGTCTTTTCCTCAATCACAAGCTTATGTGGTGCTTCAGGCTTTTTGTTAGGACAACACGAAGCCACGTGTCCTTTTTGATGACATTTGAAACATGACATCTGCTTGCGTGATTTGCTCACTTTTGCTTTCTCATCCGGAGTCTTAGGCACTAAAGGTTTAAGCTGTTCCTTATCAACTTTATCATTAATCTTAGCATCGTTAATCACTCCACCCGATACTAAATGTATTTTGGTGAACTGAGAAGCCTTGCTATTATCTAATGATACGTTCTTAATAACATCTTTCTGTGCCTCTGACTGTTCAGCTTTATCAGCTACTAAAATCTCAGGATTAACTTCAGTCATCTCAGAGTCCTCAGGAATAGGAGTGTAATTGGCATTAAAAGGCGGGGATACATCATTGTAACCTAACCCAGTCTTGTCCTTTACACTACGTTGAGCATCTAACATTTTATCCATTTGAGATGTCCTATAATTCTCAAGTTTACGGTTTTGCTCAATTAACCTTAAATTAAGGTTCACTATTTCCTGATCCTTACTAGCAATCGTCTCATTTAAGTCTTTGATATTCATATAGAGACCATCTATGACAACAGATTTTTCACTTATGGTATCTCTAAGTTTTGTTCTATCCAACGCATCAGACTTAATTTTATCTTTTAAGACCTGTTTATCATCACTTAATCTACGAACATCCATAATAGCTTGATCAAGTTCAGATCTAACAGTCTTATAAGATTCCTTATCCATATTTAATTGTGATGACAGATTACTATTTGACACAGTTAAGACACTATTCTGAGACTGTAAATCAGTAACTAAGTAACAAACATCAGCAAGATTAAGAATATCTAAACATACCTTCTTCTTGTCAGTTTGTAATTCAGCCATACGTGCCACTAATTCTTCAGGACTCATATCTGGAGTTGAATCCATATATAGCACATCATCATCACTTGCCCTTTTTTCAGACTCAGCCACCTCTACTCTCTGTTCCATGTCAGTGGGCATGTAGGACACTGATCCAGCAGTTGTTTCTTCGATCTCGGCCATCAAGGCTTCTTCAGAATGAGCTTGCCAATCATACGAGCCATCCAACTGCTTCACCACTAAGGCTTTGGAAGCAAGAGTACTTCCCGAACCTTGTTTTCCTTGTGCTTCTACTTTAGGTCTTTGGCATTCTCTAGCAAAATGACCAATACCCTGACAGTTAAAGCATCTGACCTTGGTTTTATCAAACCCTGATCTATTGCCCAACACCTTTCTACCAGTTTTCTTGAGGAAATTCTTCACCTTTCTAGATATCAACGCTAGTTGATCTTGAAGTTCCAGTTCCTCAAGATAATCAGAATCTATCTGCTCATAATCCTCATCAAATAGAATAGGATCATTGATCTTTCCTTCTATGTAGTTCTCATATGATGCCACAAAGGAAGCAAGAACAGACAGTTGCTGTTCAGCAGATTTCACACTCATCGGCATCTTCTGATGCTCTTGAGGTGACTTCTCAGAATTCTTTCCCTTTGTCTCATCACCAGAGGAGGAAATAAAGCACAGATCTTCAGTGATCATCTCTCCATTTTCATTAGTATCACCAACTAACAGTGCAGTGGTCGAACTCGATGACGCAGTCGAAAGACTTGACTTTCCATGATACAGCCCAGGGTTCTGAACCTGATCAGAATCACTATCTCTTGACTTCTTGGAGAAATCATAACCTTTCAGCTTGTCAATGACTTGCTCTAAGGTCATAGTAGAATACCTAGTTTCGTTATCCTTAATCATAACACCATACATTTCCCATTTAGAAGGCAAACCCTCAAGGAACTTGTCGGTTTTAGATACTTCTTCTTCAAAAATTTCATGGTATTCTAATTCACTTAGCAGATGGTAGAATCGTGTAACATAGGCATCAAGATCTTCTCCTTTTAAAGCTTTAAACATAGTAAACTGCTTTTTAAGAAGACTCTTCTTGCCAGCTCTCACCTGTGGACTTCCCTCACCTCTTTTCTCTAAAGCTTCCCAGAGCGCTTTAGCAGTATGAAAAGACTTGAGTTGATGAGCAAGGGATTTAGGAAGACACATCTTTATGCAAGAATGTGATTTATTCTCATTTCTGTACGCTTCCTTCTCTTGATCACTCATGTTTGCATAGGTAAGAACTACAGTAGCATTTTGAACAGTTTGAGTAGGTGGGGTGTATCCACTCTTGATACACATCCAGATAGACAGATCATGGAATCTACAGTAAGATTCAAATCTGTCCTTCCAATTGTAGTAATCCTCGATTCTTAACAACTTAGGTGGAACGTTTGACTTTCCCACCTCGTGGTCCATTTCGATCATTCTACTTAAGTCAGACATCTTAAAAACGTAAAATTAAACTGTTTCAGCGAATTCAGAAATCTCAACTCGCAAGACTCAGCTCAACTCGCAATCTCAGCTCGACTCGCAGAATTTGTCGATTCGCAAGCCTCAGTTCGGATTGCTAAAAGATGTCGATTCGCAAGTGATGTCGATTCGCGAGAGATCTCGGTTCGACTTGCAAGCCTCAGTTCGACTCGCTAGTTCAACTCGGTTCGCAGGCGACGCTGGAACCCTAATCTCGACTCGCGAAACGGCTGTTAAACCCGAAAAACGAATTTTAAGGTATTTTTACGAACGAAACTGAGAAATTCGACTGTAAACTAACCCTAAAACTTCCAGAGAATGATTTTGATCGTTAGTATTGCAATAATGCACGTAAAAACGACCCGAATCAAAAACGCAATAAACTAAAACTCACGAACACACTCGTATCTAGCCCGAAAGCTCTGATACCAGATGTAAGTCCCCTAGTTTTAGGATCGATAACTTCGTTATCTGTAGTATTAAGGTGCGGAATCCCTCAATACGGTGTTATCTTACTAACAACGAATATGTTCGTATTGCGTTTAACTAGACTTAGCTTTAAACAACGAATCGTCAAAGCCTAGTCGATAGGTTATGTTTTTCTCTGGTTTGCTGGAATCGCAGCTTTGGAATATGCAAAAGTTTTAACGTGTTAAGGTTTTTCACGATTGAAAAAACCTTTTATATTTTGTCTCGGCTCGGCTCGCATGGGCCTGCGAGTTCGGTCCAACTCGCAACCCAAGCCCAACTCGGAACTCGGCTCGCCAGACTGATACCTCGCGAATTCAGAACTCACCTCACAGCTCAACTCGCTGCGACCTGAGATCTCGACTCGCCTCGCATCAAACGTCTGTTTATTTATTTCGTATTTAACATTCGTCTAACTTAGCAAAACAATATGTTTAACGAATATCACTAACAAAACAAATATTCATTTACAAATCTAAACCAATATACAAACATAATAATAATTACACTAGTCCTATTTCAAGCTAGATCTGTTGTCACAATCTATGTCCCAACAGCTTTCATAATCAACGAAAACATAATGAACTCACCGATGAGTTGGACAAAGGAAAATCAAGAGGAAATCGTGTGGTTAACACGTTAATATGAATTTACACTAAAGCACAATTACAAAGTGAAACTCAAGACATATGTGAGACAAATCGATCGATGGGGAATCAATAGGATATTTCACATAAGGCATTGGCCTCAAATGCAAATATGGAATACATAATATCTCCGATTAATGTTCTTTCATTCGCTGCATCGTTACACTGTATTTTGAGGATATATTATTAACGTTATCAAATCGATCCATAGAAGAAGACTACTCCAAACCAAAGAGCCAATTCTGCCTTCAAACGGAGCCGAGTTCTAATTATTTTCGACATCAAAACATCACCGAAGCTTGGGCTAACCAATACATTTCTTTCACCAATTGTTATGACAATTTCCAAAAACACACCGCACGAGCAAAAATGGGATACGCTTGGTAGAAAACTTGCTAGGAATAATATAAAAAGACACGAAGGAACCAGTAGACACGACGAAACATGTGGTTCAGCACTAACCTGCCAACACCCACCTCAAAGATTCTTCCCTATCTGTACTCCCTCTTAATTAATTTAAACAATTTTTGAACTCTAAGGCATCACTTATTAAGATGATCTTTGTATACTACTTCACACCGTAAACTAAACAGTATTGATGACCACCAACAACAACTATTATCATTCATTCATACTATGGTCAGCTATCAATTTCGATAATTATCACATTCTCCGTATTTGCTTACCTTTGCATAGCGCGAGTATGTAACTAGCTCTTAAGCAAATGAATTCCGATGCGAGAGAACGTACACTATGAGATTAACCCTAATCTAAGCCACTCAGATTTTAGGATAAAATCTAAGTTCACGGTAAGTAAACTCTTATAAACCTCACAAAGAGATATCCTTATACGTATAAACTCTTCTTCCTTTGGTGATATTATGGACTGGTTTTCTTTGGTGACACAACCCTTGTAAAATTATTATATTTTTGCTCTCATCTACGAATGTATCATCAACAACTAAAACTGTTAGTCCCTGTTTAACTTAATAAACAATCTTATGTAATAAGCCTTGAATGTATTATTGAGAAGTTGCGGAATCACACTCAATAATATTAAGAAGATCAATGAATATCAATTAATATGATGAACACAATAATATACCGAAAGCTTCAATCTTATTAATGATATAAGACGAATACACTTGATGTATTAGGGTTACAGAAAACCTTGAAGCTGCGCAATTACGTTAACCTATCTAGGTCTAAAGGATCTCTATTTATAACACATAGAGTCCTATACAATCTCCTACAAATATGGAATAAAATAACTTCCATAACCGACTCATACTTATCACAAAATCATAAACAGTTGTAACTACCATTCTGACGTAAAACAGTTGTAACTGTTACACATTCAGTGGTAACTGCTTCAATTGTAACAAAGACTAAGTACAAATATATAACCAGTGTTAACTGTTTCATATATAACTAACAGTTACAAATACATAAGCAGTTTTAACTACTTACAGACACATAACTATCAGTTGTAATCTATCTTCAATCAGTTATAACACTAGTCTTCTCTTCAGTTTTCTTCTATCAGTTGTAACTTCATAAAGACAGTTTTAATCTTCAATACAAACAGTTTTAATCACTTGTACTCTATCTTCTCATCAACAACTTCAACTCAGACCTGAAACGGTTTTGACCCAACAGTCTCCCCCTAAACTTAATCTGTCATTCACAGCATTAAGTTTCTTCTAATCCTCCATTATGAGCTTCACAAAATTCTTTCAAAACTGTTAGTCTTTTCTTCTCTTCCTTCTATCTATCTCTTCCTTCTTATATATCTGATTCAGCACCATATACACCAATTCCAGAGCTACATCATCTAAAACTGCAGCTTGTAACTTAGCATTTCTCAAGCCCATCAAAAATCTCAGATTTATATCATAAAATTTATCTGTCAACAACCACATAAACACTGCATCATCCATAACAATCTGATGTACTCCAGGTTTGGCATGATAAATCCAATTTCTGACCTTGCTAAAAGTAGCAAACTGAAATTGAAACTCTTCTGGTTCAAACATAGCCTTAATCCAATGCCATGTAACTTTCTCAACCAGATTATCAAAATTCTTCAAATCTAAATTCTTTTCCATCCCAATCTCATACAATCTTACCAAATCAGTTCTACTAATCCTCTTTATCAAATACCTAAAAGATCTCCACCAAGATACATTTCCATCTGCTCTTTCAATTTTAATCTTGTGAATCATAACAGGATTAACAAACTGCTCAATAGACCAATCAATGATACCAGGCAATTCAACATTAATTACCTCAGATTCCATTGGTTGTAACAGAATAAACTCCTTCAATTCATCAACATTCCTTTCTCTATCAGGAATTTCATCTAACTCTCTTTTCTTTCTTTCAATTTCATCTTTCTTCCTTTTCTCAGCTTCTACCTTTTCTCTTTTTTCTCTTTCTTCCTTTTCCTTCAATTTCTTTTCTTTTTCAGCCTTTTTTCTTTCCTTTTCAGCTTCTTTCTTTTCTTTTTCTTTCTTCTCAATCACATCAGGATTCATATCATCTTTATCCCATAACTCCTGTGTCACACCCCCTAATTTATGATTTGCGGAAGCGACTGTTTTGGGGCGTGACTAATCAATAATCAAAACACTAAAGTACAAGCAAACGACTCTAAATGAGACGTTGTAGAATATGTTACATTAATACATAAGTTTTCAAAAGTAATACATCATTAATGAGATCGCAACTTGTTTTGTTAGATTTTAAGTACATAATCATTATACAAAAGATAATGCAAGTAAAATCTTCATATGTGTAATTGCATGCGACTCGAGCTACTAAAGCATATCCTGCTGGGCCATCTGTACTGATCAACCCTACTGTTGCTGTGTACCTGAGAATGCATTACTAAAACAGGTCAACCAAAAGGTTGGTGAATCTCACAAGTGTATAGTAAGTACAGTTTGAACACATCAGCTTGTAAAATCATTGAGTAAATATTGCACAGTTGCAATAGTTTCCGTATATATTGCCATGAGCACCATAGTCGAAGCTTAACAATCATTGATTTTGCCCTCGTGAATGCTAATCCAGAACATTCATATGTAACGAGTAAGAAACACCCATTTATACCTGTATGTTCGGGGTAGTGCATGCTACCCTGGGTGAGGATTGTCAGTCCTAATGGATCCATTTACTAGTACTCGCGCTTAAGACCATAACTGACGACTATGATTAAAGGGACTTCATTGGATTAAATAAATCTCATGCAATCGATATACCAGTAAATCAGTTTGTAATCAAGTGTGTAAATACATGTGTTCGAGTAAAACAAGTAATGCATCTCCCCCAAAGTAAAGCAGTAAAAAGGGGCCGTGAGACTCACCTGATGAGCAAGCAATCCTAATGTGCGTGCGTGTTCCAACAGTAATCTCCTAATGTCCTAAACACGCAAGATTGTATGTTTGTAAGAGTACGCGTAATAATTCGTTTGTTTAGTTGTTCGTTAAGTTAATTACGTTCAATGTATTCGAATTGTATTACATTTGAAGTTTCATTATATCCGTTACTCTTTATTTCATAAGTTACAAAATTTGGCACGAGTCCGAAAACCGAAATATGCCATTTTCGACCCCTAGACGACCCGGGATGGCCTAAAACTGGCTAGGCTAAGGTACTTAGCCTTGACCATTTGGTTGTTTTTGAATGACCGAGCGAATTTGAGCCCAATCCGTTATAATAAAATTTTCATCGAGAAGCTACCCTGTTTAAGTTGTTAAATCGTCGACGTTTTCGAAAATTTATGTGTTCTGTTTTAGCTAGAATTCGCAGGGCTAGTTTATTGATCCGTTGGATCATGAAATATGACGGGGGAATCCGCCGTATTGGTTTGAATACGCCGTATTCAAAGGTTTCAAAGGGGAATACGCCGTATTCCCTTGAATACGCCGTATTCCGAGGAGGCTCGGGATAAAAATGTTTTCTGGGTGGGAATACGCCGTATTCCCTTGAATACGCCGTATTCCGAGGTCTGGTTCGAGTCTGTTCGTCCGATCATCATATAAATCCAGTTTTAAACCCATTTTCGCATACCAACAACTTAGTATAATGTTACTACATGCTATAATACGTATTTTAAACAAGAAATTAAAGAAAATGGTGAGTGATTCTTACAATGAAAAATTGGGATCTTGAGGATGACGATGATGATCCGATGATGATGATGATCACGATAATGATGATGATGAACAAGGATGGAGTTGATGATGATTTTGTTTATGTTGTTGTTGTTTGAAATTGAAACCGAGAGGAGAGAAAGAGAAGGAGCCGAGAGTGATCAAATGTGAAGAAAATAATTGAGGTCGGTTGTATATACCGGCCTCAATTATTGAGGTGGTTGGTATTTTTCGACCCGTGTTCGTATACCCGATCGTAATATAGTATAATATTTAAATATGATAATTTTCTAAATATTATTTCGTATGTGTTAACAATTGAAATATTTTATAAAAATACTTCCGATGAGATATAAAATATATCTTAGTTTAACTCGAAATACACGGATAGTTTTCTGTATCTAAAATGTATTTAAATTTCAAACGGAGTATATAATTATTATTCCCAATAATAATACTTTGTTTAAAAATGTTTTTCACCAAATTCTATTTTGGGTTTCTGCATTCTACCAGATTTGTGTACGTGTGATTATTATATAATCGTTTCGGTTTATATAATACTTCGTAATTAAAGTTCAAATTAGGACGGTAATTTGGGTCATTTTTGACCGGGTGTCACATCCTGCAATCTCTCTAAAGTCATCTGTTTCAATGCATTCAAAGGAATATAACCACCTTTTAGCTTTGCAATCAAGTTCTTCTTCATCTGAGCTTTTGTTGGTGGTTTTGCAGCCTTCTTCTTTCTTGCCTCTTCTGCTTTCTTTTTCTTAATCTGATCAACAAGATATTCAATATCATCATGTCTCTGCTCTTTCAACAAATATTCATCCCATTCTGCCACTTGCTCCTTTGTCATTTTCACAAACTTTCCTTCCTCAATCTCAACATCAATCAAGTCCTCTGCATTGAGCTCAGCCTGTAGTCTTTGTGCATATTCAGTATCATGAGCAGTTACTTCAGGTGGCACTGGTTTCTGCTTTTTCTTCTTTGGTTCTTCTACCAGTTTTCCCTTGCCCTTATCTTTTGGATCAATCTTTGGCAACTCTTTCTTCTGTTGAACAGGAGCAGCAACAGGTTCTCTAATCTGAAATCCAGGCAAAGATGGTTGTTGTGTAGATGTCTTCTTTGGACTTTCAACCTTCTTTCATGTTCCTGTTATCTTAGCAGTTTTAACTGGAATGCTCTTTTTCCTAGTCTTTTCAACTTGTTGTTGAGCATCAGTTTGAGCATCAGTCTTTGCTGTTTCCACTGCTATTTCTGGTTTATTTACCTCATCACCATCATCATCAATCTTCAACTCCTCTGTCTTATCTGCCATATCAACTTCTGCAGTTTTATCTACTGACCCAATAACCTCAGTATGTTCAGATATATTTTCATCTGCTACTGGATCATTCATCTCTGTTTCCACTGTCTCGTACACTGACTCATTTATTTCTGGCTCAGTTGGTGGTGTTGAAGGTGTATGCACAAACTCATCATCCTCTGGTTGTTCCATCTCCATTTCTTCATCAACCTTCTCATCATCATCCACCACCTTGTCATTCTTATTCCTCTTATCACCCAAATTTGTCCAGACCTTCTCCCCCTTTTTGAAAGCATTTTGTGTAAATTGATAAGCATCCTCAGGTTCAGAAGTATCATGAACCACATACTTCCTCCCTTTCTTCAAACACTTAATAACAATCAATTCCAACTGATGCACTCTCCTCTGCAACTGAGTTATAATTTCATCCTTAGCTTTATTCTTCTTCCTCTCCTTTACAAATTCAGCCCATACATAATCAACCATTTTCGTCAATTCTAAGTTAGTTCTAGCCTCAACACCTTCAGGATGTGAATCCTTTGGTGAATCATTGACATCATCAAACTCTGACTCATGCCTAGCATGATCATCAAAGTCCCCTTGGTTCTTGGTACTGGGACCACTAGGATCATCTACAGGTGTAGAATCATGTCCATGTGTTGCCTCTGATGGGGTCTTATCAATGTTATTTCTGTCCTGCTCTGCCAGTGGGCTAGAAGCAGTAGAAGCAGCCCTCTCAGAATGATCAACCTCCTCCTCATTGATCATCTGCTGTGATGAATCATTTGACTGAGACACCTGAGCAGCAGCAGCCTCAGATGCCTGTTTTCTTGCCTTTTTGGCTTTAGTAGATTTGGCTGTTGTGGTCCCTTGTTTTATTTTAATACCCCCAGCTACTGTGGGTTAAGAAGTGGTGGGTGGAACCATTCTCTCAGTAGTTTGTTCAGCTTCAGTTGGTGGTACTGATGCTGTGGTGGAAGGTGCAGGAAGCATTGTAGAAAATAATGCTGTAACCTTCCCAGAAAATTTAGTATCTCTCTTCATATTTACAAAAACTTTTGGTTTAAAAGAGACAATACCAATAACTTTCTCAAGTGCAGTTATATTAGGAATCTGTTCATTTAAGAATAACTGCACAAACCGTGGATACATCAAAAATTTAATCTTTGGCTGCTCAATGTTTCTAAGCATACCAGAAAATATCAGATTTGAAAAATTAAACCTTTGACCAGTTGTTAGACAAGCAATTGCATAAGCAATGTTGCTTCCAAACTGCTCAAAAGATGATCTTTTAGATGACAAGCAGTGTAAAATTGTATGTATTAAAAACCTCCACTGATGAGAAAATAAGGTTTTCTGAAAAGTAAAAACTTCAAAAGAACCCTCATAACCCATCAATCGTAAAGTATCATACATAACAGTATCATCTAAAGAAGTTATACCTGCCTCATCATCTAGTTGTAATGAAGCTCTAACAGTAGCTTCTGTAACTACAACACGTGTATCCATAACTTCTGAAATGATTCTTTTAATCCCCTGTTCCTCTTCTATTGATGCATTTACCCAGAAATTGTTTATATGATCGTGAGATATCCTGGGTGCCACAGTGAGAGCATGACGAATATGTGAAGCACGAAGAAAATCAATGATTTCCACATACTCGTTTGCCTCAGCAGGTTTCATCAAGAATGCGATCATATTATGATCTTTTCCAATTGGTAGTTGAACAATAGATGAAGTCGATGCCATGATAAGAAATCAAGTAATCGAAGAGAATCGAAGATGATTTTACAGAATTGAGAATCAATGAGACTTAGCGCAGTGGATTGTGTGTGTAATTTTGAAAGCGTAATGAAAAACCCTAAGTGTTGAGAGTTAAGTACTGAAATTAAATCAGTTGTAAGCCCTAATTTGATCAGATCCCCAATTATAACTAAAACAGTGTTAATTAAGTAAAATAACACGTTCAGTGATAATTGTGAAAATAACCATCAGTGGTAATCAACACTTGGTTATTCAAATGCATCATTTACATAATAAAGCTAGCAGTGCTCACTTGTACAAGCAGTACCATCCGACCAAGGCAGTGCTAACTTAATACAAGTAGTACTTCAGATCTAGCAAAATCATATAAACAAAGCAGTGGTTGAAATTTTTTTTTTTTTTTTTTTACCGAAAGATAAACTTCACAAGCAGTTAAACTCCATAAACACCTCCAGTAGTTAAACTTCAAGACATAGCAATATAACCTGCAGTGTTAATGCAAACAAAAATACAAGTATACAGTGTTAACTATATACTAACAGTGGTGAAATGATTATTACCACTGTTTATACTAAAAGTAGTAAACAGTGATAACGATACACATTACACACAATCAGTGTTTAATTAACAAATCAGTATTAACCCAAATTGAAATCACAGCAAATATTATTCACAGAAAGCAGTGATAAGAAAAATACTTAAGACAAATTGATCATTCCTATACTAGTAACCAAGAATGTGAATCTGCCTACATCAAAAGCTTTAGTAAACAGATCAGCAAACTGATTATCAGTATGAACTTTCAAAATTTGAATAAGTCGTTTCTCATTACAGTCTCTAATGAAATGATATCTGATTTCAATATGCTTTGTTTTAGAATGTTTAACTGGGTTATTAATAATACTGATTGCAGAACTATTATCAATAAAAATAGGAGTATTAAGAAAGGTAAAACCATAATCTAACATCTGATTCTGAATCCATAGCACTTGAGCACAGCAACTTGCAGCTGCTACATATTCTGCCTCTGCTGTAGATGTAGATACAGTGGTTTGTTTCTTGCATTGCCATGAAACCAATCTATCTCCCAAAAATTGACAACCTGCTGATGTAGATTTCCTGTCCAAATTAGCTCCTCCATAATCACTATCTGTGTAAGCTATCAGATCAAAAGAAGGAAATTTTGGATACCAAAGGCCCAACTTTGGTTGTCCCTTTAAATATCTAAATATTCTTTTGACTGCAAGAAGATGTGACAGCTTTGGTTTAGCTTGAAATCTTGCACATAACCACACTGCAAACATGATGTCAGGCCTTGATGAAGTGAGATACATAAGAGACCCGATCATTGATCTGTAAAGATGTTCATCCACACTCTCCCCCTCAAGATCTGCATGTAATTTCTTGTTTGTCTCAATTGGTGTGCTTGCAACTTTAGCATCTTTGTACCCAAACCGATACAGTATATCATTAACATACTTACTTTGATGAATAAAGATTCCTTCTTTCTGTTGCTTCACTTGCAGCCCCAAGAAAAATGTTAATTCCCCCATGGAGCTCATCTTGAACTTTTCATGCATAAGTGATTCAAACTCCTTGCAAAGACTATCCTTTCTTGAACCAAAAATGATATCATCTACATAGACTTGAACCAGTAGTATATCATTCTTAATTCTTTTAGTAAACAAAGTTTTATCTATTGCACCCCTTTTGAATCCATTCTGCAACAGATAATCTGAAAAAGTATCATACCAAGCTCTAGGTGCTTGATGTAATCCATAAAGAGCTTTTTCAAGTTTGAAAACTTTATCAGGAAACTTAGAATCTTCAAACCCTGGTGGTTGACATACATAAACCTCTTCCTGTATAGTGCCATACAGGAAAGCACTCTTAACATCCATCTGATACACAATGAATCCCTTGAATGAAGCATAAGCCAAAAACAATCTAATTGCCTCTATTCTTGCAACAGGTGCAAAAACCTCATCATAATCAATCCCCTCTTCTTGTGAATATCCCTGTGCAACCAATCTAGCCTTGTTTTTGATCACTATACCTCTTTCATCCTTCTTGTTTTTGAAAATCCATTTAGTACCAATTGCCCTCTTCCCTTTAGGCAAATCAACCAATGTCCAGACTTCTTGAATCTTAAACTGAAGCAACTCCTCTTGCATAGCTTCAATCCAACTAGGATCTCTCAAAGCTTCAGTAACCTTCTTTGGTTCTGTTTGAGACAGAAAACAGGCAAACAAAGAAGTATTAACAGCTTCTGTATCAAGATTTACTTCATCCTCATTTGCTGAAGCTTCAAACACCTAACTTTGATTTCTTGTTTTAACAGCAGATTCAATATCTCCTATTACATTCTCAAGTGGATGATCTTTATGAGTAATGTATTTAGATGCTGCTGTTTCTTGAATCCCCACCTCCAAGTTGGTAAAATTTCCTTCTTGTCCAGACTCACTACTTGACACTTCTCTTGCAATTCTCTTTGACACAGGAGTAGAGCTCATCAAATGTAGATAATTCAATTGTTCCTGCTCCTTGTCAAGATGCTTTGTTGGTGTCTGACCAACATCCACACCTGCCTTTGTATACTTCTGTACTGGACTCATATCACTGTCTTCTGCACTGTCTTCCATAACAGGTCTATCAGAATCATCAACATGAGTAAATGATGTTTCATCTGATTTTCCTGATTCCACATTCTGTGATGTCTGTGGTTGATCAGTTTCAAACACTTCTGGGGGATCAGGAGACCAAATTGGAAATAATATGTATTCCAATGAATCCTTATTCTTTCCAGCTGATATTCCTGAGTCTGATCTACCTTCTCCATCACCTGTTTCTGTATTTGTACCTGCACTTGTACCTGCACTAGTATCCACATTTGTATATCTAAAAGCAGTATTAAGTGCATCAATATCAAACAGTGATTCAGGACCTTTTCCTTCAAGATTAACAGTGTTTTCATTAAAAGTGATGTGCATTGATTCTTCTATGATCCTGGTCCTTTGATTGAATACCCTATAAGATTTACTTTGAATAGAGTAACCAACAAATATCCCCTCATCTGCCTTACTCTGAAACTTACCTAAGTGATCTTTGGTATTTAAGATTGTACAAGGACACCCAAAAGATTTTAAGAAACTAACCAAAGGCTTTCTCTTAAATAACAGTTCATATGGTGTCTTGTTATGAGGCTTAACAACTAATACTCTATTCTGAACATAGCAAGCTGTGCTGACTGCCTCTGCCCAAAAGGACATAGGTAGCTTTGCATCAGATAGCATGGTTCTGGCAGCCTCAATCAGTGTCCTATTCCTCCTTTCAGCTACTCCATTTTGTTGAGGAGTTCTAGGTGCACTAAATTCTCTCTTAATACCTTTAACTTCACAGAATTTATCCATCTCATGATTTTAAATTCTGTTCCATTATCACTTCTGATGATCTTTACTCTTTTATCCAATTGATTTTCCATCTTAGTTATAAATGATCTAAGTATTTCACCTGTCTCATCCTTTGTCCTAAGAAAGAAAACCCATGTAAATCTAGTGTAATCATCAATAATCACAAGGCAGTAAGACTTTTTCCCCATACTACTTATACTGGTTGGTCCAAATAAGTCCATATGCAATAAGTGTAAGGGTGTGCTATTTGTGTTCACAGATTTGGACTTAAATGAAGATTTGTGTTGCTTTCCCTTTTGACAAGAAATACAATGATCATCACATGAATAGACCTTTTCAGGCAAACCTCTAACAAGCTTGTTTTTGACAAGTTTATTAATGGTTTTGAAATTCATGTGACACATTCTCCTATGCCACAGTTCAGATTCATTCACACTTGCTTTAGAAATAAGACAGTTTAAATCAGGTTGAGGTGTCATATTTACTAAGTCACACTTATATACATTATCTTGCCTTGGAATTCTCATTAAAATCATGTTTTCAGGTATTTTGAATTCCTTGGACAAGATAAGGCATTCAGTGTCAGTAAAATGAACTGGGTTCTTTTTATCTGTGATTTGACTCACACTTAGTAAATTATACCTCAGTTGTTCCACAAAATAAACATTATCAAAACTTAGCTTTTCACTCTGAACTGTTCCTTTCCCTGTGATCCTTCCTCCTTTTGGATTGCTTCCAAAAGCTACATATCCACCATCAAAAGATTTGAAATCCTGTAGCTTTTCTTTGTCTCCAGTCATGTGCCTTGAGCACCCACTATCAATATGCCATAAGCTCTTTGGCTTGCCCTGCACAAACAGTCAAAAAGAGAATTAATTTCTCTTGGAAACCCAAACCAATTTGGCTTTGGGTTTCCCATGTGCATTCACATACTCAACTTTCTTGAAGATTATTGATTGTGATGCACTGTTGGAATTTGAATCTGTTAATTTATCAGACTTAATAGGTGTCCAAATCCAACTTATTTTAGACTTAACAGTGTTCTTTGGCTTAACAGTTTTAACTGTTTTACCAATTGAAGAGTCAGTGTTAATTTTGTTAACATTGTTTTTTTATTCAGTTACCACTGTTTTAGTCTTTAAACTTTTGGCTAAATTTGTTATTACTGTTGCAGTAGATTTACCTGTAGCAGTGCTTAACATGTTAGCCTTTGAGTTTATCTTCTGAACTCTGGCAGTACGATTAACTTTTGATTGAAAATTTTGTTTGTTAATCATATTTGCTTTTGTCCATGACTGTTTTCTAATCCTTTGAACATTCTCAGGATTATGATAACAGTCATATTGAAGATGACCCATTTTTCCACAGATAAAGCAAGACATTTCTTTAATCACAGTAACATTATTACCCAGTTTTTGTGAAATCATTTGATTCCAATTTCTTTGATTACCTCTGGGTTTTTGATTTTGAAAATTCTGTGAAGAAGAAGTACTTGCTTTACATTTACAATTAACACAGTTATTCAGAACAGATTGAACAACAGGTTTAGTGACTGAATTAACTGTATTACTAACATATCCTAACCCATGTTTAGATTTGTTAGTATTCAAGCTAACATTCTCTAAGTCCACCTTAGCCTTTTCCTTAAACATTTTCTTACCCTCTTCTAGTTTTTCAGTTTTAAGATTAGAAACTAGATCAGTAATTACTCTCTTCACATTCTCACATGTTGACTCAGACTTGGATGATTCAGATATTATACTCTTCTCACTATCAGATGTCCTATCACTCTGATCATCTTCCTCAGTCCAATCACTAATTTCACCTTCTACAAACAACTCATTATCTGATAAAATTTTAATTGGATCAGCCTTTTTAACCTCATCTGTCATTCCTCTTTTAAGTGAATTGATATCAATTTCACTTTTCGGAGGAAAGTAGGTGTGATTATAAGGTGGAGGTACATTATTGTACCCTAATCCAGTCTTAATTTTATCATGAATATGTGAATCAATAAGTTTATTGACACTCTTAGAAGCATATTCTAATTTATTTACATCAAGTCTTATGCTATCTCTTTCACATGTGACCTCAGTAAGTTTCTTAGATAACAACTCGACTTTATCTTTAAAAGTGTCTCTCTCCCACCTAGCATATTCAATGTCATATTTAAACTGTGTTGCATTGACTTCATATGCCTTTATTTGATTTTCCAGATTTTCAATGACTGCTATGGTATGTTTACTTTTGATTTCCCATTGTTTTAGTTCCTCACACACTTTTATATTATGATCCCTGTAATGTTTAACAGTTTGTTTACACACAGCAGAACATAATTTATTTTGTACCTCAATAGGAACTTCTGACTTTTTTTTCAGATTCTGCAATGGCCATGAGACATTGATTCTTCACAACATGTTCTTCTTGATCACTCCAGTCCCATCCACAGCCATCCATAGACACCAATGCATTTGCTGAAGCACCCTGAATTGGAATGTTTCTGGTTTGAGTTCCATTGCTTCCAGCTCTCTGACCATTACCATTCTGCTCTTGCCTAGGGTTTCTGCATTCTCTAGCAAAGTGTCCCATCTTGTGACAGTTGAAACACTCAATCTTGCTCTTATCAAACCAATTTGCATCATTCCTCTTGTATGCAAAGTTGTTTCTACCAGTCCTCTGCATGAACCTTTTTGCTCTCTGAGTAATCAATGCAATTTGCCACTTAATGTCCATCTCCTCTAGATCATCACCATCAAATTGTTCCAGATCTTCATTAGTAAGTGAAGAGTTCACATTACTTGCAAAGAAGGATTCTAATATCTGATCATTAGAACTATTTGATGATGATCCTGCTCCTCCTGAAACATAAGTAGAACCCATTTGACTTGATTATACCTTTGTTCCAGCCATAGACATAAAAGCAGCATTATGACTATATCCAGTTGCTTGCTTCTTACTTTCCACCTCAGACTCAAAGTTCCTCAGATCATTGTATATATCTTCTAATTCCTTAAATTCAATATCTGAACTCTGCCTCAATCCAACAGTGTAGATTGTCCATTCATCACCTAATGATCTTAAGAACTTTCTGTTAAGATCTTCTTTGTCAATCTTAACCTTGTGATTTTCCAATTCTCCAACTAATTTAGTAAACCTATCAAAGGTTTGAGTCAGAGTTTCAGTTTTCACATGGCTAAAATTCTCAAATTGTTGCATTAACAGAGATCTTTTGTTCTTTTGGTGTTATCATTACCACCAAATCTCTTCTCAATCGCCTCCATTAGTACCTTGGGATCTTCACACGAATCAAATCTGCTCTGATGCTCATTCGGAATGGATAGCAACAGAGTACTAAGAGCCTTGTACTCAGTAGATCTGATCTTTCTCTCTGCTTCAGATGTTGGTGGTGCTCTAGGCTGCTTTACACCATCACCATCAAGCGTTACTGGAATACCATTAACAACTACTTCCCACATCTGATAATCTGTGAGAAGCATATACTGCCTGATTCTGACCTTCCATAGGTCAAACTCATCAGGCTTAAGCATTGAAATCTTTGTTGCTTGAATTCCTTCATTACCTTCAGTCGCCATTGAAATCAAAACTTAATAAGAACTAAACCTCAGATACTAATACGAATAATCCCAGATCTTCCTGTCTTCAAAGCTTCACAGGCTCTGATACCACTTTGTTAGTCCCTGTTTAACTTAATAAACAATCTTATGTAATAAGCCTTGAATGTATTATTGAGAAGTTGCGGAATCACACTCAATAATATTAAGAAGATCAATGAATATTAATTAATATGATGAACACAATAATATACCGAAAGCTTCAATCTTATTAATGATATAAGACGAATACACTTGATGTATTAGGGTTACAGAAAACCTTGAAGCTGCGCAATTACGTTAACCTATCTAGGTCTAAAGGATCTCTATTTATAACACATAGAGTCCTATACAATCTCCTACAAATATGGAATAAAATAACTTCCATAACCGACTCATACTTATCACAAAATCATAAACAGTTGTAACTACCATTCTGACGTAAAACAGTTGTAACTGTTACACATTCAGTGGTAACTGCTTCAATTGTAACAAAGACTAAGTACAAATATATAACCAGTGTTAACTGTTTCATATATAACTAACAGTTACAAATACATAAGCAGTTTTAACTACTTACAGACACCTAACTATCAGTTGTAATCTATCTTCAATCAGTTATAACACTTGTCTTCTCTTCAGTTTTCTTCTATCAGTTGTAACTTCGTAAAGACAGTTTTAATCTTCAATACAAACAGTTTTAATCACTTGTACTCTATCTTCTCATCAACAACTTCAACTCAGACCTGAAACAGTTTTGACCCAACAAAAACACAATAGATTTAACAATCAACAAACTCACTTATATTCGTAACGGACTAGAATTTAACATACAATACACTTAGGAAAAATTGAGAACATTATACACTACAACAAAATGAAGCTAATGCAACACTCATAAAGTGTTGCATTATGCCTTAAAAGTGTTGCATTAGGCCTAATGCAACACTTTATCAAGTGCTGCTTTAGCCAACGTCGCCTTAGGTCTAAAGCAACACTTTTTCCAGAATATGCAACACTTTTTGAAAATGTTGCTTATGTTTAGAAGATGCAACACTTTTAAAAGCAACACTTTTTAAGCTAAAACAACACTTTTTTATTTACTTGGCACCTATAAAGTAGACAAAATCAATAACACCCAAACGAGTTCTAAAAGTACGGAGTACATACATGGAGCTCTTAGGCTAAGGTAAAAATATGGCAAAATATGAGCATACCTTGGCAATGTTAGAAGCAACAAGTTCAATACGGGTTGAGCATCATCAACAACATTAAAGTATTTCAATGTATCTCAAAGTTTCCTTCAACCAACTGTAATCAAAAATACAATATGCTAGATATTAAGTGATTATTATTATTACCATGAACAATATAATAAAATGCAAAAGATTTGTCCATAATTTTTGTAATTAGATGTAAAAATTGCCATCAATATTACTCAAAGAGTTTTGCCAACTAAGACTATTTAAATTAAAGGAACTAAGCAAAACTTACGATGGCAGATTTTGCACACTTGATGAATCCAATGGTGTCTGTACCACACCACACTACTCCAAAAAAGAAACAAAATTTAATGGCAAGCAAAGAAGAAATCATATTAAATATCCCTAGAACAAATAATTAAAAACTAACTATCATTTTTAACCAATTGAGACTTAGTTCATTCAATATATACACAAGTAACTTGAACGATATTAAAAACGAATTAAAGAGAAGAAGAACGAATTAGCGGAAGCTTTTTTCTAATTGCAAATCATAAAAACGAAAGGTACAAAATTCTAACCGTAAGTATCCCTATTTATAAGCAAAAACAAACGACTTCCTAATCCTAATCATACTCCAATAACTAATACTTGCATAATACTTCTGATATAGATAACCTACTACCCTTAGGAGTTCTAATCATATTTCTAACATAACTAAAGAGAAAACTTCAAAACGATGTAATGTAATGCTTATAATGGTACAAGGGTATCCACACATCTGTTCTTATTGCAGGTCCTTTAGAGTCAAATGAGATAAAACCTATCTTTCTTGTTGTAATTGCACATACAAAAACTAATGGCTGATTAAATAATGAAAAGTGTAAAATCAGTACAAACTACATGAAATTGAGATGAGAATACACCACCAAATTATTATCGTAGACAGCAACTAGTTGTGTATTACAATCAACAAAAGATATATAACTTTCAACATTCAAGATTATAATAGCCTATCTCAATATAAATTTAAAATTAGTTAACTTAATAAAGACAAACAAATCGTCAACATATGTACCAGTAAAACCCCCAAATCCAGATATAATTGCAAAGATAAAATAAATAAAAAATCAAAACGATGATGTGAGCCTTAAACTGATGGATGGAGAAGAATCCAGAAACAAATTAACTAATCGAAGCAAAAACCCAAGCACAACTTATTAAAATCTATTAAGAAAAATAAAAATAACCAACACAGGCAAGAACTTATACCTTAAGCGAATAAGTTACGAGTATTTATTATGCATCTATGGAGATCATGATGGAGAATTAAACTGTCAATCGAGTGATTTAGATGTGTTTGGGGAGAGAGGTAACCAATTTTGGATATTGAAATTTGAAAAGAATAGAATTAATTGAAACGTGGGAATATGAATGGGGGATCTTTAAAGACCTTTTGCTTGTTTTAAAAATTCCAGCCCGCCCATATTAGCCCGCCATTATTTTAGTCTGCGTATATTTAATTAATTTAATTTTAATGTATATTAGAATATTAATTTAAATGTAATGAAAATATAAGCCCACTATTCTTAAATCTTCAAATGTAAAAAAACGTTGGTTTATAAATTGAAGTAAAGTTTATATAGAAAACAAATTAATAAATTAGAATAGACTAGCCTTGAACCCGAGCATGCGGCAGTAATATTTTGAAAAAGATTAACCGATGTGGTCAATTTAAATATTTTCGGTGTAGTCTAATAGTTTCGGTGGTACTTTATATTTTTCTAAAAGAATACATTTCGAAAATACGATTCATTTGACTTTAGAAATCCATAAAGCATAACCAAATTAATTACAAAACCTAATTAATTTAAAAGATACACAAGGTAATATCAGTTGCCAAATTTTGTTTTAACGTAATATGCATAGATATGAAAGGAAATAATACACATTATTGATTTAAACTGTAGGGGCAAATATGGGACAAAAGATGAAAAAAGGTTTATAAGTGTTTTAGATTTAAGTGTCACCAAGTAGATTGAGGTGCATAAATGATAAATGATTGTACTTATTAAATCACTACATGAGCCCTATAAAGGTTGATATGTTTAAAGAGAGTTCTTATCATCATCGTTATTGACTTATTGTTTCTCTAAAATTTATTTGTGCTCCGTAATTTTCATTTCTTTACGTACATATATCATTGGAAATATCTTTTATATAGTTGTATTGTGATAGTGATATTGTGATAGAAAATGCAACACCTTAAATTAAGTGTTGCCTTTAGTCCTTATAATATGTAACACTTTTTAAAAGTGTTGCATTTTTTCAATGAAAATTGCAACACTTTCTAAAAGTGTTGCATTAGAATTACAAATGCAACACTTATTTGAAAAATGTTGCTTTATAATCAATCTTTCCAAAAAAGCAACAATTTTAAAAAGTGTTGCTTATGAAATGTTGCATTAGACTCATTTTCTAGTAGTGATAGAAGTTTAAATCTTTGAGACTCATTTTCGCATAATTTAAATTTCATTACGTCACGTTGAACCTAACGGTGATTGTTCCGCGTTAAATGAAAATTTTCAGTATAGGAACTTCATACAAACTCTATAGAATCAACAAACCGTACACTAGTATAAAGAACAAATATTTTTCACTTATTTGGTCAAGACCATTCCTTAATAATTGTCTATTCTTCTACACCTATATTTCAGCTACAAGTCAAGTATGCGTGAGCCACAAGTATGGCTTGCTACACAACACAAATATATTTTGATAAATCAAAGTCTAGTACAAAGCAATGGGAATTAACAACACGACGGGTACAGGATGCACATATTACATATTACCATCACTATTTCTAACAACATACTACTTTTGGTAAGAACCCCTTACTATTCCTAAATAACAAAACAACTTTTCATCTTTAAACTTGTATGTGAAACAAATATAAATTCTCAAAGTGAGCGAAGAACCGATAAACTTAAACTCAGAGATATTCGGATCGTCAACAAATTTTTCCTTGAGACTTTCCGGAAAATCTAGTCGAAATACCTACCCTTCGACATATATGAAATTATTTTCCGGTGAGAACCATTAGTTGTTAAAATTTCCCTAACGTGCGGAATGTAGAACTGATGTCCTATCTCTAGAAACAACGACTTTTTAAATCAACATCAAGGTTCGCATAGGTGTACAGAAAAATCGAACATCAAACAAACTATAAATTGAGTTGAGGTATCACAAAGAAGTTATACCAAAGACGACGTTTGGGACTCGATATGGTTATGCCTCTCGGTCCAAAAGTTGTGTCTGTGGTATCCATGGGAGTTGGAATTAAGGAAGAGTCTTTTAGATGTTGAGAAAACACTTGCAAACACCAACTTCTTGTACTTTCTTAACGAACCGAACGAATTCGTATTATAGGTTTAGCATATAGGTTTGTTAACTTATCAATCGAAGGGATGGATAGAGCAAACGGAGTTCGCAATACATAATCAAGTGATGAGTCTCTTATGGTTTCACACAAAACGAAACATAGTAATGTGTAGTGGAATAAAAATCAAGATGGAACTTAAAACAACACTTTGTCATATAACCGGTAAGGATACGATATAACGTTAGGCGAGAATTCGAAATCACTTGGGAACGAGAGGATCATAAGAAACTAAGAACCCATGTCTAATCCATAATAACATTTTTAGTAATAATTTCAACATAATTTCGGGACGAAATTCCCTAAACATGGGGATAGTGTGACAACTGTCACCAAACCGTTATCGTAGTTCAAATCGTAAAAACACATTTTTGTGAAAAGACTCATATTAGGGAGTTATTTACATCAAAGTCTTCGTTTTTGAAAAACGAATCCAACGCAAAAAGAATCATCGCAATACGACGTGTAACGAAGAAGATATGAAGCAAAACGTAAACGTATAATAAAATAATTCGAAGTTAATTGCGAGGCTGCACCGTTCGGGCCATAACTCTCTCATCCGGCCTCGGATTGAGTTGATTCAAAAGGCCAGATGACCGGAACACATAGGACTATAACATATCCAAAATTCAGATCGTTTGAAGAAATTTAAGCCCAACATCCGTCTGGACAAAGCCAACCTCTGGTTGGAATACGTCTCAAGCCCAAGCCCAAGCCCAAAATCGTATAAATGCTACCCTAAAACAAACCCTAAACGTTTTCATTTCTTCCATCCATATTCATCATCATTATCAATCGCTTTTGTCATCATTATACTCTATTCTCAAGGGTTTTAACCCCTTGATTCATCATATCAACCAAAAGATTGTAAACCTGATGATCTCAGATTCTGTCTCAAAATTTCAGTCACGAACAGAGGCTGATTTGACCCATTTACATTCATTTTCAGGCTTCGGTCAAAACTAGAAAGTTGTAGATCTTGATGTTTTACTTTTAATAAAAGGTTTCGGCCTCTGAAACGCATTAGATTATTTTATAAAATTTATTTCTTAAACTGCTGCTGTGGGTGACGAATTTTCAGAAACTTTGGTAAGTTTTCGATCCTATAACTCTTGTATACGTTTGATCTACTCCTAAAAACGAATTCTAAGGTATATAATCTCAGTATTTACAGATTCTAAAGAGGGTTTCCGTGCGGTTATTCGAAAGTTGGTATTATTCTTATCCGATTTCATTCGTTAACATTCGATTTCGAGTGATTCGTTATTATTGTT
The DNA here is from genome assembly GCA_949592205.1 of Helichrysum umbraculigerum. Classification (NCBI taxonomy): domain Eukaryota; kingdom Viridiplantae; phylum Streptophyta; class Magnoliopsida; order Asterales; family Asteraceae; genus Helichrysum; species Helichrysum umbraculigerum. The sequence continues at coordinate 124,076,165 of CATIUR010000001.1, read as the reverse complement.
TTTATTCGGTTCAATTCCATTGTGTTCCGGGTAAATGAAATGGTTAGGATATTGATAAGATCAGTTCATATGATGGTAGAATTAAGAGTTTTGATTTTGGTTGCGGTTTGGATTGATTATATGAATGTTTAGGGTTGATTACTCAAAACCCTAATATGTCCAGATTTGTGTGTCGGTTTGGGAAGCTTGTAACTTGGTCATTTCAGGGTGATTTTCGATGAAACAGGAGTCTATTAAGTATTTTGAGTCTATCTTCAAATGGCATTGGTTTCATGGTTAAATGTTGAGTATAAGTCCTGATGAACGCCAAAATCTGCTATTTTATAGTACTAATTTCCCCTTAGTTTGATTAATTTCTTATGCATTTGATTTGAATTCGATACTCAATTCGTTCATATTTGCATTTAGGAATTTTATGGAGCTTGAATTATAAAAGAAGCGGAAATCGAGTGAATATCGAAGAAAAGTTGTTAAAAAGGGTAAAGGTTGAAGAAAGGAGGTCGATTGGCTGAGAAGTTGTAAATTTCAATCCATATGGTGTATGGAATCCATACAGCGTATGGATCAGCTGAGCCGGGCCGCCAGAAGACGCGGGTCAGATCCATGGGCTTTGCAATCCATACGGCGTATGGAAATCCATACGGCGTATGGATCACCTCGGCAGAAACCCTAAAAAGCTCATTTTGCCTCATTTTGCATAACTCTTCACCATTCTTTTTCTCTAGACGATTTTCTTTCATTCTCAACCCTATTTCCAGAGATTTAGAAGGAGGAATAGCAAGAAGATTGAAGGGTTTTCATTCGTTCATTCATTATTTCACGATTTCGGTTCGAATTCATTTATTTCTTTCATTCGATTATGATTATGATGTTGAATTTGAATCTGATTTTCTGTTATAATATGATTGGCTGGTTCTATTATGTGTTTGCTTAGATGAGAATACTTAATTGACGGATTGATTGTTATAATTGCGAATGTATCGGATTTTATTCAATGTTTATGTGTTTATTCGTTAATCCTTGGGTATTTAATGATTGTTGCTGATTACCTAGCGTGAGTTCATAATCAGTTGCGATTGATTTCCTATTGGTTGTGAATTTATTGATAGTTGTTGATTTTGGTTGATAATTATTGCCGAATATATTGAGTTTGACGGGCTAGGGTTAATAGTTAGTAATGATTATTAATGGACGAGATAACTTTAATCGGTTATAGACTTTGTTGATTCAAGTCAAAAGAATAAATCAAATAGACGGTGTTGAATTAATTTGAAATACAGTTTTGTGGACAACGTTAAATTGAACTGTTAATGTGTTGAAAACAACCTTGTGTCTTTCTTAATTGTATTGAATTCAGTTTATCTTGTAAGGAGGATTGATATATTTGAAAGGGCACGATAGAATCCATACGTGAGCAATTGAATGAAATGATATCCGGATTTTAAGGAAACTAGTCTAAGCAAATGCATTTCTTTTACCATCTGAATTAAACCTTTTATTTTAATTAAGTTATTTTAGTATTTCTCTATTTTAATAAATTAGTTTTCTTTAATTAATCATTTCTTTTATAATTGTTACTTATTTGTTCGTCCGGAACTAAAACGTCCCCACTTTTACTGCTTTAATTAATTGTAGCAATTTCCAATTTGTTAATATTGACATCCGTTCCCTGTGTTCGACTCGGACTTACTGAGCTATACTATATATGATCAGGTATTCTTGCCTGTGTTGTGTATAGTAAGTTAAGTATTTTCCATTTTTAAATTAAAACTCCGTTTACACGACATCAAGTTTTTGGCGCCGCTGCCGGGGAGCGGTTTGTTTTAATTTGACAAATTGGAACTTGATCTTTGTATATTGTTATTTAAATTCAGTTCTGCTTTATTTATTTTTCGAATTTTATTTTTGTGTTTAGGATTGTTTAGTAAATAGTTCAATTAGGGTCTTGTTCTACTGATTCGGGAATTATATCACAGGAAGTTTATGACCCGATCAAGGAATCCTCATCTCGCTGATCCTTTTGAAGATCCTGAAAGAGTTTTTCGTCAGAGAAGACGGTTTGCTTCAGTACCCCCCAACTCAAGTTTACACCACAACCTTCCATCGTATTTAGAAGGAGATTTTGGAGAGTATCTTCGGTCCTTATTCGAACCTCTGATTAATCAGGCAGACCCAAGAGACGCAATGGCAGAAGATATCGCCAACATAACGCTCGAAGAGTATTCGAGTCGGATGCGTAATGACCGTGGCACTGGAGTAGTAAGGCCAGCGATTGCACAAGATGTGGAGTTTGAAATCAAGGGACAGTTCCTCAAGGAGCTTAGGGAGAATCCTTTCCGAGGAGAAGAAAGGGAAGATGCTAATGATCATGTGGAGAAAATCGTTGAGATAGCCGATATGTTCAACGTTCCTAACATCACACGCGATCAAGTTATGCTCAGGGTATTCCCAATCACACTCAAGGGAGCTGCTAAGAGATGGATTCAAAACGAGCCAGCTGGATCCATAACCACATGGGAAGACCTTCGCACGAAGTTTCTGAAGATGTATTGTCCTCCTTCCAAAACTTTGAAGATGATTGACGAGATCAGAAATTGCAAGCAGGAAATGGATGAGTCACTACACCAAGCTTGGGAGAGATATAAGGACTTGATGCATAAATGCCCGCAGCACGACCTGAACGATCAGCAAGTCGTGAGTATTTTCTATAAAGGAGTGGATCGTGCCACGAGACAGCAACTGGATTCTCAAGGGCCTATTCCCAAGAAAGTCCCTCGTGATGCGTTGACTGCCATTCGCGATCAAGCGAAACACTCTCAGTTATGGGATGATGGCACTTCTAGACGGAAGAGGTCTGTGAATGATGAAGATGGATTTACAGCCATCACCGCTAAGTTAGATAACATGGGCAGAGATATCAAGAAGGTTACTGAGACTGTCCATGCTATACAAGTGGGATGCGACAACTGTGGAGGAAGCCATTTAGTAAAGGATTGCCCCGAGACGCGAACGGGAGAACAGACTGAGGAAGCCAAGTATGGAGAAGCTCAAGCACCATATCGTCAGGGCGGTGGAAACTTTTTCAGAAGGCCTTATCAAGATGGAGGGCGACCGTTTCGCCAAACTCAACCTGGATTTTTCACCAAGGAGCAGCCAGGTGCCTCATCTTCAGACAAACAAGCTAATTTAGAAGAAATGATGGGTAAGTTTCTCACGTCCAATGAGAAATTCATTACGAGCTCTGGACAAAGAATGGATGCCACCGACGCTGCATTGAGAAACCAAGGAGCTGCGATTAAGCAAATTGAAGGGAATGTTTCCAACATAGCCAAAGTTCTTCAAGAAAGATTCCCTGGTACCCTACCTGGATACAATGAAACCAATCCACGGGATCAGGCGAAAGCAGTGATCACCCGGAGTGGAAGGGGTTTTGAAGACCCCATTCCAAAGAAGAAACCTGTTTCTCAACCCCTACCGCAGAAAGAGAAGGAAGTAGAAGTTGTGGAAAGTCCCAAGGTGGACACTGAGGCTGAACAAATTGCAAGAGATAAGCAATATGCTAAGGAGCATGCACGTCCGCCACCTTATCCAGCAGCTTTGAGAAGAGGGAAAGATGATGCTCAATACCACCAGTTCCTAGAGAATCTGAAGCAACTGCACATTAACATCCCATTCGTGGAAGCCATTGCTCAAATGCCAAAGTATGCAAAGTATCTGAAGGAACTTTTAACTAATAAGAGCAAGTTGGCAGAGGCGACCACGGTGACAATGAACGAGAGATGTTCAGCAGTTATGCAAAATAAGCTTCCACCGAAAGTGAAAGACCCTGGGAGTATTACCCTTCCTTGTCTGATTGGAAGTTTAGACCTTACTCATGCATTGGCTGACTTGGGGGCAAGCATATCAATAATGCCTTATACTATGTATGCCAGACTTAAGCTGGGGGAACCGAAACCAATTAGAATGTGCATTGAGTTAGCAGATCGTTCAGTTCAATATCCTAGGGGTATGGTGGAGAATGTGCTAGTTAAGGTGGATAGGTTTGTTTTTCCGTGTGACTTCATCATTCTGGACATGGTTGAAGATAAAAAGGTACCTATCATTTTGGGAAGACCTTTTCTAGCTACATCAAGGGCATTGATTGATGTTCATGATAGAAAAATCACTCTGAGGTTAGGAGAAGATGAAGTAGTGTTTGATGTCAACAAATCAATGCGATATCCTGCTGCAGTTGATGATACGTGCTACTTTGTGAGTGCCAGAGAAATGACTGATGATGAGGAGTTCCTTCAAAGTCTCATGGAAGATGAAGATCTAGATCCCATGATTCTGGAAGGATGGACGGGAAGCATAGAAGCAATTAGAGATATTGAAGAATTCGATAAAATGCTTGAGGAGTTAGAGTTCGAGAGTGATGAGGAAGTAGAAGGTGATCAACCAACTGAGAATGAAGAATCGGTTGAGACTAATGGTATTTTAGTCAAGAAAGAGACTCGCATTACTATGCATGGGATTCCCTGCTCACGAGAAGAGGTGTTGGCATGTAAATCTTCTTTTGAAGAACCACCAAGGTTAGAATTGAAAATTTTACCGACTCATTTGGAATATGCATACCTACAAGGAGAGTCGGATTTGCCAGTTATCATTTCATCCAAATTATCAGCAAACGAGAAAGAAAGTCTGCTAAAAGTTCTGAAGGAACATAAGCATGCTATAGCTTGGACGATTGGTGACATCAAGGGAATTAGCCCATCATATTGTACACACAAGATCCTTATGGAATATGATTTTAAACCAGTTGTGCAACCATTAAGACGATTGAATCCTAAGGTTACGGATGTTGTGAGGAAGGAAATCATTAAATTGCTTGACTCTGGATTGATATACCCGATTTCTGATAGTCCATGGGTCAGCCCCATTCATGTTGTGCCTAAGAAAGGAGGTATGACAGTGGTTGCTAATGAGAAGAATGAGTTAATTCCCACAAGAACTGTTACTGGATGGAGGGTTTGCATCGATTATAGAAAGCTGAATGATGCGACACGCAAGGATCACTTTTCTTTGCCATTCATTGATCAGATGTTGGAACGTCTAGCTGGAAAAGAGTATTATTGCTTTCTAGACGGATTCTACGGGTACTTCCAAATCCCAATTGATGCAAATGATCAAGATAAGACTACTTTCACCTGCCCATTCGGAACTTTCGCTTATCGGAGAATGCCTTTCGGTCTGTGTAACGCGCCCGCCACATTTCAACGGTGCATGATGGCAATATTCCATGATATGGTAGAAGACAGCATGGAAATATTCATGGATGACTTCTCTGTGTTTGGAGATTCTTTTGATAAGTGTCTGATGAATTTGAAGAGGATGTTGCAAAGGTGTGAGAGTTCCAATCTCGTTTTAAATTGGGAAAAGTGTCATTTCATGGTACGAGAAGGAGTTGTGTTGGGGCATAAAATTTCAAGAGCTGGTATTGAAGTTGATCAAGCGAAGATTGAGGCCATAGCAAAGCTACCTCCTCCAACAAATGTTAAAGGAATACGAAGTTTCTTAGGACATGTTGGGTTCTATAGAAGATTCATCAAGGATTTTTCAAAGGTAGCACGTCCTATGAACAAGTTGTTGGAAAAGGAAGCTAAGTTCGAGTTTTCAAGGGAGTGTCAAGATGCGTTCAAGATTTTAAAGGAGAAATTGGTATCTGCACCAATCATGATAAGTCCGAATTGGGATCTTCCATTTGAATTGATGTGTGACGCCAGTGATTACGCTGTGGGAGCAGTTTTGGGTCAGAGGGTTGATAAGAAGTTTCAACCTATTTACTACGCAAGCAAGACTTTGACGAGTGCACAAGAGAACTACACTACGACTGAGAAGGAATTGCTCGCTGTTGTTTTTGCGTTTGATAAGTTTCGCTCTTACCTGGTTCTGTCAAAAACGGTTGTTTTTACCGATCACTCTGCATTAAGATACTTGTTTGGGAAACAAGATGCAAAACCAAGGTTGTTGCGATGGATTTTGTTATTGCAGGAATTTGACATTGAGATTCGTGATAAGAAGGGAGCGGAAAATCTAGCTGCAGATCATCTGTCCAGACTGGAAAATCCGGAATTGGATAAGTTGGATGAAACGGAAATTCGAGATAAGTTTCCCAACGAAAGCTTGTTGAAAGCAATTCTGAATGAATTTCCATGGTTCGCTGATATTGCAAACTTTCTAGTTACAAAGACTCTGCCACCCGGATTGGATTTTAACCAAAGAAAGAGGTTTTTCTCATCTTTACGTTATTACTTTTGGGAAGACCCATATCTGTTCAGACAGTGTGCTGATGGAATTGTTCGACGATGTGTAGCTGGAGAGGAATGTGATATTATCTTAGAGCACTGTCATGATGGCCCGGCTGGAGGACATCATGGTCCAAACTACACTGCAAGGAAAGTGTTCGAGGCAGGTTTTTATTGGCCAACAGTTTACAAGGATGCATTCAAGTATGTGAAGGAATGCGATGCCTGCCAACGTACTGGGAGAATTTCAAAGAAGGATGAGATGTTGCAAAATCCAATTATGGTAAGCGAGATTTTTGATGTCTGGGGTATAGACTTTATGGGCCCGTTTCCACCTAGCAATGGAAACAAATACATCATTGTGGCTGTAGATTATGTCTCTAAGTGGGCCGAAGCGAAGGCATTACCCACGAATGATGCTCGCGTTGTGGTAAATTTTCTCAAACAGTTATTTTCGCGCTTTGGAGCACCAAAAGCTTTAATTAGTGATCGAGGAACACATTTCACAAATTTGCAATTGGAAAAAGTGCTGCGAAAGTACGGAGTTAGACATAAGTTTTCAACTGCTTATCATCCACAGACGAGTGGTCAAGTGGAAGTGACTAATAGAGGGTTGAAGCGTATTTTAGAACGTTCAGTTGAAGGTAACCCTAAGAATTGGTCATACAAGTTAGATGATGCATTATGGGCGGCACGAACAGCATTTAAGTTGTCAGTTGGAACAACGCCTTATCGCCTTGTTTATGGAAAAGCTTGTCATTTACCTTTTGAGTTAGAGCATAAAGCATATTGGGCTTTACAGAAGTGCAATCTTGATGAGAAGTTAGCTGGAAAGGAGAGAATGGAACAGTTAAATGAGTTGGATGAATTAAGAATAAATGCTTATGACAATTCGAGATTGTTCAAGGAGTGAACTAAGAAATGGCATGATGCCCGTCTTAAGTCGAACCATACATTCGAGAAAGGTGATAAAGTTTTATTGTATAGTTCTAGATTGCATCTGTTTCCAGGAAAGTTAAAGACACGATGGACTGGCCCATTTGTTGTTGACAAGGTTTATCCGTTTGGAGCTGTTGATTTGCAAGGATATTCTGGAAAAACTTTCAAAGTCAATGGAAGTAGAGTGAAGAAGTACTATGGTGATATGAGGGACTCCAAGCGTGATTTGGAGATGGATTTGAATTAAGTGGTGAAGCAAGATGTCGAGCTTACCGACGTGATAAACAAAAGTGCTTTCGGGAGACAACCCGTTATTTTGTTAATTTGTATTTGGTTTTATTGTTTTTGTTTGCAGGTTTGAACTTTATGGGTGTGTTCTCTGGAAACCCTCACGAGACTACAACTCGTCCACTCGGGATACCGAGGGGTTTAAAGGCTTATTGCACGTGCTAAATGCAATCGTGTTCCCTACGGAAGTGTGCTGTGTATTTTATTTTTGAATGAAGTCCTTCAAGCAAATTGCCTTCAAATCAGGGGAGTTTTCTGTTTCACTTCTTTTCTATTCCCTTTTATTTTTATTTTCTTTTGCAATGAGGACATTGCATATTTCTAAGTGGGGGATGGGGGGAAAAGAAGTCTAGTTGTCCTTAATTTATGAATGGTAGCTATTGAGAAATATTGAGGTTAAGAGGCATTCTACGTGTTAGTCATTTTTCAACCCAAATTTTTGTTTTAAAATTGTTTTCTATGTAAATTTTAGCAATCTTGTAACATGCTTTGGGAATGCAAGGAATGAAATAATCGTAAATTTTAATATTAGATAGTTCATCTTATGATGTATCGATAGACAATCTATACGAAGGGTATTGAGCTAGTAAGAAATGTAATGAATTAAGTAGGGATTTATCCTATGAGGATCTTTTAGCAAAGTATGACCGTAGTCTTAATTCTTGTATGATAGCGTGTTATAATCCATAATTTTGGGATCCTAATAATCATCATTTGGGAATATACTGGGTGTTGTCTCCTCTGTTGTACGAAAGTACAGACCTGGTTTCCGTCAGTATATTTGATATCAAAATAGATAAAAATAAATGAGTACAAAAGACTCATAAATTGAAAAACCAAAGCCAAGTTATGTCGCTCTGTTGTACTAAGGTACAGACCTGTCACCAATGTCTTGGTTTGAAAAATGATTGATTTATTTGGATGTTCATTATTTGGATAATTGTGATACGTTATCTATACGAGAGTATTTTTCTATTGATAATCAAGGGTAAGGCCTGCTAGAATAATAACAAGTCGAGCTCAATTTCTGAATTTTAGATTGTTTAAGTGGACAACAATATCGGTAATCTGAGTGAATTATCTTTTATGGGTAATAATAATCAGTTAGAATGGCTTCCCATGTAGAGTTTCTTGATTGCTGAGTTTTAAGGAAGAATCGATTTTAAGATGAAAAATTTGGTTTGTCGAATGCTGTGTAGTTTGTAAGTCCTTTTATCCATTGTTTGCCGTTCATATTTAAGGTTTTGAATTTTTGAATCACCAGTCTACTTGAGGACAAGTAGGATTTAAGTGGGGGATGTTTGATGAACGCCAAAATGTGCTATTTTATAGTACTAATTTCCCCTTAGTTTGATTAATTTCTTATGCATTTGATTTGAATTCGATACTCAATTCGTTCATATTTGCTGTTGAGACCTGAGATATTGTCATATCTGCTCAGAATACAAGTATGATTGCCGCTGTTAGAAGAAGTTCACCACTGTTAGAGTTTTTGTATTGACAGTGCCACTGTCAATTAGTTTTAGTCTAACAGTGCCACTGTTGAACATGTAATTTGTATTGTGTATATACTCAACCTCTGTTAGTAATATACGAGTACTACCCCTGTTAGTTATATAGACAACCACTGTTGGTTAGATATAGTCGGTTAGAGAGAATTATGGAATAGATAGGATTTCATAATAGTTTGATTCTGTAAAGGACTCTATATGTTTTAAATAGAGATCCTATAAAACCCAAAAAGAGGACGAGTCATTCTAGTTCTTAGCTTCAAGGTTGTAAACCCTAACACAATTGTGTGTTCGTATTATTGATAATAATATTGAAGCTTTTGGTTAGATATTATCTTTACAAGTTTGTTCTTCAAGTTATTAATAAACTATTCCGCAAGCTTATTAATAATCAATCAAAGTAATACATACTAAGATCTCATACTGGGATCATCAAGTGGTATCAGAGCTTGATATTGCTTTGATCTTGAAGAAGGTAATTGAATTTCGCAGCTTTTTCAACAAATAACAAGATGTCTACTGAAACAATGGAAGGTATACAAGCTACAAAGATTCCCATGCTCAAACCTGATGAGTTTGAGCTATGGCAGACTAGGATTAGGCAATACATGTTGCTCACGGATTATATGATGTGGGAGGTGGTTACTAATGGACCAAACTATCCTAAGGATGCAGATGGTAAAAAGAAGGAAAGACCACCACCAAAGACTGATACAGAGAGGAAAGAAAGAGCAACAGAGTGGAAGGCATTAAGTACTCTACTTTTGTCTATTCCTAATGAGTATCAAAGGAAATTTGAAAACTGTGAAGATGCTAAGGTTCTCATGGAAGCAATTGTTAAGAGATTTGGTGGTAATGACAACACCAAGAAGAATAAGAGATCTCTTCTCAAACAACAATTTGAAAACTTTGCAGGTGTAAAGTCTGAAACTTTGACTCAGACTTTTGACAGATTTCAAAAACTTGTGGGTGATCTTGAAAATCACAATGTCAAGATTGATAAGGATGATTTGAATAGGAAGTTTCTAAGATCACTAGGCACGGATTGGAATATGTACACTGTGGGACTTAGACAAAGTGCAGATCTTGAAGAAAAGGAGATTGAAGATCTATACAATGATCTGAGAAACTTTGAGCCTGAGGTGTTGGCTCTAAAACAGTCCAATGGTAGCTCTAACAATGCTGCTTTTGTGTCTGCTGGTGAATCTGGTAGTTGTAGCACATCTGGTGCTAATGATAATGTCTTGGAAGCTTTCTTTGCAAGCCATGTGAATTCATCCTTAACAACAGAGGATTTGGAATAGGTTAATGAAGAGGATCTTGAAGAGATGGATTTGAGATGGCAGATGGCTATGATTACTATAAGGGCAAAAAGGTTTATGCAGAGGACAGGGAACAGAAACTTTACTTACAAGAGAGATGGTGTAGCTGGTTTTGACAAGAGCAAGGTAGAGTGTTTCAACTGTCACAAGATGGGACACTTTGCTAGAGAATGCAAGAGCACACAGGCTGGAGGATCTCAGAATACTTCTAATGGTATTGTAAGAAATAGTTCTGGTCCACAAAGAAGATTGGTACCTGTCGTCACCCCTATTGGTCGGACGGATTTGATTCCGGTCGTTGATCCAACAGCAATAGAAGCGGCGAACAATGAGTTTTAAATTTGTAGAGCAGGGGAATCCTAAGCTGTATACTATTGACAGACCTAAAAGGGCAGCAAGTGGTATGTATGACTCAGGTGTCGCTCTTCAAACTACAACGGGCATGGGAGTCTAGGAAGTTTTATTATCTTTGGAGATTCAGCTAGGGTTTTTTTAAAAGCTTTTGGATAGGTTTGGTTTTTATAACTAAATACTAATTAAATAAAGAAAACAGAACTAAAGAGGTTTGTACGGAGACTCGGTCAACAGAGGATAAGCGAGTGTTTACTATGATTTCGTTAAATGTTATTTGATGAATAGTCAAGGGTAAGGCTACTAGATGTGATGACTAATCCGGAGAGGATAGAAACATAATTAATGCAAAGTATTGTACCTACGACCGTTTCGCGGCTTCCATACGTTTGTACTCCACCAATGGGTGTTTCCAGCACTATACCGAGTAATAGGGCGTTTTACGGTTTTTCCGTTACATTAATTAGGGTTCCACATTACTCCCGCAGATTTCCTATATCCTAATGAGCTACAACTACGATCCTATTAAATATCTAACGTAGAGTTGTCCGCAATCAGATAAATAACATGTCACGTGGATAGCAGTTATAGAAGTCAAATACACCAGAAGTTCTCCCAAATGTACAGACCAATTTAACCGACGACTATCCTCGAATCCTGGTCCCCAGTCACAGTCATCAGAGACTTCTGTATCGTAGCGTGAATTGTTGATTGAACAAGAACACGAACGGGGGTAATCCCGCGGACCAAGTTGAGATAATCGGGCTAACGATCAGTTAAATTGTTCAGCATTACAGATATAAATCATCACAACTATTCCATGCATGTTAATCTACTGTGTAAACCAATATTCTGTGTTTGAAAACCTAATTATACAGTTACTGATATGAACCCAAGGGGATAACTCTAGCATGCATCATTCCTAAGGCAACAATCAAACAAGAACATGCGATAGGGTAACACATAACAGAACACCGTAATCCTAGCATAGCAGATAACCAATAATTAGATCATAGATATCCCGAAAGTTCTCTCAAAGATATATAACAAATAAACATGAATCTAACCTATCTCTAATCCTACGCTCCGTGTCTCTTATGATTTGTTTCAACCTAGAGAACACAGCCATACCAAGTTCATTGATCATCAAGTATAGAATAGGTAGAGAACGTACCACTAGTAATTGGCCAAGTTCTAGCAGGAAGCTTCTAACCACAGCATAGGTTGGATAGATAAACATTCGAGATTCAGTTTACGAGTTCATACACAGTTTAGAGTAACACGGGCAGAGTAACAGCATGGCATAAACATTTTGACTATTCTAACATAACTACATCATAGTAAACACAAAGAAATGTCTAGCCTAACATTATATATCTAACATACACTCCTAAACAAGCATAAACAAAGCAACACATGTTTAAAACTGGAAAGTAAGAGATATATAAATAGAACCTGATACGAATTTATTACAGACAGATCTTCGCAAATACAATGTCTTGGAGTGCCTCCGTACAAAAGCTAAAAGCTACCTCTACCTAACTATCTCTCTAACTAGCTCAATTCTAGAGAGAGAAAATCCTTTAGAGAGAGAGACTAGAGAGAGAGTGATGTGTGTGAGAGAGAAAGTGTAAGGAAGAAATGAAATGAGAAAAGTGATATGAATGAGGTGTTGGGGATGTCCACTATTTATAGGCAAACCACCAAATCGCACGTACAACTCACGAAGCAGCACGTACAAGCAAACGGAGCACGATATGGGGTAGGGGGCCATATACGGCCTTGCAGAGGCCGTATACGGTGTAGTATAGGCCGTATACGGTCTTATATGGGCCGTATACGGTGCCTGAGGCTGTATACGGTCTCCGTCTGATTTCGTTCGTTGCTTAAAACGTCTGTATCTCCTTCGTTATGCGTCCGTTTGACTTGATTCTTTCGCCTGTGGTTTCGTAATTCCGTTACGCTTCTAATGATGCCAATCTCACAGAAATTGGATGTGTAGAGCTTAGGCATAGCCGGAATGACTTTTAATGGCTCTGAAAGCGTAGTGGTTTCTCCGTCCTTTGGCCGTTTCACTTGATTCCAGATTTTTCCGTCTCGATTTTATCTGTACAACAGATGGTAGAAGTTAGGAGGTGTGCCTTGACAGGAAAATGAGGTCGGAAGAATCTGCCTGTATTAAAATGCTATGTTTTGTGCATTTTTAGAGTGTTTTCAGTGATTTTTATCACAACGTCTACTTTTGAACCACTTTAGTGTATTTTAGTAAATAATCAATGTTTTGGAATGTTTTCACTAAAGAAAGGTTCAAAATGTGAGGAATAAAGCTTCTAAAAACATGACTTTTTACGTCACATCAAGTTATCCCACACTTAGACGTTGCTTGTCCTCAAGCAACAACTTTCTGAAAAATATTTTTAGGTCATGTTTTTAGGGGCGAGTCAGAGAATATGTTCCGAGATTAGCATTTCCTCATATAAGTCAGTTACTTCTAAAAGTGTGGAGGAGGATAAGATGATCCTTCCATAAACAAGAAGAGATTCTCTTAGGCGTACATCCAAATCTCATGATCTTGGAGTACACATGACTAGGCGATCTCACTATAGGTGGTCACTCAATTCACTCAAAGTGTATCGGGTTTCCTATCAATCTAGCCCAAACGAAATCGCTCAAAGTAGCCAGTCATGCTGCACTCATCGTCATAGGCTTGATCGAGAATCGGATCTCCACCACTTAGGTGAGGACGGTGCTAATTATCTCAAGACATTCAGAGGGTTGTAATGTTTGGTGAGGGTGAAGGGTATGGATAGTGGTTTGTGAGGGTGTTTAGCTTATCCTAAAATCACTGAGATTACGAACAACTTTATTTAGAACGGAGGGGAGCGGAGAGTTGGTAGCTGTTTCAGCTTTTGCCGGATTTTTCATGAAGAGCTATGCTTTGAAACTTTCAGCTTTATTTGCGGAGCTATTTTCTTTTCTTTTCTTTTCTTTTTCTTCTTTTCTTTTTTCTTTTCTTTTCTTCAGAATTTCTTTTAGAGAATTTCCAAGGAATTTATATTTTGAATCCTTTAGAAATCTTTTTCTCTATCTTGATCATTTTGATTCTTTTCCAGGTGCTAATTTTTCCCGCACCATCGTCCTTCCAGTTCTCTTGTGTGCTAATTTTCCCGCACCATTTGTTGAGAAGCTTGATTTTGGAGAATGCGAATGAGTAGGATATTTGAAACAGATATTCTAAAAGGTTGTTCTTCATAACCTCAGAAATTCCAAGATAAGTTTGGAGGTAATTTTTGGGAAGTGGGTGAAAATTAGGGTTTTGAAGAAACGAAGGGTTTAGGCTCACAGGGTATACTAGGCGGATCTTCGATACTAAAAATGAGCATCGGAAAGGGTTTTGGGCTTGAAAAGATATGTAAGAAATGGGTTAAGTCCTAAGGAATGTCAAGGTCATTTAATTGCACCTATACCGCGTACGGTACACACCAATATGGTCTCGAAGCGTATGTCAAGAGCAAGTTCTAATTCAGAGATACAGACATCGGCATACACACAAGAATTGAAAGTGAAGCATTAAAGATGAATGCTTTTGGGCTCAAGATACCTCACTGCAAAGGGTTGTATGTGTCTAGTCATGCTCCTTTAATTATTACTTCTTGTTTAAGCAATTTCTACCTTATTTCCTTTAGGCTTTTAGAAATATCATACTTATATTTTGAAAATGGTTTTTCTCAGTAGTATCTGAGACTCAAAAACTGAGTTAGACTCATTAATTTTGAAAAAATTTGACCTTATTTTTGAAAAATTTTGAGAGAAAGATTACTATTGGACATAAAAATCACCTATTAATGTATTCTATTCTAATAAAGCTAACTTTATGCCCCTGTTAGTTCTAAGCTGGAGTTTCCTTGGTCGGATGCCCCTGCTAGACTATCAGCCGCTGTTAGCTTTGTTAGATGGTTAAAAAGGGTTGACTATAATTGACCAAGTGAGGTACCCCTGTTGGGCTTATTTGTAAGTTGTGCCCCTGCTGGGTATAACCAGCAGTGCCACTGTTAGTTCTATTTTTAGGGCTTGGCACTGTCAACATATAAGTACTCAAATACTTCACTTTTTCAAACTACGCTTTCAAAATTCTCAAAACCCTTCAATAATCGCTCTTGTTTGGATTTGTTCTTAGTAAATCGCTCTTCTTTCGTTCATCAATTTCATCAATGGCATCATCATCTTCATTTGATTCTGGTACTTCTACTTTGAGTGTTCATTCTGAACACAACATGAGGGCTTTCTTGAACAAAGATATTGCAGATGAGTATTTTCACCCTATTATCGATTTCTTGAGTAACTGTCCAGTTACATATGCCCTTACTGTTGCCCCGAGATTGATAAGATCTCATATTCAAGAATTCTGGAAGAATGCGAAGGAAGGGAATATTAATGGAATTTCTCACATTCATTCTACTATAAAAGGGAAGAAGGTAATGGTGACTGAGATTGTTCTTAGAGAACTTCTGCAGTTTGATGATGAAGGAGGAATTCTGGAATTATCAAGAGATGATTTGTTTACAGGTATAAAGGATATGGGGTATGAAGGTTCTGGAAAAGCAAGATCAGAATATACTTTCTTGAAGTCATGGTTCTGTCCTCAGTGGAAGTTCTACATTCATACTTTTCTGGTATGTTTGTCTCAAAAGAGAACTAGTTTTAATGAATTTAGTTCTAGTATTGCATATCCTATTATCTGCTTGGCACAGGGTATTAGATTTAATATGTCTAAGTTTATCTTAGATAATATGATTAGGAATATAAAGGGTGATACATTCATTATGTACCCTAGATTTGTTCAGCTTTTGTTGAATACTCAATTGTCAAATTTGCCAGCAGAGGATAGTGTAATAGTTAGTTCTACTCTATCCTTGCGGACTATTAGAGCCATGAACCAGTATCAGAATACTTTTTCCAAGAAGGAAACTGCATTATTTTCTACAATGTTAGTTGCTCCTTCTGCCACTGGTGGTGTATTACCAACATCACTTGGACCAAATGATGACAGGCCAACAACACAAGTTGGTTCTGAACACACATCAGGAGGTGGCACCAAAAGAAAACAAGGGAACCAAAAGCCTACCCAAAGTAAAGCCAAGAAATCCAAGAAGGCTAAACAGGCTATGGAGATTCCTGTTTCTCCACAGTCTCAGTCAAATGATCCACCACAACAGGTGAACATACTTGATGAAAATGTTCATTCTGGAAGGGCTGCCACTATTGTCTCTAGCCCATTGGCAGGTCAGGACAGTGGTAACATCAATAAGACCCAACCAGAGGCAACTATACTTGATGAACCTATGGGTGATGATTCAAATGTAGGTCCCAGTACCAATAACAACGGGACATCTGCAGTGGCAGATGTAGTCGATGATTCTTCTAGGAGGTCACACTCCAATGTTGATGAGGCTAGTAATGTAACAAGGGAATTGACTATTGATGATCTGGTACATGATGTCAAGCTAATTTGGACTAAGTTTGAGAAGGAAAGAGCTTTGAGAAGGGAGCAACATGTTATGTTGGCTGCCCAGGATGAATTGATAAAGAAGTAGAGGGAGGAAATCATTGATTTACAAACCAGGTTGGCAGTAGTTGAAGATGCAGTTGATAAAGTTTTGTTGCCTGCTACTAACATTGGGGAATCTTCAGGCAAGGGGGAGAATAAAGATGATCATGAGCAGAATGATATGCCTGAAGATAAGAAGAATAATGGTGATGATTCAGATGGTCAAGATGATAACAATGATGGTGATACTGAAGGTGCAGGTGATTTTAGCTTCATGGATATACCTGAGTTTAATGAGATGAGTGATAGAGGTGTTAAAGATGAATTGAATATCTCAGATTATGTGATTAATGATGGTATGGATGATAGAATGGTGGATGCTGAGAATGATAGAAGAATGGTGGTATATGTGGGTGAAAATGTTGCAGATGATAATATCCAAAGTGGTCCAGCTTTAAATGTTTTTCCATTAAACAAAGGATTACCTTTTAAAGATGTGGCTAATTTGTATTTCTGGGATGTTATGGGAGCAAATCTTGATATGTGCAAAAGAGTAAGTTTTAGTGATAGGTTGGTGTATGAAGAAAAGAGTGATAATGAGGGTGATAAATCTGTTGAAACGGAGAAGATGGAAACTGATGATGTAGAGGTTAAGTGGGAGTTTATAGAGTCAAAACCTGAAGCAAAAGAGGAAGAAAGAGTGAAGATTTATAATAGAAAGAAATCAATTCCAAAGAGAAAGTCTACCTCTGCTAAGGTACAAACCCCTGTTGAAACTCAATCTTTGACCACTGCTAGTAGTGTTTCTACCTCTGCTAGTAGTTTGGTATCTACCCCTGTTGAGGTATCTACCACTGTTGGTACTTCAGCAGCAACCCCTGTTAATACAACCCCTGTTATTACAAATCCTACCCCTGTTATCACAAAATCAACCACTGTTATATCAACCTCTGTTAACACTTCAAATATTCCCACAACTGTTGTCACTACTGTTACTCCAGTTTACACCACTGCTACAGCAACTACCACTGCCAGGGCTCTAGAAGTGCCTGTTACAATAAGAGAACCTATACAACCACCCAAACCTAAGTCTAATCTTCCAAAGATTGATTCTAAGGACAAAGGTAAGGGAAAATTGAAAGAGGAAAGAAAGATTAAGAAGGTTGTAGATCATCCAATTGATTTGGATGAGGCCAGGAGAGCTCAGGAGGAGCATGATGAGAGAATGTTAAGAATGGCAGTTGAGTCTAAGAGAAAGGAAGGTCCTGATGTTGATGTTATACTGGAAGACTTTAGTGTGGTAACCTTATCACAAAAGGCTGCACAGATGCTGAATGATATGGCTGCAAAAGGTCAAGGGTTGTCTGCTCAAAAGGTCCGTGACATGATCAACAAAAAGGTTGGTAATGATGGTTTGGATCCAGGGTTTGTAAAGCTCAAACAAGCTGCTGAAGAAAAGGAAAAACTGAAAAGGCAAGCTGAGCTTGAGAAGAAAAGAAACAAACCACCAACTGCAGCTCATAGGAAAAAGGATTTACTCAGAATTCTTGGTGATAGATATGCACCAAGAAGTGTGCTTGAAGGATGGGATGTAGAGAAACTGGAAAGAGCTTATGAAAAATATCAGAATGAGGAAAAGGAAGATTTTGAGAAAAGGATTCAGAAAGACAAATTCATTAAGAAAAAGTTGGATGAGGATAGAAAGAAGATTGCTGAGCAAGTGAGAAGAGATGAGCAAGACAAAATTGAAAAGAAAGAGCAAGAGGAAATAGAAGCCAAGGAAAGAGAGTTAAAAAGGCTTTCTGATCAAAATATAAAGAGCAGATGGAATGGAGTTCTTGCTTCTGATAGTGTAGTTTCTGATTTAGAGAGAGATGCAGAAGAGTTGAAGAAATATATCAAAGAAGTGAAGGATTATAAAGAAAATATTCACATCAATCATGATAGATCATCAAGGATAATTGAATGGAAAGGAATAAAATCAAAATTTGCTGATGGTGATAAAGAACAGATCAAGATTGTTAGAGAGGATGGGAATGAGCAATACTTGGCATCTGTTGCTGATGTGCTTAAGAATGTGAATAGATTAGACATTCTAGATCTGTTTGAGCTAAACAGTCAAGGAGATAGGCAGGCTTCACTGGTGATTATGGAAAGAGAATTGGGAAGATGTCTGAATATGCTGTTTGAGCCTGAGACATTCATCAATTTATTCTTAAATTGTATTGATGCTGTGAATACATGGAGACATTTTGTTAGAGCTGGAGTTCATATGATTCTATTTAGAAGTGGAATGTCAATCTACATGCTTGATGAAAGAAGATATGTTTTGGGAACTCAGACTCTAAGAAATGTGCTTGCATCTCAACTGAGAACTACAGTGATATCAGAAGGAGCATTTAATGCTTTATATATGGTGCTCAATCAGTTCCATAAAAGAATGGAGTTGGAAAGAATAAGAGAGGAGGAGAAAAGGAGAAAACAGAATCAAACTCAGAAAGATGAAAAGAAAGATGAAGAAACTTGATTCATTGCTGAGAATGATCAAGTTTAGGGGGAGATTGTTGAGACCTGAGAAATTGTCATATCTGCTCAGAATACAAGTATAATTGCCGCTGTTAGAAGAAGTTCACCACTGTTAGAGTTTTTGTATTGACAGTGCCACTGTCAATTAGTTTTAGTCTAACAGTGCCACTGTTGAACATGTAATTTGTATTATGTATATACTCAACCTCTGTTAGTAATATACGAGTACTACCCCTGTTAGTTATATAGACAACCACTGTTGGTTAGATATAGTCGGTTAGAGAGAATTATGGAATAGATAGGATTTCATAATAGTTTGATTCTGTAAAGGACTCTATATGTTTTAAATAGAGATCCTATAAAACCCAAAAAGAGGACGAGTCATTCTAGTTCTTAGCTTCAAGGTTGTAAACCCTAACACAATTGTGTGTTCGTATTATTGATAATAATATTGAAGCTTTTGGTTAGATATTATCTTTACAAGTTTGTTCTTCAAGTTATTAATAAACTATTCCGCAAGCTTATTAATAATCAATCAAAGTAATACATACTAAGATCTCATACTGGGATCATCATTTGCATTTAGGAATTTTATGGAGCTTGAATTATAAAAGAAGCGGAAATCGAGTGAATATCGAAGAAAAGTTGTTAAAAAGGGTAAAGGTTGAAGAAAGGAGGTCGATTGGCTGAGAAGTTGTAAATTTCAATCCATACGGCGTATGGAATCCATACGGCGTATGGATCAGCTGAGCCGGGCCGCCAGAAGACGCGGGTCAGATCCATGGGCTTTGCAATCCATACGGCGTATGGATCGCCTCGGCAGAAACCCTAAAAAGCTCATTTTGCCTCATTTTGCATAACTCTTCACCATTCTTTTTCTCCAGACGATTTTCTTTCATTCTCAACCTTATTTCCAGAGATTTAGAAGGAGGAATAGCAAGAAGATTGAAGGGTTTTCATTCGTTCATTCATTATTTCACGATTTCGGTTCGAATTCATTTATTTCTTTCATTCGATTATGATTATGATGTTGAATTTGAATCTGATTTTCTGTTATAATATGATTGGCTAGTTCTATTATGTGTTTGCTTAGATGAGAATACTTAATTGACGGATTGATTGTTATAATTGCGAATGTATCGGATTTTATTCAATGTTTATGTGTTTATTCGTTAATCCTTGGGTATTTAATGATTGTTGCTGATTACCTAGCGTGAGTTCATAATCAGTTGAGATTGATTTCCTATTGGTTGTGAATTTATTGATAGTTGTTGATTTTGGTTGATAATTATTGCCGAATATATTGAGTTTGACAGGCTAGGGTTAATAGTTAGTAATGATTATTAATGGATGAGATAACTTTAATCGGTTATAGACTTTGTTGATTCAAGTCAAAAGAATAAATCACATAGACGGTGTTGAATTAATTTGAAATACAGTTTTGTGGACAACGTTAAATTGAACTGTTAATGTGTTGAAAACAACCTTGTGTCTTTCTTAATTGTATTGAATTCAGTTTATCTTGTAAGGAGGATTGATATATTTGAAAGGGCACGATAGAATCCATACGTGAGCAATTGAATGAAATGATATCCGGATTTTAAGGAAACTAGTCTAAGCAAATGCATTTCTTTTACCATCTGAATTAAACCTTTTATTTTAATTAAGTTATTTTAGTATTTCTCTATTTTAATAAATTAGTTTTCTTTAATTAATCATTTCTTTTATAATTGTTACTTATTTGTCGTCCGGAACTAAAACGTCCCCACTTTTACTGCTTTAATTAATTGTAGCAATTTCTAATTTGTTAATATTGACATCCGTTCTCTGTGTTCGACTCGGACTTACTGAGCTATACTATATATGATCAGGTATTATTGCCTGTGTTGTGTATAGTAAGTTAAGTATTTTCCATTTTTAAATTAAAACTCCGTTTACACGACATCAAGTCCCCAAAATGATTTTATAAGATTGTGTGTCAATTCTGAGTTCTTCGGTTCCAGATTTCGGTTAGATTGTCAATTTTTGAAATGTACCTTAAACTAAGGATTAGGTCTTGAAATTTTTACTGAAGTGTCTTTAAGGTTTAAATATTTTCTTTAAAAATATTATAACCAATTGAAGTCTCTAAGTATTTTAAATAAATTATAACTCTTGTGAAGTCAGAAAGTGTCGTCGGTTTAGAGCAGTTCACTTTGGTGAATTTTTAAAAATAGTGAATTAAAGTAATTGAATCTGGGAAAATTACTGGATCTTCTAAACACATTAAAATGTCATTGGTGAAAATTTTAGAGTCAAATGATTTCAATAAGTAATATTTAAAAATTCATAAAGTGGAACCAAACTTCCGGTCAGAATCTGAATTTTTCATTTTAGGTTAGTTCTTGTAATAATACACTAGCAGAATTGTGAGGAAACGTAATAGAAGTGTGTTGGGCGTGGAATACAATGGAATGACCTAGTTATGTCTAGGTTGTAACCCATATGAATATGTGATTATTGTAGATTGGCGAGTTATTGGGTGGATTCATTTAAGGGCGATACTTACTTTGGTATTTAAGGTGAGTTTTGCGGCCCCATTTTCTTTACTTATTTTCCGTTGGGGGAAAAGAATGCTCAAACTGATTTCGAACTGTTTTCTTATGCTGTGTAAACTATCGGATTTTCTGATTTGGACATTATGATTGAATAAGTGACATGCTGATTGTTGTGGACTGATTGCTGATTGTTCGGATGATTTTTGTGTCTTTGGGACCATGACAACACTCCATATTACTTGCTTTTCGGATGAGTCTTGTGTCTTGGGGACCATGACAACACTCCATATTTCTTACTAATACGGATATGATTATTGATAGTACTATCGGACGACGGTCCCACTCTTGTGATAGATACGTTATCCTTGAGTGAATATTATCCAAGAACGGAACGGATTGCTTATGGTGGATGAATTGGTTATCTTATGTGCTTATTTCATATCATATGTCCTACTTACTTATTATCACAACAAACTATATTTCTCGTGTGTCTTATTAAACCTGCAAACTCACCAACCATTGTGTTGACATTTTCGAGCATTTCTTTTCAGGGAAAACTAGTGGCACTAAGATCGAGGACAAGAAAACTTAGTGGACCTGTTAGGTTGCATTAAGTAGTGCTGCAGGACTTGTGATACGTTTGTTGCTGACATTTTGATTTAATTAGGGGCATGTTGCCTTAACATTTGTTGAATACATTTATTGTTTATGACACATTGTTTCTTTGTTGGTGTGTATGCTATGACATGAACCGTCATTCGTGTTAATGACATCACAAAGCATTGATACTTTATATTTCATTTAGAGTTCTATATATTGATGTGTTGTGATCCTATCATGGTTGCATTCCGTTGTTTCCGCTTTAGACGGGGTGTGACACACAGGACATTTGGAGGTAGTTTATAACATTGAAGTTATGAGCTACACACCGGATGTTCATAAGGGCTTTGATCGGCAATTTGATTATTCAGATCTCTTTGCATCATTTAAGGTTCCCATTAGTGACTACTTCAGTGATTCAGAGATCGTTGAACATTTAGTGTCTGAAGCTGTGGATACTGGCCATACTTCAACATCGAGTGTTCCGAATTCTGGAATCAAGACAAATGTTGATCCAAATCAACCATCTACTAGTGGATCTCAAAAATCCAAAGTAGATACATCTCTAAATGAAGAAGAGCTGACTGAAAAATTAGTGGATGAAATCCTCACTCCACTGAGAGAGTTAAGAATATCTATGGGTATTGATAACTCACAGCTATCTAGAGAGGGTGTACCGGATTTGGAAGACACTACTGAACAACATAGTGTCTATGAGATAATTAGTACTAACTTAAGAGATGAGATTCCAGTTGAGCCTGTTGCTTCAACTAGAACGAGTAAGAATCATCCCGTTGAAAACTTCATCAGTGATATTAATACTTTGGTTCAAACAAGGACTCAATCAAAAGCTAGTACGTCTGAAAATTTAGAATACCAAAGCTTGTATACTGCATTGAAAGAGACAGGGATTCCTAATCAATGTCTTCATTCATGCTTTATCTCACAAGTTGAGCCAAAAAATGTTCAAATGGCTCTAAAAGAAAGCTCGTGGGTAGAAGCAATGCAAGAAGAACTATCTCAGTTCTCTAAGTTACAAGTATGGGAGTTGGTTGACCTACCAAAGGGAGAATATCCAATTGGAACTAGATGGGTATTTAAGTGCAAGAGAGATGATAAGGGAATCGTTACTCGCAATAAAGCTCATCTAGTGGTTCAAGGTTTTAATCAACAAGAAGGTATAGATTACAATGAAGTGTTTGCACCAGTTGCTAGGCTAGAAGCAATTAGGGTGTTCTTAGCATTCGCATCATATTATGGTATAAAGGTTTATCAGTTGGATGTTAAGAGTGCCTTTTTGTATGGCAAAGTGGAAGAATTGGTGTATGTTTCACAACCGCTAGGGTTTGCTGATCCTGAGTATCCAGATAGAGTATATCGCTTGAATAAAGCTCTATATGGATTACATCAAGCACCTAGGGCATGGTATGGAACACTATCAACATATCTACTTGAGAATGGATTTACAAGAGGATCAATTGATAGTACACTGTTTGTAAAATGGAATAAGAAAGACTTTCTTCTTGTACAAGTATATGTGGATGACATTATTTTTGGATCTTCTGATGAAAGAATGTGTCAAGAATTTGAGAAAGTCATGAGAAAACGGTTTGAAATGTCTGCAATGGGAGAGTTAAATTTCTTCTTAGGATTACAAGTTGATCAAAAGAAGGACGGATTCTTTATTGATCAATCTAAATATACATATGAGTTATTGGAACGATTTAAGATGGATGAAAGTAAAGTCTACAATACTCCAATTCCAGTCAATCATGGACTAGGTCCAGATACATCGAGTGATGGCGATGTGGATCCAACTCTTTATAGAGCCATGATCGGATCACTAATGTATCTAACAGCCTCTAGGCCTGACATAATGTTTGCTGTTTGTTTATGAGCAAGATATCAGGCTGATCCGAAAGAGTCACACATGCAAGCTGTTAAACGAATCTTTCGTTACCTCAAAGGGAAACCTAAGCTGGGTCTTTGGTATCTGACTGATGGAGACTTAGATCTCGTAGCTTATACTGATTCGGATTACAGAGGATGCAATCAGAATAGGAAATCTACAACCAGAGGATGTCAATTCCTAGGAGGTAGATTAGTATCCTGGCAGTGCAAGAAGCAAACTTCGGTAGCCATTTCTACATGTGAAGCTGAGTATGTTGCAGCTGGCAGCTGTTGCTCTCAAGTGCTTTGGATTCAACAGCAACTGCGGGACTACGGGTTAAATATAACCAATACTCCTATGATGATTGATAATGAATCAACTATGTCGATCACCAATAATCCAGTGAAGCACAGTAAAACTAAACACATTGATATTCGACATCATTTTATTAGAGATTGTGCTGAGAAGAAAATGATAAGGTTAGTTAAGGTTCCGACTGCGGATAACTTAGCAGACCTCTACACAAAGGCGCTCGATAGAGCAAGATTTGAGACGTTGGTTCAACTAAACGGAATGAAAAATCCAGAGTGATTAGTCTTCCAAGGGTACTTTTGTAATAGTTAGTATTTTTATGTGTTATTAAAAAAAAAAAAGGCGTATGGCATTCATTTGCTTGTTACTTGAGGGGAACCGCCTCCGATAAAAGAACAAAAGTAGTTCTTTCATAAAATGTTTATTTTTTATCTGCAAAAACTAGGGAGATGATAGTACATTAGGAGAATAAGCTTCACAATAATAAGCTTAAGTCCTAAGTATGATATGTTAGTAGGTTCAAATAAAGTTACTTTAGAACTACAACGGTTCTATCAGGTATGTGTTTATATTTATTTGATTATACACCTATATCCACAAGTTATAATTTGTCTATTTTATTTAAAAGATTAGATGGCTTCATTAAATGATGTACTGGTAGGCAAATTATACGACATTTTCTAATCATTAAGAAGTTAATTAATTACTTGTTTATTATCTTGTGTTACTATACTATGATGTATGACATTAGTCTTAATTGTTGAATGATGGTATTGCCATACACTATTATCATGCATTTTTTATAATACAACAATTGACAAATAGTAGAAATATGGGTATTAATTTTATTACTGGTGACTTATGTTGTACTGAGTACAGACCTGAAGCCTTTAATTAAATTAATATTCTCAAATATATTTTGAATTATGCTAGAAGGGATCCTCTGTTGTACTAAGTACAGACTTGGATAACATAGCATATTCAAGGTATGTCTGATATTTGTCTAACCTTAAAATTCAAGTGTATGTTATATTTTCGTAAAGATACATCATTTAGTAACCGCTACCTTGAAATTAAACGATGCAGTGTTATGAGTTTTACTTGAAATTCTTCAGTATGTCATATAATAGGAAGCACTTGATAATATTCATTCTAACAATAAAGTGTTTGCTTAGAAAGTTATGTATAATTTATTTATGTGGATCATAATACCGGTAATCGTCTTGAACTGTCTATAATTAAGAATATTTACTTTAAGTGAGTAATGCATTTATTAATTATGATATGTGGATAAAGGTACCTAAGATATAGTTTTATAAATATAAATGTATAAATGATAAACTTAGTTGTAATTTTATGGTAATTTATTTGAATTTCATAAGGTATGTATACTAACAATCAACTTAGACTTTTTAATAAATTTTAAATAGCTTGTTCTTTCTAATATGATCCCTAAGCAGTTAAATTCTTATTCAGTTGAGTTATGTACTTTATTTTATTGAAGTGATTAATAAAATGGTACTTGATACCACTGTTAGTTTTTATGTTTCGTATTCTATTTTATTTTTAGCTTTATAAAAAGGTGTTTATTTTTATCTTTTTAAATATTACCCTTTGGAATTAAATTATGCTGAATAATTGTCTCTATTTATTGTTAAACAATCGTTACCATTACAAGTGAAAAATAATTTTATTTTAGACTTGTACAAAGTAAATGGGTTTTAATTTATATTTAGTTTTTACTTCGCATTTTAGATTAAAATTGTAAGTTTGACCAGTCAAACCTGCGAAGTGAACTAAACTATGCGAGCTGAGTATAGGGTTTAAAAGGGGACAAGTCAACGAACTGAACTCACATTTCCCTATTCACTCTGTGAACCCAAATCAGACCCTCTGCGACTCCAGTTTTGGCGAAACGAACCGAATCCATTTTTCGGTTGATTTTTGGATTTTTCGAACGAGGAAGGAATTTTCGATCCGTGGAACTTATTCATCTTTTCATTACGCATCTATTGAAGTAAGATTCATGAGATTTCACCTTGTAATTTGTGAGAAATCGATCGACTTATGTTTTCGAAGGTTACGGTTTGGTTTTTCACGGATTTGGTTCAAATTAGTGGATAAGATAACCTATAACTTGTGGTTAATGATTAATCGATGCATATTGAACGTTTTGGAAGTATTGATTTGCTTAAAACATCATTCGATCGTTGGTTTATGTGTTGATCTCGTTAAACCGTCGGTCCTACGAACCGAGATCTATCTCGCTTCGTAGCCCGCTCCAACGAACCGACTCCAATTCTTTTTGACTTTCGTTGACTGCAACGAAACAAACTCGTTTCGTTTGATTTCAGTTGAACGAAACGAACCGAGTTCTTGGTTGACTTCAGTTGACTGAAGCGAAACGAACTCAGTTCGTTTGACTTCAGTTAACCGAACCGAGTCGAGTTACTTGATTGACTTGGGTTGACCGGAGCGACTCGAATTCAACTCGCAGAGTTTCTGCGAAGCGAGTTGAAGGATTTATTTAATTTTATTTATATTATTAATTGACTTAGTTTGACTTTGAGAACTGAATTAACCTTGTTGACTTCAGTTGACTTTGAAAAATTATGTAAATTTTATAATTTTTCAATTATAACTTGTTTTCGATTTGAGAATCGTTTGGTTACAAATAATTAACAAGTTACTCGTTTTTACACGTTTAAACTTACGAACTTATGTCATAAGTTAAATATGTGTAATAATTTAACACTTTAAGTTATTTCATATCGAAAGTCTTCCGACTCATAGCGTAGTCGAGCAGCGTGTCCCGATCAATGTCGGCGGTATGATAACTTAAATTGTGTTTTAGCTAACGGACTTTATATATAATTTACAGAATATAATTGAAAAGTTAATTATTTTTAATTGTTCAATTAACTTTCAGTGAATTACGTTATTAGTTGATAGTATACTTAGACGTTTGATGATCTTTTTGATCATAATACGTTAAAGTTTAGATTATCTAATGTTCGTTAACATAATCTTTTTGCTATTTGCATAATTTTGAATTACAGATATGGCTAATAGATCTTTCGAGAAGGGTCACAACATATTGGTGAACCTAGACCTGAACGAGCGTGGTGCTGAGTGCTTTGAGCAGATTTTGACATATTTAGCACGATCGAGAATTCGATTTGCTATTACAGAGTCACCGCCACTGAACAGAGATCTTCTTACAGATTTTTGGAGAAACATTGTTTATGACGCTGCTGCAAATCCTCCTACTATCCGTACGATGGTCAATCAGCATGCGATTTCGTTTACAGCTGCTGATATTCGACAGCTCTTACAGTTGGGAACTGTAGAGCAAGAGACCAGTCTTTCTGCTTATTCTGCTGATTTTATAGAAGGAGCTCTAGGTCATACTGGATATTCTGGACCACGAAGAGGACGTCAGTTCGTCAAGGCCTTTGTTCTTGGCCAGTGGAGATTTCTATTTACAGTGATTGTTTCTATTTTTGGAAACAAGAAGTCAGGATTAGATGAGCTCAGTCCAGAGCTTATGTCTGCGGTACTGTCACTGGTTTATAATAAACCATACAATTTTTTTCTTATATCTTCAATTCTTTTATCGGACAGATTACAGGAGCTGCACGGACGCAGTTTATTCTTTATCCTAGATTTTACATGCTTCTGATTCGTAATCAAGTTCCGAATTTACCTGCTTACATAGCTGATTTTCACGTTGAGACCATAGGATTGAGAGGTTACAACGCTTGTTTTCTGTTATCCAAGCGTAAAGATGAGATCAAACCTGAGGCAGCTGATCTCTTTGGGCATCTTCTTGATGCTAATTATGTTGCTCCGCCGAATAATGGATGAATGGATGCCGGAGCTCAAGCTCAACAGCAACAGCAAGCTCAACCACAACCTCACCCAGCAGCTGAGCCAAAGGAGCTGATTGAAGATGTTTTGCATCAGGCTGAACAACAAGGACAGCAGATTTTGCCTAAGCTAGCTGCTGAGGTTCTTCATGAGGTTCTGATACAAAATGATGACGCTCATGATCCAGTTTTGGTAGCAATTGAACAATTTAAGGTAACATTTGTTATATATTATAATTCAATTGATAATTTACTATATTTCTTATCATTATATGTGCTTACTCATGAATAGGATCCTGAAGTTGTTGTCCATCTGTTCCTTCTAGGAAAGATGGTGATATAGCATCTGATTCAGATTCTGAAGACACATTAGCTGATGATGAGCTGCGGGTTTTAGAACCTATTGGGAAAGGTAAGCGAAAGCTTGTAGATGAGGATGATGATGAAGAGGTTCAACCTCTTAGAACTACACGTCGTCAACGTGTTAGAACATCTACTCCAGAGCTTTCGCTTGGAAACATGCCAGGTTATTTATTTTATTATTAATAGTAGGTTGTGAATTTTGACATAGAGACTGAGATAGATCTTTTCTATAACAGTTACTAGGGAAAGACAGCCTGCTAGGGTTAAACCTACGATGCAACGACCGACTGCACATACATCTAAAGCCTCAGAGAAGGTTAGATGTTTTTCTTACTATAGCATGCTTAATCGGAGATTGCGACAGTTTATTCTGTTACTTTTACTGAATTAAGTTGTTATAGGTACCTGCTACTTCTACTGTACGTTTTGGGACTACCAAAGCTAGTCGTGTTGCGGCTGGACTGTTGAGTGATGCTTTTGAGCAACTGTTTTCACAATCATTACAGTCTGCATCTACACAGTCTACTACACAACCTGCACAACATACAACACCGCCAGTTAAAGCTTCTGAACGGATTTCTAGCTTGGAATCTCGAGTTCAAACTCTTGAATCTCATAATGTTATCCTTGCTAAGGAGTTTACCGAACAAGGTATGGCTTATGCTACACTGCTGAAAGCACACACGATGTTTCTTAGAGATGCCGAAGATAACCAGAGAAAGCTTGATCGACTTGAGCGTTTAGTGTTAGAGTTGACGAAGGACAAGCCGTCTCAGGGGTAGATTCTGGCATATCATGAAGCCTGCAAGGAAGATGAGCTGAGAAAGAAGCAGAGAAGAGATGAAGATGATGATCCCAGTACACAGAAAGAGAGTGATCCGACTGGTCCTTCTAAGACTAGTGAGTGAGCTACTGCTCAAGGGGAGTCTACGTCTGATGGTGATGGTGTTGGTACAAGTGCTACTGGTACAGGTGAAGCTGGTAAGACAGCTTAGACTTATGTAGTTATTTGTACTTAGATTGTAAATGAATAATTGTAACTTAAATATTTTTGGTAATATATTCGGCTTGATATTGTAATAATAAGTTAAATATATTAGAAATTATATAAGTTATATGTTCTAAAAAGTTAAATGAAATTGTGATCGAAAGACTTCCGACTCATTAAGTAGTCGTGCGGCGTGTTCTGATTTATATCAGCGGTCAAAATTTATTTTAACTTAGACATTTTAGACTTGAGAGTTTATATAACTGACAAGTTAAAGATGTGATAATTTGAACTAGACAGATAATATATAATTTAAAAATTAGAATTGAAAGTTAAGTTTTTGTTAATATAACAGTTCAATTAAGTTTTAAAATTTATATAAGTTAATTAAATTGTAAGCTGAAATGTTTGGTGAATATTCACAATACATTAGGGTTTAAATTTAATTAATATTTGTTAAGTATTTTTGAAATCTTAGTTTGATTCAGGGTAATCAATAAAGATTTGTTAGTTATAGATATTTTGAATACAATTGAGATAATAAAGAAATTCTTAGATTGATTCAGGGTAATTAATGAAAGAATTTATATTATTAACTTTATTTGTATAGGGATGGAAATGCTAGAATTAAGTGACTCTGGAAGTGATACACTTGATGAAATCGATGAAGAAATTGATTTTGATCTTGAAGAAGGAGAATTTTTACTACCTGAAGATTGGACTGCTGTACCTAAGAATGTGCAAGACACTGGTGTAGATCCAGATGCAAATATTGATGAACACCATGTGAGCCCATCTAGGACAGAGGTTATTATTGAAGATGATCAAGGTCCAACAGTTGTCGATGTAGATGAAGAATTCGATGACTCAACCGATTCTGAAAATGATGAAATTCTGATTCCTACCAAGAATCCAACTGTTTTTCTTAGGAAACTTCCAAAACAAAAGAAGAAGAAGATTGGAGTTTCAGAAGTTGATATAACAGGAAAACGTGAATTATGTAAAGGGATTATTAGATGGTACTTTGACTCAGAGCTGAAGCTTTTTGCTATTAAAAGGTTTGACGGCGTTCAATATTTTGAGCAAAAGCTTGCAGTGTTTAGTTCTTTACCACGTTATGAGATACGTGATTTGGCTAGATTGGAGTTGAATAACCCAAGTAATGATGATTATGCTGAACGTGTTCAAAGGATAATCAGGACTGAGGTTAGAACAAATAAGTTTGACAAAATAAAGCCAAGGAAAGGAAAAACCATTAAACTAAACGAGAAAAGTCAAAGGACTTGAAGGAGAAGGAGAAAGAAAGTATATCCAGCTGTCAAGTGTGTTCAGCAAATTCCACTGAAGACAATGCCACAAGATATTCTGGGAAATATGAAGAGTTGGCACGTGGATTCAGAGACTGGAGAAGCTGTCATGGTTGAAGCTGATGATGAGGTTGAAGGTGGTGAAAAAGAAATCTTCAGAGTCTATGACCATCGACACCTAATGAACATGTCGAAGAAAGATTTGATAAAGTTGAATGATAATAGAATCTTGACGACAGAAGCATGGGGTGATTTAGCGCGTGATTATCACATGATGGTTAAGACTTGTATCAAATTGAAGATTTATGCTGGAAGTAAGATTTACAAGTGAAGATCAAAGACAACTTGAAGACATAGACGCTAGAGCTATTGTCAAGGGGGAGTCTGTTAGGACATGTATTTGTGACAACAGATCTAGCTTGTAATAGTACTAGTGATTTTTGTAATCAAGTGTGTACAATTGATTTTGAATTGTAATATGATATTAGTTTGTTATTAATATTTGTTAAATATATTAGTAAGATAAAGTGTTAGACGAATATCGATTATGAAAATGCAAACTAAAGTCTGTTCTGCGAGATGAGATCTCAAGTCGCAGGATTTGGTTCTGCGAGATGAGATCTGGGCTCGCAAAGGGTGGCTACGAACTGAGTCAAACTTGGGCTTGGTTTGGGCTGCGAGTTCAGTCGACTCGCAGAGCCCATACGGCTGCGAGTCGAGTCGAGCTGAAACATATAAATAGATCATTAGGTCAAAACGATTAATAACTTTTGCAATTCATTTTTCCAGAGCTTTCTAAGTAATTCTAAGCATTCTAACGGCTAGGTATTGATCGATTAACATTCGTTATAATCAATACAAAGCATATTAGTTAACCGATTCGCTAATACGTGCGAAACAAACCGTTCACAATCCGTGAACTTAGTATTAAGGGATTCCGCACCTTAATACCTAAAGATAACCTCGTTATCGATCCTAATACATACGGACTTACATATTTCATGGGTGGTCATTTGCAAATGGAGAATATCATGTAATTTGGCCTCAGTGAATGATAATCATTTAAAACTGAATACATCTTAGTTTAGAAAAATCAAAAATCATTTACAGGTCTAAAATAAAGACTTCAAAGGAAACCTACGATATTTTTTATTGGTAAAAATATATTATTGGTTAGAAAAAGAAAAAATATACTCCCTCCGTCCCGGTTTAATAGTCCATTATTTCCATTTTGGGATGTCCCAAATTAATTGTCCATTACCAAATATAGAAAGGTAACATGATTCTTTTTACTATATTGTCCCTACTTTAAAAATTAAATTACAAAAGTGAAAGGAAGTTCAAATTAATTGGTTAGGGGTAAGAATGTCATTGTGCAAAAAGTAAGTAATAATTATTGTGTTTATCTTAAACTGCGAGTTCTGTCTGGGGACAATTAAATTGGGACGGAGGGAGTACTTGTTATGTTTCTCTTTTACGTTTATAATTACGTCCATATGGCAATGCTCTTATTTTTATCTTTATAAAAAAATATTAAAATCATTTTGTACTTTGGAATATGTTCAAAGAATCTTATATAACTCTACTAGGTTTTTAGCCCGTGCGATGCACGGTCGTTAAAAAATACAATTATATGTTTAACTACCAAACCAACGTTGAATTGAGTAGCGAAAAGGAGTTGTTTACGCTGTTATCTAGCATGATTGCTGACATATTGTCTGCTTGCTTCACCAACATACCACGTGTCATAGAGATGAAGTGCCGTGAAAGCGTCATTGAGAAATGGGAGAGTAGTGTTTAGGCCGCCGCTAAGTTGTTTGGTAGAACAGAAGAGATACTAAAAAGACTTGAAGTGTTGGAGTTACCAAGTATCGATCCTGAAAAAATGGGCTTTATTGACGAGTGGCGTCTTCATTTGCAGCAATCCATTCCTTAATATTCAATCTCGTCTTTCATTCAAGCAAATGTATGTTGTTAATCTTCATTATCTCATTATAGAAATACTTTCGTTGGAGCAAATGTTTGTTTTTTAAGCTTCAATATCTCATAACAATAATAAAAATATCCATTTATTACAGACTTCGTAGTTAGTACTAGTATATGATAAGAAACCAAAACTCTGTGAGAAACATGACAACCGAATTCTGCTTAATAAAGCTGTAAATTTGAAACAAGTATCTCAAGAGTGGGCTTTATATATAGATATCTTTTCTTACCTGTAAGGGTGTTTAGGTTTTCAATATTGGGGGTTTTATTAGAACAAGAATTATTTGCTATTAATTTGTCAATGTTTGATTCGATGAGTGATGATTTAAATTGTTTCTGGTTGTATTTTGTTATAGCCAACTGGAAGTATGATATATCGATATGAATTATTTTATTTTATTTTATTTTCAGTAGAAAAAGACTTTTAATTGAAATCATTTGACTACGACTATGTAAAACCTTTTGTTGTAGTTAAACACAATGAGATTGATTATTTACAGTCCCTGGCTGGCTTCCTGTTGCAATTACAAATATTGGATTGGATTAGAAGGGTGTATAAACTTTGACGCATTTTTGGTATGTGGTTTAGCAATTTTATGTAGTAGAAAGTTTACAAAGGTCGAGAAGTTATAATAGAAAACCATATAAATATTACTTAAAAGTAAATAGTTACTTAGTAAGGTAAAATAGTCATTTTTATTATTCAGATAGTTTATTCAATTAAAAAAAGTAAACAGTGAATATTATTCATTTATTAAAAGTAAACAACATTATTCATTCACTAATCCATCTAAATTTATATGGGAAGAGACGACAAATGCAAAGTTGGATTGTTATCTTGATGTCTTTTAAAGCCCAAACCTTATAAGTTAGTTTTGGGTTGAGGTCCAAATCTAATTCGTGAGAAAGCCCACAAATCTATACCTTAAAATGTTGCACTTAACTCCTATTTTTGTTGGAACATAGTTTGTGACAACATATCTAGCTTGAAATAGGACTAGTATAATTATTATCATGTTTGTACATTGGTTTAGATTTGTAAATAAATATTTGTTTTGTTAGTAATATTCGTTAAACATATTATTTTGTTAAGTTAGACGAATTATTAAATACGAAATAAGTATATACGTTTAGTGCAAGGCGAGTCGAGATCTCAAGTCGCAGCGAATCGAGCTGAGATATGAGATCTGAACTCGTATGGTAATAGTCTGGCGAGCCGAGTCCTATAGTGGGCTTGGGCTGCGAGTTGGACCGAACTCACATGCCCATGCGAGCCGAGCCGAGACAGAAATATATAAACAATTTTCCTAAGAAAATCGTGAACACTTTTAACACTTTTGCATTCTTCATTCCGGCGAACTCAGAATACCAGAGAAAACAAAACCTACGGCTAGGCTTTGACGATTCATCGTTTAAAGTTAAGCTTTATTAAAACGCAATTCGAACATATTCGTTGTTAGTAAGATAACATCGTATTGAGGGATTCCGCACCTCAATACCACAGATAACGAAGTTATCGATCCTAAGAACCGGTGGATGTCAATTCCTAGGAGTTAGTATCCTGGCAGTGCAAGAAGCAAACCTCGGTAGCCATTTCTACATGTGAAGCTGAGTATGTTGCAGCTGGCATCTGTTGCTCTCAAGTATTTTGGATTCAACAGCAACTGCGGGATTACGGGTTAAATATAACCAATACTCCTATGATGATTGATAACGAATCTACTATGTCGATCACCAATAATCCGGTAAAGCACAGTAAAACTAAGCATATTGATATTCGACATCATTTTATTAGAGATTGTGCTGAGAAGAAGTTGATAAAGTTAGTTAAGGTTCCATCATTGGATAACTTAGCAGACTTATACACAAAGGCGTTCGACAGAGCAAGATTTGAGACGTTGGTTCAACTAAACGGAATGAGAAATCCAGAGTGATTAGTCTTCCAAATGTATTTTTGTAATAGTTAGTATTTCTATGTTCATAAAAAAAAAAAGGGCGTATGGCATTCATTTGCTTGTTACCTAAGGGGAATCGCCTTCATTTAAGTTTTTATCTGCAAAAACTAAGGGAAATAATAGTACATTAGGAGAATAAGCTTCACAATAATAAGCTTAAGTCCTAAGTATGATGTGATAGTAGGTTCAAATAAAGCTACTTCAGAACTACAGCGGTTCTATCAGGTATGTGTTTATATTTATTTGATTATACACCTATATCCACAAGTTATAATTTGTCTATTTTATTGAAAAATTTAGATGGCTTCATTATACGATGTACTGGTAGGCAAATTATATGACATTTTCTAAGTCTTAAGAAGTTAATTAACTACTTGTTTATTATCTTGTGTTACTATTCTATGATGTATGACATTAAGTCTTAATTGTTGAATGATGGTATTGCCATACACTGTTATCATGCATTGTTAATTGACAAATAGTAGAAATATGGGTATTAACTTAATTACTGGTAACTTTGTTGTACTAAGTACAGATCTGAAGCCTTTAATTAAATTAATATTCTCAAATATATTTTGAATTATGCTAGAAGGTATCCTCTGTTGTACTATGTACAGACTTGGATAACATAGCATATTCAAAGTATGTCTGATATTTGTCTAACCTTAAAATTCAAGTGTATGTTATATGTTTCGAAAAGATACATCATTTAGTAACCACTACCTTGAAATTTAATGATGCAGTGTTATGCGTTTTACTTGAATTCTTCAGTATGTCCTATAATAGGAAGCACTTGATAATATTCATACTAACAATAAAGTGTTTGCTTAGAAAATTGAGTATAATTTGTTTATGTGGATCATAATACCGGTAATCGTCTTGGACTGTCTATAAATAAACTATTCACTTTATGTGAGTAATGCATTTATTAATTATACTATGTGGATAAAGGTATCTAAGATATAGTTTTATAAATATAAATGTATAAATGATAAATTTTAGTTGTAATTTTATAGTAATTTATTTGAATTTCATAAGGTATGTATACTAACAATCAACTTAGACTTTTTAATAAATATTTAATTGCTTATTCTTTCTAATATGATCCCTAAGCAGATAAATTCTTATTCAGTTTGTTTATGTACTTTGTTTTGCTCAAGTGATTAATAAAATGGTACTTGATACCAATGTTTACATAATTGTGTTTTTATCTTATTTTAGTTTATGTTTAATTTAAGTTTTTGTGTTTATTAGGTTTTACCCTTCGGAATTAAATTATACTGAATATTTTTGAGTTGAACAAACGTAACAAATACAAGTGAAAAATAATTTTATTTTAGACTTGTACAAATGATGGGTTTTTAATTTATACTTAGTAGTTAATTCGCGTTTTTATTTATTCCTGTGAGTCGACTTAGTCAACTTGCGGATCCACTTGAATTCTCGCGAATCGGATACAGAGTATAAAACAGGAGGTCAAACGAGTCAACAGATCACCGGATCCACAGCATTCGCGAGTTCACTTCTACTTGGCGAATCCGCTTCCTGGCGAAAACGAGACGAAAAGTTATTTTCGTTTGATTTCGATTTTACGAGTACGAAGAACGAGTTTTTGATCCGTAGATTTTATTCACCTTTAGATTGCGAACATTTTGAGGTAAAATACAACGGATTTCACCGTTTAATTAACGCGAAATCGAAGTTTTTATGAACTTAGGGTTTCGGTTTAACTTTTGATCGATTCACGACGATTAATGGACTGTTAGAACAAGAATCCTTAGGATTAATGTTAAACGAACCTTAATAAACGTGAATGTATCGTTTGATTGTGTTAAAACTTACTAAATCATTGATTTCAAGTTTAAAATCGTGACGGCTGTTCATCAAACGAGTTGAACCTTCGATTCAACTCGCAGCGAGTTGACTAGCGGATCGAGTTGATTAGCGGATCGACCAACGAGTTGACCTGCGGATCGACATGATTAGCGAGTTCACTTGGCTGCAGATCCAATCGCGAGTTGATAAGCGAAATGAGTTGAACTCGATTCGCTTAGGTGTCTTCTGCGAATCCAGAACTTAGAATTTTTTTTTTAAAAAGGGTTTTTTTTTATATATAAGAGTTACGACTTTTTAAGTAATAACTAGTATATTTTTGGATTCCTATGACAATGTATATATATATATCGAAAGTCTACCGATTCAAAACGTAATCTAGTAGCGTGTCCTAATTTTATATTAGCGGTATATTATATATATTGATTTATATATGTATACGACTTGAGACTATTTATGTAACAAGTTATATATATAAGTTTACATTTAAACTAGGATGTAAGATGAATTACGATTCATAATACGTTATAGTTTAAAATCTATTACACGTGCATTTAATCTGTTATTTGTGTTTATTATACAGATATGGCGAGACAATTTGATAAAAGCCACAATATTCTGGTAGATCTGAATCTACAGGCCAAGAGGGCTGATAGGGTGGCTGATGTTCTGCGCTTTTTTGCACGGTCGCGTATTAGATATGCTATTACGGCCAATCCACCTATTTCTCAGGCTATTCTGAACGATTTCTGGACGGATATCATGCATGACCAATCTGTCAATCCACCAGAGATTAGGGCAACGGTTAATGGTCAAACGGTTGCATTTACTGCTGGATATCTTCGTGAGGTATTACAGCTGGGGACTGAAGAACAAGAGAATGGGGATTTGGAGATGCCCATGGACTTTATTGAGGGGGCAATCGGCCGTATGGGATATACGGGAGATAGGCGCGGGAACCAGTTTCAGAAGCCTCTGGTAATTGGACAATGGAGGTTTCTGTGGCATGTGATGAATACAGTTTTTGCACTGAAGAAGGGTGGCTACGATGAGTTAAGCCCTACTATTCTATCGGCTGCACTGTCCCTGGTTTATAATAAACCATACAGTTTCTGTGATCTCATTTTTGGAGAGATTGCAAGACAGATATCGGGTTCTGTTAGATCTAGATTTATGATCTACCCGAGGTTCTATATGCTTATCATTCGCGCGCTTCTACCGAACTTGGCTATACCTGAGCCACATTTAGTGGTAAATATGATTGATCAACGTGGGTATAATGCCATGTTTATGCAGACAATCAGGAAAGAAGGTGTGGTGAAACCGGAGGAACGAGCACTCTTTGGGTATATTATTGACCCAAACTACGTTCCACCACCAAATAATGGGTGGTAGGACGTTGCTCCTGCTGATGTTGTTGCTGCTGTTGCTATTGCACAACCTCCAGCTGATGTGGTTCATGCTGAAGATCCACAAGAGCTGCTTGAGGATGTCTTGGAACAACCTGCACATGCTGGGGAACAGGTGAACCCAGATGTTGCTGCTCAGATTGTTCAGGAGGTGCTGGAGCACAATGATGATGCGACGAATCCCTTGCTCCAGGATATTGATAGTTATTTTGCACCACCTGAGGTAATATTTTCTTTATATTATGATATAGATATTTAGTTGATTAGGTAACATTTCTAATTATAAAATATGAATATCATTATATACAGGAAGTTGAGATTGCAGACCCAGAGGTCACTAGACCTGAGGGTGAGCAAAGACGGATTGATAGTTCAGCAGTTTTACCTGCTAAGGTATTAAAGCTGAATAATCTTAAATATATATTTATCTAGTTTGATAGAGTTTTATGTTAATCATAAATGGTAAATATATTTAGGAACCAGTTGGTCCATCTGGCAAGTATGATGGACATACAACTGACGATTCCAGTGATACCGAGGATGATCTTGTTGATCTGTCTACGGGTATTCCGGCTGGAATGACCAAGCAACGATCAAGGCTTGAGGTTGATCCTGCTCAGAAGCTGAAGCTCAAGCGTAAAGTCAATGAACCAGATCCAGATTTCATTGTTCATGATTTGGATGCTGAGGAGACTGGTGTCGAATAATCTTCTTCTTGCTCAGCAGATGCTCAAACAAAGTGAATCTTACAATCTACTGATGAAGACTCATGATACTTTGCTTGCGGACTTCAATGTTCAGAGACTGAAATTATCTTCCTTGGAGAGTTTGGTCTTGAGAGCGCATTCAGGACAGTCTACTCAGGGGGAGATATTGGTATATCTGGAGTCTTGCAAAGAAAATGAGCTGAAGAGGAAGAGAGATTTAGATAAAGACGATGATCCTAATGCACCAGAAGGTGGTGAGCAGACTGGTCCTTCAAAGACTGGTGAGCAAACTACGATTCAGGGGGAGTCTGGTGGTAATGCTGGTGCAAGCGGTTCTGGAGCTGGTACAAGTGCAGATAAGACTGTACCGGGTGATACTGAAACTGGCAAGATAGCTTAGTATTATCATAGTACTGTAATATTTGTAATAGTCTGTAGTGAACAAATGTAAACTTATTTTATTGTGTAAATATATTCGGCTTAAGGTTATTATTATTTTAAGTAAAATATGTTT
The DNA here is from genome assembly GCA_949592205.1 of Helichrysum umbraculigerum. Classification (NCBI taxonomy): domain Eukaryota; kingdom Viridiplantae; phylum Streptophyta; class Magnoliopsida; order Asterales; family Asteraceae; genus Helichrysum; species Helichrysum umbraculigerum. The sequence goes on along the minus strand of CATIUR010000001.1, from coordinate 124,037,125 downwards.
GATGTAATTTAAGTTTATATAATTATATGTTAAGATAAAATAGTGATCGAAAGTCTTCCGACTCATTGAGTAGTCGAGCGGCGTGTTCCGAATAATATCGACGGTCAAAATTTTATAATAACATATGCATTTTAGACTTGAGAGTTTGTATACTGACAAGTTAAAAATGTATTAGTTTTAACTAGACAAATGATATATAATTTAAAGATTAAATTGATAATGAATTAGATCAATTAACACTTGGAAATTATATAAGGTAATTAATAGTAAATTTAAATGTTTGGTGATTATTCACAATACATTAGAATTTAAAATTAATTATTATTTGTTAAGTAGGTTATAAGACTTAAGAGATTTTTGGATTGATTCAGGGTAATCAATAAAAGATTTTATAAGTTATATGTAAATTGCGTTTATATTTTAGGTTAAAACATACAAAAGAATTAATAAAGAAACTCTTAGATTGGTTCAGGAAAATCAATGAAGAATTTGAATTATTAATATATTTGTATTTACATTTTTCTCTAGAAATGGAAATGCTAGATCTATCAGATTCAGAAGATGATATTTTGGATGAGATAGATGAAGAGATTGATTATGATATTGAAGAAGGAGAGTTCAAACTTCCCGAAGACTGGACTGCAGTATTTGAATCTGTGATAGATGAAGGTGTTGATCTGGATGCAAATGTAGATGAACATGTTGTGAATCCATCAACGACTGAATTTGTTTTTGTAAATGAACAAGGAGAATCAGTTATTGATTTAGAAGCTTTTGAGAATGCTTCTGAAGATTCGGATACTGAAGTTGAAGAAATAGAGGATAAATACAAACATATGGTTGGTAATCCTATGTTTATCCAAGAAATGCTAAAGAAGAAAAAGGAAAATAAGCCACGCATTTTGAAAGAAGTTGATATTACTGGAATGCGTGTACTTAAAACTGGCATTATTGGATGGTATTATGACTCTGATCTGAAGCTCTTCGCGATCAAAAGGTTTGACGGGGTTCAATATTTTGAGAAGAAGCTTGCAGTGTTTAGTTCGTTGCCTCGATATGAGATTCGAGACTTGGCTAGATTAGATATGATAAATCCAAGTGATGATGACTATGCTAAGTATGTTGTGCGTATCATTAGGACCGAAGGATTATCTATGAAGTTCTCAAAGATTAAGCCAAGGAAAGGAAAAACGATATAGCTGAACGAACTCAGTCAGAGGACAGGAAGAAGAAGAAGGAAGAAGGTTTATCCAGCGGTCAACTGTATTAAGCAAATACCTATGAAGACTATGCCTCAGAATATTTTGGGAAAGTTGAAATATTGGGGGGTAGATGCTGGATCAGGAGAAGCCTTTATGATTGAAGCTGATGATGATTATCCTAATGGCGAAAAAGAGATTCTTCGTGTATATGATCACAGACACCTGATGAACCTATCAAAGGAAGATCTGATTATGTTGTATAAGAACAAGATCATATCTACTATTGGTTGGGGTGATTTAGCACGAGATTATCACAGGATGGTTAAAACATGCATCAAGCTTAAAACTTTTGCAGGTAGTAAGATTTACTCTTGAAAATCAAAGACAGCGTGAAGATAGAGACGCTAGAGCTATTGTCAAGGGGGAGTCTGTTGGAACATAGTTTGTGACAACAGATCTAGCTTGAAATAGGACTAGTGTAATTATTATCATGTTTGTACATTGGTTTAGATTTGTAAATAAATATTTGTTTTGTTAGTAATATTCGTTAAACATATTATTTTGTTAAGTTAGACGAATTATTAAATACGAAATAAGTATATACGTTTAGTGCAAGGCGAGTCGAGATCTCAAGTCGCAGCGAATCGAGCTGAGATATGAGATCTGAACTCGTATGGTAATAGTCTGGCGAGCCGAGTCCTATAGTGGGCTTGGGCTGCGAGTTGGACCGAACTCGCAGGCCCATGCGAGCCGAGCCGAGACAGAAATATATAAACAATTTTCCTTAGAAAATCGTGAACACTTTTAACACATTTGCATTCTTCATTCCGGCGAACTCAGAATACCAGAGAAAACAAAACCTACGGCTAGGCTTTGACGATTCATCGTTTAAAGTTAAGCTTTATTAAAACGCAATTCGAACATATTCGTTGTTAGTAAGATAACATCGTATTGAGGGATTCCTCACCTTAATACTACAGATAACGAAGTTATCGATCCTAAGAACTAGGGACTTACAATTTTTTAAAAAAAAAAAAAAAAGAAGGTAATTTTAATAAAAGCTCAAACCATCAAGAGATAGGAGCCAAAGAAACATGAAAAATCAAACAAACTTGGCTCAAGGAAACACCAAAACCAAACCAACTTGGCTAATGTTAAGCTAATGATAGGCACGACCACACAAATCAAATTCAATTTATTAATTCCTAAACCAACTAATCATTCTATAAATTGTCTAGATCATTCAATGTCTCACAGAATCAAGAAAAAGTTAACGACAATTATCAAGTATCCTTAATATATGTTAAATAGCTAACGAATGAAAATTACATACACAAACTCAATTGATCATGGATCTTCGAATAAACATGATTTAAAGTGACAAACTGAAACGCCCAGAAAATCTGAACATTTTTTTTACACGCTTTTATTTTCTTATCATGGTCCCAGTACTCTTATTATTACATTACATTTCCTGTTTAAACAACTAAAATATCATCTCTTGGCAACTGGATGAATCCAGCCGGATTCATGGGAATCCGCCGGATTCCCTAAGATTTCAGACTCAATTCGTGACCAGACCAAATTTCTGACAATCCGGTCCCGGAATCCGCCCGGATTCATGGCAATCCGCCGGATTCCCATGAATCCGCCGGATTCCCACCTCCAGCAGCAGAAAACTGCATCCTGCACTATTTTATACCAAAAACCGAACTTTGATCGAGCATATCTCACAAACGACAAAGAGTTAAGTTATGAAATTTTGCAGTCACCCTACTATGGTCAAAATGAAGATTTCTCATTTTGCACTTTCTCAAAATACACACTATCTCGGGTTTTGGACGTGTGGCTCATTTTCGATACAAATTCACACTTTTAATGGACATACTAAAATTCAAACTATAGAGATTAAGAAGATGGACTTTTGGCCACACCTTTCTACTACTAAAACGAAGTTGTGAGGCTTCTCACCACACTCTTAGCCTTTATCTAACTTAACTTGGTCCATAGGTGCTATTAAAGACCCAATTTGACCCATTTTGACGCGCTGACCCAAAAGGACTATTTTGACCCATTCAATGGTCAATCACCAACCATAATTGACCAATAGAACATTTGACTTTCTTTTTAACCTTTCAAATACATACATAACCAAAATAGCAAGTATACCATAACTTGCAATTCTAACACTTTCTACAACCAAAACTACCAATCATACACAATATTATACTACTACAACACACTATCTCTAGTCTTTACTTTCATATTTAAAACATGACAAAACTTTGTTTGTGTGGGATTTTCAAAGGTTACAAAACGATAATTTAAAGAGAAAGGCTTGTTTACTCACAACAAGCTAGCAACTCCACTTCTAGTCTTTATTCACTTCCTTTCCTTTACCACTTCCGCTTCTACCTACAACATAACTAAACTAATTAAGCAAATTGCTTAGTGAGAATATGAAAACTAATCATTACAATGCATTACTAATGAAAACAAATAATAAGCAAAGTAATTAAGATACTTCCCTCTTCTCTTGCAACTTTCTTTCTATTATTCTAATCAAATGTGCACATATCTAATCATTCATCTAGCTAATCTCGATTAGCTATTCTAATCATATAATTAGCTAACATAAGTTAGCTACTAATCAAAATATAGCTAACCTTGGTTAGCTAGTAACTTTCATGATAATTATATCATCACAAACACTAATCACAACTATTCAACAATTAGAATCTAACTACTTTCATAAACTCACCTTGATTTGTAGCACAACTTGTAATAAGATGGTCAAATGATGACAATTCTTCTTTAGCACCTAGTACATACACATGACACATAATCAATAACTAACCACACTTTCAATTACTAATCATCCATTTCCTCCTCCCCCACTTGATGTTTACTAATTTCACTTTAACTAAATTAACTACTTTGATTCTCATGATCATAATCATAACTTTAATATGAACTTAACTATTTTCTTGCTACTATTAACATATACCAACACTTTTAAATTGTAATATCATAGGATTCATGGAAACCCCATAAACCCTAATCACTACTTTTTACTTTTAAATCATAAATTGAGCTTCTAATCATTATCTATATACTAAACTAAAACTAATCAATTACAAACCCTAAATTTGAATTAATCCATACCAATTAGCTAAAACCCATAAAAACCCAATTTCTAGGGTTCTTGGAGAAATTAGATCACTTACAAAGATTAGAGAGTGATAGAAGGTAATGATTCTGATAAATTAGAGCTTGAATTGAAGATTAACTATGAATTCTTGACTTGATTATGATTCCTGCGATTTTTGTATGCTTCACATAAGGGTTCCAGAGTTTATTTTTGGTGTTACTGGAAGAAGCACGTAAATTGTATCTATATTCTTTTAATTTTCTATACTACTCAGTCTGGAACTGAACAACTATTTACGTTTTCTATTATATCTTACTACTAAAAGATCTATAATTAAAAAGAAGTATATATTATTATACACTAAAATAATACCTTGAAAACTGGGGTGTTACAACTCTCCCCCACTTATTCTGTTCGTGTCCTCACGAACCATTCCTGATGTACCGCAGGGTAGTATATCATCATCCACTCCTCCGGTTCCCAGGTAAAATCTGAACCTTTCCTATGACGCCACTGAACTTTAACTATTGAAACTGATTTATTTCTGAGCTGTTTTACTTTCTGATCAAGAATTTTAACTGGCTCTTCTATGTAACTTAACTTTTCATTTATCTCTATTTCTGTCAGTGGTACATAAGAAGCTTCATCAACTAAACACTTTCTAAGTTGAGACACGTGAAATGTGTCATGAATACTACCAAGTTTTTTGGGTAACTATAATCGGTATGCAACTTTTCCAATTATGTCAATAATTTCAAAAGGTCCAATGTACCTTGGACTCAACTTTCCTCGCTTTCGAAATCGAATAATTCCTTTCCAAGGTGAGACTTTAAGCATCACTTTATCACCTACTTGAAATTCAATAGGCCTCCTTCTTTTGTCGGCATACGATTTCTGTCGATCTTGTGCCATTTTGAGTCTCTCACGTATTTGATCTATCTTTTCTGTCGTCAACTGCACTATGTCTGTACTACCAAGTTCTCGTTGACCGACTTCACCCCAACAAATTGGAGTTCGGCATTTTCTACCATATAACATTTCATAGGGTGGCATATTAATTGAGGAATGATGACTGTTATTATAGGAAAACTCTACCAATGGAAGGTGAGCGTCCCAACTACCACCAAAGTCTATGGCACAAGCTCTAAGCATATCCTCAAGAGTCTGAATGGTACGTTCACTCTGACCATCAGTTTGAGGATGAAAGGATGTACTAATATGCAATCGAGTTCCCAAATCTTCTTGAAATTTATTCCAGAATCGAGAAGTAAAGCGGGTATCACGATCTGAAACTATAGAAAGTGGAACTCCGTGCCTAGCAACAACTTCTTTAACATATAAGTCAGCTAACACTTCTGAAGAAGAAGTTTCTCGAATAGGAAGAAAAAGAGCACTTTTTGTTAATCGGTCTACAATCACCCAAATACTGTCATGTTGCCTAGGGGTTTTTGGCAATTTTGTAACAAAATCCATGGTGATGTGTTCCCATTTCCATACTGGTATATCTAATGGCTGAAGTTTACCGTATGGTTGTTGGTGTTATGCCTTAACCTGCAGACAAGTGAGACAATTCTGAACATGTTTGACTATGTCACGCTTCATACCTGGCCACCAGTAGTCACGCTTTAAATCACAATACATCTTGGTGGCACCAGGATGAATAGAATACTTGGATTTGTGAGCCTCGTCTAATAACACTTTCTTCACTTCACTCATTCTTGGTATCCAGATTCTACCATAACGAGTCTTTAAGCCTCTAGAATCATCTACTAATTCAGAAAGTTGACCTGCTAAACGTTGTTTATTAGGGTCATTTGATGCTAAAATTTCAATCTGAGCAGCTTTAATGGAATCAAATAACTGAGGAAGCACAGTCATTTGAAGAGATTTCACTGAAAGAACATAATGGCTTGCTTTTCTGCTAAGAGCATCAGCTACAACATTAGCTTTACCAGGATGGTAAAGTATGTCGCAGTCATAATCTTTGACTAAATCTAACCATCTTCTTTGACGATTATTTAAGTCCCGCTGATCAAAGAAATACTTGAGGCTTTTATGTTCTGTGTAGATGGTAAATTTAACACCATAAAGATAATGGCACCAAATTTTAAGGGCAAAGACCACAGCTGCTAATTCAAGATCATGAGTGGGATAGTTCTGCTCGTGCGATTTTAACTGACGTGAAGCATCACAATAAACTACCATATCCTCGTTACCCTCGGGTAAAGCAAGAATAGGAGATTGACTAAGCTTTTCTTTCAACATCTGAAACGCTTTGGATTGCTCATCTCCCACTTCCACTGAACGCTCTTTCTAGTCAACTGAGTCAAAGGAGTAGCAATCTTTGAAAAGTCTTGAATAAAACGACGATAATAGCCAGCTAGGCCAAGAAAACTCCTGACTTCAGTGGGGCTCGAAGGAGGGTCCCACTTCATTACTGCTGCTATCTTGGAAGGATCAACCTGAATACCGTGAATGTTGATCACGTGTCCAAGGAATTGGACTTCTCCTAACCAAAATTCACATTTAGAAAATTTAGCAAATAGTCTTTCACGCCGAAGAGTTTCTAGAACTTGCCTGAGATGTGTTGTATGATCAGCCTCACTTATAGAATAGATGAGAATATCGTCGATGAAAACTATAACAAAGATATCAAGCATGGGCCGACAAACTCTGTTCATCAAGTCCATAAATGCAGCTGGAGCATTAGTTAAGCCAAAAGGCATAACAGTAAACTCAAAGTGACCATAACGAGTACGAAAAGCAGTCTTTGAAATATCTCCTTCTCTAACCTTTAACTTATGGTAGCCAGAACGAAGATCAATCTTTGAAAAGAAACTGGCACCTTGTAACTGATCAAACAAATCATCTATTCGAGGTAAAGGATATCGTTTCTTAATGGTCACTTTATTTAGTTCCCGATAATCTATACACATTCTTAAGGAACCATCTTTCTTCTTTACAAACAAGACGGGAGCTCCCCAAGGTGAACTACTAGGACGAATGAAACCTTTGTCAAGAAGTTCTTGCAACTGTTTCATCATTTCTTGCATTTCAGTAGGAGCTAACCGATAAGGAGTTTTGGCGATTGGAATAGCTCCGGGAACAAGATCAATTCAAAATTCCACTTGTCTATCAGGTGGAATACCTGGAAGTTCATCAGGGAATACCTCGGGAAATTCTTTCACAACTGGAATACTAGAAAGTTCTAATACAGATTTAGAGTTATCAACCACGTGTGCTAAAAATGCTTGACACCCGTGTGACAACAATCTTTTGACTCGAGCAAAAGTGCAAACAGGAATAGATCTACTAGAACGTTCACCATAAACAGAAATTTCCTTTCTGCTAGGTGCTTTAAGGAGAACTACTTTTCATGACAATTTATTAACCCTCTATTCCTTCCCATCCAATCCATTCCTATTACAACATGAAATTCTCCCATTTGCATGGGAATCAAGTCTATTCTAAACATCTCACCTCCTATTTCAATAGTACACCCTCTATACACGTCACTAACAATTACTAACTTACTCTCTGCAATTTCAACTTCCATAGGGTGTTCCAATTTAGAAATGGGAGTATTTAATCGTTCACAAAAAGAAAGCGACACAAAAGACTTTGTGGCTCCAGAGTCGAATAAAACATGGGCAGGTATAGTGTTAATTATAAAGGTACCTGTCACCACGTCATGTGACTCCTTTGCCTCTTCTGCAGTAATCTGAAAGGAACGACCTTTTACTCTCTGTCCACCTGTTTCTCTTTCTTTATTAGCTTCTTTCTTCTGCTCATTTCTTTTCATATCTTCCAATTTAACGGGACAATTAGCTTGTAGGTGGTCATCCTTATAACAATAAAAGCACATACGATAAGGGTTAGGGCAATTGGCAGCAATATGCCCTTGCTGACGGCATTTATAGCAAGCTGTACTCCCCAGCTGACACTCTCTTGGATGCTTTCTACCACAATTATTACATTTAGGAAATTCCCTAGTTAGAGCTTGAGTCTGACGGTTTGATTGTTGAGACTGAGATTTTTGTTGTTGTGGTTGTGGTGACTGCTGTTTCCCAAAAGATTTAAATTTCTTGGTTTGTTGTGATTGGGAAGAAGATTGCTCAGCTTTTCTCTTACTAGCTCTATCCTCAGCTTTTACTTGCAACTCTTTCTCTCGTGTCAACCCTTTATTCATCATCCTTGGAATGGAATCATAAATAGTCGGGTCGACTGCTTCTCTAATTTCAATATTCAAATGTCGGTAGTAATGATCTTTCATTAACCCCAGATTAGAGGTATACTCTGGGCAAAACTGAAACTTATCATAAAACATATTAGTATATTCAGTCACTGACATCTTCCCTTGGTTTATGGCTAAAAACTCCCCTTTTAACCTTTCTACTTCCGCCATGGGAGCGAATTCTGCTATAAACTTTTCTTTGAACATGCTCCAAAAAAATTTTGCAGCATCTTCTGCACCGTGAGTTTTAACCTGAGTACCCCACCAATCCTGAGCACTATCTTTCAACTGATGGGCAGCAAATAATACGCGTAGCCTTTCTGGACAGTCACAAAGTAGAAAAGTTTCTTCTATCTTACTAATCCACCTATGACTACTAATCGGGTCCCTTTCACCATGAAATTCTGGAGGACTACAGTTTGCAAAGTTTTTATATTCAAAACGTTCTTTTTCTTTATTTATCTGATGTTGAGCATTTAACATTTCACTATTTATCTGAGGGTTAACTAAGACATGATGCTTCTGTTCAAATTCTACTAATCGAGTATTAATTATTTGCTCCATTTGTGTATATACCTTAGGAGCAAATTCTTGTAGGGCTTGCCCAATAACGTCTTCTAATAGCATCCGGTCCTCTGGGTCTAACGTTCTTCCTGAAACATTCTCCTCTTGATTGGGAGAGCGTACATTTGAACCCTCAGCTTCCTTATTTGGTGTAGATTCCATTTACTAAATAATACAAACAACATGATTAATAGCTGCTTATTTGCTCCGTTTTGCTCGTTATTCGGATGTTTTTACTGACTTTTGTAGCAACGTCTATATTTTTAGCACTTTAGTGAATTTTAGTAAATAATGATTGTTTTGGAATGTTTTCACTAAAGATGTGCCCAAAAAGTGTGGAATAATGGCCTTGAAAACATGACTTTTTGCGTCACATCATGTTACAAGCTTCCATTACTTACTAAGCAAAGTGCTTATGTGTTATGTTTAACACTTTTCAGGTGAGCCAAGTGTGAATAAGGGAGACGTGGGCAAAAGACACGTGGGAAGCTAGTGGTGAAGCTTGTTGCGGGTTGTGGTGACAAGCTATCCCTTTTTGATCATGCTCTTGATATATGTGCGCACCCCTTTTGTAAGAAAAGACATCTAGTTAAATGTATTGAAGAAAAGTCAAGTCTCAGTTGTAATGATATGTATAGTTTTGAAGAAAGTCAAAGTCAGTTGTTTTAGTGAGACTTGGATGATGAAAGTCAAAGTATGTGTAAAACAGATTTTTAAAGTTTAGTTAATGAAGAAATATGTTCATGAAAAGTTAGAATGGTTAATTGTGATGTTATGGTGAAAGGTTAATGTAAGCGAGTTAGTTTGACTTAATTAAGTCAATTAAATAAGGTTTGACCAAGTAAGTGAGTCAAAATGGTCAAGAACCCAATTGGGTCAATTTGGTGTCCATTTGGGCAACCAATGAGCTAATGTGTCAAACCAGGTTAGAATGAGTCAAAGTCAAAACTCACCATACCAATAAGTCCCATTGGTGATGGTAATAAAGTTGCCAAAAGCTTGAAGTCAGATTGTTAATGGTTTGAAACTTAGTACGTCAAGTAAAATGGTTAAATGTGGTCGAAAACTAGTTTACGGGTCAAAACGGGTTTTAGTACGAGATTTGAAAAAGTGAAAAAGTAGAAATGTTTATATGGTCAAAGTGAAGTTTCCTGCAAAATTTCAGGTCAAACGGACTTTCGAGTCAAAAGTATTGCTTGTTTGAAATTCGTATATTGGTCATGAGTTGTGCAGACTTGGGTCTGCAGTGCAGGCATGAGGACCCAGCGGTTCATCAAAGGGAACCGGCGGGTGAAGCACTAGACCCGGCGACTGGTTAGCCCAGCCGGCTGTTCCTACAGTCTTCATTAACCCTTTTTAGTTCTGGTTGTCATTTTAACCTTGTACCCGGCATTGTAGCCCGGGGACCCGGCTGTTGGGATTAATACCCGACGGGTCATGGTGAGGAGCCGGCGGCTCCTTGTCATTTTCAGGAGTTCAACTTTTATTTATTTAAAAGATATACTAATATGATAAATGTTTTAAAGGAGTCATATAATGATATCGGGACCACAGTATAAATATGAAGTGTTTAAAAAAAATGTTTACGTTTTCGGGGTGTCTCAAAATCCTCAGCTATTTTCATCAAAATTGGATACTCGGTAGCATTGATTTTTCCGTAACATATGTAAGTCAATTACTTGAGGAAACGGGAAGTTCAACGTGTTTTGCATGTTTTCTCGTAAGATGGTTCCTCAAATGAGTAGTTTCAGCCTCTCCAGCGACAAAGCTCCGACTACAAAAGTCACATCAATGCACATCATGAATATCTCTCAATTTATCTTTAAATTAACATTATCTATCAATGTACCACTTAATTAATAACTTGAGTAAAGATTATGTAATTGTAGCAAACATATATACAAAATTTTAATACTAAATTTTGACCTGAAATTGTTAGAATTATGACACAAAATAATATTTATTCGAATTTAAAAATTGCACAAATTTTCATTCTTGATTTTCGGAGATAGAACGGATATTTTGCTAGTACTTTTACGTACACATAGACATGTAAAAAAGAACTACTTTGTTTTTTTTTTGTTTTTTTTCCAAAGGGAGTGTATCTAGTTTTTGGGAGAGTTTGAACTTTGAAGTGAGAAAAGAAGTTACGGAAATAATTAAATGGGAGTGAGATCGAGAGATAAAAAAAAACCCCGGAACAAAAATCAAACCGGCCTAAAACCCTAAGCGACTTGGAGGTTATTTTAGAAGTTAGAAGAGTCCCCTAACAGTAACACCACTTAACATAGCGATTGAAGATCCATTCATCAAAAAGCATTACGATTTTCGGTTGATTTATACTTTGAGTCTTCTTTGTATTTACTTAATCGATGTGAACTCTACTTGTACGTGATTGCTTTTATCATTAGTGTTTAATTATTGTTTGTCACTTTAAAGTCAATGGCGCGTAACTCAATTGATAATGGGTGAGGGCATCTTTGTTATAATTGTTTGTCACTTTAAATCATGTTTATTCGAAGATCCATGATCAATTGAGTTTGTGTATGTAATTTTCATTCGTGAGCTATATAACATATATTAAGGATACTTGATAATTGTCGTTAACTTTTTCTTGATTCTGTGAGACGTTGAATGATCTAGACAATTTATAGAATGATTAGTTGGTTTAGGAATTGATAAATTGAATTTGATTTGTGTGGTCGTGCCTATCATTAGCTTATCATTAGCCAAGTTGGTTTGGTTTTGGTGTTTCCTTGAGCCAAGTTTGTTTGATTTTTCATGTTTCTTTGGCTCCTATCTCTTGATGGTTTGAGCTTTTATTAAAATTACCTTTTAAAAAAAAAAAAAAAATAGGAGTTAAGTGCAACATTTTAAGGTATAGATTTGTGGGCTTTCTCACGAATTAGATTTGGACCTCAACCCAAAACTAACTTATAAGGTTTGGGCTTTAAAAGACATCAAGATAACAATCCAACTTTGCATTTGTCGTCTCTTCCCATATAAATTTAGATGGATCAGTGAATGAATAATGTTGTTTACTTCTAAGAAATGAATAATATTCACTGTTTACTTTTTTTAATTGAATAAACTATCTGAATAATAAAAATGACTATTTTACCTTACTAAGTAACTATTTACTTTTAAGTAATATTTATATGGTTTTCTATTATAACTTCTCGACCTTTGTAAACTTTCTACTACATAAAATTGCTAAACCACATACCAAAAATGCGTCAAAGTTTATACACCCTTCTAATCCAATCCAATATTTGTAATTGCAATAGGAAGCCAGCCAGGGACTGTAAATAATCAATCTCATTGTGTTTAACTACAACAAAAGGTTTTACATAGTCGTAGTCAAATGATTTCAATTAAAAGTCTTTTTCTACTGAAAATAAAATAAAATAAAATAATTCATATCGATATATCATACTTCCAGTTGGCTATAACAAAATACAACCAGAAACAATTTAAATCATCACTCATCGAATCAAACATTGACAAATTAATAGCAAATAATTCTTGTTCTAATAAAACCCCCAATATTGAAAACCTAAACACCCTTACAGGTAAGAAAAGATATCTATATATAAAGCCCACTCTTGAGATACTTGTTTCAAATTTACAGCTTTATTAAGCAGAATTCGGTTGTCATGTTTCTCACAGAGTTTTGGTTTCTTATCATATACTAGTACTAACTACGAAGTCTGTAATAAATGGATATTTTTATTCTTGTTATGAGATGTTGAAGTTTAAAAAACATACATTTGTACCGATGAAAATATTTTTATTATGAGATAATGAAGATTAACAACATACATTTGCTCGAATGAAAGACGAGATTGAATATTAAGGAATCGATTGCTGCAAATGAAGACGCCACTCGTCAATAAATCCCATTTTTTCAGGATCCATGCTTGGTAACTCCAACACTTCAAGTCTTTTTAGTATCTCTTTTGTTCTACCAAACAACTTAGCGGCAGCCTCAACACTACTCTCCCGTTTCTCAATGACGCTTTCACGGCACTTCATCTCTATGATTTGTGGTATGTTGGTGAAGCAAGCCGAAAATATGTCAGCAATCATGCTAGATAACAGCGTAAACAACTCCTTTTCGCTACTCAATTCAACGTTGGTTTGGTAGTTAAAAAAGATTGATCGTGCAATACGATGCATTGAATTGGCTAGAATCAACTTCTTAGGAGTGTTCACTACTATTTCTCCGTTTGTTGTATTGTTGATCTGTAGAACAATTTCTTCTGCTTTATTAGCAAACCATTCAAGAATCTCTACGGATGTTTTTCCCCTAAAAGTACTTTTTCCGATAGTGTTTTCCAACCACATGCACTTCTCTTCAACCTCATGCCACAGAGTCTTAGTCACCTTTCGAATATTTCCATATTCAATTGTATTATTGACGATTTCCTCCACGAGATGCGTATACGAAAGACCTTCACGAACACTATTGAGCAAGCTATCAACTTCAAATTCAGAAATATTAGGGAGAGAAATGGCAAGACATGTTAAAGTCACTACCGGTAAGCTCCAACTGCTAACAAGTTTAACAGAAGTGAGAGCTTCAACTTGATCACTATCAAAGTTCTCTACCCCCTTAAATCCATTGGTAGAAGTCTCAAGAAACACTAAAAGATCTTTGTTTTGTTCCTTCTCCGCCTTTTGGATCAAGTTATTTATAGCGTTTGAAATGCGTTTCAGCGTCTTCTCACCAAGCTCCATCTCATCTTCAAGTTGCAGAACGTAATCACTAAGGTCTTGGTATACATCATCATTTCCTACCACAGTTGGTAGCGTAAACAACTTTGCCACCAACGACTTCCAACAATACGAACAATAAATGATAAAGATTATAAGGACTACTGGAATAAGCCCAATCATTTTGCTTGATACAACAATAGCCTTCTGGACGGCAATGCAAAGTCCTAAAACGAGGTTTTTCATATTATTGACAAGAGTTCTTGACCAAGAACCACCTGATAGAAAAGTTATATGACTTTCTTTCCACTCGCACAACTTCTGGATCCAGTACTTCTCTACTTTGAACACCATAATATGGTTCTTCTTCCATTTAGTGAACAGATTGAAGTTCGAGATTGTAAAACATCTACATATTGGAGCAATGCTACCAACTACAACTCCAAATGACTGTGTTATAAAAATGAAGTTAGTTGACCACTTATAATCCGACAACCAGTACATACCATAATCTCTGAATCCTAGCATTATAGCTAGTTGCATGACTAGAATAATTACACAAATTATGCCAGAAGTAGATGATAACCGATTACTAGCCATCACAAATTGAGGGCTACCACTTTCTGCCATCACCCAATATCTTCTAACACACTGTCTTAGTTTCTCAACCAGTGACGTTAATTTATCTTGATCGTCTAAAGTTCTTTTGTCTGTGGCTTGATACTTGAATTCTAAAATTTGCTTAGAGGAAGGAATTGTTATAGCTGAAGAAATCATGATTATAAATAACCACAATAACATAGCCACATAGATGTATGCCCATATCATGATATTTGTAAGGAAATTATAAGGGGTTTCAAAAATAAGATCCGATTTGTCTATAACACCGGTACTAATCTCGATGCAAATATTCACAACGATAGTGATAATGAGAATTGTGAAACCTATGACGTTTGCAAGAAGTGTGTTGTTGTCCATAGACGCCAAAGAAGGCATTAAGTTAGCCATCATCGTGCACATGAAGGCCATGCTTCCTAACTTGGTTGCTTGGTCCACATAATTTGGCATCAAACTAGTGAGATCCACAGGCAATTTCATGGCGACAGCTATCACTGTGATAGAGGCAGCATTAAGGGTGAAATATTTAGATGGAAACCACATTTTTTTATTTCTAAAACCATGCAACAAATCAGCTCCCATGCCAATGATGCACAAAATTGATGCTACCGCAATGTAGATTCCAATCCACACCATAGGTTTGCTGTACATGTTCCCGGTTTCTAATTCACGTGCCTGGTAACAATAACTCCACAAGGAGGAAACGTTGTCGCTTGTGAGGTGTGAAAGAAATTGAACTTCATCATATAACAGTTCCACAATACTGAAACAATTACCGGCTGGTCGGTAATATTCCATGTTTAAAACTTTTGAGCTAAGCAATGGCTAATTTGATTCTAAATTTTTTTTTTCTCTAATGAAATGTGAAGAAGATCGATAAACATCTCTTATAACAAGTCATAATTCGTATATTGAAAATTCGAAGAAGCTGCATAGTTAGTGAAAATTCTAGTCAATGCAACTGAAGACCGCCACTCCTTTTTAATTAGTGAAAGTGACTTGGACGTTGAAATGCAAATACATATTTTCGAAAATAGCCTTCAACGATTTCGATCACTCAACATTAACACAACGCGTATTTTGAAAGCTTATCGAGCCGAGTCGAGCCGAGCTCGAAAGTGTCGATACATCGACGAGCTCGAGTTCGAGCTTGAAATATAGAGCTCGGTTGAGCTCCAGTCGAGTTTCGAGCCTCGAGTTTTAGAGTCGAGTCGAGCTCGAGCTTGCCACTGTGTCGACTCGACTCGACTCGATTACACCCCTAAGTTTTACTGTTCCGAAGATGCTATACTCATCAAAGTTTTACAAAATAAGTTTCACAAAACATTGCGACAAGTGAGTCGTACCAACAATATTAATATCTTTTTTTCTTTCATATTTGCCTCCTTTCATTAGTCATTTTGTGAAAGTTGTTTTGTAAATTTAGTCGTAATATGATATTTTGCCCAAAGCTTCTAAGCATAAATTTATTATTACCACGTGTTTACATGAACTATGAAGATATCACATATATATGTTTTTACCTACATTTGTTTCAAAAATGTATACATTAATGTGCTAACAAATAGGAAACATTATTTGTGTTCTTTTTTAAGAATTAGAATAAGCAAACATAAGCTATAAGCTAAGCCAAACATTCAAACATAGCTTAAAAGCTTATTGCTAGCTATAAGCTACTTTATAAGCAAATAAGAAAAAAAATAAGCCCACCCAGACACCCTTGAATCATAACTTTTTGTTTGGAGCACGAGGAGTAGTGACACTGTAAACACAGTGTTTAGAACACTGGTGAAAGACTACGTGTTCCGGAGTTTTTATTTTTATTTTTTAACTTTTTGAATACAAATACGAGGAAAAACAAATAAATAAAACAATAAATTAATTAAAACCCAAAAACAAAATTCATTTATAAAATATTTAACAAAAATCATTGATTAATATAATTTAAAAAAAAAATAAAGGTTCATCCGTATTAAAAATAAAATCCGTATTTAAGTAATTTGGCCCAATTAAAATAAAAACCTAGTCCTCTTCTTCGGTTCTTCCTCTAGAAATATTTGGAAACATTAACAACGCATCCACTCCGTATGCTCTTACAAGCTTGACGCCTCCAACAATAATTTTTCAACCATCGAGTCAAGTTATAACATAGATCTCGATCTCTTTTAAATGACAGTAATTTACCTTTGAACCAAACTTATCATTTAATTTTTAAAAGAAAATACTAGTTATTATAATGAGTTATTGAAATTTCATATTATTGCAAATCTGCAAGCAACTACCAAAGGCAATAGTGCAATACCAGTATTTATCGATGGGTTAGTTGGATATGTCTGTTTCTAACTTTAGGCCATTCTAAACGTAAGAGCATTCCCATCGGTTGCATTGGTTGGAAATCGGTTGAAGTGACACCGATGGTACCAACCAATCGATTTTGGTAACCAGATAAACAGCTCATGGGCCTGAAACGGAGCCCTGTAGCCTAAGTTATGACTTTTTTCATGAAGCCTCTTTATTTGCACGGTCATAGGCCTCTATAAACACAAGGGCCCGATCTTCAAGACTTGAGCCTCCATCAATATAATATAGACGTAATTTTGATAGTTTGCAAGGTCATAAATGAAATGTTTAATTTTCACAATTGAATTAGAATACGTTTGTGTCCTTTTCTCATTACTCGACTTCTACACAATAAATAAAATAAATATAATGCTTATTAAATTCAAGAAACAAATAAGTAATGAGGTTGCACAGTTTCAAAGTAAATTGTCGTGATCGTTACTTGTTTGGCATGGATAATTAGACCACGTCGTCACCACCACGTATGGGTCCAAACAATTGCCACTAGCTAGCTGCATTGAAGAAAACGTCCAACTCTTTCAGTAAAGACCCACCCGGTGACTGACTTGATCTATTAAATCTATGGCCCACAATAAGGCAAGTGTATGTAACTCAACTACAAGACTTCGGAAGTCTTTTCTTTTACATAACTGATACCATAGACGATAAATTAAATTTTTCTACCATTGACTGAACTTGAACATAAGTCTCTTTTATAAGACATTGATTACCACGCTTTGAACCAAACTTATCAATTGAGAAGAAATACGTTAATCTATTATCATTAGTAATTGTACTTTCATATCATTGGTAATATGCAAGCTGTGTAATAAAGGAAATACTATGATTTATCAGTAGGTTAGTCGAATATGTATGTTCCTAAGTTTAGGCCATCCTAAACATAATTCATCAACTATATAATTTGTCTTCCATATATGATATATACTTGTTTCCTCTAAAAGCAATAACCAAAAAAATTTACATAACTAAAAATTCATTAAGATATACTCCTATTAAATATCCAACAACAATAATCAGAACATTTATCTTATCTAATCATCAAATTAAACTTAAAAGGATGAATATCTTGAAGGAAGTGGGTTCAATAAAAAATGGTAAAAAAAAAATGAAGAACGGGAGAACCAATAGGATTGCTCAATTTCTTTACAAAACATACTTTCACTTTTACACCTAAAATTAAATATCTCACAAACCGTATGTCCATAAATTATAAAATTACATATTCGGAATCAACGTTTTTTTCTTTTCGATTAGAGATCTCACAAGCTATACTTTTGACGACTTTTTTCTTTCTTTTTTGACGGGTTTTACAATATAATCACATGTGATTTATGATAAAAAGGCAAAATTTGTTCACAATTATTTTTTCGTCTTATATGTTAATTAACACGTGATTACAGCTTAATATTCATATACATTAATAATTACAAATAGCATTTTAAAAATTGCATTTGTTTTCATCAAAAACCATATGTGAATATGTGATTGCTAGTTTTACATTTAATCACAAGTGATTTGTTATATGATCACATATGATTTTCATTTAAAAATTGATACTTGATGAGCAATTTACTGATATATGATTTACGTATGATTTCAACTTGATTTTTACTTAATTGTATAATTATAGTCAAGGACTTGAAACTCCGTATTTGATTAGTCTTAAATCACATGTGATTGATACTTTGATGTTCAATCGCATGTGATTACAACTTAGTTTTTCATGTTTAAGTCATTTTAACTCATCAATTATTTGAATTTAAAGTTTAATTGAAGATATAAGCGTGTGATATTATTTTTTAGTATTAAATCACATGTGATTTTATATTACAAATTTTTAAAACCCGATAAAAATGGAAAAAAAAAACTTTGTCGAAAGTATAGCTTGTCAGATCTATAATCGAAGAGAAAAAGATGTTAATTCTGAATATGTAATTTTTATAATTTATAGACATACGGTTTGTGAGATATTTAATTTTTTTTAAAAAGGTAGAAATGAGTTTTTGAAAGGGTGATGATTTGTACACCACCAACTTTTAGCCATACACCACTAATGTGCATCAGTTTATTGTACATTACTAACTTATAAGGTTTGGGCTTTAAATGACATCAATATAATAATCCAACTTTGCTTCCGTCGTCTTTCCCTGTAGGGACTATTTTTTTTTTTTTTTCTTCATTAGCTCCCATATCTCCCTGTATAACTAAGGAAATATTGGTCCTATGTGTCATGTGAAAATTCACCCAATTTTTCCTATGTATCCCATTAGAACTCTCCTAAAAAACTTTATACCTCCACAATGTTACAAAGGTTTTAAATGTAAATCTAATCTAAATGGTTGTCTCTTATGTTTATCTTAAATTTAATTGATTAAAGTAAAAATTCAATCATAGCAATTTTAATAGATGAGTCCTTATTATTCTCTATAATAAACTAATCAAAGTTCTTTTTCTTAATACGATCGCAATTCGCAAGCGGCTTGCCATGTTTTTGTGATCAGGTGATTCAATTTTTTTATAAATTGATTTGTTAATAATAATAATAATAATAATAATAATAATAATAATAATAATTACTCCGTATTATTATTGTAAGCCCATGATACATAAGCTATAAGCTAAGCCAAACATTCAAACATAGCTTAAAAGCTTATTGCTAGCTATAAGCTACTTTATAAGCAAATAAGCAAAAAAATAAGCCCACCCAGACACCCCTGAATCATAACTTTTTGTTTGGAGCACGAGGAGTAGTGATACTATAAACACAGTGTTTAGGACACTGGTTAAAGACTACGTGTCCCGGAGTTTTTATTTTTATTTTTTAACTTTTAGAATACAAATACGAGGAAAAACAAATAAATAAAACAATAAATTAATTAAAACCCAAATACAAAATTCTTTAATAAAATATTTAACAAAAATCATTGATTAATATAATTTTTTAAAAAAATAAAGGTTCATCCGTATTAAAATAAAATTCGACCCAAGTAAAATTCAACCCAATTTAAATTTAAGCCCAATGTAAAAAAAAAAAAAAAAAAAAAAAAAAAAAAAAAAAAAAAAAACTTAAGTAATTTGGCCCAATTAAAATAAAAACCTAGTCCTCTTCTTCGGTTCTTCCTCTAGAAATATTTGGAAACATTAACAACGCCTCCACTCCGTATGCTCTTACAACCTTGACGCCTCCAACAATAATTTTTTCAACCATCGAGTCAAGTTATAACATAAATCTCGATCTCTTTTAAATGACCGTAATTTGCCTTTGAACCAAACTTATCATTTAATTTTTAAAAGAAAATACTAGTTATTATAATGAGTTACTAGGTGAGGACCCGCGACAACGCGGGGTTCGACATTTGAGTTTGTAGATTTTGCAATTTAAAATTTGAAGCCAGATGAAACTGTACCAGAAAACACTTTTATATAATATAAACGACAACCAATAACATCTAAAATATACCTCATCATTTTGGTACGGTTCAGGGTTTTTAGCTTTTCTCTAATAAATTTAAAATCCGTGTTAACGCGTGCAACTTAAATCAATTTTTTAAGGATATTAAGTTAAATATTTGTGCTTTTCAGATAAAATAGGATATCAATTTTTGCGTTAAAGGTGAAGTGTAATAGTTGATATATGCCTCGTGTTAGTATAAATATACAATACCAAATGTTGATTTTATTGTGTTGTATATTAAAAAGATTGAATGTTGTAGTTTATATATTTAATATTTAAATAAGATTTGTTTAAGGTGTATTTTTTTTTTTTCCTTTACTATGTTCATTACATAATATTCAAATATTTATTAGTGATTATTAACTTGTAGATATAAATTTCCATATATTTCGATATTTTAAAAACATTTCCATTTACAATTGAAAGAATTTAAAAGGAGCTATAGTGTATATTTTAAAGTAGTATTATTGTTATTTATGGTTGATGCAAGAGATCTCATGATACAATTGATAGTAATAAGGTTATTGATTTATTCTTGTTGAGTAACATTTGAATTCAAGTACAACTGTAAATATACACTTGAAGTGAAATGATTTAGATTAAATTAGACAACTACAAAACTCGAAGTTAATGTACATAAATATGATAGTAAAGTTCTGTGGGCGATACTACATAGTCAACTTTTCAAGAATCCAAAGATGGACTTGGTGAACCATCATCTTCTGCCATTCTTTTGCCGTACACAAGTTGTTTAATCGATTAAGATTACAGCAGTCCCGCTGGATGGTTCCAATAACACCGAGACATCCCACACATAGTTATATTACTAGTATCTAACCTCTTTTGACGAACGAATATTTATTCCCATATACCCACACCATTAGCAATCTTGCATATTTAAATGGACAACGGACAACCCACCCCACATTAACCTTAAATATAAGGTATAACGATATACACCTATCAGACGAGAACGTGTTTGTTTAATAACCATAATGAGAAGATCACCACTATATGGGAACACACACAAATCATGTTTAAATAAGATGAATATGTTTCAATAGGTAAATAACAATCTAATTGTAAACTTGGCAATAACAGAAGTTTTGTATCATGCAGATGTATATCCTTTGCTAAACGATGACGTACCATATGATACGAATCTATATCATCGGCACTTGAGTCACGAGGTTCGTCACATGTGGTCCACCAGTCCACCTTCATGCGTTAAAGGCTATCATGCTTCATAAGCACCTACAAAGAAACCAAGCATAGAATAAGCTATTTGGCTATGTGTCGATGACCAAAATTTTAGGGGTTAAGTGGGCCATGTAATGGGTCAAAACTGGTTCATGTCAGAAGCGATTGAAAATGGGATGGGTTAAGTGACTACCATACATTAAAGTGAAAATGATACCAGTTATGCTAGTCATGGTACTACTATAGATCACCATAGCCAAATTTTTCATATATCATATGTCTTCTCAACTTCCAACAACCTCTAACATGGGTCCAAAGATCTGTCTCAAAAATCAACAGGAATAGGAATACAATAACCAATAATAACGCACTACGATTCAATATCTCGGGATAAATTGGGTGACCCAGAAAGTAATCCCAAAATGGACCCTTGGGGTGAAGTCAAGTAAGATAAGTTAGATTACAAAACAGACGACAACGCCCGATAGACAATTGTATTTACCTCCTCTCTCATGGCACAAGAATCATCTTCCTCACGTTTTTTCGTTTTCTATCTACAGAAACTCATGGGTGCTCTTTTTTATGCCTTTACTGTGAACGTCAAGTACTTTGAAATTAAAATTGTATCTTCTTACATCATTTTAAATAGCACGTACGACCTTAACATGAAATATTACAGGTATTAACATAGAGCGTCTCTTTCCATTGTAATCATAAATATTTAAAACAGGTTGAATCATTAGTGTAAGTATAAGGTTAATAACATATATATTTTGAGGTGAATCACTCGCTAATGGGTATTTCATAACTATACACATAAATAGTATAGCCCAAAAAGTAATAATTTGTTGAAATATTGGAACTCTAAAAGCAATTAACCAACACAAACTAATCAAAACTCACCAAAGATGTACCAACGCTTATTAATCGTCTTCAACAAAAGCTTTCTTGACTTCAATGTTGTCCTACTACAATTCTCTTAATAGAATCAGATGCACAAATCTTGAAAGAGGGCATAAATTGCTAATTCAACATTACTTCAAATGTAATAACTAAACAATCCATGAACAATGGCAACGCGGAACAAAATAAAAAATAACACATATAATATAAGTTACCTGCTTCCAATATTTTTGACCTCTGGTGCTTTTGTAGTACATCTAAAGTAGGCACTTGAAGACCATTGCCGCCTGCCTTACCATAGAATCTGAGGTGAACAACTTTATTAGGTTACATTGATCTTCAATTTCTAACATTTTCATTTTGTGGATCCCATTAAATATGATATACAGAGATAAGACCACATGAAAATATCTTACCATTAACCAAGATGATGAAAAAAGCATGCCAGAACGATGGGAATAAATTTGGAGGAAGCAAAACCAAAGGATACATGAGATCATCATTTTGATACCACGTAAACAAAAACAACATGAATCATAAAGATCACAGTAATGTTGATGAGAACAATTAATTTCCTCTCTCCCTGCAGATATCAGCATCTAAATTGTTTACATTCAACAATAATGAAGAGTTGAAAAGGACTTGACAAACTTCAATCATACCTTCAAAGTCAGTTGCTTTTGCAAAAGGTCGTTCAATTTAAATAGGACTGCAGAGATCCAGATTGTCCCAAAAAAGACTGAAATCATTAAGACATAAAAGGGGCTTAGCCTATTCAGATATGCGATTTTCTATATCGACAGCTTATATACACCGAAAGAATCTGATCCCAAAAGCCAAATCTCCAATAGGCCATTTTCCCAAAGTCTGAGAATAAGTAAACCGAAGAGTCTCTGACAACGTTGAAATAGTTTCCAGCCATGTTGCAATAGAACCACAGTAACACAGGCAAATGTGAAATGTATTTTTAGATGTCAAATACAGCTGAACCCTCACTATACAATAGAACCACTTAACCCTTACTATACTATTTACACCATAAAAAAACTATCTCGGTTTGGGAGTGTTTGCAAGTGCATCTTTTTAAGAATTTATAGCACTTAAAATTAGCATCACTTTAGGCTGTGTTGAAAATCACATTTTTTCCCGAATAGCAGAGTTGCCTCCACTTCACTACGATTAAAGGTGGCAATTACCATGAATTTACATACATTTTTCTATAACTGACCAAACACTATATCTATTGTAGATATATCAAAGAAAAAAGGAATAAGTTCCCTTTAGGAGTGTCTTATAGATATCACAGGTGTGTCTTTTGGTTGCAATTTTCACACATACAGTGCTACCTTTTTGCCCAATGGCATCAAACTACTTATTGAGGATGTTGATTTTTGTCCAAAAGACACTTATCAGTATTGGACATGTAAAATAGTCTATTGATAGTTAATCAAATTAATGCTGCTACGCACCAAGTTAAACATCACAATTTTGTGGTACATTAAGGACTATCATATGTGGAATAGAATGAGAATAACCTGAAAATCCTGAAAAACTCATGAATATCAGAATCTCCAGGCAAGAGTGTTTGCTGGTTCACCACCTCAGCAGAATATGCAACCAACCAACCACATATCATCTGGCGCATAACGACGAACAACATGTACTTTGCAACTATTATAAGAAAAAAAGGCAATGACAAATTATAAAACTTAAACGATAAAGATGATAATTTCAAAACCAAGAGCCCAAACCCTATAAACCCAAACTTTAATACACAGGTTTATACGAATTAAAAAATCAGAAGGAAAAAAACATGAAATAGTTTGATTACGTACCGGATGAAGGAAAACCATGATGTTAATTAGGATGTTTGGAAGGCATGCGGTGATTAACCATATGGATCAATCGACGATTAAGTTAAATAGTTGAAGAATTCGAATATTTTTGAAGAAAACTTGTGATGAGAGTAGTAATTGATAGGATGAATCTCAAGAATTTGATAGATTGGCATGACGATGAAGAAGGAGCTAAAGAAACGGGAGTAGGGTTTTGTCTGGATTTTAGGGACGGGCAGTGAAAAAGAGGCGTGATTTGATTTTGGGGCATTATTTTTTAGAAAAATTTTGGTTTATTTTATAAATTGTAATATAAAGTTTACCAAAAAGTATTAGAGCACAAGGAGCGCTCGATGCTGTTTCAGTGTTTAATTCAGTGTTCTCGAAAACACTGAAGCAGAAAAGTGGGGTATTGGTTAACATTGAGTTTTAGTGTTATTGTCAGTGTTCTCGTAATTATTTAGTTATTATTTTTTGTTTCCTTTGTAACCCTCGGACCATTCGAAAAAAACAAAAAAAAAATTAATTATGAAATGTAAATTATACATAATGTAAATTATATTTATTTCTATTTAATATTTATTTATTTTGTAACATTACACATAGATCAGGGGACCAAAATGTAAATTATAAAAAATTACAAATTTAGACTTCATCTTCTTCGTTGAATCTGCGGCTTCAGTTTTCAGATTTTTTTTTCAAACTTTTTTTTTTAAATCCCGTATATCCAAACGAAAAGAAAAGAAAACAATAAAAAACAAAAAAAAAAAAAAGAAAAATGCCGCCGGAACCAGCGTTTTAGAATGGACGGTGGACGAAAACGCCTACTCGGAACGTCGGCCCGGAGCGTCGAACGCCGGAGTCCGGCGTTTTCGTTGTGAAAACGGTGCGAAAACTAAGGGCACTCCGTGTGCTCTTAGGGGTGTAATGTGTACTAATTTTAAACTAATTTAATCCATTGATTTCTAATTAGTGAGTTTAATCAAGAGTTCAAATTTCTTAATGATATCCTCTTTTAATTATAGATAAAAGATAAAAGATTGTGTCTATGCTTCCGGTTAATTACCCCCCTATAGTCCTATACGATTTTCCCTATCATAAATGGGTGGGCCAACTATGGAGTATTTTTTAATTTGGTGGGCCAAGTTGCTTTACAATAGCACAAAACTAATACTCCGTATTTAGAAATGAAATATGCTTAACTGCTTAAGTAAGAGAGTTGGGTGGTGGGCCATGGCCCTTCCTACCTCTGGCACAGTTCCGCCTCTAAATTCATCCTTCCATATTCGTATTCGATGGATTAAGCGGGTTAATGGATGTCTATTGGATATTAAAAAATAGTTTAAAAGTTTTCTTAATATGAAATGAAACCAACAAATGTTGTAACAAAATATATATATATATATATATATATATATATATATATATATATATATATATATATATATATAACGTAACATAAGGAAATCTAGTCACACGATCTTGTAATCATTGTCGTCAATGGATGATAATTTGTTACAAGTACAAGTAAATATATATATTGACAAATGTAAATATGTAATCTCTATGTTTATTGATTCGTGTCTAATGTTTTGATTGTTATTTTGGTTTACTTTATAAATTAGGTAAATATGTATATGTTTATTAGACTACACATAGAGATGGCAATGGATCGGATATGGATCGAA
This sequence comes from Helichrysum umbraculigerum, assembly GCA_949592205.1. Taxonomy (NCBI): domain Eukaryota; kingdom Viridiplantae; phylum Streptophyta; class Magnoliopsida; order Asterales; family Asteraceae; genus Helichrysum; species Helichrysum umbraculigerum. The sequence continues at coordinate 124,011,199 of CATIUR010000001.1, read as the reverse complement.
TAATGTCATATCACTACAAGAAAAAAGGCCTTTAGTGATGGGTCATATTTCGTCACTAACAGCCTATATTTCGTCACTAACGCATTTAGTGATGGAAATCAAGGTCGTCACTTTTTGTCACTATAGGTGCGTCACAAATTTGTTCAGTGACGGATATAAAAATTCCTCACTAATCAGTGACGAAAGTGTAGACGTCAATTGGTTTTGTGACAGCTAACTTCATCACTTGATATCGCCACTAATTTAGCCAAAGTCGTCACTAGTTACCTAGTATAGTGATGAAGAACGACGTCGCTAATTTTGACTGCTAGTGATGAGAAAGGTTGTTCACTCATAAAAAAATTTATATATAAAAAAATTTATATATAAAAAAATTCACTGCTACAATTCTTGTAAAGCCCACTAATTTGTGACGATGGAAATCTGTATTGATTCAATAAGTCAATACAACTCGATATCACCACAATATATTAAAATAACCGCAACACCAAATTAAAACAAAACGCTCTTTTGAATGATTGATAACGTATTCTACAATTACTAAAAGTAATGAACATCATGTGTAAACTGAAACAAAACGCTCTTTTGAATGATTGATAATTACTAAAAGGAATGAACATCAACTGTCTTGAATCGTATCCCATTAAAAAAGAGGACCGCTGCAAAATCAAAATATACATATATCAGTCATTTTACTATGAAAGTTGGAACAAAAGGGTCATACTAGGTTGAAAACTATGTCTGACTTAGCAACATGAGATATTTTATTATTTTCACAAATACAACTAAAGTACTAGCCCATGAAGCAATTCAATAGTCAATTAAACACTTATATAGAAGAGGAAAATACCAGGTAAGGGCTGAAGGGCACTTGTATCCTTTCCATAACTCCACTTCCGTTTAGACTTTAAGCAAACATAATATTTGTAAGGTACACGAATCTCACATATTTAAATTTAAGCCTATAAAAATACTATAGATCTTATCTTATATAATACATTTAATTAGCTTCACCAAAACTAAGCCTCATGAATCATTTGTCTTTATCTTCTTCCTACGCAAATGTCTTTACATATAATTGAATATTAGTGATTAAACAGATACGTACGTAACTCTCTTAACCTATGGACTTAAACATACCTTATATGCTAAAATGTGAAATCATGAAAATCCCAAACTCCGTTGTCTTGATGATTGACTACTATTTAACATCTGGTGTCATTGAAGAGAGACACTAGTAAACAATTTACATGCCTGAATTTTGGCTGGCCATTCATCTTCTACATCTATTTGTTCAAATGGATCAGAAAGTAAGTGTCTACACCAAACCAAATATTCCATAACATGTGTATATTAATAAGATCAATATATAAAAATATTACATACATAACTGAAGAAGGCAGCTTCAAATGCCATCATTTTGATACATAAGGTGGTCACAGTTTGATAAGATTAGAGCTAACCCTTTGTAGTATAGATAAATCAAAAAACTTATTGTTGGAAATTACGTGTCCCAAAAGAAAAAGGATTTGGGATTAATTTAGGATACTCAATAATCACCTAAATTAAATTAAGGAATTGCATTCCTTGTCCACTACGTTTATCTCCATCTATATATGGCCTACATATTTTTGTTGAATGGGTACACCAAAACACAATTCCATACACAATTACATTCTTGCTCTCTGCCGATTAAAACCCATACCATACGTACGTACGAATTACTTTATTGCCTTCTCCCGATTCGTACGTTTATTCTCCGAGCTATATATATATATATATATATATATATATATATATATATATATATATATATATATATATTCAATCATTATTTTAATTCCTAGTTTAAGAGTAGTTCTTGAGAATTATTTAATTCTCGTTTATACTTCAATTGGCCTAAATACCATTGAAGGTTTTGTTTTCTTTATTATTATAGTGGATTGTTCGTGGTCGTCGCCCGTGGTTTTTTCTCCCATTAAATTGGGGGTTTCCACATAAATCGTTTGTGTTCTTTACTTGCTTTCTTTACGATATTATTTGGTTGATTGTTGTTCGGGTTAATTCTTTGCTTCCGCACACGCTCGATATTTAACAAGTGGTATCAGAGACACATCACAATGGTCACCAAATTTGATATTGATAAGTTTGATGGCAATATTAGTTTTGCTATTTGGAAAGTTCACATGCAAGCGATACTTACACATCACGGGTACAAGAAAGCCCTTAGGGGCGTGGCTCACAAACCGGCAGGCATGTCGGATGCCGATCGGGAAGAATTAGACGAGAAAGCTCTCGCCACGATCCAACTTTTTCTAACTCGAGAAGTTCTCCGAGAGGTTATACATGAGAAAACCGCGGCTAGTTTATGGCTCAAGTTGGAATCTCTCTACATGACGAAGAGTCTTGCAAATAAGCTCTGTTTGAAAGATCGTCTCTACACTTTTCGTATGAAACCGGGCACACCCATTCAAGATCATCTAGATGAATTTAATAGTATTCTCATTGACTTGGAGAATCTAGATGTTGATATTGATGATGAGGATAAGGCGGTATTATTGGTTATCTCTTTGCCCGCTTCTTACAAACACTTCAAGGAAATCATGTTGTATGGTAACCGTGATACATTATCATTTGATGATGTTAAATCTGCCTTGTTGTCCAAGCAAAAGTATGATGATGATGTCGAACCGGAAAGTGGTGAAGGATTGGTTGCAAGAGGTCGAAATTCTGAACGAGGCAAGAGTAGTAATAACAAAAAGAAACATCGGTCACAATCTCGTGGCAAATATTCAAACAAGACTTGCAAGTATTGCAAGAAAGTTGGGCACATTGTTTCTGATTGTTACAAGTTGAAGAACAAGTTAGAGAGAGAAGGTAAAGGGAACAATGACAAGAAACCCGATAAATTCGCCGAGGTAGCTATTGCTGAGGTGGAGTCTGATGGTGATGTATACTTGGCTATTGACACTGAAAGATCCAAAGATGATTGGATTATTGACTCTGGTTGTACCTTCCACATGACTCCCCATCGAAGTTGGTTTGCTACTTATGAATCTTTTAATGGTGGCAATGTGTATATGGGGAATCATACTGTTTGTCCAGTTATCGGGAAGGGTAATATTCAGATCAAGATGCATGATGGTGTTGTTAGGACCGTCACTGGGGTTCGACATGTTCCTGACTTAAAAAGAAATCTTTTGTCTCTAAGCACTCTCGAGGCTAATGGTTATAAGTACTCAGGTCAAGATGGAGTTATGAAACTATTCAAAGGAGCTTTGGTGTCAATGAAGGCAATTCAATCATTCGGTTTATATGTACTACAAGGAACTACAGTTGTTGGTACTGCTACAGTTGCTACATCAAAGTCTCACTCGGATGACTCTAAGCTTTGGCATTATCGCTTAGGTCACATGGGCGAGAAAGGCATGAATATTCTAGCCAAGAAAGGTCTTCTTAAGAATTCGTGCAACCTTGAGTTCTGTGAACATTGTGTGTTTGGCAAGCAGAAAAAGGTCAGCTTTTCTTCTGGTATACATAGAACCAAGGGTACTCTTGACTACATCCATTCGGATCTATGGGGGCCGTCTCCTGTTACCTCTCGAGGAGGTAAACGATATATGTTGACTATTATTGATGACTATTCTCGTAAAGTCTGGGCATTTTTCTTGAAGCACAAGGATGAGGTGTTTCCCACTTTTAAGGAGTGGAAAGTCTTGATCGAAAACCAAACTGAAAGGAAGATCAAGAAGTTGAGGACCGACAATGGTCTTGAGTTTTGTGGTGAAAATTTTAATGCTTTATGTCGAAAAGAAGGCATTGCCCGACACCACACACTTGTTAGGACACCGCAACAAAATGGCGTTGCGGAAAGAATGAATAGGACCATAATGGAGAAAGTACGATGTATGCTTTCTCATGCCAAACTGGAGAAGGATTTTTGGGTTGAAGCTGCAACTACCGCAACCTATTTGATAAACCGTACTCCACACAAGTCTCTTGATGGCAATATCCCGGAAATATTATGGTCAGGTAATTCGGTTGATTATTCTCATCTCAGAATTTTTGGATGTCCCGTTTATGTCCATGTAAATGAGGGAAAGTTAGCTCCTCGTGCCGTTAAATGCGTTTTCTTGGGTTACGGATCCGGGGTTAAAGGTTATCGTGTATGGTGCCCCGATCCTAAGTATCGTAAGATCATCCATAGTAGAGATGTAACCTTTAATGAAGACGTTATCTTGAATCCATCCAAAGATCACATGTCATCTCAAAATTCTGGTACGGTTGATGATAGTACAATGGTAAAGGTGGAGTTTGAAGTCGATGTTGAAGCCCAAGTTGATGGCATCGTACCTACTAGTCCACAAAGTCAACCTCAAACCGAGTATCTCTTGGCTCGGGATCGTGAAAGGCGGCAAATTCATAAACCTCCGAGATTTGAGGATTATGAATGTGACTTGGTTGCCTATGCCTTTGCTGCTGCAACTTATATTGAGAATGGCGAACCTAAAAGTTACTCCGAGGCAATCTCAAGTAATGAAAGTGATAAGTGGGTTCTAGCTATGCAAGAAGAGGTCGAAAGTTTGCACAAGAATGAAACTTGGGAATTGGTTAAACTTCCTAAGGAGAAACGAGTGATTAGCTGCAAGTGGTTATTCAAGATTAAAGATGGAATTCCCGGGGTTGAAAGTAAGAGGTACAAAGCACGATTTGTGGTTCGTGGTTTTGATCAACGTGAGGGTATTGATTTTAATGAGGTATTCTCTCCCGTCGTTCGTCACACTTCTATTAGATTTTTACTTTCTATTGTTGCTTTGCAAGATTTAGAGCTGGAACAGATGGACGTGAAAACTGCTTTTCTTCATGGTCATCTTGAAGTAGAAATCTACATCCGGCAACCCGAGGGTTTTGAAGTTCCCGGAAAAGAAGATTACGTTTGCAAATTGAAAAAGTCACTCTACGGCTTAAAGCAATCCCCTCGACAGTGGTATAAAAGGTTTGACTCCTTCATGATTAGCCATGGCTATGATCGTTGTAGCTATGATGAGTGTGTCTATCTCCGAAAATTCCCGGATGGATCTTTTCTTTATTTGGTACTTTACGTGGATGATATGTTACTTGCGGCACATAATAAAGTCCACATCATGGAGTTAAAGAATCAACTTAGTAGCGAATTTGAGATGAGAGATTTGGGAGCTGCTAAGAAGATTTTAAGCATGGAAATTCGACGAGATCGTAAAGCGGGTAAACTTACTTTATCTCAAACTGAGTATATTCTGAAAGTTCTCGAAAGGTTTAACATGAGTAATTGTAAACCCGTTGCTACTCCGTTAGCACCACATTTTAAGCTGTCATCTGATCAGTGCCCTGTATCCGAGGAAGACAAGAAGCATATGTCTCTTATCCCATATTCTAGTGCAGTTGGTAGTTTGATGTACGCCATGGTGTGCACCCGACCTGATTTGGCGCATGCCGTTAGTGTGGTGAGTAGATACATGCATAATCCGGGTAAGGCGCATTGGGAAGTTGTTAAATGGATTCTTCGTTACTTGAAAGGGTCTAGTGATATTGGCTTATCTTTTGAGAAAGGTCGTGCTAGTTCGAACGGAGTAGTAGGATATGTTGATTCCGATTATGGAGGTGACCTCGATAAAAGGAAGTGTCTTTCTTCATATATATTCTCTCATTGTGGTTCTGCTATCAGTTGGTATTCGTCTTTGCAAGCTATCGCAGCCTTGTCAACCACTGAAGCAGAATATATTTCTACTATCGAGGGAGTGAAAGAAGCTATATGGCTCCATGGAATGGTGAATGAACTTGGTCTATCTCAAGATGTACTTGTTGTTTATTGAGATTATCAAAGTGCCGTGCACTTAACTAAGAACAACAAGTTTCATTCAAAGACCAAACATATTGAAATAAGACACCATTTTATTCGAGGTATTGTTGAGAAAGGAGAAGTGATTGTCGATAATTTACATACCAATGACAATCCCGCTGATATGTTGACTAAAGTTCTCCCCACCACTAAGTTCAAACATTGCTTGGACTTAGTTGGTGTCATTGGTGTTTAATACCCTGCGGGGTGCGGCGACGACAACGATTAGAGTTATGGCTTTTGGTTCAAGGTGGAGATTGTTGGAAATTACGTGTCCCAAAAGAAAAAGGATTTGGGATTAATTTAGGATACTCAATAATCACCGAAATTAAATTAAGGAATTGCATTCCTTGTCCACTACGTTTATCTCCATCTATATATGGCCTACATATTTTTGTTGAATGGGTACACCAAAACATAATTCCATACACAATTACATTCTTGCTCTCTGCCGATTAAAACCCATACCATACGTACGTACGAATTACTTTATTGCCTTCTCCCGATTCGTACGTTTATTCTCCGAGCTATATATATATATATATATATATATATATATATATATATATATATATATATATATATATATATATATATATATATATTCAATCATTATTTTAATTCCTAGTTTAAGAGTAGTTCTTGAGAATTATTTAATTCTCGTTTATACTTCAATTGGCCTAAATACCATTGAAGGTTTTGTACTCTTTATTATTATAGTGGATTGTTCGTGGTCGTCGCCCGTGGTTTTTTCTCCCATTAAATTGGGGGTTTCCACATAAATCGTTTGTGTTCTTTACTTGCTTTCTTTACAATATTATTTGGTTGATATTTGTTCGGGTTAATTCTTTACTTCCGCACACGCTCGATATCTAACACTTATAAATTGAAAGTGTTCTTACATGCAACCAGTTGCAGCATCCCATTCCTATAAAAATAAACATAATTTTGATTAGCAAATTTGGAGATTTTAGTGCATAAATAATAAATTAACTAAAACCCATAAGATTACTAAATAAAATTAAACGGGCAATTCAATTATATAAATATCCATAACATATTTTTATAATTTCAGCATATACAGTGATATGAAACTAGGCTAGTTATTTCAATCTAACAACAAATAAATCCTTGACAGATCTATATCCGCATATGTAAGCATATAATGGAGAAACAAAGCAATAAGAGCTTCATGATGTTGATATATCCACATCCATATCCAATTAAATATTTTCGTCCATATTCTTTAAGAGTTTGTATCTAGTTTAATACAACACTTAAAAACATCTAAAATTGGGCGGAAATTAATTTTGGAGGCTTTAGAGATGAAAACATGTACATCTCGTTGTGACATTACACATCATGCAACTCCTTACGGTTAAAAGTTATGTCATATGTTTATTAGTTTAAATTTAAATGATAGTAAGATAAATGAGATTTTAATACACACACACACACACACACACACACACACACACACACACACACATAAGGTTATGTTAATAATTTCAACTAGATTTTTCAGATATTAATAATACTATTAGAGGTAAATTAGTAAATTCCTTCTTAAAAAGAATCAGAAATGTATTATATAGTAGCACATATAGTATTAATGAATTAGAATTTAATATCATATGTGTATTACTTTTAAAGTTTAATAATGATAATTTTAGTGATATATTAACTTTTGTAATTAATTATAATAAATTATATTTAGGTGTTAGATTGTTGAATAAGATAATAGAAGGGTAAAAATTAGTCATTTACTACTTCTCTCCTTTAAGACTTTTGCTCATATAGTAGTATAGATAACTTGCCTTCACGTTTGATTTGTTTAATTGTATAATTAACCAAATAAGATTAGTAATCTGTAACGTCCTAAAACTCGTTTAATTTATTTATTGTCATTTTGTAAAGTTGAATTTGATTTATTAAGTTAGTTAAGTTTGGTTAAAGTTGGACTCCAAATGTAATGGATATGGTAGATTGGGTAGAAAGTGAAAAATGTGGAACTTGGTGGGCCTTTTCAAAAGTGTTGTTAGGGGCTTAATGGTGGATTAGGGAAACCTCCTCCAGATTTTTTATGATCGGTCTTTAAGAAGCTAAAGGGGAGAATAACCCTAGTTGAAGAACGTGTGCAATTAAGATCGAATCGAGAAGATTTAACAATGAAGTTAGATCAATTGAGTCTCGTAATCATCAAGGCACGACTTTAGGACTTTACTTGAGTTCTTGCCATACTATTTGTTCATACTGTATACTTGTTAGATATTAATGACGCGTGCCTTTGTATTTGTATATACGTTGATTCACTGGTTATTGTTGACCGGTTCAACCTCATATAGACCACCCCTCGTCAAATGTAACCGTGGTTTGTTTTTAAAAGGAAGTGGACCACGACTTTAAATCTAGATCCGTGTTCCGCTAAATCTTTGAACCGTGGACAATGGAAAGGAAAGTGAAAACGCGCGAAGTTTTGCAAATGGATCACGGGTTTTACGTGATTTTCACCATTTTCGTGGTCTATTGGAGGTGGTCTATAGTGGTTTGTGTAGTAGTGTATGTTTTCTCATAAGATGGTTCCTCAAATGAGTAGTTCTAGCCTCTCCAGCAACAAAGCTTCGATTACAAAAGTTACAAACAGCATTAACCTGTTGTTTGGTTTCTTGACTTTTTTAAAATACTTCCAAATCTTCACCTCTTTTAGGTCGGGGTCTTAAGAATTAAGATGGCTCCTCATATACGACGACATTGACCATGTCCATCAACAAGATTTGCACTACATATTAATTAACCACAACAATGTCCTTGTTTGGCTTCTTGAATTCTTTAGAATTAAACCAAACCATTGTTTTGTGGCTTTCCTTTTGTTTATGGATCAACCTCCTCATATCCTGCCATGAACATGTGTTCAGAATGTTGTCAAATTGAAAACTAAATTGTTACGTTGATTTATTTACTGTTTGAAATTCTTGAACAAACAGTGCTCTCGATCAACCCCACTATTTTGTCCGTTGTACTACAAGCTACAAAGTGGACAAATATTCAATAAAGTGTCTACACTTATTTTACGCAGTTATTATTGCTGCATAGTTTTATTACGGCGATCAAAGGGTAGTTGCATTTTGAGAAAAGGGGGGGCTAGATGATCCCAGTTGTTAAATTTTGTAATCAACGGCACAAATTTACAACAATTCATTTTACGTAAAATGCAATTTTTGTTAAGATGCAGTAAATTTAGACCGTTGATTACAAAAATCAGACAAGTGAATTCGTTTACCCCTCAAATGTGATTGCCCCTTAAAACCTTACCCAATTATTATTATCACGCGCTTACATGAATTGTATACTTGCATCATATTTTTTTTCCTTATTTTTTACGGTACCTTTTTTACGTGGTTGGGTAGCAAAAGTGATAATTATTAACACTAATAAGTCATATGACACTAAACAGTCATATTGGCTCTTAATATATACAGAGTAACAGGTTTGGTCAGTTGCGGAGCTTAAATTTTTCTTTCATTGATAAGAGTTGGCTGTTGGTTTAGAATGGGTGGTTCATATATTGTTAAATTATGTATAAAATAAAATAATACATTGATGACATGAATTTGGCAAATGATATTTCCACCATGCTATTTGATAAATCCACTGTCACACCCCGTCTAAAGCGGAAACAACGGGGTACAACAATGATAGGATCACAACACATTATTATAAAGATGTCTATATGAAAATAAAAATCCAATGTGTTATGATACTTGTAACATGAATAGGAGCTCACGCTACATGTACATATCAACAATGAAAAAGATAACCAAACAATAATCCCATAATCAAATGTTAAGACAAAACGTCTTCCCCAAATTATTAAAACTAAGTTCCATCTCAAATGACAGTCTCAATCTTAGCTCAAATGCAACCTAGAGGTCCACTAAGCTTTCTTGTCCTCTATCATCAGCCCACTAGTGCTACCTGAAAAGTTATGCTCAAAAACGTCAACAATAATGTTGGTGAGTTTCGTAGGTTTGAAACCAAACACCACAATATAAAATATTTTGCTGTGATAATGATAAGTTAGGACAATGCATATAGAAATAGTACATATAAATGAAATTAGTGTAAATGAACAAATCTCAACAGAGCAACCATGCGTGTTGTCATTACTCCCGCAGAGTAAGACGAATAGCATATACGTCGGCGTGTTGTCAATACCCCCAAGGAGCAAGACGAATAGCCTAAATGATGTCAATGTATCCAACTGGCGTGTTGTCAATACCCCCAAAGGAGCAAGACGAATAGCCACAAATGTTCTCAATGATCTCAAATAATGCACATAATCTCACATAATGTAGCACATTTCAAGCATATGTCCAAAAAGAAAATGAATGTAATCACAGCATGAAAACAATTGATAAAACATTAGAGCATACTTTTCCCCCAATGTAAAATAAGTGAGAAAATGGGGCCACGAAAACTCACCTTGATTAACAAAGCAACTATCGTCCCAAAATGAATCCACCAAACACTACGTCAATCTACAAATAAATTTATATAGATTAATAACCTAGTTGTCACCTCCTTTGTTATTTTGTATTACCAATCAAGTCACTTAAAACTTAAGGAACTTAATTAAAATATTAAGCTTGATACTACAATTATTAAAATCCTTATAACATGTCAACGCTTAACTTCCAACCCATACTTTATATCTTATATAACTATTATAATAAAATTCATCTTCATCAACCAAAAAAAAATGAGATACACAACTTCTTTAATCCTAATCGTTTAAACCCTTCCAAGGTTATCATACAATTAATGTATAACGGTTATTATTTTAAAAAAATATGATAAAAGACGATTGAGACACTACCATTTGTAACAACTAATACCCATTACATAACCCATTATTTTTAAATCAAATATATAAATTAAATCTTAAAAATTTACAAATGTGGTTTATTTACAGAAAAGTCTAGTCTTAAACATTCTTTACAACTCCCAAAATACTAGAAAATAATTTGATCAAACCGATGTAATCACTATCGACTTTTTCTAAAAATTTCGTCACTCTTAATAGCAGTTTACAAAATAATTTTTTTATAAAATCATACAATGCGTTTTAGAGGCCGAAACCTCGCGATTTCAAGTAAAATTTCGATATCTACAACTTTTGTGTTTTGACCGAAGCCTGAAAACGAACGTAGATAGTTCAAAACTGCGTCTGTTACTAGTTACGAAAATCTGACAGATTTTTACGTTTAGCGATACAATACTTTCGGTTTGCAAAACCTATTTTACCCAACTTATTCATATCCCAAACATATAAATCGATCAACATATACATCTATTTCAGAAAAATTAAAATAAATAAAAATATATTGATTAGGGTTTATGAGAAATACCTACACGATCACAAGAGAACACGTATTACACGGAAGAAATTATTGAACTTGACTTTGGTTCTTTCTTGTTGTTCGGTCGACACACAGAGCCAAAAACCCACGGACAATTTCTTTCCTCTTTTTTTTTTTTTTTGATGAATAAGGGCTTTAGGTTTAAGTTAAGCTTATATTAAATTTGGGGCCTAAGTATTTAATTATCTAACTAATGGGCCGATCGGAAGATTTTTGAAAATTGGCATCCACCAATTTAAAACAAGTCTCACAATCATCAAAGTTATTATATTATTTTTTTTCCTTCTCTATTACTTCCATCGATTTATTATTATAGTTATTATAATAATAATAATTATTATATTATCATAATATGATATGATATGGTTATTACTATTACTATTACTATTATATTACTATTATTATATTATTAATTATTATTATCATTTTATTAATATTAACCTAACTTTCATTTAATCGCGTACGAACATTTGATTCGAGTTTTTTTTGGACACTATACGAGAATTAAATTTCTCACATAGTTTAAAGTACGAATACTTAATTATTTCTTCACGAATTTCACGCACTTAAATACGATTAGGAAATGACTTTGAATTGAGATTTTCGAATTACATTTTTTTTTTGGTGACGGATGTCACAGTATCCCCTCGTTTAGGGAATTTCGTCCCGAAATTCAATCGAAATTATTACTGAAAACGTTATTATGTAATGGACATGGTTTTCGAATTTCTTATGATCCTCTCCTTCCTATGTGATTTCAAATTCTCGCCTAACGTTATATCCTATCCTTACCAGTTATATGACAGAAAACTGTTATATCCTATCCTTACAAGTTATATTTCACTACGCGTTACTATGTTTCGTATGTGTGACGCCATAAGAAATTCGTCTGTTGGTCATATATTGTGAACTTCGTTTATTCTATCCATCTCTTTGATTGATTAGTTATCGAACCTACTTGTTAAACATATAGTGTGAATTTGTTCGGTCCGTTAAAGAAGTAAAAGAATTGGTATATGTAAAAGGTGCGTTCTCAACATCTAAAAGACTATTTCTTAATTCCAAATCCATTGATACCACAGACGCAACTGTTGGACCGAAAGGCATAACCACAACGAGTCCTAAACTTTGCCCTTGGTATAGCTTCTCTATGATACCTCAATTAAATATATAGTTTGTTCGGAGGTTGATTCATTTGCATACATATGCGAACCTTGAAGTTGATTTAACAAGTCGTCAATTCTAGAGATATGACATCGCTTCTACATCGCGCACGTGATGAAAATTTTTAATAACTAATAGTTCTCGCCGAAACAGGTTTCCTATATGTGGAGGGGTAGATATTTCAACTATTTTTTCGGAAGGCCTCAAGGAAATTTTTGCTGACAATCCGATTATCTTCAAATTTAAGTTTATCGGTTCTTCACTCACCTTGAGAATTTATATTATTTTCACGCAAAAGTTTAAGGACAAAATGTTGTTCTGTTAATTAGGAATAGTAAGAGGTTCTTACCCAACAGTAGTATGGTGTTACGAGTGATGTTAGTAATACGTACAATGTGTTTAACGTACCCGTCGCGTGGTTAATTCTCATGGTTTTGTAATGGACTTTGGTTTATCGAATTTTACTTGTGTTGTGAAGCAACTCATACTTCTAGCTCACACATAATAGACTTGTGGAAAAATTATAGACGCTGAAGAATAGACAATATTAAGAAATGTTCTTGACCCTATAAGAGAAAAATATGTGTTCTTTATACAAACATACGGTTTATTCGTATGAGGTTCTCTCACTGAAATTTGCGTTTAACACAGAAAATCATAGTTAAATTCAGCTTAACTTATTGAAATTTAGAATACACGAAAATAAGTCCCAATAATTCAAACTTCTATGGTGTTGTCAACGTGTCCTACCTACCCTGTATATTAAAATTTTGATCTCTTTACGGATTTAAGGGAGTTTGTTGATTGTTAAATCTTTTGTGTTTTAGTTGTTGATTCCATTTTTTTCTTCTTCATATATCTTCGTAGGTGAGAGTAACGATATATATATGAAAGGGGGTTGAGTCGCCAAGGAAGATCAATCAACAATGTCGCCAAAGAAAGAAAAGTTCATACGAACAAGAGCATCTCTTTGTAAGGTCATTAAAGTTTACTTGTATAAGAAGTGATATAAGTGTGAACTTAGATTTTATCTTAAAATCTAACGGATTTGGATTTGGGTAAATCTCATAGTGTATGTTCGCTCGCATCGGAACCTCAATATTTAAGGACTGGTAAATTACCCGCACCATGCAGCGGTAACAAATAAGAAAGATGTAGTAGTGATCGACACTAATAGATGACCATAGTGTGAATTGAATGATTGATAATAGTTGTTGTGGGTGGTCATCACTATTATTAAATATATGATGTGAAATCGTATACAAGTGATTATGTCAATAAGTGGCGCCAGAGAGTTCACAAATTGTCTAAATTAATTATGGAAGATTTCTATATACCGACATAGTGTGGATTAACCACTTGGTTATTTGCTCACATCTCGAAAACAATAGCTTCCAAACTTGTTGAATGGATACTACCAAGTTTAAATCTTTTCGCATACTAAAACTTATAAGACTGTAAAGAAATGGATAAGTCAATTATATGAGAGTATAGATATAAATGGAGAAAAATCTTAAAGATGGGTGTTGGCAGGTTATTGCCACACCACATGTCTCATTGTGAATACTCGTTCCTTCAGGTCGCTTTGTATTTTTTTCTAGCAAGTTCTCAACCAAGTTTATCCCTGATAACACGTAAAAAGTCATGTTTTTACGTACGTTATCTTCCACATTTTAGGCACAAAGTTAACTAAAACACACTTAAAAGGACATTATTCATAAAGTTTTGTTAACTAAGTCAAAACGGAGTCGATGTTTGTAAAATCACTGAAAATGGCATGAAAAATGTAAGAAACAGGGCAAAACTGCTTCACCGTACCTCCGTTCATTCATTTTAATGCATCTTGAGCTACACTCCGAGTTAGGACCTCTAACATATGTCATTTTCTTCGCTAGGAAATTACGAAACCGTGAGCGCGAGAATCACTCAAAACGGATAAACGACGAAGAAGTTACGCCCGAACGAAGGAACGAAGAACCGAGGAATCAGGATACGGGAGAGCTAGACCGTATACGGCCAAACTAGACCGTATACGGCCTAGCACAGACCGTATATGGCCTAGCTAGACCGTATACGGCCTAGCACAGCCGTATACGGCCTGTGTTCTCCCGTATTCACCCTATGCTCTCCCGTATACGGTCCAGTTCAACAGGATTTGCCCTAGCTCAACCGTATCGTGCGTTTGGTCAATAAAAATCAGACTTTTATTCGGGTTTGCGATACGGTTGTGCATTTGAAGGTTTGGATACGGTCTACGGATACGGTTGTGCGTTGCCTATATATTGAAGCCTCATTTCCACATTTTCAACACAATCCAACAAATCATCCATCCAACACTCTCATACTTCAATTCTCTTCGTTTTCTTTACGTTTTTATAGTTTTACTCTCTCTCTAGGATAGTTTAGATAGTTTCTCTCTCTAGAGCTCTCCGTCTCTAGAGAGAGAGAGATAGTTAGTTGGTTAGCAGTAGAGAGAGAAGGAAGCTGGTATTGTAATCACGGTGTAATAAAAGCATTCTTGGTGCAAGACTCTGTCTTTCTTTTCAGCCGTTACGCTGCTCAATTTACTGGTGATATCTATCTTTTCATACTTATACTATGTCCGAATTATTTCTGCCTGCTTGTATGATGTATGTTACTGTTATTGCCATGCTTATTGAGTAGTGTGCTGTTGCGGTTGTTGAAATATAGATAATTAGACGTAGGGATGATGTTGAATTAATCTTTAAAACTATATAATTGGGAATTGTTATTTTTGTTATGTCTAAAACTTATCATGCATCTAGACTTAGTTATGGATCACCCTTTCCAGTCCTTCGCGTGACTGCTACTTTAGGCTTAGAACTTGATCACCTCTAGGTACAGTAGGAAGTTATCTGTGTTATAGTACGAAGCCGTGTCTGTCACTGTAATTCGGCTGAAATACTGAGTATAGCTTTGGAAACACCACTGGTGGAGTACAACGTGGAAGCTCCGGAAATAGCCGTATGTGCCAACACTGTGGACTACCTAGAGACCCTAGAATATGGCCTAGGAACTAATATAACTGTGGAAATGTTACAGTACACCGTCTGTCCACCCCTGGAACTGAAGCTATGGAAACATTTCGACATAGTACACCGTACCTGTACCTAGGGGTAAAAGCTACAACATATCCCTGGTTACAAAGGATCTGTGGAACTGTTTAAGTGCAGTACATCGTGAACGGTGCCTAGTGTGGTACGCTGTGGAATGAGTATGCATTGTACACCGTTGGTGTTCCTAGGGCTGAATGACTGATTGCAAAGGAGAGTCTAGATCATGACAGAAGTAATTGAACTAATCAAACGTAAGGAATGAGTCTAGTGATGAAAGTCAAGCCCAGCAGTGGTTCAGAGTTCTTAAAACCCCTAGACTCTACAAAACTGATAGTTTAGAATAACAAAGTAATAATCTGAACAAGTTTAGGAGATGGCATTTACATTTAGGTGTTAAGAACGGTCAGAATAACCCAATGGGCAGTCTGTTACCTTATTCCTGCACCCTTCAAGGGTCACTAGTCCAAAAGACAGTGTGGGGGGTTGAGCAGCCTGTTCTGATCAGAATCACGATAACCTAGGTGCTCAGTGACATACGGATTCTGGTAATTAACTAGAATAAGTAGGGACCTAGTGTTTACACCCATAATGCATTTGTCTATTAACTGAAAATGTCCCCAATTATCTTTATAATAAGCATCATCCCGACAACCGATTATCGAAGTTTCAACTGCCGCAATTCTCTATCTGTCTACCTAGCTACCGATTCTCCTCTATCTTTTATTTTACTGCACGTAGTTAATTAATTAAATTAGAAAACTAAAACACCAAAAACCTACCTACTTGCACAAAACCATCCTAAAAGTGAACCCTATCTTTGGCATCGCTTCGTTTCAATTCGCTCCGATTTAAGAACGACCTCGAGTTATACTTGCTGCTTACTCACCCTGTGTAGTAGGTAGTATTTATAAGTTGAGCCCCAGCTCTTTATAAATTTAAAACTCACTGATCCAGCCAAGCGGTGGTTAAGTCCTGCTGACGACAAGGACGGTTCACTCCCAAGGTGAGCTAAAGAGACCCGACCGTTGGGCTGGCATCAAGTTTTTTGGCGCCGCTGCCGGGGATCGTAGAGCGTTACGATTCTGAAGTCGCCTTAGATAAAATAAGCCTTTAGGAGATCCTTTTCGTATAGGTTGTTCTCAACTTATCCGAAAGTTACTTTCTTTAGAATAAATTAATTTAGAATAAAATAAAAAATTCAAAAATATCTTTCTACGATTCGCCGCCTTCCTATCCCATTTCTCCATTCGCCAGCAAAACGACTGAAGAAATGACGACTACGGACGATGCTGAGTTCTTCAACCACTTGGAACAAGAGTTGAAATCCGACTTTCACTCATCACCGGAAGAAGCCTCCGCTGGACCAGACGACGATTCTAGAACCTTAGGGAAACTCTTAGATCTTGACTTAGGAACCCATAAATCTCAACAGAAGATCTCAACTTCTGCTTCTAGCATTCCAAGCTATCAGGTTTTACCTGCACCTGAGATTAAACATTCCTTAGAAAATATCCATAGATTCCCTGATTTTGTCGATAATGTTCACGGAAACCATCAACCCTTTCATTCTTCATCCAAAGAAGAACGAATCCCCATAAGGAATGAGGATATTCATGAACATCTTCCAAAATCACCAATTTTTGTAAACCTCGTACCAGAACCCTCGTACACCATTTATCGTGTTATAGATAAGGAAATACCGAAAGATTCAGATGGTGATGAAATCCGATACGTTGGTTACTCTTTTGATCCTGGTAATAGATTGGATGTATGCAAAGCATTTGCCTTACACTTAAATATGTCTGATTTTCCTTACTCAGTCGAGCAAAGAGAAACCATCTTAAGGATTGACATACTCGTAGGTATTCTCCACTGTCTTCCGACCCAAAAGGAAGATGGTATCTTCACACGATATCGAGAGCAAGAGCGAAAGCTTTTATCAGAAATGGATCACCTCATGGATCTATTTGCTTGCACCGATTATCAACCGGTTTCTCAAACCATGATTAATCGTTATGTTGCAGCTATGATAAAAGAGCTTGAGCTATTAACTTCTAAAGATCCCGCGATCACTCTCGTCATTTTTGGAAAAATTCCATTTTTCGTAGATCCTGCCGCTTACATAATCGCCAAGTTGCAAGAAATATTTCCTGGAGCAGACGACAACAAGATAGAAGCCGCTTTCTTTGCTGAAAGAAAAGATATCCACGTTAAACTCGCTTCGTTGTTCGATCAATCCAAATTCCCTTTCACCGTTTCTCAAAGATCTCTAATTTTGGATACTGCCATTGTAGTGCAAACTACATATGGTAATCCCGACTCAAAAGAGGAACTTAGGTTTCAGAGAATTTTAGGAAATCTTCTTCATGACCTTAATAATATAGACCGCGGTATACGAATGGGAATTTCAAGTAAAAAGAAAGTTAGAAAGGAATTTAAAAAGTTTGTTAATAATCTGCTAGAATTAGGCCGGAAAGAACGTAGGATTCTTAGCGAATTCGAAAATTTCTCATCACACCCTGCCGAGCTAGTTGATTATGTCATTAACATTCTAAACTGTGATTTTATTCCTCGCTATACTTCAAGATTGCTTTCGAGCAATCCCCTTTAAACTGTTTTGGAACAATAGTCGAGCTACAGACTTAAACCAAGCGCTTTTTGGGAGGCAACCCAAATTTTTAATTAGGTCTTTAAAATAATCTTCTTAGGTTAAAAATATGTTAGTTTAATTATTAGTTTAATTTGTTTCTTAAGAAAAAGTCAAAAAGCTCTTAAAATCTCTGTCTCCGCAAAATCTGCGCAGTTTCTAAAAACGTGAAGATCTTAAATTCAAATATTTTTAGAAAGTTTTTAAATTGTTTGGGTTTTTAAAGAGTCAAGATTTTAAACCAAAAATATTGTTTATTTAGTTAAATAGTTTTCCTTATGTTTTAAATAAAACCAATCTTTTTGCTGTGCACAGTTAACTACAGTCTAATACCAAATTTTAAACTTTTGCTAAAATACTTGGCTAAGGTTTTTAATTACCCAAATTATCTTGTAAATACATTTTAAATGGTCATTTACTATAAATGGAAAAAGGAGGAAGTTAAAAAGGAGAAAATGAGTCAAACCAAGTCAAACAACACAAAAAAAAAAAAAAAAAATTCATTTTTTTTATTCTTCTCCCTCCTTGGCCGACGGTTTCATCACCCCCACACCAAATCCACCATTTTTCACCATTGTTGCTCAAATCAAGCCACATCTCTTCATATCTAGGTCATTTTTAGTTCATTTAACATCATTGCATCTTCATTAAGGTATGATCCAAGCTTTAACCACCAAAATTCTCTAACTTTGTTAACTTAGGGTTTCAAGTTAGTTTTTGAAGATTTGTGCTTTACATTGCGAAATTGAGCTTTGATTCTTGCTTAGTGATGATATAGGATGATGTAGGAACTAGCATTACTAGTTAGATTGAAGTGATTTGATGTTTGACTTTTGAAAGTTGACTTTTCTTTGACTTTTATGGCTAGTTAGTCCACTTTGACCATTCGATGATTAAATTGCTTATGATAAGTTGTTTGTTGATTCATTGATGCTTAAAATGATTAGTATAACTTATTCGTTTGCTTCATTTGCGGTTAGATGTGTGTTATGGTCAAGTTAGCAAATTAAAGTAAGCATGAAACGTTGACTTTTGATTAAACGTCACCATTTTGAAATAAAACTCTTGGTTAAAATGATGTTTTGACTTAAGTTGATGTTAATGCCTTGCTTTGATTTGCTAGTTCAAGTTAGTATTACTATGAATTGGGCAACTGACTAAAGGGAAACTTACTTTGGTAAAATCGACTTTAAAAAGTCAAAATGCTTAAATTTTAGTAATACTAGTAACCATTCTAGTTAAAGAGTCATGGTGGTGTTGCGAAATTGAATCTTTGAGAGTATTATGGCAAGTCTTGAATTAATGCTACACTTTCCTTAAAACAACTACTTTTAAAAATTCGAATGTAGCAAAAATGCCATGATCACTTTAAAAGATCCAATCTAACAACACGATTGTCAACTAAGGAAGCTTTGTTGCATTACTTGCATGATATGGTTAAAAATGCTAAATACTTTCTTAAATAAATCATGATAGTTTGCATTAGTATGCGGTAATAGGTTATGCTTGCCATGATAAGGTAATTACATGATTAAGACTTAAATCTATATCATACATGCTTATGATGGTTAAGTAGTCCTTTGACTGGTCTTCTAGAAATCATTAAAGACTTGATAGCCTATTATTGTAAACCAAAGTTTCTTGTAATGGTTGGAAGTTGAGTTTGGTGGTATTACTAGTTATTACAGGTTTTTGGGACTGCTCATTTTCTAAAGCCCACATTTCGAATTTTTGTTAAAAATCTAAAATATGAACTATTCCATAAACTTGTGATTATTCTTGGTAATTCACTATGTTCTTGTTTTTCTCTTATTTACAGATGGCTGAGATTCCTCGCTATATCAGGAAATCCATCAAAGATCCAGAGATACGGGAAAAGTTTCAGACATGGTTAAAACATGATTTAGGAGAAAATAGGTACATAGTGTGGGAAGACTTGGAGCAGATTGGTTTAAAACAAGGTTTTGAAAGATTGATTATGTTCAAGGAAGGGAAGCGAAATCTGCGAGCCTGGAAGAATCTGTTTGAGATTAGGGAAAATGTTTATCGGGAATTAGTTGCTGAATTTATGGTTACCTTCCAGTTTGACAAGACAACCGATAAACTAAATGATGACCGAATGATCAGATTCAACTTTTTGGGCAACCCTCAACAAATGTCATTGGCAACTTTTGCTAGTCACCTTGAGCTATACACTGAGTATCAAGTCACTACTCCGTTCTTCTTGAAGGCAAACAGAGAGGTGAAACAGCGAGACCACACTGCTATCTGGCAAGAATTAACTGGAAATCAATTTCAGTCTAATGTCAAGGCCACCAGTTTTCTTGATAAGCACCATCAGGTTCTCCACAACCTCCTTGCATGTAGCATTCGAGGAATAAGAAAGACCAAAGGAGCTGTTGGAGTAAAAGATCTGCTGATTATCAAGAGCATTATAGAGCAGGAGCACGTTAATGTTGCTTATATAGTTGCTGATAGGATCCTCACTGAGTCAGGATACACCGAATCAGAGTCTGCTTACATGGGAGCAGTAATCACTAAGTTAGTTAAGAGAATGGGGCTGTTAACTGAGGAGGTGATCGGTAACTTGACACCGGTAGTGAACAGGGTATCTAAGCCGTATAACATCAACTACATGGTCAAAGTATGGTTGCTAGAGAAGGATGTTGATGGGCAGATTAGATGGAAGGAAGGTGAGATCATTCCGGGAGTTCATATGAGACCCCCGAGTAGTAAGAGTGTTAGGTTTGAGTTCGATGACAGCACAGTCCACCGACAGCCTAGGACCACTGTTGCTCATGAGCGAGAGGAGGGAGAGACTGCCGCTGCTGAGGCACAGAGTCCACTGATACCGCCTGCTCGAGAGTTTGGTTGGGGAGATCCGGTGACATCCGAGCTCATGTACGGTATGTTGGGTATGCTTAACTCACACTACACACAGGACACATATTTGGCTGCTGAGTTTGGATTCCCACCACCTGCACGCCCTACATGGGTATGTGGCCCACGACCACCCAACTACCACACCATACCACTACACCCACTTTCCATGACACCATCCACTACCACCATTCCTTACACTACCATACCACCCACATCTTCCACCCGCACTATGCCCATCGAGATCCCTCGTGCCCGCCGTACCAGGACTACTCCTGCGGCTGAGCCGGTTTTCTCTGTGCATACTGCAACACCACATATGCCGCATATCCCATATGTTGGGCAGCCATCCTCCCGTGCCATGACCCGTCCAGGACCAGCTGAGTCAGCCATATCAGACACATCTTCAGAGACAGACTCACCTCAGTCAGGTTTTAGACAGGACATGCAGGTTGACGATCAGGTTCAGGTTCAGGCTGACTATATGCCAGACATGACTACTGCTGCTTTGCCTACTTTGTCAGGACTCACAGGGATGTTTCAGAGCAACCCAGTGCCATCCTCTGAGCTTCCACCATACCAGATGCTTGGTACTTCTCTAGGATCGTATGAGATTGCAGACATGGGACTAGATCCCAACTTCCATTTGTACCCGATCCAGCCACCAGCATCAGGCAGACAGCGCAGTTCATCTTCAGCATCAGTCTCCCGCAGAGCCTCGAGTGGACAGCACTCTGCTTCACGTGCTGGACCTTATGGCTCCATGCCACCTCCAGCTCATGGACCACCAACCAACCAGGATCTTCCTCGACCTTGAGCTCATCTTATTTCACTATCATTTATGTTGGATGACTGTATTACTCTATTACTAGTATTTGGGATAACTGTATTAACTGTTGCTGCAGACTTGTATTGGTCCCAACCTGTGATCTGGTTGGACCCACCTATCTATCTTATCTTATCGTTTATCTATTATTTTACTTATGTTATGTTTTGTTTAGTTAATTTCTAGGTTACTTGCGAATAATAGAGAGCAGTAGATACTATAAAAATTTCCCAAGGAGAGCCCGAGATGACGCGCAAATCACGCAAAGATCCTGATTCGAGCCTATTGAACTACCCTACCAAATCAGAATCTGCAAACACACATCTCAGTCTTTTCTAGGGGAGTTTTTCGTTCCACTTTCTTAATGATTTGTTTTCATCGCCTATAAATCTCCGTGTTTCCCATCATGCTTAAATTCTAAAGTGTGGGATTATAAATCCCATACAAATCAAACCAACTTAGAAATAGAGTTCCAAAATATTTTCAAGCTTTAAGTGTGGGATTCCTCCCATAAAGAAGAATTTCAGACTTAGTTTGAGAACATTAGGGACAATGTTCCTCTAAGTGTGGGATACACGGTATGATATACCGTATTCTTTGACTTTGATTGCTTGTCCAAAGTATAACTTTCTTAAAAACAAGTCTAAACTTCGACAGTGAAGTTTTCACTCATTCAGTTGGCTTAAATTTTTCTAAAAACCTCATTTGTGCTAAAATTTTTAAATTTTTGACTCTAAATAATTTTGAGAAAGATTGATTTTTCCAAAAAATGGATTAAACTGCTTTGGAAAGTAAGATAAGTTAAGATACGAGTCCCTTAAAAATGAAATGTTAATTGAAGGGCATCGCACGGCTAGGCACATACACCCTTTTTGCAGTGAGGTACTTGAGCCAATAAAAGCATTCATCTTTAATGCTTCACTTCTTCGTTTGATGTGTGTGCCGATGTATGTGCTTTGAGTTAGAACTTGCTCTCGGTATACGTTTCGAGACCACACCAATGGGCACCGTACGCGGTGAAGGTGCAGTCAGAGGACCTTGACATTTCATAGGATTAAAACCCCATTTCTTAAAAGCCTAACCCGTCCAACTCTCATTCATGAGTGTTGAAGATCCACTAGTTAAACCCTTTGAGCCTTAACCTTTCATTTCTTCAAAACCACCATTCACCACCTACCCTCACCTTTTCAAAAATTTTAAACTTAGAACGTTTTGGAGTTATGAAAAGCGTTATTTAGGCATCCTTGCCACTTTTGTCTCACACACTCTCAGTTTCTCTCTGTGTTCTCTCAGAAATCTTGCGAGTGTTAAAAATCATATATCTATTGAAAGCAAAAATTCAGGTGCGAAAAATTGGCACCTTTTCTGAAAAGCTCAGTTAAAATGAGATGTCAAAAGGACAAAGTGTCCAGAATCTCTCGAAAAATGTATAGAAAAGAAAAGAAAAAAAGAGAAAAATCTCCGAAAAATTCCCACAAAAAAAAAAATAAAATAAAATAAAGCTTAGTGCTTAAAATTCTCGAAAGAATGCCTATTCAGAAAATCAGTCAACTCCGCGTGCGTTCTCAAGAAGAAAGTCATCAAAGCTACCTTTCTTCATAAATAAAATTCCTTCGTGTGCGTTTCCCGTTTTAAAGAGTGTCTAGATAATTCGATTCATAACTTTAGGACCTCTAAGTTTAAATAAAATACCCCGTTTTTCACTTCCAAAAATTCACCATCCTCCGTACCCCTTTGTTCCATCACCCACTCAAAAACCCGAAAAATGTCTTGGGATGATTAGCACCGTTCTCATTGAAGTGGTGGAGATCCGATTCTTGATCAAGCCTATGATGAGAAGCAATACATGACTGGCTTTATGAGCGATTTCGTTTGATTAGAATGATAGGAAACCCGATACACTTTGAGTGAATTGAGTGACCACCTTTGTGAGATCGCCTAGTCATGTACAATATCCATCGAGAATTGTGAAAGTATGCCAAGCTTAACATTTCAGGTTTAAGGGGGGACTATCTTAATGATGCTTGCTTTCTAAAAAGGTTTACTCAGTTTTTGATAAATTGATTGATCTCTGGTTGTTTACTGTCAAAGATTCTCAAAACCAGATTTTTCAAAACCTTATAGCAGGTGAGAATTTTAAAGTTTGCTTGAGGACAAGCAAAAGTCTAAGTGTGGGATATTTGATAACACGTAAAAAGTCATGTTTTTACGTACGTTATCTTCCACATTTTAGGCACAAAGTTAACTAAAACACACTTAAAAGGACATTATTCATAAAGTTTTGTTAACTAAGTCAAAACGGAGTCGATGTTTGTAAAATCACTGAAAATGGCATGAAAAATGTAAGAAACAGGGCAAAACTGCTTCACCGTACCTCCGTTCATTCATTTTAATGCATCTTGAGCTACACTCCGAGTTAGGACCTCTAACTTATGTCATTTTCTTCGCTAGGAAATTACGAAACCGTGAGCGCGAGAATCACTCAAAACGGATAAACGACGAAGAAGTTACGCCGAACGAAGGAACGAAGAACCGAGGAATCAGGATACGGGAGAGCTAGACCGTATACGGCCAAACTAGACCGTATACGGCCTAGCACAGACCGTATACGGCCTAGCTAGACCGTATACGGCCTAGCACAGCCGTATACGGCCTGTGTTCTCCCGTATTCACCCTATGCTCTCCCGTATACGGTCCAGTTCAACCGTATTTGCCCTAGCTCAACCGTATCGTGCGTTTGGTCAATAAAAATCAGACTTTTATTCGGGTTTGCGATACGGTTGTGCATTTGAAGGTTTGGATACGGTCTACGGATACGGTTGTGCGTTGCCTATATATTGAAGCCTCATTTCCACATTTTCAACACAATCCAACAAATCATCCATCCAACACTCTCATACTTCAATTCTCTTCGTTTTCTTTACGTTTTTATAGTTTTACTCTCTCTCTAGGATAGTTTAGATAGTTTCTCTCTCTAGAGCTCTCCGTCTCTAGAGAGAGAGAGATAGTTAGTTGGTTAGCAGTAGAGAGAGAAGGAAGCTGGTATTGTAATCACGGTGTAATAAAAGCATTCTTGGTGCAAGACTCTGTCTTTCTTTTCAGCCGTTACGCTGCTCAATTTACTGGTGATATCTATCTTTTCATACTTATACTATGTCCGAATTATTTCTGCCTGCTTGTATGATGTATGTTACTGTTATTGCCATGCTTATTGAGTAGTGTGCTGTTGCGGTTGTTGAAATATAGATAATTAGACATAGGGATGATGTTGAATTAATCTTTAAAACTATATAATTGGGAATTGTTATTTTTGTTATGTCTAAAACTTATCATGCATCTAGACTTAGTTATGGATCACCCTTTCCAGTCCTTCGCGTGACTGCTACTTTAGGCTTAGAACTTGATCACCTCTAGGTACAGTAGGAAGTTATCTGTGTTATAGTACGAAGCCGTGTCTGTCACTGTAATTCGGCTGAAATACTGAGTATAGCTTTGGAAACACCACTGGTGGAGTACAACGTGGAAGCTCCGGAAATAGCCGTATGTGCCAACACTGTGGACTACCTAGAGACCCTAGAATATGGCCTAGGAACTAATATAACTGTGGAAATGTTACAGTACACCGTCTGTCCACCCCTGGAACTGAAGCTATGGAAACATTTCGACATAGTACACCGTACCTGTACCTAGGGGTAAAAGCTACAACATATCCCTGGTTACAAAGGATCTGTGGAACTGTTTAAGTGCAGTACATCGTGAACGGTGCCTAGTGTGGTACGCTGTGGAATGAGTATGCATTGTACACCGTTGGTGTTCCTAGGGCTGAATGACTGATTGCAAAGGAGAGTCTAGATCATGACAGAAGTAATTGAACTAATCAAACGTAAGGAATGAGTCTAGTGATGAAAGTCAAGCCCAGCAGTGGTTCAGAGTTCTTAAAACCCCTAGACTCTACAAAACTGATAGTTTAGAATAACAAAGTAATAATCTGAACAAGTTTAGGAGATGGCATTTACATTTAGGTGTTAAGAACGGTCAGAATAACCCAATGGGCAGTCTGTTACCTTATTCCTGCACCCTTCAAGGGTCACTAGTCCAAAAGACAGTGTGGGGGGTTGAGCAGCCTGTTCTGATCAGAATCACGATAACCTAGGTGCTCAGTGACATACGGATTCTGGTAATTAACTAGAATAAGTAGGGACCTAGTGTTTACACCCATAATGCATTTGTCTATTAACTGAAAATGTCCCCAATTATCTTTATAATAAGCATCATCCCGACAACCGATTATCGAAGTTTCAACTGCCGCAATTCTCTATCTGTCTACCTAGCTACCGATTCTCCTCTATCTTTTATTTTACTGCACGTAGTTAATTAATTAAATTAGAAAACTAAAACACCAAAAACCTACCTACTTGCACAAAACCATCCTAAAAGTGAACCCTATCTTTGGCATCGCTTCGTTTCAATTCGCTCCGATTTAAGAACGACCTCGAGTTATACTTGCTGCTTACTCACCCTGTGTAGTAGGTAGTATTTATAAGTTGAGCCCCAGCTCTTTATAAATTTAAAACTCACTGATCCAGCCAAGCGGTGGTTAAGTCCTGCTGACGACAAGGACGGTTCACTCCCAAGGTGAGCTAAAGAGACCCGACCGTTGGGCTGGCATCAATCCCCCCATTTAGGCTCGTGCGGTGTGTTTCAGAATTCGTCATAACTATTGGTGAAGGAAGTGTATTGTTTAGCTCAACCTTTAGTGATGTTTTGATGTCGAAATATAATTAGAGTTTAGTTCCGTTTGAAGGCATAATTGGTTCTTCGGTTTAAAGTAGTCTTCTTCTGTGTATCGATTTAATAATGCTAATAACATGGTCATGCAATATAGTGTAACGGTGAATCGAACGAAAGAACATCAATCGGAGATATCATTTGTTCCGTATTTGTATTTAAGGCCAATGCCTTATGTGAATTATTCTATTGATTTCCCATCGATCTATTCTTTTTTTTTTTTTTTTTTAATATTTAAGATCCACAATCTCATTTCGTATGGATTAGTAGGGAATCATTCTCATGTTAGTGCACAATATGGCATAGGATACGTGAATTCATTTCAACGTGTCAATAAACGATTTTCTCATGATTTCCTCTTGTCCATTTCATCGGTGAGCTTGTTATACTCATGGAGGTTATGAACGCTCATTGGTTTTGTATTTCCTTTTGACTTAGTGATAACCAAATGTTATTGTTGATTAAGTTCTTAATGTTAGGTGACACAATAAAATAGTTTCATTATTGGAACTGGGCATTTGTAAATCTCAAATTCAACGTCTATCTCGTTATTTGAATATCTATTAGAATAGTTACAACTGGGAATTTCTTCGATTTTATACCAACATTATGAGTGAATTTTTCCCTTGAGAGCTGATGCGATGATGTGTCATGTAGAAATGAAATATATTACAAAGCTTGAAGCACTAAATTTTTAGTTGTAGACATTAAAGGAAATGGAGGTTATTATGTTATGTTGTTTGATTTATTTTTAGATATGGGAGTGTAGTAAATCATAATTGTTACATGTTCCAAGACATAGAGAGTTTCAAAATGGTATATATATTTTGGATACCAACAATTTTAGTAGGAGAATCTTAAGCCATCACTTAAATAGATCATCAATGGTTATATATTTTATTTGAGAGGGCCATTGAATAGGTTGACTTAACCTTCTTTGTTCAAACGCCTTTCATTAAGTAGTATAGATAATAACGGGTTGGTTGAATATGAGAATCATTGCCAAGCAATACGGAGAATTCGAATGCATGTCCAAAAGATATCAAGATCTTCAGCAAACTTGCACAAGAGATTAGAAACTTAGTTGTTATAATGTGAGAGTGGCCAAGTGATGATTACATCACTGACAAGAAAAGATTACCGTGTGATTTGTGGTTGTAATGTGAAATTTCCCAAGGAAGTTAAAATATAATTATGCCCAAAGAATTTGAGGGATAATGAACCAATTATTTTGATTCCAGTGAGTAATGATTTAATAAAGTTTTCGCACGGTTATTCATTAGTGAGTTATTATCCGCGTCCGTTATTCTCACGATACGGTTTTCATGTCTTAGAATGATGTTTACTTAGTACATGATTTACACTTTTATATTTGTCACCATTCGCTCTCGTTACGTTTTTAGAATTTCGAGTAGAACGTCTTGGCGGCATGTTTACTACGATTTCGAGTACGTACGAGTTCAGAATAGATGAGCAGTTTTGATAGTGTCAGATGTATGCGCCAAACCAACGACCAAAGATCATGAGTTCGGAACAAATAGAGTTGAGATTTTGACGTCGTCACGCGACTCTAAAAGCGACACATTGGACACTCGAATATGGTCATATAAACACATATATGTCGTGATACCTTTGCAATTACGTCGGCCGCCGTAATTGTTAGGGTATCCTTTCATATATGTACTTATTACCAAATCCTATATCATAATGTTCAACTTAGTTCCTACAGTTTTAATTCTAAATGTGACACGAATTATAAGAAAATGATACTATGATCGATATAGTATTGATAGATAGATTAATGACTCCTTGCCGTTAAGCCTACACAACCCTCTCGGGTGTGCGGGCACATGCAGAAACCAATAACGGAGCATGTCCTGCTCGAGAATCAAAACGTGAATGAGAACACGTCATCTATGTAGTAAGTAAGTTCATATATATCCTAGTGGATAAGACCATCTTGAGTGACATGTAAGTACACATCGTTTCGAATAAGCACATTTAGTTTCATGCACACGTAGTTCCTTATTCATGTTCTATATGCGGGTTCCTTATTTATAGTCTAGGTCAATCAACCTAGATCTCTATAAACAATGGCTCTGATACCAATCTGTCACACCCCATCTAAAGCGGAAACAACGGGGTACAACAATGATAGGATCACAACACATTATTATAAAGATGTCTATATGAAAATAAAAATCCAATGTGTTATGATACTTGTAACATGAATAGGAGCTCACGCTACATGTACATATCAACAATGAAAAAGATAACCAAACAATAATCCCATAATCAAATGTTAAGACAAAACGTCTTCCCCAAATTATTAAAACTAAGTTCCATCTCAAATGACAGTCTCAATCTTAGCTCAAATGCAACCTAGAGGTCCACTAAGCTTTCTTGTCCTCTATCATCAGCCCACTAGTGCTACCTGAAAAGTTATGCTCAAAAACGTCAACAATAATGTTGGTGAGTTTCGTAGGTTTGAAACCAAACACCACAATATAAAATATTTTGCTGTGATAATGATAAGTTAGGACAATGCATATAGAAATGGTACATATAAATGAAATTAGTGTAAATGAACAAATCTCAACAGAGCAACCATGCGTGTTGTCGTTACTCCCGCAGAGTAAGACGAATAGCATATACGTCGGCGTGTTGTCGATACCCCCAAGGAGCAAGACGAATAGCCTAAATGATGTCAATGTATCCAACTGGCGTGTTGTCAATACCCCCAAAGGAGCAAGACGAATAGCCACAAATGTTCTCAATGATCTCAAATAATGCACATAATCTCACATAATGTAGCACATTTCAAGCATATGTCCAAAAAGAAAATGAATGTAATCACAGCATGAAAACAATTGATAAAACATTAGAGCATACTTTTCCCCCAATGTAAAATAAGTGAGAAAATGGGGCCACGAAAACTCACCTTGATTAACAAAGCAACTATCGTCCCAAAATGAATCCACCAAACACTACGTCAATCTACAAATAAATTTATATAGATTAATAACCTAGTTGTCACCTCCTTTGTTATTTTGTATTACCAATCAAGTCACTTAAAACTTAAGGAACTTAATTAAAATATTAAGCTTGATACTACAATTATTAAAATCCTTATAACATGTCAACGCTTAACTTCCAACCCATACTTTATATCTTATATAACTATTATAATAAAATTCATCTTCATCAACCAAAAAAAAATAAGATACACAACTTCTTTAATCCTAATCGTTTAAACCCTTCCAAGGTTATCATACAATTAATGTATAACGGTTATTATTTTAAAAAAATATGATAAAAGACGATTGAGACACTACCATTTGTAACAACTAATACCCATTACATAACCCATTATTTTTAAATCAAATATATAAATTAAATCTTAAAAATTTACAAATGTGGTTTATTTACAGAAAAGTCTAGTCTTAAACATTCTTAACAACTCCTAAAATACTAGAAAATAATTTGATCAAACCGATGTAATCACTATCGACTTTTTCTAAAAATTTCATCACTCTTAATAGCAGTTTACAAAATAATTTTTTTATAAAATCATACAATGCGTTTTAGAGGCCGAAACCTCGCGAGTTCAAGTAAAATTTCGAGATCTACAACTTTTGTGTTTTGACCGAAGCCTGAAAACGAACGTAGATAGTTCAAAACTGCGTCTGTTACTAGTTACGAAAATCTGACAGATTTTTACGTTTAGCGATACAATACTTTCGGTTTGCAAAACCTATTTTACCCAACTTATTCATATCCCAAACATATAAATCGATCAACATATACATCTATTTCAGAAAAATTAAAATAAATAAAAATATATTGATTAGGGTTTATGAGAAATACCTACACGATCACAAGAGAACACGTATTACACGGAAGAAATTATTGAACTTGACTTTGGTTCTTTCTTGTTGTTCGGTCGACACACAGAGCCAAAAACCCACGGACAATTTCTTTCCTCTTTTTTTTTTTTGATGAATAAGGGCTTTAGGTTTAAGTTAAGCTTTGTTGGGCTAAAATGAAGTGTAACAGATTTGGGTCAGAATTGCTATCAAGTATAGTTCACGCTGCTGGTTCAATCCATTCTCGCTGCCAGTTACCATTCTCACCGCTAGTTCAACAGCAGTCACCACCGCTGGAGTTCTCACTGCCAGTTATGTTACAGTTCACGCTGCTAGGCTCATTCTCGCTGCCAGGCCAATTCAGACAGTTCTCACTGCCAGGCATAATGAAGTTCTCGCTGCTGGTTTCATTCTCACTGCTCAGTGTTCTGACATACTTTCCAGACTGTAAGATTCCATCTGTCCAATACCCATCATACGCGTGCTGGTGCATTACTGGAGCCACATGGAGGTGTCATAAACTTTATATTCTTAAGTATATCTTGTGAAATATTTAGAGCATGCTTACATTAGTTTAATGGATTACTTTTGTATAAGTAATGGGTCTAGGTTCATTGTAAAGGGTGTCTTGTAAGTCTTGAATCATCAGTTCAAAGGTGTCTAATAGTGTGATTACAGTAGTCTCTGTAAGTCATAACAAAATAGTTGAAGTCTCTAGGTTACTTGTAACCCTGATACAATAAGTGTATCCGTATTATTATCAATAATAATATTGAGGCTTTGTGTAAACTTCTGTTACTGTTTCATTACTATTTTATTGTTACAAACTCATTATTCTTCCTAACTCAACAAGTGTGATTCCGCAACTTCTTGTTGTTAATTCAAAGCTTGTGTGTGTGTAATATAATTCATTGTTTCAGTGATTATATTTGGGACTTGTCAAGTGGTATCAGAGCATTGGTTAGCTTTGAAAATAGGAAGCTGTTTGTCAACATCTGTGTAATCAAACATCTGTAATAATGTCTGATTCAACAGAAGGAGTTCATGTGTCAAAAATACCTATTTTAGATCCAGATGAGTATGACTGGTGGCAACACAAAATCAAGCTGCACATGTTGCTAATTGATTATCAGTTATGGGACATAGTGGAAAATGGTCCAAAATACAAGCTGGATGCAAATGGTGTTAGGCTGCCAAGAGTAGCACCAACTACTGATGTTGAAAGGAAAGAAAGAGGAATAGAGCTCAGAGCACATAGCACACTTCTAGCTGCTATACCACATAAACATGTGAAGCAGTTTGAGAAATGTGAAGATGCTCAAATTCTGATGCAAGCCATTCATAAAAGATTTGGTGGAAATGAAAGCACCAAAAGAAATAAAAGATCCATGCTGAAGCAACAATATGAAAATTTTGGATCTGTCAAATCTGAAACATTAACTCAAACATTTGACAGATTCACCAAGCTTGTGGGTGACCTTGAAAATCATGATGTTAAGATTGATAAAGATGATCTTAACAGAAAATTTTTAAGATCACTTGGAGATGAATGGAGCATGTATACAGTGGGTTTAAGGCAATCAAAAGATCTGGACAACAAGGAGCTTAATGATCTATACAATGATCTTATTTCTTTTGAATCAGAAGTAGAAGGAAGAAAGCAATCTTCAAGCTATTCACAAGGTACACAGAATGCTACTTTTCTGTCATCAGGAAGAGGTAATGTAGAATCTAAATCACATGGTTTTAGCTCAAGTTCTTATGCAGTACCTACTTCATCTAGTAGAGAATCATCACAAGAGAAATCTTGTGATCCAATATTGGAGTCATTTTTTGCTAGTCTAGTGAACTCTTCACTAACTAATGAAATTTTAAAGCAAATTCATCCTGATGATTTGGATGAATTAGATCTAAAATGGCAAACTGCTATGATTTCAATGAGAGTAAAGAGGTATTTGCAGAGAGTAGGAAAGAACAACTTTGCTGTAAAGAGAGATGACAAGGCAGGTTTTGATAAGAGCAAAGTTGAATGCTACAACTGTCACAAGTTGGGCCATTTTGCAAGAGAATGCAGATCAGGAAATCAAGATGGAAATGCACAAAGAGCTGGGAATTCTGGAGCTGTAATACAAAGAAGAAACATTCCAATTCAAGCTCAGAATAGAGGAGATGCAGAGAATGCTTTAATAGCATTAGATGGACCAGACAATGGTTGGAGTGATGAATCAGAATTGGAAGCTCAGAACTTCTCATTCATGGCAGAATCATCAGGATCATCAGATGATAAAGTTCCTTATGAGGTACAGGCTAAACTATGCACTTCTATCTGTAAACAAACTGTTGAAAATTATAGAAGTCATAATGCTAATATTATAAAGGAACTAAATGGATGGGATGATAGAAGTAAAAACTACATTCGGGCCATAGAAGACTTAGAAAAACAAATTGAGGCATACAAAAAGAATGAAACTCAATATATTTATGATGTTGAGTATGCAAGATGGGAGAGGGATGTAGCCAATGATAAAATTGATGAGCTAAACAAAAGGATAACAGAAATCACTAAAGAAAGGGAATATATAGAGCTTAAAGTAGAACAGTTAGAATATGTTTCAAAAAATGCTCAAAACTGTATTGAAATGCAGATTCACAATAGATTCAAAAGTGGTTTGGGTTATCAAAAGGTACCACCACCTTATAATGATAATTATTTTCCCACAAAACGTGATATAGACATAAGTAAGCTAAATGGGAACTTATCTGATGAAGAGAAAAAGGTGGATCCTGTAAATGTCAAAGAACAGAATGAGGATAAGGTTGAAATCACTGAATGGGTCAGTGATAATGAATGTGAATCAATAGTTAAACCTGAAAACAAACCTGTAACTCAAGTAAGTCCAGTAATTAAATTTGTAAAATCAAAAGAAAAACTGGACTTAGTAGCAACAGGTAAATCAAAAGGTAAGGTTGAAAATAATCAATCTGATTCTAGTGTTAACTGTGGTCACTGTTGTTGCAAAGCTAGTCACTCACCATCTTCACAAAATTCAAGAACAGGTTCCAATGGACATCAAAGAAATTGGAATCAAATGGTCTCTCAAAAATTGGGACCAAATTTCAAAAGGGTAAATGTGAAACTATGCAACATTTGTGGAAGATCAAATCATCTTCAACATGAATGCTTTTACAATCCAAAAAGGAAAATGAAAGCATCATGGTCAAAAACTAACAGAAAAGCAATTAAAAATTCAAAAACAAAAGAAAATTATGTTAGTAAGTACAAAAAGGTCAAGGCAAAGTCTATTCCCACTGCTGCATCAAAAGGAAATGCAGCAGTGCCAATAAGAAAGAATGCCAAAAGAAAAAATGTGACTAAAACCACTGGATTAGTTCCCACTGCCAGTGTAAAGCATGTTCACACTGCCAGTGCAATTCCCACTGCAAGTACAAAATGTGCTCACACTGCCAGAAATGTTCACACTGCCAGGCATGTTAACACTGCCAAATCAAAATCCAAGGTTAAGTCACACACCAGCTGGGTTTGGAGAAATAAAAATGTTCCCAAACACACCAATGCATCAAAATCAATAATCATCAAGAGAGTTGATTTCGTTGATGCACATGGGAAACCCAAAACCAAAAAGGTTTGGGTTCCCAAAGTAACTAATCTTTGAAACTGTTTTTCTTGCTGCAGATAAAGGGAACTAGTCTGTGGCATATGGATAGTGGTTGTTCCCGGCATATGACAGGAGATAAAAGATTGCTACAAAATTTCAAATCTTTTGATGGTGGATATGTAGCTTTTGGAAGTAATCCAAAAGGAGGAAGGATTACAGGAAAAGGAGTCATTAACAGTGACAAAATGAGGTTCAAAGATGTTTATTTTGTTGATGAATTGAGGTACAATTTGTTAAGTGTCAGCCAAATCTCAGAAAATAAAAATCCTGTGCTTTTTACTGAAACTGAATGCTATATTCTTTCTGATAAATTTAAATTAGATCAAAATCTGATTTTAATGAAGATCCCAAGAAAGAAGGATTTATATGCATGTGAATTGGCTAACATGGTACCTCAACAAAACTTAAAATGTCTATTTACAAAAGCATCAGTTGATGAGTCTGATCTTTGGCACAGAAGAATGTGTCACATGAATTTCAAAACAATTAATAAGTTAGTCAAAAGCAAACTTGTTAGAGGTCTTCCTGAGAAAACATATTCATGTGATGATCATTGTGTTGCTTGTCAAAAAGGAAAGCAACACAAAACTTCTTATAAGTCCAAACTTGTTAACACCATTGACACTCCATTACACTTACTGCATATGGACTTATTTGGACCTACTCATGTAAGTAGTATTGGTAGAAGGTCATATTGCTTAGTGATCATTGATGATTTTAGTCGTTTTAGTTGGGTATACTTTCTTAGAACTAAGAGTGAAACAGGTAATATACTTAGATCATTCATCATTAAGATAGAAAACCAAACAAATAAAAAGGTTAAAATCATTAGAAGTGATAATGGAACAGAATTTAAAAATCAAGAGATGGATAAATTCTGTGAAGAAAAAGGTATTGAAAGACAGTTTAGTGCTCCTAGATCACCACAACAGAATGGTGTAGCCGAAAGAAAGAATAGGACACTAATTGAGGCTGCTAGATCTATGTTAGCAGATACCAAATTACCTATGATATTTTGGGCAGAAGCAATCAATACTGCTTGTTATGTTCAGAATAGAGTAATAATTGTTAAGCCTCACAATAGGACACCTTATGGTTTATTCTTTGACAGAATACCATTGGTTAGCTTTTTCAAGCCATTTGGATGCCCTGTTACTATCTTAAATACCAAAGATCACTTAGGCAAATTTGAAAGTAAAGCTGATGAAGGTGTTTTTGTTGGTTACTCTACTCAAAGCAAAGCTTATAGAGTATACAACAGAAGGTCTAAAGTGATAGAAGAAACTTTGAATGTGACCTTTAATGAAAGAACACAATATGTTGAAGGAAAAGGACCAGCTTCAATGTTTGATATTGATGCTCTAACAAAATCTTTTGGAGATATATATGAGCCAATTCATACAGATACAGGTTCAGGAAATGAAGCAACAATAACAGGTCAAAAGAATGAGTCTGTATCAGAATACATTCTTTTACCCATTTGGACACCTGACCCACCAGAAGTTTTCCAAACTCCTTCACCACATCAGACAGAACAGGTCACATCAACTCAAGATGAGAATGCAGGCTATGACATTGGCAATACATCTTCAGATTCTGAGGTACAACCAGAAATAGTACCACATGATGTGCATCCAGAAAATGAAGAAAGAGAAGAGAATGAAGCTGCTGATCAGAATCAAGAACCATTAAGTCCCACATTGATTGATTCAAATCTATCAATGGATCTGAATGAAACAAATTTGGAATCAGAAATTCCAGAATCATCATCTTCACATTTTCAAGCTCATAAAAGCTATTTACCATTGGAAAATGTGATAGGTGATGTAGAAGCAGGAATTATTACAAGAAGGCAAGCTAAGGCTAATGAAGATCAAGCTCACACTTCCTTATTTGCTTGCTTTCTATCTCAAAATGAACCAAAGAAAATAAGTGAAGCTATCAAAGATTCAAGTTGGGTAGAAGCAATGCAAGAAGAGTTACTGCAATTCAGAATTCAGAAAGTTTGGAATCTAGTTGATCTTCCAAAAGGAAAAAGGGCAATTGGGACAAAATGGGTTTACAGAAACAAGACTGATGAAAGGGGTATTGTGATCAAGAACAAGGCAAGATTAGTGGCACAGGGCTATACTCATGAAGAAGGCATTGATTATGATGAAGTATTTGCTCCTGTTGCAAGAATTGAAGCTATTAGATTGTTCCTGGCTTATGCTTCTTTCAAGAACTTTAAAGTGTATCAAATGGATGTCAAAAGTGCTTTTCTGTATGGAGACATAGATGAAGAAGTATATGTGTGTCAGCCACCAGGATTTGAAGATCCAAGTCATCCAAATAAAGTGTATAAATTAGAAAAGGCACTTTATGGATTGCATCAAGCACCAAGGCTATGGTATGACACACTGTCTAAATACTTATTAAATAATGGATTCAGAAGGGGTACAATTGACAAGACTTTGTTTTTCAAAAGATACAAAGATGATATCCTGTTGGTACAGATTTATGTTGATGATATCATTTTTGGATCTACCAAAGATTCATTATGCACTGATTTTGAAACTCTGATGCATCAAAAGTTTCAAATGAGTTCTATGGGAGAACTAACTTTCTTTTTGGGTCTGCAAGTGCAACAAAAGAAAGATGGAATCTTTATTTGTCAAAGCAAATATGTGAATGATATTCTGGACAAATTTGGTTTCAAAGAAGCAAAGGTATCAAGCACACCTATGGACACAAGACAAAAGTTACATGCTGATCTTGAGGGGGAGTGTGTTGATGAGCATCTGTACAGATCTATGATTGGTTCCCTCATGTATCTAACTGCAAGCAGGCCTGATATTATGTTTGCAGTATGTGTGTGTGCAAGATTTCAAGCAAATCCAAAATTGTCACATTTGTTTGCAGTCAAGAGAATTTTTAAATATCTTAAAGGTCAACCAAAATTGGGCCTTTGGTATTCAAAGAATTCATCTTTTGACTTGATTGCATACACTGACAGTGATTATGGAGGAGCAAATGTGGATAGGAAATCAACTTCAGGAGGATGTCAATTTCTGGGTGACAGGTTAGTATCATGGCAATGCAAGAAACAAACCTCAGTCTCAACATCAACAGCTGAAGCAGAATATGTGGCTGCTGCAAGTTGCTGTGCTCAGATTCTATGGATTCAAAATCAGATGATGGATTATGGTTTGACTTTCATGAATACTCCTATGTTTATTGATAATAATTCTGCAATTAGTATCATAAACAACCCAGTAAAACATTCTAAGACTAAACACATTGAAATTAGATATCACTTTATAAGAGATTGTCATGAGAAAAGGTTGATCAAAATTTTCAAAGTTCATACAGATAATCAATATGCAGACTTGTTTACAAAATCTTTCGATATTGGAAGATTTACATTTTTGATAACAAGTATAGGCATGATCAACCTTGATTAAAACATCTCTTTAAATTGATCTTTAAGTGTTTGGGTCTAAATTGCACCTTGCTTCTGTTCTCACTGCTGGTATTATACCATTCTCGCTGGTAGTTCTATTCTCACCGCTAGCAAAAATCTTACTTTTAATCACTAGTGTTATTCTCACTGATAGCATTGTGTGCAATTCTCACTGCCAGTGCAATTCACACTGCTAGCATAAATCTCAAGTTTCACCACTAGTGTCATTCTCGCTGCTAGCCAAATGCCTGTTCTCACCGTTAGTGTCATTCTCGCTGCTAGTGTATTTTTCCAATTTTAAAATTAGGGCTTGTAACCGCCAAGTATAAAGGGCAGTTACAACTTCATTATTCATTCTCACTGCTAAAATACTTTCAAAAGCGATCATTCTCATCACTCTCAAACTCTCAATTCTTTCTCGATTCTCAATCAATTAGATCAATGGCGTCATCTTCTTCTTCCTCTGTTCGACTTCCGATTCCTGCACATCACAATTTATGTGCATATCTCGAAAAATCCAAAGGTTCAGAAGCTTATCATGGAATGATTGATTTCTTATCAAACAGCAATCTGTTCTTAGCCCTCACTATGAATCCAGAAATCTATCTCAATCACTTGAATGACTTCTGGACATCTGCAACTAAAACAGAGGTTGATGGCAACATTGTTATTGTGGCTACAGTTGCAAAGATGAAAATCACAGTTTCTAAGGTATCTATTCGTACTCACCTCTATCTTGATGATGCTGATGGTATGGATTGTTATCGTATATCTGATATTTTTAATCAATTAGTGTTGCTAGGGTATGAGGGGGAGAATAATAATAAATTGACATTTTTTAAATCTATGTTTTGCCCTCACTGGAAATACTTAATTCATACCCTGCAACAATGTATTTCTCAGAAAAGAACTTCATTTGATCAGTTTAGCAGCAATATTGCATCTGCAATAATCTGCTTAGCTAATAACTTGAAGTTCAATTTTTCAAAATTGATTTTTAATGGAATGATATATAACCTGGAACATCCCAAGGACAAATTTTTGATGTATCCAAGGTTTTTGCAAATTTTCTTTAACAAAGAGCTTACTAATTTGCCAAGGGATGGTGACAAATTAGTACTATCTTCACATACCAAAAAGATTTTTTCAAATATGAAGATGGTAGGAAGCATTAAAGGAAAACCATTTTCTGGAAGGATAACTGATTTAACTGCACAAATGACTGGTGCACCTTCCAATGCAGAGAATGAACCATCTCCACCCTCTGCACCTATTGCTCAGGATGAAGCAATCCCCTCTTCATCTCAACCAAGAGTAATAGTGTATAACAGAAAGAAAACAAGGGACCCTAAGCCAACCAAATCACAAGCCAACAGGGCAAAAACACAGGCTGTTGAGACTCCTCTTTCTCAGCAGTCTCAGCCATTTGATTTAAATGAGGTGGTCAATGAGGGTAGTGACCATATGGAAAGGGCTGCCACTACTGTTTCTTTCCCATTGGAAGAACAGGACAGTGGTAATGGCAATAGGACCCAATCCATGGCAACACAGGATATGGAAATACCCTTTGATGCATCTAATGCAGATACATCATTGGATATTAACAAATCCAGTGGTCCCAGTACCAAGAAACAAGGGACATCTGATAGACATGCAAGGCATGGTACAGATGGTGGTTCCAATGATCCATTGAAGGAGGTTAACACTTCCAGAAGTGGTGAGGACAGTTTTAAACTTAAGAAATTGATGAATACCTGTACCAAATTGTATAAAATTGTGAAAAGGCAAGGAAAGCAAATTACCACTCTTCAGAAGGATGTGAAGAAGTTGAATGAGGAAATAGAGAAGTTGAAAGCTGATGGTAAGCCACAGGAATTGAAAAGAGTATCAAAACCAAGAAAATTAAGGCTTATAGAATCAGAAAGCTCTTCAAGCTCATCTTCTGAAGAAAGTGACATGAATGGAGCAGATCAATATGAGTTCACTGGAGCTAAAAGTGTTGGTGGTGGAGTAGGAACATCTAAGTTGACTAAAGCTCAATCTGATGATCTGATTGCTCAAGAAAATCAGGAGTATACACATATGGAAGTAAATGAGCAAGAGCCTGAACCAATCTTAGGAACTGGTCTATTTGAAGATGTGCCCAGTGATAAAAATGTTGAAACAAGTGATCACTCAGAACTTGCTGCTACAGAGAATGAAGCTGCAGAAGTGCTATTGAAGGTGGCAGAGGATTCCATTCAAGCTCCTAAAAGAAATGTTGGTATATCATTGAATGAACCTGATTCAACTCAAATCAAAGAAAAGAAAAATGAAGCTTTAGCCAGCAAAGACAAGGGAAAAGGCATTTTAATTGAGCCTGAGAAAATAAGTAAAAATAAAAGAGCTCAAGAAGAAGCAAGTGAAAAGTTGGCTAGAGAGCTGCATAAAGAGTTGAATGCAGCAGGTTATGATGATGAAGAAGTAAGTGAAAGGTTTGCTTTAGAGCTTGAGGAAGAGCTGAATGCAGAAGGTTATGGTGTTCAACCTAATCTTATTGAGGTTGAATTTGAACCAGGAAAGAAAATTATGATGACCAGAGAAGAACAGATTTACTTTGATGAAAAACTACATCAAGGTATGTATCAAGAACAATGGTCAACAATATCTGCAGAAGAAAGAGAATTTGAGCTAGAAGAGTTGCTAAGAAGAAAAAGGGCATATGAAGCAGCTCAAAGGCAAGCAAAGCTCCAAGCAAAACCAAAGACCAGAGCTCAAATGAAGGAAATTTATGTGAGATACATAAAAAATCAAACTGGTCTGACCTTAACTGAGCTAAGAAGATGGGAGTTTGATAGTCTGAGGAGAAGGTATGAAGCATTACATGTTTTCTTTCCAAGGAATCAAAATGAAACTATAGCTACAACCAGTGGAAAAAGGAAGAAAGATGCATCCAGGGCACCTGATAAGGAGACAGAAAAGAAAAGAAAAGTGTCTACTGAAGATGATGAAATGGACATGGATAGATTAAGATCAATGGTGGTTCATGACACAATTGACACTACTCCTACACCTCTGCAAGTGCAATATCCAATTATTGATTGGTTTCTGGTTAGAAGAGAAAAGAGAAGCTCAATTTACCAAGTGGTGAGGGCAGGAAATCATGTTGAATTTTATGAGACTTTCTCTGAAATGTTGAAATACTTCACCAGGATGGATGTTGATCAGATGTGGGAGGTGGCTAAAAGGAAATACTCAGATGTGAGTGAAAATAATGGAAACAAAGTGCTATACAACCATCTTCACAGGATGTATGAACCAAGCCCAGACATGAAGTACTTTCAGAAGCCATCCTCTCCTGTGTCTTTCTGGTACTGTTTTGATCATAATGGTATTTATTATATGAATCAGTTAGATGCTTCCACTGGATATTTTAGATGTGATTTAGAGTATCCATTCCCTCTTGATCAAATGAAACAAATGCTTGAACTTAAAGTGCTCTGCAAAGATGTTGATCTAGCTGCTAGTCTGATATATCAATTTGAGATGTCAATTAGGAGAAGAGAAGCAGAATTGTAGAAAGATTTAAGTATTTTGAATTGATTGGATTGATTGAAAGATGAACTGATGCTTAGTGGCTGTGTGAAACTTATGAGTTTTAGGAAAGCATAAGTTTAGGGGGAGATTGTTGGGCTAAAATGAAGTGTAACAGATTTGGGTCAGAATTGCTACCAAGTATAGTTCACGCTGCTGGTTCAATCCATTCTCGCTGCCAGTTACCATTCTCACCGCTAGTTCAACAGCAGTCACCACCGCTGGAGTTCTCACTGCCAGTTATGTTACAGTTCACGCTGCTAGGCTCATTCTCGCTGCCAGGCCAATTCAGACAGTTCTCACTGCCAGGCATAATGAAGTTCTCGCTGCTGGTTTCATTCTCACTGCTCAGTGTTCTGACATACTTTCCAGACTGTAAGATTCCATCTGTCCAATACCCATCATACGCGTGCTGGTGCATTACTGGAGCCACATGGAGGTGTCATAAACTTTATATTCTTAAGTATATCTTGTGGAATATTTAGAGCATGCTTACATTAGTTTAATGGATTACTTTTGTATAAGTAATGGGTCTAGGTTCATTGTAAAGGGTGTCTTGTAAGTCTTGAATCATCAGTTCAAAGGTGTCTAATAGTGTGATTACAGTAGTCTCTGTAAGTCATAACAAAATAGTTGAAGTCTCTAGGTTACTTGTAACCCTGATACAATAAGTGTATCCGTATTATTATCAATAATAATATTGAGGCTTTGTGTAAACTTCTGTTACTGTTTCATTACTGTTTTATTGTTACAAACTCATTATTCTTCCTAACTCAACAAGTGTGATTCCGCAACTTCTTGTTGTTAATTCAAAGCTTGTGTGTGTGTAATATAATTCATTGTTTCAGTGATTATATTTGGGACTTGTCAAGCTTATATTAAATTTGGGGCCTAAGTATTTAATTATCTAACTAATGGGCCGATCGGAAGATTTTTGAAAATTGGCATCCACCAATTTAAAACAAGTCTCACAATCATCAAAGTTATTATATTATTTTTTTTTTCCTTCTCTATTACTTCCATCGATTTATTATTATAGTTATTATAATAATAATAATTATTATATTATCATAATATGATATGATATGGTTATTACTATTACTATTACTATTATATTACTATTATTATATTATTAATTATTATTATCATTTTATTAATATTAACCTAACTTTCATTTAATCGCGTACGAACATTTGATTAGAGTTTTTTTTGGACACTATACGAGAATTAAATTTCTCACATAGTTTAAAGTACGAATACTTAATTATTTCTTCACGAATTTCACGCACTTAAATACGATTAGGAAATGACTTTGAATTGAGATTTTCGAATTACATTTTTTTTTTGGTGACGGATGTCACATCCACCACTATTATGCATTAACAGGTTGTACTACAACCTGTTAATGCATAATAATGGTGGATTTATCAAATAGTATGGTGGATTTATCACCACCCTATGAATTTTACCCTTATATTCAAGGCAAATTTGACTTGAAATATTAAATAAATGAGTGATTTGGAGTAATAAATGAGGATAAATTTGAGAGTTTAATGATATTTTTGTGTTATCTTTTGCAAGTTGACCATATTTTTGGGACAAACGAAAATAATAATAATAATAATAATAATAATAATAATAATAATAATAATAATAATAATAATAATAATAATAATAATAATAATAATAATAATAATAATAATAATAATAATAATAATAATAATAATAATAATAATAATGTGCACATTTTAATTGGGACGGGGAAGTATTATTATTACTCAATGTATTAATCTTATAGGTAATTATTACTCCTAATAAAATGAGAAAATCTAACCTAATAAAATGAGGAAACCAAGATAGGATGTATGAAATTTTCTAAAGTTACTAACAATCTTACGTTGTATTTGTTTCGCAAAATATTTTTGATGGAATTGGAATTTATTTGAGGAATTGGACTTTAATAGAATGTGAATTTCTTTGAATGAGG
Source organism: Helichrysum umbraculigerum (assembly GCA_949592205.1). NCBI lineage: Eukaryota > Viridiplantae > Streptophyta > Magnoliopsida > Asterales > Asteraceae > Helichrysum > Helichrysum umbraculigerum. The sequence continues at coordinate 123,967,974 of CATIUR010000001.1, read as the reverse complement.
GAATTAGATGACTTACAACACAATTCATTTGTGAACCAAACATGTTTATGAAATGAAATTGAGATTCCAATTCCCTCGAATTCCGTTGAATTCCACGAACCAACCGCAATCTTAGTTTTTACCGACATTTGTTTCAAAACTTATACATTAGTATGCAACAAACAGAAAACATTTGTTTTATTTATTTATTTATTTTAGAATCCTGAATTAGAATGTGCAAACATAATCGGAGTAATTAACTGCAACATTTTTTAAAGTAGTATTGTGGGCTTTTTTCCCAATTAGATTTGGGCCTCAACCCAAAAGTAACTTATCAGTTTTGGGCTTTCAAAGACGTATCAATTTAACAATCCACAGATGCATCTTGAGCACAACTGCACAAGCGTATGGGTTCTTTCACAGCAATTAAGCAGATTTTGGTTGTCATATTTCTCACAAAGTTCTGGTTTCTTTTCATATCCTAAGCCTATAATATATATTTGTTATATTATTACGAGATAATGAAGCTTAAAAAACATACATTTGTACCGATGAAAATATTTTTATTATGAGATAATGAAGATTAACAAAATACATTTGCTCGAATGAAAGATGAAATTGAATATTAAGGAATCGATTGCTGCAAATGAAGATGCCACTCGTCAATAAATCCCATTTTTTCAGGATCCATGCTTGGTAACTCCCACACTTCAAGTCTTTTTAGTATCTCTTTTGTTCTACCAAACAACTTAGCGGCGGCCTCAACACTACTCTCCCGTTCCTCTATGACGCTTTCACGGCACTTCATCTCTATGACTCGTGGTATGTTGGTGAAGCAAGCAGATAATATGTCTGCAATCATGCGGGATAACAATGCAAACAACTCCTCTTCGCTAGTCAATTCGACATTAGTTTGGTAGTTGAACAAGATTGTTCGTGAAATACGATACATTGAATTGGCTAGAATCAACCTCTTAGGAGTGTTCACTACTAGTTCTCCGTTTGTTGTATTATTGATCTGTAGAACAATTTCTTCAGCTTTATTCGCAAACCATTCGAGAATCTCTACGGATGTTTTTCCCCTAAAAGTACTTTTTCCGATAGTGTTTCCCAACCACATGCACTTCTCTTCAACCTCATGCCACAGAATCTTAGTCACCTTTCGAATATTTCCATATTCACTTGTATCATTGACGATTTCCTCCACGAGATGTGTATACGAAAGACCTTCACGAACACTCTTGAGCAAGCTATCAACTTGAAATTCAGATATATTAGGGAGAGAAATGGCAAGACATGTTAAAGTCACTATCGGTAAGCTCCAACTGCTAACAAGTTTAACAGAAGTTAGAGCTTCAACTTGATCACTATCAAAGTTCTCTACCCCCTTAAATCCAATGGTAGAAGTCTCAAGAAACACTAAAAGATCTTTGTTTTGTTCCTTCTCCGCCTTTTGGATCAAGTTATTTATAGCGTTTGAAATGCGTTTCAGCGTCTTCTCACCAAGCTCCATCTCATCTTCAAGTTGCAGAACGTAATCACTAAGGTCTTGGTATACATCATCATTTCCTACCACAGTTGGTAGCGTAGACAACCTTGCCACCAACGACTTCCAACAATACGAACAATAAATGATAAAGATTATAAGGACTACTGGAATAAGCCCAATCATTTTGTTTGATACGACAATAGCCTTCTGGACGCCAATGCAAAGTCCTAAAACGAGGTTTTTCATATTATTGACAAGACTTCTTGACCAAGAACCACCTGATAGAAAAGTTATATGACTTTCTTTCCACTCGCACAACTTCTGGATCCAGTACTTCTCTACTTTAAACACCATAAAATGGTTCTTCTTCCATTTAGTGATTAGATTGAAGTTCGAGATCGTAAAACATCTACATATTGGAGCAATGCTACCAACTACAACTCCAAATGACTGTGTTATAAAAATGAGATTAGTTGACCACTTATAATCCGACATCGAATGCATACCATAATCTCTGAACCCTAGCATTATAACTAGTTGCATGACTAGAATAATTACACAAATTATGCCAGAAGTAGATGATAACCGATTACTAGCCGTCACAAATTGAGGGCTACCACTTTCTGCCATCAACCAATATCTTCTAACACACTGTCTTAGTTTCTCAACCACTGACGTTACATTATCTTGATCGTCTAAAGTTCTTTTGCATGTGGCTTGATACTTGAACTCTAAAATTTGCTTGGAAGAAGGAATTGTTATAGCTGAAGAAATCATGATTATTAATAACCACAATAACATAGCAACATAGATGTATGCCCATATCAAGGTATATGTAAAGAAGTTATAAGGGGTTCCAAAAGTAATTTCCCGATTTTCTATAGCACCAGTACTAATCTCGATGCAAATATTCACAACGATAGTGATAACGAGAATAGTGAAACCTATGACGTTTGCAAGAAGTGTGGTGTTGTCTATAGACGCCAAAGAAGGCATTAAGTTAGCCATCATCGTGCATATGAAGGCCATGCTTCCCAACTTCGTTACTTGGTCCACGTAACCTGGCATCAAACTAGTGAGATCCACAGGCAATTTCATGGCGACAGTTATCACTGTGATAGAGGCAGCATTAAGTGTGAAGTATTTAGATGGAAACCACATTTTTTTATTTCTAAAACCATGCAACAAATCAGCTCCCATGCCAATGATGCACAAAATTGACGCTACCGCAATGTAGATTCCAATCCACACCATAGGTTTGCTGTACCTGTTCCCGGTTTCATAATAAAATGCCTGGAGACAATAATTAAACAAGGAGTGTATGTTGTCGCTTGTGAGGTTTGTAGATACTTGATGTGCGTGTGGAAGAGAGTGATGTTCATAAAGCAACGACCCCACAATACTGAAACAATCGGCTGATGGGTAAAAGTCCATGTTTAAAACTTTTGAGCTAAGCAATGGCTAATTTGATTCTAACTTTTTATTTTTATTTTTTCTAATGAAATGTGAAGAAGATCGATAAACATCTCTTATAACAAGTCATAATAATTCATATATTGAAAATTCCAAGAAGCTGCATACTTAATAATTCAAATATTCTAGTCAATGCAACTGAAGACCGCCACTCCTTTTTAATTAGTGAAAGTGACTTGGACGTTGAAATGCAATAGATATTTGAATTATTGAATATGTGTTTATAATACATATTTTCGGAAAATAGTCTCCAACGAAAATAGTCATTTGATAAGTTTTTCTTTCATATTTTCCTCATTTTGTAAAAGTTGTTTTGTAAATTTAGTCGTAATATGATATTTTGCCCAAAGCTTCTAAGCATAAATTTAATTACCACGTGTTTACATGAACAATGAAGATATCACATATATGTATACATCATAGTGCTAACAAATAGGAAGCATTTGTATTCTTTTTTAAGAATTAGAATATGCAAATATAACGGAGTTGATTGTTTGGTTTTGGTGTTCCCTTGAGCCAAGTTTGTTTGGTTCTTGCGTATTTCTTTGACTCCACCTCTTGATAGTTTGAGCTTTTATAAAAATTGTCATTTCCAAAAAAAAAAAAAAGAAAAAAAAAAGTAATTAAGTGCAACATTTTTAAATATAAATTTGTGGGCTTTCTTACGAATTAAATTTGGGCCTCAACCCAAAAGTAACATATAAGGTTCGGGCTTTAAAAGACATCAATATAATAATCCAATTTTGCTTCCATCGTCTTTCCCTATAGGAACTATTTTTTTTATTCCCTTCATTAAGTCCCATATCTCCCCGTATAACTAAGGGAATGTCGGTCCTATGTTTCATGTGAACATTCACCCAATTTTTCCTACGTGTCCCATTTAGAACTCTCCTAAAAACTTTATGCTCACATAATCTTATAAAGGTTTTAAATGTAAATTTAATCTAAATGGTTGTCTCTTATGTTTATCTTAAATTTAATTGATTAAAATAAAAATTCAATCATAGCAATTTTAATAGATGAGTCCTTATTATTCTCATAACAAACTAATTATCTTGACGAGTCCTTATTATTCTCCATAACAAACTAATTTACAGTTCTTTTTTTTTTTTTAATACGATCCCAATTCGCAAGCGGCTTGCCATGTTTTTGTATTCAGGTGATTCAAGTTTTTATAAATTGATTTGTTACTATTATTATTGTTATTAATTATTATTTTAATTGGGTCATTCTTTACGATTATACATGTATTCAAATATTTTGAATATTAACATTGCTGTTATATTTTATCATGTAGATTATATTGAACATGTTTCGAGATCGATTACGAATTCACAGCAGGTAGCATTTTCAAATTTGAATATGTGTTTATATCATGTACATTGTTAGATTACAAAAAAAAAATAATAATAATTTCCAAAATGTTCCTTTGCAATATGATTAGTAGTTGATGTTAGTTTTCGTTATTCAAATAATCTCTTGATTGGTAATATTACCTTATCATAATAAGCCCATGGTACATAAGCTATAAGCTAAGCCAAACATTCAAATATAGTTTAAAAGCTTATTGCTATCTATAAGCTGCTTTATAAGCAAATAAGCATTCAAATAAGAACACCTAAAGTATTAAAAATAAAATTCGACCCAAGTAAAATTCAACCCAATTTAAATTTAAGCCCAATGTAAAAAAAAAAAAGAACACTTAAAAAATTCGCCCTAATTAAAATAAAACCCTAGTCATCTTCTTCGGTTCTTCCTCTAGAAATATTTGGAAACATTAACAATGCCTCCACTCCGTATGCTCTTACAAACTTGACACCTTCAACGATAATTTTTTCAACCATCGAGTCAAGTTGAACATAAATCTCGATCTCTTTTAAATGACAGTAATTTACTTTTGAACCAAACTTATCATTTAATTTTTAAAAGAAAATACTAGTTATTATAATGAGTTACTAAAATTTCATATTATCGCAAATCTGCAAGCAGCTACCAAAGGCAATAGTGCAATACCAGTATTTATCGATGGGTTAGTCAGACGTTTCTAACTTTAGGCCATTCTAAACATAAGAGCATTCCCATCGGTTGCATTGGTTGGAAATCGGTTGAAGTGACATCGATGGTACCAACCAATCGATTTCGGTAACCATATCGACAACTCATAGGTCTGAAACGGAGCCTTGTAGCCAAAGTTATAACTTTTTCGTGAAGCCAATTTATTTGCACAGTCGTGGGCCTCTATAAAGATAAGGGCGGGCCTCCATCAATATGATATAGACGTAATTTTGATAGTTTGCAAGGACATAAATGAAATGGTTAATTTTCACAATTGAAGTAGAATACGTTTGTGTCCTTTTCTCATTACTCGACTTCTATACAAAAAATAAAATAAATATAATGCTTATTAAATTCAAGAAACAAATACGTAATGAGGTTGCACAGTTTCGAAGTAAATCGTCGTGATCGTGACTTGTTTGGCATGGATAATTAGACCACGTACGTCGTCACCACCACGTATGAGTCCAAATAATTGCCACTAGCTAGTCTGCATTGTTTTTCTTCCTTAGTTTAAATGAAACAACCAGGACATTGCCTGAGTTGATGGAGACATGTAAGGAAGAAAACGTCCAACTCTTTCAATAAAGACCCACCCGTTGACTGACTTGACCCATAGAATTTATGGACCACAATAAGGCAAAGTGTATGTAACTCTACTAGCTACAAGGAGTAATGCTAAATAGACATACTTACACAGACAATAATGCTAAATAGACCTACTTATAAGGAGCAATTTTTCAAACCCACCAATCAAATCTTTAGGTCTATTTTTAATCCCACAAATTTAAGCATATCAATCATTTTCCAGCTACAAGACTTCATAAGTCTTTCTTTTACATAACTGACATCATAGACGATAAATTAAACTTTTCTACCATTGACTGAACTTGAACATAAGTTTCTTTTATAAGACGATGATTACCATTGACGCTTTGAACCGAACGTATCAATTGAGAAGAAATTACATTAATCTATTATCATTAGTAGAGTAAGGTTCAAATGAGTACACCAACTTTGAGTGAGAATGAGGGAACCAACAGATTTCTGCCATGTGTCACTTTATTCTATCTCCTCCACATTTTAAAAAATTAAATATCTCATAAGCGGTAAGTCGAAATCATCAAAATTGCACCATAAAATTCAGCGTTTTCTCCTCTTCGATTTGCCGTCCCTCAAGGCATACTTTCGACAACTTTTGTTTTCTTTCATTTTTTGGTGGGTTTTACAAATTAGTAACACATGTGTTAGTGATTGGTTATTCATTTAATTTGTGGTTAAGGTTAGGGTTTAGGGTTAGGGTTTAGTAGGGTTTAGGGTTTAGTAGGGTTTAGGGTTTAGTAGGGTTTAAGGTTTATGGTTTAGTATGATTAACATGTTGTTTGGTTTCCTGACGTTTTTAAAATACTTCCAATACAGATCTTCACCTCTTTTAGGTCGGGGTCTTAAGAATTAAGATGGCTCCTCATATACGACGACATTGACCATGTCCATCAACAAGATTTGCACTACAAATTAACCACAACAATGTCCTTGTTTGGCTCCTTGAGTTCTTCAAATTTAATCCAAACCATTGTTTTGTGACTTTCCTTTTGTATGTGGATTAGCCTCCTCATATCCCACCATGAACATGTGTTCAGAATGTTGTCAAATTTGAAAACTAAATTGATACATTGATTTATTTACTGATTGAAATTCTTGAACAAACAGTGCTCTCGATCAACCCCACTATTTTGTCCGTTGTACTACAAAGTGGACAAAATATTCAATAAAGTCTCTACACTTATCTTACGCAGTTACTATTACTGCATAATTTTATTACGGCGATCAAAGGGTAGTTGCATTTTGAAAAAAAGGGGGCTAGATGATCTCAATTGTTAATTTTTGTAATCTAACGGCACAAATAAACAACAATTCATTTTACGTGAAATGTACTTTTGTTAAGATGCAGTAAATTCAGACCGTTGATTACAAAAATCAGACAAGTAAATTCGTTTACCCCTCAAAATGCGATTGCCCCTTAGAACCTTACCCAATTATTATTATCACGCGTTTACATGAATTGTATATTTGCATCATATTTTTTTCCTTATTTTTTAGGGTACTTTTTTACGTGATTGATGAGCAAAAGTGATTATTATTGACACTAAAAAAGTCATATGACACTAAACGGTCATATCGGCTCTTAATATAGGGTTAAGTGTTTGCGAATGCACTCAACTTGGACTCAATGTCTATTGTGTGTATCATACTTACGTTTAGTATTTTTAATGCATGTAACCTATTGAAAAAGGGTATTGATGTACTTTACTTGCAAAAATCCTATGTGGCACCGGTTACATTAATTTTAGTTGACTCAGTGCCACGTTATATGGGTTTTGGTGAATCAAACCACTAGATTGGGGGGTTTGTTTTGTTATTTGAAAAAAGTTAATTTGGTGTAGAAATTTAGTATCTTCATTGTGGATCTTTTCTTATTTGGGATTTGGGATGGATATAGGTGGAACTGTGGAAGTCAGGAATCGATGGAATTTCTTTTTGAGTTTTGATGAATATATGTATATGTATAAGTATTTTCTTAGGGTTTGATGAAGATATTGGTTATTGTTGACGTTGATGATGAAACTAGTACCAGGTGTGGTTGATGATGAGTGTTGATGATGATGATGATAAATATATTATGCTTTCTTTATTTGTTAACGATAAATATAAACATAATTTTCCACTTGAGCAATATAAACTGAGTTGGCAGATGACATAAACTACATTCACAAAACGTGAAATAAACAAAGCTGACTTGTAATGCCACGTAAGTTCAAATTTTGAAAAGAAAATAAAGAGTAACCGGCAAACGGTTAAAGAGGTAAAAAAAAATACATCAATACCCTTTTTCCACATGTTAAGACAATTAAAAACATATCCCGTAAGTACGATACATACAATAGATATTGAGTCCAAGTTGGGTGCATTCGCAAACACTTAGCCCCTTAATATATAAAGAGTAGTAGGTTTGGTCAGTTGCGGAACCTAAACTTTTCTTTTATTGATAAGAGTTGGCTGTTGGTTTAGAATGAGTTGTTCATATTTTGTTTAATTATGTATAAAATAAAATTATACATTGATGAAATATGTTGGATTTATAATACATTGATGATATGAATTTTACCCTTATATTCAAGGTAAATTTGACTTGAAATATTGAATAAATGAGTGATATGGAGTAATAAATGAGGATAAATTTGCGAGTTTAATGATATTTTTGTATTATCTTTTGCAAGTTGACTCTTTTTGGGACAACGAAAATAATAATAATAATAATGTGCACATTTTAATTGGGACAGGGAAGTATTATTATTACTCAATGTATTAATCTTATAGGTAATTATTACTCCTAATAAAATGAGAAAATCTAACCTAATAAAATGAGGAAACCAAGATAGGATGTATGAAATTTTCTGAAGTTACTAACAATCTTACGTTGTATTTGTTTCGCAAAATATTTTTGATGTAATTGAAATTTATCAGAGGAATTGGACTTTAATAGAATGTGAATTTTTTGAATGAGGGAATTGAATGACTTACAACACAATTCATTTGTGAACCAAACATATTTGTGAAATGAAATTGAGATTTCAATTCCCTCGAATTCCGTTGAATTCCACGAACCAACCACAATCTTAGTTTTTACCGACATTTGTTTCAAAACTTATACATTAGTATGCAACAAACAGAAAACATTTGTTTTATTTATTTATTTATTTTAGAATCCTGAATTAGAATGTGCAAACATAATCGGAGTAATTAACTACAACATTTTTTAAAGTAGTATTGTGGGCTTTCTTCCCAATTATATTTGGGTCTCAACCCAAAAGTAACTTATATATGGGTTCTTCCATACTGCTGCATATGAGCATATCTCCCCATGATATAAAAAAAGCCCACTCTTGAGATACTTGTTTCAAATTCACAGCAATTAAGCAGATTTTGGTTGTCATGTTTCTCACATAGTTCCGGTTTCATATCATATCCTAAGCCTAATATATTTATTATATTATTACGAGATAATGAAGATTAAAAAACATACAATTGTACCGATGAAAATATTTTTATTATGAGATAATGAAGATTAACAACATACATTATTACATTTGCTCAAATGAAAGACGAAATTGAATATTAAGGAATCGATTGCTGCAAATGAAGACACCACTCGTCAATAAATCCCCTTTTTTCAGGATCCATGCTTGGTAACTCCCACACTTCAAGTCTTTTTAGTATATCTTCTGTTCTACCAAACAACTTAGCGGCGGCCTCAACACTACTCTCCCGATCCTCTATGACGCTTTCACAGCACTTCATCTCTATGACTCGTGGTATGTTGGTGAAGCAAGCAGATAATATGTCGGCAATCATGCTAGATAACAGCAAAAACAACTCCTTTTCATTAATCATTTCAACATTCGTTTGGTGGTTGAACAAGATTGTCCGTGCAATACTATGCATCGAATTGGCAAGAATCAACTTCTTAGGAGTGTTCACCGTTACCTCACCATCTGTAGTCTTGTCGATTTCTAAAACAATTTCTTCTGATTTACTAGCAAACCATTCAAGAATCTCTACTGACGTTTTTCCTCTAAATGCACTTTTCTCGATAGTGTTTTCCAACCACATGCGCTTCTCTTCAACCTCATGCCACAAAGTCATAGTCACCCTTTGTATATTTCCATACTCCAATGTGTTATTGACTATTTCCTCCACGAGATGCGTATACAGAAGACCTTCACGAACTCTCTTGAGCAACCTATCAACTTCAATTTTCGGAATATTAGGAAGAGAAATGGCAATGCATGTTAAAGTCACTACCGGTAAGCTCCAACTGTTAACAAGTTTAACAGAAGTTAGAGCTTCAACTTGATCATTGTCAAAGTTCTTTACTCCCTTAAATCCATCAGTATAAGTGTCAAGAAACACCAAAAGATCTTTGTTTTGTTCCTTCTCCGCCTTTTGGATGATGTTATTCATAGCATTTGAAATGCGTTTCAGCGTCTTCTCACCAAGCTCCATCTCATCTTCGAGTTGCAAAACATAATCACTAAGGTCTTGGTTTACATCCTCAATTATTGGAACAGTACTTAGCTTAAACAACCTTGCCACCAACGCCTTCCAACTATACGTGACAAAGATTATAAGGACTATTGGCATTAGTCCCATCATTTTGCTTGATACAACAATAATCTTCTGGATGCCAATGCAAAGTCCTAAAAAGAGGTTTTTCAAATTATTGACAAGAGTTGTTGGCCAAGAACCACTTGATAGAAAAGTTATATGACCTTCTTTCCACTTACACAACTGATGTATCCAGTACTTCTCTACTTTGAACATCATAAAATGGTTCTTATTCCATTTAGTGAACAAATTGAAGTTCAAGATTGTAAAACATCGAAATATCGGAGCAATGCTACCCACTACAACTCCAATTAACTGTGTTATACAAATGAAAACCGTTGACCACTTATAATCCGACCCATAATCTGTATAGTCCAAAAATAAAAAATGAGATCTTAACTCTAGGATTATAGGTAGTTCCATAACTAGAATAATTACACAGATTATCCCAGAAGTAGATGATAACCGGTTACTAGCCATCACAAATTGAGGGCTACCACTTTGTGCCATAACCCAATACCTTCTAACATACTGTCTTAGTTTCTCAAACATAGACGTTAAGTTCTCTTGATCGTCTAAGTTTCTTTTGCATGTGGCTTGATACTTGAATTCTAAAATTTGCTTAGAGGAAATAATTGTTATAGCTGAAGAAATCATGATTATTAATAACCACAATAACATAGCCACATAGATGTATGCCACTATCTCGAACTTCGTATAGATATATTTAGTAGATGCAAAAACAAGACTGAAATCAGATATAACACCGGTACTAATCTGGATGCAAATATTGACAACAATAGTGATAACGAGAATAACCAAACCTATGGCGTTTACTTGAAGTGTGTTGTTGTCCATAGATGCCAAAGAAGGCATTAAGTTAGCCATCATCGTGCACATGAAGGCCATACTTCCTAACTTGGTTAATTGGTCCAATCTACCTGGCATGTCACTACTCAGATCCACAGGCAACTTCATGGCAACAGTTATCACTGTGATAGAAGCGGCATTAAGTGTGAAATATTTAGATGGAAACCACATTTTTTTATTTTCAAAACCATGCAACAAATCAGCTCCCATTGCAATGATGCAAAAAATCGATGCTACCGCAATGTAGATGCCAATCCACACCATAGGTTTGCTGTACCCGTTCTCAGTTTCCACCTGTGAACAAACGCGACAAGGTGGACAGCAGGGTTAGGGTTGTGACGACTGAATATGCTTCTGGATGAAGACGATTAGATAAAACTTCATCATATAACTGATTCACAATTCTGTGACAAACGTCTGTTGGGTAATAATTAGTATCCATGTTCAAAACTGTTGATTCTATGTTTTTTATGAAATCAGAAGAAGATCGATAAACCTCTATTATAACAAGGGGGCTGATCCATGTACCACCCACTTTTTTCCATTCACCACCAAAAAAAGTTTTTGGACCCTTTTACCCTTTTGAGTCTGAATTAAATCACTCGCTAAACAATTAAGCTCCTTTTTCTGACTTATTAAAATATTGTCTCTTTTCACCTTTTCTTTTAATAATTTAATATTCCTCTTTGACTATCACACACTCAGTTGAATCATATAACTATTTAGTATTCATGTATACAAGAATTTGAGGCTAAAGCTCCCAGAAACTAGTTTGAAGGTTTATCAATACTACCTCATTTTCTTTGAAACGTGATTAATATTAGCACCAACAAAGTACAAAATACAAACAAAGAAGAAAAAAAAACAAACAGCTCCCCATATTACAAGAAGTAAACGGAGCCCATAACAACAACAAAACCAAAAAAATGCCCTGCATGACCTCAACAAAAAAGCAAAACCAAAAAGACCTTTAGATCAACATAGCTACAAAGAAAATACCAACACTTGATCATGAAAAACAAACACAACTTCTGGCCAAAACTACCCTATATTCCAAATGTTGCTCACTACTTCCTCTTCAAACTGCAGAGCTGAAATCCCAAAAGCAGCCAACCATTTGAACCCACCAGCATCAAGCATGAAAACAAAGTTCCATCTCAGATTAAAGTACCAAAAGATAATCTGGTGCCATCATAAAACTATTAAAATATGCCACTAGAATAATCAGGAAAAACGTTAAAATCAATGATATTGTTTTCATTATGGATATTGCCAACTCCGTCTTCCACTGCATTCGTCCCGTGGAATATATAAGCAGAACTTGAGGGATTTTGTGATCGTGAGGATTCAACATACTCAAATCGTGACGGATCCCGGGCTGTAGAATTTATTCCCTTTCCTTTTTTCTTTTTTGATTGTGGAGGTCTACCTTTTGGTCTTCTAATCACCGGCTCAAAGTACATATCCGATTGGTTGACAAGTTGGGTAATCATTGAAGTAACAGATTCTTTCTTGTTAAGGGGCCATACCTGATACAAAGAATACAACTCATCAAGCAAGTTACGGAATTTCTTAGCTTCATCATTATCTTTGTGTGACTCATCTTCCGAATTCAAGGAGAACGTATCAATCCTCCATTGGGGATGAATAAGCTCTAGCGAAATTGTCATTTCTTCAAACTCTTTCATCTTGTGAGCACATGGAAGACCCATAGTAGCCATCAAATGACCGGTGCAAGGAGTCATTGTACCTAAAAATGACATAAATAATGAAGGTTGAAATTAATCCTAAAATATGTAACAATGCATAACATAATCTTGTAAATATTACCTTTTTTCATTTTCTCATACTGATCAGATATTTCATTTAGCGCAAACTGAGATACATGGTACAAAAGATCTCTATAAAATGGTTTATTGCAACAATGAGGAACTTGTATTTTCTCGCTTGCGAGTTTTACTTTAATCTCGTTAAATTCATGCTCAACCGCAAGACAAATTTTCTCCTTCACTTTTTGAAAACCACAAGTAGAATTTTGTAGATACATCTTGAGTTTTGAATGAGCACCTTCCGCCCTAGAGGATGCACGATTACGAAAATGTAAATACTTATCGGTCCAAGGACTAACAAACTTTTCTTTCCAAGGCAACCATATGTTTCTTATGTACTCAATTGCCTCTTTCTTGTCTTTATAAATAAACTCGAATTCAGCCCAATTATTCAAAAAGATTGCTTCTGTTGTTGAATATACCACATTTTTCCAACTTAGCATGAACATATCAAAATCTTCAGCACGTCCAAAATACTTCTTGCAATTCGCTAATACATTCTTTTCGATATGCCAAACACACAAAAGATTTGTTGTTGACGGAAATACATTTGGTATGGCATTCATTAATGCCAATTCTCTATCTGACATAATCACCAAAGGTTCAATCCCGTGTCCAAGCATCTCCTTAAACACATTTAGGGCCCAAATATAATTCTCTTCATCCTCCCTGTCCAAAAAGGCAAATCCAGAATAAAAAGAGGTATTAAAGCATGAAATTCCAACAATATCAAGAAGTGGCATATTGTATTTATTGGTTTTGTAAGTGCAATCCATCACAAAGGTATAGGAGAAGACTCTCGCCAACTTAATTGATAAGGGATGTGCAATGAACAAACGAGTTATACGCCCTTCTGAATCATGTAAAACATCATACAAAAAACCACCTTTTTGAAGCTCCTCAAATAAGGAACCAATCTCCGAACGATTTCCTAAAGTTTCCCTTCTGATTTTTTTCTTCACATTGTATATATTTCTAGAGACTGCCGGAAGATTTGGGTTTTGTTGCCGTAGAGAAGAAAGAATCTGTCGTGGGGGTATTCCAGCCCGGGTCATGTCTTTTACAACTTGTACTTTGTTAGGTGATAATTGACGGAATGATGGATGACCAGAGATATCTTTGGATGGGTCATGGTTGTGTGTCAAGTGTTTTGGCTTTAATATCCAATTACCATCACTTCCCTTGCTACCTATAATTCTGAATGGGCAATCAACCAAACGAGATGCTGTCCTCTTTTTTCGTTTTTCTTCATTACCCCGTGTATCTCGATAAGAACCACCCCGATCACATTGCAAAGTGTAGAACTTGTCCTTTTTCGAGTTGCGAATAGATATCCCATAACCTCTAGCATTATAAAATTTATGCACACTCTTTAGTAACTCATCAGAGGATCCAAATTTAGAGCTAGATAGATAAAGTTTTTCCTTTTCAACCAACAAACTTGATGAGTCAACCTGTGTCTATCACATGAAATAAATCACCATAATAACATATCATAAACATATTCTAATATAAAATACAATTTAAGCATCATGTTCTGATATAAAATATGAAATACAGATTAAGTTGTTGGATAAGAATAATAAAAAATAAAAATTATAAATAATAATACTAGGACAGCTACATGTGTTTCACGATGGAAACATTAGATGAACACAAAATTAGATCTAGCAATATCAAAAAAAATATTTTAATTAGAACTACTACTTAAGTCACGAAATCAATCATTTTGGGCTACTTTAGGGCTATATCATAAAATAATAACGATTAGAAATAATAACGATTAGAACTACTTTAGGGCTACAACTGGTTATGTTTTCAATCTAGGATTAGTATAATACCTGTGTTTCCATTATTCTAATTGATTGAAGTAGTCACAATTTATTGGAAGAAGAAGATGAGATGCCATTGGGGAATGGAAAGGAAAAGAGGTGATGGAAAGTTTTTACTTTTTACTTTCAAATCAGAAGCGCGTGACTTAATGAAGGCGGGAAAAGGGTAAAAGGGTCCAAAAACTTTTTTTGGTGGTGAATGGAAAAAAGTGGGTGGTACATGGATCAGCCCCTTATAACAAGTCATAATTCATATCTTTCTAAAAAGTTGCATAAGTGCATCCAAAATTCTAGTCAATGCAACTGAAGACCCACTCCTTTTGTTAGTGACTCCTTTAATTAGTGACTCCTTTAATAAAGTATAAATGTTCAATAATTTAATAATCGGCTTATCATTCTAAAAAGTTGCATAATTGCATCCAAAATTCTAGTCAATGCAACTGAAGACCCACTCCTTTAATTAGTGACTCCTTTTAATAAAGTATAAATGTTCAATAATTTAACAATCGGCTTATCATTCGAAGAAGTTGCGTACTTAATTGCATCCAAATTGTTAGTCAACGCAACCGAAGACCCACCCACTCCTTTAATTAGTGAAATGCAAATAGATATTTTCGAAAATAGTCTCCATTGATATCACTCATCAGCGATGCCATTTGAAAAGTCTTAATTGGTTTAGGTGTGGTGGCTATTGTCTCTAGTTCGTCAGATATAATTAGCCGAAGGATGGGCAAAATGAATTAAATGATTATCAAGAAGTTGCTTATATTTGATCATTTTGGATGGAAGTTTTCAGTAAATTACTACCTCCATCCTATTGACTTTGCAGTTTGCACACATTTTTTTAAATCTCCAGTGACTATACTTACTTTTACTAATTAAAATAGTATTTCTACCCGCTAAATTTTCTTTTGATTGGTTGTTACATAATATGCACATTTATTTGGAACAATTCAAAATAAGTAACCAACGTACTTGTAGTGAGACGGAATACTATTTTTATTACGTTAGATATGAGAGCCAAGGAAGTTTTCAGGAATTATTACTATTTACATTTACCTCCTCTATACTTTTTTTACATAAAAAGTTAAAAACCTTTAATCCATCCTTCACCTAGATTATTTATATATTTTAAGTGGGAGGTAATGTTTTTAACAACCAAAATTTGTACACCATCGTTTCAAATATCACAAAAATAAAAATGATGGTTTTACAAAATGAATTGATACTTTTTATAATAATTACTTTCAAAAACACAATAAACATGTTTATTTGTCCTTTATTGGCTTCCAAAAACCTAACTTGTGACGTATTTCTTTGGATCTTCAAGAGTTTAGGTTGATTCTCCGATCTTTTCATCTGAGTGTACAATTCTACCATGGTTTTTGAATTTTTTATTTTGGTTTACTTTATGAATGTAATATTACAAATTTTTGTAATTTCGTAAATTTATTTAAGAATTTAATTATTTAAGTTTATATCTTTAATTGTTAAGTTATTTAGTATGAAGTTAGAAAGTTAGTTTGTGACTAATGTAAGAAAATGAAAACTTAATTTATGTTGCATGGTGGCCAATATTTAAGAAAGCAAACTTGAGGGTTAAAAACAAAAAATGACTTAATTAAAGTTTAATTAAATCATTTGATATTTTGATAAAATGTTTATACTATAAAAAACCCGCGGGTTACCCGCGACCCACGGGTATCCGCGGGTCGCGGGTACGGGTGTAAAAATAAACCCGCTAGCTGATATTCGCGGGTCAAAAAAATCCGTCGCGGGCGGGTGATGGGTTTGGCATATCCGTACCCACGACCCGCGGGTGCCATACCTAAATTAAACCCCTCCTTCATATTGTATCTGGAAGAAACTAGTTGGTGTGTGTGTGTTATTGAGGTCGACGACAGGAAGGAGAGAAGGGGGAGGAGAACAAAAGTTAATCTCTCAAATTGAACCCAAATTTTAAGTGTTTATAAGTTTCTAAGTTCATCCCTAGCATCCCCAAGGTGACCATTGAGCTATATTGAGATTTTGCTAGAGTCTTTATGTTCATCAATCTATCATTGTGCAAGGTAACTAATAGGGAATGGGAATTTACTAACTAAGTTTATTTGTGATTCTTGGTTGAGGATCAAATGAACTTAGTTGGTTTTGGTAAGAATTGATATGTGTGGCATTATATGCCCTTTTATATGATAAGTAAGTAATGGTGTTTGGGTATGACAATGGGGCTTGAGAAATCCCATTGTTCATATCATGACCCATTGTAAGTGTTCCAATAATGTGGAACAATGTAAGAAAGTGTGGATCCATACTTGTAAGTTGGTGTTCATGAGAGAATCATCACCATATAAGTTGTAAGATTGTTGATGTTTATCTTATTACCCGTTACTTACTAAGCATTGTTGCTTACCCCATTTATTGTTGTTGTTTGACGTTGTAGGTAGTTCAAGTGGTTCTAGGGGCGATTTGGGTAAAGCTCCAAGCAACGCTTAGTGGTGAAACTTACTTTGTATAGTAAGTTGAATCCCTTTTGATAGTTAAAATCATACTCTCGATTATCGGTTGAAAGCCCCTCTGTTTTGTAATAATTAAATTGAAATTGTTGAATCTATGTTAGTAATGTCTCGACCCGTTTGTAGCTATTGTGAATTGGTAGTTGTTTTGGGGTCAAACATTGTAGTATAATTTTTGAGAAGCCATGGATATTGTAAGTAAGTGGTGAAGAAATGTTGTTATAAATGTTGTTTGTGGTTTTGGAAGTAAGGCAAATGTATTGGTAAAAATTTTGGGTCAAAAGTTGTGTTTTTGTGAAGTTTTCAGGTCCCAGGCAAAGTTACGCGATCCTAAGGAGATTCCTGGATCGCGTAACAATGAAGAAATTGGTTACAGTCGATTTTTAGAGTATTTACGAGATCCCAGGCATAAGCTAGGATCGCGTATGTATGTGAAAAATGTTAACAGTCAGTTTTCAGCTAGTTTACGCGATCCCACCCTTAAGCCAGAATCGCGTAAGTCAACGTATTTTGGTTACAGTCTGTTTTGTGTTATGCTACGCGATCCCACTACTTCAGTAGGATCGCGTATAGTAGTGCAAAAATCTCTGCATATTATAGAAATGCATAGGTGTTAGTGGTACCTTTAGTGACCAAATATTTCACAGTTTTTCATTTCTTTTACAACACGTATATTTCATAGATTTTAGTTTCGGTAATTAAGTTATATAATTTAAATGCGTTCAAAAAAAATCGGGGCATTTCAATGAAATAAGTAAATACTGTATATGTTTTTGGCCTTTTCTCCATACTCTGACTTTTATTGAGAAAATGTTTTTTTTTTTTTAATCTACATAAAAACTGGAAAAAGAATAATAATGAAGACACAAATAAGAAAGGAGCTTGTAGTTTCTAAGAAAATCGTCATGATTGTCACTCGTAATTGTTTGACATGGAAAATTAGACTACAATAGAGATGGATATGAATTGGATGATGCCATATCGATATTCATATCCATTTAAATATTTTTGTCAATATCCATTTAATTTCAATTCATCCATAGGCGTAGTTAAGATTTTATACGAAGGTGGGCCAAAAGCTTAAATAACGCGTGTAATACTAAATCGTACCAAAAAGGATGCAAAGGCAACTAAGTCTACAAACTCCATTAATTGTGGATTAATGTAAATCAAAACCTATATGAATATTGGCGACATATATATTTCATTATAGAGAGCTAGACTATACCAATAATTTCATAATTTGTATTGTTAAAATTGCACGTACAATACAAGTCAGATTTAGCGCGTAAAAAGAAAGGTAAAGACAGAAAACCATGTATAATGTAAACTTATTAAAAAAATGGATTTGATATCCTTTTTCTATTTTGCCATCGTGATCATCATTAAATTTTAAAGTAATTTAGAAGATCGTACTAGCAATTGGGTAACAAAATAACATTCATTCATCATCATCATATAAATACAATATAACTAGTTTACCATACTAGTACTATACTAGTAATATATAAATATAAATATAAATAAATTATTATTATAAAGCTATAATAAAATACAATAAACATATGGAAAACGATATACATTAGGGGTGAGTATGGTACGGAACCGATACCAAACCGGATGGTACCAGTTATTTTTTTAGACCTAAAGTGGGTACCAAATACCGTCCCGTCTAAAGCGGTACGGTTCCAGTACCGGTACGGTTATAAGTGGTACTGTACCGCTTAGGTACCAAAAAATAGTAGAATAATAAGTAAACCTATCTACGTATTTTGTTCATGATAAAATTCAAAAGAGATAAATATTAATGAATCTCAAATAAATAAAAATATCATTAAGTGACTCAATTAATTGTGAGTAAGGATCCGGAGAGATCATCCCGTACGGAGAGCTACAGAGAGCTCCATTTACATCCAACCACATGCTGCCATTTGTACCATACACCAGCCTTGAACAAAGGGCAAAAACGTAAATTCGATATCACATTTAACCTGTGCCCGCTGACCTAAAAACACAATTAAAAAAAGATTTTTTTCCCCTTTAATTTTGGGATCGACAAAAATCCAGTACGTATATATATATATATATATATATATATATATATATATATATATATATATATATATATGTATATATGTATACACGATACACATCTATATCGATCCAATATCATCTCGTTTTTGTAATCGTACAGCTATATCGATCGATATAGATACAAAAATTATCTCGTCGTATATACATACACCATTTGCAACAAACGTGTTTGAAGAAATAATGTCGACTCACACACCTACTGCAAATCAGATGATTCAACAATCATCTTCAAATCAGTCGATTCAGGAAACACCTACAATTGAAGATCACGCAAATCAGCTAATTGAACAAACACCTTCTACGCAACAGGAAAACGAAAGTAAGATATTTATATGTATATACTTTGTATTGTATATGAATCTACATATCTCAGATCCAAAAAAAATATGTGAACCGTACTAATTTGTTTCTGTAAAATGCAGTTTTTACAAAATGCAGTGGCAGATATATATAGTACGTAACATGCAGTGTATTTGCATGAAAGTTTTGTGTTTCATTAATACAAAATTGCAGTAACAAATATGTAACATGTAATATGCAGTGTATGTATGTGAATATATTTCTGTAGTAAGTTATATGTAATTTGCAGTATATTTTGTATGAATGTGTTTGTGTTTTTTTAATACCAAACGAAGTTAGTACAAAATGCAGTAACTCATAAAGTAATTTGTAATATGCAGTATATGTATGTGAATATATTTCTGTATTAAGTTATATGTAATTTGCAGTATATTTTGTATGAATGTGTTTCTGTTTCATGCAGTTAGTACAAAATGCAGTAACTCATAAGTAATATTTAATATGCAATATATATGTGTGAATATGTTTCTATAGTAGCTTATATCTAATATTAAGTAATAGCAAGTACAAAATGCAGTAATTGATATGTAATACACAATTTGCAGTGTGCATATAGAAAATATATTTCTCTTGTGACTAATGTGTAATTTTGTAGCATATTTGTATGTATGTGTTTCAGTAACTTGCAGTTTGTGTTAAATCCAGTAATTACTATGCAACACGTAATGTGCAGTATCGTTGTCACTAAAAGAAATTCTGTCATACATTGCAGAGTTTGAAAATGCAGTTGTCTTGCAATCCGCTGGTGTACCATTTTATAGCCTAGGAGGAAAAAGAATTTGGTACCCTAGTGTGAACGATAAGCCAATAGTTGGAACAATATATGACACACTAGATGCAGCTTATAGCTTTTATCAGGAATATGCTAGACAATCAGGTTTTGTTACAAAAAGAAGTTCATCTCGCAATCCAAAAAAAATTGTCAACCCACCAAGTAAATACTTTAGGTGTAACAGAGAGGGGAAAAAGAATTCAAGACCAACTGAAACAGCGCTAAGACCGAGAAAGACTAGTAGCTTTAGAACGGGTTGTCAAGCCAGAATTTTTCTTAAAAAGTGCAAGGATGGGAAATATAAGTTGGAGAAGTTTGTTGAGGGCCACAATCACTATCTGCTTCATAAAACAGATATGAAGTTTGTTAAGTCATCAAGACTTTTGGGATATATGAAAGAACAATTCTTGTTCCAAGTATCAACGCTTAACATTGGGCCGGTAAAGGGTTTTAAATTACTAAAAGAACTGTATGGTGGATTCGAGGAGGTGGGTGCCACTAAAGTTGAATGCAAAAACTTTAGAAGGGACATAACTGTATTTGTTGGAAAAGAGGATGCACAAATGGCTGTCGAGAAACTTCTCGCCAAAATGCAGTTTGTAAAAGACTTCTACGTTGAGTACTTTCTTAAACCGGACAATACTCTAGTAGGAGTCTTTTGGGCAGATCCAGAGGCGCATAGGAATTACAGACTGTATGGAGATGTTGTGTCTTTTGACTCAACATTCAGGTCAAACACGTAAGTATACAAATAAAAAATATCATATGCTAAATTCAATTTCTTATTATAAAAAGACTGTACAGTAACATATGTTTATTTGATGTAATAAACCACAGGTATGGAATGGTTTTCGTACCCTTCACAGGCATTGACAACCACAACCGATGCGTTACATTCGGTTCGGCTCTTTTAACAAATGAAACTGAGCCATTTTACGAATGGCTTCTGAAAGCATTCAAGAGAGCTTTTAAGCGTGATCCAATTGTTGTCGTAACAGATCAAGACCAATCGATGAAAGCTGCCATTAAAGAATGCTTTCCAAATACACGACACCGCCTATGCATGTGGCATATAATGAAAAAAATGACAACAAAGGTAAACTTACAAGTTCAAAAAAGCTTCCATATTGTACATTCTATCATGTGTTTGGTTTTAAATAAACACCAATTTTTGGTTTAAAAAAATGCAGGTGGGAACAGTGTTATGCAACACAACATATTTCAAAAAACGTATTTGCGACATTGTATGGACAGATAAGATAACACCTGAAACATTTGAGAGTGAGTGGCAATCACTAATTCAGGAGTTTAACCTATCCCATAATACATGGCTGCAAGATATCTATGATATCAGGAATAATTGGATTCCAGCATACCTACTGGACGAACCGCTAGCAGGATTGATGAGGACATCTTCACGGTCAGAGAGTGAAAACCACTTCTTTACAAAATTCACTAATCCATACTTAACATTAGTTGAATTCTTAACTCACTATGACACTGCCATGGAGCATCAGAGATATGTGCAGCAAAAAAATGACCATGACACAATGTATACAATTCCTGAATTTAAGACAGATTTGTATTTTGAGGTGTCAGCATCTTTGTTATTCACTCGAACAATCTTCTACGAAGTGCAAGATGAGCTGGTTGCAAGTTATACAAGGTGTATGTCGCTGACCGTTGAGAAGTCTGAAGACAGACAAAAATATGTCATCCAAGACAAAGACCATGGTGTAAAAGAGTATGAGGTTTGTGTTAAACAATAACTTACTTCTGCTTATCATTTAATGCTTACTTCATTATATGTGTACAAAAGCTACTGCATTTTACAAATTTGAATTCCATTTTAATACAGGTTAACTATATTCCCTCTGAAGTAACTGCGCATTGTACATGCAAGAACTTTGAACTATATGGTCTGCTTTGTCGCCATATCTATTATGTCTTCCGAGCGGATAACATAAAGCACTATCCAAAAAAGTATGTCCTCAAGAGATGGTCTATAGAAGCAATTCCTAAGAAAGAAGAGAACCTCACTGGCCAAGCTCATTTATATACACTTAAACATAATCAAGCACGCATACGGGATATGTTGCAGATAGTGGAGGATACTGCAAACAGATTGATCCATGATGATGTAAAATTTGAGAAGTACAAAGAACGGCTGATGGAACTGCTTCAGGAGACAAAAGCAGAATTCCCGACCGCTAAACGGATGGATAAATCTGAGGCTATTTGTTCTTTCTATGGAGTGCAGAAGCCTAAAGAGGTAACAGTCAAGAATCCACCACCTTGCAAAACTAAAGGACGGAAAAGACGCAAATCAAGAGAAGAAATTGAAAGCAACAAGAAGGCTAAAAAGGCAGGTAATCAATGTGGAACTTGTAAAGAGTATGGTCACAACAGCAGACGTTGCACTGGAAAAAAGCCTGATCAATCAGTTCTCATTACAAGCAATACACTTTAGGTGTGACACTGCACTTTATCCGTTGTTTGCTTCATTTTAGTTTTACTGCATTTTATGGGATTTTGTTGATTCAATTAGAATCTTGAATACTGCACTTTAGCAGTTTGTTTTCAGTATTTTACTTTTGCTGCATTTTATGGGATTTTTGTTGATTTAATTAGAATCTTGACTACTACATTTTATGGGATTTTTGTTTTGATTCAATTAAAATGGTTTACATTTTCTGATATTGCTTGTTGTGTATTTTAAGTATGTTATCTAATTTTTTTTACATACTCTTATTAACTATAGATTCTTCTTTACTTTGTGTTTGTATGCCTGTTCGATATGGTATTTTGATATATACATAAACAACAACAACAACAACAACAACACATACAAAAATCGAAACTACAAAAAACAAGTGGTTCGCAGGTTTATTGACAAGGTAAAACCAGCAGCTCAATTTCAAAAGCAGTTATTGAAGGTTATCAAGAAACAAAAGAATATTCAGTTAGCATTCGGGAATAACGGAATAACTTTCAAACAAGTGGTGTAAGTTTTGTACATCAGAAGTTACAAACTTTCATACCACATATACTACTCAAAAATATAAAGTTTTCATAACCCAAAGCTATTAACATTGTTCAAATAACTACTTGATGAAAAACTTCCCAACTACATCAGAAAACAGTCATTAAACGCTAAAAACATAACAACCAAAAAGTTAAAGTACTGACCAACATGTTTCTTTAAACAAACTGCAAAAACTTACAAACTACCACACCACCAAATCTGCCACTTGTTAGCTCAACCCACCACTACCTTATTCCCACCACGTCTCATGATATTGACATTAGCATTCTTTTTATGTTTCGCCTTCTCATCCTCTGGACACTGATCATACAATTTAAGTGCAGCTTTGAGTTGATCCACAAAATTATTATAGTCAGAAGTCAAAATCTTTGTCAGATATTTCTTTCTTAGATCTTCTAGCTGACGTTTCACACTTGCTCCATCATTCTCAAACTGTGTTTTAAAATCCTTCAACCCAACACCCCTGTAACATTCCATGTGTCGCATCACAAAGACACCACTATCAATATAACACCCCAGATTTTACAACTGTTTTTTTTTTTTTTTTTAACAATGCGGAAGCTCAAATCCCAAAACATATGTATACATAAAATGACATGTCGTCATCTTCCATTACCTAAGTTCTAAGTATTGATTATTAACGTTTACAAAACAATCCTTTATATCCGGGACATTATATAATCAAACAATTTAAATTGTATTAAATAATAATCAGAGTAATCCTAGTCAAACATTCTTCAGTTACTCCTTGACCCGCCCATAACAAAAGATATTAACCTGCAAGGAGTAAACAACGAGGGATTAGCACGAAGCTAAGTGAGTTAACTCATCACTAACAATACAACTTAGTTTAACACCATGAGTTCACCACATTTAACACTTTGACTCAACATCACCAGAGGATCGGTGGCCCTTGTGGCGCCCTCAGCCGCGGTGGCCCACCAAGCGACACTTACACCAACTACAGGCCAATACAGTGGTTAACCGATATTTGTTTGTTACCTTTAGTCAACACAAGCCTTACTTACAATGAATGTTCACAACCCTTGTGTTGACTAACTTGTAACAACACAGTCCAACATAGTTGACCTCCATTAACACAGTTACCAATAGGTCACTTAACACTTAACACTTTAACACAATTTACAATTCAACTTAACACAGGAATAACACTTAACACTTGAAGTAACCACAATAGTGATCACTAAATTATAGTGAGAGATCAAAGTCCACTCACCGACTACCATAGTCGCCCACTCAGTAGTCTAATATCACTGAGTCTTCTCCATATCTGGAAATACAACAAAATACACAAGTCAGTTACTTGTTTCAATATGTATATAACATTATTCCATCATTACAACTAACCAATTTACTAAATTCTTATGAATTAACTTAGTAATCACAATACTCAATATTCAATCTATACTTATATAGATTCACATCACTTTTCAACTTACAATCATATAATTTATTACTAATCAACTTCATGATTATCATAATCACCTTCATCCATTTTAGCCCTTGTTAATTAATATAATTAAACAATTAACAAGATTAAGAACATCAAAATCAACAATTTATCATAACCTTTACCTTCAAGATACTTAATCAATTATGTTGCAACTTTTCTCTTTAATTTCTCCATTAAGTTATCACTTAAGCTAATTCAACTTAATTCATTCCAAGATTATGACTAACCCCCATAATATCAATAATTCATCATCTCTTTATCAAATTATAATTATTATAATAACAATATCACTTTAATCATCACTGATCAACATAGTTAAAGCATTACCAAAATTATTTACATCAAATATTAAGAATTCTTCACAACCTTTATACTAGGTTTTATAAATTCTTAAACAACCATGTTCTAACTTCATTCTTTGTTTGTTAATTAGATGTTCTTCACTACAAACAATACCAAGTTTATCAATTAACTCATCTATTCATCACAATCATCAATTTCCCAAGAACACTAAATCACTTTATTCAATTCTAAGTTAGGGTTTCACTTAAAATCAAGAATTTCTTATCAACTAATGATAATATGATCATTACTAGCTTAATTTCAAGATAAATCATGCCAACTAAATCAAATATTCAAAACCCCAATTTTTAGGGTTAAAGAAATCACGAAATTAACACTTATAACATGCTTTGAATGATAATGAAATGATTAATCTATGTTAATAAATCATAACTAACAACTATTGCACAAAATCATACCCTAATTTCGGATTAAACTCACTAATTAGCAAAAATCCCAAAACCCCCAATTTCTAAGATGAAGAACATGAAGAACACTTGATTATACCTTGTTTAAGATGACTAACAAGACTTGAATTTGATCTTGGAAGCTTGAATTTGATGATTCTTCATGATTTTGATAATTGATTTAGGTTTAGAGGTGTGTGTGTATTCGTACGTATGTATGTATGAATGAGAAATAAAGCCCGACTCAAAACATAGATATATTACCTAATTAGTTACTTTGTGTACTAGTTTTGTCCCCCGTACTTATCATTGTCTGGAACTTAAAAATATTTATTGGGAAAACTATTTTATCTTACCGTCAACTTTATTTATTTAAAACAAACCATATTTCACTAGCCACAATATTTCATGAGGCTTATCGACCTATTAATTTTACATTCAAACACATATAACAATTTTAAATCGTATTTAAAATTTACAGAAAATACCTATTACTTCTAGGCCCAATTTGAGGATGTTACAAATCTCTCCCCCTTAAAGAGATTTCGTCCTCGAAATCTAATCAACCTTGATTATTCTAAAGTACTTAATTACTTGATAAATCTCATTCCTTAAATGAGATTCTACTAACACCATAATTTATTAATATTGCACTCTTCATACTACTCTAACAACGTAATTACTCATCACTATATTCACCTAAAGTGTGTACACAACTTAAATCATCTATGCATGACATGCTTATGCATACATTTCACTACACACTCCATGTACCTACATATATATTATTTCATCGACTCACACACGACTAGTGTGTATCTCAATTAGATTCACGAAAACACATAAATTATGTCTCATACTCAATTTAACTTGCAATACTGTACAACAAGTGTAATATTTATCACTTAAAATAATTACTCCCTTGAGCAACTCTTAATTATATGCACACAATTTAAATTCTATCTACATATACATATCCACATGTACATGTTTCTATTTCTTACCTTAACATATGATATGTATTTAAATCATATTTTCATGCATACTATGATCACTTAAGGAATTTATTCCCAATTAATCACTTTAAACAGGTAATCACTTGACGTAAGTGAATAACATCATCATGTACATAACATACTCTTAACACTAGAAACTAGCGACGTGCTAGAATCTTTAAAATAGATATATGATTTATACCCCTTTTAATAGCAAAACAATGATTATGAAAATCGCAATACACCTAACAACAATGAAATTTAATTTTCAATTCATAACTAGCATTTGTGCTAGTACCACATATCACTAATGTATATGATAATCTTTTATTTAAAAGTATCTCAAACTCATATAACACTATTCACATATTAACAAGCAAAATACAAGTTAATTCTTCATGGTTAACACTATTATCACTTAATCACCAAGTCACTTAGTACCAATTCAAATTGGATAATTACCAAGTTTTTCCATCAACGGGTACATTGCCATTCAAGCGCAAGTACCATTCCAATAAAATGTGCTAACCACACACACATTTTTCATCAACATTTCATCAATCAATTATATCTCGTTAATCTCCACGGAAGATTATTTCATGTTTTATTCTCTTCTATATGCAACTTATCACTTCACCTTGATATTAAGCATATAATAACAATCAAATTTCACACAATTCTCAATTAATAATAATATAACTATCAATCAAAAGGCTCTCTATATATAAATATTTATGTATTTCTGTTATTAATAGTAACTCATTAATACAATAATTTAATACTTTTACTACCATTTCGATTTAGTCAATCATTGACTCTTTCTCTCTCTCTATCATATATCAACATCTAAAACCTACAAATTTTAAGGTCACATCAATTTCTCTAGTACTTGGTAGCCTCAATACTCCATGTGAAATGGCATAATATAAATACGTTGGCCAGACGTCGTCATATTATGTCAGTCACACTTTATTCTCAGGCCACTTCATACCATTGATCTTTAAAGTAATTAACTTTTACTCTCACATAATTCACAATGTTGAAAACAACAATTATCACACATATAATAACACTCAGAATAGATTTATGACCAAGTGTTAACTTGTTACTATTTTCATTTATCACTTGAATGTGAAACTACTCACATAATTAGGTAGGCATAACAATTCAATCATCTAACACATTTCTCATTGTCTCCTTAACACATGTTAAAATTTTAATACAACTAAATCAATTTAACACTCTCTCTACACGATTCAATATCAATCACTTAACACTTTAATTATCAAGTATAATACTCTATATAACATTTAGCACTAAGTACCTTGTTAAAATACCAGGTCATATTCCACATATATTCATCAATATATAATTTCTAAGTTGATTAATAAATAACCTTCCATATTTAGTTATTAAGCAAGAGTAAGCTCCTATAATACTCTTCAACTCTTACAAATACTTATTCAATCAAATAAAGTATTTCACATAATGTAATTAACATGATTACATAATCAATATTTATTTACCCTAACAAGCAACAATCAATAATACCCTTACTGGTATACTTTGCAGTTAAATAAACTGCCTACAAACAACTCCTACACAAAGAACCATATAGACCTCTTAAAACAACTGTTAATATTGCATATAGTCACAGGAATGATCTCTGGGCTCAAAGAAACAAAAGCCCAATACAATTCATAAGCTAAAAGTCCGAAATAATGTTCGAAAAACAATAAAACGCGATTTTCGGGCCTCAAATGACCCCGAAGTGCCGAAAACTGACAGGGCTCATAGCAAAGCGATGAGCTTTGACCGTTGGCCCGTTTTTGAGTTGACATGTAAATTTCGTCTTAATCGGACACCGAAATTTTCTAACGGAAATTCTACGTAGAACGTTACGACGAACGTCGAAATTTACAAATTTTCATATTAAACTCACTTAATATAACACATAACACAAGAAAAGTCTCAAAACACGGGAATACATTCGTATTCCAGGGAATACGTCCGTATTCATGGGAATCCGCCCGGATTCCGGGGAATCCGCCGTATTCCCGCCAACTTCACGAGACAGAACCATTTTTAAGGAATCCGCCCAATGAATCCGCCCGTATTCATGGGAATCCGTACGGATTCAAGGGAATACGTCCGGATTCAGTATGCTGCAGCAACTCAGAAATTTTAGTGCAAAAACACGAAATTCAAACGCGCATATCTCCTAAACCGTAAAGAGTTAGACTCTGAAATTTTGCAGGCACCTTTATATAATCAAAATGCAACTTTCCATTTTTTCACTTTTTCAAATTACACGTTTAACAAGAAAATGGACGTATGGGTCAATTTAGACCATTTTCGACCGTTTAGTTGACACGCCATATTCCAAATGGCTAGGTTTTTGACTTCAACCCTTTGTTAACATGTTTCTACATATATTTGTGACGTGTGGGCACATTCATCATATACAAACACTCCTTCTACATTATTTTAACACGTTGACCCGTTTAGGGGTCAAAATGGACAATTTCACCAATTTCATTCAAAATGACAACATTAACATTTTCAATCCACTTTTTATCTATACTTATGACTTTAAGTCACTTTAAAAGTTATCATACACATCCCACATCAAATTCTATACAATTTAACACTAAGTGGCCCATTTGGACACTTAAATGACCCGTTTGGGTTTACGACCATATGATCACCATTCCAACACCCAACCCACACTTCATTGACTATTCCAAGTCAAACTAACCCACTTTCATCATTAGTTTCATATTATCACCCTAAAACACCAAGTTCACAAAATTTCATCATATATATTCAATTTTGACATAGAATTTCAAATTTGACTTTTCACAACTTGTCATCGCACATTTAGACTCATTGACTACTTCGACTTTCTTACCACACTATTTACAATACAAAGATCATAATTCACCCTAATCATGATCAATGCTAAACATTTAGACATCTAGTCACATTCCTCACTTCATAGCATGGCATATCATGACAATTATCAAGTTTGACACAATTACATTCAACATTGACCTTTCCAAGTCAATAGCATATATTTCAACAACCAGACACACTCTAAGTCACACAACAATACAACTCTAAACTTATAAATAGATACACCCGTAACCCATTGATTTCATCATAGTGTGTCACATCAAATTAGCTTATCATTTATCAATTTTTTTCCTAGCAAGGATCTATAATCACACTTGCATTTATCAACTTATATTCACACACTTCATTTTTCACATTACACATACACTTAATTCCACATAACACAACAATTACACATTAGTCACTCATGTATCTACACACAATTTCAACTTCTTAATTACATACTAATAGCTCTTTCACCTTATTAGCAAGTAATAATCACCAACAATTCAATTTACTTTACTAATAATCATAACATAGTAAAGTAAAACAATTAAAATTTATTGAAATTCACCAAGTTTATCAGAAATTACCTGGCACATCTAGGCCCACGAGTGTTGAGGATTGAGAATACCAATCGGTTCCTCACGATCCTCCATCTCTGCACTCAAAACAAAATCTGACATCTTGTTATAGATTAGTTCACATTTAACAACAACTTGCTCATACAACCACTAATCCCATACCTCGGAATGTTTGACCACTATCACTAGGCTTGGGATTGAACAATCCAACCATTGTTCAATTCGCCCAAACCTATGCTCTGATACCAACTTATAACACCCCAGATTTTACAACTGTTTTTTTTTTTTTTAACAATGCGGAAGCTCAAATCCCAAAACATATGTATACATAAAATGACATGTCGTCATCTTCCATTACCTAAGTTCTAAGTATTGATTATTAACGTTTACAAAACAATCCTTTATATCCGGGACATTATATAATCAAACAATTTAAACTGTATTAAATAATAATCAGAGTAATCCTAGTCAAACATTCTTCAGTTACTCCTTGACCCGCCCATAACAAAGGATATTAACCTGCAAGGAGTAAACAACGAGGGATTAGCACGAAGCTAAGTGAGTTAACTCATCACTAACAATACAACTTAGTTTAACACCATGAGTTCACCACATTTAACACTTTGACTCAACATCACCAGAGGATCGGTGGCCCTTGTGGCGCCCTCAGCCGCGGTGGCCCACCAAGCGACACTTACACCAACTGCAGGCCAATACAGTGGTTAACCGATAACTGTTTGTTACCTTTAGTCAACACAAGCCTTACTTACAACGAATGTTCACAACCCTTGTGTTGACTAACCTGTAACAACACAGTCCAACATAGTTGACCTCTATTAACACAGTTACCAATAGGTCACTTAACACTTAACACTTTAACACAATTCACAATTCAACTTAACACAGGAATAACACTTAACACTTGAAGTAACCACAATAGTGATCACTAAATTATAGTGAGAGATCAAAGTCCACTCACCGACTACCATAGTCGCCCACTCAGTAGTCTAATATCACTGAGTCTTCTCCATATCTGGAAATACAACAAAATACACAAGTCAGTTACTTGTTTCAATATGTATATAACATTATTCCATCATTACAACTAACCAATTTACTAAATTCTTATGAATTAACTTAGTAATCACAATACTCAATATTCAATCTATACTTATATAGATTCACATCACTTTTCAACTTACAATCATATAATTTATTACTAATCAACTTCATGATTATCATAATCACCTTCATCCATTTTAGCCCTTGTTAATTAATATAATTAAACAATTAACAAGATTAAGAACATCAAAATCAACAATTTATCATAACCTTTACCTTCAAGATACTTAATCAATTATGTTGCAACTTTTCTCTTTAATTTCTCCATTAAGTTATCACTTAAGCTAATTCAACTTAATTCATTCCAAGATTATGACTAACCCCCATAATATCAATAATTCATCATCTCTTTATCAAATTATAATTATTATAATAACAATATCACTTTAATCATCACTGATCAACATAGTTAAAGCATTACCAAAATTATTTACATCAAATATTAAGAATTCTTCACAACCTTTATACTAGGTTTTATAAATTCTTAAACAACCATGTTCTAACTTCATTCTTTGTTTGTTAATTAGATGTTCTTCACTACAAACAATACCAAGTTTATCAATTAACTCATCTATTCATCACAATCATCAATTTCCCAAGAACACTAAATCACTTTATTCAATTCTAAGTTAGGGTTTCACTTAAAATCAAGAATTTCTTATCAACTAATGATAATATGATCATTACTAGCTTAATTTCAAGATAAATCATGCCAACTAAATCAAATATTCAAAACCCCAATTTCTAGGGTTAAAGAAATCACGAAATTAACACTTATAACATGCTTTGAATGATAATGAAATGATTAATCTATGTTAATAAATCATAACTAACAACTATTGCACAAAATCATACCCTAATTTCGGATTAAACTCACTAATTAGCAAAAATCCCAAAACCCCCAATTTCTAAGATGAAGAACATGAAGAACACTTGATTATACCTTGTTTAAGATGATTAACAAGACTTGAATTTGATCTTGGAAGCTTGAATTTGATGATTCTTCATGATTTTGATAATTGATTTAGGTTTAGAGGTGTGTGTGTATTCGTACGTATGTATGTATGAATGAGAAATAAAGCCCGACTCAAAACATAGATATATTACCTAATTAGTTACTTTGTGTACTAGTTTTGTCCCCCGTACTTATCATTGTCTGGAACTTAAAAATATTTACGGGGAAAACTATTTTATCTTACCGTCAACTTTATTTATTTAAAACAAACCATATTTCACTAGCCACAATATTTCCTGAGGCTTATCGACCTATTAATTTTACATTCAAACACATATAACAATTTTAAATCGTATTTAAAATTTACAGAAAATACCTATTACTTCTAGGCCCAATTTGAGGATGTTACAATCAACAAAGTTCTTTTTAATCGACCATTTGATATCGAGAACCCTAATATCTTCACTCATGAGATCAACGGTACTAGGATGCTTATCAACCTTCCCAAGGTAACGACAAAAGATTGTTTGCTGCAAAAAAGAGTAAAAAACATATCATTACCATTTGTACTTTAAAAAAAAAAAAAAAAGACACCCTAAAATGCAGACACACAAATTATTTAAAATGCAACCACTACATTCAAAACTAAAATGCAGTAACAAAAAATACAGTAAAATCTAAAATGCAGTTACATAAAAGGCTGCAGCACTAACAAAAAATTAACCTAAAATGCAGTCAGACTAAAAACATAAAACAATGTAGTATACATAAAAAAAGTGTAGTCAACACTCACCAGAGCAGTCGGCAAGTTACCATATCTTACATACAAATCTACCTCGTCGGACTTGACACTATCAATGATATCGATTCTTGGGTGTTTTAGATTAAAACAAATCAAGTAGAAATGACTTCCAGATGAACCCTTGGAGACTAATTGCCTAGCTATAGGAAAAAAACACCTAAAAAACCACAAAAACCCATTCTCATAATACTATAAAAAAATATAACACAGACTAAAAAAAAAACGCATCAATAACATACCAAATTCACATCTTTCAGAGACTCATGACGAGCACGCAACACAGACAACTTAACACCTTTTTCAAAAGAAGCAGCAACAGAAGTTTGATCTCTCCCACCATCAGTAAGCTCATAAGTCTGAGGTTGTCAAAATAAAAAACACCAAAAATTATGCATCAAAAAATATATAAAATAATCAACACGATTAAGCGTCATACCAGTGTTTGTGTGTCACAAAACACACGCGCGAAATTCTTCACCGGGTCTCTCTTTTTTTCTTCATAGTTAAGAATTTGACTCCAAACATCAATAATCGTTGATGCAACAGGTAAATTCTGATACAAGCTTTCAAGCGCTAAAAGGTCAAGATCAACATGAGGACTCTTAAAGTAAACAGTCCTGCATTTTATAAAATAACAACACATTATATAAAATCTAAAATGCAGCTCTGCTATAAAAAAAATAACTTAACAGGTTGAGAAGCACTAAATAACTTACTTAACAGGTTGAGAAGCACTAAATATAAACCTCGAAACCCGTTCTTCGTCTGTCGTTCTCTTAGACACCAAACAAACCTCCCTAGAAAAATAAGGTGAGCAAAGGTCAGCGGAAATTTTAGCCGTCCTCTTATCATTGTCACCATCCACATAAATTGTATCTTCATCAGTCTTCTGCTCGACAGGAACACCCTTACCTTTAGCACCAAGATCTTCTTCACCACGAAATTCAGTCTGCAATGGTTTTACTTGAAGAAATTCTGTCAAGTTCTTGTGTGCTTTATACTTATTAGATAGTGCCATAAGTTGTGCATTAAGACTTGTAGGGAGTCCACATTCCTTTATAACAATAGGTGATGAAGTAGACTTTATTGGTACATTAGGTGTCATAAATGAACCATCTAACTCCTCATCTTCCTTTACCTCCTTCACAAGCCTCATTCCCCCATCACTGTCTTTTTTCAGTTTAAACTTCTTTACATCACCTTTCTTAGCATTATCATCTTCTACCCGCTTGCGCTCCACCTCCTCCATTCTCCTTTTATCACACGCTTCTTGTTGCTGCTTTTTCTTTAGCAGTATATCCTCCATCATCTTCTTGTTCGCTTCTTCTTTAACTTTCTTTTCAGCTACCTCTATCCTCATCCTTAAATCATGTTCTTCTTGATACTTGCGTTGCAAATCTTCAGCAAACTTCTTGTTAGCAGCTTCCTCTTGACGGTTTGCTTCAATCTCCTCCATTTTCTTTCGTTGCTCAATTTCTTAATGCTGCTTTCGCTTCTCCTCGGCAAGTTTGCTAGCAGCAGCTTCCTTTTGACGGTTTGCTTCAATCTCCTCCAATTGCTTTCGTTGAGAAATTTCATGTTGCTGCTTTCGCTTCTCCACAGCAAGTTTGGTAGCAGCAGCTTCTTCTTTTTGTTTGGTCTCAAGATCTTCATGTCTTTTCTTTGTAGCAGCTTCTTCTTCTTGCTTCTTTGCAACCGCTTCATCATTCCTTCTCTTCAACTCTTCTTCTTCGTTTCGCTTAACAACAGAATCTTGCTTAGCAATCACTTGTTCCAATGCAGTTTTCTCCAACAATTTCTTTTTTTCATCTTCTTTTGCTTTTTCTACAACCTCTACATTTGCCCTAACATTAGCTTGTGCCTCAATCAAAGCAGTAACAGCTATATCCTCAGCGTCTTGAGATGCAGTAAACGGTCTCATTCCATCAAACCCAAGCACTTTGTCATCTTGTTTTTTATCAGAATTCCCATCTACAGCAGCATTAAGAAATGGGTTTTCCTCAAGTATACTAGTTACAAAAGCGTCAGTATCCACTGCATCCATATCTGTGTTCTCTATATCATTCGGAACAACATCTTCTTGACGAGGAACAACATCTACCTGAGCAGGGACAACATCTACTTGAGCAGGAACATTCACATCAGGAGATATTCCAAGATCAAAGGAAGGAACATAATCAGAACTCATCCTCCTCTTTTTCGAATATACCGATCCACTGTCCTTATCAGTCATTTGCTCCAAATTACATTGAATATCTTCAAGATGAACATCATTAACTTCATCCACCAATGAATCTTGACATAAACCTTCTGTTAGAGTATTTTCTTCTACATGTTGAACATCAGGAAACACCTCTTCAAGATCCCTATTAACAACACTCTCTGTATTGACATCCACCACATTAGTTTCAGTACCCAAAATATATTTAGACGACTCACCAACCTCTCTACAATTACCACCTTCTTCAAGAACTGGAAATTCTACATTCTCCTCTGCAGTCCCATGATCATATGCTATCATGTCAGCGCCAAAACATCCAAACTTCAAATTCCTCTCATCCTTAAGTAACTCTAGCTCATAATCAATAGGATATATCATTGCAGCTTCTCCGAGCATGTGATCTATAAGATGCCTAATTCGTTCCACCTTAAGAAGGTTTGATTTGATTTTTTTCTTTATACCCTATAATATAAAAAAGAATTTAAAATGCAGTACTGTAAAAAAATATGTGATAAGATACAAAACCTAAAATGCAGTGAAATTTTTTTTATAAAAAAGTATACACACTAACCTTAAGTCTAGAATCTCCAATAGTAAAGACAAACTCTGTTTCAGATTCACCATTAGAATATGTTATATAAAATTAAAAAAAAAATTATTAGTACTATAATATTTTATTATACAATCAAAACAAATAAGTAGGAATGAGTTAATTATTAAATCAAAATACAAAAAAAAAAAGGAAGAAGTAAAAAATAACATGATGTACACATTACCTTCGACAAACGATTCCTCCACACTCTTTATCTTCTTCCTTGGAACAACTTCCTCAATTCCTTCCATGATGTTAACATCAACACCAAAACCTCCACCAAGTAACTCAACATCTTGACGAGATTTCAATTTATCATAATTCCAATTACGCATACCAGGAACAAGTCTGGGAACTTCTTCAACTTGTAAAAATGTTGAGTTGACGTATATGAGCTTGAAAAAATAAAAAAACAAACAAAACAATAAAAAAATGTTAGACAACTACAATTAAAAAAAAAATCGTGTCACCATAAAATTATACAAGTCAAAATAAAAAACTTACCACCATAACAAGCAAAGGACCATTAAAATTGTTACTCGCCTTATAACCAGTGGTTGATCTGACCATGGCATCAAGTACGTAACCACACCAATCAAGTTCACATATCGCAACATCAGGGTTCGAAATAACAGGCAGGATCCTCTTGTTTATATAATCACTCTTGTTAGTTTCAATCAGCAATGTTGTAACCAGAACCAAAAAATTATATTTGAACCATTCACAAGTTGAATCGTTCTCCATAATCCAATTATGAAGTTGTTTAGCATTCAACATATCGCCTTTTTTCAGCAAACCCCATTTTTCTTTAAACTGAATAATAACAGGTTCTTCAGAATTCGACCTCAGCTTCGTTTTAATTGGAATTCCTCCCATTGGAAAACCAACAACATCATGAATCAACTGCTTAGTCACCTTGATTAATCTCCCATAAGGAAGTTTAAACTTACAAGTACGAGGATTGAACATTTTTACAACAAAAAGACCCAACTTCGTTGGCACTGTTTGAAAGTCAAACCAATCATTAAGCAATGATCCGAAACCGAACTCTGTTATCAATTCCCTCTGCGGCTTAGTTAAACTCTTAACAACAAGAGTCAACCACCTTGGAGATGATCTAGACTCAAGCCTATACAACTCTGCATCATCATCATCACATTGTTTCCTCTTCCTACCCGCTTTCTTCTTCTCAACTTCTAGTTTGAGTGACTGCATTTTTGTTGACTTCTTCGGTGCATTACCCTTGATTACTTTACTTGCATATTGAACTAAAACATGAAAATTCTATAAAAAACATACATAAAAAGTAAAATAAAAGGTAAAAAATTAAAACAAAAAATAAACTACCTAAATATAAAATGCAGTAATATAAAACTTAAACAGTCACAAAAAACCCAAAAACAAACAAATACCTAAAAAAAGATGAAGTATTAACAACAAACACTCCTAAAATGCAGTCACTCTAAAAAATGTTAAAAAACATATAAAATGCATAAGTAACAAGAAACAAACCTAAAATGTGGTAATAACATCTTTTTTTACTTAAAATGCAGTAAACTCTGTTAAAATGCAGTTACATAGAAAAAAATGCAATAATAACATCTTTTTTTACTTAAAATGCAGTAACTCTCTTAAAATGCAGTTACAAAAATAAAAACCACAACGATCAAAACACATGCATAACATGGAATACTAAAACATCTTTTTACTTAAAAATGCACTTACAAAAACTCAAAAACAAATAAAATACTTAAAAAAAGATGCAGTAGTAAAAACAAAGCACTCCTAAAATGCAGTCACACTTAAAAATGCTTTAAAAAACCTAAAATGCAGTAATAACTAAACTTTTAAAAAAATACCCAAAATGCAGTACAAACAAAAAACATACCTTAAAATGCAGTAATAAAAAACATCTTTTTACCTAAAATGCAGTAAACTATGTTAAAATGCAGTTACATAGACAAAAATGCAGTAATAACATCTTTTTTACTTAAAATGCAGTAACTCTCTTAAAATGCAGTTACAAAAATAAAAACCACAACAATCAAAACACATGCATAACATGCAATACTAAAAACATCTTTTTACTTAAAAATGCACTTACAAAAACTCAAAAACAAAATAAAATACTTAAAAAAAGATGCAGTAGTAATAACAAGCACTCCTAAAATGCAGTCACACTTAAAAATGCTTAAAAAAACCTAAAATGCAGTAATAACTAAACTTTTAAAAAAATACCCAAAATGCAGTACAAACAAAAACATACCTTAAAATGCAGTAATAAAAAATCTTTTTACTTAAAATGCAGTAAAATCACTTAAATTTTTTTTTAATTAACATACAGTAAACTCTCTTACAAAATACAGTTACAAAAACAAAAACACAACTATCACCACATGCCTAACATGAAGTAATAAAAACATCTACACTTTAAAAAAAAAAAAAACTAAAATGCAGTAACAACTACACTTTTAAAAAAAATACCTAAAATGCAGTATAAACAAAAACATACATTTAAAATGCTTTAAATATAAAATGCTTTAAATATAAAATGCAGTGAAATTATTTTATGTGTTTTAAGAACAAAAACCACAACTATCAACACATGTCTAACATGCAGTAGTAAAAACATGTTCTTACTTATAATGCAGTAAAAATAAACTTAAAATGCAGTAGCAAAAAAATACTTAAAATGCAGTTTTCTTTAAAAAAAAACACTTAACATCATCCAAATGACACAGATCTATAGCTTAAAAAAAACATGTTCTTACTTAAAAAAAAACACTATCAACTTCGTTATCATCATCACCATCCGAATGACAAAGATCTATAGCTAAATCATCTTTACTCTTCTTCGCACGAACTTGATACCTCGTCGTCCTTTGACTCCGACGAGACGCTGTAAAAACGAGAAAAAAAAAACGTTAACACGACAGAACAACGACGACTACTTCAAATGAAATTCCGATTGCGTTTAAAACTTACGAGATATAATTCCTTTCTCTTTTTTCTTCCGAGCACCGATCTTCGAACCTTCACCAATGGAATCCTGAGAATCCTTTAGCATTTTTGACATATTTCTACCTAAAAATCGAAGATTAGAACCGTATTATAGTGCGTTTATTTGACGGAAAAATGACGAAGAAATGTGGTGAAGAAGTGTGATGAAGAAAATTTGGGGAAATGTGAGAGAAAATGGTGTCTAATTGATTGACATAGCGAAGAAATGCAGACTGACCAAAGGAAAAGCATGCCTTATGTATGTAACAAGTCAAATGACTTATTTGCCCCTGATTTAATTCAAAAAAGTTACAACAACAGTCCCTCCATTTTGCAAAAAAAACGAAACAAACCCCGCCTCTTGATCAACTAACGTGAACCGTGGATCACTCATTTTGACGGTCCAGATTTGGAGCTCTCGGATCCCTCCAAAAATGCCGTGCTCTCTTGATCCCACACCATTAATTGTTTATGACTACGTTTTATACGGAAATATTAATGTGTCTATGCTTCCGGTTAATTACCACCCTATAGTCCTATACGATTTTCCCTATCATAAATGGGTGGGCCAACTAATTTGGTGGGCCAAGTTGCTTTACAATAGCCCAAAACTAATACGGAGTATTTAGAAATGAAATACGAGAGTTGGGTGGTGGGCCATGGCCCTTCTTACCTCCGGCACAGCTCCGCCTCAAATCCCTCAATATTCATCCTTCCATATTCATATCCTATGAATTAAACGGGTTAATGGATGTCCGTTGGATATTAAAAATTATTTAAAAGTTTTCTTTATATGAAATGAAACCAACAAATGTTGTAACAAAAAAAGAATATATAACGTAACATAAGGAAATCTAGTCACACGAACTTGTAATCATTGTCGCCAATGGATCATAATTTGTTACAATTACAAGTAAATATATATATTGACAAATGTAAATATGTAATCTATATGTTTATTGATTCGTGTCCTATGTTTTGATTGTTATATTGGTTTACTTTATAAATTAGGTAAATACTGTATATGTTTATTAGACTATACATAGATATGGCAATGGATTGGATATGGATCGAATAATGTCATATTCACATCCATGTCCATTTAAAATATTTTCGTCCATATTCTTTAAGAGTTTGTATCTAGTTTTATACAACACTTAAAAACATAAGAAACCATTGTTTTTTAGGAAACAATGAGAGATTGGTTGAATAAGCTATTGTATTCAGAGAAAGAAAGAGAAAAGGAGATGGATTTGGTAAACCAATTTTATTACAAAAGCAGAGGAAGAGATGTGTTGAAGAAGATTGGAGTACTTTTTTTATGGCTGATGATATTTTCACCATAGAAACTGATAAATCCATCACAATAGTGCATTAACTATGTGTACAGTACAACCACTTACAGTATTTTTGTGGTGGATTTATTAATTTCCATGGTTAAAATATTAACACCTTTTTTTTATGATAGAGGATCATAGGGGAAGACCATTTTTGAGGAGAAGGAGGAGAAGCTTTAATCTTGACCATCCATTGCTATCTGAAAGGATGAGATGCTGCCACATCCACACATAGGGGGTATTATGTAAACACATAAAATTGAGGGTTACGCGTGAAATGTTTATTTTTGGCGGAAGGGTAATTTAGTAATTTGCGCGTCTTATTCAATATGGGGGCAGTGTATGGTCAAATCATAACAGGCTTTTCCTTTCTCGTGAACATTACAAGCCCTCTCAACACACACACTAAAACACACACTAATCCACTGAAAGTCTAAAACTATCAATCAATTTCAGATCTGTAGCTTTTTTTTCCGAAATTTTACGATGAAGAAAGCTATTCAACCTTCTAGTTCGAAAGCTATTGTCTCATCTGGTAGAGAAAAGAAGCGAAAAATACCTCGTAATTTTTCCGTCTTGATTTGTTGAATTTCTTATGTCACAGCGACTCGTAGAAGTCAGCGTAGTACTCGCTACCAGTTTCATACTCAAAATGATAAAGGTGAAGCTACGATTCATGTATCTGATGGTGAAGATAGTAACGAAATCGAAACTGTAGCAAGAGGTATCATCATTGATTATTTATACATTTTTTTTTCTTTTTTTCACATCATGTTACTGCATTTTTTTAACGTTTTTAATCGGTGAGATGATGATGACTGTTGATTATGTGAGTTACTTTTTTCAAAGTGTTGGAATACAAGATTTATTGTTTTATGTTACGTTTTTTACTGCATTTTTTGTTTTTTCTTAATGGATTCTATACCTTTTTTCAACATTTTATGTATGATGTGACATCCGTCACCAAAACTCTAGTAGTGTGGAGAAATAAAATAATATTCGTATTTTAAACTATGTGAGAAAATTTAATTCTCGTATAGTGTTCAACGATTCGAACCAATACTTGTACGCGGTTAAACTAAAAATTAGGATAATAATAATAATAATATAATGATAATTAATCGTATGATATGAATAATAATGATAATTTAATAATAGTAGTAATCACATATTGATAGTAATATAATAATAATAACAATATTATAATAGTAATAATAATAAGTAATCGTATCATCAGGTTATGATGATAATAATATAACAATAACCTAATAAAGATGATGATCATAGCATACTTCTTTTTTTTTTTATTAAGTTGGTCGATTAAGTGAAGCCTAGGAAAAATAATCGGCCCATATCACCAATCTTACAACATTTGGGTTCTAAGTCAAATTTAACCATACACATATTAACATAAAAATATTTAACCCTAAACACTTTGGGCAAATTTATAGAAAATCGTCCCTGGGGTTTTGTAAGGGGGAGTCGACAAAAAAAAAAGGGGAGAAGTGATCAAACAAAGTTCTACAGAATCAATTTCAAGCCTTGATTAATTGTGTTTCTCGATCGTGTTTTGTGTAGGTATTTCTCATAAACCCTAATCAATTATTTTTCTTATAATTTTTCTGGAATAGATGAATCTTAGAGATGATTTATGTTCTTGGGGATTTAATATTATGTTTAAAGTATTTTTGAAGTTGAAAGTTATATACCGTTAATCGCAATTCATGTCCATATATTCGTAGTCTTAATCAGGGGCAGTTTTGACCTCGCTACGTTTATTTTCAGGCTTCGTCCAAAACATGAAAGTTGTAGATCTCGAAATTTTAAGTAAACCCGCGAGGTTTCGGCCTCTAAAACGTAACGTACGATTTTATAGAAATTATTTAGCAAACTGGTTCTGTGTATGACGAATTTTCAGAAAAACGTTGGTAACGTTAAATCGTTTTGGTAAAAGAGTTTTCTAGTATTTAGGAGGTTGTAAACTGAGTGTTGAAGTTAATCAATCTTGATATAAAACTTTAGTTTAATGAAGGTAGTAATGATCGAATGAGTTGCGTAATTATTGATATGATGAAACCTTGAAGACATGGTAATTATTGGCGTCCGAGTTAATGAGAACGTTATTGGAGTTTTTCATATATCCCTTATTTTTCTTAGTGAAATCTGAATTAGAAGTAAACAAAGTTTATTTTAAGTCAAAGTTATGTAACAATGAAATTATTTTCAAAATGGTATTGTCTTCACTAGTTTTAATAATGATTTTAATAGTAAGAATTTCATACATCATTAGGCTACTGATCATGTATAGATATATTAATAATAAAAATGTTGTATTCTACGAAAAATAATAATATACTGTATGTTATCTTGAGTTATGGTAAGACTTGAGGCAACAAATTAATCATGTATTTTCTTACATATACATTATAGGGTTTCATGTCAATATGTATAAATATTCACATGACTACATTTTTAACTGATGGATCGGATCACGGTAATTAAATTGAAACTACGATCGTTATGTTTGGAAGATTAACTAGGGTATTATACAATAATGATTCTATGTTGATGTGCAAGAAATTTATTGAACTTAACGTGTTTGTAGGGTGATTTGGTTAGACGAGATATATGGTTATAGATTTACATACCGGTTTAGTGGATTTATTTGGGAGCGTAATTTTCTTTGCTAATCAAGGTGAGTTTTGCGGCCCCATTTTCTTTACTTATTTTCCGTTGGGGGAAAAGAATGCTCAAACTGTTTTCTTATGTTGTGTAAACTATCTGATTTTCTGATTTGGACATTATGATTGAATAAGTGACATGCTGATTGTTGTGGACTGAGTGCTGATTGTTCGGATGAGTCTTGTGTCTTAGGGACCATGACAAAACTCCATATTACTTTCTTTTCGGATGAGTCTTGTGTCTTTGGGACCATGACAACACTCCATATTTCTTACTAATACGGATATGATTATTGATAGTACTATCGGACGACGGTCCCGCTCTTGTGATAGATACGTTATCCTTGAGTGAATATTATCCAGAAACAGAACGGATTGCTTATGGTGGATGAGTTGGTTACTTTATGTGCTTATTTCATATCATATGTCCTACTCACTGAATAACACAACAATTAAATTCTTTGTGTATGTGTCGTGTTAAACCTGCTTAACTCACCAACATACGTGTTGACATTTTCGAGCATTTCTTTTCAGGGAACGCTAGTGGCATTAAGATCGAGGACTTGCATTAAGTATTGCTGCAAGACTTATGATACATTTATTGTTGTGACACATTATTTCTTTGTTGGCGTGAATGATATGACATGACCCGACATTCGTGTTAATATCATCACAACACATTGGTTTGATTTCATTTAGTAATCTCTTATTATTGATGTGTTGTGATCCTATCATGGTTGCATTCCGTTGTTTCCGCTTTAGACGGGGTGTGACAGATTGGTATCAGAGCCATTGGTTATAGAGAATTAGGTGGATTGACCTAGACTATAACCTAGGACCCTTCATATAGGTGCTATGTTAGGATCTACATGTGCATGAAATTTGGGGTATTTACCTTGAACAATGTATACTTATTTGTTACATAAACGGCGTGTCCTCATTCACATTTCGATTCTCGAGCAAGACATGCTCCGTTGGTGGTTTCCGCATGTGCCCGCGTACCCGAGGGGGGTATGTAGGCTTAACGGCATGGGATCATTAATGTTATCTATCAATACTATATTAATCATAGTATCATTTCCTTATAAATTTGTGCCACATTTAGAATCGATTCCGTATGAACAAAGTTGAACATTGTGATATATGATTTGGTAGTAAGTACATATATGAAAGGATACCCTAACAATTATGGCGGCCGACGTAATTGCAAATGTATCAAGACATATATGTGTTTATATGACCATATTCGAATGTCCAATGTGTGACTTCAAATTCAGTTAACGACGTAAAAATCTCGACTCTATTGCTTTGAATTCATGATCTTTAGTCATTGGTTTCACATACACTTCTGACCCTATCCAAACTGCTCATCTATTCTAAACTCGTACGTACTAGAAATTGTGGTTGACATGCTCTGCCAAGACGTTCCACTCAAAATACTAAACGTGAAAAATGTGAACGTGTACATTGTGTAGTAAACATCATTCTAAACTATGGAATATGTATCATGAGAAAAAAAAATAGATGTGGATAATAACTTGCTAATGAATAATCGTACAAAAACTCTATTAAATCATTTATCACTGGAATCAAAATAAATGAATCATTATCCATCGAATTCTTTAGACATAATTACATCTTAACTTCCCTTGGAAATTTCAAATTTGCAACCACATATCATATGATAGTACTTGCCTTTCTAGTTGGTGATTTATTCATCACCTGGCCACTCTCACTTCTCGCAACTAAATTTTCTAATCTTTGTTGCAAGTTAGCCAAAGATCTTGATATCTTTTGGACATGGATTCAAATTCTCCGTATTACTTAGCAATTTCACCTCCATATAATAAGGGCACCAATGCCACATTCTACAATAG
The DNA here is from genome assembly GCA_949592205.1 of Helichrysum umbraculigerum. Taxonomy (NCBI): domain Eukaryota; kingdom Viridiplantae; phylum Streptophyta; class Magnoliopsida; order Asterales; family Asteraceae; genus Helichrysum; species Helichrysum umbraculigerum. The sequence continues at coordinate 123,923,212 of CATIUR010000001.1, read as the reverse complement.
AACGTAACTGAATAAGACCATTCTCAATATGTATTCTAATCTCGGTTTTTAAACTATTTGACTACAACTGTCGTAAAAATTCAAGTCAATCTAAAACATACCTACACCTATTATTTGCCAATACAACGATTGTGACTTGGGTCAATCAACCATTTTCCCAAGGGTCTTATCATTAATACCATTCGTTGATGTGTTGATAAATATCTGACCATCCACGATCAATTATATTATTAAATAATGCCTCAAAATTTTCCTACTATAAATATTTGGTATGCAAAATAATTTATGACGTTTCAAACTCTCTATGTCTTGGAACACGTAGTCGCGTAAATTAAACGGCAAAACAATAAATAAAATAATAAAAATAATAAATAAATAAATAAATTTTATTACCATTCAAAATTTAAAATATATCAAACAACATAATATAATACACTTCATTGCTTTTACCATTTTACAACTAAAAATTTAGTGCTTCAATCTTTGTAATGTATTTCATTTCTACATGAAATACCATCGGATAAACTCTCAAGAGAAAATTCACTCATAACTTTCGTATAAAATACGAGAAATTCCTGGTTATAACTATTCTACGATATGCTCAAATAACGAGACCGACGTTAAATTTGACATTGATATAAGCCCAACTCCAATGATAAAACCACTTCCTTGCATCATGTAATATCAAGAACATAATCAAAGATAACTTTTGGTTACCCCTAAGTCAAAAGAGAACACAAAACCAACGAGCTTTCATAACCATCAAAAAAAAAAATAATGAACACATCGACAAAATGGACAAGGAAAAATCATGAGGAAATCGTTTGGCTGACACGTTAAATTGAATTCATGTATCTTATGTCATATTGTGTCTAACATGGGAATGGTTTCCTACAAATCCATATGAAATGAGACAGTGGATCTTAAATATTGTCTCAAAAATGTTCAGCCAAATAATCTCGAAACCTAATCAAAAACAATTACAAAGTGAAGATCAAGATATCCACGAGACAAATCGGTTGATAGGGAATCAATATAACAGTTCACATAAGGCATTGGCCTTAAATCCAAATATGCAACGCACATAATATCTCCGATTAATGTTCTTTCGCTTGACTCACTGTTACATTGTCGTGCAGGTATATTACTAGCGTTATCAAATCGATACATAGAAGAAGACTAATGCAAATATATATATATATATATATATATATATATATATATATATATATATATATATATATATAAATAAAATCTTGCCTTCAAACGGAACCAAACTCTAATTATATTCGTCATCAAAACATCTATAAAGCTTGAGCTAAACAATACATTTCTTTCACCAATAGTTATGACAATTTTCGAAACACACCACACAAGTCTTAACGGGGGGATAAACTCGGTTGAAAACTTGCTAGAAATAATGCAAAATGACCTGAATTGAAGTAACAATAGACGCGATGAAACACGTGGTTTGGCACTAACATGCCAACACCCAACTCTAAGACTCTCCTTTATTTATACTACTTTAAAAATTGATTTACTCATTTTCTCTTCGGCCTTATAGGCTTCGAGATGCGAAAATACCTAACTACCCCATACATTAAACAACAATTACTACGTTACACTTCTCATTTATAAACATTTACAAAGTTTTGACCAATATAAGATTTAAATTTAGGAATTATTCATTCAACAAGTTTGAAAATCCTTTTCTTTGAAATTTAAGCAAATAACCAGGTAATTATCCCACCTTTTATCAGTGTATGGAGATTTCTCATAATCTATTTAAGCAATTTTTGGAACTCTAAGGCAACATTATTAAGATAATCTTTGTATACTATATTTTCACATCGTAAACTTAACAGTACTGATGGCCACCAACAAGTATTATCATTCATTCGCTCACACTATTGACAACTATCAATATTGATCACTACTACATTTTTCTTATTTGTTTGTCGCTGCATAGTGCGTATACTTTTTAGTCCTTAAATAATGGGATTCCGATGCGAGAGAACCTACACTATGGAATTAGCCCAAATCCAAGCTACCTAGATATTTGGACAGAATCTAAGTGCATATTCATTCATTCCTTCTAAAAGTATACTCATATAAACTCACAAAGAAATACTCTTGAACATATGAACTTTTCTTCCTTGGTGATAGTGTGGATTGATCATCCTTGGCGACACGACCCTTGCATATGCATTGTTACTTTCACCTACGAAGGTAAAAAAAAAAAGGGGGATAATCAACAAATGAAACACAAGAGATTTAACTATCAACAAACTCCCTTAAATCCGTGAAGAGATTAAAAAAATATATATATATATATACAATATACGTAGGACACATTGAGAACACTATAAAAGTTTAAATTGTTGAGACTCATTTTCATATAATCTAAATCTCAATACGTCAAATTGAACCTAACAGTGATTATTCCGAGTTAAACACAAATTTCAATGTGAGAACCTCATGTAAACTTTGTAGAATAAAACAACTCTATGCTTGTATAAAGAACAAATATTTTTCACTTAGTTCGTCATGACCATTCCTTAATATTGTCGATTCTTCGTCGGCTATAATCTAGCTACAAGCCTTGCATGTATGAGCCACATGTAGGGATTAGCACACAAAAAATAATAATAATAAACTTCGATAAATCAAAGTCTAGTACAAAACCATGGAATTAACAACACGACTGGTACGAGGTGCATACGTATTACCATCACCACTCCTAACAACATACAACTTGATAAGAACCCCCTACTATTCCTAGTTAACAAAACAAACTATAAATTCAATTTAAGAATCACGAGGAAGCTATACCAAAGATGACGTTTAGGACTCGATGTAGTTATATCTTTCGGTTCAACAATTGCGTCTGTGGTATCCATGGGATTTAGAATCAAGAAAGAGTATTCTAAATGTTGAGAACACACCATTTACAAACACCTATTTCTTTAACTTTCTTAACGGGGTGAACGAATTCGTATTATACATTTAACAAATAGATTCGATGACCTATCAATCGAAGGAACGAATAGAGCATACGGAGTTAGCAATACATAATCAAGTGGTGAGTCTCTTATGGTGTCACACAAACGAAACATAGTAATGTGTAACGGAATAAAGTCGAAATGGAGTTTAAAACAACACTTTGACATATAACCGGTAAGGATACAAACGTTAAGCGAGAACTCAAAATCATTTAGGAACGGGAGGATCATAAGAAACTCGAAACCCATGTCTATTCCATAATAACGTTTTTTCTAATAGTTTCGATCGAATTTCGGGACGAAATTCCTTAAACGGGGGGATAATGTGACATCCGTCACCAAAACTCTAGTAGTGTGGAGAAATAAAATAATATTCGTATTTTAAACTATGTGAGAAAATTTAATTCTCGTATAGTGTTCAACGATTCGAACCAATACTTGTACGCGGTTAAACTAAAAATTAGGATAATAATAATAATAATATAATGATAATTAATCGTATGATATGAATAATAATGATAATTTAATAATAATAGTAATCACATATTGATAGTAATATAATAATAATAACAATATTATAATAGTAATAATAATAAGTAATCGTATCATCAGGTTATGATGATAATAATATAACAATAACCTAATAAAGATGATGATCATAGCATACTTCTTTTTTTTTTTATTAAGTTGGTCGATTAAGTGAAGCCTAGGAAAAATAATCGGCCCATATCACCAATCTTACAACATTTGGGCTCTAAGTCAAATTTAACCATACACATATTAACATAAAAATATTTAACCCTAAACACTTTGGGCAAATTTATAGAAAATCGTCCCTGGGGTTTTGTAAGGGGGAGTCGACAAAAAAAAAAGGGGGAGAAGTGATCAAACAAAGTTCTACAGAATCAATTTCAAGCCTTGATTAATTGTGTTTCTCGATCGTGTTTTGTGTAGGTATTTCTCATAAACCCTAATCAATTATTTTTCTTATAATTTTTCTGGAATAGATGAATCTTAGAGATGATTTATGTTCTTGGGGATTTAATATTATGTTTAAAGTATTTTTGAAGTTGAAAGTTATATACCGTTAATCGCAATTCATGTCCATATTTTCGTAGTCTTAATCAGGGGCAGTTTTGACCTCGCTACGTTTATTTTCAGGCTTCGTCCAAAACATGAAAGTTGTAGATCTCGAAATTTTAAGTAAACCCGCGAGGTTTCGGCCTCTAAAACGTAACGTACGATTTTATAGAAATTATTTAGCAAACTGGTTCTGTGTATGACGAATTTTCAGAAAAACGTTGGTAACGTTAAATCGTTTTGGTAAAAGAGTTTTCTAGTATTTAGGAGGTTGTAAACTGAGTGTTGAAGTTAATCAATCTTGATATAAAACTTTAGTTTAATGAAGGTAGTAATGATCGAATGAGTTGCGTAATTATTGATATGATGAAACCTTGAAGACATGGTAATTATTGGCGTCCGAGTTAATGAGAACGTTATTGGAGTTTTTCATATATCCCTTATTTTTCTTAGTGAAATCTGAATTAGAAGTAAACAAAGTTTATTTTAAGTCAAAGTTATGTAACAATGAAATTATTTTCAAAATGGTATTGTCTTCACTAGTTTTAATAATGATTTTAATAGTAAGAATTTCAGACATCATTAGGCTACTGATCATGTATAGATATATTAATAATAAAAATGTTGTGTTCTACGAAAAATAATAATATACTGTATGTTATCTTGAGTTATGGTAAGACTTGAGGCAACAAATTAATCATGTATTTTCTTACATATACATTATAGGGTTTCATGTCAATATGTATAAATATTCACATGACTACATTTTTAACTGATGGATCGGATCACGGTAATTAAATTGAAACTACGATCGTTATGTTTGGAAGATTAACTAGGGTATTATACAATAATGATTCTATGTTGATGTGCAAGAAATTTATTGAACTTAACGTGTTTGTAGGGTGATTTGGTTAGACGAGATATATGGTTATAGATTTACATACCGGTTTAGTGGACTTATTTGGGAGCGTAATTTTCTTTGCTAATCAAGGTGAGTTTTGCGGCCCCATTTTCTTTACTTATTTTCCGTTGGGGGAAAAGAATGCTCAAACTGTTTTCTTATGCTGTGTAAACTATCTGATTTTCTGATTTGGACATTATGATTGAATAAGTGACATGCTGATTGTTGTGGACTGAGTGCTGATTGTTCGGATGAGTCTTGTGTCTTAGGGACCATGACAAAACTCCATATTACTTTCTTTTCGGATGAGTCTTGTGTCTTTGGGACCATGACAACACTCCATATTTCTTACTAATACGGATATGATTATTGATAGTACTATCGGACGACGGTCCCGCTCTTGTGATAGATACGTTATCCTTGAGTGAATATTATCCAGAAACAGAACGGATTGCTTATGGTGGATGAGTTGGTTACTTTATGTGCTTATTTCATATCATATGTCCTACTCACTGAATAACACAGCAATTAAATTCTTTGTGTATGTGTCGTGTTAAACCTGCTTAACTCACCAACATACGTGTTGACATTTTCGAGCATTTCTTTTCAGGGAACGCTAGTGGCATTAAGATCGAGGACTTGCATTAAGTATTGCTGCAAGACTTATGATACATTTATTGTTGTGACACATTATTTCTTTGTTGGCGTGAATGATATGACATGACCCGACATTCGTGTTAATATCATCACAACACATTGGTTTGATTTCATTTAGTAATCTCTTATTATTGATGTGTTGTGATCCTATCATGGTTGCATTCCGTTGTTTCCGCTTTAGACGGGGTGTGACATATGAAATACCTTATTACATTCTTGTAATTTACCTGCATTTTTAAAAATTTTTTTATTCTTATTATGATTAAAATTTAGTTATTTATTGCATTTTTATAATTATTGTTTACTGCATTTTTCATTTTTATACTGGATTTTTTATACTGCATTTTATATTTTTTTCAACATTTTTATATATGTAATACCTTATAGTTTAGCTGCATTTTTTTGATTTTTGTAGTTTACCTGCATTTTTACAAAATTTTATATTCTTACTATCATGATTTTAACATGTCTTTTTTACTGCATTTATAACTATTATTACTGCATTTTAATAATTGTTTTGTTGCATCTTTTGGTGTACGTATGTAATGGTTTATGTTAAGCATATTTATTAGATTATAATTTGTTGTTCCTGCATTTTCCATTTTTTATGCTGCATTTTTCATTTTTACAAATTTTTATATTCTTACTATGATTAAAATTTAGTTATTTATTGCATTTATAATTATTGTTTACTGCATTTTTCATTTTTATACTGGATTTTTTATATTGCATTTTATATTTTTTCAACATTTTTATATATGTAATACCTTATAGTTTAGCTGCATTTTTTTTTGTTTTTGTAGTTTATCTGCATTTTTACAAAATTTTATATTCTTACTATCATGATTTTAAACATGTCTTTTTTACTGCATTTATAATTATTATTACTGCATTTTAATAATTGTTTTGTTGCATCTTTTGGTGTACGTATGTAATGGTTTATGTTAAACATATTTTATTTATTATAATTTGTTGTTCCTGCATTTTCCATTTTTTATGCTGCATTTTTCATTTTTATACTGGGTTTTTAGTTTTACACTGCATCTTTTCATTTACATATCTGCTATGTAGAATTTTGATTCTTATTTATTATTTTTTAAAAATGTTTTGTTTTTGCATTTTTTAATCAGCATCATGTTCTAGTTCATTTTGTAGATAAAAGAGTCAAGGAGAGTCAAAGTAAGAAATCTAAGAAAATGAAGTCCGTTAAACTTGAAGTTGAAAAAAAGAAATCTCATTCAAAAAAGAAGAATGTCCAGAAGGAAGTTGTTTATAATAGTATTTTGGGTAGATCTTCCCCAAGGTGGCTCAAATCTATACTTCAAGCTGCAACTGCAAAACAGAAGCATTTGATACGTTCTTTGGGTTTTGGTTCTCTGATTGATTGGTCTTTTGATTTTGATGGGATCCCTTTGAAGTTGGGTCTGTTTGTTGTTCAAATGTTTGATCCTGAAACACGTCGATTAAATTTTCCTGATGGTAGGGCAATTAGAATTACAAAGGAACTTATTCATGATGTGCTTGTGTTTTCAATTACACCAACTTTTATCAATATAGATCAAATGACGAAGGATGCAGATTATCTTTATGAAGAATTTCGAAAATTATTTGAAGTTAAGAAAAATGATCGTCTTATAGTGAATGTTATTCACGATTGGATGATTGATCAGATCGAAGGAGATAGAAAATACAAGTTGTGTTTCATGGTTCTTGTTACAACTTTGTTGATGGAGACTTCGGAAGATGGTAGTGTCAATGAAAAGATTTTACCTTTTGTTGATCATTCTGAAGATGTTGTAAAGTATTGGGACTGGTGTGGTTTTATCTTGGATGCAATGATCAGAACGACTACTGATTTCGACCCTGCTAAAAATTTCAATGGGCCATTGTTGGTTATGGTGGTAAGTATTTTAATTGTTCATATATATTGTATATTTTAAAAATATTTTTATACGTAAATTTAATAGTGTATTTTTTTTTATTCAAAGCTGATTTATGTTAACTCAACTACGATCAATGAGGAGAATGCAATTAGGTTCAAACCTGGCTTTAGAAATTGGACATCTGATATTTTGTTTGCTCGAGAGAAAGCTGAGATAGATAATGGTGGTTTTGGTCTAGAACATGTCAGGATTTGTGAAGGTCTTGAATATGTTGAAGAAGTATCTTCTGATGATGAAAGTGATTCACCTATAATTAGGAGGAATCGTTACGTGAGTGTCTCAGATTTTGCTGAAAGTCAAGATGTTTTCGCCGATGTTTCTGATCTAAACTATGATTTTCACGTTGGAGACGACAAATTGATAGTAAGTGAATTACATTTTTCTTTTTTTAAAATAATTGCTGTATTTTGTTGTTGAAAAAATAATAAATAGTTATTTATTTTGTTTTTGTAGTCTGTTAAGAAGAACATCAAAAACCATCTTGCACATTTGCGTGATTACAAAGCGTTCATAGATGAATATCTGTCTAGTGCATTGTCATTTCATCCCTTTGATCATGAATTGCTTGAGCTGGCTGCAGAGAGAAACCAAATAATTGAATGTAAACAAGGGTATTTGAATGTGGTTCAGTCTGATAGTGAAAAGAATTTGAATGTTGGTTCTGATCAGGAGAAAGAGATTAGTCCACTGGGTTGTAAAGGTGTAAAAGAACATGGTGAATCGTCTCAAATTAAAATTTCAGACAAAGACTTAGATGGCTTAATTGAGATAGTCCATCCAGCTGGTGGTGCTAAGGTTGTTAATCAAACGGAAGTCAAGAACAATAACTCAAGTGTAGTTGATGTTAAAAGCGTGTCTAATAGAGTTGTTGACAATTCTGTTAAAAGCGAGGTTGAAGATGATGTGAAGATCAATATGCCTGTTTCTGTGTATCACGAATCATCTCATCGTAGCTTATTGAAAAGGAGGAAGTTAAATGATGAGTTCCCGTCGTTTGATTTAGGATTCAAATTTGATGATCCAGGTGATAAAAAGCAGTTGGTTGTAGAAGATATTTTTATTGATTCTGATGTTGATTTTCAAAAGAATTTTAACAAAGAAATTAAATTTGAAGTGTGCGATGAAGCAATGGCAGTTGTTGATAAAGTTTGTGGTTTAGTTGCATCTGGGAAGCTTGTTGAAGTCAATAAAAATGATGAAGATGTAAAGTTGAGAATGCAGTTTTTTGACAAGCTTAATGAGGTAAAAAAAGAAGAAGCAGCAGAACGTAAGATGATTGTTGAAATTGAACAAAAAAATATTGAAGCAGAAAGAAGAAGAGTACAAGAGCTTGAGGCAAGAAATAAACTCATTGCTGATGAGAGATCTAGGGAAGAAGAGCTTGGTCGAAAGCGTACTGAAGCTCGAAAGAAACTTATTGAAGATTACTTGTTTATAAATGAACAGTCTGTAGTTGAGCATCAAAGTCTGAGTTCAGGAAGTGATGAATGTGTTATCAATCCTGTTCATCCCTCTCGATCTGAACCTGTTTCAACCAGTAGTTGTGGTGCTTCTCAAAAAATAAAATTCCAATTTCCAAAGCATATTCCAAAACCAATATCTACGTTTCCGATAAGCAAGCATTTCATAGCATCAACAAATGTTTCAACTATTCCATCTTCAGTTACTGATGTAAATGTTGAAGAAACTGTTGAGGTTGAAATTGATGGTCATACTGTGCAAGCAAAGGTTTCTGATGATCTGTTTACACCATACGCTGTTAAGGAGGTTTCTGTGGCTTCAAAACTTACATTGCAAGAGGAAAGAGTTTGCAGGTTCATATTTAGCGCCTCTCAACCTGTTAGGTATTTTCATCTTTTTTATACATTTTTTACATTTAATTTAATATAGTTGCATTTCTTAATTTAATATAGGTATTTTTATTAATTTATTTTTTTAAAAATGCAGTCGTGTTTATTTCACAAACTATTCTAAAAGTCTTGATTTGAAATCCTTGGAAACGCTGCATCCTGGATTTCCAGTAGCTGCATCTGTTATTGATGTCTGGACACAGATCATGAATTATGAAGAATCTTTTAGAGAGTTATCCGAAGAATGTGTTGGCCGTGTTTTCTGTGATACTTCAGCATTGGTATATCTTTATCCATAATTTTTTTTTTATTCACAATTTTATGTTGTGTTGAATGATTTATTTATTTATTTTTTCAATTTTTAGACATATAATGTTATAGATCTGCATCGTGATCAAACCCATGTTACATCTGTTTTTCAACAATGTGTTAAATCAAGTTTGAAGCAAACCGCAAATGCAAATATGAGAAAAATAGCTATGGTATGTTTCTATTTTTTTAAATTTATTTTTGTTGAAAATAATTATTATACTTGTATATATATATTTTTTTACAACTTGTGTGTTTGTTCCTTTTTATTGTTTTATTACCAGGTGTTTTTTCCAATATTAATGCCGTTACTGGTTGGAACAACAACTCTTAACCATTACTACTTGGTTGTTTTCAATTTGAAAGATCCTAGTGTTTATATCATTGATAGCATTAATACTGAGCAGAATGATGTTTTCCGAAGTTATAGGAATTTGCCCAACACTCTTGTAAATTTTTTTTTTAAATGAATAACATTTTGTTTCAATTTTTTTTTGTCTTAACTTGCGACTGTGTGTAATTGATATTTCCTTGATATTTTCTCTTTTTTAAAAACAGCGTTTGATGTTTTGTGAGTATCTTGGAACGGTTGAAAAACATCCTAACACTTTTGAGCTGATGTCTAAAGAAATAAAAGTTCTTGATGTTGAATGGGCTACTAAAGACAATTACGTAGACTCTGGTGTTTTTCTGATGAAACATATGGATTGTTGTAAAGATAATGCAGTAAAAGATTTGAAGGACCAATTCGATGTTCATTGCCTGGAGAAACAGGTTGAAGATTTGAGGAAAAAGTTTATGAGTAAAATTCTTCTATGTGATTTCAATGATGATGTGCAGCGGGTAAAAGATGCAGTTGAAGCGTATGATAAACTTGATCCAGAGTACAGGGTGATGAACAAGAAATTATCAAAGGATAATGTGGGCAAGCGTGTACTCGGGAAGATTTAGTTTAATCATGTTCTATTTTTGAAGCTGTTTGTTTTTGGTACTATGTCTTCAGATATATCTTTTGTGGTTGCTATGTTTTCGAACAATTATGATCTGTTTTAGGTTTTTATGATTGTATTTTGGATGTTGTTGGAACTTTAAGTATTTTCTGTATTATGTGTGATGTTTTATAAAACTATTATATCTGTCTTTTTGTTTTTTTAAGATGTGTAGTGGTTTATTTTCTATTAGTGTGTTTGAAATGAAAATTAAAAATGTTACTGCATTTTTTAAAAAGTTCACTGCATTTTTTATTTTTGACTGCATTTTTTAATTTTTTACTGCATTTTTAATATCGTTGCAGTTTTATAAAAGTTACTGCATTTTCTATTATCTTTTAAAGTTATTAACATTTCTAACATACTGCATTTTATTATCTAACATACGATAATAAAAGTAACTGCATTTTATTATAAAAGTAACTGCATTAGTATTTACTGCATTTTTTATCTAACATACTGCATTTTATTCAAAAAGTGTAGACAACGTATTAGCCATTTTTATCTATGCTTCAGTTGACAATTTTTCCGTAATGTCGATATATGTATAAATACAATATACGATAGATCTGTATGTATATATTTATACAATCGATTTTTTAGAATAGAATCATAAAAAATCTTGAATCAACTACGATTTTTGCAATATTAGTTACTGCATTTTTTATCTAACATACTGCATTTTTTTTTATGACTGTCACGATGTTTGGGAGGGGGGGTTAAAAATGTAATTTACTAACGAACATATCATTTACTGGCGTTCATATCATCAGTTGTATATATAGTCTTCTTTTCATTATTACACATCATTTTTTTTTTCACAACTTCTCTCTCCACATTCAAACCCAATTTGGTTCTCTCTCCTTTACACACACACAGTTACACACTGCAACACGATATCGTTGAAGCCCTAAATCAATCAGAATTCTATAATAGTTGTTGTTAATCAATACTTTGTGTTCATTACCGACAACAATAACTGTGTCATTTTTTAATCATCATGACAAATAAAAAGGAGAAAACATTATCTGTTTCCAAATCTTCAAAAGTGATAACGAAGAAGAAGAAAGCAAAAGATATATCTACGCGTATGTGATTTATTTATTTATTTTTTTCTACCATTATTTTGTTTGTTGTTTGCCTTTATATTTCATTTTTACTAATTTTTTTTTGTTTGTTTGTTTGTTGTTCAATGTATAGCCACTAGAAGAAGTAATCGGAAAGCTAAAAAGGCATCTGACGATGATGAACTTAATAGCGAAAATGCTTTGATATCTGTTGATCAAAATCCGGATAATGTTAAAGGTTTGGTTACTGTTACTTATTATTTTATTTTTTTTTTGATTTTGATGTGAATTACAAATAATAGCATTTAATTCGATGATTTGTTTTTATTTTAGTTGTAGATAATTGGAGTATATTTTGTAGTATCTCTGTTTATGGTGTGTATGTCGCATATATATCTATGTTTCCTACTAGTAGATGATTTTTTTTGTGTATTACTGGTGGTATTGTATTGTCTACATGTGTTCAACTATTTTTTTTTTTAATGATTTTATGTGTATAAGAATTCAAAAATGAAATATGGATTTTAGTCGTAGTAACTGCATGTTTTGAATTTATATATATATTTATATTTTTAATTGATGTTAGACTTTAATGTACATAACACTGTTGAAGTTATATATTGATTTTTTTTCCTGAAGAAAGACACTGTGCAAAACTTGTGTAAGTTAAAACTAAATCCAATGTTTTTTTGTTTTTTTTTTTATTTTCTGAATGCATTTTTTGAATGTCTAAAATTATATACATGTTTTGTATATCATTTTTGTAGTAAAAAAGGAAAAGAAAGTGAAGCCAAAAGTTAAGTTTCCTACTATTGATGCAAGGCAGTCACCTTCATGGTTGTGCAAAACAATTGTTGATACAAACACTGAACAGAAACAAGCTATTACAGATATTGGGTTTGGTAGTTTTCTGGATGGTGCCTTTGATTTTGATGTAATACCTACAAAGCTTGGTTACTTTGTTGTTCGGATTTTTGATTGTGATGAATGTAAGTTCAAGTTTCCAGATGGGCGATCAATAAAGGTTACAAAAGAACTAGTTCATGATATTACTGGACTGCCATGTGGAGGTTCCCCTATTGATCCTGAAGATAGGGCGTTTGATACTGAACCAATTGTTAAGACGTTTAGGGATCAGTATTCAAGTACTAAGCTCTCATATTATTACAGCAAACCTCTTGAAGAAATTATAAGGAAAATGTCAACAGCTGACAGGCAATTTAAGCTAAACTTTCTTGTTCTTGCCACGTCTTTGTTGATGGAGTGTACCAAGTCTGGTTCTGTTAATACGAAGATATTGATGTGCATTCCTGAAAAGGATGAAGATATTAAATCCATGGATTGGTGCGGCTATGTTATAGATGCAATGATTAGATGTACAAGAAGCTTCAAGTTTAAAAATAATTACAACGGGCCATTGTTATTGATGGTGGTAAGTATTTCTGTTTGCATGCTGTTATTACTTGTTTATTTGTTTACATCAATCTTACTTTTTCTTATAATCTTATTTTGTTTTTTTGAAGCTTATCTACGTTAATTCCACACGGTTCAAGAATGAAGAAGTGCGTAGATTGAAGCCAGGTATTTTAAACTGGAATACGCAAAAACTTAAAGAACGCGAGAACTTAGAGATTAAGCAGGGAGGTTTTGCTCTTGAAAATATCTGCATTCTTGAAGGCTTGGAGGAAGTTGTCACAAAAAAAAATGTTAAAATGTCAAATAAGAAGAATAAACCTTCAATTTTGGAAGATGAGAATCTTAAGGTTAGTTTAACATATTTGTTACTCAATGCAGCTTAATGTATATTATTTACTGCATTTTTATTTCTATTATTATTATTAGTAGTAGTATTATTATTAATTATTTTTTTTGTTAACAGAATCAGAAGAGGGTTTTACAAGAGCAACTGGGAAGTTTGGAAAGTTTGAAAAAAGTGATAGACGATTCTATGAGTAATTTGCTTCATAGTTATCCTGATGATCCTGAATTACAAATGTTGGATTCTTTTAGAAAGAAGTTATATGGAGCTTCTTATAGAAAAACTGATGATGTTGGAGTATCTGGTAGTGCTTTTGTTTTTGGCGAAAACTCGCATCCTTTTGAAGATGCGGGAATGTTTAATGATATAGGGTTTGATGGTTCTAGTGTTGATGCTGTTAATTTGACTGATGGTGAATTTGGAACAAAAAGTGATCATTCGCATGAAGAAACTGTCATAGGCAACAAGATGGTTGTTGGAAATGATTTACATAAGGTTTTCTATGCAAATGATGATGGAGTTGTTGAATATACATTACCTGAGATTGTTCAAAAAGATCAAGTTATTGAAGATGTCACAAATGTTTGTGTTCAAGGTCTCGAAAAAAATTGCAATTCTCAGATTATGAATGTGACTTTAGAAAACTTGGATACATCTGAGCATCAGGTAGATACTTTTCTTTGATGTTTATAGCCCAATTTTTTAGTAGTCTTATAATCTTTTTAGTACACTTTTTAAATTATGTTTGTTGTCTTTTTATTCGTATTAGGTGCAACAGAATATCGCTTGTACAACTGGAGTAACTACACCAATTCGTGAAGATGATATAATGACGGATTCAGGTATTGATAATTTTGTGAGCAGTTTATTGCAAGATAACGAGTTTTTACAACCAGAAGAAGGTTATGCTCCTGCTCTGCAATTTTATCAAGTTTTTCATGATGTGCCTGCAGCTATGTTATCAGCACAGGATAAAATCCAATCGGAAGAAGCTGAGAATAAAGTTAGTGAAGTAGATGATACCTCATCAGTAGCAACTGCAGAAGACATTGCTGTACAAACTTTGGCAAATGCTCTATTACTAACTAAACAGCCGACTGCTGAATGTAAAAAAAGTGAGACTGAGGAGGTGGATGGGAATCAAACAGTGGTATCGGGATGTGAATCTGAATCTGTTAAAATTTATGGGTTAGAGAAGCAGGATAACTCTGATAGTTTGAATCAGGAGGTTTTTAAAAATAAAGAAAACGATAAGGAGTTAAAAAGGATAAATATGCAACAATCATTGAAGAAGTTAGCTGAAGATAAATTGAATAAAGGAAGAGCAACAAAGTCAGAAAGTATAAAGGAGAAGGCAGTTATGAACTTAAGTGGTCAAAAAGATGTGTGTCATACACCAAATGCCCCAATTAAGAATGTTGGTTCACCTTTGTTGATCAACAAGAAGTCTTTTGAAAAACAACTCAAGGATTTACGTACCACTTATTCGCCGGTTAAAAACTCGAAAAAACCATCAGATCTTAGCTCGATTGTGTGTTTTGAAATACCACTGCAGGTTGAATTTCCTCCTGAAAATTTAAAAAGGAATACTGCACTTGTAGGCTTTGATTGTGATGTAAAGAAGAAGAAAGAAGCTGGTAAGCGAAAACGTGATGCTGTTAAGCAAAATAATGAGGATGAAACTGAGGTTGATATTGATGATGAAAAAAGGAACGCGAAGGTGTCTGCATTTCTTTCTTCCCCATTTGCTGAAAGAGTTGTTTCTCTATTGGCAAAGAGAACTACAGATGAAGAGAGGGCTGCAAGGTTCATATTCAGTGCTTCTCAACCCGCAAAGTAAGCTTCTCGTTAAAAATGCAGTTGACTATTAAAAATGCAGCGTTTTTATGCTTTTTCTATATAAAATGCAGTGATTTTTTTATGTAAAAATGTAGTGAATAATATAAAATGCAGTCAATTTTTTAAAAATGCAGTGAATTTTTGTAATATGCAGTGATTTTTTCAAAAATGCAGTGAAAAAATGCAGCGTTTTTATGCTTTTATATATAAAATGCAGTGATTTTTTATGTAAAAATGTAGTGAATAATATAAAATGCAGTCAATTTTTTAAAAATGCAGTGAATTTTTTGTAATATGCAGTGATTTTTTCAAAAATGCGGTGAATTTTTCCAGTGCTTCTCAACCCGCTAAGTAAGGATCTCGTTAAAAATGCAGTTGACTTTTAAAAATGCAGTGTTTTTTTAATGTAAAAATACAGTGAATAATATAAAATGTAGTCAATTTTTTATAAAATGCAGTGATTTTTTAAAAAATGCAGTGACTTTTTTTACATATTTTTTATTTTGTTATTTTGTCTTGCAGTTCCATTTATTTCAAGACGCATACGTTAAACCTTGAGTTATATCTGTTGGAGAGCCTCTATCCTGGTTTTGCTATTGCTTCTTCGATAATTGATATCTGGTCACAGATTCTTAATTACGAAGAAAGCAAACGTGATATGTTGAAAAATTCTGCTCGTGTTTGCTGTTGCACCCAAACAATGGTCTTTATTTATTTTATTTATTTTTAAAAGGCATTATATTTACTGTTCATTTATATTTTAACTGTTAATTTTTTTGATTTTTTTTTTGTAGGAAAATTTTATGTTTGATCCTTCTTTAGATCAAACCATTGCAGACAAGGTGTTCAAAGAAAATTGTAATCTAAGTGTACTGCAAACACCATATGGATCGTACCAAAAAGTGAACTTGGTATTTATTTATTTTTATTTTTTAAATATTTTTTTTTAAATTTTTTTTTAGTGTTTTTGTGTCTGTGGCAACTTGATATTTCTTTTTTTTATAGGTTTTCTTTCCAATTCTGATGATATCAAAATCCAAAAAGTCAACAACAAATCACTACTACTTGATGTGCTTCAATTTAACCAATTTGAGAATAGATATAATTGATAACATCAAGTTTACTGAGGACGAACTTGCTGATCCAGACATTGTTTTTCACAGATATGGAAATCTTCCAAATTTATTGGTAAGTTGTTTTTTATCTTATTTTGAATCTTTTTGTAAAAATTGTTTTACTGCATATTTTGTATAACTGCATTTTTTATTTTTATTCACTGCATTTTTTGTTATCATCTTACAGACAAAGAAGTTTTGTTCCCATCTGGCTGTTGAAGAACATTTTATTCCCAGTTTTGAGTTAATGAGTAAGAAAATAGAAATACTGAATGTTGAATGGGCAACAGAAAATAACTATGTTGATTGTGGTATTTTTGTCATGAGACATATGGAATGCTACAAAGGTAATGGATTGGCAGGTTTTGATACTCAATTGCAAGTTGAAGGAACAGGTCAGAAGAAGCAGTTGGATGATCTGAGAAAGAAGTATGCTGCAAAGATTGTATTATCAGATTATAACACTCTCGTGAATCATACCACTGAAAAAGTGAGGGAATATGATCGACTTAGCAAGGAAGTGAGGTCTAAATATGAGAAGACAGCGAAAAATAAAATTGGAAGACGTTTGGCCAAAACTTTGGGTTCGTGAATGCAGTTGTTTTATATGTGTCTGAATTGTGTTTGTTTTGCTAAGACAATTACAAGTTGTATCTTTTTTTGTTGGTACTTCAAAAATACCTGACATCCTGTTTGTGGTTTTTATTATCAGAAATATTGAATGTTTTTTTACTATGTTTGTGTTTCAGTGAGTTTTTATCTAGTTTTAAAAAAGATATTATTTTTTGTTACCACATTTTGTCACTGCATTTTTTTTATATCTAAATTTCATTGAGCATGTTTAGGTAGATGAAAACATGTCTTCATATAGAATAACATTCAAAACTCAATCCAAGTATCATAATGCTAACATAAAAGTCAACATAACAGAATTAAAAATTAAAGCACGTATTTATGAAAGTTAACAGAAATAAAAGTCAAGATAACATTTTAAACTCAATTCAAAAAAATATTGTAAACTCAATTCAAAATGCTAAAATAGAAGTCAAGATATCAAAATTAAAATAAATTAAGTTTTGCTATAGGAAATGCGGTGATTCTATACTAAGATGCAGTAAGTTGATTCCCCTCAATCATGGCATTTGCTGTTGGTTGATTAACCTCAGTCGTAGCATTTGCTGTTGGAGTGTTTTGACTGTTTTCTCCCATAGGTGTGTTTTTACAACCCCTGCTGTTATGCCCATACTCCTTGCACTTCTTACACTGAATTGCTCTTTTTTTAGCTTTATCCATCGCAATGTCACCTTTTGATTGTGCTCTTTTACGCCCTTTAGTTCTCACGTCATCTGGATTCTTAATAGTGTGTTCAACAGGTTTTTTCACTCCAAAAAAAGAACAAATTGCCTCACCTTTATCCATTTGCACTGCAGTAGGGAATTCAGCTTTAGCCTCTTCTAGTAATTCCATTAGTCGTTCTCTATACTTAGCAAATTTATCGACACTGTGAACCAGCCTGTTTGCAGTTTGCTCAACAATCTGTTGCATCTCTCTTATTCCGGCCAATGGACTATCACGTATTTCATGGTGTCCATCAACTTTGTCTGTCTTCTCTGGAATAGCTTCTACAGACCATCTTTTAAGGACATATTTTTTTGGAAATTCTTCTAAGTTCTTAAAACGGAACACATAGAATATGTGTCGACACAACAACCCATACAAATCAAATTTCTTGCAAGAACACACATCTGTTATATCTAATGTGTTGTAGGTAACCTTCAAAACAATAGAATCAGCAGTGTGCAATGAAATGTGTAAGACTAACTTTTAAAATATTATAGCTACAAAAAACTCATTATTAAAATGCAGTACTGTAATAATTATAGTGCAGTACATACCTCATGGATTCTCTTTGTTTCTACGTCTTTAATTCTGAATTTTTCAGAATCTTCATGCTTCTCGTGTGTCTCTGACAAACAATCTGTGTAGCTGGCAACCAGATCATCTTGTACATCGAAAAAAATTGAACGAGTGTACATAATTGCTGCCTGCTTTTCTAATTCAAGGTTTGTTTTGAGATCAGCAATAGTGTATCTTGTGTTGTGGTCATTCTGTTGCTGCACATATCGTTGATGTTCCATAGCAGTATCATAATGGGTCAAGAACTCGACCAAAGTTAAGTACCTGCTTGTAAATTTCGAGAAGAAATGATTCTCACTTTCTGATCTCGAGGATGTTCGCATGAGTCCAGCCAAGGGTTCATCTAATAGATAAGCTGGTATCCACCTCTGTCTCATATCATAAATTTCTTGCAACCATTCGTTATCCTGAAGTCCAAATTCTTCAAGTATTCTCTTCCATCACCTCTCAAACGTTTCTGGTAATATCTTATCTGTCCAAACAATTCCACAGATTTTCTTTTTGAAATCTGTGTTCGCACACAAAACAGGACCAACCTAGTAAAAACAAAAAATAACATAAAGTTTTTAGTTTTTTTAGTAATTTATAGTGCTGCATTTTTTGTTATAATAACTATATAGACGCATATGTTTTAATTGTAAAGTACCTTTGTCGTTAACTTGCGCATTATATGCCACATACAAAGCCGGTGTCTTGTATTTGGAAAAACAACTTTTATTGATGCACGCATTGCTGCATCCTGATCTGTCACAACAACTTTTGGGTCGGTCTTGAAAGTTTTTTGGAAAGTCTCTAGAAGCCATGTATAATAAACTTCGGTTTCTTTGGTCAAAAGGGCCGATCCAAAAGTTACACATCGGTTGTGGTTATCGATTCCAGTGAATGGTACGAAAACCATCCCATACCTGTTGGACAAATAAAATTAAAACATTTAATGTAATGAGAACATCAGTTAACTGCATTCTTGTTATAGAAGCTTTTAAATCTAGTATTTTTGGTTGGTAAGTTTAAGTAACATAACATTTTTGTGTATTTGTATTTTGAATTTATTTTTACAACAACAATTTTACCTGTTGGATTTGAAAGTTGAGTCGAATGACACAACATCGCCATAGTATTCATAATTTCGATGAGCTTCTGGGTCTGCCCAAAAAACCCCAGCTAGTTTGCCTTCTTCAGTTAAAAAGTAGTCCACATAGAAGTCTTTGATGAATTGCATTCTTGCTAGGAGTTTCTCTACAGCCATCTGAGCATCTTCTTTCCCCACAAAAACATTTACATCTCTCCTGAAATTTTTACAGTCCACTTTTGTCACGCCAAGTTCTTCAAATCCTCCATATATCTCCTTCAACATTTTAAACCCTTTAACTGGACCAATGTTTACTGTTGATACCTGAAATAGGAACTGTTCCTTCATGTACCCTAAATTCGTTGTTGTCCTAACAAATTTCATATCTTCCTTATCTAGTAGGTAGTGGTTATGACCTTCTACAAACTTCATAAGTTTGTATGTTCCATTTGGAAGTTTTGAAACGCCAACATGTGCCTCACACCCAATTCTAAAGCTGCTAGTTTTTCTTGGGCGCTTTATCTTTTTTTTAACAGCTTCAGTACCTTCAGGTGTTTTGTCAACTTCTTTTGTAATTTTGAGGGGTTTGGGTTTCTTGACATATTTTTGGCCTTCCCTGTTACATCTGAAGTACTTATTTCTAGGGTTTCTTATTCTTCCGGGGTTATAAGATGAACTCTTTTTTGATTTAAAACCTGCTTTCTTAGCATATTGTTGATAGCACAAGTACGCCTCTTCCAATGTTTGGTAGATAGTCCCTACTATTGGTTTCTCATCTACTTCTTCTGGATACCAAATTCTGCTACCTTGTGGACTATAAAATGGAACTGCAGCTTGTTGTGAAACACCTGCATTTTGTTATATTTTTCATTCTGTTAACATACAAAGTTTATATTCTTTTAAAATGCAGTAATAACACAATTTTTTTACAGCAGTTTTTAACTGTTTTTATTGAGTATAAGCTACTACGAAATGTAGTAATTATTATTAAATGCAGTATATTAAATTATTTTTTTATTGCATTTTTTATATCTCTACTGCATTTTAGATATATTTACTGCATTTTTGAAGGAACAAAATTAATACTGCATATTCTAACAACACATCATATACTCCGTGCTGCATTTTATGAATATTGTTTGTTGTATACAATCAACTATAACATGATGTCATTCTTATAAAATGCAGTAATAACATAAAATGCAGTGATTATCATAAAATGCAGTGATTATCATAAAATGCTATAATAGTAGATTTTTTTTTTGTTACTGCATTTTTTAAAGAAGAAAAAAACATACAATTGCAGTGTTTTTGAACGCATATTCCAGAGTTTCGTTATATAGAACACGAATAAATACACGATTGTAGATATAGAACACGCACAGTGTTTTTAAATACACGATTTTAGTGTTTTTTTTATGTCGATTTTTTTTTTCAATACTGCATATACCTCCACATTGTATACAGATAAACCGAGATAAATACATATATACATACACAGAGTTATTTATACACACATATATGTTAGGATCAGAATAGAATACTTACTATCCTTGTTTGCCTGCACCGTAACTTCGTCGTGTTCATCGAAAAGTGCAGACGATGTATCAGCCATTTTTATGTATGTTTCAGTCGATGATTTTTTGTGTAACGTCGATATATGTATAAATATAACATACGATAGATCTGTATGTATATATTTATACAATAGATTTTTAGAATGTAAATAATCTCGAATCAAATACGATTTTTAAGGATAATCGGAATCTCCGATGATTTCTGCAAAAAGATTGGAAACTTTTTGATCTTGAATTCGATTGGGGCAGAAAGTGGGGCAGAAAGTGGGGCAGATGGAACTTTTAGCGAAATGACAGTTATGCCCTTGCACGTACTGAGATGGAGTGGACAGGTGTCTTATGCTGATTGGCTCATTGTCTTCTCTCCTCTTCTCCTCATATTTGCCCTTCTCCTCAGAACCCTTCTCTTTTTTTATTTAGGATTTTAGGGGATGAGTACGATTTTATTTTAACTTTTTTTTTTCTCAAAAACCGAGAAGGCACAAAAAGTCAAAAAGCTTTTTATGACTGTTTGTTTTTTCAGCTTTCATTTTAACTTTGTTTCTTTTACTTTTTTTTTTCCCTTGTACTCCGTATGTTTTTACCTTTTTTGAGTTTTTCATATTATCCTATGAAATACACAATAAGAACTTAATGATGCGTTTAGTTACAAAAAACTTTTCACTTTTTAAAAAAAAATTCTTTACGAAAACAAGAAAATTAGAAAACGTGTTCAAATTCAAGTTTTTTAAAAAACTTTTCTAAGAAAAGGAGGAAAAGGAAAATCTTTATTTTCCTTTTTATAACTACAAAGTTGAAAACTACTTTTGATGGTTTTCCCATCTCTATTCTTCCCTGGAAAAGGAAAACTTCACCCTTTGCAACTAAACACGTTTTCTAAATTTTTCATGATTTTCTAGAGAGGTAAAATACTTTTTATTCTCTAGAGAAATGGAAAAAGAAAAATGGAGAAATTTTTCTGTAACTAAACGTGCCCTAAGTATTTGTTTCAGATATTTATATATAATATATAATACTATAACTATATTAAAAGTTATTACTTTAGCAAGTTGAGTCATGAGTAAAAAATTTAAGATTTCAAATCATGAGTCGGTTTATAGTTGATTACCATGAATGATAGTAATAAGTTTAATTTGTTGATAAATAATAATATCATAAAGATTATAATGTTGATTGTATACTTCTTTAACATAACAAAATGGATGTTTTATGTTCAAGTAAGTGTTACGAATCACACGATTTTGGCCCCCTCAAAAAACATTGTCAAGATCCGCCACTGTGTATCTATATATGTTTTAGAAGTTAAAACATATATTGTGTATAATAAACTATCTAAAAATTTCTACTTTAATTAATGTATTTAAGTTTCTTATGAATGTAAGAAAGTTTCAGGTGTTTGTGTATTGAAAAATAGCATAAATACCTACTCTTTTTTTAGCAAAGCATAAATACATACATTACACATTTTAAGAAAGTTTAAAACACACAATAAATATTCTAAAACAATAACAAATACAATAGCAACAAAAACTGAAAGCTAGGCTCTAGTGTTTTTACAGATATCGATGAAGACCCGACTGATGTTAATCCCCAGAAGCTTATGGTTAGAGACGATATGGGTCCATCCGTAGGAAAGTTGATTAACTTGAAGAAAAAGGAAAATGGAAGGGCTAGTTTTAGTCGTTTCATCCAGAACTTTATTGTTAGTGACAACCCCTCTGGGAGCAAATAAATATGTTCTCGAGTACAAATCGTTTTGAAGTGGTTTCTTCAGTGTCGTTACATGTTGCTAGTATGTCAAGGTCCTTTCAGTGGTAGATAAATCCCACATGTAACTATGTAAGTGTGGAAGTTTAAGTCCATTTGTGATGCTTAGTTATGTTGTTCATGTTTCATTTCACATTTTAAGGCTAGGGATCCTAATTTTGTTTGGGGGATCACTGTTGTCATTTGGGCCATTCCAAGTATTTCTTTGTTGGTCTTAAGTTTTCTAGGGGTAGTTCAAATTCAAAATGGATTACTTAGTCAAATATCATAGTGTAACCATGGGTATATGTATCTCTCTTGCTCTAGTCGACTTTTGTTGATTTAGATTTTCCTATATTATTTATGTTTTTCGGAAAAAAACAAAAAAACAAAAAAACAAAATAGCAAAAAGTTGTAAATTTTAGTACAATTTCTATACCATACATTATCCCTTTACAAAATGAGTAATCAATGTTGTGAATAAGTAGTTCTCAATGAGATACGTAGTATGTATGTAAATATATGTCTATAAGTGCACCATTTTAGCAGTTAAATTCGATATAAAAAAAAATCAATGATGATTGAGTAAAACAACTCTAAAAGATTAAAATGAGATGAAGATAACAAGTTAAATTTCAACAAAGATGCTACAAGTTTAACTTAGATGATAGCTGGTAGAAATTCTAAGGTGAAAATCACCAAATAACCTGGATGATAAAAGGTGAGATTTGGAGATCAATAAGCAGCCATTGGCGAATCAATAAGCAGCGGTTGGCGAAGAGATTCACTATTCGAAGAACCGATTGACCGAGAAATTCACCGATTGACCAAGAGATTCCGCCGAACAGGTTGAAGATGGTGATAAATTGATGATTAACAAGTTGTAGACGGTGGCATTGAAGTGGCGTGCGGTTGAAGATGTTGATGATCGCAAAATTAACCTAGAGGTGCAATCGATCAATTTGAGGGAAAGATGTAATAGTCATTTTCAATTGAGGTTAATAACAAACTAAAGAAAGTCATTTTTAAATACAGTCAATGGTAAAATGAGAAGGATTTAATTAAAGCTGGTCAAACTACTGCATTTTTATCATCGCCAACTCTGTTGTTAAAAATAGCAAAAAGTCAATGGTTCGTATATCGTGGTTGCTGGTTTCGTATACAGGAACGAGGTAGACACATAACTTGAATGGCTGGAAGAAGATGAAAGTATAATAAGGAAAGAGAATAGGTGTTCATGAGGGTTTTTTAAGTTATAAATGGGCCCGAATAAGTTTTTATTACATAGATGGGCCTTTGATTATTTATTTCGAGTAATTTGTTTACGTAACCTAGTCACAAAAAGTATCTCAGTTGGGCGTCGGTGGGAGGTGACGGAACCGACGCCATAGGCACCAAGCGTCGGTTCCTCACCGTCGGTTGTTTACATCGGTTTAGCGACGAAGCTTGGGGTTGAGTGGGGCCCACATCAGTTGGTTTCTTCTTTTTTTTTTTTTTTTTTTTTTGCAAATTTCTTGTTTGTTGCTACTGTATCTGTAGTGGTTTAACGAAGAAGAAGACGGCTTGGTGGTATTTTAGGTTTATAAAATTGCTACACAAAAGAAAAGGTCTTGAATTGGGCCTTTGAGCTAATTCACAGCCCACATAATGCACCTTGTTTAACTACACAAAAGAAAGGTTTTAAAAACTAACGTGTTTTATTCGGTAATTATAATTTTTAAATTATTTTAATGTTATATTTTTAATTAATTAAATATTTTTATTTTATATTAATGTAATGTTTTAATTTTAATGAATATGTTATATTAAGTTTGTATTTTAAATAAAGAAATTAGTGTGTTGGTCCTAAAAAAGAGAAGTGATGTGAAGTGATGTTCACTGTAGGCAGTGAAACGTCAGTTTGTGTCAGTTTTGAAAAAAGTTGACGTGGAGCTGATGTGACACCAACTGACGCGTCAGTTTGCGTCACCTGTTCGGAGAGGCCTAATATATTAGATTGGGCCGGGGAGCATCAGTTTCCAAAAATATTCTTAAAGGTCAATTTCTTTAAAATTTTGATAGATCGTGTTTTTGCTCTATTCTAGTTATGATGGATGTTGATAACCGATGAGTAAATGAAGAACATGATTCCGATGCTTTAATATGATCATTACACCACACTAAAATTCAAATTGATATCAACAAAATTTTGGATTCTAGCTCAAAATCACATCCAAACATAAAAGTGTCACAAACTAAAATGAAAACAATATCGAAAAAAAGACTAAAGTTCATTTAAGTACACCTAAATAATGTGAGAATGGAAGAATGTTTCTCAACCCTTGGATAAAAAAAGTTGATGGACCAGATTAAAAGAAATTCTCCTAAACTTTACGGGGTGGACATAACTAAGCAAAAGGGTCAAGGGTATTTTTGTTATTTTATGCATTAGGTATCTTCTAGTCTTCTCTCTTTATGCCTCCTTCATGTTTCTTCACTGAGATACTCAAGAGTGATTTTCTCATGGCTTCCGTTCACAATTCGCCATCGCCGTCGGCATATCATCGATCCATCTTTATCTTCGAAGTCATCGGTTTAATTATATCACTGTAATCATTCGTTCAATTTTATCTTTGATTCGACCTCGATCGTGAACCTCCGCGGTATCGTTACCATTGTCCGTGAACCGCAATACCGAAATTAACATGCAAATAGATTGTACTATTCATATAAAGTGGCAGAAACTAAAATAAGGTTTCTCTTAACCTTCATATGAAGTCCTTCTTGAAAAATCAATCAAATGTAATTTGTCTTTCAACTGTTTGGTGACGCCTTTTATTGGATCAATTGAATTGATATTGTTGGATTATAGATGTAATAGCAAATAGCAGTACACCACATACAGAGTTGAAAACAAAGTAAAATTTTGAGGGTCTGTATTTAGGGGTGTTACGTGCCTACGTACATAGTGGATGAACTCATAAATATAAAACTAGTATTGCTTTTAATATTTAAAAGGGTAGGTGGAGGATACCCTCTGGATCCCGGATCCGTAGATCCGCAGTGTCCCACCCGCAAGAGACGATCTGCCCGGCTAAACACCTGTCCACAGTGACCCCACAACCGGGGCATGGGATTTTAATGCCCAGAGGCTCGAATCCGGGTGGGGCGTGTGGGTTAGCGGCAGCGGTACCTACCTTGATAAATGTTTACCCAGAGCAGGGTTCGAACCCCTGACCTCTAGGAGACCAGGTGAACTCCCTACCACTGGGCCATTTATGCAAGTGGTTGCTTTTAATATTTGGGAACATGTTAGAACTCAAAGTATAGTATCACTGTATTAGTTGTATCACATAGTAACTTAAAGTTGGTTAACTTATACTCCCTCCGTCTCATTTGAAATGTCCACATTACTATTTTAGGATGTCCCATTACAAGTGTCCACTTTGATATTTAACCAATCAAAAAAGACTTTAGTGGGTGGATTTAATATTTGATTGGTGAAAAGTGTAGTTAGTGGAGAATCCTAAAACTATGTGCAAAGTCAAAGTGGACATTTGTAATGGGACGGAGGGAGTAGTATCATTTGTGGTAGTAGTTGGTAACACATGTGGTAGTCATTGGTAACATATGTGATAGTCATTGGTATCACATGTGATAATCGTTGGTAACACATGTGATACTGTTGATACCACATGTGATACCGTTGGTACCACATGTGATAGTCGTTGGTATCACATATGATAGTCGTTGGTACCACATGTGATACTATATTATGCAGTTTTTGAAACCCAACAAAAAATGAAGAAAAAAAAATTCGTCGAAAGTATATCATGTGAGATGTCTAATAGAAGAGAAAAAAACGTTGCTTTTTTTGGTGCAATTTTTATGATTTTTCGATTAACCGTTTTTGAGATATTTAATTTTTAAAATCGTTGGGGGAAGTGGGGGTTTTAACTAAATGACTATTGTACCCTTACAAATGGAGCTTCCTCATTGGTTCCTTCATTCTCATTAAATTCTTTGTACTCATTTGAACTCAACTCTCGAAAAAAATAAAAGAAAAGCAAATAATTGAAAGTTCAAACAAATTTTAGGGCAAACACAACAATATGGAGATTAAAAAACTGAAAATAAGAAGGCAAAACTAAAATTCAAACCTAATTTATCAACTGTCAAACTGATTATTCAAAGTCATACAAAAAAAAAAAAAAAATACATACGTTTAGAAAGACATTGAAGTAGGAAACTAAAAAGTGAAAATTAAAATTAAATCTAAACATGAAAATAAATAAAGCTACTCAGTTACAAACATCAGTCAAACATCCAAACAAAAGTTAAGGAAATGTCCATGCAAATCAAAATAGAAATGAAGATGAAATCCATTTAAGAGAGATGAAAAATGAGTACTTAGAAAATGAGTAAACATTAAAATAGAGTCAATCATTTTATAATGTTATGTTATAATATGAGATTTTTTTATGTCTATGATAATGTGTCATGTTTTATGGTATGATTACATGATGATATAGGTTTGGTAGCTTAAGAAGATGTGTGAACGTTTTTATGTGTAAGGAAAAGATGGATTTTTTTATTTTATTATTTTTCTAATAGACCATAAAACAATTAATTGGGAAAATTATTGGTTTTTCTATTATGTTTTAAGTTAAAATAATAATTTGACAAAGTTAGTGGGTTTTCATTTGGTTTAGGTGACGTGTCCAATTTTAAAGCCATGACGTGTTCAAAATTTAGAAGAAACTTATTTTCTTATATTGTAATGAGACTAGGCAGGATCACGGCCGTGCAAAACACGGCTCACGACGTTTATTTATATTTTGTTCGCTTTAAAGATTGATATGTTAAGAATATTTGTTCGGTTGAAGCATATGCACAACCCGTGAAGATCAATAGTCATTATATAAATTGTAAAAAATGAGTTTGAAGAAGCAAATGATTTTCGTTCTAGTACAAAATTAATATATATCGCCTAAATACATTTAAAAAGTAATACTAAATGCTCCACTGATAAAAACAACGAATATCCTAATTTTTTTCTTTGCTTAGTGAGATTGATCATAATATAACATTCTACTTTAATCGAATGGTATATTCTTTGTACGAATTAGTAAAAAAGGAACCGCTTTACTTTGCGTCTAGTGTCTATGTATGAAACAAATTTACTCTGCAAAGTTGTAACTTATAATTATAAGTAAATTATAAACATTACAGTACCATAAGTATTTTATTTATCTTTATTTGATTGATTTGATGATAATATGGTTTTACATATTAGGACAAAAGTTGGTGGTTAACACACATATAAAATATACTTATGGAATTACTAATTCAAATATGAATATAACTACTACTTGTTGAATGAGTTTAATGTCATACGTTATCATCCATATGTTAAACATATAATAGAAGAAGTAAGACATTTTGATTATAATGTAAGACATACTCCCTCCGTCCCATTTTTATTGTCCACAGACAAAAAACACGCACTTTAAGAAAAGTGTACTGGTTGTACTCTACAACCAATAAGATTTAATCTCTCACCACATACAAATATTTTGATTGGTTGAAAAGTATAAATGGACAATAAATTTGGGACATCTCAAAATGAAAAGATGGACTATAGATTTGGGACGGAGGGAGTATTAAATATATAGTATGTCATTGCTTCATTTATAGTTTTTAATAAGTGATAATATTTATTATAAATTACATAAGAAACATTATTATAAAAATATGATAGCTAATTAAGTAGGTGATTAGAGATCATAAGGGTGCTATAGGAAAAGGGTCTTTTTTTATATTATAAGTAGGTTAAAGATGAACCTAAATATAATGATATAAGTAAAATATATAATCATAATTAAAATTAAAGTAAGAAATTATATTTAAAATTTTGATTAGTTTACACTTGTCACTATTTGAGATACTAAGGTGTCACTTAGTTAGGCCATTTGAAAGTTTAAGGTTCTTTTTATATATAACTAAAGATATATATATACTATATATATAAAGGCTAAAGATAGGTTAAAGATGAAGCTAAATATAATGATATAAGTAAAATATATAATCATAATTAAAATTAAAGTAAGAAATTATATTTAAAATTTTGATTAGTTTACACTTGTCACTATTTGAGATACTAAGGTGTCACTTAGTTAGGCCATTTGAAAGTTTAAGGTTCTTTTTATATATAACTAAAGATAAAGATAAAGAAATTATATACGTAAATTATATATATTAATATTCAAATAATTAATAATAATATGTAATATATAATATAAATAATAACTTAAAAAAACAAATTTAGGGTGGGTCGGTTTATGAGCATTAACCGTAACCGAACCGCTATAGTTGGTTAATTGAATTTTACAAAACCGAACCGTCGGTTTTCAAGATGGGTCGGTTTTGTCGGTTAAAACGGTTATGGGTCGGTTTCGGTTATGTTTGCTTACCCCCTAGTTTGTGTCCTTAATTTATTGGGTTCCAAAAGCCTAGCTTAATTGTGATGGGTTCCTTTGAATCTTCATGAGTTTGGTTTGATTCCCCTATTCATTAATACTCGATTCGAGTATGTACAATTTCAATTACAATTTTGGAAATTTTGTTTTAGTTTACTTTATAATTGAAACTAGTAACTAGTAATATTATTGTGGACAACCCACGTTCAAAAAGGTTAATGTTAATTTTTTGATGTTACAATTACATTATAAAAAATGATTGATAGACTTAAATATGTAATTGATAGATGTAAAAAATTGATTGGATAAAATTAATAGAGAGAGATATCAACCAATAAAAGAATTAGGTCTACCTTTATGTCAATGTAGTTAGACCTATGTAACATTACTAAGAATAATGGTTAATCGAAACAAAAAATACATATATTATTCTCCCCTAATGCCAAACATAAATACTTTATACAAGCGCGCCTTGTCAAACTTTAATCTTAGATCATGTGATGAATAGACAAATAGTAATAAGATCGGGTGAATTTCTTTTAAAGTATAAAAAATAAGTAATTACATTATAATCTTGTGTGTTAACAATCTAATATTTCATATGACCAACGCAATTTAAGTGCACGAAAATGTAATGAACTATGCTCTGACATTCATTGTATGTAACGAACTATTCTGACATTCATTGTATGTAACGAACTTGCTAATTTCCTCCATTGTATGTAACGAACTAGTATTTTCCTTGATTTTTCCAAGTGTTGATTATATAGGGCGACACGTGGCGTTCTTAGGACCGTTGATCTGCCCAAAATACAAGTTCGTTACATACAATGAAGGAAATTAGAAGTTCGTTACATACAATGAATGTCAGAGTAGTTCGTTACATACAATGAATGTCAGAGCATAGTTCATTACATTTTCGCATACTTACCGCTAAACTATTTAAAATTGTTGATGTACAAAATATTTCAAAAGTGTTCATGTGTTATTTTTAAAGTGTATAGACAATCTACGTCAATAATGTTGATTTGAGTTCATTGTTTATCACTTTTATGTGTTATTTGATTTTTACTTTTTATATAAATAATTTAGAGCGTTAATATACTATGTAAATTTATAGATTGTGTAAGATGATATTATTAAGGTGTTAGAGCCTTTTTTAATGTGTAGAGAATAGAATTAAAATATAAATAAGATTAATTAAAACACAAATGGTATTAGGAATAAACTATTAAAAAATGAACGAAACATGATGATGTGTCATTTATAGAAGAAAGGTAGTTTCTTTATATATAAAGAAAAAAGAAAAAGATACGGATAATTGCTTTCATATAACTATGTGTTTACCTTCATCACTACAACAATGATATCAATCATACACACTTTTTTCACATTTTTAAAAAATGTGTGAAATTATGTTAACTTATTCACACTTATAATTATGTAGAAAATTGGTACATCAATAAGTGTAGAAATCACCACAATATTCACATATATAAATATGAGGAAAAAAGAGTTTACACTAAAAAGTGTGGAGAAATCTAGACTTATCTACATTTATAGGTGTGAACTTCAATTTGTAATACCCATTTTATCCACACTTTCTCTTGCGTGAAAAAATCATGTGTTACAATTTGTTTTCCACACTTTCAAGTGTTGACAAGTTGTAATTTCTTCACACTTAGAATTCTGAGCTTTTTTTTTTTTTTTTTTACATATATAGGTGTGGAAAATCTTATCTTTTGGAAAAAAAAATTACACACTTTCTAGAAGCGTGGAGAAAAAATTGTGGTAAAATGATATTTTTTTGTATTTGATTGTGTGTAGTTAACAAATTTGACCGTCATTGTATGTATGAAACTATTTATTTTTGTTCATTGTATGTATTTTGATGGCTTGTCAACTTGTAAAGATGTCACGTGTTACCTTATATTTGATAGCACGTCACCAAAATACAAACACTCTACAAAAATAAATAGTTTCAGACATACAATGACGGTCAAATTTTGTTACATATATATACACAATAAAGATCAACACATAGTTATATAAATTTACAATCACTAAATCACCTAACCCTTTGAAATAAGATATGTTTGTGGCCTTTTCTCAAATACTCAGACTTCCATTAATTTTTATTTATTTTCTCTTATTTAAAATAAGAAAATAAAAATAAAAATATATCATCAGGAAACAAATAAGAAAGGATGTTGTAGTTTCTAAGTAAATACTCCTGATTGTACGCGTTATTGTACAGTACGTACCTGCATTGTTTCGATCGATCTCGTCCTTTGTGTTGTTTACATGACACAACCTGAACATTAATTATTACCTGATGAGACGTACATGTGGGGAAGAAGATGCAACTTAACGCGTTTAAGTAAAGTGCTATACGTACCCGATTGACCGACTTTATCCGTAAATTATATGGACCACGAATAAGCCATATATGCATGTGTAACTCCATTGCATAACTTCATTACTCCATTTCCCTTTGTAAAAGAAAATACGATTTCAATCATTAATTATTGACTTTTTCTATCTTCGGGCAGTGGTGGGCTGGTGACTCAAGGGTAAGCCTGCTAAAGCTATAGCTTTAGGCCTCGGAATTTTCAAAGCGCGGAATGTTTGTAGTAATGACTAGAACATTATCTTTTTGACTATCTAGACTCTAGAGTGTAACATGATTGAAAAGCGAATAGGTCATATTATATGCTCTTCATGATCTAATCTTAGTATGTTTCAGAGATCAAAACATGATTTTTGTGAGAAAAAACTCAATTGAACTCAATAGCGGTAGTTAAGCTCTAGCAGTTTGTCCTCCCATTTGTGTGAAACATTTTGTTTTTCAATTTATTCGGTCTTTTATTTTTTCCTTGTTGACCATAACTATAAATCTTTATGACAAAAACGGAAAAGTCATACTCGTATAAAAGTACTAAGGCCAAATTTCCACTACCATGATTGAGGGATGCATAATTCATGGGATTCTCTTTTCATACCATCAAAATCCAATAGTATACCACTTTTATTATTAAAAAATAGAAAAAGTATAGAAAAATACATAATGTTAAGAAAAAGTGATGGAAAAAGTATAGTAATGATTGTGTTTTAAAATAAAAAATAAAAAGAAGTGGTATATATATTAGATCCCTAGTTCATAGTGTACTATGCAATGTTAGTTGTGACTAAACTTAAATGATAGGTATGTTGTATAGCAAAATTTTGTTTATTTGTTACGATCCTATAACGATCTAGCACATTTTTGTGAAGTAGGATCGTACGGTCCTAAGATTAAAATCGCAATCTTGATAACATTGGTAAAAACTATAACTAGAAGATTACTGTTATATTATAAAATATTAATTGATAATTCTTATCTAAATCTAAACTACATATAATGCATTTATATATATGTTAAAAATTGTAGAGTAGGGTTCAAATGAGTACACCCATTTTAAGTGAGAATGGGGGAATCAATGTGAGCCATCAGATTTATCAAATCAAGGGTCCATATTAATGCTTCATTTTTTAATTAAAAAAATCAATTTAAATTAGATTTTGGACGGAGGGGTAAAGTCATCATTTAACCATCTAATTAATTATTATTTTTTACTTTATTTCAAAAAAAGAAAAATTGAAAATCATTCTTCCCACTCTCTCAGCTTCTCTCTTCTCTGGCGGTTAACATACCAAACCCTAACATTCCTAAAAACGTTCATCAAATCATCTAATCGTTGTTGTTTCTTGCTAAAATCATCGTCTCCTTCATCTACACTGTTCGCTTCATCTTTCTATCAGCTTAATTTTCACTGAAATCCATTCTTGTGAAACCCTAATTCTTAAACAGAAGTTAAAATTCATCATTAACGCTTATTTAATTCATACAATGGATATTCGTACAGAGATTCCTCCAAATACAACATCATCAGAGGCGATTCATGCTATGCCACTTCGTTCAGTTCTGATACGTAAGTTATTTCGAAGTTTTATGTTTAACTTTTAGTGTTAAATATGTGATATTTCGTTTTTAGTTGGTTTTGATCTTGTATGACAGTCTGGTATATGTGTTTTTGTATTTTTGTTTGAATTTAGGATTTAGTAACACATG
Source organism: Helichrysum umbraculigerum (assembly GCA_949592205.1). Classification (NCBI taxonomy): domain Eukaryota; kingdom Viridiplantae; phylum Streptophyta; class Magnoliopsida; order Asterales; family Asteraceae; genus Helichrysum; species Helichrysum umbraculigerum. Next base: position 123,889,823 of record CATIUR010000001.1, on the reverse strand, counting down.
TGTTAGCTGCGTTTGGTTTGTATTTTATTGTCTGACGATACAAGTGTAGTAAGTTTGTATATAGTTACATTGAGTATTAATATCATGTTTATGATTAGATATATGTGTGATCAAAGTGAATTTGTAAATTTAGGATAATTAAAGTAAACTTGCATATATGGTGTTCGATGAAATATCTCAATGAAATATGAATCAACTTTTGTCATCATAGTGATTGATTAGCATGAAAATTTAGCATCTAAAAATACAAAATTACAAATTCTGAAGAGTTTTGCTGAACACAAGGATTGATAGGAGTTACTGTCGAATGTGGTATTGAACTGTATCACATGTGTTACTGGATTGTTATTTACATTTGCACTTGGTTGGTTTAGTAACACATGTGTTAGCTGCGTTTGGTTTGTATTTTAGTGTCTGGTGATATAACTGTAGCGAGTCTATTTTTATTTTGAAGTTATGCATGTGTTACTTATGTATGTTGATGTGGATAGTAGTAGTTTAATTAGTTTCTGTATGTTTGATGTTGATGTGGATAGTAGTAGTTACACAAGTGTTACTACTAGAGTTTATAAGAAATGCGTCTATATATGTGATTTGAGTGTATTGATATATGAAATGTGTTTATAGAGAAGGGTATGCCGTTTAATTATGTTTTTAGTTGTGTTTTAAAGTGTTTGTGTGTCTGTTTTTATCAAAACATATTTTTTTGGGGGGGAATAGTTCATATTTGGTTAATTGTTTATGTTGAAATTAATATATGAGTCCTTAATATACAACTAATTAATACAATATGACATTTTTTTTTTATTGTAGCAATCTTTGTTTGTGAAACATTTCACTGCGTTTGGGTACCTTGCGTCTCAGAAACTTAGGAAAATAGAGAGGGCAACGGTGATGGATTTTAAGTGGAAGACGCATGAAAAAGGTCAGGATTGTGGTGTGTTTGCAATGATGCAAATGGAACAGTACATGATCAGCCTCTTAATAAATGAGATTGTGGTCTAGATATCGAGGGGCGTGTGCAATGAATGCAACTTAGATGTTTAAAGATAATGTTTGTTGCAACGATTGTTGAACAATCATTGAAAACAGTTTTCTTAGATCATTTATAATGAAGTGCATCATTTTTTTAGCCGATGTTTTTTGAAATGTTTATGTTTGTTAGTTTTAGTGTAAGCCTGTTTATAATTCCAGATTGCTTTTAAATTTAGAATTGTTTTTTTAGTAACAGTTGTATTAGCAATCATTAACACATGTGGTACTAAGCAAGTAACACATGTGTTACAAGCAAGTAACACATGTGTTACAAACCAGTAACACATGTGTTACAAACCAGTAACATACGTGTTAGCAACCAGCAACACATGTTTTCATGAAAAATACTATTTTTTTGTTATATATAGTGCCTTTTTGATTTAATACATTTTCAGAATTTGCGAAATTGTAAGTTGGTTCTCATTAGATCATGTTTGTGCTGATGTACAATCATGCGCTATTTACTTACATTTGTATCACAAAATATTGGAATTTACTAATATATATGATACTTTAAAGTAGTATCACATGCGGTAGCAACCAGTAATTTTATCTTAACACACATACAAAGTAAAATTTATCACTATAGGTGTAAATTACAGAGCACAAACAAGTATTACATGTCACATATTAATTAACATATTTCGGTAGTGATAATGAATAAGTAACACATGTGTTACTAACAAGTTTGCCTTACATTATGCTATTATATTAATGTCATTTTAGTGTTCTGCACCATAAATGTTTTTTGATTATTAAATATCACATGTGTTACTGCATAGCAATTCATGAGCTGTAAGTTTTTTACTCAGCTATTTTTGATGATTTTTAATAGCACAGTTGAAGCACACATGTGTTGCCTACCACTAATACTTGTGTTACCAACTACTAACACATGTGTTACCTACCACTAACACTTGTGTTACCTATCACTAACACTTATTTTATGGAACACTAACATATGTGTTATAGACTATTAACACATGTGTTACCTACCATTAACACTTGTGTTACCTAACAATAACACTTGTGTTACTGAACACTAACACATATGTCACATATTTAAAAGTAACGTATTCTTGATAGTCATAGTAACACATATAGTACTAAGGAAAGTAATACATGTGTTATAGGTGTTAGTACACGTTTTACTATCTACTAACACATGTGTTACAGAACACCAACACATGTGTTACCAATCAAAAACACGATTCACATGTTTAAAAAGTAACATACACTTGATAGTCATAGTAACATATATGGTACTAAATAAAAGTAAAACATATGTTAATGGTGTTAGCACATGTGTTACCACCCACTAACATATGTGTTACCAACCGCTAACACATGTGTTATCAATTGCTAACACATGTATTATCAATCATACAATCTGCAATTTTTAACAATGCATATGTAAACAACATAGCAGAAATAAGTACTACAACTCGCATATGAATAATAACAAATTTCAATAATAATACTAAAGATAATAAAAAAAAAATAGTTTTCCAGCAATCATGTTAAAGTTTAATTGAAAATGAAACAATTAGTCAATTTATATAATCTAAAATCACTGTCCACTTTGCATCTGTTTTTCTGCTATCTTCCTTGCCTGTGCTTCCGCTTTTTCCCTTGCTTTAGAATCTGTTTTTGCCTTATGCCTTTTTTCTGTCACACGTCCGACTGTTATGGCCTCTTTCTCCTTTTTCACACTTTCCACATTTATTTATCCTCTTTGCGGCATCTTTTATTGCTCCACACCTACTGAACTTCTTGCAGCTACACTCCACGGATTCATCCTTTAACACGTAAAGCACCTTAATTCAAATAAATCAAAAGAGAGGTAGTAGTTAGTATCACATGTGTAAATAGTTAGTATCACATGTGTTATTATGCAGTAACACATGCATTACTGATATGTAAGACATGTGATAGCATCTTTAACACATGTGTTAGACATTACTATCACATGTTTTAGTAATAACAAAATTACATAATCACATTTTTTTAACTTCTATTAAGATTAACACATGTGTTACTGATATATAACTGATGCGCCCCCAGCGGTCGTTAAGGATTTTACCCTTTGTCGTTGAACCGGCTGCCGGAGGCGTCGATCAGTGGGTGTTTTAAATTTGTAATTGCGGGGCCTAAGTTTTCCCTAACAATGCTAATCCTATGGGTAAGCAAGTGGTAGGTATGACCTAGAGTCGTTCTTCAAACCGACTGAATTGAAACTAAGGCATGGCAGATGAGGGCTTTCAAACTAGTGAAGGGTTTATAAAATATTAGGGGAGTTTTGGTTTTTATATTAACTAACTTAGGCAAGTAAATAAATAAAAGCGAAATTAAAAAATAAAAGATAAAGTAGATAAAATAAAGATAGTGTTTGCTGAGATTTTGTTAATTAAGTTATGGGATGATATTTGGAGAAACTGTTTTGAAAGATATTAGTTAATTATCATTCTTGAATACTTGTATGTAAACACCAGATTCCCTACTAATTAAAATCCCATTAGCATGTCACACCGGGAGATAGGTTATGGTAACATTACAAAGTATTTAGAATAATAAAAAAAATCTTAATTATGGTTTAATAATACTTTCATATGAACGGGAACAAAATCTTAAGGTACTAGACATAACTGAATCATATAACGATTCCTCGTCATCCTAACAGATTCGTATATTTAAAAAGTTCATTTATGACTTTAAACCAACCCTTGCTTAAGACTACCCAATAAATCCCCTAATTATCCACAGCGTTCCTCACTTAAAGTGGTTCCGCCGCTTCAAACCTTGGCCATGTCTTGTCCTACGGTAATCCCCCATGTAGCCTTGCGGTTCCATAGTTTCATACATTTGACAAATTATATTGACACAGATGACTGACTACCTTTTAATTGGACATCGTTAAAAAGGTGTTGTAATCACGTTTATTGGTGGAAGGGCGATAGATTAATTTGAAGTTTAAAAGTCTATTTAGAAAGGTTAATTAAACTAGGTTTCTCATTTTATATATATTAGTCCGTAATATAACTACCTTCGGTCGTTACGCAGCTTCCACGTATTTGTACTACACCTAAAGTGTTTCCAACGCTATACTGCATAACAGTCGAATAGGGGCCGTCATATTACTTTGTAATATTATACCGTTTCGTAATATGACTACCTTCGGTCGTTTCTCGACTTCCATACATTTGTACTCCACCTTGAAGTGTTTCCAGTACTATATCGAGTAACAGTCGAATAGGGGCCGTCATATTACTTTACGATAATTAAGACCGTTTATATTTTACTACTATAATGATCCTAAGGCAACAATCAAACAAGAACATGCAATAAGATGATCAAAGCAATACTTCCGATCTTTAATATTTAATTATAAATCATCCCATAATTTACTAACTACATCGCAAACAAACACAACAAGCGTACTACTCTCTAATCATGGCAATAACTAAATCTAGCATAATCAATATAAACGTAATTAATTTAGATAGATAAGGATAGAAAGAACCAGGATTAAATGCGGGAGAAAGTAGACTTGAATTAATTTACACAATTCCAAGCTTACACCGAAGATTACAATGCGTTCCGTACTTGCCTTCTATTCTAAACAAGCTCCTAAACTAGCCTAAAACTATTTTTTAGTAAGAAAATAGAAAGAAAGTAGAAGCAATATCTTAAGAGAAGTATATTGTTCTAAGAATGGTGTATGTAAAAATGAAGGCTTATGGCCTCTATTTATAGGTGAAATTCGGCTCACGTTAGCATCTTGAGGAGCTCACAATAGCAAAAGGTGAAAAAGGTGGTGGCACCGGGTACGGGAAGGTGGTGGCACGAGGTACGTAAAGTTGCGTAAAGGTCTAGCACCGGGTACACGCAAGGAGCAAAAAGCACGATCCGTGCAGGGGGGTGGCGTCCGGCGGTGGCTGTGTGGCTGGCCGGCGGTGGCTGGAACCCAGCCGCACCGGTTCGCCACCCTGCCGCACCGATCACTGCGTTGCTTAATTCGCGCGTATCTTCTTCGTTATGCGTCCGTTTGCGTTGATTCTTTTTGCGTTGGATTCGTAATTCAAAAACAAAGAATCTTATGAAAAGATATCCCAAAAATATGTCTCCCATCTTTGGATGTCCCGTACGAATCGTTTGGATCTTCCGGCGGGCGTAGAATCTTCATTCTTCATCCGTTTTTGTTGATTCTTCTTCTGTTGGATTCGTATTTTGAAAACAAACATGTTGGTAGAGATGGATGTTAATGATGAGCAATTTTGTCTTGAAATCTAGTTTTGATGCCTTGAACTTTCAAACGTGTGTGGAATCTTCGTTTTTCATCCGTTTTGCTTAATTTTTATCGTGCAACCTTGTTTTGACCATCTTGGCATAATATCATCGATTTTTACTGTTTTTGAGTTTAAAATGCCAAGAATCGTTCCAGAATGAGAGAGATATCGGTAGTAAAAACGTGACTTTTTACGCGATATCAAGTATCCCACAATTAGAACTTTGCTTGTCCTCAAGCAAACTCGAATTTCAAGCATGGTTAAAAGATAAGTAGATAATGAAATATTTTAAGGCGGAACTTTTTACTAAGGGGGCTTTGGAAAAATAAAGTATTTGTGCTTTTGAAAAAGTAGGGTTGTAATCTTTGGGAGCATGCTTTTGATCTTTGATCTTGGATACATGACTAGGCTATCCTCTCAAGGTGGTCACTCCAATCACTCAAAGTGTTTAGGGTTTCCTATTCTATTATATCAATCACTCAGAACGCCAGTCATGTATCGTTTATCGTCATAGGTTTGATCGATAATCAAATCATTACCTTTTAAGTGAGCGTGAAGTCGATCTAGCCACAATCATTCTAGGAGAGGTGATGTAGGGTTGATGGAGTGAAGTGTTAGTGTTATGTTGGTTTTTCGGGTTTCTTTTTGGTGAAGCGGAAAGCTGAAATTTTTGAATTTTCGGGAGGATTGACGCCTTTTTCTTTTGGGATGAGTCTTTTTCTCCATTTGACTTTCCTTTCTTTGAATTTTTTTTTCTCGACGTCATATCCTTGTAGCTTCTCTTCTTTCATCTTTGGAACTTACTATGAATTTTGAGGGATGCTTTTGAGAGGGTAGGGATAACGTATTTATTTTTGAGGTGTATGGATGGGTTTAAGAATGATGTGATTCGATCTCATTTTTACTCACCAGTTCGGATTCGAAATGCATAGCAGGAGCAAGTTCTGATTCTAAACGCATACATCGGCACACTCAAGAATCGAAGAAGTGAAGCATTAAAAGTGAATGCTTTATATGGCTCAAGATACCTCACGAATCGAAAGTTGGTTTATTGTGTGCCTAGTCATGCGATGCTCTTTATGGGATTACTAAACTAATTTTCCAAAGGAGTTCGTATTTTATTTATCCTTCTTCCCCAAAGTAAATCATTCTTTGTTTAAAATTTTCATTTTCAACATATTTTTAACTCAATTTTGAAAATTTTGTTTACTTTTCGGAGAAGGATGGTCTTAAAGAGCAGCGAGTTTAGAATCAAGCATATACCATTATCCATTTTACAGTAGTGTAGACTACTGCTATCCCACATTTAAAGGAACATCGTCCTCGATGTTATTCTAAGTTCTGACTGGGGTAAAGATCCCACACTTAGGATTTGAAACATCCGTGACGTATTCTTTTAACAGTGTGTGTTGGGTTTGAATCCCACACTTAGTGATAAGCATAGTGGATATGGTATATTTATAACGAAGGAAAGAGACTGGTATAGAAGTACTCCCCGATATTTGCAGTGTTCCTTGGTATGCGTTTGCCGAACTTCGTCTTGTTGGGTTCACTCTTGATCAAGTCTTCTTGTGATTGGTCTCGTAGGTGTGAACACGTTGGATATACTTTCTTAACTTGATGCGTTAGGCAGAAGCTTGGTCGTATATCCAAGTGTGAAAGATAGTCGGAGACTTCATCACTTCTTGGAATGTAAAGTTGCGGAAATGTAAAACACGGGTAGCCTCCCGAGAAGCGCTCTTTTAAAGTCGAGAGCTCGACTTCTTTTCTCCTAGCTAGATGGAGATGGATGCATCCCTGGGATCCACTATGTTGATGTTGTGGGCCCTAGGTTGCGGGAAAGTGTATCGAGGTGGATAGATTCTCATAAAGTGATTAATTATTGTCGTAATCAATTTGAGTGGACTATCTCACGATGATGCCTTGTAGTTCAGAAGATGCTCAGAAGTTGTCCTCGCAAGTCCATGAAGTTCGAAGGTAATATAGTCAACTGCTTTAGTGACAGGTCCATTAGGGTCGGTCATGGTGGTTGTGTTTGTCTTAACAACCTCTCTAGGCGGTGGGTTTTGCCAAAGAGAGCATACAAACGCCAAGAATTGCAGTTTTATGTCTTCATAATTCTCGATCTTGGGATCTCCGTTGAATCTTCTGATGGATGTGCACAGGTCCCCTATTTGCCAGTGCTGATGGTTGTTTAATGGAAAGTCGGATTCTGAGAAAACTAGAGTAAGCTGACGAAGTATCTCCTTGCATCCTGAGTAGAATGTGAACTTCGTTCTGGAGTTACTTTCCCGTTGTTGAATCTCCCTTAGATGGATCGTAACAGAAGTAGCGATATCAAGTGGTGATTCATGTGTAACCCTAAAGGGTTGTTCGCGCCTTGATTCCTCCCAAACGAGATCACTAAGTTCTTCAATCATTAACTCAATTTGTTTTTCCATAGTGGAGTTGATGACCATAGATCCGCTTTCTTTGGAACTAACGTGATCTTCTCTACTTAGCATGTGGAGCAATGATGTGAGGTCATTCATCATCAAGATGTCGGCACGACTGCTTGGATGTCCAGTAGTCTCTTTCATATGCGATTTAATGGATCCTAACATCTCCCATTGCGTTGAGGTGAATGGGATGTTAGATCTTTTAAGGGCATTGTAGATCCTAATATACGTCCGTCTCTGTTGCTGGCAGAATTTCAGTTCAGCAGGGGAAAGAGTAAGCATGTTGACTACGCCGCTTATTCCTCCTCCTACTACTTTGTCAAATCTTTGAATGATTTCGTTGAGTACTTCGGGATCTGCAATGGTTTGTGGTTGGTTTCTGGTGCGTTTGGAATATTCCTCCAGTGTTTCTCTTCTCATGGGATGGTTGTGGTTACTTTCCGCCATTTCATCAGTGTTAAATGGGTTCAGTGGCGGTCTGCTTCTTTTGTTTTCTTCCTCCATCTTTCTCTTTCTGATCAATTCTTCCATCGTTGGGTTGTCCGCTGATGCGTTCGTTGTCTCTTGTCCTATCCGTCGGAGGTCCATCGGGCAATATGGCGTGATCGCCATTTCCTTGCTAGATTTCCTTTCATTTATTGACTTTGCAGTTTCTTCGTCTTTGGCGGTCTTGTTCATGGAGATCATGTACATATCGGCTTGGTCTCCAGCGTTAGGATTGTCGATATGGAAAGTGATGGTTTCTCCCTGAGACTGCAAGCTGATGGTTTGTGCGAAGACGTTGATGATTGCCTTGGCCGTACTCATGAAAGGTCTTCCTAGTATGATTGGGATGTGTACGTCTTCCTGCATATCCATTACTACAAAATCTGCAGGGTAAAGAAATTTGTCAATCCTAACTAAAACATTTTCAGCTATTCCCCTAGGGTATTTGACCGAGTAGTCAGCAAGCTGTATGGTTATTTATGTAGGTCGAAGATTTTCTAACTCAAGCCTCTTGAAAAGCGAGTATGGCATAAGATTAACACTAGCTCCTAAATCGGCAAGAGAACAGATGATGCCTGAATTGTAGATAGAACATGGGAGAGTAAAACGTCCGGTGTCTCCGAGTTTTTCAGGAATGGTATTTTCCAAGATAGCTGAACATTCCTCGTTCAGCGGGACATTGGGTACTTCGGGTACCTTATCCTTGGTTGTAAGAAGTCTTCTGAAGTACTTTTTGGAGTGAACTTCAGAGGCGGTATCTAGAAATTTCCTATCAAGCTTAAAAGACTTAAGCTTGTCGGGTCGTTGTTTAAGACGAGCCGGAAATGGAATGTTTACTTTCCTATTTGGTGTAGACTCTAAATCCATTGTCGATGGGACAATAGGTGGTTCCTTCACCGGAGAAGAAACCGAAGGTGAGCTATGTGCTACCTGAGAGTCCTGAATATGGGAAGCCTCCTTATGGTAACTAGTTGGACTATCCTGAGGTTTAGCATTAATACATTGTGATAATTGTCCTAATATGAGATCAGCTTGGTCTTGTCTAGCTGAGATTCCTTGAATGACTTGTATCAGGGTGTCGTCAAAACTTGAGATTTATGAGGGAGAGGGTTCGGAAGGTTGGAATTGGTAAGTTAGTGGGCTATTCCTAGGTGGGTAAGGAGAATGGTTAGTATTGGGTGGTGTTAGATGAGATTGGAAATTTTGGGCTGAGTGGTTCAAATTAGCACAATTAAGGCAAGTTTGAACTTGACAGACTTGTTGTTGTTGACTTTTCAATTCCTTAATCTCCTTGGTTAGGTCTGCCACTTGCTGAGTGAGAGTTTTGATAGCTTCATTCTCGATTGTAGTAGGTGAATTCACTATTGAGGGGTGATTTTCACTGTTCCAGTCATGGTTGTACATTGTCATTTTCTCAATAAGGCTCCAAGCGTCATCGGCCGTACAGTTCATAAAACTACCTTGAGAGGCGGTATCTATTAAAGGACGGTGATGTGGGAAGATACCATTGTAGAAAATGCGCAACTGGTCTGAGCGCTCAAATCGATGATTTGGGCATTTCTTAAGCAATCCCTTATAGCGTTCCCATGCATCGTAGATTGATTCATCATGCATGTAACACCCCCAAATTCGTTTAGCGGAAGCGTTTTGTTTAAGTATGGGGTGTCACAATAATAAAGCATGCATACGTATCAGAGCTTATGATTACAACAGAACAATATATATTAAGATGCCAAAAGTGTTAATTACAAAGTTTACGATTCATCGAATCGTATAATTTAAAAGTAGTAAGTTTACAAAAGTAGATTTCTGAAATATGACCAAAACATTTCAGTTATACTAAAGAAATCCATATGTTTCCAAAAGTTGGCATCCTAAGCTTCAAGGGTCGCCTAATTCTCCATGTGTGTTGGCAATCTTACATGCGCAGCTAATTCCCTGAAAAACATAGTAAAAGTCAACAACTAGGTTGAGTGAATCCACAGGTGTAGTGTATTGTTGTTTCAAGTTTTGTAGTCCCATTTGTTGGACCAAATACGTTCATAAATAGTAATTGCCATAATAGTCGAATAATGTTTAGTGGAACGTCATCCAAAGTATAAGTTTAGTGGGTTGTTCGCCCAAAAGTTTCAGTTTATGTGGGATGTTGCCCATAAATAGTTGTGTTGGGACGTTACCCAAAATATATGTTTGAAAACGTGTTACTGTTCGTTCTCTAGTAGTTTTAAAGTTTGAGTCGGTCGTTCTCCGACTAGTTACCAAATGTACCGGTCGTTCTCCGGTAAGATACCAAGTTTAGCACCGGTCGTTCTCCGGCGAGATACATTGTTAGTACTGGTCGTTCTCCAGTAAGATACACTGTTAGTACCGGTCGTTCTCCGGTAAGATACCATGTTAGTGTCGGTCGTTCTCCGACAAGTTACCAATATGTACCGGTCGTTCTCCGGTAAGATACCAAATGTTTCACATAGTAATATTAGTTTTTGTATGGAAATATCATTCGTTTCAGACAGTTGTAGTAGTTGACCGAAGTCATAAGCTGTTTGTATAAATGTGCCAAAGGCAGTTATGTGATAGTTTGTACAACAGTTTAACAGTTCAAGTACTCTAATCGTTCGAGTAAACAGTATGATAAATAATCATATAGTAAAAGCAGTTATGGCAATCAGTAAATCAGTAAAGCAGTTGACTATGTTTTCCACCCCAAAAGTAGTTAAGAACAGTAAAAGTAGGGGCTGTGAACTCACCTGATGAGTTAAGTAGTTGTGCGAGTGCTAGCAACCTAAGCCCAAGTACAGTCCGAGATCTCCTAACGTCCTAAACGTATGAGATTTATAAGTATGTGGATGTCTATGTTAATCATCCATGCTAGTGTTCGTATAACCAAGTTATATTCAAGGTGTTTGTTAAATGTTTACTTTTATATTTCGTTGTTTGTGAAAATGTATACGACTCGTTGGTGATAGTTTGAAATCATAATTTCAATAAAATAGCGTGTTTGAAATGTTTGTAAAGTCCACATATAGTATCGTATGTAAGTATTCGTTATCGGTTAAGTTCGACACTTAGTGTATAAAGAGTTTGCAAAATTTCTGTTTTCTGCGACACAGTATGCGACACTAATGTGGTTATGCGACACAATGGTTGTGTCGCATAAGGGTACGACACAAGAGCTATGCGACACAATGGTTGTGTCGCATAGGCGATCGATGCTAATTCAATAGCGACACTAGCGTTGTGTCGTATGAAGTTTACGACACAAGGATGCGACACATGATACGACATAAGATGCGACATAATATGGTTTATACGACACAACATGCGACACAATGGTTGTGTCGCATGGATGGTTTATGCGACACAATATGCGACACAGTTGTTGTGTCGCAAAGATGAACACCCAGACAGAACCCAGCGGCTGTCGCGATTTTCCGACCAAAAACCCGATTTTAACCCGTTTTCCGGCCATAAAACCTTGATTTCTTCCATTATATAGTTAAAACAAAGTTGTAGGTTCAATAATACACCCATATATTACATAAAAACGAGTAAATCTAAGTTTTTAGAAAATTCTTACAATTGCGAATCGGGACCGATTGAGGAAGAAGATGATGATACGGCTTTTGTTAATGTTGTTCCTTGCGTAATGGTGATTCCGAAAATGTAACTTTTGTTGATTGATTTGCGAATCCGAATTTTTGGTGTGGATTTGGTGGAGAGTGTTTGTAGGTGTTTTTGGTGAGGATGAAAATGAAATGAGAGGAAGAATGGGGATGGGAGGTGGTTTTGTTCCACTTTTCATCTCCCGTGTTTTTTTCCGTGTTTGTTTACCCGATCGTTAAATGTTACATTATTTTAACTAGTATATTTTTAAATTACATATTTTATTATATTTTTAATTAGGATCTTTTTATGAGTTTAAATAAATTAAATTATAAGATTTTTAATCTTTGTTTTATTTTAAGTTTTACAAGTCAACGTTTTGCGTTATAATATGATATGTAAATATTATCGACATAATATTTATTCGTTACTACGTTATTTAATAATTTCGTTTTATTAAATAATTTTGTTCACCAACAGTCGTATGTTTTTGTCGCGTCTGTTTTCAAATTGTTCAGTACGTAATTACAACTAATTACGAATACGTAATACTACGCGTATTATCTAGTTGGGCTATGCTAGACTTACCTCTAAAATGTGTTGTGAATTCACTCAAGTAGGGAATTAGCCTAATAATGCAAGTGATTAACTTAATTAATCGTGTTTAAATTTACGGGGTGTTACATTCTCCCCATGTTAGAGAAATCTCGTCCCGAGATTTAAAATCGTGTCGGATCGCCCGCGGCGTATGTTCTCCGATGAATCATGTTGTTAACAATAGTAATAGTTTGTGTGGCGTTCAATTGTTGCCAGAAAGTTTTAACGGTTTAGTATACTCGCGGTATAGTTTAAATAGTTATGCGTTCGATAATAATCGAAGTTTACCAAGCGTTAATGTTGAATAGACATTCGAATGAAACGTATGTTAAATCGTAGCAATAGTCGCTAAAACGTACCGTGCTAGTTGAGGTCTGCAACCGTTTCTGGTGCACGGAGGATGTATGCGCGGCTTGGAGTGTAGCCTTTGTTAACGGTGCGGTTGTTGTCGTTTTGATTGTTGCGGTTGTTGTTCGGGTTTTGGCATTGGTTTCGGTGATGTCCAGGATCACCACACCTAAAGCAGCCGGTGTTTTGTACCTCGGAGGCGGCTGGAGGTGGTAGGTTTGTCCTACAGTTCTGTGCTAAGTGACCGGGACGTCTGCAGTTTTGACAAAATGTACAATCACCATCGTGGTGTCTACCGCACTTGTCGCACCTCGGTTTGTTGCCAAGGTAGGTTTTGGGTCCAGGGTTGGTGATTGCAGCGAAGGCTCGGGTATTTCCCGGGTTTCTGTTTTGTTGACCCTGACGGTCGTTACCGTCGTTGTTCCATTTGCGTTTGTGGGTTCCAGAGTCGCCCGCATCAGTACGGGTGGGTTCAGTTTTCCCTGTGATAACTTTCAGGGTTCCAATCTCGACCGCGTCGTCGGTTAAGCTTTGAGCCAGATCAACTGCGCTCCTAAAAGTGGCGGGTTTGGAGGACATAACCATGCCTCGGATCTGTGGTGCCAAACCCCTGTTGTAACGCTCAATGCGTTTGCTCTCGGGGGTTACCATGTGGGGCACTAGACGTGCAAGCTCCTGGAATCTAGTTGTGTAACCGGAAATATCAGCGCCGATCATTTGGATGTTCCAGAATTCGGTTTCAAGTTTCTGCATCTCGTTAGGAGGGCAAAATTCCTCCATCAGCATTCGATTCAAAGTCTCCCATGAGATGGAGTAAGCAGCTGGGCGTCCCATGATTTGTACCTGAGCGTTCCACCATGTTAGCGCTTTGTCGGCTAGAGTGCAGGTGGCGTATTTCACGATTTTGTCGGTGGCACAGTCGCTGATGTCGATGACTGATTCCGTTTTCTCAATCCAGTGGACTAGGCCAACGGCCCCTTCAGTCCCGGTAAAGGTACTCGGTTTGCAGGCTTGGAATGTTTTGTATGAACACCCCTGTTGGGTATTGTTTGGGGTTTCGCTAATGACTGGAGTGGCTCCACTGTTGTTGGTCAGGTTTTCACGATTTCTGCTCGCCTCGTATTGTGCGATGGCTTCGGCCACGCGGCGTTCGATAATCTGTTCGGTTGTTTCTGGAGGCGGATGTGGAGTATTTCGTCGACTGTTTCGAGTATTTCTTTGTTTAGGCGGCATGCTGACGTTCTGCGATGAAAAGATGCAGAAGTCAATGCCAATGAAAAATATGTGAGGAATGAAGTTTCACATATTTCAAGTTTTCAAGTATCAAGAGAAATTGTCGAATCCCCGTCACGTATCTTACGACTATGAAACACCCATATGTACTTAGTATAATATAATCACGTTGGCCAGGCGTCATTATATGATGCTAACTACATACTTCTTTTCATCAACCGTTTAATCACGATCAGGTTCATATGAGATCAGAGTACAATGAACGAGTCGAATGTAGTGAACAGTTCACGCGTATCGAAGTATCGTAGCGATAGTTTAGATGTATGCAAATGTATGTATGCATGTACGTTCTAGCCAAGACTATAGTCTAGGTCTCTAGGTTTCTAAGTCACCTAAAGTTTCCTAGTTCGCTATAACCAATGGCTCTGATACCAATCTGTAACACCCCCAAATTCGTTTAGCGGAAGCGTTTTGTTTAAGTATGGGGTGTCACAATAATAAAGCATGCATACGTATCAGAGCTTATGATTACAACAGAACAATATATATTAAGATGCCAAAAGTGTTAATTACAAAGTTTACGATTCATCGAATCGTATAATTTAAAAGTAGTAAGTTTACAAAAGTAGATTTCTGAAATATGACCAAAACATTTCAGTTATACTAAAGAAATCCATATGTTTCCAAAAGTTGGCATCCTAAGCTTCAAGGGTCGCCTAATTCTCCATGTGTGTTGGCGATCTTACATGCGCAGCTAATTCCCTGAAAAACATAGTAAAAGTCAACAACTAGGTTGAGTGAATCCACAGGTGTAGTGTATTGTTGTTTCAAGTTTTGTAGTCCCATTTGTTGGACCAAATACGTTCATAAATAGTAATTGCCATAATAGTCGAATAATGTTTAGTGGAACGTCATCCAAAGTATAAGTTTAGTGGGTTGTTCGCCCAAAAGTTTCAGTTTATGTGGGATGTTGCCCATAAATAGTTGTGTTGGGACGTTACCCAAAATATATGTTTGAAAACGTGTTACTGTTCGTTCTCTAGTAGTTTTAAAGTTTGAGTCGGTCGTTCTCCGACTAGTTACCAAATGTACCGGTCGTTCTCCGGTAAGATACCAAGTTTAGCACCGGTCGTTCTCCGGCGAGATACATTGTTAGTACTGGTCGTTCTCCAGTAAGATACACTGTTAGTACCGGTCGTTCTCCGGTAAGATACCATGTTAGTGTCGGTCGTTCTCCGACAAGTTACCAATATGTACCGGTCGTTCTCCGGTAAGATACCAAATGTTTCACATAGTAATATTAGTTTTTGTATGGAAATATCATTCGTTTCAGACAGTTGTAGTAGTTGACCGAAGTCATAAGCTGTTTGTATAAATGTGCCAAAGGCAGTTATGTGATAGTTTGTACAACAGTTTAACAGTTCAAGTACTCTAATCGTTCGAGTAAACAGTATGATAAATAATCATATAGTAAAAGCAGTTATGGCAATCAGTAAATCAGTAAAGCAGTTGACTATGTTTTCCACCCCAAAAGTAGTTAAGAACAGTAAAAGTAGGGGCTGTGAACTCACCTGATGAGTTAAGTAGTTGTGCGAGTGCTAGCAACCTAAGCCCAAGTACAGTCCGAGATCTCCTAACGTCCTAAACGTATGAGATTTATAAGTATGTGGATGTCTATGTTAATCATCCATGCTAGTGTTCGTATAACCAAGTTATATTCAAGGTGTTTGTTAAATGTTTACTTTTATATTTCGTTGTTTGTGAAAATGTATACGACTCGTTGGTGATAGTTTGAAATCATAATTTCAATAAAATAGCGTGTTTGAAATGTTTGTAAAGTCCACATATAGTATCGTATGTAAGTATTCGTTATCGGTTAAGTTCGACACTTAGTGTATAAAGAGTTTGCAAAATTTCTGTTTTCTGCGACACAGTATGCGACACTAATGTGGTTATGCGACACAATGGTTGTGTCGCATAAGGGTACGACACAAGAGCTATGCGACACAATGGTTGTGTCGCATAGGCGATCGATGCTAATTCAATAGCGACACTAGCGTTGTGTCGTATGAAGTTTACGACACAAGGATGCGACACATGATACGACATAAGATGTGTCATAATATGGTTTATACGACACAACATGCGACACAATGGTTGTGTCGCATGGATGGTTTATGCGACACAATATGCGACACAGTTGTTGTGTCGCAAAGATGAACACCCAGACAGAACCCAGCGGCTGTCGCGATTTTCCGACCAAAAACCCGATTTTAACCCGTTTTCCGGCCATAAAACCTTGATTTCTTCCATTATATAGTTAAAACAAAGTTGTAGGTTCAATAATACACCCATATATTACATAAAAACGAGTAAATCTAAGTTTTTAGAAAATTCTTACAATTGCGAATCGGGACCGATTGAGGAAGAAGATGATGATACGGCTTTTGTTAATGTTGTTCCTTGCGTAATGGTGATTCCGAAAATGTAACTTTTGTTGATTGATTTGCGAATCCGAATTTTTGGTGTGGATTTGGTGGAGAGTGTTTGTAGGTGTTTTTGGTGAGGATGAAAATGAAATGAGAGGAAGAATGGGGATGGGAGGTGGTTTTGTTCCACTTTTCATCTCCCGTGTTTTTGTCCCGTGTTTGTTTACCCGATCGTTAAATGTTACATTATTTTAACTAGTATATTTTTAAATTACATATTTTATTATATTTTTAATTAGGATCTTTTTATGAGTTTAAATAAATTAAATTATAAGATTTTTAATCTTTGTTTTATTTTAAGTTTTACAAGTCAACGTTTTGCGTTATAATATGATATGTAAATATTATCGACATAATATTTATTCGTTACTACGTTATTTAATAATTTCGTTTTATTAAATAATTTTGTTCACCAACAGTCGTATGTTTTTGTCGCGTCTGTTTTCAAATTGTTCAGTACGTAATTACAACTAATTACGAATACGTAATACTACGCGTATTATCTAGTTGGGCTATGCTAGACTTACCTCTAAAATGTGTTGTGAATTCACTCAAGTAGGGAATTAGCCTAATAATGCAAGTGATTAACTTAATTAATCGTGTTTAAATTTGCGGGGTGTTACAATGCACTTGACGGAAGTTTATGATGTTGGTCCTTAACGTGGCTTGTTTTGATGGGGGAAAATATTTGGCCAAAAATTTGGTTGCTAATTCTACCCAAGAGGTTATAGAGTTAATCTCCAGTCCTTCGAACCAGGTTTGTGCATGAAGAGTGAGTGAATAGGGAAATAGGTATAGATAGACTATGTCCTGATTAACCCCAATCGGCTTAAAGGAGTTGGATAAGGAAATGAATTTTTCAAGGTGGGAGTTGGGATCATCATTTGGTAGGCCATGGAATTGACAGAGGTTTTGGACTAACTGAACAACATGTGGCTTTAATTCAAATGACGCTCTATCGGTTTCTGGATAGACAATTGGTCCTCCTCGACCTTCAATCAAGGGTTTAGAGTCTTCAGCGAGAGTTATACGTGTAGCTGTCATAGTCTCATTGGCAGGTGGTTGACTAGTTGAATGGATAGGGATAACGTAATTTCTAAAAGTAGTAAAAGGAAGGAAAAATAAAGAAAGACGTAGGGGTCTAAGGAGAAGAGTTAATCCTAAAGGTTCACTAGCGAGTAAGTTCATCTTGACGCCTATGGATCGTACAGTTGGTTCCCCGGCAGCGGCGCTAAAAACTTGATGCGCCCTCAGCGGTCGGTAAGGATTTTACCCCTTGTCGTTGAACCGGCTGCCGGAGGCGGCGATCAGTGGGTGTTTTAAATTAGTAATTGCGGGGCCTAAGTTTTCCCTAACAATGCTAATCCTAAGGGTGAGCAAGTGGTAGGTATGACCTAAAGTCGTTCTTCAAACCGACTGAATTGAAACTAAGGCGTGGCAGATGAGGGCATTCAAACTAGTGAAGGGTTTATAAAATAGTGAGAGAGTTTTGGTTTTTATATTAACTAACTTAGGCAAGTAAATAAATAAAAGCAAAATTAAAAAATAAAAGATAAAGCAGATAAAATAAAGATAATGTTTGCTGAGATTTCATTAATTAAGTTATGAGATGATATTTGGAGAAACTGTTTTGAAAAATATTAGTTAATTATCATTCTTGAATACTTGTATGTAAACACTAGATTTCCTACTAATTAAAATCCCATTAGCATGTCACACCGGGAGCTAGGTTATGGTAACATTACAAAGTATTTAGAATAATAAGCAAAATCTTAATTATGGTTTAATAATACTTTCATATGAATGGGAACAAAATCTTAAGGTACTAGACATAACTGAATCATATAACGATTCCTCGTCATCCTAACAGATTCGTATATTTAAAAAGTTCATTTATGACTTTAAACCAGCCCTTGCTTAAGACTACCCAATGAATCCCCTAATTATCCACAGCGTTCCTCACTTAAAGTGGTTCTGCCGCTTCAAACCTTGGCCATGTCTTGTCCTACGGTAATCCCCCATGTAGCCTTGCGGTTCCATAGTTTCATACCTTTGACAAATTATATTGACACAGATGACTGACTACCTTTTAATTGGACATCGTTAAAAAGGTGTTGTAATCACGTTTATTGGTGGAAAGGCGATAGATTAATTTGAAGTTTAAAAGTCTATTTAGAAAGGTTAATTAAACTAGGTTTCTCATTTTATATATATTAGTCCGTAATATAACTACCTTCGATCGTTACGCAGCTTCCACGTATTTGTACTACACCTAAAGTGTTTCCAACGCTATACTGCATAACAGTCGAATAGGGGCCGTCATATTACTTTGTAATATTGTACCGTTTCGTAATATGACTACCTTCGGTCGTTTCTCGACTTCCATACATTTGTACTCCACCTTGAAGTGTTTCCAGTACTATATCGAGTAACAATCGAATAGGGGCCGTCATATTACTTTACGATAATTAAGACCATTTATATTTTACTACTATGATGATCCTAAGGCAACAATCAAACAAGAACATGCAATAAGAAGATCAAAGCAATACTTCCGATCTTTAATATTTAATTATAAATCATCCCATAATTTACTAACTACATCGCAAACAAACACAACAAGCGTACTACTCTCTAATCATGGCAATAACTAAATCTAGCATAATCAATATAAACGTAATTAATTTAGATAGATAAGGATAGAAAGAACCAGGACTAAATGCGGGAGAAAGTAGACTTGAATTAATTGACACAATTCCAAGCTTACACCGAAGATTACAATGCGTTCTGTACTTGCCTTCTATTCTAAACAAGCTCCTAAACTAGCCTAAAACTAGTTTTTAGTAAGAAAATAGAAAGAAAGTAGAAGCAATATCTTCAGATAAGTATATTGTTCTAAGAATGGTGTGTGTAAAAATGAAGGCTTATGGCCTCTATTTATAGGTGAAATTCGGCTCACGTTAGCATCTTGAGGAGCTCACAATAGCAAAAGGTAAAAAAGGTGGTGGCAACCTGTACGGGAAGGTGGTGGCACGAGGTACGTAAAGTTGCGTAAAGGTGGTGCACGAGGTACGTAAAGTTGCGTAAAGGTCTAGCACCGGGTACACGCAAGGAGCAAAAAGCGAGATCCGTGCAGGGGGTGGCGGCCGGCGGTGGCTGTGTGGCTGGCCGGCGGTGGCTGGCACCCAGCCGCACCGGTTCGCCACCCTGCCTCACCGATCGATGCGTTGCTTAATTCGCGCGTATCTTCTTCGTTATGCGTCAGTTTGCGTTGATTCTTTTTGCGTTGGATTCGTAATTCAAAAACGAAGACTTTTATGAAAAGATATCCCAAAAATATGTCTCCCATCTTTGGATGTCTCGTACGAATCGTTTGGATCTTCCGGCGGGCGTAGAATCTTCATTCTTCATCCGTTTTTGTTGATTCTTCTTCTGTTGGATTCGTATTTTGAAAACGAACATCTTGGTTGAGATGGATGTTAATGATGGGCACTTTTGTATTGAAATCTCATTTTGATGCCTTGAATCTTCAAACGTGTGTGAAATCTTCTTTTTTCATCCGTTTTGCTTAATTTTCATCGTACAACCTTGTTTTGACCATCTTGGCATAATATCATTGATTTGTACTGTTTTTGAGTTTAAAATGCCAAGAATCGTTCCAGAATGAGAGAGATATCGGTAGTAAAAACGTGACTTTTTACGCGATATCAATAACATATGTGATAGCATCACTAACACATGTGTTACTCATCACTATCAATCTATCATATGTGTTAGTAATAACAAAATTACTGAAATCACATTTTTTTTTGCTACTAAGATTAAAACGTATATTACTGATATATAACACATGTGTTACCGTATGCTAACACATGTGTTATATATCCATAGTGTAATCCTACCCGGTGTTTTAATCTCATTTGAAACACACGGCATGATTTTTGGTGTAGCCATTGATTCTGTAATAATTTTGCATAAATATAAGATTCTTTATAACCAGTAACACATGTGATATTATATAGTAACATATGTGTTATTTATATATGTCATGTGTCCCAAATTTATCTGCTACCACATGTGTTAACGAAGTTTTAAAATAAATATATGAATTTTTTTCCCAACTCTTTTTGAGAAGTTTTAACAACAAAAACAAAACATATGACTTACATAGAAGACTGATATTCATTAGCTAGTAGTATCACATATGTTAGCACAATTATTGTGTATATATTCAATTGAAACAGAGTTTTGCGGTTGTCGTACAATTTCGCACGATTCTATTTTGCGTGTTTGGTTAAAATTGATCATTCAATCAGCAGAAATCATAATGCTATTGCAATTTCGTTAATCAATCGTAGATAGCAGTAGATTAATCGCCTTAAAATCGAGCAAAATTAGATCACAAAAACTCGTATTAACACAAAACCTAATCTAATAACATGTATAGTAGAAATCGATCGGTCAGTGTTTCAGTTGAAGAATTGCGAGTCGATTTAACGTTATTCGTACCTTGGATTCGATCTTCGTCGTGTCTGATTCGAGAGAAAACCCTTGCGCGATCGTGTTTGGCAATGTACGTACGTGTATGTATAACTCTGTATATATCTATCATATCTATATTTTTTCTATTTTTGTATTTTAGTATTAATTTAATTAGAATTAAATACAATGTAGGTAGACCAAAATACCCTTCCACCTCTAAATAAAATGGAGCATTCTGATTGGTTCCCACATTCTCACACAAAATGTCATTCTCATTTGAACCTCACCCTAAAATTGTATTCAACGTTGTCTGAAGACTTAATTAACGGCGTATTATATATATATATATATATATATATATATATATATATATATATATATATATTTGAATTTGTTAAATATGGTAATACATCAATGCACAATTGCACATCATTAATATCTGAGTAATTTTTATAGATGGTCCCTGTGATTTATATCATTTTACCAAACTTGTCTCCAAACTTTTTTTTTTCTAGGTTTTCAGTCCAATTACTTTACGTTTCGCTCGAAAATGGTCCCTCTTCAATTTAAAATGACCAAAATACCCTTTTTGTTGTTTTCTTTGATTTATTTAATTTTTAGTAATTTAAAAGATTATCAAAATACAAAATCGATTACCATATGTATGCCACCCACCTTCATTTACCTACACAATTCGTTTAGCACGATGTCTCCACCATTTCACATAAATTTGTTAAAACACTATTTTCTTAATTACTTTGTATCACCTTCCTCACCAAATTTTAACCCAGAAAAACACACAGCTTATTTGTAACAAATTAAAAAAAAATGGTAAATCTATGAATCTAAGAATTATGCAGAATCCGGCCACGAAGCAAGTAAAAATCCGATCAACACTAGCAGAGTACGGCCATTATTGTCTTCATTAGCCATGGATCTGTAAAAAGAAAGATAACAAAATCGAAATTGTGAATATGGAAAAACGGATTTGGGTGATGTGTGGCTTTAATGTGACGTTTTAGACTGCTGGACACTTGTATTGTGGTTTGATTTCACTTTGTGTGGTGGGTTTTTGTTGGTTTGGCGGGATTTTACTGTGCCTCGATTATACAGATGCATGTCGTGGTCTTATAGTTGGGAAAATATCCAATTATATAAAACAAGGTTTTGGTAATTCTATTTATCTAACTTCTCATTGCCTTGAGTTAGTTTTGCTGATGTGTCAATTCCTAGATTAATTTTCTCCTGTAATTTTTGAAGAGCAGTTCTTTTTATCTATCATGCCATAACTACCTTTTTCTTAAGTTAATCCTCAAAACTGCTTCCCCTCTTACATATGCGTGTTTTAATTTCTCCCTCGATCTTATATTGATCAAAATCTATCTTCCATTGTTAACTAAGTTGTTAGTTCATAAGGCCAACTTTGTCAATCGCAACCACAATATCTATGGCAAAAATGGAAATTCAGAAGTTCTGAAGACTCGTTGCAATTCCATCCGTAATCTTTGTTGATTTTCCATATGTGTTATTTTAAGTTTTGGCATTGATCTCACTCAGAATTGTGGAAGCACACTCAATAATAATCACTATATTGTAAGACAGTTTTTGTTTATGATTGTAATGTTTGTGGTAGTTTCAATTCATGTCATAGGTTTCTAATTAAAATTCCTTGCAACGTTACTTTGTTTGTATGCAGCAAGTGTTTGATGAAATTACTACGCAAACCGTTAGGTTGAAATATGTGATTCCAATAACTATAATGAATTTATTAGTTTATGACTTCCATTATTGTTTTAATTTATTGAATTAAACAAAACAATTTACAAGGCTCGAAGGCAGTCTGCCTTTATGTATTAAGATCACATTTTAGGCAACTTTTGTCATGTTATACATTAGATCCTTTTTCATTTTTACGATTAAGTTTAGGGTTTTTGGAAAGTATAATCCCCAACTACTAGATGTTTATGATTGGATGTTATTTGTTATCTGTTAAGAGTTTAGTGTTTAGCTTTTAGAAGCATATGTATCAAGAGTTTAGTGTTTAGCGTTTTAAAAAGGTTGTGTGTATGACTTTTACAAGAATTTTGTGTATAGCATTTCAAAGAATTTTGTGTTAATTTTTGATAAAAGGGTTTTATTCTTAGATTTTTAGAATCAGAAGGTTACGTGTTTAACTTCAAAGGGGTCAATAATGTTTATATTTTTATAAAAATTAAGTTTACCTTTCTAATAAGTTTATGTGTCAAGAGTTTAGCTTTCTATAAGAGTAATGTGTTAAACTTTTAGATACGTTATGTGATTAGCTTTTAATAGAATTATATAGATTCTAGAATGGTTTTACGTCAAGGGTTATTATTGTTTATTTCTTTTAAGGGTTCTTTTCTCAACTTTTCAAAGGGTTGTGTATTTAGCTTTTTAAAAGAGTTTTATCTTTAGATTTTTAGAAATGCTTATGCGTCAAAAGTTTAATATCTAGCCTTTATATGATCTCATTTTAGCTTTAAAAATATATAATAATGTGTTTATGCTTTTAGAGGAGTTATATGTTTAGATTTCTTAAAAAGTAATCCATGTCAAGGGTTTAGCAATTAACATTTTAGAATGGTTGTGTCTTTAGCTTTAAGGTGGTTTCCATATAATTAACTTTTTTAAAGGATTATGTATTTAGCATATAAAAAAAATTCGGTACAAAAATCAAACCGGTCTAAAACCCTGGGCGACTTGGAGGTTATTTTAGAAGTTAGAAGGGTCCCCTAACAGTAACACCACTTAACATAGCGATCGATGATCCATTCATCAAAAAACATTACATTTTTCGGTTGATTTATACTTCGAGTCTTCTTCGTATTTACTTAATTGATGTGAACTCTACTTGTACGTGATTGCTTTTATCATTAGTGTTTAATTATTGTTTGCCACAATTATTTGTTACCTTAAATTATGTTTAATCGAAGATCCATGATCAATTGAGTTTGTGTATGTAATTCTTATTCATGAGCTTTTACCTATATATACATTTAGCAAGGCAAACCGAAACTATTCAAAGAAAAGTTGATGAATAGTCATTTCATAAAATATTAAATTTAATTAATAAATATGCATATTACCTATATATACATTTAGCAAGGCTAAATGGAACTATTCAAAGAATAGTTGATGAATAGTCATTTCATAAAATATTAAATCACTACTACAAAAATGCACATTACGGGCGGGGAAAAAGCCCATTACGGGCGGTGAACCGCCCGTCATCAATGCGAGCGATGCTTAAAATAAAAACTTATTTCGAGGCGGGGAAAACACCGCCTTAATAATATTGTTTTACGGCGGTTCTAAACTTTACGAGCGGTTTATGTTTGTCTTATTAAATGTCATTTAAGGGCGGGTAGTTTATCTAATTAAAGGCGGTACGTTTTGTAAGGTTGGGCCAGATTTTAAATGTATAGTTAGGCGGTTTATGTTGTAGTTCATGGCTGTGAATTTTTTTTTTATTTATAAATATTAATTATTTTACTTAATTGATAAGGCGGTATATGAGAACCGCTTTTAGTAATAAAAAAATAGATTATTTAATAAATTATTTAAAATTGAATATATTTTTTAGTTTATTTTGGCGGGGACCGATAACCGCTTAAAGTCCCTGAATATAATAATAATAATATATATATATATATATATATATATATATATATATATATATATATATATATATATATATATATATATAAATGCAACAAACATATATCAACCAATATTGTATAAACCTAAAAAATACATATTAATACTTAGTATCAGGTTCATCTAACTATCCAAACGATCATGAGTTCGAGTACATGACAGGTAATCATCTGAAAACCTTCTAATGCTGTGACAAACTGAAACGCCCGAAATTTTTTTTTTTTTTTTTTTTTTTTTTTATGAACAATACACTTTCAGATTTATAATAATGATACCTGTACTTATAATAACACTACAATGGTCCCAGAATTTACAAATAAGAAAATTCCTGAAAAACAGGCAGTACCCGCCGGGTACCACCTTTACCCGCCGGGTAAACGGGAGGACCCGCCGGGTCACCTATAGAATCCGCCGGTTGATTTAATGTTTTGGTAACAGAAACTATTCGTTCATTTAAAGGATATATCAGCCGCCGGGTCGGGTTCTCACCCGCCGGCTCGTTCATATTCGAAAGGTACCCGCCGGGTACAGGGGTTACCCGCCGGGTAAACCCCCTGCACAGCAGGTCCTGAACCTGTTTAGCTTATGACCAAAACACAAATTTCAAATCATCATATCTTTTAACTCAGACATTATTAAGACTTGAAATTTGGTACACACTTTCACAATAACATTATCTAACTTTCACTTTAGACACTTTCGCAATTTCTCACAAAATGACCATAATGACCTTATAACCAATTTTCGACACTTTTAGTGAACAACTTAAATTTTGTTCTACTTCAATTCAGGTCATATACATTTAGGCACTTTTTCATCATGTAATAATAGACTTAAGGCAATTGACCAAAGTTTCATAACTCTAGCCATTCACCTTTTAATCCTTTGGATCAATTCCGATCCATTTTGACACTTTTATCCAATTATGACCCAATTAGACACCCTTTTGACCCGTTCCTCTTTTTACCATACCTTGACACCATAACGACTCTATTTAACCCTATATACAAGATACAACTTAAAATCAACCGGATTACTTAATTTCCATAAGATTTCTTTACTTTAACCATAGTAATATTTACATCCATATATTTATAAGTTCACAAGTTCATAACACATAACGATTCGACCCGACACTAGAGTTGACCTTCAAAGTCAACCATCCGATAAACTATACATATATTGCTTAACATTCAAAAACCTTAGTTTGAGGGCGTATTATACAAGTTCATCAAAACGATACCAAAAGAGAAGGCTTGCACTTACAACTTGCAAACCAATCCACGCTATTCTTTCTTGATTTCCTTATCTTTTCCTTTCGAAGTATTACCTACAATACATTTAAATGATACGAAATAAGCATAAAATGCTTAGTGAATACATAGGAAATCAACTAAGCAATGCAATCACATAAAAATTCTTAAACTATCAAATAGCAAATATAGATAGTAATAGATACCAATTGGATCCGCGGCCCATAAGATACAATTGTGCAATGCACATATTTCGTATTAGTTATTATTTCGTAATCATAACTCTACACTTTATCATCCAATTACATGAACACAATAATGATAACAATAACATGATTATGTGAAATCTCTTGTTCTTAAACAATCCGAAATCACATAACCTTCACCTAATTGATTCACAATGTACTCACCTTAGTCTTGGATGATGAATTCACTTAGCAAAGATTATAATTATTCCAATCCTTTATCACCTATACACATGATACATAATAACACATTTAGATTCTAAAATTCATTACAACTAGTTAGCAAATCACAATTCTTTCTCCCCCACTTTGATTAGTTCTAATAATCACTAATCAAAGTTCTTAACTAATTGATTTCTTATTAACATAACCTATTAATACTCCCATCATCATAATTAACTACTTATAATATTCATAAACTCAATTCAAGAGGATTTTAGCAAAACCCCTTAATTTCACCAAGAACACTAATGGTGAATTCATCACTTCCAGAGATTAGAAGGGTTAATACTAGTGATAATCATTCTAATAAACACCAATTGAGTCAATTTCATAATCTAATTTAACCCAATTGATGAAAATCTCCAAAACCCTTTAACCACTTAAACCCTAGATTATGATTTAAGAAGGAAAATACTTACAAAAGAGTTAGAGATGATACTAACGATGATTTCTTGAAGATTCTGAGCTTAATCACAAGTTGGAAGAAGAAGATTCATGGTGATGATGATTCTGGCGTTTTTGGTTCCTCATAGAGTAATTGTCTGGAGAGTTTTAGAAGAAGTAAGAATTATGTACGTATATTACATATTTATCCCATTCTTTTATTTAATTTACAGTCTAAAACTGTGAAATTCGATTGCGTTTTGTATCATATCTTTTTATTTACTTAATATTATTTTATAAGATGTATATTTCTGGATACACTAAAATAATACCTCGAATATTGGGGTGTTACAAGTCTCCCCCACTTATTCAGTTCGTGTCCTCACGAACCATTCATGATGTACTGCAGGGTAGTACACCATCATCCACTCTTCAGGTTCCCAAGTAAATTCAGAACCTTTACGATGTCGCCATTGAACTTTAACAATAGAAACCGTCTTATTACGTAATTGTTTAACTTTTTGATCAAGAATTTGGACGGGTTCTTCAACATAATTCAACTTCTCATTTATTTGGATTTCAGGAAGAGATACATAAGAGGCTTCGTCAACAAGGCATTTTCGAAGCTGTGACACGTGAAATGTATCATGAATACCACTAAGCTCATCCGGTAATTGTAACCGATAAGCTACACGACCAACACGATCGAGTATTTCGAAAGGTCCAATATATCTTGGACTTAACTTTCCTCTCTTTCGAAAACAAATGATACCCTTCCAAGGAGAAACTTTTAACATTACTTTATCACCAACTTGGAATTCTATTGGTCGTCTACGTTTATCAGCATAAGATTTCTGTCGGTCTTGAGCCATTTTTAACCTTTCACGAATTTGATCAATCTTTTCAGTAGTCATTTGAACTACATCAGTACTGGCTAACTCACGTTGACCGACTTCTCCCCAACAAATGGGAGTACGACACTTTCGACCATAAAGCATTTGATATGGTGGCATTTTTATAGAAGAATGGTAACTGTTATTATATGAAAATTCTACCAATGGAAGATGAGAATCCCAGCTACCACCAAAATCAATGACACATGCTCGCAGCATATCCTCTAGAGTTTGAATAGTACGTTCACTTTGTCCATCCGTTTGAGGATGAAAAGCCGTACTAATGTGTAATTGAGTATCCAGATCTTCTTGAAATTTCTTCCAGAATCGAGAGGTAAAACGAGTATCCCTATCAGAAACAATAGAAACTGGTACTCCATGACGAGCAACAACTTCACGAATATAGATTTCTGCTAATACTTCAGAAGATGATGCTTCCTTGATAGGTATGAAAAGAGCACTTTTTGTTAAACGGTCCACAATCACCCAAATGGCATCATGCTGTCGAGGAGTTCTCGGCAGCTTTGTAACAAAATCCATGGTGATGTGTTCCCATTTCCAGACTGGAATATCCAATGGCTGGAGTTTTCCATATGGTTGTTGGTGTTCAGCTTTTACTTGCAGACAAGTGAGACAATTTTGAACATATTTAATGATATCACGCTTCATACCAGGCCACCAATAATCATATTTCAGATCACGATACATTTTGGTGGCACCTGGATGAACAGAATATTTCGATTTATGGGCTTCATTCAACAACAATTTCTTTACATCACTCGTTACTGGTATCCAAATTCTATCATAACGGGTTTTCAAGCCTCGAGAATCATCAACTAATTCAGAGATTTGACCCTTTAAACGTTGTTTATTCAGGTCATTAGAAGATAATGCATCGATTTGAGCAGCTTTTATAGAATCAAACAGCTGAGGAGATACAATCATACTAAAAGATTTCACAGAAAGAATACAATGAGTAGCCTTTCTGCTAAGAGCATCAGCTACAACATTGGCTTTACCAGGATGGTAAAGAATGTCACAGTCGTAATCTTTGACCAGATCGAGCCACCTTCTTTGCCGATTATTCAAATCCCGCTGATCAAAGAAATATTTCAAGCTTTTGTGGTCCGTATAAATGGTAGACTTGACTCCATATAAATAATGTAGCCAAATCTTCAATGCAAAGACCACTGCTGCTAATTCAAGATCGTGAGTAGGATAGTTTTGTTCATGAGATTTAAGTTGACGCGAAGCATAAGCTATAACCTTCCCACGTTGCATTAATACACAACCCAAGCCCAGCTTAGAAGCATCACAATAAACCACCATATCCTTATTACCTTCCGGTAAAACAAGGATAGGAGCCTGACTGAGCTTTTCCTTCAACAATTGAAACGCTTTAGTTTGTTCTTCACCCCATTTCCAAGATACACTTTTTCGAGTCAATTGAGTCAACGGGGTAGCAATTTTAGAAAAATCTTGAATAAAACGACGATAGTAACCCGCAAGACCAAGAAAACTTCTGACCTCAGTGGGGCTTGAAGGAGAATCCCACTTAAGAACTGCAACAACTTTAGATGGATCAACTTGAATACCATGGACATTAATCACATGTCCAAGAAACTGAACTTCACGTAACCAAAATTCACACTTGGAAAATTTAGCATAAAGCTTTTCATGTCGAAGCATTTCCAGAACTTGTCTCAAATGAATTGAATGATCACTCTCACTTTTAGAATAAATGAGAATGTCATCAATAAAAACAATCACAAACTTATCCAGCATAGGACGACATACACGGTTCATTAAGTCCATAAATGCAGCTGGAGCATTGGTTAAACCGAATGGCATGACAACGAATTCATAGTGACCATAACGAGTTCGAAAAGCAGTTTTAGAAATATCTTCTTCCTTTACCTTCAACTGATGGTAACCAGATCGAAGATCGATTTTTGAAAAGAAACTGGCACCTTGCAGTTGATCAAATAAATCATCGATTCTAGGTAAAGGATAACGATTCTTAATGGTCACTTTGTTTAATTCACGATAATCGATACACATTCTGAGTGATCCATCTTTCTTTTTGACAAATAATACTGGAGCTCCCCAAGGCGAACTGCTAGGACGAATAAAACCTTTATCAAGGAGTTCCTGCAGTTGATTCATCATTTCTTGCATTTCAGTCGGAGCTAACCGATATGGGGTTTTAGCAATTGGAACAGCTCCAGGCATTAAATCAATTCTAAACTCCACTTGTCGCTCCGGAGGAAGACCAGGGAGTTCGTCAGGAAATACATCCGAGAATTCATTAACAATAGGGATATCAGAAAGAACAGCAACAGATTTAGAGTTATCAACCACGTGTGCCAAAAAGGCCCGACACCCGTGTGACAACAATCTCTTAGCTCGTGCATATGTGCATACAGGAATAGTTCGATTGATACGTTCACCATAAACAGTTATTTCCTGTCCGCTAGGTGCTTTCAAGAAAATAACTTTTTCATGACAATTGATTACACATTTATTTCGTCCTAACCAATCCATTCCTATTACTTTGTTGAACTCCCCCATTTGCATTGGGATTAGATCAACATTAAATTTCTCACTCCCTATTTCGATAACACATCCCCTATATACATCAGAAACTATTACTAGCTTATTATCAGCTATTTCAACTTCTAAGGGATGATCCAATTTAGATACAGGAATATGCAAACAATTACAAAATGAAAGAGATACAAAGGATCTGGAAGCTCCGGAATCAAACAAAACATGGGCAGGTATAGAATTTATAATAAAGGTACCTGTCACCACATCATGTGATTCCTTAGCCTCCTCTGCTGTAATTTGAAAAGCACGAGGTTTGGCTCCTGATCCAGTAGTGGTCCCTTTCTTCTCAGAATCTTTCCTTTGTTGTTGCTGCTTTCTCTGCTCTTCTTTCTTAACGGGACAATCTGCCTGAATATGATCACTTTTGAAGCAGGTATAACATAAACGGAAAGGACTAGGGCAATCCGGTGCCATATGTCCAGGCCTTCCACATTTGAAACATTTACAATCGCCCAAATGTTTCTTTCCACATTTATTACATAAGGGCCACTCACGAAAATGAGTTTGAGATTGTTGTTGAGATTTCTGTGATGATTGTTGAGATGGTGATTTCGAATCAGTTCTGGTTTTCTTAAACGATGGTGATTGAGATGAAGTAGATTGTTCAGCTTTTCTTTTACTAGCATACTCAGCACGCTTGGCTAGTAAATCTTTTTCTCTGACTAAAGCTCGATTCAATATAGTTGGAATATCCTTATAGAATGACTGATCAATAGTTTCACGGATTTCAAGATTCAGATGGCGATAGAAATGATCAGTCAACAATTTCTGATTAGAAGTATATTCCGGACAGAAACGAGATTTTTCATGGAAAGATTTAGAATACTCGGCTACAGACATTTTCCCTTGCTCAATAGAAAGAAATTCACCTTTCAGTTTCTCCATTTCCGCGGGTGGTGAATATTCGCTTTTGAACATTTCTTTGAACATGTCCCAAGAAAATTTGGAAGCTGTCTCGAAACCATATGCATCAGTCTTTGAATTCCACCATTCATGAGCACCACCTTTGAGTTGGTGTGCCGCGAATAACACTCTCAAATCATCGGGACATTTGGATAACATAAACGTTTCTTCTATTCTACTTAACCACCTAAGACTAGCAACGGGATTAAGTTCACCATCAAATTCTGGTGGTTTACAGCTTGAGAATTTCTTAAAGTCATAGCTTTCAACCGACCCTTGAGCAGTCAAGAGTCCTGCAGTAACTGGAGGATTCGTCAAGATAGGATGTTGTTGTTCGAATTCTTTTAATTTATCACTCATTACTGCATTAACTTTAGAAGTCACTATGTTATCTACTTCGGCAATTATTGTTGGGCCAAACTCTTTAAGGGCTTGCCCAACGATTTGTTTAATCGTTGCCTCATCATCAGGATTTAGACTCCTATCACCTTGGTCCATTGATTCCATTTACTACAGAGATTAACAATTTAATCAACATATTCCAAATTTCGTATATTAATAGAAGTCTAAGCAATCCTATACAACCATTAAGAACAATCATTCACCAAAGCTATTTTACATTCAAGGGTTTTGAATCACCCATGTGCAATAGTATAATACAACTAAGTTGGCCAGACATAGACATATTATACTAATCACACACTTCTATTCAATTTTCTTGAACGTATCCAATCACAGCAACAATTGTCCTTAAGGTTTAACATAATTTCACATAAAAGATTCTTACAAAAATACAATAAGAAACATAATAATAGATTCACAATAGTTTAAGATTATGCAATCCTAATGTGGATTACGTAATTCTCTTAAACTATCGCTCTGATACCAACTTGAAACGCCCGAAATTTTTTTTTTTTTTTTTTTTTTTTTTTTTTTTTTTATGAACAATACACTTTCAGATTTATAATAATGATACCTGTACTTATAATAACACTACAATGGTCCCAGAATTTACAAATAAGAAAATTCCTGAAAAACAGGCAGTACCCGCCGGGTACCACCTTTACCCGCCGGGTAAACGGGAGGACCCGCCGGGTCACCTATAGAATCCGCCGGTTGATTTAATGTTTTGGTAACAGAAACTATTCGTTCATTTAAAGGATATATCAGCCGCCGGGTCGGGTTCTCACCCGCCGGCTCGTTCATATTCGAAAGGTACCCGCCGGGTACAGGGGTTACCCGCCGGGTAAACCCCCTGCACAGCAGGTCCTGAACCTGTTTAGCTTATGACCAAAACACAAATTTCAAATCATCATATCTTTTAACTCAGACATTATTAAGACTTGAAATTTGGTACACACTTTCACAATAACATTATCTAACTTTCACTTTAGACACTTTCGCAATTTCTCACAAAATGACCATAATGACCTTATAACCAATTTTCGACACTTTTAGTGAACAACTTAAATTTTGTTCTACTCCAATTCAGGTCATATACATTTAGGCACTTTTTCATCATGTAATAATAGACTTAAGGCAATTGACCAAAGTTTCATAACTCTAGCCATTCACCTTTTAATCCTTTGGATCAATTCCGATCCATTTTGACACTTTTATCCAATTATGACCCAATTAGACACCCTTTTGACCCGTTCCTCTTTTTACCATACCTTGACACCATAACGACTCTATTTAACCCTATATACAAGATACAACTTAAAATCAACCGGATTACTTAATTTCCATAAGATTTCTTTACTTTAACCATAGTAATATTTACATCCATATATTTATAAGTTCACAAGTTCATAACACATAACGATTCGACCCGACACTAGAGTTGACCTTCAAAGTCAACCATCCGATAAACTATACATATATTGCTTAACATTCAAAAACCTTAGTTTGAGGGCGTATTATACAAGTTCATCAAAACGATACCAAAAGAGAAGGCTTGCACTTACAACTTGCAAACCAATCCACGCTATTCTTTCTTGATTTCCTTATCTTTTCCTTTCGAAGTATTACCTACAATACATTTAAATGATACGAAATAAGCATAAAATGCTTAGTGAATACATAGGAAATCAACTAAGCAATGCAATCACATAAAAATTCTTAAACTATCAAATAGCAAATATAGATAGTAATAGATACCAATTGGATCCGCGGCCCATAAGATACAATTGTGCAATGCACATATTTCGTATTAGTTATTATTTCGTAATCATAACTCTACACTTTATCATCCAATTACATGAACACAATAATGATAACAATAACATGATTATGTGAAATCTCTTGTTCTTAAACAATCCGAAATCACATAACCTTCACCTAATTGATTCACAATGTACTCACCTTAGTCTTGGATGATGAATTCACTTAGCAAAGATTATAATTATTCCAATCCTTTATCACCTATACACATGATACATAATAACACATTTAGATTCTAAAATTCATTACAACTAGTTAGCAAATCACAATTCTTTCTCCCCCACTTTGATTAGTTCTAATAATCACTAATCAAAGTTCTTAACTAATTGATTTCTTATTAACATAACCTATTAATACTCCCATCATCATAATTAACTACTTATAATATTCATAAACTCAATTCAAGAGGATTTTAGCAAAACCCCTTAATTTCACCAAGAACACTAATGGTGAATTCATCACTTCCAGAGATTAGAAGGGTTAATACTAGTGATAATCATTCTAATAAACACCAATTGAGTCAATTTCATAATCTAATTTAACCCAATTGATGAAAATCTCCAAAACCCTTTAACCACTTAAACCCTAGATTATGATTTAAGAAGGAAAATACTTACAAAAGAGTTAGAGATGATACTAACGATGATTTCTTGAAGATTCTGAGCTTAATCACAAGTTGGAAGAAGAAGATTCATGGTGATGATGATTCTGGCGTTTTTGGTTCCTCATAGAGTAATTGTCTGGAGAGTTTTAGAAGAAGTAAGAATTATGTACGTATATTACATATTTATCCCATTCTTTTATTTAATTTACAGTCTAAAACTGTGAAATTCGATTGCGTTTTGTATCATATCTTTTTATTTACTTAATATTATTTTATAAGATGTATATTTCTGGATACACTAAAATAATACCTCGAATATTGGGGTGTTACACAAACCGTATCCTCCATGTCCATGTAGGTGTAACTCTCCTTGTCTCTCCATATCTATAAACCAAATTCAATTAACAAGCTAAGTAACTTAGAACATACAACAAGAAAATTTATTACAATTTATCAAATTTGTGATTGTGAACACTTACTTCAGTTGGGCAGCTTGCTTGGTTAGTCATCATCATGATGAACATATTCTTCATAACGTAGTAACCAGATTCTCAATTTGAACATTGTTGTGGAGAGTTCACCATATTCCAATTCCAGCTCCCGAGATCACACCTAAAAATAAAATATTATTAACTACATTTTATCTTAAAATAATATACATACCGAGAAACTCTTACTCTTCCAACCGAGCAACAAATGGATAATCATTCTTAGTTCTTGAACCCATCATTGAATCTAAGATGTAGCCCGTACACTTGACATTGTCGAGAATGAAGAGGATCCACCGAGTATTCCTAATTAAAGAAAATTTTAGATATATATTATTGTAGATAAATTAAGTAGTTATAGTTAAAACCATAAAGCATATAACCATATATATACACACATTGGTATAAAACCTACCACCTGTGATTATAAGGAGCCATGAAGAACTGTTTGTCAGTGTGGTGGAGAAACTGAGATCTGATGTGATCGGTAAGAACAGTCATGTCACGAGCATCTTGTTCGCAATACAATGATTGGCACATAGCAGGATGTAGGAATGCACATCTGTTTGGAAGTGACTGCCCCTCTCTATTGACCCATAAGTCCCTAAAATTAAAATTATGATAAAATAGTAGAGGTAAGAAATCACACGAATATAATAATATATATATTACACATTTTAGTTTTTACAAACCATTATTATAG
Organism: Helichrysum umbraculigerum; assembly: GCA_949592205.1. Taxonomy (NCBI): domain Eukaryota; kingdom Viridiplantae; phylum Streptophyta; class Magnoliopsida; order Asterales; family Asteraceae; genus Helichrysum; species Helichrysum umbraculigerum. The sequence continues at coordinate 123,854,620 of CATIUR010000001.1, read as the reverse complement.
AACTTACATCGTCCACCAACACATAATGGAGATATCGATATAATCATTCGTCAGCCATCCTAGCACCGCATAGTAATCAATCCATTCTACACACGGACCAACAAAACCCGGATACATCCCATTTGGCGATATAATTTTGATCAGACCGTCCTTGTCTGCAAAGTGGTTGGTGAAACGGACACCCAGCTCTCTAATTCTTAAAGGTCCAGTCATTAGCTTATCCTCCAAACGTGTAAACTCGTTAGATGGCTCCGGTTGTGATGGAGTTGGGGGTACAACCTACATTAACAAAACACTGATAAACCCATTACCGAATGCCTGAGTGATAGAGTTGAGTGGCGACATGTCATCACCAAGCAAGAAAAAAGTTAACTAAAAAAATATGACATTTAAATCACACACAAATTGATCCAGATTAAATTTTACTTGACTTTATCGCTTGGCGTGGCCACTGAATAACTTCCTTTCTTGCATCTCTTAAATATTTTATGTCGTATCTTTCAATTGGGATCGGTAATCCATCACAACCGTCCTCAACGGTATCTACTTGTACACAGACATATTCAGGCTGTAGTCCTTCCTTCTCACTAGGGTGTGTCATCCCTCTCGCCCATCTAACGAGGTAGTCCCCATATGGCTTCATAAGTTGACATGGTACGGATAGCTATATACATTTTTTTAGCAAAAGCAGACTATTACCATTAGAAATGAAATAGAGTACAAGTACTAACATGACCAACCAGAAGACCGGTATAGCAGCAGCAACACTCTAGTCTGGTGTGCGCAAAATGTAACAAACTATAGTCTGAGTGTCTGCCATTCGTAGTAAACGAACTATTCGAATTTATATTGTAAACCGTACAAAACCAGCCCAAAACCCGATAAGTCATCCCCAACCCGACCAGAAAAGTTTGGGGTGCGGGGATCCCCATCGGGTTCAGGTCTTCTTGTCATATCCCTAATTACAAGTTAGAAGTTTTCAATGGAATTTACCTCGTAATCATCAGACCCATCCGGCTCTCCACCACCTCGGTCCATGGCTACTTCAACCGCCTGTATATGGCGTTGTTGTTCTTCGATTGTGGACGTTAAAAAGACTCAACCTTGCACTTCTTGTTTCCATCAATACTTCGCATAAATGTAGATGTGTATAATTTAAGTATGCAAATTTAGCACTAAAGAATAATACCTAAAGGATTAATCAATCGGTCGGACTTTATTAGTGTCTGTGGGTTTGTTTAAGTATATATTTAAGTATGCAAATCAAGCAGTGAAAGATAATACCTCAAACGATAGCTCAATCGGTCGGACATTAAACCGTAATTTTGGGTGTCGTTGTTTATCGCCAAAGTCGTCAATTGTGTGTAATGTGGAGATGAAAGTCTTATATAGTAATCGATAATGAAAAACTGGCTAAAACTCTCAAAGTAAGAAAAAAACAATAATACGGCGGTTCTAGTCAGAACCGCTTGACTTTGAATTTTGCCAAAAGTTAAAGGCTCAAATATTTTCATTTTGGCGGGATATGAAAAAGTCAAAATTACTTAATATAATATTTAAATTAATATAGATATAGATGTATTCTTATTTATAATAAGGGTATGTACGTAGTATTATTTATATACATATATACATACATGTCATGCGTACATACATACATACATACATACATACATACATGTAGACATACATACATATATACATACATGCGTAACTGCGTACATATATACATGTAGATATACATACATATACATAGAGACATATATAAATATATATATATATATATATATATATATATATATATATATATATATGATGCATACATATATACATACATACATACATGCGTACATACATACATGCGTACTTACATGGAAATATTATAAATAAGTCAAGGGTAATATTGTCTTTTCTATGTGTTGAGTACCAAATTAAGATATGGTGGAGATGCATTATACTAGCACAATACCCGCGTAATGCAGCGGTGAATTGAAAGTGGTAATGATGGATGGTAATGTCCACATTATTATTTTGGGATATCCATTATAAGTATCTACTTTGATATTTAACCAATAAAAAAGACTTTAATGGCTAGAGTTAATATTTTGTCACACCCCGTCTAAAGCGGAAACAACGGGGTATAACGGTGATAAGATCATAACACATCATTATAAAGAATTCTATATGAAATACAATATCCAATGTGTCATGATGCCAATAACATGAATAACGGTTCATGTCGTGCATACATTTCAACAATGAATTCAAAAGCTTACAAACAAACGTTGTACAATGTTAAGGCAAAACAAGCCTTCACAAACAACCTTAATGATGTACCACAAGTCTTGAATAACTCTTAATGCAACCCTAAAGGTCCACTAAGTTATCTTGTCCACTGCTTTAAATCCACTAGTATAACCTGAAAAGATATGCTCAAAAACGTCAACACGAATGTTGGTGAGTTTTGTAGGTTTGAAACCAGACACCATAAAAATAAACATTTTGCTGTGATAATGATAAGTTAGGACAATGCAATAGAAATGTACACAAATGTGAAATAATGCAGCCAATATATCTCAATGTACGGCAATTACCTCACAAGGAAGTAAAGCACGAATGTAAGCAACAATCCCAATGTACGGCAAATACTCCACAAGGGAGTACAGCACGAATGTAAACAACAGATCTCAATGTACGGCAAATACTCCACAAGGAAGTACAGCACGGATGTAAGCAACAAATCTCAATGTACGGCAAATACCCCACAAGGAAGTACAGCACGGATGTAAGCAACAAGTCTCAATGCATATAAGTCACATAGTGTCACACATTTCAAGCATATGTCCAAAAATAGAAATGAATACGTTCACAGCATAAAACAGTTGGTAAAACATGTGAGCATACTTTTCCCCCAATGTAAAAATATGTAAATGAAAACGGGGCCACGAAAACTCACCTCAAGAAATGATGTAAGTATCGCCCTTAAGTGTAATCCACTAAGCCACTCGCAATCTACAATGTCATAATGCATATGGGTTACAACCTAGACATAACTAGGTCATTCCATTGTATCTCAAGTCCAAAACACATTCACTAAGTCTCCTCACAACTCAAACTAGTGTATCATCGCAAGAACCAACCTAAAATGAAAAACTCAGATTCTGTCCGGAAGTTTAGTTCCAATTTACAAATTTTTAAATATTACTTAATCAAATCATTTGACTCTACAAATTTTACCAGTGACACTTCAATGTGTTAAGAACAACATGTAATTTTTCCAGAATTTATCTCAGTATTTTACTATTTTTAAAAATTCACTAAAACAATCTGCTCAGAAACTAAAATGACTTATGAGTATACAAAAGTTACAATTTATTTAAAATACTTAAAAACTTACAAAGACTATGATATTTTTACAGAAAATTTTTGACACTTTAAAATTACTCCAGTAAAAATTTCAAGACTCAATTCTTATTTTGACATACGTTTCAAAAATCGACAACTCAACCGAAATCAGGAACCGAAAAACTCAGATTTGACACTCAATCTTGTAAAATTATTTTAACTGACTTATACTCAACATTTAGCCATGAAACTGATGCCATTTGAAAGAAGACTCAAAATACTTATGTTTAGACTACTTTTTCATCAAAAACCATTGTGATATGACCAAGTTACAAGCTTCCCAATCCGAACAAAATTCCTGATCAGATTAGGGTTTATAGGTAATCAACCCTAATCACATATATGAACAATCCAAACCGCAACCATAATCAAAATCCTCAATTCTACCAACTTATATACTGATTTTATTAATATCCAAACGATTTTATGTACCCGGAATACAATGGAATCAAACCAAAAACAAAACCGACAATACGAAACTAATCGAATATACGTAATTGAATGATTCGAAAAGAGTTATACCAACAAACGGGAATCCGCACGATAGAAACCTCTTAGAATCTGTAAATAAACATCATGACATGAGGATTCATACATCATGCACCAAGAACGCAAAGAAAACGAAGGATTGGAACATGAATCTTACCGAAACACATGAATAAATAATCTCTCGATCAATAGAATGATGTAGAAGTAATGAGATTGAGTTCTTGAACTTTGAAGATCGAAAGTTTACTGAGAAATATGCTCCAAGTAATCAGAATACGGCTGTAGGTTTGTAGAATACGTTTTAGGGTTTTAAAATTCGTTTATATACCAACAACTAAAAGTTTCAGAAAATTCGTATTACACTGCAGCAGTTTACAAAACAATTTTTATAAAATAATCTGCTTCGTTTTAGAGGCCGAAACCTCTCGAATTTAGGTAAAACATCGAAATCTACAACTTTTTAGTTTTGGCCGAAGCCTGAAAATGGCTCTAAGTAGGTCAAAACGGCCTCGGAAGTTGACTGCGATTTTGGGACAGAATGTGTGAATTTTTTTTTGTGATTAAAAAGTTTTAGGGTTAGGTTTAGGGTTATATTTATAGTCTAGGATTAGTTGGTTTTGGGTTGGGCCGAATAATACATCAATAGGGAGGGCTTGGATCGGTAGTTGGGCCAAAACAACAGGACACAAAAAAAAAAAACTTGGGTCACACGGTCCAAATATAATTGCTAGTGTTTGTTTGTTTTACGTTTTGCTTTGTGTCTCCCTCGTTACACGTCGGATTGAAATGATTCTTTTTGCGTTGGATTCGTTTTTCAAAAACGAAGACTTTGATGTAAAGTAATCATTGAAATTAGTATTTTCAAAAAATGACTTTTTACGGCTTGAATTACGATAACGTTTTGGTGACGGTTGTCACAGTATCCCCCAGTTGAGAGAATTTCGTCCCGAAATTCAGTCGGAGCTATACTGTCAACACGATCACCGAATAAGTACGTAAAATTAAGCTTTGTACACTCTTTTCAACCCCAAGTAAATTCAAATCCTCGCTAAGCGTTCGATCAAGCAATGACAAATAAAAAACTTTCCATGCTTCAGCATTTTGACCTCTCAATCCATGGTTTCTACCGTTTTCTCTACCCAATGTTATCTGTGATTCCCTATAAATTCCTTCTAGAAATACGTGTAAGACCTTATCAGTCAATACTTTCTTAGATTTGAAACATGAAATACTTCATGAACAACACTTCACTCTTGTGACAACTTTCAATCGATATGTTATTGGACCCATACGTTCAACTATTTAGAACGGTCCAACAAACACATATGCTAAAATTTCAAACTTCCCAAAATGTACAACACCTTCCCAAAGTAACACTTTAAACAATATATGATTCTCACGCAAAACTCTAACTGATGTCGATGTTTGTTTATGCAACTCTTATGCCTAACTCATACTGTTTCCAACCTCTCTTTGATTCGTACAATCTGGTCAATAGCGTCATGGACTATTTCAATCCAATCAACTGACTTTAATCTAACTTCAACCCACACTATGATGAATGACTCCTACACTCCTGAAGTACTTCAAATAGCGCACATTGAATACTAAAGTGATAACTGTGTTGTATGAGAACTCGACTAGTGGTAAGTGAGTATCCCAACTTCTACCAAAATCGATAACACAATCTAAGCGTATTCTCAGATGTTTTGAATGGTTTGCTCACACCGTCCTTCAGTACGGGAATGATAACTCGTCCTCATATCAAAACGTGTTCCCAAAGCCTTCCGTAACATTTGCCAAAATTGTAAGGTAAAGTAATCATCAAAATCAGATATAATTGATACAAACACTCCATACCATGAGTATTCAGCCTTGAACTTCAAACAGATAATGCATTGACTAATCGAATAATGTACTTAATGATGTATTTCTTCATTCCTTGTCACCAATACAAATCCATGATATCATACTACTTCTTAACAACTCCCGTTGTATGAAATATTTTGACTTATGTCCACTGCCCATTACTAGTGTCCATAGACCACCTAGCAAAGGAATCCATAATATTTTCCATGATGTAACATCTTGTCCACTTTTTGTTCCAAATGTTTGTCTAACCCGCGCAACCTTTTGTTTTGCATATGAGTATCCCTAACGCTTCATCTTGAATTTTGAACATCTTATCCTTAATGCCAGAGTGTATCGTCAAACTTTGACTTGCACTCACCTTGGCATACTTTTTCTTCCTACTCAAAACATCTGCAACACATCCGTCTTCCCCGGATAGAATCAAATTTCACAATTGCAACCGCTAAATAATTCGAGTTTCCTCATTTGTATCGTGTTCAACTTCTTTTGAACATAGATGTGTTAAAAATTTCCTATGATCGGTATGAATAACATTCTTCATTTCATACAAGTAGTGTCTTCAACACATATGTACGAATGCTACCGCTCCAAGTTCCAAATCGTGGGTAATATAGTAATGCTTATGTATCTTGAACTGTTGAGAGACGAATACGATTACATTTCCCATTTAATTAACACACAACTCAGACCTCGGTCTGATGCATCACAATACACAACGAAATCCTCTGATCCGTCGGGAAGTGTCCGAATTGATGCATTACACAAGACATCCTTCAATGTTTGAAAAGATTTTTCTCAGTTTCTGCCCCAAAACAAACTTCTTATATATATATGGTGTGAGCAGTAGTGCGATCCTTGAAAAACTCCCGATAATATGCTGATAATAACCTGTGAATCCCAAATGCTTTACGAACCTTCACGATAGCTGTGGGACCTTCCATCCCTTTACAGCTTCTATTTTGTTAAAATTCACAAGAATAACTTCTTTGTTCACAACGTGCCCAAGCAAAACAAACCTCTTGTAGTCAAATTTCGAACTCTGAATATATTGCATAGACATTCTTCTTTCAAAAGAAACTCCAGGATTAGTCTCAAAGGGACTTCATGCTTTTCCTTGGTTTTAGAATAATTCAGAACGTCGCAAATGAAAAGTATGATAAATTCATCGAGATGCGGCTTATATATGCGTTCGTTAAATATAGGAATGATATAGTCGCATTAGTAAGATCGAAAGATATAACGAGAAATTTGAAATGTTCGTAACGAGTACTAAACGCAACCTTAGGTATATCTGATTCAGGTACCCTCTATTGATGGTAACCAGAATGAAGATTGATTTTTGAAAAACCACCGAACACCTTGAAGTTGATCAAACAAATCATCCATCCTTGGAAGAGGACATCGATTCTTGACCGTAATTTTGTTAAGTTCATGATAATCAATGCACAAATGAAAAGAACCATCTTTCTTTTTGACAAATAAGACATGTGCTCCCCAAAGAGAAAAAGACTAGGGCGAATAAAACCCTTGTCTTGGAGCATCTTTAAAGTGAATTAAATAACTCTTGTATACAAATAGTGTTAAGCGATTTGGAGCTTTTGCAACTGGGGTTGCTCTAAAAATAAGATGGATACAAAACTTTACGATTAAAGAGGGAAGTAATCCTTCAAAATCTTCCGAGAAGACCTCGAGGAGATTATGGATAATAGAATGTTTTGAAATTTTAGCTTATTAGCTTTTACACTCATGAGTTTTTCTTTTCGTCTTTGAAGCGTTCTATGAAAACCTCAGGTATTACACCGCCATTTAAGTGTATACGAAATACTTTCTCAAGCATACAATTTCTACCTAAGTTTCGTCAACTATTCCATCCCCACAACTACACCAAAACTTCCGAGTCCAAAGGGCAACATATCATTGCTAAAAGAATAATCTTCTAGCACTAAAGTACACCCTTATATAATGTCCTTTAGTCTCTATGTGCTTCCATTAACAAAATTATTTCAAAGTCTCTCACTCAAAACAAGCCATCGAGTTTCCTACTGTGTTGATTGGTGCCACTTGACTAGCAGTCGTCCAACATTTAATTGTAAAGTGACCTCTTAAGTTGCAGTTTGAATAAACACAACATGATTCAGATGTGTGATGATAGTAGTTATACCTTACACACAAGGTATGTGAACCAGTGTAACCCTTTCTTCATGCGTTTGTATTTGCGAATTTCTTGAGTACCCTCTCATTCTTGGTACTGTTTCTACATTTCCTGCCTTATTGATCTCATTGATTAACAATTCACCCATCAGTATTGCACCTTGGATGGCAGGAGGCTCAGTCACTTCTACCGTACTGCTAGTTTCCAGAACAAAGCCGTTGATGTACTTCTCAATTCTCTTAGCTTTGAGTGCCACAGGATGAGGTCTAATTCTTGCCAACTCATGAAATTGTCAGATATATGTTGCATGCTTAACTCTCCTCGTAGAGAAATTTCAAAACTTGTTCACTAACTTCTTCATTTCATTATTGAAAGAATAATTCTCCTTAAATAGTCCCTTTATTTATTTTATTTATTTATCTATTTATTTATTTATTTTATTATTAATATTATTTATTTATTTATTTATTTTTCGCGCCATTACCACTCCCATCATTTGAATTCTCGATTATTAATTCCATTTTCGCCTTCGGTGTCGTTAGCTCTACCATGCTTTAATATGCTGATACTAACTTGCATGACAACTTTGAATATTAAGGCCCACTTCTGTCGTGCAATGATCGCAACAAGATTGGAGTTCTTGCCTTCAATACAACAAATTCCTCCAGTTCAACCACCAGTTCAATAACCACTATCACTTGTATGACCACCACCGAGTGTTTCTCCTCCACGAGTAAAATTTACGGGTAATGCGTCTTAATAGTATGCTTTCTATAATTTCGAAATCATATGAGTTTAGAATAGAATGAATACTTTGGAGTTTGTCTAGGCATCAATGCACCAGGCTCACAAACATAAGAATAATTCGGTAAGGAATATAGTTGGGATTTTATTCCCATATGACACGAAGATAGCACATTGGACACGCAGATATGGTCGGATAAACACACATATGTAAGAATACCTTTGTCAATTACGTCTGCAGCCGTAATTGTGAAAGTATTCCTTCATACACATACTTATCTTCCAAGTCTTTGTATCACAATAAGCTTTGTATTTACGGAAAGAGATCAGATAGTTATGGAATCCTAAGCAACATGTAGACGAATCACATAAAGAGTCGTAAAACGATGAAGAAACGCTTACAACGTCCTTCTTACTTGAAATGGTTAAGATGAATGATCGACACTAGCTACAACTAGCTTCACGGAATTGTATGCACACATAACTTCCTAACTCATGTTCTATATGTGGGTTCCTTATTTATAGTCTAGGCCAATCCACCTAGATTTCTATAAACCTGGCTTTGATACCAATCTGTCACACCCCGTCTAAAGCGGAAACAACGGGGTATAACGGTGATAGGATCATAACACATCATTATAAAGAATTCTATATGAAATACAATATCCAATGTGTCATGATGCCAATAACATGAATAACGGTTCATGTCGTGCATACATTTCAACAATGAATTCAAAAGCTTACAAACAAACGTTGTACAATGTTAAGGCAAAACAAGCCTTCACAAACAACCTTAATGATGTACCACAAGTCTTGAATAACTCTTAATGCAACCCTAAAGGTCCACTAAGTTATCTTGTCCACTGCTTTAAATCCACTAGTATAACCTGAAAAGATATGCTCAAAAACGTCAACACGAATGTTGGTGAGTTTTGTAGGTTTGAAACCAGACACCATAAAAATAAACATTTTGCTGTGATAATGATAAGTTAGGACAATGCAATAGAAATGTACACAAATGTGAAATAATGCAGCCAATATATCTCAATGTACGGCAATTACCTCACAAGGAAGTAAAGCACGAATGTAAGCAACAATCCCAATGTACGGCAAATACTCCACAAGGGAGTACAGCACGAATGTAAACAACAGATCTCAATGTACGGCAAATACTCCACAAGGAAGTACAGCACGGATGTAAGCAACAAATCTCAATGTACGGCAAATACCCCACAAGGAAGTACAGCACGGATGTAAGCAACAAGTCTCAATGCATATAAGTCACATAGTGTCACACATTTCAAGCATATGTCCAAAAATAGAAATGAATACGTTCACAGCATAAAACAGTTGGTAAAACATGTGAGCATACTTTTCCCCCAATGTAAAAATATGTAAATGAAAACGGGGCCACGAAAACTCACCTCAAGAAATGATGTAAGTATCGCCCTTAAGTGTAATCCACTAAGCCACTCGCAATCTACAATGTCATAATGCATATGGGTTACAACCTAGACATAACTAGGTCATTCCATTGTATCTCAAGTCCAAAACACATTCACTAAGTCTCCTCACAACTCAAACTAGTGTATCATCGCAAGAACCAACCTAAAATGAAAAACTCAGATTCTGTCCGGAAGTTTAGTTCCAATTTACAAATTTTTAAATATTACTTAATCAAATCATTTGACTCTACAAATTTTACCAGTGACACTTCAATGTGTTAAGAACAACATGTAATTTTTCCAGAATTTATCTCAGTATTTTACTATTTTTAAAAATTCACTAAAACAATCTGCTCAGAAACTAAAATGACTTATGAGTATACAAAAGTTACAATTTATTTAAAATACTTAAAAACTTACAAAGACTATGATATTTTTACAGAAAATTTTTGACACTTTAAAATTACTCCAGTAAAAATTTCAAGACTCAATTCTTATTTTGACATACGTTTCAAAAATCGACAACTCAACCGAAATCAGGAACCGAAAAACTCAGATTTGACACTCAATCTTGTAAAATTATTTTAACTGACTTATACTCAACATTTAGCCATGAAACTGATTCCATTTGAAAGAAGACTCAAAATACTTATGTTTAGACTACTTTTTCATCGAAAACCATTGTGATATGACCAAGTTACAAGCTTCCCAATCCGAACAAAATTCCTGATCAGATTAGGGTTTATAGGTAATCAACCCTAATCACATATATGAACAATCCAAACCGCAACCATAATCAAAATCCTCAATTCTACCAACTTATATACTGATTTTATTAATATCCAAACGATTTTATGTACCCGGAATACAATGGAATCAAACCAAAAACAAAACCGACAATACGAAACTAATCGAATATACGTAATTGAATGATTCGAAAAGAGTTATACCAACAAACGGGAATCCGCACGATAGAAACCTCTTAGAATCTGTAAATAAACATCATGACATGAGGATTCATACATCATGCACCAAGAACGCAAAGAAAACGAAGGATTGGAACATGAATCTTACCGAAACACATGAATAAATAATCTCTCGATCAATAGAATGATGTAGAAGTAATGAGATTGAGTTCTTGAACTTTGAAGATCGAAAGTTTACTGAGAAATATGCTCCAAGTAATCAGAATACGGCTGTAGGTTTGTAGAATACGTTTTAGGGTTTTAAAATTCGTTTATATACCAACAACTAAAAGTTTCAGAAAATTCGTATTACACTGCAGCAGTTTACAAAACAATTTTTATAAAATAATCTGCTTCGTTTTAGAGGCCGAAACCTCTCGAATTTAGGTAAAACATCGAAATCTACAACTTTTTAGTTTTGGCCGAAGCCTGAAAATGGCTCTAAGTAGGTCAAAACGGCCTCGGAAGTTGACTGCGATTTTGGGACAGAATGTGTGATTTTTTTTTTGTGATTAAAAAGTTTTAGGGTTAGGTTTAGGGTTATATTTATAGTCTAGGATTAGTTGGTTTTGGGTTGGGCCGAATAATACATCAATAGGGAGGGCTTGGATCGGTAGTTGGGCCAAAACAACAGGACACAAAAAAAAAAACTTGGGTCACACGGTCCAAATATAATTGCTAGTGTTTGTTTGTTTTACGTTTTGCTTTGTGTCTCCCTCGTTACACGTCGGATTGAAATGATTCTTTTTGCGTTGGATTCGTTTTTCAAAAACGAAGACTTTGATGTAAAGTAATCATTGAAATTAGTATTTTCAAAAAATGACTTTTTACGGCTTGAATTACGATAACGTTTTGGTGACGGTTGTCACATATTTGATTGTTGAAAAGTATAGTTAGAGGAGAATAAGTAGTAATTAAAAATAATAGATAATGGAATAGGGTATTAATGGAAGTGTATTAGGTGGATAACACACATATTAAGAAAATCACATTAAATGCAAATTTCACCTTAATATAATGACAACTTTAACCCTCAATCATTAATTAAATTATATTCTTTGAAGTATGTGTAGTTTTAAAGTTAAGGGTAATATGAGAAATCTAATCATTAATGCATATTTAATTTGAGAAGTGAGCAATAATTTTGGGACAAATATAAATAGTAAGGTGGACAAACAATTTGGGACGGAGGGAGTAATAAATAATAGATAATGAGATAAGGGTATTAATGGAAATGTAATAAATAAGTTAATGGTAATTTAGTCACTTACTTGTGTTGATACCATTTTAAGATAATAGTGGAGAAAAGTGTAGTTAGTGGAGAATAAGTAGTAATAGAAAATAGATAATGGGATTGTAACACCTTAGGCGAATCCCACATCGGCTGTGGACATGAGGGATCTGGGGCTTATAAGGGTAATATCCTCATTAAATGACACAACGCATTTTGGGACCATAAGTGTAGTAGATCCCGTGAGAACACTGTAGTGAAGCGTGCGCTCGAGCGGGGGTAGTTCCAGGATGCATGGGTGACCTCCTAGGAAATAGTAATAGTGTGGTCGCCAAGAAAAAGCTGGGGCGCCTGCAGGTAAAGCGGACAATATTGTGTCGTGGTAAGGCGGGCTGTTACAGGGATATGGGTATTAATGGAAATGTGTAGTTAGTGGAGAAAAAGTAGTAATAGATAATAGATAATGAGATAAGGGTATTAATGGAAATGTTATAAATAAGTCAAGTGTAATATTGTCTTTTCCATGTGTTGAGTACCAAAATTAAGATATGGTGGAGATGCATTATATGTAATGAAGATGAGGATATACATACATATATACATACATACATGTATACACCGTAGGTGCTCGTGGACGGTTAACCGGAGTCTCGGTTCGCCATATTCTTGAACCGAAACCGAAAAATTCGGTCAATTGGGAATCGGTTAACCAAATTAACCGTTTATTAATTAATACTTATTTAAAAAGTAATTAATAACACGTAAATATACATTCATTAATAAGTGTTTACTATATTTCAAATATTTTGATAATAAAAGTATCAAAGGATAACCATTTTACTCTTTATAATTGTGTATTAATGTTATACGTACGTTATTCATTCGAATATAATTAGAATTAAGTGGTAATATATACCATATTAGGTCAATATTAAGTTAGGAAATTACATTAAAATGAGTGAAAAAGAAATATAAATGATTAATTCAAAATACCAATGTAAATATCCATATATAAATATAACATATACAATGTATATACATATATTAAAAACTACATATAAAATTTTCGGTTTTTTCGGTTAACCGTTTATCATGTGTATTCCAAAATCATAAACCGAAACCGAAACTGAAAAACAAAAAAAAAACCTGTTCGGTTAACCGAAAACGAAAAAAATTGGATCGGTTAACCAAAATTTTCGGTTCGGTTTTGCGATTTCAGAATATTTTGAACACCCCTAGTATACACCCATAAATACATACATACATGCGTACATACATATATGATATATGTAGACATATATATGTGTGTGTATATATATATATATATATATATATATATATATATATATATAGACATATATACATACATCATGTATACACCCATATATACATACATACATGCGTACATACATGTAGACATACATACATACATGTGTACATATATATACATACATATATACATACATACATACATACATACATACATGTATCCACACATATATATTCATACATGCGTACATACATGTAGACATACATACATGCGTACATATAGAGACATACATACATACATGTAGACATACATATATATATACACACATACATGCGTACATACATATATGCGTACATATATATAGACATATATACATACATACATCATATATACATATATACATACATACATGTATACACACATACATATACATACATACATACATACATACATACATACATACATACATACATACATACATACATACATACATGCGTACATACATGTAGACATACATACATACATGTATATAGAGACATACATATATAAGTATATACATACATGCATATATACTAAAACACCCCTAAGTTGACAACCATTTAATATTAATAAATCGGAAGCGCATGTCCAACAAACCATTTGTAATTAGCATCATTTTACTACTATATAAAATTCAATTTCTTTTAAACGACAGTTTAACAAAATGGGTGTTATATAAAACAAAAGATATCATTGATTTATACAAATCAAATATCAGAGTAACGCCTCGCGGTCAAACATTCCTCCTAGTCCAACTTCTTGCCCACCCAAATATATCAATAACCTGCAAGAAGTGTTATGTGGGGGATTAGCATAAAGCTAAGTGAGTAGATAACAAATCAACAGTCTAACTTAGCTCAACAACTTTGCATACAACAATTAACACATAACCAACAAGTACACAATACCACCATTTAGCAAAACAACAGAGCAACTGTTCAACTGGTCAACTTATCATCAAAGCAACTATTCAACAAGCAACTGACTTAATAATGAGGCATCGGTGGCTCTGGGGATAACCATAATACCCGGGCGGCTCCCCAAGAACACTTATCCAACCATATCCGTATGGCCATAACGGACGAGACCGATAGCTAGTGGTTATCTTCAACTAACACAGGAGGTGTGTTACATCTTAAATACCCGACTAGCCCAACCAACAGTTCAACAACTCGTTGACCTCATTAACAACTGATGCCCGAAGGCCAACAACTGATGCCCGAAGGCCAATTAAGTCAAGTAGTCACGTAATCAACAAGTCACATATTCATCAGGCCAGCGTTATTATATCAACCATATTATTACTAGCTATAATAATCATCATGGCAACTACAATGGTAATAATATGTTACTTGTTGTAACCAAACTCGTTACAACCAAGTTACACTGAGGATTAGAGATCCACTCACCGAATACCTCAGCCATCCACTCAGTAGTCTAATATCACTGAGTCTTCTGCACATCTGAGAATACAACATAATATCACAAGTTAGTTACATGTCTCAAAAGTATACACACTATTCAAACATACTTGTATCAACAATTCCAATTACCAATTCCAAATTCATACTTCTTGGATTATCACCTTTAACATCATTAGTTCGCCATCATTTATCAAATTATGATTATTATGACCATCTTAACACATTAATCCACTTCAATCATCATTAATCAACATGGTTAAATCATTACCAAGATTATTAACCTCAAGTATAACTAATTCATTCAAACACTTCATAATTATCATAATCACCATGAACACTTAATCAACTGTACACATTATAGTTTGAACACAATTAATCATTATTGTAAATCAACACTTATCTACATATATACATCATTCCTCTAGGCTTTAAAATCATAATTCAAGCCTAATCAACTTAACCCACAAGCTTCATCATGATCATAACTCAATTACACAATTTCTAACATAGTGTTTTCATCATAATCATGTAACTAACATCAACTAACACTTCTATCATAGGTACAAGCCTCAATTTTATCTCAATCATCATAATTTTTTCATATATCATAAGAACACAAAGCAATCTCACAAACCCTAACTTAATTTCACAAAATAACCCATGAATCATGTTACATATCATCATTTATGAGTTTAATAAAACATCAATTTAACAACTTCAAGCCTCAATTTCGGATTATAATCAATAACCCTCAAAACCCCAAATTTTAGGTTTATAAAAATCAAGATTTCAAGACTTACAATGAATTAGAGGATGAAAGGATGATTTAATCTCATCATGGAAGCTTGAATTCGAGTTTGAGAGGCTTCAATTCTTGTTTCTTCATGAGTTTGATAATAATTAGGGTTTCATGGAAATAGATAAGCACGTACGTATGTAGGTATAGATATATTATAAGAACCGACTTAAATATGTGGGGGTGTACTCTAATTGTTTAAATTTCATTCCCCATACTTTTCATTGTCTGGAACTTAAAAACCATTTGCGGGGAAACATTATTTTATTTTACCGTCAACTAAATAAAATTAAAACACTCAATAATTTATTAGTCACCATAAATTATTCGACTATTATCACTATTTATTTCAAATAATAAAACACACCTATTTTCTGACACACTTAATAATAATTCACAGTCAGAAAATATTAAATACTACTAGACCCGAAAACTGGGTGTTACAAATCTCCCCCCCCCCCCCCCCCCCCCCTTAAAGAGATTTCGTCCTCGAAATCTAATCACACTTAATTACTCTAGTGAAATAGAATCACACATAACATTTCACTAATACTATATATATCTCATACACCCACCTCTAGCCACATACTTATTCATTACTATATGTACACAAGATGCGGTTATAATTCAATTCACTTATGTACATCATCATTATGCATATTTTTTAATTACCTCAACATCAACTGTACTTACATATATTTAATCACTTAAACACAAAATGTGTATACATCTTATCAACTTACACACCACCATTGTGTATTTCAACTGAATTCACCGAAACACATAAGTTGTGCT
Organism: Helichrysum umbraculigerum; assembly: GCA_949592205.1. NCBI lineage: Eukaryota > Viridiplantae > Streptophyta > Magnoliopsida > Asterales > Asteraceae > Helichrysum > Helichrysum umbraculigerum. The sequence goes on along the minus strand of CATIUR010000001.1, from coordinate 123,837,993 downwards.
TTGTACTCTACTTAGTTTGTTAACACAAGATGCAATATTCATCAAAATGTAGCATCTTTAACTTAATTAATCATAATTACTCAAATGTTTCTATTTTTTTTTTTCCTTGCACCAACACAGTGCCTCTACCCAGCTTCTATTAGTTTAATTGACCACTTACATGTCCATTCATACTTAATCATGTAAACAATTAAAACACATAATCACTGTTTACAAATGTAACACATATCCATGTGAACATTTCAACTTTACAACTATAATAACCACACTAACAACAACAACAACAACAACAACAGCATCAATAAGTGGTACTGACTACTACCACATACACATTAACAACTAGCAACTTAGCTAACAACTATATATTTCTTTAGCTATCAACTTGCTGTGAATTTTCACTTTTGCAACTAGTTAATTACAACCTTACAACTTGTAATTATAAACACGACTAGGTTATATAAAACCCTTTACTTGACAATAATCTACACTCATCTAACCATCAACAAGTAAGAAAATCAGTAAGCAATAGGTAGAGGTCAATTTATTTTATTGTTACAACCAGTTTCATATAATCAACTAGCACCCTTTCATAACAACTTGGATGTTAACTCAACACCTGTTAATACCAAACATCATCATTGGTATCTCAACAACACAAGGTGCTGACATTAGTCATCTATTCAACAATATTAACACAATATTATTCATATTTAACTTACCTCTACTTTGCTTAAATCAACTTTTAACTCTTACTATTGACAATGCATCACACATACACCTCAAATGTGCCATAGATATCACATTAGTAATAACAACTTAGTGGTTTATTACTCTTTCATATTAGTCCATCATTGACTATTTATCAATTACAGGTCAACATATCTTACCTGATATTTTAAAACCACATAACTTTATCTGGTACTTAGTAACCTCAACAACTCCATGTGAAATGGCATAATATAAATACGTTGGCCAGACGTCATCATATTATGTCAGTCACACTTTATTCTCAGGTCACTTCATACCATTCATTTTCAAAGTTATTACTTTACTCTCTCATAGTTCACAACAATGATATCAACATTTTACACATATATAGCAACATCGTGCAACAGGTATACAACTATGTATTAACTCGCTACTATTCTCAACTTATCACTTTAAAGGTAAACTACTCATATCAATCAGGTATATATATATAACACAGACATTCAACACCATTTTCACTATATCATTAACACATGTGTAATGTCTAATACACATACATCAATCAACATATAATTATGAGCTTTTTTTTTTTTTTTTTTTTTTTTTGTTTTTGCAAATGTGCCAAAATGCTCGATTCAACACTTTTTATTACTCTATATGATTCAATACTTTATCATATTTCAATTTATCCACATAATATGATCCACATAATTCATAATCAATGTTTACTACCCTAGTTAGCAATAGTCAACAATACCACTTACTGGCATACTTTGCAGTTAAGTAAACCGCCTACAACCAACTCATACACAATGAACCATATAGACCTCTTAAAACAAGTTTTAATATTGCATATAGTCACAGGAATGATCTCTGGGCTCAATAAAACAAAAGCCCAATACAAAACGTAAGCTAAAAGTTCAAAATAAGGTTCGAAAAACAATAAAACGCGATTTTCGGGCCCCAAACGACCCCGAAGTGCCGAAAACTGACAAGGCTCATAGCACAGCAATGAGCTTTGACCGTTGGGCCGTTTTTGAGTGGACATGTAAATTTCGTCTGAATCGGACACCGAAATTTTCTAGCGGAAATTTCTACGTCAAACGTTACGTCGAACGTCGAAAAACTTAAAATTTTATTTTTTTACAGAAACGAGCCCCAAACCGCCAGCTTGTAGGGTGAAGCCGCCGGGTTCTAACACCAAACCGCCGGGTCACAACACCCAGCCGCCGGGTAAATTAAGTTTTTGCCAAACAGAAATATTTTGCCTTATTTGGGCTATAGCAGCCGCTGGCTTGGGTGACCAGCCGCCGGTTTTGTACCACTAGCCGCCGGGTCCCCCATCAGACCAGCCGGGTCCCTTGTCTGCACAGCAGCCTGCACAATTTAGTGCAAAAATGCGAAATTCAAACGTGCATATCTCACAAACCGTAAAGAATTAGGGTCTGAAATTTTGCAGGCACCTTTTGAGCCATTTTGGTGGACACATCAAAATCCAATCCACATGGTTTCTGACTTTAACCTTTTAACAACATACTTATATATATATATATTTGTGACGTGTGGGCACTTTCATCACTTTCATATACTCGTTATATCATGTTTTAACTAGTCGACCCGTTTAAGGGTCTAATTGGACAAAGTTTCCAATTTCAATCATATTGACCACATTTACTCTTGCAACACACATTCCTAATATATGTAGGACCTAAAATCACTGTTACATTGGTTATAACCAATCCACTACTCATTTTAACCGTTTGACCATCAAGTGACCCATTTGGGCACATTAACAACCCCTTTTGGGTTTCAACCCATATAACCACTATTATAACAACTAATTTGCTATTCTTTGACTATTCCAAGTCAAACTAAATCATTTTCGTTATTGGTGTCGCATTATAACTTTGAAACACCAATTTTCACAAAATTATCAAATTTAGACCAATTACCACAAATTTTCAAATTTGACTTCTCACAAACTCGTCAACACACAATTAGACTCGTTGACCACTTTGGCTTTCTCTCTACACTACTTTTAATACGTAGATCATAATTTAACCACAATCATGATCAAGGCTTAACACATAACCATCTAGCCACATTTATCACTTTATAATATAGCCATTACACATTTACCTCTACCAAATTCCACTTTGACTTTTCCAAGTCAACAACACACATTCCAATTAATGGACACTTTTTAATTTGAAAAACAACATAACTCCAAATCACCTCAATTGAGATATGTCAACATCTCATTAATTTCAACTTAAAGAGTCACATTAATTCCGTTTATCACATAACAATAAATTTCCTAGCAATATCTCATAATCACACCTTGCATTTAGCAACTAATAATCATGCCACCGATTATAATTTCCGTTTCAACATTGTAGACACTTTTAAGTTTAACTATATCACTATTAACAACTTATTCAACACAGCGTCTACACGACTTAACACCTTTTCAACAATTTCAAGTTCAACATAAACTACCCAGTTTATTACATAACATATGAATAACATCAATTGACTCAAAACTAGGGAATCATATCAGTCTGACTCAACTTACTTTACGATAAATCAACATCATCATAGCAAAGTACATAATTCAAACTGAATTAAATTCAACAAGGTTATCGAGAATCACCTGATGCACTTAAGCCAGCAACAATCGAGGAATCAATGAGAATACCAGTCGGTTCCTCACGTTCCTGCGTCTCTGCAACCAATACAAAATCTTGCATCTTGTTATGGGTTAGTACATATTCAACTAGATAACTTCCCATACAACCACTAATCCCACATTCAGGAATGTTTGACTTGACACAACCATAGATTTGGGATTGAACACTACCAATGTTCAATTCGCCCAAACCTATGCTCTGATACCAACTTAAAACACCCCCCAGTTGACAACCATTTAATATTAATAAATCGGAAGCGCATGTCCAACAAACCATTTGTAATTAGCATCATTTTACTACTATATAAAATTCAATTTCTTTTAAACTACAGTTTAACAAAATGGGTGTTATATAAAACAAAAGATATCATTGATTTATACAAATCAAATATCAGAGTAACGCCTCGCGGTCAAACATTCCTCCTAGTCCAACTTCTTGCCCACCCAAATATATCAATAACCTGCAAGAAGTGTTATGTGGGGGATTAGCATAAAGCTAAGTGAGTAGATAACAAATCAACAATCTAACTTAGCTCAACAACTTTGCATACAACAATTAACACATAACCAACAAGTACACAATATCACCATTTAGCAAAACAACAGAGCAACTGTTCAACTGGTCAACTTATCATCAAAGCAACTATTCAACAAGCAACTGACTTAATAATGAGGCATCGGTGGCTCTGGGGATAACCATAATACCCGGGCGGCTCCCCAAGAACACTTATCCAACCATATCCGTATGGCCATAACGGACGAGACCGATAGCTAGTGGTTATCTTCAACTAACACAGGAGGTGTGTTACATCTTAAATACCCGACTAGCCCAACCAACAGTTCAACAACTCGTTGACCTCATTAACAACTGATGCCCGAAGGCCAACAACTGATGCCCGAAGGCCAATTAAGTCAAGTAGTCATGTAATCAACAAGTCACATATTCATCAGGCCAGCGTTATTATATCAACCATATTATTACTAGCTATAATAATCATCATGGCAACTACAATGGTAATAATATGTTACTTGTTGTAACCAAACTCGTTACAACCAAGTTACACTGAGGATTAGAGATCCACTCACCGAATACCTCAGCCATCCACTCAGTAGTCTAATATCACTGAGTCTTCTGCACATCTGAGAATACAACATAATATCACAAGTTAGTTACATGTCTCAAAAGTATACACACTATTCAAACATACTTGTATCAACAATTCCAATTACCAATTCCAAATTCATACTTCTTGGATTATCACCTTTAACATCATTAGTTCGCCATCATTTATCAAATTATGATTATTATGACCATCTTAACACATTAATCCACTTCAATCATCATTAATCAACATGGTTAAATTATTACCAAGATTATTAACCTCAAGTATCACTAATTCATTCAAACACTTCATAATTATCATAATCACCATGAACACTTAATCAACTGTACACATTTTAGTTTGAACACAATTAATCATTATTGTAAATCAACACTTATCTACATATATACATCATTCCTCTAGGCTTTAAAATCATAATTCAAGCCTAATCAACTTAACCCACAAGCTTCATCATGATCATAACTCAATTACACAATTTCTAACATAGTGTTTTCATCATAATCATGTAACTAACATCAACTAACACTTCTATCATAGGTACCAGCCTCAATTTTATCTCAATCATCATAAGTTTATCATATATCATAAGAACACAAAGCAATCTCACAAACCCTAACTTAATTTCACAAAATAACCCATGAATCATGTTACATATCATCATTTATGAGTTTAATAAACATCAATTTAACAACTTCAAGCCTCAATTTCGGATTATAATCAATAACCCTCAAAACCCCAAATTTTAGGTTTATAAAAATCAAGATTTCAAGACTTACAATGAATTAGAGGATGAAAGGATGATTTAATCTCATCATGGAAGCTTGAATTCGAGTTTGAGAGGCTTCAATTCTTGTTTCTTCATGAGTTTGATAATAATTAGGGTTTCATGGAAATAGATAAGCACGTACGTATGTAGGTATAGATATATTATAAGAACCGACTTAAATCTGTGGGGGTGTACTCTAATTGTTTAAATTTCATTCCCCGTACTTTTCATTGTCTGGAACTTAAAAACCATTTGCGGGGAAACATTATTTTATTTTACCGTCAACTAAATAAAATTAAAACACTCAATAATTTATTAGTCACCATAAATTATTCGACTATTATCACTATTTATTTCAAATAATACAACACACCTATTTTCTGACACACTTAATAATAATTCACAGTCAGAAAATATTAAATACTACTAGACCCGAAAACTGGGTGTTACATATACATATATGCATACATACATACATGCATGATAACCAACCGCCTTAATTTATTACTTGGTGTCGTTTGGTATTGAAATTGCATTAAATAAAAATTGATTGCACACGTTTTCGCTTTATATTATAAATAAATACAAACAATAGGTGATGATCGACCAAATTCATCAAATCAAAATGAATATGAAGCAGCTGTTTCTTTTCTCTTTTTTTTTTTGCTTAGATCACTTTTTCACCATCATCATCTATCTATCTATCTATTTCTTTATTATATTAGGGTTCTTTCCGACCGTGATTTCTTTGTTTAAACATCTGTCTCTTTAGACAATATATGGCTTCGCTGATGGAGTCAATAAAAGAATCCTTATGTTTGGATGCCACTGGCTTTTTCAGAGAAGCACGAAAAGGAGTGTCCCAACATGGACCTAAATATTGTATGGCGGTTTTTATACTAACTGCTTATAGTAGTATGTTGGCTTTATGGAATATAGTTGAGGGCGGTGTAAATAAAAACCGCCTTTGTATGAATATTTTTTCTTCTATATAACTCCACAAGTTCTTAGTTCTTACTCATTCATTCATTACTGTAATAATCTTTCGCATGCAAATTACTTCTCTTATATGGCTCCTAAATTTTCTTTCATCTTGCTCAAACAAACATCTCCTCTGTACTTGGTAAGCATATAATTAAAAGTTCACTCTTTTATTTCTTAGTTTTTTATTAACTTTGATTATTTATATATTATTTTGCAGCCATTTCTTTTGAGAATTATTCTCTATATATATTCTTTGATAGTCACACATTTAAGATGTTCGTTTGTGGTCCGGATGGGTGCCAAAGGACCTCTCACACAAATCATCGAGAAAATACCGAAGATCGTTATTTGATTCCAAAGAATTGGCTACACAATTCACAAAGTCCTTTTGCATTCCGATAAGATGTATGGATGCAAGGAGACATATTGTGACAAATGCCATCTGTTTGCATCTTTGTTTGGTTTTACCTTGTATTTTCATCCCGATTTTCCTTATTTTCTTTTATGTTGTTACTAAATTAAAGTTTTTTTTTGTAACAATAAAAAGATACTACAATCGTTATTGTGTTGCGACGTGTTTCTCTCAGCTATAAGGAAAACCGGCTCAAGGATATTCTCACAAAATCTAGGCCGGAAATTGATTCGAAGATTAATGAAGTCGATCGGTTAACTAGTAGATTTTTAACTCTGTATTATAAAAACAAAATTGTAATGTTTAATATTGTTGTTAATTCCATAAGTTGATCGGTTAACTACTAGATTAATTTGTTATACTTTGTGTTAATAAAAAAATTATGAATTTTATTGCTATTAATTCCATAAGTCAATCGGTTAACACTTAGATTTTTTAATGCTCTGTATTGACATATTGTCTTTATGTATTTACATTGAAAGGAACATGTATAGTATAGTATATATATATATATATATATATATATATATACTAATAGAACATCTGATCCGAATAAGTTTTATTGTTCTGCTTCTATTTTTTTTGGTTATTAATAACATTTTTTAAAAATATACTTAATTTATTATTTTCACGTTTTTAACAAATCCTTTTCAATACAATAAAATATCGCACATATAAAAATGAAAATGATCATAGCAAACCACTCGTCATTTTATGAAAACATAAATGAAAATGACAAATATAATATACTATAAATTTATGGCGGTGGTTTGGCAAACCGCCTTTCGAATATAAATGAAAGTGACATTTCATTTATTATAATAATATATTATAAATTTATGGCGGTGGTGTCGAGAACCGCCATGTTTTCTCAACACGTAGTCTCCTTATTTGGTGAAGTAGTCAAAACTTACAACGTGAAGCTGTGAGTTTTTCTTTTCTTTACTCAAAAACGTTACATTATGAAGCATTTCCATTTTGATGCTCATCTTTTCAACAAAAAAAAAATTAACACTTAATACACTTCGCAATTGCAATTTCTCAGTTCAGGTAGTCCTCCAAAGATGCTGACCAACAGTCAGAACGTTTGAAAGAAATCCTTGTTTATTAAAGTGTTCCGCGCAAGATCAATTTATAAACTTAATTTCTTTCCCTCGTTCCTACTGGTTGTTCAATATTCTTGAAGCACAGAGCTTTGCCATAGGAGGTTTGAAAAGGTCATTCTTTTCAAATTTCTTTGCCTTTGGTTTTGGAAGCTTCAATTTCAACTCTCTTTTTGGGGTGCTGATAAATACAACAAAATTATGCTTCTGCATACTAGTAAAGTATGCCTTAACTGTTGTACAATATTATTGTTGTATTTATCAATTCCCTCTTTTTGTGCTTATGCTCTTTTGTTTAAGCGATGATACTCCTGGCTTTGTTAGAGAAAGAGCACGAAAAGTCATGTCCGAGCATGAAAATTCTCATGTCATCCTTTTCCTCCTCAATATTCTCATGTCATCCTCTTCCTCATCCAAGAGAGCATGGAGTACAGGCCCGCCAACATCATCAACATCATCAAACAAGAAGATCGCGGACTATGAGGAAAAGATAACGGGGCAGAGAGTGTAATGAATGAAGATTTGGGACAGAGATATATATATTTTAGAAAAGTGTGAATCACTTGTCAAGAATGCTAAAGAAAGCGTTAAGCGGGATGAAGATTGCATACGATTTCATGTTGAACGCATAGATGATAAAAAAAAACAAGAAGATCGTGGATTGTGAGGAAAAGATAACGGAAGACCATTTTCTATCCAAACCTTCAAACCGTTTACATATTTCAAATGTTTTATTAATTGATATAAATGTAGTAGAGTAAATGTTATTATGTTAATGCTACAAATTCTGTTATAATAATTAATATTAATATTAATTAATATTATGTACGTTATCTTAATCTTAATTGTATATGGTGCTTTTCTGTGCTGTACTACATTTCAATCACTTAATAATTTATTTACTTATTATATTTTCAAACAGTATATTAATTGTTTTTTTTTCGAAAATGCAAAAAATTAAAAGAATACATCATTTTGATAAAACCGCCTATAAAATAGACACTTACGGCGGTGATAAAAGCACCGCCTAAAGTAATTAAGGCGGGGTAAGCTTAACCGCTATCTTTTTAGTGAGTGTAAGACGGGTTACAAAAACGCGCTTTATTATGATACCGAAACCTGCCATAAAACCCATTTTGACCCCACAATTTTAGTCGAGCAACGGGTTTCCTTCAAGGACCGTCTTTTTATAGCGCCTTAATTGCTCACTTTTGTAGTAGTGAATTTCATTAATAAATATGCATATTAATATAACTAAAATGAATGTTGTAAATATATATGCATATAAATATAACTAAACTGAAAATTGTATGAGTGACAAATTAAGATGACAATTTATGTTGTTGGCTATTTAAATTATTGGAATTTTCTTATTAGAAACTTTATAATTTAAGAAAGATTACTATAAACATTTGTGACTAATAAAAGAAAATATATTCTTATATTCTATATCATTTAATTCTAACATAAGAAACTAAAATGATTTCTTTACCCATTTTATTAATAAAAAACTTTAATGTATTTTACCTATATATACATTTAGCAAGGCTAAATGAAACTATTCAAAGAATAGTTGATGAATAGTCATTTCATAAAATATTAAATTTAATAAATAAATATGCATATTAATATAACTAAAATGAATGTTGTAAATATATATGCATATAAATATAACTAAAATGAATGTTGTATGAGTGACAAATTAAGATGACATTTTATGTTTTTGACTATTTAAATTATTGAAATTCTATTATTAGAAACTTTATAATTTAAGAAAGATTACTATAAACATTTGTGACTAATAAAAGAAAATCTATTTTATATTCTATATCATTTAATTCTAACATAATAAACTAAAATGATTTCTTTACGCATTTTATTAATAAAAAACTTTAATGTACTATTTAAATTGGTCACATTAATTTATCATTCTACTCTAATACAATTCATAATGATGAGACAAAATAAACGTCAATCTATCGAATGTTTTTATATATTTGCATGTTAAATGTGATGTTATCAATTTCAAAAGTGTTATTTTTCTATTGAATTATCATCTTAATAATCTGAAATAATTATAGTTATGTGTATGGGGTCAAATGATTTTCATAACCTATAAACGCGTCCTACGTTGAATTTTTATTTATTTAATTATGTGTTTAAGAGATCTACTAAACTTTATTCATGTTTCAAAGAATAGTTGATGAATAGTCATTTCATAAAATATTAAGTTTAATTAATAAATATGCATATTAATATAACTAAAAAATGAATGTTGTAAATATATATGCATATAAATATAACTAAAATGAATATTGTATGAGTGACAAATTGAGATGACAATTTATGTTGTGGGCTATTTAAATTATTGGAATTCTCTTATTAGAAACTTTATAATTTAAGAAAGATTGCTATAAACATTTGTGACTAATAAAAGAAAATATATTCTTATATTCTATATCATTTAATTCTAACATAAGAAACTAAAATGATTTCTTTACCCATTTTATTAATAAAAAACTTTAATGTACTATTTAAATTGGTCACATTAATTTATCATTATACTCTAATACAATTCATAATGATGAGACAAAAGAAACGTCAATCTATTGAATGTTTTTATATATATGCATGTTAAATGTGATGTTATCAATTTCAAAAGTGTTATTTTTCTATTGAATTAGCATCTTAATAATCTGAAATAATTATAGTTATATGTATGGGATCAAATGATTTTCATAACCTATAAACGTGTCCTACGTTGAATTTTTATTTATTTAATTATGTGTTTAAGAGATCTACTAAACTTTATTCATGTTTCTACTAAAAATTTAACATGTATACATCACTACATGATTACTAACATGAAATTAAACCAAGTTCCTTAGTACCTAAATGGCTAAATATAATTTTGGTTGCGGTAGAACTTTTACTTGTATAGAGTGGCACCAAAAGTTTCATGAATCGTACACTTAAAAAAGCTTGATGAGTAAAACCAAAATACGTGAATTTGTACAACATTTATTGATAACCTAGAATATAATGATATTAGAAGTGAGTTACACTACCATAAATATCATTCTTTTTGCAAGTGCTTTTGTTATATTTTTCCACTTAGATGTAATTAAGGTTGTTATTTGCAATATAATTTAGATAGCCACTGATCATATAAATTTAATTGTAAATTGGATCAGGAGTCTTGCCGTTGTAGTTTTTATCCACCGATGCCTTTGTTGTAATGTACAGATCATGTGACCTCATTGTGCAACATGATATTCTTGATTGGTTCATTCACAGATCATGAATGATAATGTTTGTTGTTAATTGAAGTATTTGTTTGTCATTTTTACTTTTCAGTACGTGGTTAGTAAAACCGTCTTCCTATAGAAATTATTCATACAAAAATGTAATTAAGAAAACCCGCTAGCTGCAACGCGCGGGCCAAATATACTCGTTTAACATATATTAAGGATACTTGATATTTGTCGTTAACTTATTCTTGATTCTGTGAGACGTTGAATGATCTAGGCAATTTATAGAATGATTAGTTGGTTTAGGAATTAATAAATTGAATTTGATTTGTGTGGTCGTGCCTATCATTAGCTATTTGCGTGCCTAGTTTGTAATATGTAATAATTAGACCTCTCCCAACGCTTCTCGTCGGTGTGCGTCGGTTTCAAGCGACGACCGACGAACCGTTGGCACCGGCCCGTCGGTTCGTCCGTCGGTTGCTTTCCGTCGGCTATCCGACGCTGCGTCGGTATGTTTGTGTGCGAGGAACGAGAAAAACAAAAAAAAAAAAAAACATTTTTTTTCAAAAAAAAAAAGGAAGTGACCGTTGAAAAAAAAAATAATTTTTTTTTAAAAACGGTAAAATAGCCGTTTGGATGCCAAAAACATTTTTTTTTAAAAAAAAAAATCAAATTTTCACCTATTTAAACACCATTCATTCATTCACTCTTTCAACATTCATACATTCCTCACACCAAAAATCAAACACTCTTCCAAAAAAATGTCAAAAAATAACAATTCCAAATCCAAATCCAAATCCAAGTCCAAATCCAAAACCCAATCACAACAAAATGAGCAAGAAAATGTTGGTTACGATATGTGGTAAAATTTGTTAAACAACCCGACACCCAATTAAACTCCAAATCCGGGGTTTGGATTTGGTAATTACGCACAATTTCCCAATTCTTTTACCCAACAAACCGGTTGGTGCCCAAACCAACAAATTCCACCGTGCAATTGGTCACCAAATACGTACTATGGGACTACATCCGCTAACCCACAAGGGTACCAACAAACACCTTCCCGTTTCTCACAAAACATACTAGAAAGTTCCGACGAAGCCGATCCCGAACCCGAAGCGGAACCCGAGACCCAACCGGATCCCGAGCCACAACCGGATCCAAAAAAGAAAAAGGGGAAGAAAACTAAAGCCGCTCCAATACGGGTTCAAGTTAGGTGGACCGACGACGAAGCAAAAATTTTGGCGGAACGGTGGATTCATTGTTAAAAAAGCTTGAAGTTATTAAAAAAAACAATGTTAAAAAAGCGATGTTCAAGGCTTTGAGTTTTCTTTCTAAAAGTCTTCCAAAACGAGCAACCAAAAAAGAATTAAAACTTATCAAATTGGCTCGCAAAGAAGTCGTTGAAGAATATCAAAATGTGTACAACATGGACGCTTCGGATGAAGACGAGAACGAGAACGAGGATGCAAACGAAGACGACGAATCGAGCTCGGATTAGTCTACTTTTATTTTCAATAATTAGTGTAATGTTATTTTAATTATTGTATTTTTTTTAATTAGTGTAACGTTTTATTTTAAGTATTGTAATGTTTTTAATTTGAATGAAATGTTTTAATTTTAATTAATTGTGTATTGTTTAATTAATTAAATGGTTGAAAAAAGTGTAAAAAAAAACTGACGGACCACTGTTGGGACGGGTCCGTCAGTTTCTGTCAGTTTGGTGAAAAAGCTGACGTGGCGCTGATGTGGCGCGTCGGTTTCTGTCAGTTTCTGTCACTGTTGGGTGTGGTCTTAGTGATAATTGTCTCCCCTTTCTTTTCGACGAATACTAAAAATGCTTTTTTTATATAGTCGTGTACGTATGGTTGTTTGTTACCGAGCAATTTCCTAACCACCCAAAAAATATTTAACTAGGGAGTACAAGACATCATCCTTGTTCCCTTCGGAAGCAATAACCGGAAAATATCTATCTATAGTCTATACTACTTTATAATTTCTTTATGTGAATGATGGTTATGGTTTGTGTCTGATTAATTATACATGTTCTTGGAACCGAGTATAGAAGACATAAAAGTTATAAAGTACTTAGTATGGGTAAGGTTCAAATGAGACTAAAAATTTGTGTGAGAATAGATGAACCAATGATATGGTGTCATGTGTACAAAGAGAATACAAAACCCATTTACCCCTTAAGTTAAATATCTCACAAACGACAAATCGAAAAATTATGAAAATTGCACCATTAGATTCAGCGTTTGATCCTCTTCGATTTGCCGTCCATTAAGGCATAATTTCGACAAGTTTTTTTTTTCCGTTATTTTTAGTGGGTTTCACATTACTAACACGTGTGTTACAGTGTTGCTAACCCCTAAACTCTAAACCCCAAACTCCCAACCATAAACCCTAAACACTAAACCCTTACCCCTAAACCCCAAACCCTAAACCCTAAACGCTTTATAAAACTCTAAACCCTAAATCATACTAAACCCTAAACCCTGCTAAACCCTAACACTAAACCCTGCTAAACTCTAACTCTAAACCCTAACCCTAAACCTTAAATCAAATGTATAATCAATCACTAACACATGTGTTACTAATATGTAAAACCCACCAAAAAAATGAAAAAAAAAAAGTTCGTCGGAAGTATGCCTTGATGGACGGCAAATCGAAGAGGATAAAACGCTGAAAAATATGGTGCAATTTTCATGATTTTTCGACTTGTCGTTTGTGAGATATTTAATTTTTAAAAACGTGGATTAGAGAGAAAAAAGTGACACATGGCATATTGTGGTTGGTTCCCCTATTCTCACACAAAATAAATGGTCTCAATTGAACTCTTCTCTACTTAGTATATATGTTAAAAGATGTACTCCGTAATACAGTTTATAAACAAACTCCGTAATACAGTTTATAAACAAACTCTTCTCAGTTTGCATGAGATGGAAACTGATGTTCAAACCTTTTTTGTTTATATTAACTTTTGCTGGTGCCATCCGAATGTTAAATAATATTTACATTCTAACTTTTTTACTGTCGTAGATTATATCACCAGCTCCCTACAACGTTTTTGGTAGCTATACATCTGAAATTTCTCCGTAGATGATATGACTTTTTGTAGCATTTAGGTAAAAATTATATTGTAGGTGATTCTACCGAGGTTAATTTAAATTCAAATTTACTGTAGTATTTTTGAAAAGTGATTTCAGATATTTGTAAAAAAAAGGTTATAGGATTAGATAAAGAAGAATGATTGTGAATTGTCTTTTTTTTAAATGAAAAAAGATGTCTATATGATAATGTACATAAACTTTTCAGACCATGCTGCTTTTGTTACTTTTATAGTTTCACTATGGGCGAAAATGATAGATCCACCATTATGTACAACTATTTATGCATATGGTACAACTGCTTACTGCACAATTTTGATGGAAATATCATTTTTGTCGGTGGAAATATCATTAGCCTTTCACTATATTCAGACCATGCATTCTTTTTCACATATTTACTTTTATTTTCTCTTTAAGTATCATTCACTCGATTCTAAATACACGTGACTTCGTTGAATTGTCACTTTCGTTGTAACAACTCAAGAAAAATCGATTCTTCAAATGTACGTGTTTAAAATGTCCCTAAAAAAACATAATTCATTCTTTTTGATATATATTGATGATTATGTATTTTTTGTAGTTCAACATATTTAGATTAATTCTTCAATTGTGTTTAAAAAATGTTCTGTCTAACTACAACAATTTAGAAAGCCCTTCAAAACTAAACTCAAACACCTACTAAGTTGTTATTTTAGGCGACAAATTTTTAAATAATTAGCTTTTATCATTTGACGTAAAATGCCATAAAAATATACTCCGCATATGTAAAGCTACTGATAACGAACACAAATAAGGGATGAACACGACATGTTATGATTTATATATTACTACGTATTAGTGAAGACGAAATGTTGCTGACTATCACAGTCTATGCGGCTAATTTTCACATTTTGATCTATATAAATAATTAATTAATTAATAACATATATGATCACCGATAATTGTCGACCATGACATGCTAACCATGAGACTATATAGTGTCAACAATTAAATTATGCATACCAACACACTTTTGCAGCTAATTATTCGCGGCCGCTTTTCGCGGGTACAACACTATATACTTTAATGCAATAGATCTACCGTACCAACTACAAAGTCTTTAAGACAAGCTTTTATTATATATCTAACAATAACTAAAACGTTTATCTAATCTAATATAAATCCTCTCTGCTATTTTCATCAAAATTGGATACTCGGTAACATTGATTTATCCGTAACACATGCAAGTCATTTCCTTGAGGAAACAGGAAGTTCAACGTGTTTTGCATGTTTTCTCGTAAGATGGTTCCTCAAATGACTAGTTCCAGCCTCTCCAGCAACAAAGCTCCGACTACAAAAGTCACAAACAGCCATAACTTTGTTGTTTGGTTTCCTGACTTTTTTTGAAATACTACCATACCGCAGATCTTAGACTCTCTTGGGTCAGGGGTTTAACTTTCTCTGATCCCAACTCATCGGACCTCCCTTGGGTCGGGGATTTAACTATTTCTAATCTCGTCATGCATGGAATCATCAGGTCTCAATTGGTTCAGGGGTTTAACATTTTATATTCTCGTCATAGAATCATCGGAGTTTTCTTTGGTTGGGAATACAACCATCTCTAATCCTGTAATGGACTCATCACCACCTGCAGTTGAAACAGTCTCCATACGACTAGAAGAACCTGTGGGCACAATGAGTATTGCATGTTTTCTTTTAAGGTGGCTCCTCATACGACGACATTGACCATGTCCAGCAACAAGATTTGCACTACAAATGTTACAAACCACGACAATGTCCTCGTTTGGTTTCTTGAACTTTTTAAAATAAATCCAAACCATTGGTTGTGATTTTCCTTTTGTCGGTGGATCAACTTCCTCATATCCCGCCATGGACGTGTGTTCGCCATGTTTTCTCTTATAATGGCTCCTGATCAAGTGACTTGTTCCACAATATCCGGTAAGATTTAAACCACAATGATTACAAACTGCAATAAATTCCCCATTTGGTTTCGTAACTTTTTAAAAATGATTCCAAACGTCAGATCTTAACTTTTTCTGGATCGGAGGTTTAACTATCTCAAGTCCTTTCATGGACTCATCACCGTCTATAGATGGAACAATCTCCATATGACTACAATCTGCGTACCTGAAAAATTGAAACAAAATTCTATCATTAAACAAACTAAAAACTTAGTGACCTGATTTCAAAACCCAAAAACTAGTTTAAGCATGACAATGGGAATTGTTAGAGCAATACCCAAACGTTTGGGTTGCTTATGAGTTCCAGTAATTTTCACATCGGATAGTAAAAGAGATTTTATAGCGTTAATTGTAATGTACAACAGAAAAACCTTAACGTTATATTTGTCACTAAAATAATCTCATTTGTAATAATATTATATTCATCCCTAGAAATCCATACCAACACAATTCTGTACTTGACACAGAGCAGTGTATTTTCCATCAGCAAAGATGCACAAACAACTTTAAAATTTTGAAGAATTACCTGATGCTTTTGTATCCTGTGTAACATCGAATGCCTGCAATTCCAACAACTTCTTTGATGGCTTCCGTTTTCTTTTCAAGCGTGTTCCAGCAGTGTCTTCAACCCCAGAGTTCTCCGCGGCTACAAAACAAATTCATCAAGAAACTTGAATTACTTAATCTCATTTCAAGCAATGTCGAATGTGCTCTAAACTATACTATACAAACAATATCTAAACTGTTCACGAACTTGTCAAGAAATTTATAACTAAATTTAGCATTTTATCAATGAAAATCCTGATCTGCAACTGGAAGATGAAGAGCATATATATTTACTAGAGGTAGCAATTTCAAACCGCTTACAAATGGATGGTTGATACAGGTTATGTTTAAATCATCTAACTTCAATGAAAAGATAAAAAGGGTATGATGTAATCTTGGTGACTAAGCTTGGCACACTGTTTATTAAACTGCTACACAACCCGCACGACCTACCCATTTCGCCCACCACTGATAGTTACCTTCATTTTGACTCGAGTCGTGGTTCATCGCCAGACCATTAATACCTGTCCTTTCTGAAAGTTGGGATCCAGGAACATCTGGGCAAGGGTCTGATGGCAAGAAGTATAATTCGTCCTGTGAAATATCTGAATCACTAAAACATAAATCCTTCTCCACTGTTGTGATATCAACTTCATCATCTTCATTTAGGCCTGACTCATTCACCTGCAATACTAAATACAGTTAGAACCATTTGACTCACTTAACATCCTTCGGTAACTCTTACATGTTCTTTTTTACATTATTTTTTTAAATTGGAACAGTGAGTTCTTTTTGTCGAAAAAATGATAATACTCTTAGCCAGACCCACTATTTTTTCAAGAAATTATAACAATAAATCAAACCAAGAGTAGGAATTGTGTTTCACCAAGTCTGAAAGCTTAATTCATAAAAGTCAAATAGTCAATTTGCCTTTTATAAACCATTAGAACAGTTAAATCTGCTGACTTGATACTGAATTAGGTTTTCTGAGAGATTAGAGGTGGCAATTTTGACCTCTTTACTTACTTACAGACAGGTAAACTATTATCTCTAAAGGTCTAAAAAATATCATAAAGAATGGAAGTCGCCTTGTTCTGTTATTAAAATAATATAAAAATTAATCATATATTTTACACTAACAATTTACAAAAGATTAAGACACAAATTGTTGTGGGTCAACCCAACCATTATCAGAATAGTGACCCACTTAACCTTTTCAGTGTCAGCCATCAAATCAAACTCGTCTTCCTGTTCTACATACTCCTCATTTTCCTTAAGTTCTCTATAATCTGGAGCGAATGCACTCCAATTCTCAGTGTAGTCTTTGGCCCAAATGTAAAGTAATCACGTGAGTGACACAGAAACAACAATAGGTCGAACAGAGTGCCAAGCCAAATCCACCAAAGCTTCTTTTGGGCCTTCATGTCATTTCACAAGATGCCCAGCCCGATCCCACATGTATAATTTGTGCTCCCCTTTACTAGCAGAGCCTCCAACAACCCACTCATTATCACCACTGAAACACGGTGCTTTCCAATGCACTTTTGTAATGGAATCTTGGAACTCCCGGAAAAATGGTAAACACCTTAATCCAACAGCTTTTAGCTTTTCAACTTTACTAGCTTTATCATGGGTTTCATTTACTTCAAGGAATTTAAGTGGAGCTTTCAAGGGCAAATGGTTTTCATATATCCTAATTGTACAGTCACTCGAATTTGTAAGAAGATATTGCCCATTCCTGCTAAAAACTATATTCTTTATCACCGAACCACCCGAGATTGGAACGATACTACAAACGTTATTGTTTTTGTGATCAATTATAAGAATGTCCCCTATTGAATTTCCCAAATAAACCAAATCCCCGTACTTGTTGAAGCATGCTGCAGTAGGTGTGTAAGTGGAGCTTTCAGCGCCAGTACCAGACAATAATAATGGAAGTGATGTGGTTTTGGTATGAAAATCAAGTATTAAAGGAGAAACTAGTTGCTGGTTGATCAACATATATTAGTCTATATATATCC
Source organism: Helichrysum umbraculigerum (assembly GCA_949592205.1). NCBI lineage: Eukaryota > Viridiplantae > Streptophyta > Magnoliopsida > Asterales > Asteraceae > Helichrysum > Helichrysum umbraculigerum. Next base: position 123,819,318 of record CATIUR010000001.1, on the reverse strand, counting down.
AAACCAGTATGTAACAATAGGTGCAGTTTATTACTCCGTATTTTGTTTGTTTCTCTTATGTGTCAAAGAATAAGTTATCATACATCAATTTGAAATAATAAAACAAACATTCTGTTACCATGACCCTGTACTTCAACTCCCCAATGAACGTAGTTTTATGTCTGTACAAGATCAAATAAGAAGTTGAAACTTTGTGCAAAACTTGAGAACCAAGCTGATCTACTATCTTGGTAAAGTTGATTCATTACAATGAGAAAATTCCATAAACCATACTTGTGGTTTACACACATTTACACGGGTCATACCCGAACTTTCTTTTTCACTTAATCGATACAATAACTTTCAAAATTGATCGTAAATGATACCTCCGTCTAATTTTTGACATTAAGTTATAACACGTGATTTGCACATGAGGGTATATCCGTCTTTTTAGCTACCGCTTCTCTTTTATCCCTTTCTTCCCTCACACGACCTTTCACATACACCTCCTGCTAATGCAAATTCAAACACAAATAATGCTCTGTATACCAAAAAATCCATAAATCGATCGTGTATCACTTAGGGAAGCAAAATCCGTTACGAGCAAATAGACGGATATACAACCTAAACCATAATCTACTAAAATTAGCCAAAAAGAATCAAACTTTAGAACAATTTAATACCGACCTGAAAAAACTCAATTGAGGATGATCGATAATATTACTATGTTCTTCAACAGAGGAAACAGAACATCCACCACTGTATGAAACCGACTCGGACCATTTTGATTATTCCGATCCACTACTCCAACCGTTGACGGCAACGACGTAGTCGGCGAAATCGATGGCAAGATGAGGAGTATTACAAGAAGGTGAAGAAGAGTAATCACGGCTAACACGTGGCGACCCACGTGGCAATACACCGTCGGCGTTTAACGGCTGCTGCTGCTGTTGTTTATTATTGGTTTGATGATGATAATTGTTACTGAAAAATGGGTTATCTTGATTCTTGATTGGTGATTGTTGATTGTTGTCTTTGTTTTTTGTGGTTGATTTCTTGGTGAACCAAGAAGACATGTTCTTCTCGACGAAATTTAACTTCATTTTTGATTGATTTTTAGGTTGTGATATTAGAAAGAACGAAGAAATATTAAGACAAAAATCACGTTAATTAAAGGGATAAAAGGAAAAAGAAAAGGGGGGTTTGCAACGTTTACCCGACCCGGACCAATTTAAATTTTAGGGCAGTTTGCAATGTGTTATGAGAGGGATAAAAGAGAGGGGATATGGAAAAAGGGATTTACCCTCACGTGCAAATCACGTGTTATAACTTAACGTCAAAAATTTGACGGAGGTATAATTTACGATCAATTTTGAAAGTTATTGTATCGATTAAGTGAAAAAGAAAGTTCGGGTATGACCTGTGTAAATGTGTGTAAACTACAGGTATGATTTATGAAATTTTCTCCATTACAATTTACAAGTTCACAGCATTGTTAAGCAGATTTGGTTGTCATGTTTCGCAAATTTGGTTTCTTATCATATCCTAAGCCTATAATAAATATTTATTAATTATGAGATAATGAAGCTTAAGAACATACATTTGCTCGAATGAAATACAATGAATATTAACGGATCGATTGCTTTAAATGAAGACGCCACTCATCAAACGTTTTTGTTTTTTTAGAGTTAGAATATGCAAACATAACAGGAGTTGATTGTTTGGTTTTGGTGTTTCCTTGAGCCAAGTTTGTTTGATTCTTGCGTGTTTCTTTTGTTTTATTCTTACGTGTTTCTTTGGCTCCTATCTTTTGATGGTTTGAGCTTTTATTAAAATTGCTGTTTATTTTTTATTTTTTTAAGGAGTTAAGTGCCACATTTTAAACTTTAAAGTAAAGATTTGTGGGCTTTCTTACGAATTAGATTTGGGCCTAAACCCAAAACTAACTTATAAGGTTTGGGCTTTAATCCAACTTTGCATTTACAATAATCAATGAACGAAGAATGAATAATGTTGATCACTTTTAGTGAATGAATAATATTCACTATTTACTTTTTTAATTGAATAAACTATCTGAATAATAAAAATGACTATTTTACCCTTAGACTGAATAATCATTTGCTTTTTAGGTAGATATTTATATCGTTTTCTATAATCTATACTACTATATAATACATTTAACATTCTCTCTCCTCAAAAAATTTTAAGACTAAGTAAAGTGGATCCCACTTACTACTCCGTACTTATTTTCCACTAACTACATTTTTCATCAATTAAATATTAAATCTACACACTAAAGTATTTTTTGATTGGTTAAATATAAAAAATATCTCAAAATAGTAATGTGGACATTTTAAATGGAACAGACGGAGTACAATATGTTTTTATTTTAATACATTCATTCGCACCTTCATCCTTCACCGCTGCATTGCGCGGGTATAATGCTAGTAGCTTCTAAGGAGACAAGGGAAATTCTAACTATTTTAATAAGACCTTTGTAAACTTTCAACTACATAAAATTGCTAAACCTGTACATACCAAAAATGCGTCAAAGTTTATACACCCTTCTAATCCAATCCAATATTTGTAATTGCAACAGGAAGCCAGTCAGGGACTGTAAATAATCAATCTCATTGTGTAAATAATGATTGCAATTAAAAGTCTTTTTCTACTGAAAAATAATACTCCGTAGTAATAGTCCATATCAAACTTCCAGTTGGCTATAAAACAAAATACAACCAGAAACAATATAAATCATCACTCATCGAATCAAACATTGACAAATTAATAGCAAATAATTCTTGTTCTAATAAAACCCTCAAAATTGAAAACCTAAACACCCTTACGTACAGGTAAGAAAAGAAGAGGCATAGATTGAGAGGTGAAGATGATCAATGGTGAAGCACGTGGAAACGTAAATTCTGGCATGGAGTTCGTTACCGGACTATACGGTATCTTACAAAGGATTTGAGGAGAGAAAGGAAATAAAATAGCCAGATGGGGACAATGAATGACGGAATAATGCGTTGGGTAAGATGGGCTTAAATATTAAGTCACATGTAAACACCTCAAATTGATGACCGCTCCACACTATAATTAAGCAGAATTCGGTTGTCATGTTTCTCACAGTGTTTTGGTTTCTTATCATATACTAACTACAAGTCTGTAATAGATAGATATATTTTTATTATTGTTATGAGATACTGAAGCTTAGTAAACATACATTTGCTTGAATGAAAGACGAGATTGAATATTAAGGAATCGATTGCTGCAAATGAAGACGCCACTCGTCAATAAATCCCATTTTTTCAGGATCCATACTTGGTAACTCCAACACTTCAAGTCTTTTTAGTATCTCTTCTGTTCTACCAAACAACTTAGCGGCGGCCTCAACACTACTCTCCCATTTCTCAATGACGCTTTCACGGCACTTCATCTCTATGATTTGTGGTATGTTGGTGAAGCAAGCCGACAATATGTCAGCAATCATGGTAGATAACAGCGTAAACAACTCCTTCTCGCTACTCAATTCAACGTTGGTTTGGTAGTTAAACAAGATTGTTCGTGCAATACGATGCATTGAATTGGCTAGAATCAACTTCTTAGGAGTGTTCACTACTATTTCTCCGTTTGTTGTATTGTTGATCTGTAGAACAATTTCTTCTGCTTTATTAGCAAACCATTCAAGAATCTCTACTGATGTTTTTCCCCTAAAAGTACTTTTTCCAATGGTGTTTTCCAGCCACATGCACTTCTCTTCAACCTCATGCCACAGAGTCTTAGTCACCTTTCGAATATTTCCATATTCACTTGTATTATTAACGATTTCCTCCACGAGATGTGTATACGAAAGACCTTCACGAACACTCTTGAGCAAGCTATCAACTTCAAATTCAAAAATATTAGGGAGAGAAATGGCAAGACATGTTAAAGTCACTACCGGTAAGCTCCAACTGTTAACAAGTTTAACTGAAGTTAGAGCTTCAACTTGATCACTATCAAAGTTCTCTACCCCCTTGAATCCAATGGTAGAAGTCTCAAGAAACACTAAAAGATCTTTGTTTTGTTCATCCTCCGCCTTTTGGATCAAGTTATTTATAGCGTTTGAAATGCGTTTCAGCGTCTTCTCACCAAGCTCCATCTCATCTTCAAGTTGCAGAACGTAATCACTAAGGTCTGGGTATACATCATCATTTCCTACCACAGTTGGTAGCGTAAACAACCTTGCCACCAACGACTTCCAACAATACGAACAATAAATGATAAAGATTATAAGGACTACTGGAATAAGCCCAATCATTTTGCTTGATACGACAATAGCCTTCTGGACGCCAATGCAAAGTCCTAAAACGAGGTTTTTCATATTATTGACAAGAGTTCTTGACCAAGAACGACCTGATAGAAAAGTTATATGACTTTCTTTCCACTCGCACAACTTCTGGATCCAGTACTTCTCTACTTTAAACACCATAAAATAGTTCTTCTTCCATTTAGTGACCAGATTGAAGTTCGAGATCATAAAACATCTACATATTGGAGCAATGCTCCCAACTACAACTCCAAATGACTGTGTTATAATAATGAATTTAGTTGACCACTTATAATCCGAATCCCAGTATATAACCCCGTCTCTGAACCCTAGCATTATAACTAGTTGCATGACTAGAATAATTACACAAATTATGCCAGAAGTAGATGATAACCGATTAGTAGCCATCACAAATTGAGGGCTACCACTTTCTGCCATCACCCAATATCTTCTAACACACTGTCTTAGTTTCTCAACCACTGACGTTAATTTATCTTGATCGTCTAAAGTTCTTTTGTCTGTGGCTTGATACTTGAACTCTAAAATTTGCTTAGAGGAAGGAATTGTTATAGCTGAAGATATCATGATTATTAATAACCACAATAACATAGCCACATAGATGTATGCACATATTGATATATCTGCAGTAAGGAAGTTATCAGGGGTTCCAGATGTAAATTCCGATGTGTAGTATATAACACCGGTACTAATCTGGATGCAAATATTCACAACGATAGTGATAACGAGAATAGTGAAACCTATGACGTTTCCAAGAAGTGTGTTGTTGTCCATAGACGCCAAAGAAGGCATTAAGTTAGCCATCATAGTGCACATGAAGGCCATGCTTCCCAACTTCGTTACTTGGTCCGCGTAACCTGGCATGCGACTAGTGAGATCCACAGGCAATTTCATGGCGACAGTTATCACTGTGATAGAGGCAGCATTAAGTGTGAAATATTTAGTTGGAAACCACATTTTTTTAGTTCTAAAACCATGCAACAAATCAGCTCCCATGCCAATGATGCACAAAATTGACGCTACCGCAATGTAGATTCCAATCCACACCATAGGTTTGCTGTACATGTTCACAATTTCATAAAGAGCTGCCTGGTTCCAACAATAGATCAAGGAGTGTATGTTGTCGCTTGTGAGGTTTGCAGATACTTGATGTGCGTGTGGAAGAGATTCAAGTTCATCAAACAACTGCCCCACAATATTTAAACAATCGATTGATTGGTAAGAGTCCATGTTTAAAACTTTTGAGCTAAGCAATGGCTAATTTGATTCTAAATTTTTTTTTTTATCTGATGAAATGTGAAGAAGATCGATAAACGTCTCTTATAACAAGTCATAATAATTCATATATTGAAAACTCGAAGAAGCTGCATACTTAATAATTGCATCCAAAATTCTAGTCAATATATAATATTGCAACTGAAGGCCCACTCCTTTAATTAGTGAAAGTGACTAATTGGACATTGAAATGCAAATACATATTTTCGAAAATGTGCCTCATTTGATAAGTTTTACTGTTCGGAAAATGCTATACTCATCAAAGTTGCACAAAGCAAGTGAGTTGTATCAATATTATTAATATCTTTTTGCTCTTTTACATTTTCCTCCTTTAATTTCATTGGTACGTACAAGTCATTTTGTGAAAGTTAGTTTTGTATAATTTTGTGAGCCTAACATTTATTGGTTTACGTGTGTACGTCAGACTATTGTCTCGAGTTTGTAAAATATATTGTCAGCGGAAAGATGGATAAAATGATAACCAAGAAGTTATGTTATATATAATTTGATTGTGATTATTATTATTACAGGTTTTAATTACTTTAATTTGTAGTAATATTTATATATTCTGTGATTCCATCAGTAAAGTTATTTAGTGGAACATTTACGATAATTGAGTCATGAAGGGAAGCTGTACTCATAACCCATTGTTCTACGTCGTCTTCCTATTATTTCTGGTTAGTATTTATTTACTTTAGTTTTTCTTTTTTAAGACGGGTCACTATGGTACGTCGGTTGGTGCCACCGGTTAGGGGGAATGAACCGACGCCATAGGCAGCGCACGTCGGTTCCAACCCGTCGGTGCTTTGTGTCACCAAACCGAAGAGAAAGGGGGAAAGTGGGGGCCCGCGTCGCTTGCTCTTTTGTGTGTAAACGGCTACCCAAAAAAAAAAGGTTTCTGTTGGAGCTTTGGCAGATAGCAAAAAAAAAAAAACCCAAACCATTCCAACAATTTTAACACTATATCTACACACTGCCATCAATACATTTTTTAACCCATTTTCACTCCACAATATATAACACACCTCTTTCAACACAATTTTTAACCTATTTCCACTTCACAATATATACATCTCTTTAAACACTTTTTTCATCCACTTTCTATCCACAATATATACACATCTCCATACCCATTTTCATCCATTTTTTTCATCCACTTTCAAAAAAAAAATACACTTGAAAATTATAATGTCGTCATCCGATTCCGATAAAGAAGAATTGAGTGCCGTCATGGCCGTCCGCGATCCGATCGCTGGGCTAAATCATCTCAACGCACAAGATTCGGATTCGGATACCGAATTTACATTTCGTATTCCACAAACAAGACGTTATTTAACTAGAGATCGGGTGGGTGCCGGCCAACATTTATATCAGGTTGGTGAGTTGATTTCTAGGGTTCCAAATGTTTAAAGGATTAAATTGTTGAAGAAGATGGGTATAATAGTCAATAGTGAGTTTATAAATTATTATTGAATTTGTTAATGTTTTTAAAATGATTAAATAACTTTTTTAAGTATATATGATATATTTTAGATTTAAGAATGACATATATGGTATTTTGAAATTAACTTGGGCATATTTGATATTTTGAAGGTTATTAATGGCATATATATACAATTCTCCCTTTAGTTTACATTATAATTGAAATACGGATAATTGCTTTCATATAACTATGTTTTTACCTTCATTCACTACAACAATGATTTTTTTTTAAAATGCGTTAAATTATGTTAAACTATTCACACTTATAATTGTGTAGAAAATTGGTGCATCAATAAGTGTAGAAATCACCACAATCTTCACATATATAAATGTGAGGGAAAAAAAGTTTATACTTAAAAGTGTAGATGAATCTAGACTTACCTACATTTATAGGTGTGAACTTTAATTTGTAACATCCATTTTATCCATACTTAATTTCTCTTGCGTGAAAAAAACACGTGTTATAATTTTTTTTCCACACTTTTAAGTGTTGACAAGTTGTAATTTCTCCACACTTACAATTGTAAGCTTTTGTTTTTTACATATATAGGTGTGGAAAATCTTATCTTTTACAAAAAAATAAATAAAAAAATTACACACTTTCTAGAAGCGTGGAGAAAAAAGTGTGGTAAAATGAAATTTTTTTGTAATTGATTGTGTGTACGTAAAAAAATTTGACCGTCATTGTATGTATAAAACTATTTATTTTTGTACATTGTATTGTATTTTGGTGACTTGTCAAATTGTAAAGATGTCACGTGTTACCTTATATTTGATAGCACGTCTCCAAAATACAAACACTCTACAAAAAAAATAGTTTCGGATATACAATGATGGTCAATTTTGTTACATATATACACGCAATAAAAATCAACGCATAGTTATATACATTTACAATCACTAAATCACTTAACCCTTTGAAATAAGATATGTTTGTGGCCTTTTCTCAATACTCAGACTTCCATTAATTTTTGTTTATTTTCTCATATTTAAAATAAGAAAAAAATTAAAAATATATCATCAGGAAACAAATAAGAAAGGATGTTGTAGTTTCTAAGTAAATACTCCTGATTGAACGCGTTAATGTACTGTACATACCTGCATTGTTTCGATCGATCTCTTCCTTTGTGTTGTTTACATGACACAACAAAACATCAATTATTACCTGATGAGACAGTACATGTGGGGAAGAAGATGCAACTTAACGCGTTTAAGTAAAGAAGTACTATACGTACCCGATTGACCGACTTTATCCGTAAATTCTATGGACCACGAATAAGCCATATATCCATGTGTAACTCCATTGCATAACTTCATTACTCCATTTCCCTTTGTAAAAGAAAATACGATTTCAATCATTAATTATTGAATTTTTCTATCTTCGGGCAGTGGTGGGCTAGTGGCTCAAGGGTAAGCCTGCTAAAGCTATAGCTTTAGGCCTCGGAAATTTCAAAGCCCGGAATGTTTGTATATACACATGTATATTGTAACGACTAGAACATTATCTTTTTGACTGTCTAGAGTATCACATGATTGAAAAGCGAATAGGTCATATTATATGCTCTTCATGATCTAATCTTAGTTTGTTTCAGAGATCAAAACATGATTTTTGTGAGAAAAAACTCAACTGAACTCGTTAAGCTCTAGCAGTTTGTCCTCCCATTTGTATGAAACGTTTTGTTTTTAATTTTATTCGGTCTTTTATTTTTTCCTAGTTGACCCTTACTATAAATCTTTATGACAAAAACGGAAAAGTCATACTCGTATAAAAGTACTAAGGCTAAATTTCTACCACCATGATTAAGGGATGCATAGTTCATAGTATACTATACAATGTTATTTGCGACTAAACTTAAATGAGAGGTATGTTGTATAGCAAAAATTTTGTTTGTTTGTTACGATCCTATGATAATTACGATCCTATAACAATCTGGCACGTTTTTGTGAAGTAGGATCGTACGGTCCTTTTGTTAATTAAATATGGTAATACATCAATGCATATCATTAATATATGAGTAAATTTCATAGATGGTCCCTATGGTTTATATCATTTTACGTAACTTATCCCCAAATTTTTTTTTTCAGGTTTTCAGTCCAATTACTTTACATTTCGCTCGAAAATGATCCCTCTTCAATTTAAAATGAATAAATTACCCTTTTTGTTGTTTTCTTTGATCTATTTAATTTTCAGTAATTTAAAAGATTATTAAAATACATAATTGATTACCATATGTATGCCACCCACCTTCATCTACCTGCACAATTCGTTTAGCACGATGTCTCCACCATCTCACATAAAAATGTTAAAACACTATTTTCTTAATTACTTTGTATCACCATCCTCAGCAAATTTTAACCCAAAAAACACACAGCTTATTTGTAACAAATTAAATTTTTTTTTTTTTTTGGTAAATCTAAGAATTATGCAGAATCCGGCCACGAAGCAAGTAAAAATCCGATCAACACTAGCAGAATACGGCCATTATTGTCTTCATTAGTCATGGATTTGTAAAAAGATGGATAACAAAATCGAAATTGTGAATATGGAAAAACGGATATGTGGTGATGGTGTGTGGCTGCTGAGGTGGGTGGCGTAGGGTGGCTGAAAAAGAGGTTGGCGGGTGTTTGTACGATTAGCTCGAACAAGCTTAAGCGTCCATAGTTCCGGTAGCAAAACCTCCGACCAGAGATATTTGCAAAACAATTAACACGCTAAGTCAAGTGAAATACGGGGAGGGTCCCCGTAATTCACCTCCAGCGTGAGAATGAGCATTCATCGTGGAGAAAAGATATGAATCGTATTGAGTGAACTAGGGTTTGTAATGAGAAAGATGAACATACCTCAAAATAGGAAATGGGTTATCCTTTTATACTTGCTCTCAACTTGACCCTCAAGTTTTGATCCACCAATCAGGTGCTAGCTTTCACGTGCACTCTTTACGAAATTAATCCTGACCGTCCAGATTGGATTCCATGAATATTTCATATGGTCCCCACATTTGATATTCTACGCCCGTAGGTTTGTCGAATAACCTTCCGGGCGGGGGAAATGATATTAGTCTACATAGCGAATGCCCAGATGGTAACACGTGTCACTTGACACATGTTTTACGCTACAAACTTTAAGTCTATTTTCCTCCATAATCCTATGACTGGAGGAAAAGGTGGTTACACCATTAGCGGGGTGGCTGAAAACTAGGTGGCCCGAGCATTGAAGCTTGCCGGAATTTTTTTTGCTACCGGAATTTGTCGGAGAGAACGAAAGTAAGAAGTGATGATCCGATGACTGCGGTTGTATGAAAAGAAAGAAAGGGACGGTCGTGGTCGTGATGGTTGTTGGCCGAGGGTTGAAACATGCCGGAATATGCTTTTGCAAGTCAGAAACTTGTGTTGGGCGCCGATAATTAGTATGATTTGGAATTTTGGGTGATGTGTGGCTTTAATGTGACGTTTTAGACTGCAGTACACTAGTATTATGGTTTGATTTCACTTTGTGTGGTGGGTTTTTGTTGGTTTGGCCGGATTTTGCTGTGCCTGGATTATACAGATGCAGGTCGTGGTCTTATAGTTGGAAAAATCTCCAATTATATATAACAAGGTTTTGGTAATTCTATTTATCTAACTTCTCATTGGCCCTTGAGTTAGTTTTTTGATGTGTCAATTCCTAGATTAATTTTCTCCTATTTATTTTTGAAGAGCGGTTCTTTTTATCTATCATGCCATAACTACCTTTCTTTAAGTTAATCCTCAAAACTACTTCCCCTCCTACATATGCGTGTTTTAATTTCTCCCTCGATCTTATATTGATCAAAATCTATCTTCCATTGTTGACTAAGTTGTTAGTTCATAAGGCCAACTTTGTCAATCGCAACCACAACATCTATGGCAAAAATAAAAATTCAGAAGTTCTGAAGACTCGTTGCAATTCTATCCGCAATCTTTGTTGATTTTCCGTATGTGTAATTTTAAGTTTTGGGATTGATCTCAGTCAGAATTGTGGAAGCACACTCAATAATAATCACTATATTGTAAGACAGTTTTTGTTTATGATTGTAATGTTTGTGGTAGTTTCAATTCATGTCATAGGTTTCTAACTAAAATTCCTTGCAACTTTACTTTGTTTGTGTTCACAAGTGTTTGATGAAATTACTACGCAAACTGTTAGGTTGAAATATGTGATTCCAATAACTATAATGAGTTTATGACTTCCATTATTGTTTTAATTTATTGAATTAAACAAAACAATTTACAAGGCTCGAAGGCTGTTTGCCTTTATGTATTAAGATCACATTTTAGGCGACTTTTGTCATGTTATACATTAGATCCTTTTTCATTTTTACAATTAAGTTTAGGGTTTTCGGAAAGTATAATCCCCAACTACTCAGAAGGTGCAGAAATTTAGTGTTTAGCTTTTAGAAGTGTATGTATAAAGAATTTAGTGTTTAGCGTTTTAAAAAGGTTGTGTGTGTGACTTTTACAAGAATTTTGTGTTTAGCATTTCAAAGAATTTGTGTTAATTTTTGATAAAGGGTTTTATTCTTAGATTTTTAGAATTAGAAGGTTACGTGTTTAACTTCAAAGGGTTCAATAATGTTTAATTTTTAATAAAAATTAAGTTTACCTTTCTAATAGGTTTATGTGTCAAGAGTTTAGCTTTTTATAAGAGTCATGTGTTAAGATTTTAGATACGTTATGTGATTAAATTTTTATATAATTATATAGATTCTAGAATGGTCTTACGTCAAGGGTTATTGTTTATTTCTTTTAAGGGTTCTTTTCTCAACTTTTCAAAAGGTTGTGTATTTAGCTTTTTAAAGAGTTTTATGTTTAGCTTTTTAGAAATGCTTATGCGTCAAAAGTTTAATATTTAGCCTTTATATGCTCTCATTTTAGCTTTCAAAACGTGTATGTTCCGGACACGCTAACCGGCCCACGTCAAGCCGCCCCAGGCCCAACACGTGAGAGGTGAATCGGACTCACCGAACAGCCAAGGCCATGCAGGGATTGATATCGCTTAAATTATACATATTTTTAGGCGCGATATCAATCCAAATTATGTACCATTTTAATTAAATTCATGAACTTCCGGTACTTATTACTTTGGAAAATGAATTTAGGTACAAATGAAGTTTGAGTGATGAGTTAAACGAAGAAGGAAGCTTAAAACGAAGACGAATCAAGAAATGAAAAAAAATCAGAAGGAATCCGCCGGATTCCCATGAATCCGCCGGATTCATCAAGATTCAAACACCAGCTTTTCTTCGTTCATGATCAGACCCCGATCGTGGGAATCCGGTTAATTGATTCCGCAGGATTAATCGGAATCCGCCGGATTCACGGGAATCCGCCGGACTCCCTCTGTTTTGGTCATGATTCACATTTGGTGCAATTTAAGTTGAATCCGGTGGATTCTCATGAATCCGGCGGATTCAAGCTCGAGAAAAAGTCAACCATCTGCATTTAAGAGCTCACCTACCCACCGAATCTTCATTTTTCCTCAGGCACGCTCATATCTTCCATATCTTTCATCAGAGAAAATAAGGAAACAAACAGCCGCCATTAAAATCCTCCATATCCTACAATTAATTCTCCCAACTGTAAATTTGTCAATAAAAGGAGATGGAAACAACGGGGAGAAATGATCACTGGTACAACCATCTATACACTGTTACTCCACAAATTCTCCCGTACCAAACCACTTACTCACTGTTACTCTTCATCTTGGAATATACACGGAGCAAGTATTGAAGCTAGTTTGTTGAAGTCTTATCTTCTATATTTGAATCATTTCAACTTCAACAATCATTTGTTCAATAACAATTTTCATTTGGTAATTGCAATCAATTGGTTAGCATTTCTTTTACTCAATATTTATGTTGGCCATGATTTCAATAATTTTATGTTATTATTTTATGAATACAATGAGTAGCTAAATTTTCTTATACTTGCTTGGATGAAATAACTAGTGATTAGGGGTGTAATCTTTAGAGTTTAAATGCATCACAGTTTATGTTCATCCGTAACTTATATATTCTAGTTTAAAACATTTGTTGAGACTTATTGGTTATTTAACTAGTGACTATAGCGAACGTTTGTTACTAAGTTAGATTACTTATCATTTGTATGTCTATGTACGGATGACCCAATAATAGTGAACGCAGATTTGGTATAAGTTAGACAAATAAACATGAATATATAAGTTGGTGAATATGGCGAACGTCTTTCACTAGGATGTATTGTAAATTGAACCTGAATTTATGTTTAATCAAAACCCCTTGTGTGTTTGAGCTTGAAATAGATTTTAACTTATTTGGTGAATAACTAGTGAATATAGCGAACGTTTTTCATTAGTAATTTACTATCAATTAATTTGATTGAACAAACATTGCGAACGTAGCTTTGGAATAAGTTAGATTCTTTAGGTTCAAACGTGCAAGATGGTAACCATGGCGAACGTCCGTTACTGGATTAAATCATAAGTTTGTAAATTGAAGTTAATGCTATAGGAGATGGCGAACGTTAATCCTATGTTTAATGTAGATTTACTATGTGTTTTATAAACTGGTTTTAACTAAAAACACCCCGAAATCATTAGTGAAATAATCCAAGCAAGTATCCTTTGTATTTCTTGATAAACAACCAATTTTAAATCTGGCCTTTAAAAGCCCAATTGCCTAGTTTTAGATATAAAGTAGTTTTAAGCAACGCAACAATTCGGTTGCAAAACCCCCACATTTACTTTATTGGTACAAGGTAATTGCATTTTTATTAAAGACTCTTGCATTCACATTCCCTGTGTTCGAACCTAGACTTACCACTACTATACTACTACTCGACAGGGTCCACTGCCCGGTTGTGTTTTAGTCTAATTGCGGTACTCCTTTTGTTCATAATCAACGATAAATTTTAAGACTAGATTTTACACATCAAGGATAAATATATAATAATGTGTTTTTGCGAGTTATATGTTTAGATTTCTAAAAAAGTGATCCATGTCAAGGGTTTAGCAATTAACATTTTAGAAGGGTTGCGTCTTTAACTTTAAGGTGGTTTCCATAGTTAACTTTTTTAAATGATTATGTATTTATCATTTAGAAGGGTTGAGTATCAAGAATTTATCATTTTTTTTTGTTAGGACAATGCGTTTAGCCTTTTAGAAGACTTTAATTTTGTGTCAATTAAGTATTGTGTTTAGTTTTCAATGATGTTATGCGTTTAGCTCTAAAAAGGGTTCCTTTTTTTTTTTTAACTGCAAATTCATTAAAACTTAGAAGCCTAGCAAGGTGCTAGGAAAATGGAGAATACATCAGAAACTTAGAGTCGATGGATTGCACAGCCAATCCATATAATTAACATTACATTTTGAGCTACGATTCGAAATCCATAAAAACGACAACAATTTGATATCATCTCCAAGCACTTCCTTTCTAGGCTTCTTCGAATTGAAAACCATGTCGTTACGGAACCTCCAGATCACCGAGAATGTTGTATGAATGACGACGTCGAGCCCCTTTTTCTGATTGTCACGAACGTTGACAGAGAGATCGAAAGCTTCTTTGATAGATTGAGGCGTCGGGATAGAAAGATTCCACCACTTTAAAATGTCACGCCAAAACTGTAATTGCAATCGGGCACATGACAAACAAGTGTACTTCTGATTCCAAATCAGAATCGCAGCAGGGGCATCTTGACGAGTCGATGTCAATCCCACGTGAAACTAAATATAACCTTGTCGGTAGTCTCGCATTTGCTATCCTCCATGAAGTGATGTTAGTTTTGATGGGAATCAATCTGTTCCAAGAGAACCCTTCACTCGATAAATTGAAGTTCACCACTTGCTCAGAATTAATGAGAAGATTCCTAATTGATTTTACTGAGAATTCATTGTTGTTGTTGTTGGCACTTGGCAGTGCATATCCATTTGTCCAAGTTAGTATTCAAGCCCAAATTGATTATCAATTCCTCAATTTCTTGAAGTTGTGTCACTTCAGGCCCAAGAGAAGGAGGTCTGCGCCAAGTCCAGTTGGGAAAAGGCCCAAGTGATGATCTTGAACAACGTTGCAAAACAGTAGCATCAGGAGAAGTTTCGAGTCGATATAGCCTCGGATATTCATCCTTGAGAGTTTTGTTGCCAACCCATAAATCTTGCCAAAATTTAGTAGATGCTCCATTACCAACTTTCCTTTTAAATAATGTAGGAAGGTGAATGTTACACTTACTAAAGTCTTTGTACAAATTGCGAATTTGTTTCCAAATACCCGAGAAGTGAGAAGAGTAGGAACAATTGAGCCCACCATATTCACCATGAATGGATTTAATGATTTTACACCATAAAGCGTTAGGTTCAAGAAGGAATCTCCACCACCACTTGGCAAGCATGGCGAGGTTGGAATGTAGGAGGCTACAAATACCTAGACCACCATTAGACATAGGAGAAACAACTTTTTTTCCAAGCGACCCATGCAATTTTCTTTTGATCCATTGAACCACCCCGAAAGAAATTCCTACGAAGGCTTTCAAGCATGTTAATCACTTTAGATGGGGCTTTGAAAAGAGAAAAGTAATACACTCCAAGGCTACCAATAACGGATTTGATAAGGGTTAATCGACCACCAAATGAAAGCGATTTAGATTTCCATAATGACAATTTCTTTTGGAATTTTGTAATGATGGGATCCCAACTACAAGTTCTTGTCATGTTTGAGCCAATTGGTAACCCAAGATAAGTCGTTGGAAAATGGGATGATTGACATCCTAAGATAGTAGCAAAGTGACTAACCTCCATGTCGGTAACCCCAATACCAAAGAGTTTGCTTTTGGTGTAATTGACTTTCAATCCGAAGGCTAAGTTGAAGCAATTAAGTATACGAGATAGATTTCTAGCAATTTTCAAAGACCATTCTCCCAAAATTAGGGCATCATCGGCAAATTGAAGAAGTGATATAGGAATTTTATCTTTTCCAACATTGATGCCATGAAAGATATCCTTTCTTTTTGCCTCTTGAAAAGTTACATTTAAAGCTTCAACCGCTAAGATGAATAAGAAAGGGGATAGGGGATCTCCTTGGCGTAGACCTTTTTCAAATTTAAACTCCATTGTTGGTGAGCCATTGACTAGGATCAAAGCATAGGCCGAACCAAGGCATACTTTGATCCATTTTCTCCACTTGTGTCCAAAACCCATTTGTTCCATGGTGGGATCAAGAAATTTCCAATTAAGGGAATCAAATGCTTTTTCAAAATCAACTTTGAAAAACATCGATTTTTTCTTTTTCCTTTTACCCCACGCTAGAATCTCATCTACCAAAAGGGGTCCATCAATGATTTGGCGACCTTGAATGTAAGCCGTTTGTGCTTCACCAATAACGGAACCAATTACTTTAGAAATCCTAGTAGCGAGAATTTTAGCGATAATCTTGTATTTACATCCAATGAGGCTAATGGGCCTATAATCACCAATGAGTAAAGGGTCACTAACCTTTGGGATAAGAGCAATGAAAGAGGAGTTGAATCCTCTAGGAAAGTAAGGCGAGACTTCAAATTGACGAACATATTCAATTATGTCATTTCCAATTACATCCCACTTTTGTTTGATGAATTTAAATGTGAATCCATCCGGTCCGGGAGACTTACTTCCACCGCAACTCCAAACCGCTTCTTTAATTTCATCATTAGAGAATGGTTGTTCAAGAGACAAAGCTTTAACACTAGAAAGGGTTTTAAACAAGTTGTTGGAAAACGTCGGCCTAGAAGTATGCCTTTCAACGAACTTTTCTTTGTAGAACTCATAAATGTATTTTTTTAATATCACGAGAGGAGGATATCCAACAACCATCAACAATAATCCCGTTGATTCTTGACTTTTTTAATTTGTTATTAATCCAACCATGAAAGAACTTGGAGTTTTCATCGCCTTCCACCGCCCATTTTACTTTGGCCTTTTGCTTGATGTCTTTTAATCTTGCATTTTCCAAATCGACAATCTTTTTCATTATCGTGAGTCTTTCTTCTCTCTCTTGAGCATTAATAATCCCATTTTCTATTTTGTCATCAAGAAAGTCTACCTTTTTTTAAGGTTCGTAAGAATCACACTTTCTTTATTGGAAGCAACTTTTCTCCATTCTTTGATGTCAACTTTTAACCTTTTTAGTTTATCTTTGAACACAATTGTCGGGTGAGAAGAGGGGAGGGAGACTTCACTGTTCCAAGACTTCACTAAAAGAGGTTGGAATTCTTCTTTAGATAGCCATGAGTTGAAGAATTTGAAAGGAGTTGGCCCGAAATCAACAACCGATCCCTCAAGGACAATGGGGCAATGGTCACTATATTCCCTTGGAAGGGCCAACAATTGAGCATTTGGCCATTTGTTGACAAAATGAATAGAAACAAAAATTCGATCTAGTTTACTCAATTTGGTTCCTTCGGTATTCATCCTTGTAAAGCGTTTACCTCCCATTGGGAGGTCAATTAAGCCGGTCTCGAAGATGAAGTCGTTGAAGAGTTGCGCCCCGACTTGACAAAACGAAGTTCCCAATCTTTCATTACTAGATCTCACTTCATTAAAATCTCCAAGCACTATAGATAGTGTGTTGTGTCTATTGACCAGATCAGTTAAGTTACTCCAAAGACACTTTTTCTTTCCGAGCTCCTGAGGAGCATAAACAACAATGATTATACATTGGATGTCAATGTTGGCCCAATGACCAAAAAGGGTTCCTTGTTAAGCTTTTTTCAAAAGGTTGTGTGTTAATGGTTTAGTCTTTAGTTGTGTAAAACATATATGTGTTTTATTAGAATGTTTGTGTCTGTGTGTTTATACTTTTAGAAAAGTCATGGGTATCAACGTTAAAAAGCATTATCTATAATTATCATTGAACTTCTGACTATCATTTATCACCATGCAACACTAGAAATTTCACATGACGATCATACGATATAGTATGATGTCGTAAACTTATAACTACGATGAACTAAAGTTTATACATTAGCATGCAAAAAACCAAAACAAATTAAATTTAGGAATCATATAAATAAATAAACTAATTATCACCCTAAAAGTAGGTTAAATCATTAGACTCAATTTATCACTACGACACAATGTATATTTTTAACTACTATTCACATTGATAACTAGCAACATCAAAGACTAATACATCTCGCCTCATGTACAATATGTGCTTGAGAGAGAACATTTCGATTGACTCTATGAAATACTTGAAACATGACTACTTTTAATTCGAAGAGTTTTCCCTGAATGACGTTTTCTATCACAAACTAAATTTATGTCGATTTTTAATGAGACTGTCCAACGGACAAGTATTTACCTAGTGTTTTTTTATATTTAAAGGTTTATTCTTGTAACGAATATATAATATAGAGAAAATTTCATAAACCATACATGTGGTTTACACACATTTTCACAGCTCATACCCGAACTTTTTTTTTTCAGGTTTTCGATACAATAAGTTTCAAGTTTGCTTGTAAATGGTACCTCCATCCAACTCCGTCTATTTTTGTCGTTAAGTTTTACCAATTCCGTCTATTTACAATACAATAAGTTTCAAAATTGCTCGTAAATGATACATGTGGTTTACACACATAACGGTGAAATTTAACAGATTGTGACGGAGGTACCATCTACGAGCAAACTTGAAAGTTATTGTATCAAAAACCTGAAAATAAAAGTTCAGGTATGATTTGTGAAAATCTGTGTAAACCACGGGTATAATTTTTGGAATTTACTCTATAATATAAAATAATGTTAAAATTAATAAAATAAGGAAATAAGGGTAATTTAATCATTTAAAGTGGTGACTGGTGAGGGACCATTTACAAGAAAAAACTAAACTTATTGGACTAAAAACCTGAAAATTAAAATTTGGGGATGATTTTCGTAAATCATTTTAAACCACATAGACCATCTATGGAATTTACTCCTAATATCTCTCAATTTATCTTTATATTACCATTATCTATCAATGTACTTCTTAATTAATCACTTGAGTAAAGATTATGTAATTGTAGCAAACATATATACAAAACTTTATACTACATTTTGACCTGAAATTGTTAGAATTATGACACAAAATAATATTTATTCGAATTTAAAAATTGCACAAATTTTCATTCTTGATTTTTGCCGATAGAACGGATATTTTGCTAGTACTTTTACGTACATATAGACATGTAAAAAAGAACTACTTTTTTTTTCAAAGGGATCCCGTGTATCGAGTTTTTGGGAGAGTTTGAACTTTGAAGTGAGAAAAGAAGTTACGGAAATAAATGGGAGTGAGATCGGGATAAAAAAAACCCCGAGACAAAAATCAAACCGGTTTAAAACCCTGGGCGACTTGGAGGTTATTTCAGAAGTTAGAAGGGTCCCCTAATAGGCTAACAGTAACACCACTTAACATAGCGATTGAAGATCCATTCATCAAAAAACATTACGTTTTTCGGTTGATTTATACTTTGAGTCTTCTTCGTATTTACTTAATTGATGTGAACTCTACTTGTACGTGATTGTTTTTATTATTAGTGTTTAATTATTGTGTTGTCACTTTAAAGTCAATGGCGCGCAGTTGAGTTGGTAATGAGTAAGTACATCTTTGCCACAATTATTTATTACCTTAAATTATGTTTAATCGAAGATCCATGATCAATTGAGTTTGTGTTTGTAATTCTTATTCGTGAGCTATTTAACATATATTAAGGATACTTGATTGATAATTGTCGTTAACTTATTCTTGATTATGTGAGACGTTGAATGATCTAGGCAATTTATAGAATTATTAGTTGGTTTAGGAATTAATAAATTGAATTTGAATTGTGTGGTCGTGCCTATCATTAGCTTATCATTATCTATTTGCGTGCCTAGTTTGTAATATGTAATAATTAGTGATAATTGTCTCCCCTTTGTTTTCGACGAATTCTAGAAATGCTTTATTCATATATAGTCGTGTATGGTTGTTTGTTACCGAGCAATTTCCTAACCACCCAAAAAATATTTAACTAGGGAGTACAAGACATCATCCTTGTTCCCTTCAGAAGCAATAACCGGAAAATATCTATCTATAGTCTATACTACTTTATAATTTCTTTATGTGAATGATGGTTATGGTTTGTGTCTGATTAATTATACATGTTCTTGGAACCGAGTATAGAAGACATAAAAGTTATAAAGTACTTACTTAGTATATATAAGATGTTAAAGATGTGCTCCGTAATAGGATTTATAAACAAACTCTTCTCAGTTTGCATGAGATGGAAACTGATGTTCAAACCTTTTTTGTTTATATTAACTTTTGCTGGTGCCATCCGAATGTTAAATAATATTTACATTCTAACTTTTTTACTGTCTTAGATTATATCACCAGCTCCCTACAACGTTTTTGGTAGCTATACATCTGAAATTTCTCCGTAGATGATATGACTTTTTGTAGCATTTAGGTAAAAATTATATTGTAGGTGATTCTACCGAGGTTAATTTAAAATTCAAATTTACTGTAGTATTTTTGAAAAGTGATTTCAGATATTTGTAAAAAAAGGTTATAGGATTAGATAAAGAAGAATGATTGTGAATTGTCTTTTTTTTTTTTTAAATGAAAAAAGATGTCTATATGATAATGTACATAAACTTTTCAGACCATGCTGCTTTTGTTACTTTTATAGTTTCGCTATATTCAGACCATGCATTCTTTTTCACATATTTACTTTTATTTTCTCTTTAAGTATCATTCACTCGATTCTATAAATACACGTGACTTCGTTGAATTGTCACTTTCGTTGTAACAACTCAAGAAAAAATCAATTCTTCAAATGTGTTTAAAATGTCCCGTCTAACTAAAAAAAACACAATTACTAATTAAAACATAATTCATTCTTTTTGATATATATTGATGATTACGTATTTTTTGTAGTTCAACATATTTAGATTAATTCTTCAATTGTGTTTAAAAAATGTTCTGTCTAACTACAACAATTTAGAAAGCTCTTCAAAACTAAACTCAAACACCTACTAAGTTGTTATTTTAGGCGACAAATTTTTAAATAATAATTAGCTTTTATCATTTGACTAAATCTTTTGAAGTATTTTTCACCCGAAAGGTATTTAAAAAAATAAATAAATTCCACGCTGAAATAACGTTGAAATACTGAAAATCACAATGGTTGAAATACTGGAAATCCAATTTTTAATTTGACATCAACAATCTATTCATCTATTCATTTTATATATATATATATATATAACAAAGATTTTTTTTGCTTATGTGTCATCCTTTTAATCATTATATGATGACATATCTAAAATATAGTTAATCCTAAATTATTCTTCAAATTTTAAGGATGCCACATGGCTTTCCATTTTTAATAATTTTATTATTATTATAAATCATTATAAACAAGGGTTAATAATAGTTTAATCCTCACACTTTTATTTTTTTTCGTTTTCACCCTTCTAACTTTTGTTTCAAAATGTTTAAACACCTTAACATATAGGTTGACCAAAATTTAATCATTTAAGTTTATTTTGAGTAGGTATACTTTGCATTGATTAACATAAGAGTCAAGTACACCCTTAATCTCATTGAGTTTATTTCATTAATAATCAAATTCTATTCATGATCAACTATATGTAGACATTTCACAAGTTAAACATATTGGTAGATTGAAATGTTGAGTTGAGACAACAATGTTAGAAACTATTACATATATGTAGCTTATATTAAAGTTGTATAACATTTGTAATTGTAATATTTTACGTTAGCATTTGTGAATATGTTGTATTTGTTTCTCATAAAACTTTGAAGTTTTTATTCGCATATGTTTAGGTTGTTGTATACTATTTTTCTATTTTCAAAGACAAATTTATAGTTTTCAATTACAATATTGACATTGTTAAAAAATTTCATCATATATAATAATTTTGTATACATTACCGTACGATCACAGGCTCAAAGACCTACATATTTTTACGAGTACATGTAATACTTATTATTTATCTTTCTACAATTCATTGTGCTTTATTTGGCTTCATATATTAATTTCGACAACTAATTATAATAGTTTTATTACTTTATTATATAGTTTGGTTTATGTTATTATTTATTTTCAATTCTCAATGACAATCGTACCTTTTACGTTAACAACACTAATTCATTGAACTACTTATAAATAAACATATAATTGTATTTTTTAACGATCGTGCATCGCACGGGCTAAAAATCTAGTAGAGTTATATAAGATTCTTTGAACATATTCCAAAGTACAAAATGATTTTAATTTTTTTTTTTATAAAGATAAATATAAGAGCATTGCCATATGGACGTAATTATAAACGTAAAAGAAAAACATAACAAGTATATTTTTTTTCTTTTTCTAACCAATAATATATTTTTACCAATAAAAAATATCGTAGGTTTCCTTTGAAGTCTTTGTTTTAGACCGGTAAATGATTTTTGATTTTTCTAAACTAAAATGTATTCAGTTTTAAACGATTATCATTCAGTGAGGCCAAATTACATGATATTCTCCATTTGCAAATGACCACCCATGAAATAGGCGTCTCTTGAGTCTTGACATTGTTGAGTATATATACTCCATTCGTTCCAGCTTTATTGTCCACTTTTGACTTCTGGAGTCTTTCTTTTTCAACTTTGACTTTCAAAATTTTTATTTGTGTTATATAACGTTTGATGCAAAATATATGAATGGATTGAGTTTTGAATGTATTTTCATTGGTATAATTTGCATCAAGTATTATATAACACAAACAAAAATATTCAATGTCAAAGTTGTCAAAGAAAGACTCCAAAAGTCAAAAGTGGACAAAACTTGGACGGAGGGAGTATGTTACCTTAAAACTTTACTCTTAAATACTTACATTAACTTTACACCCTTCAAGAGTTGACATTTTGCTGACGATCTGGGTCATCTCTAAGTTTTCAGTGGCCCTGGACAAAACTGATTAATTGCCGAAAGGAAGCCCTTTATCTAGCTATAAGATGTATTTTTTTATTCTTTTTATTGTGACACAATCAATTATAAAACAACTAGAACATACTACTTTTTGTCCTGCAATTGATCACAAACAAATTATATGTATTATACAAACACACATACGCATAAAAACAAATATTTTGAGGCCTTGATAATTCAGAGGTCCTGGTCAGTCGACCACCTCGCTCACCCTAAAAAACGGCTCTGACGACGACTAATATTTATACAAGTATACCACTTTATTACTTTGTCCGTTCTCAATTAATAAAAATTAAATGAGCGGTAGAGTTGCACAAACAAAAACTATTCGTGCTCGACGTAAAATGCCATAAAATTATACTCCGCATATGTAAAGCTACTGATAACGAACACAAATAAGGGATGAACACGACATGTTATGATTTATTATGAAGCGGAAGTAATCGAATCAATAAGAACACAAATTGAATTCATCATGAACAAACTGAGAGAAATCTTATTGAATGAATTGTATGTTATGATTACATTGAAAGAGAAAACTAACTCGTACCTATATAAGCTAATTACACTCTTAACCGTCATTATCGACTTCTAACAACCCTTAACAACTTTCTTACAATATTTACACTTTGACACCTTGAACTATTAAATAATACAAACCACACCTTATACTTATAAATAACATAACAAGTTACATAGTTCACATCCTCCCCTCAAGTTGGAGGATTAGAAATACCCAACTTGTCACTCAAAAATGAATGTTGTGGTGTGCCAAGAGGTTTAGTCATTAAATCGGCTAACTGCAAATGAGTAGGGATATATGCAGTCTGAATAAACCCATCCTGAACTTTCTCCCGAATAAAATGGCAATCTATATCCAAATGTTTGGTACGATCATGGTAGCATGGATTGGCAGCAATCTGCTGTGCAGATTTATTGTCACAAAACAAAGTAACAGGAATGTGAACTGGTATATGAAGATCTTTGAGTAAATAAGCCAACCAAATGAGTTCACATGTAGTAGCAGTCATGCTTCTATACTCT
Organism: Helichrysum umbraculigerum; assembly: GCA_949592205.1. Taxonomy (NCBI): domain Eukaryota; kingdom Viridiplantae; phylum Streptophyta; class Magnoliopsida; order Asterales; family Asteraceae; genus Helichrysum; species Helichrysum umbraculigerum. The sequence goes on along the minus strand of CATIUR010000001.1, from coordinate 123,795,236 downwards.
GCCTCAGTAGAAGAGCGGGACACAGTAGGTTGTTTCTTGGTTTTCCAAGAAACTAAAGAGTGCCCAAGAAAGATACAATACCCAGTGAGTGATTTGCGTGTCATAAGGCAAGAAGCCCAGTCAGCATCAGAAAATCCAGTAAGTTTCAAGTGAGGCTGAATAGGATAGAATAACCCTTTGGAAACATACCCTTTCAAATATTTAAGTAAATGAATAGCAGCCTGCATGTGAGGAGATTTGGGGCTAGAGACAAATTGACTCAAATGTTGTACAGCATAAGAGATATCAGGACGAGTCATTGTTAAGTAGAGCAATCTGCCTATTAACCTTCTATAAGATTCAGGATTAGAAAGAAGATCACCTTTTTCTAAACTCAACTTCAGATTAGTAGGCAATGGATTACTTGTGGGTTTGGCAGCAGTAAGTCCAGCATCCTTTAAAAGATCAAGGATATATTTTCTTTGATTAAGAAAAGTACCAGCTGATGTAGAACACAACTCAATGCCCAAAAAGTATTTGGCAAGACCCAAATCTTTAATAGTGAACTTGGCATCTAAAGCAGATTTAACAAGCTTAATATCATGCTCAGAAGTACCAGTTAATAGAACATCATCAACATAGACCAAGGCAACAGTAAAGACATCACCATGAGATTTGACAAAAAGAGAGTAATCATGCTTGGATTGTGTGAAGCCCAAGTGAACCAAAAATTTAGAAAGCTCCTGGTTCCATTGTCTAGAGGCTTGTTTAAGCCCATAGAGTGATCTAACTAATTTACAAACTTGACCTGGAGCAGCTTTAGTATAACCTTCAGGAGGTTTCATATAAATTTCTTCATCCAAATAACCATGAAGAAAAGCATTGTTGATGTCTAATTGATGAATAGGCCAACACTTAGCAGTTGCTATAGCTATAAGCACTCTAACAGTTGCTAACTTAGCAACAGGAGAAAAAGTGTGCTTATAATCTGTGCCTTCTTGTTGATTAAAACCCATAATGACCAATCTAGCTTTCAATCTATCTATTGAACCATCTGATTTGAACTTAGTTTTATAAACCCATTTAGATAAAATAGCTTTATGATCTGGAGGTAAAGAGGTAAGAGTCCAAGTGTTGTTTAATTCTAATGCTGCTAATTCCTTATGCATGGCTTCAATCCAACCTGAGTCTTTACATGCTTGAGCATATGAAATAGGATCATGATGTAGCACACACATTTGCCAAAAAAGCAACATAATCCTTGGGAATGCTAGCTGTATTAGACATGTTAAACAATGGATATTGTGGTAATGTAGATACATTGGAGGCCATGGGTAAAGAAGATTTAGGATCAACAAAATCCTTGAACCAAGCAGGAGTAATAGTAGACCTATGAGATCTTCTTAAAACAGGTATAGAACTAGGAGAAGAAGTGTGTGCAGGGGAATCATTGGGAAGAAAGGAATCATGAGATTCAGTAGAAGTAGAAGGAATAGTAGAAGAAGAATGAACAGGAGTAGAAGAAATAGAAGAATTATCAAGATCTGGTGAAAATTCAGAAGTAGGAAATAAACCAGGAATTACAGAAGATGAAGGAGTAGAGGGAATAGAAGATGAAAGTTTAAAAGGAAAAATATCCTCTTTAAAAACAACATCCCTACTTGAAAAAACTTGGTGAGTATCTAGATTATATAATCTATACCCTTTTTGACCAGGTGGATACCTCAAAAAGATACATTTAGATGATTTAGGTGAAAATTTATCCTTTTGTGAAGTAGGAACAGAAGCAAAACATAAGCAACCAATGGTTCTCAAAAGATCATAGGATGGTGGTTTACCATACAAGGATTCAAAAGGTGTTTTCCATTTCAGAATTGGCATGGGCATTTTATTAATAAGGTAAGTAGCTGCTAAAATACAATCACCCCAAAATTTGAAAGGAAGATTAGCATGTATTCTAATAGACCTAGCAGTGTCCAAAAGATGTCTATGGTTCCTTTCAACTCTCCCATTTTGTTGAGGAGTATAAGGCATAGATTTTTGATGTAAAATGCCTTTAGATTGAAAAAGAGCCAAAACCTTTTGATTGAGAATTTCTGTGCCATTATCTGTTCTAATGGATTTAGGAGTTGTTTGAAAATGGTTGTGAATGTAATGAAAGAAATTGATCAAAATCTGATAAACTTGATCTTTGGTATGAAGTAAGTAAGTCCAAGTAGCTCTTGTATGGTCATCTACTATAGTTAAAAAGTAATGTGCACCATTCAAAGCTGGAACTTTATATGGACCCCATAAATCCACATGAATGAGTTCAAAAGGAAAAGATGCAATAGATTGACTTCTAGGAAAAGTCAACCTATGATGCTTAGCTAGCATACAAGTTTCACAGAAAAATTTAGATTGATCAATGGAAGTACAATCAGGTAAATGAACAAGCTTTGAAACAGAGGTATGACCAAGTCTAGCATGAAATGTGTTCACATCAGTAGAAATCTTGCTTACAAAATTACTAGTGACACAATTATTTGCTACACACTTATTTGAAGATACAAATGAAGGACAGGTATTTGAAGAAGCAGACTTGCAGGTATACAAGCCTTTGTTTTCCCTTCCAAAAGCAACATTTTGTTTAGTTGAAAGGTCCTGAAAAACAAAATAGGAGGGATAAAATAATGCTACCAATTGTTGACATTTAACCAATTTACTCACAGAAAGTAAATTAAATTTAAATTCAGGAACATGGAACACATTATGTAAGGTGAGAGCAGGAGTAAGTTGCACTTGACCCACTGTGGATACAAGCTTTTTTGTGCCATCGGGTAATTTTACCATAATAGGATAAGGTAGTGTTTGAATATGATGGAAAAGAGTTAAATGTGGAGACATGTGGTCAGAGGCTCCAGTGTCTATTATCCATTCATGTTTAAGGTCCATGTCATCATAACAAGCTAAAGCATGAGCATATGTACAAAAAGAGATACCTGCATGAGCAGCAGATGGTCCAGTACTACCTGCAGATGCACCATGTAGGTCTGTTCCCTTGCTTTTGAATAACCTCAACATTTCATTACACACTGCAGTCACCAATTTCTGATCCACTGTACTCTGATTATCATTACACTCATTTTCATATTCCATATCAAATGGAGTATCAAACACCTGAACTTGAACAGCCATACCACTAGACCTTTGATTAACCTTTGCTTTCTTGCCCTTATACCAGTCTGGGTAGCCTATTCGTTCAAAACATTGCTCAAATAAATGTCCTTCAGCTTGACAGTAGGTACATTTTTTCTTATCATCAACCTTAGTAAACCTATGATCCTTTTTAGCAGTGGTGTTATTTGTCCTTTTATTACCAACAAGATTAGCAAAAAATGCAGTAGGATCATCTATGTGATTAGTGACTTGCTTTTGCTTCTCTAATTGCTGCACAATGTAATAGGCTCGGTTCACACTAGGTAATGGATCCATGGATAAAATCTGGCCTCTAACAGATTCATATCCATCATTTAGTCTCATCAAGAACTACATAAGTTTTGTTCTTTCTTCTATTGCCAAAATTTTTTCAGTAATACCACAAGAACATTCTTGAATTTTTCCACATGTGCAAACAGGAATACCATTCAAATTATGCAGTTCATCCCAATGACGTTTCATCTTATTAAAGTAGGCAGCAACAGAGAGATTACCTTGGCTAACTTTGCTCAATTCTTGTTCTATTTGGTAAATGAGAGGTCCATTACTTTGTCCATAACGCTCTGCAATTTCTTTCCATAGCTCATATGCATATTGAGAATACAAAAATGCCTCAGATATTTCAGTTACCATAGAATTGAGAATCCAACACGTCACCATATAATCACACCTTATCCATCTCTGATATCTTTCATCTTCAATTGCAGGTTTGACACATGTTCCATCAATAAACCCTAATTTGAGTTTAGCACCTAAAGCCATTTTGATTGTACGGCTCCAACCTAGAAAATTAGTACCGTTGAATGGCGTATTAGTGAGTATCATCCCTGGATGATCAGATCCAGTAATCTGTAAGGGATCATTGATAGAATTGTTCGATTGCACAGATTCAGACATAGCCGTAGTAGTAGAATCAGTAGGCATCACCATTACGAATTAATCAATTGTAATCAATTAATGAGTTCAATCAATCTTGATGAAGAATCACGAATCAATAATCAACGTCAGTATAACGATGATTTCAATCGATTTGATAAAAGTAATGTAGAACAAGAATCACCGTCAGTATAACGATGAAGTGAAACAAATCAAGTGCGTGAATCAAGAAGCTGAGCTCTGATACCATATGAAGCGGAAGTAATCGAATCAATAAGAACACAAATTGAATTCATCATGAACAAACTGAGAGAAATCTTATTGAATGAATTGTATGTTATGATTACATTGAAAGAGAAAACTAACTCGTACTTATATAAGCTAATTACACTCTTAACCGTCATTATCGACTTCTAACAACCCTTAACAACTTTCTTACAATATTTACACTTTGACACCTTGAACTATTAAATAATACAAACCACACCTTATACTTATAAATAACATAACAAGTTACATAGTTCACATTTATATATTACTACGTATTAGTGAAGACGAAATGTTGCTGACTATCACAGTCTATGCGGCTAATTTTCACATTTTGATCTATATAAATAAATAATTAATTAGTAACATATATGATCACCGATAATTGTCGACCATGACATGCTAACCATGACACGTTGCCCATATAAATAAATATATGATGTCAACAATTAAATTATGCATACCAACACACTTTTGCAGCTAATTATTCCGGACCGCCGCTTTATACTTTAATGCAATAGCTCTACCTATAAGTGGTAAAATGAATGGGTCGGGTCGGGTCACGGGTCTAGATGGGTTTAGGTCTAAATGGGTCCGGGTCTAGATGGGTCATTTAGAAGGATGTGTCTAAACGAGTTCGGGTCAAATGGGTCTCGGGTCGGGTCGACCCTTCGGGTTTTCACCAAACTTTTTTTTTTTGAGTGAAAAATGAAAAAAATGTAATGAGGTGAAAAAAAAAAAAAATTACCCGCTAGACTCGTTGGTTAATTGTCACACAATTGGAGGTTATATTGTAAAACCCATTTAGACCCATCCAAAAAATAGGGAGGAGACCCAACAAACTCATCCCCTCATAAATATTAACCAAATTGACCCATAATTAACCAATTGGTCTAAAATTACCATCTCTAACTCTACCGTACCAACTACAAAGTCTTTAAGACAAGCTTTTATTAAATATCCAACAATAATTAGAACGTTTATCTAATCTAATATAATCTAATCAGCAAAAGGATGAATATCTGGAAGTTGGCAACGTACATATTAACCTGATGCTATTGTTGCTGAAAACGCCAATAAATCCTCAGCTATTTTCATCAAAATTGGATACTCGGTAGCATCGATTTATCCGTAACACATGTAAGTCATTTCCTTGAGGAAACGGGAAGTTCAACGTGTTTTGCATGTTTTCTCGTAAGATGGTTCCTCAAATGAGTAGTTCCAGCCTCTCCAGCGACAAAGCTCCGACTACAAAAGTCACATCAATGCACATCATGAATATCTCTCAATTTATCTTTAAATTAACATTATCTATCAATGTACCACTTAATTAATCACTTGAGTAAAGATTATGTAATTGTAGCAAACATATATACAAAATTTAAATACTACATTTTGACCTGAAATTGTTAGAATTATGACACAAAATAATATTTATTCGAATTTAAAAATTGAACAAATTTTCATTCTTGATTTTCGGAGATAGAACGGATATTTTGCTAGTACTTTTACGTACACATAGGGTATGTTTGGTAAGATAGTTGTAAGCTGCAGCTTTAGGCTGTAGCTGTAGGTTGTATGTTGTAGCTGTATGCTGTAGCTTTAAGCTGAAGTTGTAAGCTCTAGCTTTATTTGTATAGAACTGTTTGGTAAAGTAGCTAAGACTATAACTTAAAGTGTGAAATTACGTAAAAGGACATCAATATAGATATAAATGAGAAACATAGTTAAACAATACATGTAAATCGACACAAAATAGGACAACGATAAATTTTTTTTAATGATTAATGTCATTAAATAACAAATAATTGTTTGGTAAATTAGATTATTAATTGTATAGATAAATTATATTGTGATATATAAATAGAAAAATCTATTAGTATTAATATATTTTGCGTAAAAAAACAAATCTTCATTTTGTAACTTTATTTGGGAGTAATTGTCTTAGTATTTATCCTACAGAGTACTTTTATTGATTTTGAATTTATTTTTCATGATGTATGTAATATAAAACTCCGTTGCATGCATCAGGTGGTTATGCCTTTATTAAGAAAAATATTAATTTAATATTAATATTATTATTATTATTATTATTATTATTATAAAAAATATAAACAGCTACGTAAAGAAGAAAGGCAAAAATAAATTGCATGAAAAATGTAAGAGAAATGGATTGTGAACCTCCGTTTATTACCTTGATTTGTATGGGGGCATTTACGTAAATACACATATGAAAAGCTCTACAAAATTTTCAAACGCTTTTTGATTAGCTTTTGGTTTTGGAGCTTTTCCTATAAACTAAAAGCTTAAAGTTTTTATATTCAAACAAAGCTATTAACTTAATGGGAGCTTTTAAATAAAAAACGAAAAGCTAAAGCTCTTAAAAGCTTCCAAAAGCTCTTTGTCAAACAGACCCATAAACATGTAAAAAAGAACTACTTTGTTTTTTTTTTTCCCCAAAGGGAGTGTATCTAGTTTTTGGGAGAGTTTGAACTTTGAAGTGAGAAAAGAAGTTACGGAAATAATTAAATGGGAGTGAGATCGGGAGATAAAAAAACCCCAGCACAAAAATCAAACCGGCCTAAAACCCTAAGCGACTTGGAGGTTATTTTAGAAGTTAAAAGAGTCCCCTAACAGTAACACCACTTAACATAGCGATTGAAGATCCATTCATCAAAAAACATTACGTTTTTCGGTTGATTTATACTTTGAGTCTTCTTTGTATTTACTTAATCGATGTGAACTCTACTTGTATGTGATTGCTTTTATCATTAGTGTTTAATTATTGTTTGTCACTTTAAAGTCAATGGCGCATAACTCAATTGATAATGGGTGAGGGCATCTTTGTTATAATTGTTTGTCACTTTAAATCATGTTTATTCGAAGATCCATGATCAATTGAGTTTGTGTATGTAATTTTTATTCGTGAGCTATTTAACATATATTAAGGATACTTGATAATTGTCGTTAACTTTTTCTTGATTCTGTGAGACGTTGAATGATCTAGACAATTTATAGAATGATTAGTTGGTTTAGGAATTAATAAATTGAATTTGATTTGTGTGGTCGTGCCTATCATTAGCTTATCATTAGCCAAGTTTGTTTGGTTTTGGTGTTTCCTTGAGCCAAGTTTGTTTGATTTTTCATGTTTCTTTGGCTCCTATCTCTTGATGGTTTGAGCTTTTATTAAAATTACCTTTTTTTTAAAAAAAAAAAAAATAGGAGTTAAGTGCAACATTTTAAGGTATAGATTTGTGGGCTTTCTAACGAATTAGATTTGGACCTCAACCCAAAACTAACTTATAAGGTTTGGGCTTTAAAAGACATCAAGATAACAATCTAACTTTGCATTTGTCCGTCTCTTCCCATATAAATTTAAATTTAGATGGCAGAGGATGACTCTATAAAGTAATCGGCGAATGAATAATGTTGTTTACTTTTAATAAATGAATAATATTCACTGTTTACTTTTTTTAATTGAATAAACTATCTGAATAATAAAAATGACTATTTTACCTTACTAAGTAACTATTTACTTTTAAGTAATATTTATATATATGGTTTTCTATTATAACTTCTCGACCTTCGTAAACTTTCTACTACATAAAATTGCTAAACCACATACCAAAAATGCGTCAAAGTTTCTAATCCAATCCAATATTTGTAATTGCAACAGGAAGCCAGCCAAGGACTGTAAATAATCAATCTCATTGTGTTTAACTACAACAAAGGTGTTACATAGTAGTAGTCAAATGATTTCAATTAAAAGTCTTTTTCTACTGAAAATAAAACAAAAATAAAATAATCCATATCGATATATCATACTTCCAGTTGGCTATAACAAAATACAACCAGAAACAATTTAAATCATCACTCATCGAATCAAACATTGACAAATTAATAGCAAATAATTCTTGTTCTAATAAAACCCCCAATATTGAAAACCTAAACACCCTTTCAGGTAAGAAAAGATATCTATATATAAAGCCCACTCTTGAGATACTTGTTTCAAATTTACAGCTTTATTAAGCAGAATTCGGTTGTCATGTTTCTCGCAGAGTTTTGGTTTCTTATCATATAGTACTAACTACAAGTCTGTAATTAATAGATAGATATTTTTATTATTGTTACGAGAAGCTTAAAAAACATACATTTGCTCCAACGAAAGTATTTCCATAATGAGATAATGAAGATTAACAACATACATTTGCTTGAACGAAAGACGAGATTGAATATTAAGGAATGGATTGCTGCAAATGAAGACGCCACTCGTCAATAAAGCCCATTTTTTCATGATCGATACTTGGTAACTCCAACACTTCAAGTCTTTTTAGTATCTCTTCTGTTCTACCAAACAACTTAGCGGCAGCCTCAACACTAATCTCCCGTTTCTCAATGACGCTTTCACGGCACTTCATCTCTATGATTCGTGGTATGTTGGTGAAGCAAGCAGACAATATGTCAGCAATCATGCTAGATAACAGCGTAAACAACTCCTTTTCGCTACTCAATTCAACGTTGGTTTGGTAGTTAAACAAGATTGTTCGTGCAATACGATGCATTGAATTGGCGAGAATCAACTTCTTAGGAGTGTTCACTACTATTTCTCCGTTTGTTGTATTGTTGATCTGTAGAACAATTTCTTCTGCTTTATTAGCAAACCATTCGAGAATCTCTACCGATGTTTTTCCCCTAAAAGTACTTTTTCCGATGGTGTTTTCCAGCCACATGCACTTCTCTTCAACTTCATGCCACAGAGTCTTAGTCACCTTTCGAATATTTCCATATTCACTTGTATTATTGACGATTTCCTCCACGAGATGTGTATACGAAAGACCTTCACAAACACTCTTGAGCAAGATATCAACTTCAAGTTCAGAAATATTAGGGAGAGAAATGGCAAGGCATGTTAAAGTCACTACCGGTAAGCTCCAACTGTTAACAAGTTTAACAGAAGTTAGAGCTTCAACTTGATCACTATCAAAGTTCTCTACCCCCTTAAATCCATTGGTAGAAGTCTCAAGAAACACTAAAAGATCTTTGTTTTGTTCCTTCTCTGCCTTTTGGATCAAGTTATTTATAGCGTTTGAAATGCGTTTCAGCGTCTTCTCACCAAGCTCCATCTCATCTTCAAGTTGCAGAACGTAATCACTAAGGTCTTGGTATACATCATCATTTCCTACCACAGTTGGTAGCGTAAACAACCTTGTCACCAACGACTTCCAACAATACGAACAATAAATGATAAAGATTATAAGGACTACTGGAATAAGCCCCATCATTTTGCTTGATACAACAATAGCCTTCTGGACGCCAATGCAAAGTCCTAAAAATAGGTTTTTCATATTATTGACAAGACTTCTTGACCAAGAACCACCTGATAGAAAAGTTATATGACTTTCTTTCCACTCGCACAACTTCTGGATCCAGTACTTCTCTACTTTAAACACCATAAAATGGTTCTTCTTCCATTTAGTGAACAGATAGAAGTTCGAGATTGTAAAACATCTACATATTGGAGCAATGCTACCAACTACAACTCCAAATGACTGTATAATAAAAATGAATTTAGTTGACCACTTATAATCCGACATCGAATGCATACCATAATATATGAACATTAGCATTATAGATAGTTGCATGACTAGAATAATTACACAAATTATGCCAGAAGTAGATGATAACCGATTACTAGCCATCACAAATTGAGGGCTACCACTTTCTGCCATCACCCAATATCTTCTAACACACTGTCTTAGTTTCTCAACCACTGACGTTAATTTATCTTGATCGTCTAAAGTTCTTTTGCATGTGGCTTGATACTTGAATTCTAAAATTTGCTTGGAGGAAGGAATTGTTATAGCTGAAGAAATCATGATTATTAATAACCACAATAACATAGCCACATAGATGTATGCCCATATTATGATATTTGTTAAGAAGTTACCAAAAACAAAAAAAAACCGATAGTCTATAGCACCGGTACTAATCTCGATGCAAATATTCACAACGATAGTGATAACGAGAATAGTGAAACCTATGACGTTTGCAAGAAGTGTGGTGTTGTCCATAGACGCCAAAGAAGGCATTAAGTTAGCCATCATCGTGCACATGAAGGCCATGCTTCCCAACTTCGTTACTTGGTCAAGGTAACCTGGCATCAAACTAGTGAGATCCACAGGCAATTTCATGGCGACAGCTATCACTGTGATAGAGGCAGCATTAAGTGTGAAATATTTAGATGGAAACCACATTTTTTTATTTCTAAAACCATGCAACAAATCAGCTCCCATGCCAATGATGCACAAAATTGACGCTACCGAAATGTAGATTCCAATCCACACCATAGGTTTGCTGTACATGTTCCCAGTTTCATAATAATATGCCTGGTTACAATAATCAATCAAGGAGTCTATGTTGTCGCTTGTGAGGTTTGCAGATACTTGATGTGCGTGTGGAAGAGATTGAAACAACCTTTTGATGGGTAAAAGTCCATGTTTAAAACTTATGAGCTAAAGTAATGGCTAATTTGATTTTTTTTTTTTAATGAAATGTGAAGAAGATAAATATCTCTTATAACAAGTACTAATTCATATGTTGAAAATTCGAAGAAGCTGCATACTTAATAATTGCATCCAAAATTCTAGTCAATGCAACTGAAGACCGCCACTCCTTTTTAATTAGTGAATTAGTGAAAGTGACTTGGACGTTGAAATGCAATAGATATTTCAACACGGTAAACACAGTGTTATGAACACGGTATGCTGAAAAAGTGGAGTGGAAGATAGTGTTATGGAGTTTTGAATTTTGTTTTTAACTTTTTGAATACAAATAATAGGAAAAACAAATAAATAAAACAATAAATTAATTAAAACCCAAATACAAAATTCATTTATAAAATATTTAACAAAAACCATTGATTAAAATAATAATAATAATAATAATAATAATAATAATAATAATAATAATAATAATAAAAAAACAGGTTCATCCGTATTAAAAATAAAATTCGACCCAAGTAAAATTCAACCCAAATTAAATTTAAGCCCAATGTAAAAAAAAAAAAAAAGAACACTTAAGAATTTCGCCCTAATTAAAATAAAACCCTAGTCATCTTCTTCGGTTCTTCCTCTAGAAATATTTGGAAACATTAACAATGCCTCTACTCCGTATGCTCTTACAAACTTGACACCTTCAACGATAATTTTTTCAACCATCGAGTCAAGTTGAACATAAATCTCGATCTCTTTTAAATGACAGTAATTTACTTTTGAACCAAACTTATCATTTAATTTTTAAAAGAAAATACTAGTTATTATAATGAGTTACTAAAATTTCATATTATCGCAAATCTGCAAGCAGCTACCAAAGGCAATAGTGCAATACCAGTATTTATCGATGGGTTAGTCAGACGTTTCTAACTTTAGGCCATTCTAAACATAAGAGCATTCCCATCGGTTGCATTGGTTGGAAATCGGTTGAAGTGACACCGATGGTACCAACCAACCGATTTCGGTAACCATATCGACAGCTCATAGGTCTGAAACGGTGCCTTGTAGCCAAAGTTATAACTTTTTCGTGAAGCATATTTATTTGCACAGTCGTGGGCCTCTATAAAGATAAGGGCGGGCCTCCATCAACATGATATAGACGTAATTTTGATAGTTTGCAAGGACATAAATGAAATGCTTAATTTTCACAATTGAAGTAGAATACGTTTGTGTCCTTTTCTCATTACTCGACTTCTACACAAAAAATAAAATAAATATAATGCTTATTAAATTCAAGAAACAAATATGTAATGAGGTTGCACAGTTTCGAAGTAAATCGTCGTGATCGTGACTTGTTTGGCATGGATAATTAGACCACGTCGTCACCACCACGTATGGGTCCAAATAATTGCCACTAGCTAGTCTGCATTGTTTTTCTTCCTTAGTTTAACTGAAACAACCAGGACATTGCCTGAATTGATGGAGACATGTAAGGAAGAAAACGTCCAACTCTTTCAGTAAAGACCCACCCGTTGACTGACTTGACCCATAGAATTTATGGACCACAATAAGGCAAGTATGTAACTCTACTAGGTGAAGGAATAATGTTAAATAGGCCTACTTACACAGACAATAATGCTAAATAGGCCTACTTATAAGGAGCAATTTTTCAAACCCACCAATCAAATCTTTAGGTCTATTTTTAGTCGGGTTAATAATGGTTTAATCCCTAAAGTTTCACTTTTTTTTCGTTTTAACCACTCAACTTTTTTTGAATGTTTTAACCACTCAACTTAGGGTCAATAATAGTTTAATCGCTGAACTTTTAATTTGTTTTCGTTTTAACCACTCAATTTTGTTTTAAACGTTTTAACCACTCAACTTATGAGTTGACCATACTTTAACCACTAAAGTTCATTTAACCATTAAAAAAACCCCTTTCGTTAACTTATAATGAAAGTTTAGATCGGGATATATAAACTTTGAACTGATTTTTTATCGACCAAGGTTTTCAAGAGAGAGATCTTACCTAGAATCGTTTTTGTCTTCACAAGATCGAAATTGTAAGATCAAATCGGGATCGTAAGATCTTACGATTTCGATTTGAGCATACGATCTTACGATGTCGATCCGATCCGATCTTACTTAACATGAATATAAGTTAAGAAAATATAAATTAGTTAATTTTTGTCCAATATTAGGTTAATAGGTTTATTATTTGTCATGCAATTAATCTTTTGTATGCATTATAATACACATTTATGAGATCATAATGTATGAGTAGGATCTTACGATCCCGATTTGATCTTACGATTTCGATCTTATGAATACAAAAACGATTCTAGGTAAGATCTCTCTCTTGACAACCTTAGTCGATAAAAAAATCAGTTCAAAGTTTATATATCCCGATCTAAACTTTCATTATAAGTTAACGAAATGGTTTTTTAAATAAGTAAATGAACTTTAGTGGTTAAAGTATGGTCAACTCATAAGTTGAGTAGTTAAAACGTTTAAAACAAAGTTGAGTGGTTAAAACGAAAACAAATTGAAAGTTCTGGGATTAAACCATTATTGACCCTAAGTTGAGTGGTTAAAACGAAAAAAAAGTGAAACTTTAGGTATTAAACCATTATTAACCCATTTTTAATCCCACAAATTTAGGCATATCAATCATTTTCCAGCTACAAGACTTCATAAGTCTTTCTTTTACATAACTGACATCATAGACGATGAATTAAACTTTTCTACCATTGACTGTACTTGAACATAAGTTTCTTTTATAAGACGATGATTACCATTGACACTTTGAACCGAACGTATCAATTGAGAAGAAAATACATTAATCTATTATCATTAGTAGAGTAATGTTCAAATGAGTACACCAACTTTGAGTGAGAATGAGGGAACCAACAGATTTCTGCCATGTGTCACTTTATTCTCTCTCCTCCACATTTTTAAAAATTAAATATCTCATAAACGGTAAGTCGAAAAATCATGAAAATTGCACCATAAAATTCAGCGTTTTCTCCTCTTCGATTTGCCGTCCCTCAAGGCATACTTTCGACAACTTTTTTTTTCTTCCATTTTTTGGTGGGTTTTACAAATTAGTAACACATGTGTTAGTGATTGGTTATACATTTAATTTGTGGTTAAGGTTAGGGTTTAGAGTTAGGGTTAGGGTTAGGGTTAAGTAGGGTTTAGAGTTTAGGGTTTAGGGTTTAGTAGGGTTTAAGGTTTAGGGTTTAGTTTGATTAACATGTTGTTTGGTTTCTTGACGTTTTTAAAATACTTCCAATACAGATCTTCACCTCTTTTAGGTCGGGGTCTTAAGAATTAAGATGGCTCCTCATATACGACGACATTGACCATGTCCATCAACAAGATTTGCACTACAAATTAACCACAACAATGTCCTTGTTTGGCTTCTTGAGTTCTTCAAATTTAATCCAAACCATTGTTTTGTGACTTTCCTTTTGTATGTGGATTAGCCTCCTCATATCCCGCCATGAACATGTGTTCAGAATGTTGTCAAATTTGAAAACTAAATTGTTACGTTGATTTATTTACTGATTGAAATTCTTTGCGATCAAAGGGTAGTTGCATTTTGAGAAAAAGGGGGCTAGATGATCTCTGTAACATCCTCGTTTTGGGCCTAGTTGAAATTGTAATTTCTTTATTTATTGAATTATTTAATTATGTTTTAAATAATTAATATCTTGTGATAATTGAAAATAATAGGTCAAACCGTTATATGACTTTTTGTGACTAGTAAATTATTAACTGTTTTAAATTTATTTAGTTGACGGTAAAATAAAATTGTATTTCCCCGCAAATGGTTTTTAAGTTCCAGACAATAATAAGTACGGGGAATGAAATTTGACTAGTTATAATGGATTTATATGGATGGGTTGGTTTTTAATTCCCTCCATATATACATACATACATACGTACGTATTCATACACACACACTTTTCATCCTAAATCTAAAATCAAGAAGAAATCATCAAATTGGAGCTTCTAAATTCGGATTCAAGCTTCTAGTGTGAAGATTATCATCTTCTAATCCTTCATCTCATCATGTAAGTCTCAAATCTTTGAGTTATAAACCCTAGAAATTGGGGGTTTGATGTTCTTGAGTAAAAATCCGAATTTAGGGTTTGATTATGTGATATTTATGTTAATTAAGCTTCAATAACATGTAATAATCATTCTAGCATCATCATAATCATGTTATATGTGTTAATTTCATGTTTGATATAATCCTAGAAATTGGGGTTTTGGGTATTTGTTTAATTGGTAGGATTAATCTTGAAATAAACATTGTAGTCATGTTAGAAGGGTTAGTTAGTGCTTAATTTGTGATTATAACCTAAGCCCTAACTTGGAAATTAAGAATTTGATTAAGTGTTCATAATGTGTTCTTGGAGAAAAATGGATGATTGTGATGAACTTGATATTAGTAGTGGTTAGGAATGCTTAATTATTAATCAAAGAATAAAGTTGGCATCCATGGGAATAAGAATTCATAAAACCTAGCCTTGAGGTTTTGATGAATTTGTGATAATTTAGGTTAATGACCTTGTAATGATTTAATCATGCTACTTAGTGATAAGTAAATGGATTAAAGAAATGTTGTAATCATAATGATCATGAATTGAGAAGTGACTGTGAATTTATAAGGATAATGCGATTATTCGTAAGCTTGAAATGATTAATAAAAGGTTGATGAACATAAGTAATTAACTATGAAGTTGTACTACTTTAACATCAGTTGATTGTTATGGACGAGTTACTAACTTGTTATTTAATTGAATTCTCAGATATGGAGAAGACTCAGTGACATTAGACTACTGAGTGGACGACTATGATTGTCGGTGAGTGGATCTTGGACTTTCTGTCTAAGTTAGTTGTAACAACATGGTTACAACGGGTAAACTTGGTTTATTGCATTGATTGCATTAATATAATATTGGCATGTTGGCTAAACCTTGATTGTATATTGGCGTCCATTGTGCTATGATAGTTGTGGACTATTTGATTTGGTGGGGGTCAACTAATGTGTTGGGTTTGGATACTATTACTAGGACTTCGCAAGTGCCTTGTACATGTGTTGGACACTGAAATTGCGTCGTGTGTAGTAATAGTACCGAACTATCGGTTTAACCTCTGATTTGGCCGTCAGTTGGTTTTAAGTGTTACTTGGGGAACCATCCGCGGCATGAGGGTACCTCAAGGACCACCGATCCTTCTATGTTGCTTGTGCATTGCTTAGTTATAGGCATGTGTTAAGCTGAGTTAGATTGATAGCTTGGGATCTATTCACTTAGCTTCGTGCTAACCCCTCATTACTTCTTGCAGGTTTACTTGTGTATGTGGGTGGGCAAGAAGTTCATATGGAATGGAATGTTTGACAGGCTCACTCTGAAATGGATAATACGTTAATGATTTAACAACCCATTGGGTTTTCTATAACACCTAAACTTAATGTGTGTAATGATTAGAATAATCTAGTTTTAAAGGTTTGTATATAAATGGATTGCTATTTGAAATGTATGTATGCAATCCACTGGTTTCTATTAATCATGCGCTTCCGATATGTTTTAAAAAAAAAAAAAAAAATGTCATTGTATTTCGAGGGTGTTATAATCTCAGTTGTTAATTTTTGTAATCTAATGGCACAAATAAACAACAATTCATTTTACGTGAAATGCACTTTTGTTAAGATGCAGTAAATTCAGACCGTTGATTACAAAAATCAGACAAGTAAATTCGTTTACCCCTCAAAATGCGATTGCCCCTTAGAACCTTACCCAATTATTATTATCACGCGTTTACATGAATTGTATATTTGCATCATATTTTTTTCCTTATTTTTAACGGTACTTTTTTACGTGGTTGATGAGCAAAAGTGATTATTATTGACACTAAAAAAGTCATATGACACTAAACGGTCATATCGGCTCTTAATATAGGGTTAAGTGTTTGCGAATGCACTCAACTTGGACTCAATGTCTATTGTGTGTATCGTACTTACGTTTAGTATTTTTAATGCATGTAACCTATTGAAAAAGGGTATTGATGCACTTTACCTGCAAAAATCCTATGTGGCACCGGTTACATTAATTTTAGTTGACTCAGTGCCACGTCATATGGGTTTTGGTGAATCAAACCACTAGATTGGGGGGTTTGTTTTGTTATTTGAAAAAAGTTAATTTGGTGTAGAAATTTAGTATCTTCATTGTGGATCTTTTCTTATTTGGGATTTGGGATGGATATAGATGGAACTGTGGAAGTCAGGAATGGGTGGAATTTCTTTTTGAGTTTTGATGAATATATGTATATGTATACGTATTTTCTTAGGGTTTGATGATGATATTGGTTATTGTTGACGTTGATGATGAAACTAGTACCAGGTGTGGTTGATAATGAGTGTTGATGATGATGATGATAAATATATTATGCTTTCTTTATTTGTTAAAGATAAATATAAACATAATTTTCCACTTGAGCAATATAAACTGAGTTGGCAGATGACATAAACTACATTCACAAAATGTGAAATAAACAAAGCTGACTTGTAATGCCACGTAAGTTCAATTTTTGAAAAGAAAATAAAGAGTAACCGGCAAACGGTTAAAGAGGTAAAAAAATACATCAATACCCTTTTTCCACATGTTAAGACAATTAAAAACATATCCCGTAAGTACGATACATACAATAGACATTGAGTCCAAGTTGGGTGCATTCGCAAACACTTAGCCCCTTAATATATACAGAGTAATAGGTTTGGTCAGTTGCGGAACCTAAATTTTTCTTTTATTGATAAGAGTTTGCTGTTGGTTTAGAATGAATTGTTCATATCTTGTTTAATTATGTATAAAATAAAATAATACATTGATGAAATATGTTGGATTTATAATACATTGATGATATGAATTTTACCCTTATATTCAAGGTAAATTTGACTTGAAATATTGAATAAATGAGTGATTTGGAGTAATAAATGAGGATAAATTTGCAAGTTTAATGATATTTTTGTATTATCTTTTGCAAGTTGACTCTTTTTGGGACAACGAAAATAATAATAATAATAATAATAATAATAATAATAATAATAATAATAATAATAATAATAATAATAATGTGCACATTTTAATTGGGACAGGGAAGTATTATTATTACTCAATGTATTAATCTTATAGGTAATTATTACTCCTAATAAAATGAGAAAATCTAACCTAATAAAATGAGGAAACCAAGATAGGATGTATGAAATTTCTGAAGTTACTAACAATCTTATGTTGTATTTGTTTCGCAAAATATTTTTGATGGAATTGGAATTTATCAGAGGAATTGGACTTTAATAGAATGTGAATTTCTTTTAATGAGGGAATTGGATGACTTGCAACACAATTCATTTATGAACCAAACATGTTTGTGGAATGAAATTGAGATTCTAATTCCCTCGAATTTCGTTGAATTTCACGAACCAACCTCAATCTTAGTTTTTACCTACATTTGATTCAAAACTTATACATTAGTATGCAACAAACAGAAAACATTTGAATTATTTATTTATTTATTTAGAATCCTGAATTAGAATATGCAAACATAATCGGAGTAATAATTAACTGCAACATTTTTTAAAGTAGTATTGTAGGCTTTCTTCCCAATTAGATTTGGGCCTCAACCCAAAAGTAACTTATCAGTTTTGGGCTTTCAAAGACGTATCAGATTAACAATCCACATATGCATCTTGAGCACAAGCATATGGGTTCTTTCACAGCAATTAAGCAGATTTTGGTTGTCATGTTTCTCACAGAGTTCTGGTTTCTTTTCATATCCTAAGCCTATAATATATATTTGTTATATTATTACGAGATAATGAAGCTTAAAAAACATACATTTGTACCGATGAAAATATTTTTATTATGAGATAATGAAGATTAACAACATACATTTGCTGAAATGAAAGACAAAATTGAATATTAAGGAATCGATTGCTGCAAATGAAGACGCCACTCGTCAATAAATCCCATTTTTTCTGGATCCATGCTTGGTAACTCCCACACTTCAAGCCTTTTAAGTATCTCTTCTGTTCTACCAAACAACTTAGCGGCGGCCTCAACACTACTCTCCCGTTTCTCAATGACGCTTTCACGACACTTCATCTCTATGACACGTGGTATATTGGTGAAACAAGCAGACAATATGTCAGCAATCATGCTAGATAACAGCGTAAACAACTCCTTTTCGCTACTCAATTCAACTTTGGTTTGGTAGTTAAACAAGATTGTTCGTGCAATACGATGCATTGAATTGGCTAGAATCAACTTCTTAGAAGTGTTCACTACTATTTCTCCGTTTGTTGTATTGTTGATCTGTAGAACAATTTCTTCAGCTTTATAAGCAAACCATTCAAGAATCTCTACGGATGTTTTTCCCCTAAAAGTACTTTTTCCGATAGTGTTTCCCAACCACATGCACTTCTCTTCAACCTCATGCCACAGAGTCTTAGTCACCTTTCGAATATTTACATATTCACTTGTATTATTGATGATTTCCGCCACGAGATGTGTATACGAAAGACCTTCACGAACACTCTTGAGCAAGCTATCAACTTCAAATTCAGATATATTAGGGAGAGAAATGGCAAGACATGTTAAAGTAACTACCGGTAAGCTCCAACTGCTAACAAGTTTAACAGAAGTGAGAGCTTCAACTTGATCACTATCAAAGTTCTCTACCCCCTTAAATCCAATGGTAGAAGTCTCAAGAAACACTAAAAGATCTTTGTTTTGTTCCTTCTCTGCCTTTTGGATCAAGTTATTTATAGCGTTTGAAATGCATTTCAGCGTCTTCTCACCAAGCTCCATCTCATCTTCAAGTTGCAGAACGTAATCACTAAGGTCTTGGTATACATCATCATTTCCTACCACAGTTGGTAGCATAGACAACCTTGCCACCAACGACTTCCAACAATACGAACAATAAATGATAAAGATTATAAGGACTACTGGAATAAGCCCAATCATTTTTCTTGATACGACAATAGCCTTCTGGACGCCAATGCAAAGTCCTAAAACGAGGTTTTTCATATTATTGACAAGAGTTCTTGACCAAGAACGACCTGATAGAAAAGTTATATGACTTTCTTTCCACTCACACAACTTCTGGATCCAGTACTTCTCTACTTTAAACACCATAAAATGGTTCTTCTTCCATTTAGTGATTAGATTGAAGTTCGAGATCGTAAAACATCTACATATTGGAGCAATGCTACCAACTACAACTCCAAATGACTGTGTTATAAAAATGAATTTAGTTGACCACTTATAATCCGACATCCAGTGCATACCCCTGTGTCTGAACCCTAGCATTATAACTAGTTGCATGACTAGAATAATTACACAAATTATGCCAGAAGTAGATGATAACCGATAACTAGCCATCACAAATTGAGGGCTACCACTTTCTGCCATCACCCAATATCTCCTAACACACTGTCTTAGTTTCTCAACCACTGACGTTAATTTATCTTGATCGTCTAAAGTTCTTTTGCATGTGGCTTGATACTTGAATTCTAAAATTTGCTTGGAGGAAGGAATTGTTATAGCTGAAGAAATCATGATTATTAATAACCACAATAACATAGCCACATAGATGTATGCCCATATCATGATATTTGTAAAGAAATGAGGGGTTCCAATAGTAATATCCCAATTTTCTATAGCACCGGTACTAATCTCGATGCAAATATTCACAACGATTGTGATAACTAGAATAGTGAAACCTATGACGTTTGCAAGAAGTGTGTTGTTGTCCATAGACGCCAAAGAAGGCATTAAGTTAGCCATCATCGTGCACATGAAGGCCATGCTTCCCAACTTCGTTACTTGGTCCACGTAACCTGGCATCAAACTAGTGAGATCTACAGGCAATTTCATGGCGACAGCTATCACTGTGATAGAGGCAGCATTAAGTGTGAAATATTTAGATGGAAACCACATTTTTTTATTTCTAAAACCATGCAACAAATCAGCTCCCATGCCAATGATGCACAAACTTGACGCTACCGCAATGTAGATTCCAATCCACACCATAGGTTTGCTGAACATGCTCCCGATTTCTAAATATCTTGCCTGGTCACAATAATTCATCAAGGAGTCTATGTTGTCGCTTGTGAGGTTTGCAGATACTTGTGCGTGTGGATAAAATTGAGCTTTAATATATAACGGTTGCACAATACTGAAACAACCGACTGATGTGTAAAAGTCCATGTTTAAAACTTTTGAGCTAAGCAATGGCTAATTATTTGATTCTTTGTTTTTGTTTAATGAAATGTGAAGAAGATCGATAAACATCTCTTATAACAAGTCATAAAAAATAATAATTCATATATTGAAAATTCCAAGAAGCTGCATACTTAATAATTGCATCCAAAATGCTAGTCAATGCAACAGAAGACCGCCACTCCTTTTTAATTAGTGAAAGTGACTTGGACGTTGAAATGCAAATTAAATAATTTTCGAAAATAGACTCCAACGATATCGATCACTCAGCAATGCAATTTGATAAGTTTTACTGTTCGGAAGATGCTATACTCATCAAATTAAGTTTTACAAAATAAGTTTCACAAAACATTGCGACAAGTGAGTCGTACCAACAATATTAATATCTTTTTTTCTTTCATATTTTCCTCGTTTCATTAGTCATGTTTACCTGATATTTCCCTTATGTAGTCTCGGGAAGCAACGAGCGTCGTTTTCTGAGTGCTTCGGTAAGGTCCATCCAAACTATCATGGTTCCTTATTTAGTCTTAGGAGGCGACTTTCGACTCATATGTTCGCCGGTAAGGATCCAATATATCATCCTTTGGAGACGGAGGAAACTGAATCTGAACCTATCGTCTGGGACATAAGGGAGGAGGAAGAGGAGCATCCTTTTGTCGACAATTATTTTTTTCTTTTCAGAACAACGAAGATTCGAGGACGAGTCTTTTTCAAGAAGGGTAGAAGGGAGGATACAATGATAACCCTATTTGAGATATATTTGTGGAAGAAGACATGTTGGTAGAAGAAGAGTCGTTGCCAGTTTATGATACTGATAACGAGGAAAAAGAATATTATTGAGGAAGAATCGGATCCTACATATGATATTGATATCGATGAAGATGACAAATGTAATGATGAGGATATTTTGTATGGTGATCGTGTTGTGATGCAAAGCTTGTCAAGCCTTGATATGCCAAACAAAATTTATCAATATTCGTACGGTTTTATTAGGTTTAAAAAGGATGACGTAATTGAGATGAGTAAATATTGTTTGGTTAGTATTTTTATTGGTGAAAATTATCTAGTTGGAAATACGATCTCTGCACACAAGGTCAATAAATTGGGTATGAAGACAATCAAAACACGCGGAAGAGTATTTAACAACAAAGGAAATCTGATGCAAGGAGTACAAATTTGGATGCTAAAAGTCAAGGGAATGGTGAAGTTAAAACAAGACTCGAGGTCGAGTCTTTCTCAAGAAGGGGAGGATGATGCAGTTTTAATTATTATTTTTTTAATTATCATTTTTTAGCTTTCTTTCCAAGCTAACTTTTTAGTTTAAATAGTCTCTTTTGTTTAGGGTTATGATTAGTTTTTGATATTGATTAATACAAATAAAGCTTTGATTTTCTCTAAGAATTGCCTCATTGGAATTCTTATGATCTTTCTTGTTATTTGATTGCTAGGCCATTACGATCCGCCATTAGTTCCTTTGCAAACATAATCAGTAGTTGATGTTAGTTTTCGTTATTCGGATAATATCTTGATTGGTTTAATTACCTTATATGTTTTTACAAAGAATTAATATTAATATATGCACGTACACAACTAGATTTATCATTTATATATGTTATGCTATTGGAACTTTTTGGTGAGAAGGAGTAAATTCGTTGAAGCATGCAAGTAGTCTAATATGAATTATAAACGACATTGAACTAATCATCTTGCATTTTTTCAGGGTATAAGCTTTCCATACCATTTATAATACTCACCATACCATTTTTGAATTAAAAAAGTACAGAAAAGTACGGAAAAGTACAGAAAAAGTACGGAATGTAAGAAAGGGTAACGGAATAAAGTACAGAAAAGTTAATTTAAAAATAAATAAATGATATGAAGAGTAGGAAACTTTTTCATGAGATGTATATATATTGACTATAAGATCATATATTACTATACTAGATCTCAAACCCGTGTATACACACGGGTGTTGATTGTTTAATTAAAATAAATGTCTTAATTTTAATTTAACTAAAATAGAGGGACTTAATTGATTAATTAAGTTTGATTTAAAGTGATGATGTCATAACCATGTTTCCTATATATAATTTAAGATAAGATAAGATTAATCTTCCACTTGCTTTTTCCCCCTGAGTTGACTAAGTCGCATGTAAGACGGGTGATCTTTTTCATTTTTTGTTTACTTTTGTCCTCTACTTTATTTAAATTAATAATTAGTAATGATTGTTTTTTCCTTAAGTATAATAATGTTCAATTATTTTAATAATCGGCTTATATATTGAAAATTCGAAGAAGTTGCATGCGTAATTGCATCCAAAATTCTAGTCAATGAAGAAATTGCATACTTAATTGCATCCAAAATTCGAAGAAGTTGCATACTTAATGCCATCTAATAAGTTTTACTGTTCGGTACTCATCAAAGTTTCACAAGGCAAGTGAGTTGTATCAATATTATTAATATCTTTTTGCTCTCTTATATTTTCCTCCTTTAATTTCATTGGTACAAGTTTGAAAGTTGTTTTGTAAAATTTTGTGACCCTAACATTTATTGGTTTACGTATGCACGTGAGACTATTGTCTCGAGTTTGTTATATAAAATATGTTATCAGCCGAAAGATGGACAAGATGATTACCAAGAAGTTATGTAACACTTGATTGTGATTATTTTTATTAAAGGTTTTAATTACTTTAATTTGTAGTAATATATTTTATATATTCTCTGATTCCATTAGTGAAGTTATTAGTGGAACATTTACGATGATTGAGTCATGAAGAGAAGCTGTACCCATAACCCATTGTTCTGCGTCGTCTTCCTATTACTTTTGGTTACTATTTATGTATTTTAAGTTTTTCTTTCCAACTAGCATGTATTGATGTCGGAAATGACAAATTTCATGTACTTATCCACAACTTTAGCACGTGTGAAATTTTTAATATTTTGGAGTTAAGTGGATAAAGTTGAGTAGAAATAAAAATTTAGTTGAAAGAGTTCGCATCGTTAAAGTAATTATTTGAATGAGATTTTATTTTAGTTTACTACATAATGAAATTGAGATTCCAATTCTTTCGAATTCCGTTGAATTCCACAAATCAACCGCAATCTTAGTTTTTACCTACATTTGTTTCAAAACTTATACATTAGTATGCAACAAACAGAAAACATTTCTTTTATTTATTTATTTAGATTCCTGAATTAGAATATGCAAACATAATCGGAGACTCGGAGTATTGTGGGCTTTCTTCCCAATTATATATGGGCCTCAACCCAAAAGTAACTTATCAGTTTTGGGCTTTCAAAGACGTATCAATTTAACAATCCACACATGCATCTTGAACACAAGCATATGGGTTCTTTCCATACTGCTATATAAAAAAAACGTCCACTCTTGAGATACTTGTTTCAAATTCACAGCAATTAAGCAGATTTTGGTTGTCATGTTTCTCACATAGTTCTGATTTCTTATCATATCCTAAACCTATAATATATATGTATTATATTATTATATTATTGCGAGGTAACGAAGCTTGAAAAACATACATTTGTACCGATGAAAATATTTTTATTATGAGATAATGAAGATTAACAACATACATTTGCTCGAATGAAAGACGATATTGAATATTAAGGAATCGATTGCTGCAAATGAAGACGCCACTCGTCAATAAATCCCATTTTTTCAGGATCCATGCTTGGTAACTCCCACACTTCAAGCCTTTTTAGTATCTCTTCTGTTCTACCAAACAACTTAGCAGCGGCCTCAACACTACTCTCCCGTTTCTCAATGACGCTTTCACAGCACTTCATCTCTATGACACGTGGTATGTTGGTGAAGCAAGCAGACAATATGTCAGCAATCATGCTAGATAACAGCGTAAACAACTCCTTTTCGCTACTCAATTCAACTTTGGTTTGGTAGTTAAACAAGATTGTTCGTGCAATACGATGCATTGAATTGGCTAGAATCAACTTCTTAGAAGTGTTCACTACTATTTCTCCGTTTGTTGTATTGTTGATCTGTAGAACAATTTCTTCTGCTTTATTAGCAAACCATTCAAGAATCTCTATGGATGTTTTTCCCAAAAAAGTACTTTTTCCGATAGTGTTTTCCAACCACATGCACTTCTCTTCAACCTCATGCCACAGAGTCTTAGTCACCTTTCGAATATTTCCATATTCACTTGTATTATTGACGATTTCCTCCACGAGATATGTATACGAAAGACCTTCACGAACACTCTTGAGCAAGCTATCAACTTCAAATTCAGAAATATTAGGGAGAGAAATGGCAAGACATGTTAAAGTCACTACCGGTAAGCTCCAACTGCTAACAAGTTTAACAGAAGTTAGAGCTTCAACTTGATCACTATCAAAGTTCTCTACCCCCTTATATCCATTGGTAGAAGTCTCAAGAAACACTGAAAGATCTTTGTTTTGTTCCTTCTCCGCCTTTTGGATCAAGTTATTTATAGCGTTTGAAATGCCTTTCAGCGTCTTCTCTCCAAGCTCCGTCTCATCTTCAAGTTGCAGAACGTAATCACTAAGGTCTTGGTATACATCATCATTTCCTACCACAGTTGGTAGCGTAAACAACCTTGTCACCAACGACTTCCAACAATACGAACAATAAATGATAAAGATTATAAGGACTACTGGAATAAGCCCCATCATTTTGCTTGATACAACAATAGCCTTCTGGACGCCAATGCAAAGTCCTAAAAATAGGTTTTTCATATTATTGACAAGACTTCTTGACCAAGAACCACCTGATAGAAAAGTTATATGACTTTCTTTCCACTCGCACAACTTCTGGATCCAGTACTTCTCTACTTTAAACACCATAAAATGGTTCTTCTTCCATTTAGTGAACAGATTGAAGTTCGAGATTGTAAAACATCTACATATTGGAGCAATGCTACCAACTACAACTCCAATTGACTGTGTTATTAAAATGAAGTTAGTTGACCACTTATAATCCGACATCGAGTGCATATCCACATCTATGAACAATTGCATCATAGCTACTTGCATGACTAGAATAATTACACAGATTATCCCAGAAGTAGATGATAACTGGTTACTAGCCATCACAAATTGAGGGCTACTACTTTCTGCCATAACCCAATACCTTCTAACACATTGTCTTAGTTTCTCAACCGTAGACGTTAAGTTCTCTTGATCGTCTAAAGTTCTTTTGCCTGTGGCTTGATACTTGAGTTCTAAAATTTGCTTAGAGGAAGGAATTGTTATAGCTGAAGAAATCATGATGATTAATAACCACAATAACATAGCCACATAGATGTATGGCCATATCATATTATTTTTAAAGAAGTTACCAAAATAAATTAAAACCCGATAGTCTATAGCACCGGTACTAATCTCGATGCAAATATTCACAACGATAGTGATAACGAGAATAGTGAAACCTATGACGTTTGCAAAAAGTGTGTTGTTGTCCATAGACGCCAAAGAAGGCATTAAGTTAGCCATCATCGTGCACATGAAGGCCATGCTTCCCAACTTCGTTACTTGGTCCACGTAACCTGGCATCAAACTAGTGAGATCCACAGGCAATTTCATGGCGACAGCTATCACTGTGATAGAGGCAGCATTAAGTGTGAAATATTTAGATGGAAACCACATTTTTTTAGTTCTAAAACCATGCAACAAATCAGCTCCCATGCCAATGATGCACAAAATTGACGCTACCGCAATGTAGATTCCAATCCACACCATAGGTTTGCTGTACATGTTCCCAGTTTCATAATAATATGCCTGGTTACAATAATCAATCAAGGAGTCTATGTTGTCGCTTGTGAGGTTTGCAGATACTTGATGTGCGTGTGGAAGAGATTGAAACAACCTTTTGATGGGTAAAAGTCCATGTTTAAAACTTATGAGCTAAAGTAATGGCTAATTTGATTTTTTTTTTTTTAATGAAATGTGAAGAAGATAAATATCTCTTATAACAAGTACTAATTCATATGTTGAAAATTCGAAGAAGCTGC
Source organism: Helichrysum umbraculigerum (assembly GCA_949592205.1). Lineage (NCBI taxonomy): Eukaryota > Viridiplantae > Streptophyta > Magnoliopsida > Asterales > Asteraceae > Helichrysum > Helichrysum umbraculigerum. The sequence continues at coordinate 123,768,124 of CATIUR010000001.1, read as the reverse complement.
ATACTTAATAATTGCATCCAAAATTCTAGTCAATGCAACTGAAGACCGCCACTCCTTTTTCATTAGTGAAAGTGACTAATTGGACGTTGAAATGCAAATTAAATACATATTTTCGAAAATAGACTCCAACGATATCGATCACTCAGCAATGCAATTTGATAAGTTTTAGTGTTCGGAAGATGCTATACTCATCAAATTAAGTTTTACAAAATAAGTTTCACAAAACATTGCGACAAGTGAGTCGTACCAACTATATTAATATCTTTTTTTCTTTCATATTTTCCTCCTTTCATTAGTCATGTTTACCTGATATTTCTCTCTCTAAATTTAGTCGTAATATGATATTTTGCCCAAAGCTTCTAAGCATAAATTTATTATTGCCACGTGTTTACATGAACTATGAAGATATCACATATATGTTTTACCTACATTTGTTTCAAAAATGTATACATTAATGTGCTAACAAATAGGAAACATTTGTATTCTTTTTTAAGAATTAGAATATGCAAACACAACGGACTTGATTGTTTGGTTTTGGTGTTTCGTTGAGCCAAGTTTGTTTGGTTCTTGCGTGTTTCTTTGACTCCGTCTCTTGATAGTTTGATCTTTTATAAAAATTGTCATTTCCCAAAAAAAAAAAGATAATTAGTAGTTGATGTTAGTTTTCGTTATTCAAATAATATATTGATTGGTTTAATTACCTTATATGTTTTTACAAAGAATTAATATTAATATATGCACGTACACAACTAGATTTATCATTTATGTTTGCTATTGGAACTTTTTGGTGAGATCGAAGGAGTAAATTCGTTGAAGCAAAATATGAATTATAAACGACATTGAACTAATCATCTTGCATTTCTCAGGAGATGTATATATATTGACTATATTATTAGAGTACAATAATTTTCTCAAGAATGAGAGTACCAATGATATTGTGTCATGTGTACAAAGAGAATGTTCCACATGTACAAAATCCATTTAACCCCAACATCAATTATCTCACAAACGACAAATCGAAAAATTATGAAAATCGCACCATAAAATTCAGCATTTTCTCCTCTTCGATTTGCTGTCTCTCAAGGCATACTTTCGACGGGGTTTTTTTTTTCTTCTTTTTTGGTGGGTTTCACATTTTACTAAAACATGTGTTAAAGTGTTGCGTTTAGAGTTTCGAGTTTAGTATATATATATTGACTATAAGATCATATATTAGTTTTCCACTTGCTTTTCTCCCCTCAGTTGACGACTGACTCGCATGTAAGACGGGTGATCTTTTTCATTTTTTCTTTACTTTTGTCCTCTACTTTATTTAAATTAATAAAATAATGATAAGTATAATCTTTAATAGTTTAATAATCGGCTTATATATTGAAAATTCGAAGAAGTTGCATGCTTAATTGCATCCAAAATTCTAGTCAATGAAGAAGTTGCATACTTAATTGCATCCAAAATTCGAAGAAGTTGCATACTTTATGTTTTACTGTTCGGAAAACATGTGCATAAAAAGTTGTACTGTAAACATAAAGAGTTGTACTGTTTTCGTGAATTTAGTAAAAGCTTCCTTGAATTTATCAGCCCCCTTTGGAAAATGCTATACTCATCAAAGTTTCACAAGGCAAGTGAGTTGTATTAATAATATTAATATCTTTTTGCTTTTATATTTTCCTCCTTTAATTTCATCGATACAAGTCATTTTGTGAAAGTTGTTTTGTAAAATATTGTGACCCTAACATTTATTGGTTATGACTTCACCTGTGTACGTGAGACTATTGTCTCGAGTTTGTTATATAAAATATATTATCAGCGGAAAGATGGACAAAATGATTACCAAGAAGTTATGTTATATACGTAGTATAATTTAGTTGAAAGAGTACTGAGACTTCCACTAAAAAGAAAAAGAAAAAGAAAACTTTATTTTTCTTCCTATTTAAGAAAAAAAAAATATTCCATTCGTCCTAGTTAAAATGTCTAGTTTGATTTGTACATAGTTTTAAGATTTTTCAATAACTACATTTTTCACCAATCAAATAACACATCTACTTACTAAAGTCTCTTTCGATTTGTTAAAATTTAGAAGTGGACAATAATTTGGGATAATTCAAAATAGTAATATGGACACTTGTAGTGAGACGGAGAGAGTAATACGAAAAGAGGTTGTAGTTTCCGTCCTGATTAGACCACAGCTGACACCACCAAGCTGACACCACCAATCCACCATGACTTACTTAATTTGTAAACTCTATGGACCACACTTAGGCATGTGTAATTACCATTAGTATTTACACTACAAGACTTCATAGCTTATACAAACTCACATGATCGACAATATTTGTTTCTACCATCGAGTGAAAAGTTGAACACGGATCGATCTATCGTTTACAAGATGGTGATTTCCATTTAAGCAAACTTATATGGTTGCTGAAACGAATAAGGAGATGACAAATGTCCTCCTCAATTTTTCCATCTTCTTCATTTCTTCAACCTCTTCATTTCTCCACCCACCTCATTTCTTCAATTTTAAAAAAATTTATATATTTCCATGTCTTGTTTTTTTATTATTAAATTTTTTTATTTTTTGTTTTTGTTTTGTGTTTGCGTTTTTTTTTTAATTGCATTTTTTAAAGTTCTTATTTTCGGATTTTTTTGTATTTTTCAACCTTTTCATTTAACATTTTTTACGACTTGTTTATCATTTGTTTTTATCTTTTTCGCATTTTCAACCTTTTTTCTATTGTTGTTTTACATTTTTCATGTTGTTACATTTAAATACAATTATATGCGAAGTATTAGAAAAAACAATTATGTGATGCACCATATTTATACCTTAATTAAAATAAATTTTGAAATAACAAAATTATAACTTCAATGCATCGTAAAATTAAAATTGTGATGCACCATATATTATAACTATGATTCGCCAATATTTATATTATAATGATGTATATTGCATATCTAAAAGTCAGAGTACCATATATTATGACTCTGATACACCGTATTTTATAACTATGGTGCACATCTTTTTAATTCAATAGCAATTTTTTATTTACTTATTTTTTAAGTTTAAAATGTTTTTAAATAAATATAAATTTATTAAATGTCTTCTCTCCATTCTCTCATTAATAAGGAACCTAACCCTTTTATTTACTTGTTTTGATCTTAATTTACACGTTAAATTTGGGGAAAGCTTACGTAGTTTTTACAGTACATAAGTTAGATAATGTAAAGAGCCAATATTCGTCCCTAGTTATTTGTCACACTACAAATGTAAGTACTATTTCTACAGTACAAACAATATTCCTTTTTTCGTTGATTAATTATTATTAGTTCAAAATCCTTAATAACTCCCTTCACATGGAAACGATACTCGTGCTTATCGTTAGCTATCTATTACGCGATAGGTCAAGTTGCCTAATTAGTAATAATAATTAGTGATAATTCGTAATTATCTTATATTTTATAGACACGATTTTTCACAAAAGTATGAGCCATTAGTTATATGCTATTATCCCAACCAAACATCCCCTCAGACATACGCTGCCTTGCTTGCTGGGTATTCTTGTGAGCATTACTGAACAATTTCTAACTACCCAAAAAATATTTAACTAGACATCATACTTGTTTCCTTCAGAAGCAATAACTGGAAAATATATACCTCAATGCAACAGCTCTACCATACCAACTACAAAGTCTACAAGACATGCTTTTATTAAATATCCAACAATAATTAGAACATTTATCTAATCAAATTAGCAAAAAGATGAATATCTGGAGGTTGGAAACGTACAGATGAACCTGATGATATGGTTGCTGAAACCGCCGACACCTCCTCTGCTAATTTCATAAAAATTGGATACTCGGTAGCATTGCTTTATCAGTAACACATGTAAGTCATTTCCTTGAGGAAACAGGAAGTTCTACATGTTTTGCATGCTTTCTAGTAAGATGGTTCCTCAAATGAGTAGTTCCAGCCTCTCCAGCAACAAAGCTCCGACTACAAAAGTCACAAACAGCCATAAATTTGTTGTTTGGTTTCTTGACTTTTTTGAAATACTTCCATACCGCAGATCTTAGCCTCTCTTGGGTCGGGGGTTTAACTTTCTCTGATCCCGACTCATCAGACCTCCCTTGGGTCAGGGATGTAACTATTTCTAATCTCGTCATGGAATCATCAGGCCTCAATTGGTTCAGGGGTTTAACCTTTTCTATTCTCGTCATGCAATCATCAGAGTTTTCTTTGGTTGGGAATACAACCATCTCTAATCCTGTAATGGACTCATCACCACCTGCAGTTGAAACAGTCTCCATACGACTAGAAGAACCTGGGGGAACAATGAGTATTGCATGTTTTCTCTTAAGGTGGCTCCTCATGCGACGACATTGACCATGTCCAGCAACAAGATTTGCACTACAAATGTTACAAACCACAACCATGTCCTCGTTTGGTTTCTTGAACTTTTTAAAATAAATCCAAACCATTGGTTGTGATTTTCCTTTTGTCGGTGGATTAACTTCCTCATATCCCGCCATGGACGTGTGTTCGCCATGCTTTCTCTTATAATGGCTCCTCAAGTGACTTGTACCACAATATCCGGTAAGAATTAAACCACAATGATTACAAACTGCAATAATTTCCCCATTTGGTTTTGTAACTTTTTTGAAATGATTCCAAACGTCAGATCTTAACTTTTTCTGGATCGGAGGTTTAACTATCTCAAGTCCTTTCATGGACTCATCCCCGTCTATAGATGGAACAATCTCCATATGTCTACAATCTGCGTAATTTAAAAATTGAAACAAAATTCTATCATTAAACAAACTAAAAACATAGTGACCAGATTTCAAAACTCAAAAACTAGTTTAACCATGACAATGGAAGTTGCTAGAACAATACCCAAACGTTTGGGTTGCTTGTGAGTTCCAGTAATTTTCACATCGGATAGTAAAAGAGATTTAATAGCGTTAATTGTAATGTACGACCGAAAAAACTTTACATCATATTTCACACTAAAATAATCTCATTTGTAATAATATTATATTCATCCCTAGAAACCCATACCAACACAATTCTGTATTTGAAACCGAGCAGTGTATTTTCCATCAGCAAACATACACAAACAACTTTAAATTTTGAAGATTTACCTGATGCTTTTGTATTCTGTGTAACGTCGAAAGCCTGCAATTCCAACAACTTCTTTGATGGCTTCCGTTTTCTTTTCACACGTGTTCCAGCAGTGTCTTCAGCCCCGGAGTTCTCCACAGCTACAAAACAAATTCATCAAGAAACTTGAATGACTTAATCTCATTTCAAGGAATGTCGAATGTGCTCTAATCCAAACAATATCTAAACTGTTCACGGACTTGTCAAGAAATCAATAACTAAATTTAGCATTTTATCAATGAAAATCCTGATCTGCAACTGGAAGATGAAGAGCATACATAGAGCATGTATAGTTACTAGAGGTAGCAATTTCAAACCACTTACTAATGGATGGTTGATACAGGATATGTTTAAATCATCTAACTTCAATGAAAAGATAAAAAGGGTATGATGTAATCTTGATGAATAAGCTTGGTACACTGTTTATTAAACTGTTACACAACCCGCACGACCTACCCATTTCGCCCGCCTCTAATAGTTACCTTCATTTTGACTCGCGTCGTGGTTCATTGCCAGACCATTAACACCTGTCCCTTCTGAAAGTGGGGATCCAGGAACATCTGGGCGAGGGTCTGATGGCAAGAAGTATAATTCGTCCTCTGAAATATCTGAATCACTAAAACATGAATCCTTCTCCACTGTTGTGATATCAACTTCATCATCTTCATTTAGGCCTGACTCGTTCACCTGCAATACTAAATACAGTTAGAACCATTTGACTCGCTTAACATCCTTCGGTAACTCTTACATGTTCTTTTTTACATTATTTTTTTAAATCGGAACTGTGAGTTCTTTTTGTCGAAAAAATGATAATACTCTTAGCCAGACCCACTATTTTTTCAAGAAATTATAACAATAATTAAAACCAAAAGTAGGAATTGTGTTTCACCAAGTCTGAAAGCTTAATTCATAAAAGTCGAATAGTCAATTTGCCTTTTATAAACCATTAGAACAGTTAAAACTGCTGACTTGAAACTGAATTAGGTTTACTGAGAGATTAAAGGTGGCAATTTTGACCTCTTTACTTACTTACAGATAGGTAAACTATTATCTCTAAAGGGTCTAAAAAATATCATAAAGAAAGGAGGTCGCCTGGTTCTATTATTAAAATAATATAGAAAATAATCATATTGCTTACACTAACAATTTACAAAAAATTAAGACAGAAATTGTTGCGGGTCAACCCAACCATTATCGACGTGTACCAAAATTGCTCATTTTCACATAGGCCTCTTTTGACCCATTCTTGCCACCTACTGACAATGTAAATGTATGTTGTGCACCATTGTCTGTATAGAAAACAAACGACCAGCCAAAATAGTGACCCACTTTACCTTTTCAGTGGCAGCCATCAAATCAAACTCGTCTTCCTGTTCTACAAACTCCTCATTTTCCTCAAGTTCTCTATAATCTGGAGCGAATGCACTCCAATTCTCAGTGTAGTCTTTGGCCCAAATGTAAACTAATCCCGTGAGTGACACAGAAACAACAATAGGTCGAACAGGGTGCCAAGCCAAATCCACCAAAGCTTCCTTTGGGCCTTCAAGTAATTTCACAAGATGCCCAGCCCGATCCCATATGAATAATTTGTGCTCCCCTTTACTAGCAGAGCCTCCAACAACCCACTCACTATCACCACTAAAACACGGTGCTTTCCAATGCACTTTTGTAATGGAATCTTGGAACTCCCGGAAAAGTGATAAACACCTCAATCCAACAGCTTTTAGCTTTTCAACTTTACTAACTTTATCATGGGTTTCATTTACTTCAAGGAATTTAAGTGGAGCTTTCAAGGGCAAAAGGTTTTCATATATCCTAATTGTACGGTCACTCGAATTTGTAAGAAGATATTGCCCATTCCTGCTAAATACTATATTCTTTATCACCGAACCACCCGAGATTGGAATAATACCACAAACATTATTGTTTTTGTGATCAATTATAAGAATGTCCCCTATCGAATTTCCCAAATAAACCAAATCCCCGTACTTGTTGAAGCATGCTGCAGTAGGTGTGTAAGTGGAGCTTTCAGCGCCGGTACCAGACAATAATACTGGAAGTGATGTTGTGGTTTTGGTATGAAAATCAAGTATTAAAGGAGCAGAAGAGAAAGGAGAAACTAGACACAGAGATGGCGGTGAGGAGCCACCACCCCCAGGATGCAAGCGGGCATGTAAAGGGGTTTGTTGCAGTGTTGTTTTAAAGACCTTTTTGCCCTTTACAACGTTCCAAAGAATCAAAGAATTGTCAGAAGCTGAAACGAGTATATGATGACCACTTTTTGACCAGCAAACACTAGTTATGGCAGCAACACAGTCCTTATCCCTGAGTTCTTTAGCAATTCCTCTAGTCATGAAGTCCCATATAATACAGCTGCCATCAGAGCAGCCAGCTGGAAAAGGAAAAATGCAAACTTTATTAAAAATGAAGAGAATAACCAATTGTTGTTGCCTACTTTAGCAGCTAACCGTAAATATTGCAAGTCTATCAGAATTTCACGTATTCCTTCAGCGGCAGATAAAAATAGTGGTTGAATGTGCAAAATGTTCACAACAACCAATTAACCAAACACCAGCATCCAATAGGCTACCTTTCATTGACTTGCATTGTACAGTTAATCGCAAAAACCGTTTGTCAACAGACAAGTTTAGTAATTTGACCTTCAATTTTGCATTATTGATCCATAAACACACATCAACTTACAATATTAACACATCAAGCCATTCTGTTTCAAGTGACATGCAAAGCACATGAAATCTAAATGACGCCAAAATTGTCGAGTAAACGAAGAAAATTAACGCAACGAAATGTTTTAGGGCATCTTACAGGGTGAAATTTACTCATGCAATAGTTGTGGCTAGAGCAAATCAGTAGATAATAAATAACATATATGACATATATGTAATTAACTCAAAACACAATATATAGATACCGAAACCGCTGAGCTAGTTACCAGCGAGAAGAGTGCCGCGGCGATTAAACGCTATGCATTTCATTATTCCATGTTCCAAACATGCATCAATCACCTCCGGAAAATCGCCCTGCAACGGATCTTCACAACCAAAATGGAACGTAAGCAAACTATAAATAATATGATGTGTGTTCAAATCAATTAAACAATAACACGTAATCTGAGGTGCATGTAATACCTGTAATTGTGGCATTCATGGTGTGTGCGTGCATCAGTTAGCTAGAAATTGCTCAATGAAGTGGAATTTCAGTCTTCATTTGTTGAGATGGATGAAATCGAATTGGTTAGGAAGAATTTTGATGCGGCGAATTTAGGGTTTTGGGGAGTAGTGTTGTTAATTGTTGCCGGTACGGGGGTAAGGTTTCTCCAGAATTGGGTGTTCGATTCCCGGGTTAAAATTCATAAACTAAAACCCCAAATTCTTGAATGGATTTAGGTTTATGGTTTTAGGTTCGGCTTAAACAACATATTTCTAGGAGTAATTTAAGTACTTAGCTATAACTCTATGTCAGAAAGAAAATGTCACATTGCGTCTATAATTGTTTCTTTGAAATGCGTTTGGTTGTGGAAAATTTTTCATATTTTTTCATCTCCAATTTTCTAAGAAATTAAAAGAGTTTTTGTTAAGAAAAGTGTTTAAAATTTAGAAAATATGTTTAAAAGTAGTGTAATTTCCATTTTGGAAAAATAATGTTAGGAGAAGGCATTTGGAAAATTTAAAAAAAAAAGGGAGGGAGATGTATAAAGGAAAAATGTGGAAAACTTGAAAAATGAGTTTTTCAACTTCAAGTTATATCATGGAAAAATGAGTTTTCCATTTTCTTGGAAAACTTTTCTAGAAAATACCCATTTTGAACGCGTTTTCTAATTTTCCACTTTTCTTGAAAAAAAATTCTAGAAAAGTGGTACACTTTTCTTCAACTAAACGCACGATTTTAGATATAGAAACTTAGTAAAATTATGTCACCTACTTCCATCCAACTTTATTGTCTTACGCTTTTTTCTGAATTGTAACACCCTAGTTTTTAAGGTATTATTTAGTGTACAATAATATATACTTCTTTTTAATTATAGATCTTTTAATAGTAAGATATAATAGAGAACGTAAATAGTTGTTCAGTTTCAGACTGTGTAGTATAGTAAATTAAAACATAAAAGACACTGATACGTGCCTTTTTCCAGTAACATCAAAAAATAAACTCCAGAACCTTTCCTGTGAAGAACCAAAAATCGCTGGAACCATAATCAATCAAGAAATTGTGTTCAATCTTTAAATTCAAGCTTTATAATTCAGAATCTTCATCCTCTATCATCCTTAATTCCTTGTAAGTAGTTTCTTTTCTCTAAGAACCCTAGAAATTGGGTTTTCAAGGGTTTTAGTAAATTGGTATGATTAAATCCGAATTTAGGGTTTGTAAATGAATAACTAGTGTTAGTTTAGTTTATGAATGGTAATTAGAAGCTCAATTTCATGTTATAGGTGATAGATTAGGATTAGGGTTCATGGGATTTCCTATGAATTATATGAACTAGTCTAAATTTCCAGTGTAAAGTATTAGTAGATGTTAGTAGTTACATGAAAGTAGCTTAATTTCATATTAAAGCTAGTAAGTAACTAGTGGGTGAGAAGGGAATTAGATGATTAGTAGTTGAAAGTATGATTAGCTATTGCTATATGTGTATATGTATGTGTATTAGGTGTTAAAGAAGAATTATCATCGTTTGATCATCTTATTACAAGTGATTCAACAAATCAAGGTGAGTTTATGAAATAATAAGATCATAATTATGTAAATAGTTGTGATTAGTTTGTTACTATGACATGATTATGATGAAAGCTAATGATTAGAATGGTTAATGAGAATTAGCCATAATTTGATTAGAATAGCTAACTGAGGTTAGCTATGCTTCGATTAGTAGCTAACTTATGTTAGCAAATTAGTTGATTAGATTAGCTAATTGATATTAGCTAAATGAATGATTATATATGTGCACATATGATCAAAGTTTGGAAATTTGAATTGTAAGAACAAAGGGAAGTAATTTCCTTACTTTGCTTATTAATTGTTTTATTGAATAATGCATTGTATTGATTAGTTTTCATATTCGCACTAAGCAAAATGCTTAATTAGTTAGTTTTTATGTGTAGGTCCAAGTGGAAGCGGTAAGGGAAAAGAAGTGAATAAAGGATAGAAGTGGAATTGCAAGCTTGTTGTAAGTTGTACAAGCTTTCTCGTTAAATTGTCGTTTTGTATGCCTTGAAAGCCCATACAAACAAAGTTTTGTCATGTTTTAAATATGAAAGTAAAGAACATAGATAGTGTGTTGTAGTAGTATAATTTTGTGTATGATTGGTAGTTTTGGTTGTAGAAAGTGTTGAAGATGCAAGTTATGGTACACTTGCCATTTTGGTTATATATGTATTTGAAAGGTTAAAAGAATGTTAAATGTCCTATTGGTCAATTATGGTTGGTGATTGGCTATTGAATGGGTCAAAATAGTCACTTTGGGTCAGCGGGTCAAAAAGGGTCGAAATGGGTCCTTAATGGCACATACGGACCAAATCGAGTTAGAAAAAGGTTAAGGGTGTGGCAAGAAGCCCCACAACTTTGTTTTGATGCTAGAAATGTGTGGTAAATAGCTTAGCATCTCAACCTTCATGGATTGAGATTTAGTATGCCCACTAAAGTGTCATTTTGTGTTGAAAATGAGCCACACGTCCAAATCCCAAATTATTATGAATTTTGGAAAAGTGTGAAAATAGAAAATTTTATTATGTTATGGTTGAAGTGTCTGTAAAATTTCAGGTCATAACTCTCAACGAGTCAAGAGTTATACGTGTTTAAAGGTCGATAGTTTTGAGAAAATGAGGCAGTTTTGGAAGGCAGTTTTGAGTTAAAGGGGCAGTTTTGGGGGTCAAGAAGCAGTTTTGAAAGGAAAGTGTAAACACGGAAAACTTTTATCTTGTTATAGGGAAGGTGTCTACAAAATTTGGTTGTCTACTTATTAATGAGTAAGAAGTTATATGTATTTGAAAAATGTAGTTTTGGGCAAAAAGGGTAGTTTTGAAAATGGGTAGTTTTACCCATAACGTATGTTGGTCAGTTAACTTGTTTAGCCTTTGGTACATAATCTCGTATCATATTTTAGTTGAATGTTGGGACCTAAACAAGAGTAATTCAGTTGAAAAAAAAAATGTTCAGATTTTCAGGGCGTTTCAAGTTGGTATCAGAGCGATGGTTTAAGAGATTTAAGCAATCCACAGTAGGATTGCCTAAACTTAAACCACTTATAAATGTGTAGTAGCAATTTATAGTTATGTTTTAGTAGCATTATTAATATGTGATTAGTAGATTGTGATTATTGTTTTGATTTGAATATGTTTGAGAACTTTGAATAGAAATATGTTATTAGTTTAATATAACTGCGTCTGGCCAACGGGGTTATATTTTACTGGAACACATGGGAGATTCAAAGTTGTTAAATATATGACGATAAAAGCAATAATCATTTTAATAGTTGAATTAGAAATTTCTTATGTAACTCTGTATGATAGTATTAATTATGTTGTTTGTATTATTTAGTAAATGGAATCTACACCAAATAAGGAAGCTGAGGGTTCAAATGTACGTTCTCCCAATCAAGAGGAGAATGTTTCAGGAAGAGTTCTAGATCCTGAGGACCGGATGCTATTAAAAGACGTTATTGGGCAATCCCTACAAGAATTTGCTCCTAAGGTATATACACGAATGGAGCAAATAATTAATACTCGATTAGTAGAATTTGAACAGAAGCATCCTGTCTTATCTAACCCTCAGATAAATAATGAAATGTTAAATGCTCAGCATCAGATAAATAAAGAAAAAGAACGTTTTGAATATAAAAACTTTGCAAACTGTAGTCCTCCAGAATTTCATGGTGAAAGGGACCCGATTAGTAGTCATAGGTGGATTAGTAAGATAGAAGAAACTTTTCTACTCTGTGACTGTCCAGAAAGGCTACGAGTATTATTTGTTGCCCATCAGTTAAAAGACAGTGCTCAGGATTGGTGGGGTACTCAGGTTAAAACTCACGGTGCAGAAGATGCTGCAAAATTTTCTTGGTGTATGTTTAAAGAAAAATTTATAGCTGAATTCGCTCCAATGGCAGAAGTAGAAAGATTGAAAGGAGAGTTTCTAGCAATAAACCAAGGGAAATTATCGGTAACTGAGTATACTAACATGTTTTATGATAAGTCTTAGTTTTGTCCAGAATATACCTCTAATATGGGGTTAATGAAAGATCATTACTACCGACATTTGAATATTGAAATTAGAGAAGCAGTTGACCCGACTATTTATGACTCCATTCCAAGGATGATGAATAAAGGGTTAACACGAGAGAAAGAGATGCAAGCAAAAGCCGAGGATAGAGCTAGTAAGAGAAAAGCTGAACAATCTTCTTTCCAATCGCAGCAAACCAAGAAATTTAAATCTTTTGGAAAACAACAGTCACCACAATCACAACAACAAAATTCTCAATCTCAACAATCAAACCGTCAGTCTCAAGCTCTAACTCGGGAATTTCCCAAATGTAATAACTGTGGTAGGAAGCATCCAGGAGAATGCCAGTTAGGAAGTACAGCTTGTTACAAATGTCGTCAGCAAGGGCATATTGCTGCTAATTGCCCTAACCCTTATCGTATGTGCTTTTATTGTTATAAGGACGACCACTTACAAGCTAACTGTCCCGTTAAATTGGAAGATATGAAAAGAAATGAGCAGAAGAAAGAAGCTAAAAAGAAAAGAGAAACAGGTGGACAGAGAGCAAAAGGTCGTTCCTTTCAGATCACTGTAGAAGAGGCAAAGGAGTCACATGACGTGGTGACAGGTACCTTCATAATTAACACTATACCTGCCCATGTTTTATTTGACTCTGGAGCCACAAAATCTTTTGTGTCGCTTTCTTTTTGTGAACGATTAAATACTCCCATTTCTAAATTGGAACACCCTATGGAAGTTGAAATTGCAGATAGTAAGCTAGTAATTGTTAGTGACGTTTATTGAGGGTGTACTATTGAAATAGGATGTGAGATGTTTAGAATAGACTTGATTCCCATGCAAATGGGAGAATTTCATGTTGTAATAGGAATGGACTGGATGGGGAAGAATAGAGGGTTAATAAATTGTCATGAAAAAGTAGTTCTCCTTAAAGCACCTAGCGGAAAGGAAATTACTGTGTATGGCGAACGTTCTAGTAGATCTATTCCTGTCTGCACTTTTGCTCGAGCTAGAAGATTGTTGTCACACGGGTGCCAAGCATTTTTAGCACACGTGGTTGATAACTCTAAATCTGTATTAGAAATTTCTAGTATTCCAGTTGTGAACGAATTTCCCGAGGTATTCCCTGACGAACTTCCAGATATTCCACCTGATAGACAAGTGGAATTCGAATTGATCTTGTTCCTGGAGCTTCTCCAATCGCCAAAACTCCTTATCGATTGGCTCCAACTGAAATGCAAGAAATGATGAAACAGTTGCAAGAGCTTTTAGATAAAGGTTTCATTCGTCCCAGTAGTTCACCTTGGGGAGCTCTAGTCTTAGTTGTAAAGAAGAAAGATGGTCCCTTAAGAATGTGTATAGATTACCGGGAACTAAATAAAGTTGTAACACCCGCCAAATTAGGACTAGTAATTAGTGTCTAATTCTCTGTTAATACATGTAATTAGTTCTGTGTTAGGCTAATTAATGTATCAAAATATATATTGATGAATATACGATTATGCGATTTGATTAAATCGTACACAATCTAAATCGAATGTAATTCGGTTCAATTAATGTGGACGTTGGTGAACAATTTTATTAAATGAAATAACATTATTTAATAACGATATATTATATCCAGGATATTATTTTTATATAATATTTCAATCACAGTTCGTATCGTACAAATAAACGTCTACACGATTAAAATGTTAAACGCGCAACAAAAACAAAACAAATTAAAGTTTCGTTTTATAACGTGATTATTAAGTAACTGGTAAGATACTCCAACAAAAATATCGTATAATTAATTGTATTTCAAAACGCATGATTTAAAGGTATAAAAATATTTATTTAACGTTTAAACAATCGGGAAAACGAACACCGCACGGAGCACAATTGCGGAGACTGAAAATGGTGCTTTCATCAAAACCCCATCTCCTCCTCATTTCCTTTTCATTTCCACCAACAACTCTCTCTCTCTCTCTTCTCTTTCATTCTCTCAAAACCACCATCACCTCCACCATTTAAATTCACCAAAATACTACCACTAAACGACGTCAGATCATACTACTCCTTTGGAAGAAAAGCACCACCGCGACACGATCTACCTTTTCGAAATTTTATTTCGACACCGCGTAAGTTTCTGACAAAACCCGAAACGCTCCGTTTTTACTCGTTTTTACTTGTTTGTTGTTTATATATGCTTAAAATGTCCAAAAATGGGTTGGGTAAAAGATTTGGACCAAACGGAAGCTTTTCGACCGATTTTCCGGCCACCACTTTCCGATCAGACCGCAACGTCGCAGAGACGCTGGCCTATCTGCGACGTAGACCATTATGTCGCAATACCCCTCACAACGTCGCATATAGCGACGTCATCCCTATCGTCGCCTTAATTGGCCGACGTCGCACATAGCGACATCGACCCTTATTTCGCAAGAACCACAACGTCGCATATAGCGACGCCACCCACAACGTCGCACTGAATTGCGAATTTCGTACTTAGCGACGCCACGATCAACGTCGCAGTTGGGACCTGCGACGTCGCACCCAACGTCGCATAAAACAGAACCCTGAAAACTCAGATTTTTACTAAGTGTCGGAACCAAGATTTTACCACCCTGCCCCTTGGACCCCGCCAGGGGCTGCCGCCTCTTGGACCCCGCTACCAGGGGCGCTGCCCCCGGACCCCCGTCACTTAGAGTTTGTAAATACATTTCACACCAAGTGTCGAACTTAAACAACTTCAAACCTTATTACGATACGACATTATAAACAAATTGAGACATATTTTTCAAGAGTAACACTTTGGAATCACTAATACAAACCGTCACCAACGGGCCAACCATGTTTTTCTAAGAACAAACGATAACGAACCAACATTGGACATAACGAGTTGTGTAGACAACTAGCCTAGATGGTCTTGCAGGACATATACTTACTTAACTTTATATGTTTAGGCATTTAAAGGTTACGGGTTCGGAGAACCTACATACTACCCACTGTTTACTACTGCTTACTACTCGACTCAGGTGAGTCTTACAGCCCCACTTTTACTGTTTTGCTTACGGGGTGAGATACATTGCTTACTTTTCCTGAACACAAGCACTAAACTACTCGTTTTACTATACGGGATTGCATGAGTTACTTACTTTTTACGGAAGTCTCTCCATCATATATCGTTAGTTATGGACTTAAGCGCGAACACTAGTTAATGGATCCATTAGGGAAATGACCCTCCCCGCCCGGGGTAGTAGCGCTACCACGAACCGTTCTGTATAAACGGGCGACTATTATTCGTTACTTATGCTTGCTTAGTTACGAGCATGTCACGGGAGCAAATTATTACTTACGGGTTAAGCTTCGATTATGAGCCTCATGGCAACGGTATAACTTACTTTACATTTGCTGGATTTGCAAATACTTGATTTACGCCTGTGGGCACTACTGATGAAATCTTGTGTTCAAAAACTATTATTACATACAAACCTGTGAGATTCACCAACATTCGTATTGACCTTTTAGCATGTATTCTCAGGTACACTTACGGAGTAGGATTACTCCCGGACTTAGCTATAGTCGCATGATTTCAATCCAACTGCATTAACGGAGATTCTTAGCATTATCTTTTGTATATTTGATTATGTAATAGAATCTCCCGCTATACGCGTGGACTCTAGGGAACTACGTTTTGTATACGAAAACATTGAGTTTTCAAACATTTATTTCATATGAAATCGTTTTACAACGTCTCATTTAGAGGTCGTTTGTTGTATATCTTGTGCTTTGTATATTGATTAGTAACACCCAAGTATGCTTCAACAAATCATTAATTTGGGGTGTTTCAAAAGTGACCATTAAAAACAGATATCCCTTACCTCGAATAGATGATTTATTTGATTAGTTGCAGGGTGCCAGTTTCTTTTCAAAAATTGATCTTCGTTCTGGCTACCATCAGTTAAAGGTTAGAGAAGAAGATATTTCAAAGACTGCTTTTCGTACTCGTTATGGTCACTTTAAGTGTACTGTTATGCCTTTTGGTTTAACCAATGCCCCAGCTGCATTCATGGACTTGATGAACAGAGTTTGTCGGCCCATGCTTGATATTTTTGTTATAGTTTTTATTGACGATATTCTCATCTATTCTAAAAGTCAAACTTAGCATGCAGCACATCTCAGGCAAGTTCTAGAGACACTTCGGCGTGAAAGACTATTTGCCAAATTCTCTAAATGTGAATTTTGGTTACGAGAAGTCCAATTCCTTGGACACGTGATCAATATTCACGGTATTCAGGTTGATCCTTCCAAGATAGCAGCAGTAATGAAGTGGGACCCTCCTTCGAGCCCCACTGAGGTTAGGAGTTTTCTTGGCCTAGCTGGCTATTATCATTTTTTTATCCAAGACTTTTCAAAGATTGCTACTCCTTAGACTCAGTTGACTAGAAAGAGCGTTCAGTGGAAGTGGGGAGATGAGCAATCCAAAGCATTTCAGATGTTGAAAGAAAAGCTTAGTCAAGCTCCTATTCTTGTTTTACCCGAGGACAACGAGGATATGGTAGTTTATTGTGATGCTTCAAAACTTGGATTAGGTTGTGTTCTTATGCAGCGTGGGAAAGTCATTGCTTATGCTTCACGTCAGTTAAAATCGCACGAGCAGAACTGTAACACCCGCCAAATTAGGACTAGTAATTAGTGCCTAATTCTATGTAAATACATGTAATTAGTTCTGTGTTAGGCTAATTAATGTGTCAAAATATATATTGTTGAATATATACAAATTATACGATTTGATTAAATCGTACACAATTTAAATCGAATGTAATTCGATTCAATAAATACGGACGTTGGTGAAGCATTTTAAATTAATCATTGTGTAATAACATTTCCATATACAAAATAGTATCTTAATAATACTCCTAAATTGTATTGTTCCGTATAATCAAAATTTACGCAACTTAAAAGCAGAAATATACAAATTTATTTAAGGATTTGATAAAATAATTCAATTAAATTATTTAACAAAAATTCGTATTTTAAAATGAATAATTGACGCGTAAAATAATTATTTAACGCTTAAACGACGGAGAAAATGAACACCACGCGGAACACGGAGCGGAGACTGTGAGGTGAGACTTTCACCTACACCCCACCTCCCTCCCTTTTTCCTTTTCACTTTCTCCATCTCACTCTCTCTCTTACTCCCTTTCTCTCTTTTCTCTCTAAATTAAACCACCACCACCATCACCATAAATCTCGAAATAACACCATCATACGCACTCGGATCGTCAAGATTTTTAGAGAAAAGGAACCACCTCGCAACGATCTACCTTCCTATCTTTTCGGATTTTTCATCCGACACTTTGTAAGTTTCTGACAAAATGCCGAAACCTCTCAATTTTTAGTATTTTTACTTGTTTGTTGTTTATCTAAACTTAAAATGTCCAAATATGGGTTGGGTAAAAGATTTGGACCAAACGGAAGTCGTCCGACCGATTTTCCGGCCACTGGAACCAGATCAGTCGCCGACGTCGCATTTGGCTTGGCCCGATTGCGACGTCAGCTACAATGTCGCAAAAACCCATCACAACGTCGCACATAGTGACATCGACCCCTACGTCGCAAGCATCAACCAGGGGCCAGCCCCTTGGACCCCGCCAGGGGTTGCCACCCCTGGAACCCCACTAACCAGGGGCGCTGCCCCCGGACCCCCGTCACCTAGAGTTTGTAAATGCATTTCACACCAAGTGTCAAACTTGTATAACACTTCGAAATAATAATGATAATGTCAACAATCACCAACGGGCCGTACATGTTTTCAAAACACAAACAAACAAACAATCAAACCAAATGTAATTTGGACATTCTAGTTCGATGAACAACTACAAGGGTGATCTTTTGAGATACCAAATCATGTTTATAACCATCACGTGTCGTGGACACCCTCGGGTTACAAGTCTTTGAACTTCATTACTTGACTAATCAACTCAAGTTTATTAAGTTAAACTCGCAAGACTCGGGTGAGTCTCATAGCCCCTCTTTTTACTGCTTTTCACTCAAGGGTGTGATACATTGCTTGTTTTTAACATGTGAACGTAAGTACAACCTTTTCATATACTACATGAGTTACTCACGACTAATCGTTTAAAGTCCTCCATCAGCATAGTTGTTAATACGTTGTAGCATGAATATTAGTATATGGTACCATATAGGATTGACCCTCCTCGTCCGGGTTAGCAAGCACTAACCGGGTAAACAGACGTACTAATATTTGGGAAGACGAGTGTGGATTAGGCAATCGTGAAGGCAAAAACGCTCAGGCTGTGATCCTGACCCACGAGTTAAGCTCAACTATGTGCTCATGGCTGTATACATATACATTTTTATTTACTGGATGCAAATCAGTACTTAAATCTTGCGATTCATACAATATTATTTGATACTCAAACCTGTGAGCTCACCAGCTTTTAGCTGACCCATTTAGCATGTATCGCAGGTACCCAACAGTAGATTTGGACTGCATCAGGATATCAATAGCTCGAGTCAGCTTGCAAATATTTGAGATTTTCTTGCATTAGTATATTTTGTACAAGTACTTATGTACTGAAATCTCTCATTTAATCGAACACGAGCTATGTATTAGTTGTAAATGTTGTAAACATTTTAACATTCATATATTTTGTTAAAACGACGCATATAGAGTCGTTTACTATATATCTTTGTGCTTTGATTATTGATTAGTAACACCCAAAGTATGCTTCCGCTAAACAGTAAATTTGGGGGTGCTACAGATTGGTATCAAAGCCTAAGGTTATAGTGAACTAGGTTGCATTTAGTGGGCCTAGACTATGACCGTTAGGCAGTATTTCCTTATGAGATATAACTAGTTCAGGAATTACATCATACGACTTTAATTTAACATAGCCTGATCAACTATGTACATTTAAGGAAAGATGATGTGAGGTCTGAAACGGTTATGTTGAACAGGAATACACTAGTTGACTCTGACCTCGAGAGAACCGAGACTTAAACTTGTCTGTGCTAGACACTCAATAGGCTATATTATATACGTATCATATGAATATAGGCTTCACTCCTACTAACGCTTTGTCTCAGAAATGGCAAACACACCGCCCAATTCATCGCGCTCCCAATCCGGGTCACAAAATCCGAGGGTAGCTAAGAGGAACACCAGGTTGCCTCGAGCTGGCCCGTACCCCACTCACTTCACCCTGCCGGCTTTAGCCGCTAGGCTGAACCGCCACGAGCAACGACTTTGCACCATGGATGTCGTACTGCAAGAAACAAATGAGAATTGGAGACTCACAGCTCTAGAACGTATCAACCAAGTCTCCGAAGATCACGAACACACCGTTAGCAACATGAACGTTCTCCACGATCAAATAGTAGAATCTGGGGTAGAAGTCGAGCTCTTACGACTCAGATTGGAACAGTGTGAACAACGCCTACAAGAGGCGGAGGAGTACTCAAGGATGCTGGTGCAACGATTAACCTTGGCAGAAGACAACGCCCGACAGACCAGCAGACTTGCAATCACCGTGGATCGACTTGTCGCACTAATGGAACGAATAAACTTGCGTTAGGACTAGCGTGACCGTTATCTTGTAACCTATATCTATCTATGTAGGATTCTTGTAATTCGACCGGATGTAACAATTCCCGGCACCTTATGTATTTCTCGTATTATGTAATCTTTTGAAAACTAGCGCCTTGTATCCAACTCGGTTATCTAAATGAAATATGATAATCACTTCATACTGTCATTGTGTATTTCACCATATACACCTGTGATATATCAGGATTTCACGCCAATATCTCATTTGTCCTTTCTTGACCATTGTACAGCAAGATGCCTCCATAGCGATTCACCTTCAGCGAAACAGAGATCGCCCAACTCATCGCCCAAAGCGTGGCCCAAGCTATGGCTGTCCGACATCCCAATTCGGGCAGCGAAGACACTGATGTCAATGGACCTACACCCAAACCCTGTTCGTATAAGGACTTCCAGAGCTGCAAACCCTTGAACTTCAAGGGAACTGAAGGAGCCATCGGACTGATCAGATGGTTCGAGAAAATGGAAACCGTTTTCCGCATCAGCAAATGTGCGGAGGACGACAAGGTCAAGTTTTCCACCTGTACCCTCGAGGATGATGCCCTCTTTTGGTGGAACTCATATGCCCAGTCTGTGGGTATTGACACTGCCTTCTTACTACCTTGGGAGGATCTGAAGAAAATGCTCACAGCCAAGTATTGCCCGATCGAACAACTCCAAAAGCTGGAGGAAGAATTTTGGAACCTAAAGGTGCAGGGAACTGACATTGATAGATACACCTCGAGGTTTAACCAGCTTGCCATCCTTCACCCAGCCATGGTCAACACCGAGTCTGAAAAGATCAGAAAATACATCCGCGGTCTTCCGGAACCTGTCCGGGGGAACGTCGCCTCCTCAAACCAAACCACCATCGATGGTGCTATCCGATTGGCCCATGAACTCATGGCCATGAACGAGGATCCAGAACCGCCCACTTCATCCTCAACTTAACACAAACGAAAATGGTCCGACAACCACCCAAACAAGAAACCCGACACCATCAAAGCCTACAACACCACCACTGACAACAAACGGGGTTACATTGGGAACAAACCTTACTGTTCCAAGTGCAGCCGTCACCATGAAGGTTCTTGTGGTCCCTTTTGCAACAATTGCAAGAGGTACGGCCACCTTACCAAAGATTGTCGATCCCCTACCAACAATTCCAACAACAATGCTGGATCGCCCAAAGTGTGCTTCGAATGTGGGAACCCGGGGCACTTCAGGGATGGGTGCCCAAAACTGAATAACAAGAGCAACAACAACAACCGCAACAACAACGCAAGAGGTAGAGCCTTTGTACTCAACTCTGGGGATGCCCGTCAAGACCCGAATGTGGTCTCGGGTATGTTCCTCCTCAACAACTTATCTGCTTCCGTTCTATTTGATACTGGTGCCGATAGGAGCTTTATTTCTAATGAGTTTTATCCATTACTTGACATCGCCCCCGTTGCCTTAGATGTTAAGTACACCGTAGAGCTAGCAAACGGCAAACTCATAGAAACCAATAGTGTAATACCTAATTGCACTTTAAACCTAGCCGACGTAACCTTTTCAATAGATCTCATGCCTGTCAAAATCGGAAGTTTTGATGTCATCGTGGGTATGGACTGGTTGTCCAAACATCGAGCCGAAATCATCTGTTATGACAAAATCGTCCGCATCCCTCTCGCCGTCGGTCGAACCCTGATCATACAGGGGGAGACCGGTGGGACGAGACTAAACATCATCTCCTGTTTGAAAACCCGAAAATTTCTGAGAAAGGGTTATCCTGCAATCCTCGCGCACATAATGGTGAAAAAGTCGGAGGAGAAGCGACTTGAGGATATGCCAATTGTTAGAGACTTTCTCGAAGTCTTTCCGGAAGAACTACCTGGTCTACCTCCACCTAGACAGGTTGAGTTCTCAATCGATCTCGTACCGGGTGCTGCACCAGTTTCCCGAGCACCATACCGCCTAGCCCCATCCGAACTTCAGGAGCTGTCCACCCACTTACAGGAACTCCTGGATAGAGGATTCATCAGACCGAGTTCTTCACCTTGGGGAGCTCCGGTCTTATTCGTGAAAAAGAAGGACGGTTCATTCAGAATGTGTATTGATTACCGAGAATTGAACAAATTGACCGTCAAGAACCGATATCCACTTCCTCGCATCGATGACCTATTCGACCAACTTCAGGGTTCAAGTTTTTACTCAAAAATCGATCTGCGATCAGGTTATCATCAGTTACGAGTTCGCGATATCGACATCCCGAAAACTGCCTTCAGAACCCGTTATGGGCATTACGAATTCCAAGTGATGCCATTCGGGTTAACCAACGCACTGGCTGTATTCATGGACCTTATGAATCGGGTGTACAAACCTTATCTTGACAAGTTTGTCATCGTCTTCATTGATGACATCCTCATTTATTCGCGCAACGAGCAGAAGCATGCGCAACATCTCAAAACCATCCTGGAACTACTTAAACACGAGGAGCTTTATGCCAAATTCTCTAAGTGTGAGTTCTGGATGCAAACCGTTCAATTCCTTGGACACGTGATTGACAATCAAGGAATTCACGTTGACCCATCAAAAATCGAAGCTATCAAAGACTGGCAAGCGCCGACCACTCCAACCGAGGTACGCCAATTTTTGGGATTGGCTGGATATTACGTCGGTTCATTGAAAACTTCTCCAAAATAGCACAACCACTCACGACGCTGACTAAGAAGGACAAAAAGTTCAATTGGATTGATAAACAAGAGTCAGTATTCCAGCTATTAAAACTCAATCTTTACAGTGCTCCCATTCTATCTCTACCCGAAGGCACCGATGACTTCGTGGTATACTGCGATGCTTCTCACCAAGGTCTTGGTTGCGTGCTGATGCAACGAGACAAAGTCATTGCCTACGCCTCTCGACAGCTAAAGATTCACAAAAAGAACTACACCACTCATGATCTTGAGCTTGGAGCTGTCGTTTTCGCTCTCAAGATCGGGAGACATTACCTCTACGGCACTAAGTACACAATCTACACCGATCATAAAAGTCTCCAACATATCTTTGATCAAAAGGATCTCAACATGAGGCAACGTCGATGGGTCGAGTTGCTTACCTATTATGATTGTGAAATCAAATACCATCCAGGGAATGCAAATGTTGTTGCCGATGTCCTCAGTCGAAAGGAAAGATCCAAACCACTTCGGGTTCGAACCCTCAGCATGACAATTCACAACGACCTGAACACCCAAATTCTCGCAGCTCAACTCGAAGCTCTTAAACCCGAAAACATAAAAAACGAGACCTTGCGAGGCATGTACAAACAACTTGAAACCAATCCAAAGGGAGTTAGGTGTTTCTCCAACCGAATTTGGTTGCCTAATTTTGGAAACCTTCGGGACTTGGTGATGGATGAAGCTCACAAGTCCAAATATTCTATCCATCCGGGATCCGATAAAATGTATCACGGTATCAAAGAGTTTAATTGGTGGCCGAACATGAAAGCCGAAATTGCCACTTACGTCAGCAAGTGTCTTACTTGCTCGAAAGTCAAAACCGAACATCAAAAACCTTCTGGTTTACTCCAACAACCCAACATACCTGAATGGAAATGGGAACAAATCGCCATGGACTTCATAACCAAACTACCCAAGTCGTCGAGCGGTTGCGATACCATTTGGGTGATCGTCGATCGTCTCACCAAATCTGCTCATTTCCTGCGATCAAGGAAACTGATAAAATGGAACGCCTAGCACAAATCTACATCAAGGAAATTGTTTCTCGACACGGTGTTCCAACCTCGATTATCTCCAATAGAGATGCCCGCTTCACCTCTCACTTTAGGCAATCACTCCAAAAATCATTGGGTACCCGTCTCGATATGAGTACCGCATACCACCCTCAAACCGATGGCCAAAGCGAACGAACTATTCAGACACTGGAAGACATGCTACGAGCTTGCGTAGTTGACTTCGGTGCAAACTGGGAAAGACACCTGCCATTGTGCGAATTTTCCTACAATAACAGCTATCATGCCAGCATTAAGGCTGCACCTTTTGAGGCACTGTACGGTCGTAAGTGCCGATCACCGATCTGTTGGACCGAAGTGGGAGATAGTCAGCTCACTGGTCCTGAACTAATACACGAAACCACCGAGAAAAATGTTGAAGTCCAAAATCGACTCAAAGCCGCGCGTGATCGTCAGAAAAGTTACGCTGACGTGAGACGCAAACCACTCGAGTTCCAAGTTGGGGATCGAGTACTCCTGAAAGTAGCGCCCTGGAAAGGCGTAATCCGATTCGGTAAACGCGGAAAACTGAACCCTAGATACATTGGGCCTTTTGAGATCCTCGAAAGGATTGGCCCCGTAGCATATCGGTTGCAGCTGCCATCCGAACTCAGCAGTGTGCATCCCACCTTTCACATTTCTAACTTAAAGAAATGTCTGTCCGATGAAACACTTATCATACCACTCGATGAGATTCGCGTCGATAATAAACTTCATTTTGTTGAGGAACCCGCTGAAATCGTAGACCGTGAGGTCAAACAACAAAAACAAAGTCTTATTCCCATCGTCAAGGTCAGGTGGAATTCGCGGCATGGTCCGGAATTCACTTGGGAACGGGAAGACCAGATGCGACACAAACACCCTCAGTTATTTCCCGATTCTTCATCAAACGCGACATCGAGCTAAATTTCGGGACGAAATTCTCCTAACAGGGGGAGAATGTAACACCCGCCAAATTAGGACTAGTAATTAGTGCCTAATTCTATGTTAATACATGTAATTAGTTTTGTGTTAGGCTAATTAATGTGTCAAAATATATATTGTTGAATATATACAAATTATACGATTTGATTAAATCGTACGCAATTTAAATCGAATGTAATTCGATTCAATAAATACGGACGTTAGTGAAGCATTTTAAATTAATCATTGTGTAATAACATTTCCATATACAAAATAGTATCTTAATAATACTCCCAAATTATATTGTTCCGTATAATCAAAATTTACGCAACTTAAAAGCAGAAATATACAAATTTATTTAAGGATTTGATAAAATAATTCAATTAAATTATTTAACAAAAATTCGTATTTTAAAATGAATAATTGACGCGTAAAATAAATATTTAACGCTTAAACGACGGAGAAAATGAACACCATGCGGAACACGAAGCGGGGACTGTGAGGTGAGGCTTTCACCTACACCCCACCTCCCTCCCTTTTTCCTTTTCACTTTCTCCATCTCACTCTCTCTCTTACTCCCTTTCTCTCTTTTCTCTCTAAATTAAACCACCACCACCATCACCATAAATCTCGAAATAACACCATCATACGCACTCGGATCGTCAAGATTTTTAAAGAAAAGCAACCACCTCGCAACGATCTACCTTCCTATCTTTTCGGATTTTTCATCCGACACTTTGTAAGTTTCCGACAAAATGCCGAAACCTCTCAATTTTTAGTATTTTTACTTGTTTGTTGTTTATCTAAACTTAAAATTGTTGGGTTTTCTATTCCCTAACTAGATTATTATGTACGCAGCGGAATAACAAAACTTTAAATAATCTAAGGCAATTAGGAAACTAAAACCCTAAGTGATCTTTAACTTTAACAAGCTAGTACAATAAATAAATTGGACAAAGAGAATATAAGAAAAACACTAACCTTAAGAGAAAACCTATTTCTCGCGCATAGACTAACGAGCAGAGCTTCGTTACTTGGAGGCAAGTACCCAAAGTAGAATACCTCTAATGCTTCACACCCAAAAACCCAAGAGAGAGTAGAATTTTAGAAATCCTTGAAAATTCGTACTTGAAATCGTATGGAATAAGGTATAGGATTGACCCCTATTTATAGTAGAGGAAGAAAACCCCAGATTTCTGAATTCGACCTCCAACCGGTGGTTGGACCTTCCAACCAGCGGTTGGGGCTGTTTCCTTAACCGACTCGGAAACCCTAGCCCAACCGGCGGTTAGACTCTCCAACCGGCGGTTGGATTGGTTCTGGAACCTTCCGCCTTTTAATTTTATTTTGATTATTATAATTAATAAACTATTATTAATTTAATCAAAACAATTATAATATTAATACTAATTAATATTACACCTTATGTAACTCTCTTGACTGTTTATTGAGGGCAACCCAAAAAGACTTTACCATTAATAATAGTCTCACCAATTAGTTATGATATTGGACACTATTCCAACAGTCTCTCACTTGGACAATTCATCAACTACTATTGGTCTCAAGGCTATATCACATTAACTATGTAAAGTGTGCATCCAAGCAACTGCCGAACTCTGATCTCATCTTTAGAGTTAGTCCTTTAGATAAGTGATCAACCATTCCTTTGTTTCACGATATCTTATGAACCGAGACATGGATTATAATCAATCTCTAGATTCATATATGTTTTCTGATTTCTGATTATATTGACTATTATGAGACTACTGAACTATCACTTTAGTCTCGGCCAGGCCTAGGACTTTTTAAGTCAAACTTTAATCATCAGAGGGCCCATAATATCTCTTTTCCATTTTAGGCAAAAGGAACAAATAAATATCGACTACATAGCACTAGTCAACTCATCATATCATACCCATCATACCCTTTATAACTACCTTTTACGCACAGCGTTAGAATAGATTAAAGTATAACAGACTTGAAGAACTAGATACTCATGTATCTCCATTTTAAGAATAGAAGATATTATCATCTCAGAGTTACTCGTGATTTCAATCCATGAAGTAACTTCCATGAGTGCGGGTTTCTTCTATACTTAAATCCCCATTAAGTACCCATGAGTGTTGCAGCAATCTCCATGCCATGTCTATCTCCATAGACATCTACTAACACTCCATGATAGTCTTAATTCACCACATACTTCCTATAGTGTGATCGACTGAGGAGGCTTGAGTAAGAACTTATTACTCTGGAAGTGGTGTCTAAACATGCAAAACTGAAACACAATGACAAACAATAGTAAATGGTAGAACTCCTTCCCATTAAAAATCTCCATTATTAATCACCAAGTCTATTACAGTTTCTATCATTGTTTATAACGTTTCAAATTCAAACTAATCAACTAAAACTTTACATTATCTCTTAAACCTATGCTCCTAGCATGTTCATCGTGCTTGGACTTTCCCAGTGGCTTTGTGAATGGATCAGCTGGATTATCCTCTGATCTTACGCTCTTCACAATTACATGTCCATCTTCGACTTTACTTCGGACAAAATGGTATTTCCTTTCAATATGCTTTGACTTTCCGTGATCCTTGGGTTCTTTACTCAAGGCAACTGCACTTTCGTTATCACAGAATATAGCAATAGGATCTTGTACCGTTGGAACAACTCCAAGATCTCCAATGAAATTCCTCATTCAGATAGCTTCCTTTGCTGCTTCACTAGCCGCAATGTACTCAGACTCACATGTAGAGTCTGCTACTGTATCTTACTTAGAACTTTTCCATGTCACCGCTCCCCCATTCAGTAGGAATACCCAACCAGACTGTGATCGACAATCATCTCTGTCTGTTTGGAAACTAGCGTCACTATAACCCGTTACTCTAAGTTCTTCTTCTCCACCATAAACCAAGAACCTGTCTTTAGTATTTCTCAAATACTTAAGAATATTCTTTACAGCTGTCCAATGACCTTCACCAGGATTCTGTTGATGTCGACTCACTAAGCTCAAAGCAAATGAGACATCAGGTCTTGTACACTTCATGGCATACATGATCGATCCTATAGCTGAAGCATATGGGATTCGACTCATTCTGTCCAATTCTTGTTCTGACTTTGGACATAGATCCTTACTGATCTTAATGCCATGATTCAAGGGTAAGTTCCCTCTCTTAGAATTTTCCATATTGAATCTTTTCAGGATTTTATCTAAGTACGTGTCCTGGCTGAGTCCTATGAGACGTTTTGTCCTATCTCTATAAATCTTTATACCAAGGATATATGCTGCATCTCCAAGATCTTTCATAGCGAAACATTTTCCCAACCATTCCTTTACACCTTGTAAAGTTGGGATATCATTTCCTATGAGCAGTATATCATCCACATACAATACTAAGAATACTACAATACTCCCATTGAACTTGACATATATACAGGACTCATCTTCACTTCTAGAAAATCCAAACTCTGTGACCTTTTCGTGGAAGCAGAGATTCCAGCTACGAGAGGCTTGTTTAAGTCCATAAATGGCCTTTTCAAGCTTGCACACTCTGTTAGGATACTTTGCATTTTCAAAACCTTCCGGTTGTGTCATGAACACATCCTCTGTCAGTTTCCCGTTAAGGAAAGCGGTTTTGACATCCATCTGCCAAATTTCATAGTCATGAAATGCAGCTATGGCTAGCATAATCCTAATTGACTTAATCTTAGCTACTGGTGAGAAGGTTTCCTCATAATCAATCCCATAGGTTTGAGTATAGCCCTTTGCTACCAACCTAGCTTTATAAGTGTGTACTTTTCCATCCATGTCTGTCTTCTTCTTGAAGATCCACTTACAACCCACTGTCTTAAGACCGGGTGTAGTGTCAACCAAATTCCAAACTTGATTGTCATACATGGACTGAATTTCGCTTTTCATAGCTTCCTTCCATTTAGCAGCCTCAGGGCCTGCCATCGCTTCCTTGTAGTTAGCAGGCTCATCTAATTTAGCCAGTGCACTATCACTTATCTTATCCCCTTATTCTATTTGATAACCATAATAGAACTCAGGAGGATTGCTAACTCTACTAGATCTGCGAACGGGTAAGGATATGTCCTCAGGTTCAACAGGTGTTGCCACCTTAAGTTGGGTGTCAGTGTTTATTGTAGGTTCTTCGTCGGTAGACTCTTGAATTTTTTCAAGATCAATTTTACTCCCACTGTCCTCTTTAGATATTATTTATCTCTCAAGGAACACTCCTCTTCGAGCTACAAAGACCACATTATCCTTGGGTCTATAGAACAAATATCCAAATGACTCTTGTGGATAACCGACGAAAAGACACTTTTCAGATCTGGAGTCTAGTTTGTCCTGAGTTTCCCGTCTGACGTAAACTTCACAACCCCAGATTTTGATGTGACTAAGAGAAGGTTTCTTTCCCTTCCACATCTCATAAGGTGTTGGAACATAGATTGTGACAACAGATCTAGCTTGAAATAGAACTGGTGTAATTATTATTACGTTTGTATATTGGTTTAGATTTGTAAATAAATATTTGTTTTGTTAGTAATATTCGTTAAACATATTATTGTGCTAAGTTAGACGAATGTTTAAATACGAAATAAATAAATAGACGTTTCATGCGAGACGAGTCGAGATCTCAAGTCGCAGCGAGTTGAGCTGAGAGGTGAGATCTGAACTCGCGAAGCTTGAGTCTGGCGAGCCGAGTCCTTTACTGGGCTTGGGCTGCGAGTTGGACCGAACTCGCAGGCCCATGCGAGCCGAGACAAGCTGATCGTATATAATGTTTTTCATACGTGAAAAACATAACTTTTTAGCATTTTTCTGATCTGCGAATTCACTAAACCCAGAGAGAACTTAAACCTAACGGCTAGGCTTTGACGTATTATTCATTTAAAGTTAAGCTTTATAAACGCAATTACGAACGTATTCGTTACTAGTAAGATAACACCGTATTGAGGGAATCCGCACCTTAATACTAAAGATAACGAAGTTATCGATCCTAAAACTAGGAAACTTACATCTGGTATCAGAGCTTTCGGGCTAAATACGAGTGTGTTCGTGAGTTTTAGTAATATTACGTTTTTTATTCGGGTCGTTTTTACGTGCTTTCTTGCAATACTAACGATCAAAATCATTCTCTGGACGTTTTAGGGTTTGTTTACGGTCGAAATTTTCAGTTTCAGTCGTAAAAATACCTTAAAAATTCGTTTTCGGGTTTAACAGCCGTTTCGCGAGTCGAGATTAGGGTTCCAGCGTCGCCTGCGAACCGAGTTGAACTAGCGAGTCGAGCTGAGGCTTGCGAGTCGAACCGAGATCCCTCACGAATTGACATCACTTGCGAATCGACATCTTTAGCTATCCGAACTGAGGCTTGCGAATCGACGTATTCTGCGAGTCGAGCTGAGATTGCGAGTTGAGCTGAGTCTTGCGAGTTGAGTTTTCTGAATTCGCGAAACAGTTTAATATTACGTTTTTAAGATGTCTGACTTAAGTAGAATGATCGAAATGGACCACGAGGTGGGAAAGTCAAATGTTCCACCTAAGTTGTTGAGGATCGAAGATTACTACAATTGGAAGGACAGATTTGAATCTTACTGTAGATTCCATGATCTGTCAATCTGGATGTGTATCAAGAGTGGATACACCGCACCTACTCAAACTGTTCAAAATGCCACTGTGGTTCTTACCTATCAGAACATGAGTGATCAAGAGAAGGAAGCTTACAGAAATGAAAATAAAGCACATTCATGCATAAAGATGTGTCTTCCTAAAGAGATTGCTCATCAACTGAAGTCTTTTCATACTGCTAGAACGCTCTGGGAAGTTCTAGAGAAAAGAGGTGAGGGAAGTCCACAGGTGAGAGCTGGCAAGAGGAGTCTTCTCAAAAAGCAGTTTACTATGTTTAAAGCTTTAAAAGGAGAAGATCTTGATGCCTATGTCACGCGTTTCTACCATCTGTTAAGTGAACTGGAATACCATGAGATTGTTGAAGAAGAAGTAGCTAAAACCGACAAGTTTCTTGAGGGTTTGCCTTCTAAATGGGAAATGTATGGCGTTATGATTAAGGATAACGAAACCAGGTATTCTACTATGACCTTAGAGCAAGTCATTGACAAGCTGAAAGGTTATGATTTCTCCAGAAAGTCAAGAGATAGTGATTCTGATCAGGTTCAGAACCCTGGGTTGTATCATGGAAAGTCAAATCTTTCGACTACGTCCTCTAGTTCGACAACTGCACTGTTAGTTGGTGATACTAGTGAAAATGGAGAAATGATTACTAAAGATCTATGCTTTATTTCCTCCTCAAGTGATGAGACAAAGGGAAAGAATTCTGAGAAGTCACCTCAAGAGCATCAGAAGATGCCGATGAGTGTGAAATCTGCTGAACAGCAACTGTCTGTTCTTGCTTCATTTGTGACATCATATGAAAATTATATAGAGGGAAAGATCAATGATCCTGTTCTATTTGACGAGGATTATGAGCAGATAGATCCGGATTATGTTGAGGAATTGGAACTTCAAGAAATGTTAGCATTAGTTTCAAGAAAAGTTAAAAATTTCCTCAAGAGAACTGGTAGAAAGGTGTTGGGCAATAGATCAGGGTTTGATAAAACCAAGGTCAGATGCTTTAACTGTCAGGGTATTGGTCATTTTGCTAGAGAATGCCAAAGACCTAAAGTAGAAGCACAAGGAAAACAAGGTTCGGGAAGTACTCTTGCTTCCAAAGCCTTAGTGGTGAAGCAGTTGGATGGTTCTTATGATTGGCAAGCTCATTCTGAGGAAGCATTGATGGCCGAGATCGAAGAGACAACTGCTGGATCAGTGTCCTACATGCCCACTGATATGGAATAGAGAGTAGAGGTGCCTGAGTCTGAAGTGAAGGCAAGTGATGATGACGTGCTATATATGGATTCAATTCCAGATATGAGTCCTGAAGAATTCGTGGCACGCATGGCTGAAGTACAAACTGACAAGAAGAAGGTATGTTTAGATATTCTTAATCTTGCTGATGTTTGTTACTTAGTTACTGATTTACAATCTCAGATTAGTGTCTTAACTGTGTCAAATAGCAATTTGTCATCTCAATTGAATATGGATAAGGAATCCTATAAGACTGTTAGATCTGAACTTGATCAAGCCATTATGGATATTCATAGATTAAGTGATGATAAACAAGCCTTAAAAGATAAAATTAAGTCTGATGCTTCGGATAGAACAAAACTTAGAGATACCATAAGTGAAAAATCTGTTGTCATAGATGGTCTCTATATGAATATCAAAGACTTAAATGAGACGATTGCTAGTAAGGATCAGGAAATAGTAAACCTTAACTTAAGGTTAATTGAGCAAAACCGTAAACTTGAGAACTATAGGACATCTCAAATGGATAAAATGTTAGATGCTCAACGTAGTGTAAAGGACAAGACTGGGTTAGGTTACAATGATGTATCCCCTCCTTTTAATGCCAATTACACTCCTATTCCTGAAGATTCTGAAATGACAGATGCTAATCCTGAAATTTCAGTAACTAATGATCAGGAAAAGTTAGAGGCACAGAAGGATGTTATTAAGAACCCTTCATCAGATGATAGTAAGGCTTCTCATTTCACCAAAATACAATTTGTATTGGGTGGAGTGATTAACGATGCTAAGACTGATGATAAGGTTAATAAGGAACAAATATCTGAACCTTTAGTACCTAAGACTCCGAGTGGTAATGCAAAAGTTCCTAAATCACGCAAGCAGATGTCATGTTTCAAATGTCATCAAAAGGGACACGTGGCTTCGTGTTGTCCTAACAAAAAGCCTGAAACACCACATAAGCTTGTGATGGATGAAAAGACACAAACCGACTCTAGTATGACTGTAGATGGGTTAGATACCAAACCTAAGTTAGGTAATAAACCTGTTAACATTCTTAAAAGAGATGGTAAGCATAGTGTCTCCCCACCTAAACCTAAACGGCCATATACTCAAAGTGATAATTCTGTCCATAAGTCTTGGGATGTGACACCGTCGAGGTTTAGAACTACAAGTAGAGGCCATAGTCATTATGAGAGTGGTACTACTTCGCGATTACATGAGTTTAATTATAATTATCATAATAGAGCTCATAATTATGTGCCTAAGAGGTTCTCCTCAAATTCACCTCTTAAGGCTGATCGTCCACAAACTAAAGCTAATTCGAAGGTAACCAAAGCTCCTGATGGGAAGGATGGTTATTTTAAAGAGCTTAAGTTTGTTGATGATAAGGGACAAACCAAGACCGTAATGGCTTGGGTCCCTCTTGATAACTGATTGTGTTTTGTGTTATGTGCAGGAGCATGCTGTGAACAAGGACAGCTGGTGGTATGTAGACAGTGGATGCTCGAGGCACATGACTGGGGAAGAAGTCTACTGAAGGGCTTCAAGGAGAGTCTCAAGCAAAAAGTAAATTTTGAAGGAGATAAAGGAGGAGTAATTTCGGGAAAAGGAAAAGTTTCAAATGGAACTTTGACTCTTGATGATGTGAACTATGTTGAAGAACTAACTCACAACCTAGTGAGTGTTTCCCAAGTCTGTGATAAAGGTCATCCAGTTTATTTCAATGAAAAGGAGGCCTTAGTCCTGAAGCCAGGTTTCAAAATTCCTGAAGAATGGATATTGATGAGGGCATCAAGGAAGAAGGACATCTATGCTATCAACATGGGTGTTCCTAACTCTTCAATGGTGTCTACATGTTTATTATCCAAGACTTCGGAAACAGACGCTTTGTTATGGCATAGGAGAATGGCACATCTGAACTGGAGAAAGATGAATTACATAACCAAAAATGGTTTGGTTCTAGGTGTACCACAAAAACGTTTCGAGTCTGAGGATAAGTGTGTTCCTTGCATGAAAGGAAAGCAGCACAAGAAACCACACAGACCTAAGACTGAAAACTCTATCTCCTCGCCATTTGAATTGCTACATATGGATCTCTTTGGCCCTATAAGCAAGAGAAGTATAGGTGGAAAATGGTACTGTTTGGTTGTCACAGATGATTATTCTAGATTCTCATGGGTATTCTTTTTGGGATCAAAGGACGAGACTCCTGGAATTTTAATTGAGTTCTTTGATCTAGTAGAGAATGTCTATAAAAAGAGAGTGAAGCGTATTCGTAGTGACAATGGAACAGAGTTCAAGAATTCAACGTTGAATATCTATTGCTTAAGCAAAGGGATATTACATCAATTCAGTGCACTGTATGAACCTCAACAGAATGGTATTGCTGAAAGGAAAAATAGGACGTTGATTGAAGCTACAAGAACAATGCTTGCTGATTCAAAGCTTCCGGTCATCTTTTGGGCAGAAGCAGTGAATACAGCATGTTATGTTCTCAATAGAGTTCTTACGGTTAAGAGACATAACAAGACTTGTTATGAGCTTTTGAACAATAAGAAACCTAACTTAAAAGGGTTTGAACCCTTTGGAGTTTCATGCACCATATTAAAGACTGGACATCAAGCAAAATTTGGTGAGAAGGCTGACGAAGGATTTTTCCTAGGTTATATGCCCAATTCGCCAAACAAGAGAGTCTTTAATAAAGTCACAGGACGTTTGGAGGTAGTTTATAATATTGAGGTTACGAGCTACTCACCTGATGTTCATAAGGGATTAGATTGGCAATTTGATTATTCTGATCTTTTTGCATCATTTAAAGTTCCTATTAGTGACTATGTCAGTGATTCAGAGATAGCTGAACATTTATTGTTTGAAGATGAGAATATTGGTCCCACTTCAACATCAAGTGTTAAGCAGTCTGGAATTAAGACTAATGGTGACTCAGATAAAGCTTCCACAAGTGAGTCACAACAACCTTCAGAGGATAAGTCTCAAGAAACAGAAGATTTTGATGATCTTCCTACAAAGTTTGATGATATACTTACTCCTTTGAAACACTTAAGGATATCTTCTGCTCGTACGGAAGATGTACCTGAATTGGAAGAGATTGGTACTAATTTGGAAGATGAGATACCTGTTGAACCAATTACTACAACTAGAACGAGTAAGAATCATCCTGTTGAAAACATCATCGGTGATATTAATACTCTGGTTCAAACTAGACATCAATCCAGAGCTAGTACGTCTGAAAATTTAGAATACCAAAGCTTGTATACTGCAATGAAAGAGACAGGGATTCCTAATCAATGTCTATATTTATGCTTTATCTCACAAGTCGAGCCTAAAAATGTTCAAATGGCTTTAAAAGAAAGCTCGTGGGTAGAAGCAATGCAAGAGGAACTATTACAATTCTCTAAATTACAAGTATGGGAGTTGGTTGACCTACCAAAGGGAGAATATCCAATTGGAACTAGATGGGTATTTAAGTGCAAGAGAGATGATAAAGGAATCGTTACTCGTAATAAAGCTTGTCTGGTTGTTCAAGGTTTTAATCAACAAGAAGGTATTGACTACAACGAAGTGTTTGCACCAATTGCTAGGCTAGAAGCAATTAGAGTATTCTTAGCATTTGCATCATATTTTGGTATAAAAGTGTATCAGTTGGATGTTAAGAGTGCCTTTTTGTATGGCAAAGTGGAAGAATTGGTGTATGTTTCACAACCGCCAGGGTTTGCTGATCCTGAGTATCCAGATAGAGTATATCGTTTGAATAAGGCTCTATATGGATTACATCAAGCACCTAGGGCATGGTATGGAACACTATCAACGTATCTACTTGAGAATGGGTTTACAAGAGGATCGATTGATAGTACACTGTTTGTGAAGTGGAAAAAGAAAGACTTTCTTCTTGTGCAAGTTTATGTTGATGACATTATTTTTGGATCGTCTGATGAAAAGATGTGTCAAGAATTTGAGAAAGTCATGAGGAAAAGGTTTGAAATGTCTGCAATGGGAGAGTTGAATTTCTTCTTAGGATTACAAGTTTATCAAAAGAAGGATGGATTCTTTATTCATCAATCTAAATATACATATGAGCTATTAGAACGCTTCAAGATGGATGAAAGTAAGGTCTACAATACTCCAATTCCAGTCAATCATGGACTAGGTCCAGATACATCGAGTGATGGCGATGTGGATCCAACTCTTTATAGAGCCATGATCGGATCACTAATGTATCTAACAGCCTCTAGGCCTGACATAATGTTTGCTGTTTGTTTATGTGCAAGATATCAGGCTAATCCGAAAGAGTCACACATGCAAGCTGTTAAACGAATCTTTTGTTACCTCAAAGGGAAACCTAAGCTGGGTCTTTGGTATCCGATTGATGGAGACTTAGATCTCGTAGCTTATACTGATTCGGATTACGGAGGATGCAATCAGAATAGGAAATCTACGACTGGTGGATGTCAATTCCTAGGAGGTAGATTAGTATCCTGGCAGTGCAAGAAGCAAACCTCGGTAGCCATTTCTACATGTGAAGCTGAGTATGTTGCAGCTGGCAGCTGTTGCTCGCAAGTACTTTGGATTCAACAGCAACTGCGGGATTATGGGTTAAATATAACCAATACTCCTATGATGATTGATAACGAATCTACTATGTCGATCACCAATAATCCAGTGAAGCACAGTAAAACTAAGCATATTGATATTCGACATCATTTTATTAGAGATTGTGCTGAGAAAAAGTTGATAAAGTTAGTTAAGGTTCCATCATTGGATAACTTAGCAGACTTATACACAAAGGCGTTCGACAGAGCAAGATTTGAGACGTTGGTTCAACTAAACGGAATGAGAAATCCAGAGTGATTAGTCTTCCAAGAGTATTTTTGTAATAGTTAGTATTTCTATGTTCATTTAAAAAAAAAAAAAAAGGGGGCGTATGGTATTCATTTGCTTGTTACCTAAGGGGAATCGCCTTCATTTAAGTTTTTATTTGCAAAAACTAAGGGAAATGATGGTACATTAGGAGAATAAGCTTCACAATAAAAAGCTTAAGTCCTAAGTATGATATGGTAAGTAGGTTCAAATAAAGTTGCTTCAGAACTACAGCGGTTCTATCAGGTATGTGTTTATATTTATTTGATTATACACCTATATCCACAAGTTATAATTTGTCTATTTTTTAGTAAAAACTTTAGATGGCTTCATCATATGATGTACTGGTAGGCAAATTATATGAAATTTTCTAAGTCTTAAGAAGTTAATTAACTACTTGTTTATTATCTTGTGTTACTATTCTATGATGTATGACATTAAGTCTTAATTGTTGAATGATGGTATTACCATACACTGTTATCATGCATTTTAATTTGAAGTGACAAATAGTAGCAATATGGGTATTAACTTAATTACTGGTAACTTTGTTGTACTAAGTACAGAACTGAAACCTTTAATTAAATTAATATTCTCAAATATATTTTGAATTATGCTAGAAGGGATCTTCTGTTGTACTACGTACAGACTTAGATAACATAGCATCTTCAAAGTATATCTGATATTTGTTTAACCTTAAAAATTCAAGTGTATGTTATATGTTTTGAAAAGATACATCATTTAATAACCGCTACCTTGAAATTTAATGATGCAGTGTTATGAGTTTTACTTGAAATTCTTCTGTATGTCATATAATATGAAGCACTTGATAATACTCATACTAACAATAAAGTGTTTGCTTAGAAAATTGAGTATAATTTGTTTATGTGGATCATAATACCGGTAATCGTCTTGAACTGTCTATAATTAAATATTCACTTTATGTGAGTAATGCATTTATTAATTATGCTATGTGGATAAAGGTACCTAAGATATAGTTTTATAAATATAAATGTATCAATGATGAATTTAGTTGTAATTTTATAGTAATTTATTTGAATTTCATGAGGTATGTATACTACCAATCTGCTTAGACTTTTAAATATATACTTAATTACTTATTCTTTCTAATATGATCCCTAAGCAGATAAATTCTTATTCATTTTGTTTATGTATTTTGTTTTGATCAAGTGATTAATAAAATGGTACTTGATACCAATGTTTATATAGTTATATATATATTTTTTAATTTAAGTTTTTGTGTTTATCAGAATTTACCCTTCGGAATTAAATTATACTGAATATTTTTGAGTTGAACAAACGTGACACATACAAGTGAAAATTAATTATAATTTAGACTTGTAAAATATCGGGTTTTATTTATACTTAGAATTAAATTCGCGTTTTAATATAATCCTGCGAGTTGACATCGACTTGCGGATCCGCTTGAAATTCTCGCGAATCGGATACAAAGTATAAAGGGGGTCAAACGAGTCAAGCCAACCCACCGAACCCACACACTTCGCGAGTTCAGTAAAACTTTGCGAATCCGCTTACAGGTGAAACGAGGCGATTTTGAGTTTTCGTTTGATTTCGATTTTTAGAGTACGGGAACGAGTTTTTCAATCCGTAGACTTTATACATCTTCAATTTACGAACATTTTGAGGTATAATACTATGGATTTCACCGTGTAAATAACGAGAAATCGAAGTTTTTATAAACTTAGGGTTTCGGGTTATAAACTAAACGATTTGCGACGATTAAGATGTTATTGGACAATGATCGTTAGGGTTTATGTTAAACGAACATTAATGAACGTAAATCAATCGATAGATCATGTTAAAATCAACGGATTAATCGATTTTGAAAACAAACTCGTGACGGCAGTTCATCAAACGAGTTGACATTTTGAATCAACTCGCAGCGAGTTAACTAGCGAATCGATGTGATTAGCGAGTTCATTTCAATAGCCGCTTGCTAAGTTTAGCGAGTTGATCAATGTAGCGAGTTGATGAGTGAAGCGAGTTGATAAGCGAAACGAGTTGATCTTGATTCGCTTAGCCAGTTTATGCGAGTCCAGGACTTCGATAAATTTTATTTTTAAGTAGTTATATAAATGTTAAGATTTTTTTTAATAATAACTTTTATATAATAGATTTAAATTAGACTTAAGACTTTGTAGTTATAAGTTAAATTTTTATATACGACTTGAGACCATTTTGTAACAAGTTATATATAATTTTCAATTTTAAACTAAGATGTTTGATGAATCTCGATTCATAATACGTTATAGTTTAAAGATGTTTAATCGTGCATTAAAATTATATCTGTTGTTTGTGTTTATTTTACAGACATGGCAAGAGCATTTGACAAGGGCCACAATATTTTGGTGGATCTGAACCTTGAAGCCAAGCGGGCTGACAGGGTTGCTGATATTCTTCGATTTTTGGCACGATCACGGATTAGATACGCCATTACGGCCAATCCTCCTATCTCTCAGGCTATACTGAACGATTTCTGGACGGATATTGTATATGACGAATCTGTCAATCCACCAGAGATTCGAGCTACGGTTAGTGGCCAACCTGTTACGTTTTCGGCTGGTAATCTCTGTGAGATTTTGCAGCTAGGTACAGAAGAACAGGAGAATGGGGATATTGAGTATCCTATGGATTTTATAGAGGGTGCTATAGGTCGTATGGGTTATACAGGAGATAGACGGGGACGTCAGTTCCAGAAACCTCTGGTTATTGGTCAGTGGAGGTTTCTCTGGCACGTGATGAATATCGTTTTTGCAGCGAAGAAGGGTGGTTTTGATGAGTTGAGCCCTGCGATTTTATCGGCTGCACTGTCACTGGTTTATAATAAACCATACAGTTTTTGTGATTATCTTTTTAGTGAGATTGCGAAACAGATATCGGGGTCTGTTAGATCAAGATTTTTGGTTTACCCGCGATTTTGCATGTTGATTATCCGTGCGCGTCTACCGGATTTGGCTATACCTGAACCACATCTAGTGGTTAATACGATTGACCATCGTGGGTATAACGCCATGTTCATGCAGACGGTTAGGAAGGAGGGAGTGGTGAAACCTGAGGTCAGACCACTCTTTGGGTATATTATTGACCCGAACTACGTTGCACCGCCAAATCATGGGTGGTTAGACGTTGCTCCTGCTGCTGCTGCTGCTCCTACTGATGCTGATGTTGTACCGAAACCTGCAGCTGAGGAGGCTCAACCTGAAGATCCACAAGGGCTCCTTGAGGATGTTCTTATTCAGGTTGGTCAGGTTGATCAGCAAGTGAATCAAGAGGTTGCTGCACAAGTTGTGCAAGAGGTTTTGGAGCATAATGATGATGCAACGAATCCTTTGCTTTAGGATATTGATAGTTATTTTGCACCATCTGAGGTAATATTTTATTTATATAATAATATAGATGCTTAGTTGGTAGATTGTTTTTATTATATAATGATTATGATATAGATATTTAGTTAATTGGATATTATTTCTGATTTTAAAATATAAATATTATTAAACGAACAGGAAGCTGAAGCTGAGGCTGCAAACCCAGAAGTTGTAATACTTGAGGGGGAGCAGATACAGCTTGATAGATCAGTTGTTGTACCGACTGAGGTATTATATCTGATTAATCTTAAATATATAGAACTTGTATGATAGAGCTTATGCTAATCATAAATGTTTAATATATTCAAAATTTAGGATCCTGTTAGATCATCTAGAGGTCGTGATGGTGAGACGGCTTCAGATGATGATTCTGAGAATACACCTTCTCCTCCTCCATCTATTGCTGAAAAGAAGAGAAAAGGTAAGGATATTCTGGAGGAAGGTACTGAGGAAGTTGAGATTCCTTCGATGAAGCGTCCGAGAACGCTAACTATTCGAGAAGGTTAGTATTGATTATAAAAGTTAAATAATCTTAACTTGTTGTTTATCAGGAGTTAAACTGAGATAGTTAATTCTGTATACAGTTGCTCAAGATACACCACAGGTGGAGATGGATGCACCGGTGGTTACTGAACAAATTTCTGTACCGCTTCAGGTATGAGATATAAGTTCTATAACTATAAGTGTTATGCAATTAATTAGAGTTTGAGACAGAGTAATCTGTAACAATAACTGATTTTAATTGTGTTTAACTTTACAGCATGAGGTTGCTGATCTAGTTCGTGGAGCTAATTTTCCGACGAATAAGGCAGCTAGATTTGCGACGAACTTGCTTACGCAAGCTTTGTCTCAACCTCATACACCGCTGACCAGAGACTGGCATATTGAGTCTCTTACACCGCCTGGACCAAGAACGGTTCCTGTTACTCCGACGACTGATGCTGAAAGGATTACATCCTTAGAGTCTAGGGTAAAGGATTTAGAGAAGCTTACTTCTCAGATTCCAGAGCTGGTGTCGAACAATCTTCTTCTTGCTCAGCAGATACTCAAGCAGAGTGAATCGTACAATCTGTTGATGAAGACTCATGAGACTTTGCTTGCGGACTTCAATGTGCAGAGACTGAAGTTATCTTCTTTGGAGAGTCTGGTCTTGAGATCGCATTCAGGATAGTCTACTCAGGGGGAGATATTGGTATATCTGGAGTCTTGCAAGGAAAATGAGCTGAAGAGGAAGAGAGATTCAGACAAGGACGATGATCCCAATGCACCAGAAGGTGGTGAGCAGACTGGTCCTTCAAAGACTGGTGAGCAAGCTACGATTCAGGAGGAGTCTGGTAGTCATGCTGGTGCTAGTGGTTCTGGAGTGAGTACAAGTGCAGATAAGACTGTACCGGGTGATACTGAAGCTAGTAAGATAGCTTAGTATTATCATAGTACTGTAATATTTGTAATAGTTTGTAGTGAACAAATGTAAACTTAATTTATTGTGTAAATATATTTGGCTTAGGGTTATTATTATTTTAAGTAAAATATGTTTGGTAATTTAAGTTTATATAATTATATGTTAAGATAAAATAGTGATCGAAAGACTTCCGACTCATTGAGTAGTCGAGCGGCGTGTTCCGATTAATTTCGGCGGTCAAAATTTTATAATAACATATGCATTTTAGATTTGATTATGGACTTAAGACCGTAAGGTATATAAGTAATTAACAAGTGAAAATGTATTAGTATTAACTAGACAAATGATATATAATTTAAAGGTTAAGTTGATAATGAATGAGATCAATTAACACTTGGAAATTATATAAGGTAATTAATAGTAAATTTAAATGTTTGGTGATTATTCACAATGCATTAGAATTTAAAATTAATTAATATTTGTTAAGTAGACTTAAGAGATTTTGGATTGATTCAGGGTAATCAATAAAAGATTTTATAAGTTATTTG
Organism: Helichrysum umbraculigerum; assembly: GCA_949592205.1. Taxonomy (NCBI): domain Eukaryota; kingdom Viridiplantae; phylum Streptophyta; class Magnoliopsida; order Asterales; family Asteraceae; genus Helichrysum; species Helichrysum umbraculigerum. The sequence goes on along the minus strand of CATIUR010000001.1, from coordinate 123,726,370 downwards.
TAAATTGCGTTTAAAATATACAAAAGAATTAATAAATAAATTCTTAGGTTGATTCAGGGAAATCGATAACAGAGTTTTAATTATTAATATTGATTTGTATTTGTGGTTTTCTCTTAGGATTGGAAATGCTTGATCTATCTGATTCGGAAGATGACATTTTTGATGAGATAGATGAAGACATTGATTTTGATCTTGGGGATGGAGAATTTCTACCACCTACAGATTGGACCCCTGTACCTGAGATTGTGGAAGACATTGGTGTAGATCCAGATGCGAATATAGATGAACACCATGTGAGCCCATCTAGGACAGAAGTTATTATTGAAAATGAACAAGGTCCAATGGTTGTCGATGTAGATGAAGAAATCGATGACTCAACCGATTCTGAAAAAGATGAAACTTTGATTCCTACCAAGAATCCTGTTGTTTTTCTTAGGAAACTTCCAAAGCTGAAGAAGAAGATTGGAGTTTCAGAAGTTGATATTACGGGAAAACGTGTTCCTCGTAAAGGGATTGTTGGATGGTACTTTGACTCTGAGCTAAAGCTTTTTGCAATCAAAAGATATGACGGGGTTCAATATTTTGAAAGAAAGCTTGCAGTTTTTAGTTCTCTACCACATTATGAGATACGTGATTTGGCTAGATTAGAGATAAACAACCCAAGTCGTGATGATTATGCTGATCGTGTTGAAAGAATCATTAGACATGAGGTTGGTACAAATAAGTTTGTTCAGATTAAGCCAAGAAAGGGAAAAACTGTGAAACTACAAGAGAAAAGTCAAAGAACTGGAAGAAGAAGAAGGAAAAAGATTTATCCAGCTGTTAGATGCATACAGCAGATTCCATTGAAGACAATGCCACAGGATATTCTGGGAAATATGAAGAGTTGGCACGTGGATTCAGGAACTGGAGAAGCTGTTATAGTTGAAGCTGATGATGAGGTTGAAGGTGGTGAAAGAGAAATCTTTAGAGTTTATGATCATCGACACCTGATGAATATGTCGAGAAAAGATCTGTTAAAGTTAAATGAAAACAGAATTTTGACGACTATTGAATGGGCTGATTTAGCGAGAGATTATCAGTTGATGGTTAAAACTTGTATCAAGATGAAGATTTTTGCAGGTAGTAAGATTTACAAATGAAGATCAAAGACAGCGTGAAGATAAAGATGCTAGAGCTATTGTCAAGGGGGAGTCTGTTGGAACATAGATTGTGACAACAGATCTAGCTTGAAATAGGACTGGTGTAATTATTATTACGTTTGTATATTGGTTTAGATTTGTAAATAAATATTTGTTTTGTTAGTAATATTCGTTAAACATATAATTGTGCTAAGTTAGACGAATGTTTAAATACGAAATAAATAAATAGACGTTTCATGCGAGACGAGTCGAGATCTCAAGTCGTAGCGAGTTGAGCTGAGAGGTGAGATCTGAACTCGCGAAGCTTGAGTCTGGCGAGCCGAGTCCTTTACTGGGCTTGGGCTGCGAGTTGGACCGAACTCGCAGGCCCATGCGAGCCGAGACAAGCTGATCGTATATAATGTTTTTCATACGTGAAAAACATAACTTTTTAGCATTTTTCTGATCTACGAATTCACTAAACCCGGAGAGAACTTAAACCTAACGGCTAGGCTTTGACGTATTATTCATTTAAAGTTAAGCTTTATAAACGCAATTACGAACGTATTAGTTACTAGTAAGATAACACCGTATTGAGGGATTCCGCACCTTAATACTAAAGATAACGAAGTTATCGATCCTAAAACTAGGGGACTTACATAAGGTGTCTTTAAAACTTTCTTAGTGGGTATTTGATTTAAGATATGGGCGGCTGTTTCTAATGCATAACCCCAAAAACTTATTGGAAGTGTTGCTCGACTCATCATAGATCGAACCATGTCTAACAAAGTTCTGTTTCTCCTCTCAGCAACACCATTAAGCTGCGGTGTTCTAGGAGGAGTCAATTGTGAAACTATTCCACAATCTCTAAGATGATCGAGAAACTCGATACTAAGGTACTCTCCTCCCCTATCGGATCGGAGAACCTTTATCTTTCTGCCCAGTTGATTCTCTACTTCGTTTTGATATCTTTTGAATACCTCAAAAGTGTCTGACTTATGTTTGATCAGATAAATATGTCCAAATCTGCTGAAGTCATCAGTAAATGTAACATAGTATCTATTTCCATCTTTTGTAGCACATCGGAATGGTCCACATACATCTGTATGTACCAAATCCAATAATCCTTCACCTCTTTCACAAGATCCAGTGAATGGTGATTTAGTCATCTTGCCTAATAAACAAGATTCGCATACATCATCTGATTTTAGGTCGAATGATTCCAATACTCCATCATTTTGGAGTTGGGCGATGCGTTTCTTGTTTATGTGCCCTAGACGATAGTGCCACAACTTGGATTTATCAAGCTCATTAGACGAATCAACATTTAAAATAACATTGCTAACACATTCAACACTTTCATATATGCCTTTGTAAGGAGAAGCTTTAAAAATAAAACAATCATTTAAATGAACCAAAATATCTCCATTTCCATTATCAAAAGAAAAATGATAACCATCTTTATACAAAGCATAAAATGAAATAATGTTTGTAGTTATTTCTGACGAATAATAGCAATTATTTAAATTTATCCTAACTCTAGAATTCAGCATGAGCTCAGATCTTCCAATCTTCGTCACAGGTACAATTCCCTTGTTTCCCATAACTAGGTTGAGCTCTCCACGCTTCACACTTCTACTTTCCTTTAGTCCCTGCAATACAGTGCAAATGTGATTACCACACCCTGTATCCAGAACCCATGAATTAGAAGTTGTAGTATTATGGAGTTCGATCATGAACATACCTGAGTGAATACTCTTCTCGACCTTTCCATCTTCAAGGTCCTTCAGGTACTTTGGGCAGTTACGCTTCCAATGCCCCTTAGTGTTGCAGTTGAAGCACACTGCTTCCTTAGGTTCACTAACAGGTGCAATCTCAGAATCGGTCCCTTTCTTAGACTTACGAACGGACTTTCGATCAGCAGTCTTTCTTTTCCAATTTGAATTTGACCTTTTTCTTTTCTTTTCCAGAGGACACATCATCCTTTTGGATTCCTTGTTCAGCAGTTTGCAGTAAATTGTGGAGTTCCATTATTGAGCATTCTCTCTCATTCATATTCATCTTATATGACATTACAAATTGATTGTAGACAGCTGGCAAACTGGATAGAATTATGGCGATGGAAAACTCTGTGTCAAATACCATGTTCAATGACTCCAACCTATCAAAGTACCCTTTCATCTCTAAGACGAAAGCACAGATAGAAACTCCAGGTTTGGGCTTGCAAGCCATGAGGGATTTCACAACATCAAGGCGTTCCTTGCTTGCCTTTGCCTGAAACATTTCTTTCAGCTGTTGGTTCATTTCATAAGCCCATGTGTTTTCAAAAGTCTTTTGCAGTTCAGGGCTCATGGAAGATACCATGATACAAGACACTTTATTCGCGTCATCATAATGTTTCCGGTGTGCCTCAATCTCCTCTTGGGTTGATTCTTCATCAATTACGGGAATCTGCTCATCGAGAACATATTCCTTGTTCTCGTACCTCAAGGTAAACCTTAGGTTACGCATCCAGTCCATGTAGTTTGGACCAGTCAGTCTTTCCCTCCCAAGAACTGAGAGTAGTGAGAAGTTCAAGTTATGTGCGGGATTGGGGACGGGAGGATTTGCACCATTTATATTAGCCATCTATGAGATAAAACAGTTTTAGTTAGTTTGAATATTCCTTAATTATTTACCCAATTTTTTCTAAATTAAGGCTAGGATCCATATTTTCAGTTTTATGAAAAGGGTCGCCGTAATCATATAACTAAAATACCATTATCTATTTCATTTTTACGAAATTCCTAGATCTTTGAGATTCATTGATTTCTATCAATGGCATGTTAATCTCGGTTATGCACATCTACTATTCATGACTGGTATGCCGAGGATCATGAACAAGATGGTGAATTAACCATGCAAACCCCGCGTGATCCCCGGCTCGAGTACGCTCGAGAATCGCGAGTCTCAATCACCTCTCATTATGTTCTCATATTAATGTGCCGGTAAACCACACACGCTCCATTAACAGTCCATACGAGAGATGTGCGGATTTCATGGGTTAGCATACTATTCATCATTTTCCTATAGCTAAAACGGGATTTTGTTTTACTATTTTAAGTCTACTTTTAATCTTGACATCATCCTATCAAAAGTCCTCGGTAGCTCCATCGAACGCACAAAGAAGCGGAGAAGCAGGTCAGCGCGAAGCCTATTAAAAACCTGACTTCTTTAGGGAAGCAAAGCGACCCGCCTTATACCTCTCTTATAGTTTGTTCCTCATGGGTGAGCCGATTTATCAATTGACTAACGATGTATTTAGACTTTGATTATACATATATATAAATCATATTATACATATAATCTCTCTTGAAGTTTAGGGTTCTATTTTAAACCTTTTAAAATTAGTGGTCTGTTTTAAACAATTTAAAATTATCAATATCTAAACTGTAAATACATATTACCTATTTAGATAGTTTTCTTTCCAATTTATCTTTACCTACATACTATTGCAGATAATTGCATGCTACTATTTGTTAAGCTATGGCTCTGATACCACTGTTGGGTTTTCTATTCCCTAACTAGATTATTATGTACGCAGCGGAATAACAAAACTTTAAATAATCTAAGGCAATTAGGAAACTAAAACCCTAAGTGATCTTTAACTTTAACAAGCTACTACAATAGATAAATTGGACAAAGAGAATATAAGAAAAACACTAACCTTAAGAGAAAACCTATTTCTCGCGCGTAGACCAACGAGCAGAGCTTCGTTACTTGGAGGCAAGTACCCAAAGTAGAATACCTCTAATGCTTCACACCCAAAAACCCAAGAGAGAGTAGAATTTTCGAAATCCTTGAAAATTCGTACTTGAAATCGTATGGAATAAGGTATAGGATTGACCCCAATTTATAGTAGAGGAAGAAAACCCCAGATTTCTGAATTCGACCTCCAACCGGCGGTTGGACCTTCCAACCGGCGGTTGGGGCTGTTTCCTTAACCGACTCGGAAACCCTAGCCCAACCGGCGGTTGGACTCTCCAACCGGCGGTTGGATTGGTTCTGGAACCTTCCGCCTTTTAATTTTATTTTGATTATTATAATTAATAAACTATTATTAATTTAATCAAAACAATTATAATATTAATACTAATTAATATTACACCTTATGTAACTCTCTTGACTGTTTATTGAGGGCAACCCAAAAAGGACTTCAACATTAATGATAGTCTCACCAATTAGTTATGATATTGGACACTATTCCAACAAAAATGTCCAAATATGGGTTGGGTAAAAGATTTGGACCAAACGGAAGTCGTCCGGCCGATTTTCCGGCCACCAGAACCAGATCAGTCGCCGACGTCGCATTTGGCTTGGCCCGATTGCAACGTCAGCTACAATGTCGCAAAAACCCATCACAACGTCACACATAGCGACATCGACCCCTACGTCGCAAGAATCAACAAAGTCGCATATAGCGACGCCACCCACAACGTCGCATTAAATTGCGAAAGTCGCACATAGCGACGCCATGCTCAACGTCGCAGTCAGGACCTGCGACGTTGCACCCAACGTCGCACAAAACAGAAACTAGAAAACACAGATTTTTACTAAGTGTCGAGACCCGAAATTTATCACTTGATTTTACCTAAATTCAAACCCCAGATGCGTTTTTCACCAAAGAAATATAGTAGAAATAAAATTTTTTACCTCGACCCCAACCAGGGGCCAGCCCTTTGGACCCCGCCAGGGGTTGCCACCCCTGGAACCCCGCTAACCAGGGGCGCTGCCCCCGGACCCCCGTCACCTAGAGTTTGTAAATGCATTTCACACCAAGTGTCAAACTTGTATAACACTTCGAAATAATAATGATAATGTCAAGATTATTATCACAAACAATCACCAACGGGCCGTACATGTTTTCAAAACACAAACAAACAAACAATCAAACCAAATGTAATTTGGACATTCTAGTTCGATGAACAACTACAAGGGTGATCTTTTGAGATACCAAATCATGTTTATAACCATCGCGTGTCGTGGACACCCTCGGGTTACAAGTCTTTGAACTTCATTACTTGACTAATCAACTCAAGTTTATTAAGTTAAACTCGCAAGACTCGGGTGAGTCTCATAGCCCCTCTTTTTACTGCTTTTCACTCAGGGGTGTGATACATTGCTTGTTTTTAACATGTGGACGCATGTACAACTTTTTCATATACTACATGAGTTACTCACGACTAATCGTTTAAAGTCCTCCGTCAGCATAGTTGTTAATACGTTGTAGCATGAATATTAGTATATGGTACCATATAGGATTGACCCTCCTCGTCCGGGTTAGCAAGCACTAACCGGGTAAACGGACGTACTAATATTTGGGAAGACGAGTGTGGATTAGGCACTCGTGGAGGCAAAAACGCTCAGGCTGTGATCCTGACCCACGAGTTAAGCTCAACTATGTGCTCATGGCTGTATACATATACATTTTCATTTGCTGGATGCAAATCAGTACTTAAATCTTGCGATTCATACAATATTATTTGATACTCAAACCTGTGAGCTCACCAGCTTTTAGCTGACCCATTTAGCATGTATCGCAGGTACCCAACAGTAGATTTGGACTGCATCAAGATATCAATAGCTCGAGTCAGCATGCAAACATTTGAGATTTTCTTGCATTAGTATATTTTGTACAAGTACTTATGTACTGAAATCTCTCATTTAATCGAACACGAGCTATGTATTAGTTGTAAATGTTGTAAACATTTTAACATTCATATATTTTCTTAAAACGACGCATATAGAGTCGTTTACTATATATCTTTATGCTTTGATTATTGATTAGTAACACCCAAAGTATGCTTCCGCTAAACAGTAAATTTGGGGGTGTTACAAGAACTATCTCACTCATGATCTTGAATTAGCAGCTGTGGTCTTTGCTCTTAAAATTTGGCGCCATTATCTTTATGGTGTTAAATTTACCATTTACACAGACCATAAAAGCCTCAAGTATTTCTTTGATTAGCGGGACTTAAATAATCGTCAAAGAAGATGGTTAGATTTAGTCAAAGATTATGACTGCGACATACTTTACCATCCTGGTAAAGCTAATGTTGTAGCTGATGCTCTTAGCAGAAAAGCTAGCCATTATGTTCTCTCTGTGAAATCTCTTCAAATGACTATGCTTCCTCAGTTATTTGATTCTATTAAAGCTGCTCAGATTGAAATATTAGCATCGAATGACCCTAATAAACAACGTTTAGCTGGTCAACTTTCTGAATTAGTAGATGATTCTAGATTAAAGACTCGTTATGGTAGAATCTGGATACCAAGAATGAGTGAAGTAAAGAAAGTGTTATTAGACGAGGCTCACAAATCCAAGTATTCTATTCATCCTGGTGCTACCAAGATGTATCGTGACCTGAAACGTGACTATTGGTGGCCAGGTATGAAGCGTGACATAGTCAAACATGATCAGAATTGTCTCACTTGTCTGCAAGTTAAGGCAGAGCACCAACAACCATACGGTAAACTTCAGCCATTAGATATACCAGTATGGAAATGGGAACACATCACCATGGATTTTGTTACAAAATTGCCAAAAACCCCCAGGCAACATGACACTATTTGGGTGATCGTGGACCGATTGACAAAGAGTGCTCTTTTTCTTCCTATTCGAGAAACTTCTTCTTCAGAAGTGTTAGCTGACTTGTATGTTAAAGAAGTTGTTGCTAGGCATGGAGTTCCACTTTCTATAGTTTCAGATCGTGATACCCGCTTTACTTCTCGATTCTGGAATAATTTTCAGGAAGATTTGGGAACTCGATTGCATATTAGTACAGCCTTTCATCCTCAAACTGATGGTCAGAGTGAACGTACCATTCAGACTCTTGAGGATATGCTTAGAGCTTGTGCCATTGACTTTGGTGGTAGTTGGGACGCTCACCTTCCATTGGTAGAGTTTTCCTATAATAATAGTTATCATTCTTCGATCAAAATGCCACCTTATGAAATGTTATATGGTAGAAAATGTCGAACTCCAATTTGTTGGGGTGAGGTTGGTCAAAGAGAACTTGGTAGTACAGATATTGTGCAGATGACTACAGAAAAGATTGATCAAATTAGAGAAAGAATAAAGATGGCACAAGATCGACAAAAGTCCTATGCAGACAAACGTAGAAGGCCTATTGAGTTTCAAATAGGTGATAAGGTGATGCTTAAAGTTTCACCTTGGAAGGGAATTATTCGATTTCGAAAGCGAGGAAAGTTGAGTCCAAGGTATATCGGACCTTTTGAAATTATTAATAGAGTTGGAAAAGTTGCATATCGATTGCAGTGCCAGAAGAACTTGGTAGTATTCATGACACGTTTCACGTGTCTCAACTCAGGAAGTGTTTAATCGATGAAGCTTCTTATGTACCACTGACAGAAATAGAAATAAATGAAAAGTTAAGTTACATAGAAGAGCCAGTTAAAATTCTTGATCAGAAAGTAAAGCAGCTCATAAATAAATCAGTTTCGATAGTTAAAGTTCAGTGGCGTCATAGGAAAGGTTCAAAATTTACCTGGGAACCGGAGGAATGGATGATGATATACTACCCTGCGGTACATCAGGAATGGTTCGTGAGGACAAGAACAGAATAAGTGGGGGAGAGTTGTAACACCCCAGTTTTTAAGGTATTATTTAGTGTACAATAATATATACTTCTTTTTAATTATAGATCTTTTAATAGTAAGATATAATAGAGAACGTAAATAGTTGTTCAGTTTCAGACTGTGTAGTATAGTAAATTAAAACATAAAAGACACTGATACGTGCCTTTTTCCAGTAACATCAAAAAATAAACTCCAGAACCTTTCCTGTGAAGAACCAAAAATCGCTGGAACCATAATCAATCAAGAAATTGTGTTCAATCTTTAAATTCAAGCTTTATAATTCAGAATCTTCATCCTCTATCATCCTTAATTCCTTGTAAGTAGTTTCTTTTCTCTAAGAACCCTAGAAATTGGGTTTTCAAGGGTTTTAGTAAATTGGTATGATTAAATCCAAATTTAGGGTTTGTAAATGAATAACTAGTGTTAGTTTAGTTTATGAATGGTAATTAGAAGCTCAATTTCATGTTAGAGGTGATAGATTAGGATTAGGGTTCATGGGATTTCCTATGAATTATATGAACTAGTCTAAATTTCAAGTGTAAAGTATTAGTAGATGTTAGTAGTTACATGAAAGTAGCTTAATTTCATATTAAAGCTAGTAAGTAACTAGTGGGTGAGAAGGGAATTAGATGATTAGTAGTTGAAAGTATGATTAGCTATTGATATATGTGTATATGTATGTGTATTAGGTGTTAAAGAAGAATTATCATCGTTTGATCATCTTATTACAAGTGATTCAACAAATCAAGGTGAGTTTATGAAATAATAAGATCATAATTATGTAAATAGTTGTGATTAGTTTGTTACTATGACATGATTATGATGAAAGCTAATGATTAGAATGGTTAATGAGAATTAGCCATAATTTGATTAGAATAGTTAACTGAGGTTAGCTATGCTTCGATTAGTAGCTAACTTATGTTAGCAAATTAGTTGATTAGATTAGCTAATTGATATTAGCTAAATGAATGATTATATATGTGCACATATGATCAAAGTTTGGAAATTTGAATTGTAAGAAAAGGGAAGTAATTTCCTTATTTTGCTTATTAATTGTTTTATTGAATAATGCATTGTATTGATTAGTTTTCATATTCTCACTAAGCAAAGTGCTTAATTAGTTAGTTTTTATGTGTAGGTCCAAGTGGAAGCGGTAAGGGAAAAGAAGTGAATAAAGGATAGAAGTGGAATTGCAAGCTTGTTGTAAGTTGTACAAGCTTTCTCGTTAAATTGTCGTTTTGTATGCCTTGAAAGCCTATACAAACAAAGTTTTGTCATGTTTTAAATATGAAAGTAAAGAACATAGATAGTGTGTTGTAGTAGTATAATTTTGTGTATGATTGGTAGTTTTGGTTGTAGAAAGTGTTGAAGATGCAAGTTATGGTACACTTGCCATTTTGGTTATGTATGTATTTGAAAGGTTAAAAGAATGTTAAATGTCCTATTGGTCAATTATGGTTGGTGATTGGCTATTGAATGGGTCAAAATAGTCACTTTGGGTCAGCGGGTCAAAAAGGGTCGAAATGGGTCCTTAATGGCACATACGGACCAAATCGAGTTAGAAAAAGGTTAAGGGTGTGGCAAGAAGCCCCACAACTTTGTTTTGATGCTAGAAATGTGTGGTAAATAGCTTAGCATCTCAACCTTCATGGATTGAGATTTAGTATGCCCACTAAAGTGTCATTTTGTGTTGAAAATGAGCCACACGTCCAAATTCCGAATTATTATGAATTTTGGAAAAGTGTGAAAATAGAAAATTTTATTATGTTATGGTTGAAGTGTCTGTAAAATTTCAGGTCATAACTCTCAACGAGTCAAGAGTTATACGTGTTTAAAGGTCGATAGTTTTGAGAAAATGAGGCAGTTTTGGAAGGCAGTTTTAAGTTAAAGGGCCAGTTTTGGGGGGCAATTTTGAGGGTCAAGAAACAGTTTTGAAAGGAAAGTGTAAACACGAAAAACCTTTATCTTGTTATAGGGAAGGTGTCTACAAAATTTGGTTGTCTAATTATTAACGAGTAAGAAGTTATATGTATTTGAAAAATGTAGTTTTGGGCAAAAAGGGTAGTTTTGAAAATGGGTAGTTTTACCCATAACGTATGTTGGTCAGTTAACTTGTGTAGCCTTTGGTACGTAATCTCGTATCATATTTTAGTTGAATGTTGGGACCTAAACAAGAGTAATTCAGTTGGAAAAAAAATGTTCAGATTTTCAGGGCGTTTCATGAATGTTCTAAAATAATTATATACTCTCAATTTTAATTGATCGAAAAGTGTTTAAGTAGAAAGTGACCAATTTTTATTGGTCAGTTATGCAAATATTGTAACTTTTCTAAACTCTATGCAAAATTGTAGTGGACAATTGAATTGTGACGAAGGGAATATCATAATGACGTTAATGTGTTTCATCAAACTATTTGACTAAAAGATTTTTACTTATGGAGGTCTCAACAAATGGTTGTAACAAGCGGAGCCAGAAAATTAGTTTACTATCAAAACTGATTTTGTAAATGAGAGAAGGGAAAGATACATAGTTTGTGTATCTTAATAACCCAAGCTGCAAAAATTTTATGTAATTATAAATAAAAACTAGAGTTAAGTGTGCACAAATGTATCAAACTATAGTCTGACATTCATTGTATGTAGCGAACTACTGAAACTTTTATTGTATGTAACGAATTTGTAATTTCTTTACATCGTATGCATTTTGGTCAAGTTGACGATTGTGACGAACGCCACGTGGCAGCTTATACAGTCAACACACTAGAAAAAGTACTACAAATTACATACAATACATAAATTACAAGTTTATTACATACGATGGAAGTTCGAGCATTTCGCTAAATACAATGAATGTCAGACTATAATTTGATACATTTGTGCGCACTAAACCCTAAAAACTAATAAAGATATAGCCGAACTTAGCTAATTATATAAGTGGTCACTAAAAGATGAATTTAAATTCTAAAAGGAAAACCTAAAATGAAAAGAAATATACGATAGAAGATAAAACAAGTTATAAAATGTCTTTTCTTTATATTCTTCAACTCAAAAACACAGTATAAATATCACCCTTTTTTTTTCTTTTCAACTCGAAACGCAAAAGTATATCTCCTCTACTTTTCTTTTCTATCATTTTATATCTTTTGTATTTTTATTTTTTTTAATAATAGAACTCGGGAGCATAAGAAACATAGAGAAGAGTTCAATTGAGACCATTTATTTTGTTTGAGAATGGAGAACCAACCACAATATGCCATGTGTCACTTTTTTCTCTCTCATCCACGTTTTTAAAAATTAAATATCTCACAAATGACAAGTCGAAAAATCATGAAAATTGCACAATATTTTTCAGCGTTTTATCCTCTTCGATTTGCCGTCCATCAAGGCATACTTCCGACGAACTTTTTTTTTTCATTTTTTTGGTGGGTTTTACATATTAGTAACACATGTGTTAGTGATTGTTTATACATTTGATTTAGGGTTTAAGGTTAGGGTTTAGAGTTAGGGTTTAGCAGGGTTTAGTGTTAGGGTTTAGCAGGGTTTAGTGTTAGGGTTTAGTAGGGTTTAGGGTTTAGGGTTTAGTATTATTTAGGGTTTAGAGTTTTATAAAGCGTTTAGGGTTTAGGGTTTGGGGTTTAGGGGTTAGGGGTTAGGGTTTAGGGTTTAGGGTTGTGAGTTTGGGGTTTCGTCCCGAAACCCCAAACTCCTAACCCTAAACCCCTAACCCTAAACTCCAAACCCTAAATGCAACACTGTAACACACATGTTAGTAATGTGAAACCACTAAAAATAATGAAAAAAAAAACTCGTCGAAAGTATGCCTTAATAGACGGCAAATCGAAGAGGATCAAACGCTGAATCTAATGGTGCAATTTTCATAATTTTTCGATTTGCCGTTTGTGAGATATTTAACTTAAGGGGTAAATGGGTTTTGTATTCTCTTTGTACGCATGGCACCATATCATTGGTTCCTCTATTCTCACACAAATTTTTAGTCTCATTTGAACCTTACCCAAGAAAAGAAACATATTTAGAAAATAGTGTAGAAAATGTAACTGATGAAATAATACATATCCAGATTTGTTGAGCTACATTTTAAGAACGTGAGATGTCAACCTTGAACTTGCACATCTTGATAATCTTCGACTTGGTCTTTAACCATCCTATGATAGATCTTGGTAGGTCATGTAACTAAGCAAGCGTAGGAGTACACAAGCAGCTTTAGATAGTGTTCATCGATTGTTAAGCAATATGACATTTTTTATTATTTTTATTGTAATATCTCTTGGTAGAATTCGTTATTTTTTCTACCTATCTGTCTATCTCCATATGTTATTTGACTATTGAATTATGAAGAAACTCATAAAATCTCAACTATAAAACGTTTGTGGCTTGTTGTCACTTGTCACTAAAGGGAATCCAGTATTCTAGTCTATGTATAAAATGATCATTATATATTCATCTAAAATCAATATCAACTAAAATTTAAAAGTGAATATGCATGTGTCTAGCCACACTTTATAATTAAATAACTCAACATAATCATATCTTGACGATAATAAATACTCCAAAGATTGACTAACAATAAAAGTAATTCTCGTAGCGTTTTATGATGAAACGGGGCCATGAGGGGCCAACATCGAAGTGTTTTGTCCAGTTACATTATTCGTGCCCTCGTTGTTGTGAACTTGAACATCCCTATAACAAACATAGAAACACTGACAAACATATGTATTATGATCGTCACATTTTCCCCATCCGCTATCATGCAATTTGGCACAGAATTCGTCACATTGCTTTGGTAAGCATGGAAATGGTGCCTTAGACACTTGTTCATCTTTACATATCAATGCTAGCTTTACGCTCTCACCTGTTTGATAAAACCTCATTATGATTTGACTTATACAAGTCAAATATACGGAGTAGTAGTTATTGTAAATTGATACACATCTTTAATTGTTCCTGTATATGCTTTTGGAAATAAATCAAATTGTGTAATTTAATTGACAACATTTACAATAATGAAATCATGGTAAGAAACTTAGAACTTTTAGTCATGAAATTTGATACAAACTGTTAAATATTATTAATTTTCCTTAGAATGATCAAAGTTTCAAAATTTATACACACATACATATTTAGCAACGATTATGTGATTGTGACAGAAACAGAATCAAAACTGAATTTGTAAAGGGGATATGGTTGACCTTATAAGAGGTCAACTTGCAGTGGCAATATGTAAACTCCTTGACCCATAAGTTGAAATTCAAGGTCAAACATAGAAACTTTGGTCATTAAAATCATTACCTATTCTTAAATCTGTTTAATATCATACAAATAAAATTAAAATACTCAAAAATATATGATAAGATTTACAACATTATAAACAAGCTTATATAAATATGTGATCCTGAATGTGTAATAGTGACATGTTTGACCTTTAAAAGTCAACTTATAGTGGCTGTAATATATACCATAAACCCTTTAACTCGTAAGGTTATTTAATGGTCAACTTCAATACTTTTGTCATGAATAATTATACACATCTTGTAAACTTTTGTAACTCCCTTACAACAACATACAGAAAAACAAATCATTTAAAGGGAAAATCTATAGAAACTAAATTTCTAAAATGGATTTTGACATTTTGAAAGTCAAAACTAGAGTTTCTCAAGAAATGCATACCACAAAATGGGTCAAATAGCACGAGGGCAGCCAAAACCGATACAAGTAACTTCATGAAGGACATATTTAGATGTTGAAAGAACTTCATTAAGGATATCTTTAGATGTTTATGCATATAACAGAGGGAGATTTTATGGGAGTTGATTCAAGGAGATCATAAAGGTTTGAAGTGTTTTGATACCTTAATTAAGTATAGTGATAAATAACTTGAAACTTACTTATCATTTAATGAATCACTAAATTGGTCTAAATGTTTTCAGTTTCTTAGTTAAGTTCCATAAATATTTTTGATCTTCCTAGTTTGAAAATATGATCTTTTAGTTTAGTGTTCTTATACGTGTTCTTTACTTTTTTACCTCAAGCTTAAAACTTATCTAAATTATTATTGTGAAATTGATAGTATTGTAGAGTAACTTCATCAAAGCATGATTTATCATGGTATTAGATTAAAGGTAAAAGCAAAAATTAATACTTGAGTGATTTTGTGTTTACTTATATAAATAGGAGTTGTATGCTAGTGATTTTAGTGAGAGATGAGAGATCGTTTTGAGAGGTTTTCCATGTAAAAAGGTTTGTGTCATTGTGTGCGGTTGTTATCTTCTATTTGTTACATTTCATTTATTGATTACTATATATTATTGTGTGAATTCTTGTTGTATAATCAATCCCAACAATTTAAACCTCCAAGATATCGTCACATACCATGGTTGTTACGATATACTGTGTGGGTGTGTGTACTATCTAAAAATTATATATAATCAATTATCATTAAAAGTTTGTCAAATACTAACAATTTATGTTTACAATGCCATAATCAAACAATTCACTCATAAAACTATAAAAGGCAAACACCGACTAAAACCCTGATTAAGCACCAAAGTATAACAATTAAATCATTCCATCTTTAGGCCTAAACAAACATGATTACTCAAAACGAGATTTAAACCCAAAATAAACTTGAGGGACCATTTAAATCAAATACCATACTGAAAGGGCTACAAAAGTCATTTAACTAAACTGAAGAACTAACCAACAATAACTATATTCCATCACAAACATAAACACCAAATTATCACAAAATCGCACACAAAAAATCTCAATCGAGAATTAAATTATGTTCGAACACGGAGGAACTGACCGCCATAAATTCCTTCCGAAACGTATAATCCTCGTCCGGCACGGCGAAAGTGAAGGAAACCGCGACGGTGCAGCCTACACCACCGTACCGGACCACCAGATCGCATTAACACAACAAGGAATCACACAAGCGAGAAACGCGGGAACTCAGATCCGACGTGTCATTTCAAATTCAGATATTGATGATAATTGGAAAGTTTACTTTTATGTATCACCGTATACACGAACACGATCGACTTTACGAGAGATTGCGAGATCGTTTCCGCGTAAAAGTGTGATTGGAGTTAGGGAAGAATGTAGAATTAGAGAACAGGATTTTGGTAATTTTCAAGTTACTGAAAAAATGAAAGTGATTAAAGATGCTAGACAGAAATTTGGTAGGTTCTTTTATAGGTTTCCTGAAGGTGAATCTGCTGCGGATGTTTACGATCGTGTTTCGAGTAATTATCATTTTAATTTCAATTGCAACTTCATTTTTTGTTGTTTGAATTGTAAAAGTCAACTGTGTTATTTGAATTTTGAAAGTCAACTGTGGAATTGTTTGATGGAGGGGAGGTAGTTTATAGTATGTATATGTATAACTCGATTTGCTTTTTAGGGTTTGTTTTACATTAGTTAGATGAAGTATGGATATGATACTATGATAGCTCTTAGCTTTACAAGGTAGGAAAGTAGATTGGTGGTCAAGGTTTCGCGTAAATTTGGTAGTCTAACTGATTTGTTGATAAAGTTTGTTAATTGAAATAAGTAGGCGAGAAATCTGCAGAATTTTATTTCTGGATTTTGAATTATATAAGCATGTAATTTGACCTCAAAACACAAAGTCAGTTTCTTTGAGGGTGGTTAATGGGCAGTTATATGATTTTTTTTTGGTTCGTTGCGTTAGCAACGAAGGTTAGCTCTTGATGTGTTATCTTAAAAAGATGATCCTTAACTTGCAAAATTTCTGAAAAAGGATTAAGTTTTCAGTGAATTTGTTACTGATATTGTGATTTGTTATCTGTTTCTTGACTTGTATTATTGTCGGCTTATTGGTGATTTAGAAACTCAGTAACACATTTTAGGACTAGTCCTGATATTAGGATTCCCTTTAAACATTCCCCGATACGTTTGAGTACCTCTTGGCTATTAAGTTGAGATCAATTTTGAGGGTTGGCTAATGCAGGCACATATGTTCTTAGTTCTTACATGTACAGAATGTTATGGTAAATCTGTTTTTGTTGAGTGATAATCAAACCTAAACAGATTATCGAGTGTCACTGTAGTTTTGTTGATACCCTTAAGTTTTGTTTATTTATTTAAAACTTAAAATGAATTGTTTTGTTGTAATAGCTGTGCTAGTCCAGCTGTTCAAGAAAACTTAAAATTGATTGGTATGCATACCCAGGTTATAAAACCTTAATATTCTTTGAAATGTGCAGCCTTTCTTGAATCTTTATGGAGAGACATAGACATGAATCGGCTTCATCACGACCCTTCAAAGGACCTAAACCTCATCATAGTCTCACATGGGCTAGCTTCACGAGTCTTCTTGATGAAGTGGTTTAAGTGGACAGTTGAACAATTTGAGTACTTACACAATTTTTGCAATTGTGAGTTTCGAGTAATGCAATTAGGCATTGGTGGTGAGTACAGTTTAGCAGTTTACCATTCTGATGAAGAGATGCAGGCGTGGGGACTATCGCCCGAAATGATAGCGGGCCAGAAATGGCGAGCCCATGCTCCTAAAGGTGCGTCTATGGAGAAATTGCCATGGTACCTTGATAGCTTTTTAGACCATGTAAGCGATGATGATGGTGATGACGATGATGATAATGATATTACTGAGAAGAATGTTTCTTGAGTTTTAATGTCCAGTTTAGATCCATTGTTGATGTTCTTTGCAGGAAGGAATCCATTCAATGGTAGAATGCACATAAAAGATTATATTCTCTATATAGTATTGATCATATACCTTCCCACAACAATGGTGGTGTCTATTGTCTAATATTTAAATCATATATTCTTTTGATTCTTTTGTGTCGTTAAAATTGTAACAATTGATAGTTTGGTACTACACGTTATTATAATAAGATTAAGGGAGTTGATAAATACAACAAATAAAATTGATTCATACACCAACTATAGAGCAGTTATTGCATATACAACAAGTATTCAAAGCACAGTTTTGGTGTATGAATAACTTTTATTTGTTGTATTTATATGCTCCCTAAGATTAATGTTTCGATGTACATCAATTGTTCATAGTGTTCTTTATGTGATTTTGAACTTACTTAGAGCACTGGGTGTGGTGTCGGTGTTCTGGGACAGTGTTCTGGAGAATGTGGTGTTCTGGGGCAGTGTTCTGGAGAATGTTGAAAGTGAGGATTTTGTGGTGTGGTGAAACTGAATTCTCAGTGTACTGGACAGTATTCTGGATAAAGATAATTGTATAAATTAATATATACTCCGTAAAAAACAAATAAATTAAATAAATAAACAAATTCAGTGCATGAAAAAGGAAGAAACAAATTAATAATTGAGAACATTGAACTCTTTCAAAGTCTCTATCTAGACAGTGGAGTCAAAACTTTGTGAGAACACCGGCGATAACACCGGTGGGGTGTGCCAGAACACCGAGACTCAGTGTTCTCGAGTAGGAAAATTGATGGGAACGCCGGCACATCGAGTGCTCTTACAAATGTTTAATTTTAGCAAGATTGTAACATTTCAGTTTATCTGTTGTCTAACAAATAAGTATAGAATATAGAATTGCTTAGCCTAAAAGAGCAAGTAGGTACATTTACCAATTATTATTAGAAGAAAACAAATTAACAAATTTCCCTTATCATATCAATTTAAATAAACTATGTATAAAATTTATTAACTTTAGTTACTATAATCAAATAAAAATGATGGAATGTTGGAAAAAAAAAAAGTCACATACAGACAACTAGTTTAGCAAGTTGACGTCACAATTTTGATCAAGTTTACTATTTTTATCTTTCGAGTTTCTTATAAATACACGTATCATCTCACATTTATTCATTGCAACACTTAATTTAGATATTGTTAACTATACCAATCATTTTTCTTTGTCTTGCATTGAGTTTAATATAATAATAACTTTTAAGATATTATGATGCAAATCTTCTTCATTCGCAAATCTTATTGACATAGAGAGAAGTCTAATGAAACTTATGATACGATTATTTTATGTATAATCTTATTTTATGATTGTAACACCTGTATAAACATAAGTTTGTGATTGGAGTCAAAGGTCAAAATGGGTGCCGGCTGCTCCTCCTCTTCTTCACTCTCCCTTTCCCTTTGTAATTCCTTTTCACCATCCACTAATAATTTCCATCACAATAAAGCACCATCAATTTCACTTCCCACTCATTCCTTTTATTCCCATTCCCTCAAATCATTCCCTAATTCCTCAATGAATTCACCCCCCAAATGCACCACTAACGCTAACAGTATTCAAGATTTCAATACCACCCAACAAAACCCCATGTCTGATCCTCACTCAATTGATTCACAATTGCTTCAAAAGTTGGTTGATGATGCTCTTGTTTGGTCTTCTTTACATGGACTTGTTGTTGGTGATAGGAATGTTGAGGTTGGTTTTTCTATTCTTTTTTAGTTTAATTTGTGTAAAGATTTTAACTTTATTGAGGTTTGTTGGTTTTGTAATTGTGTTTTGGGTTCTAACTGTTCAAAGATTCGATCTTTATTGTGTTTGATTGTTTTTGTAGTTGTGTTTGGGGTTTTAATTGAGTAAAGATTTGAACTTTATTGCCTGTTTGGATGGTTTTGTAATTGTGGGGTTGTTTTAGTTTGTGGTTTTGACTATTGTAATTGATTTTGCAGAGATCAGGATTGGTTCCTGGGGTGGGAATGGTTCATGCGCCATTTGCTTTATTACCGAATTCATTTCCTGAGACTCATTGGAATCAAGCTTGTGAGTTGGCACCTATGTTTAATGAGTTAGTTGACCGTGTTAGTTTGGATGGAAAGTTTCTGCAGGACACTCTTTCGAGGTAATTCCATTTATATTGGATGAAAATAATGTGATTGATATGATAATGATAGTACAAGTATGGGATCGATGAAAAGAACGTGTTTTCAAACTTTGTATTGTTAATCTTGAAATTGTAGAACGAAGAAAGTGGACATCTTTACCTCTAGACTATTAGATATACACTCCAGGATGCTACAAATCGGCAAGAAGGAGGTACTGTAATTGGGTAATTAACCCTTAATGTATTAAGCTTGTTGATCTATTATTTTGTCCTGTTTTGTTGTTTGCATCACATGATTATTATAGCATTGTCAATCAAGAAAATCTCACAAAACCACAAGCCATTTTAGTGTTCTTGTTAATGCACAAAGCCTGTTCCTATTTTTTGGATCAACTACATGTAATGTCCTTTTTAACATGTACATGGTCATGATATAATAGGTGTCAATTTTTGGTCAAATTATGTTTGTATCGATTAGTAAATTCATAAAGTATGTATTATAATCTGGTGTCTTAATCAGATTCTGAAAAGTTAAAAAAGTTATGTAAATCTTTCTTAGGATATTCGCTTGGGATTACATCGCTCGGATTATATGCTCGATGAGAAAACAAATTTACTTCTCCAGATAGAACTGAACACAATTTCATGTTCATTCTCTGGGCTAAGTTGTCTTGTCAGCGAGCTTCATAGGTTACATATATATTCCAACTTTATTATATAGTAAAATATTATAGTCACTTTGACCTCAGGTTCCAGAATTGCTCAGTTTTCTTGATTTTCAGGAGCTTACTTTCTCATTATGAAAAATCCCTTGGGCTTGATTCCCAAAAGGTTCCGATGAATGCTTCAGCAAGTAAGTTTGCAGAGGTTCTGGCAAAGGCATGGACAGAGTATAGCAATCCAAGGTTGTTTTTTATCACCAACTTTATACCGTTCTGTTTAAACTTTCATATAGTTTGCTACTAAATTATTATGTAATACAGTGCAGTAGTATTGGTTGTGGTTCAACCTGGAGAACGGAACATGTATGACCAACATTGGCTTAGTGCAACCCTCAAGGAAAAATATCCTTTCTGCACAACTGATATAGTATATATTCCATTATTTACGATATACAACAATTGAGTGTGAGTGTGTGTGTGTGTGTGTTGGGGGGGGGGGGGGGGGGGGGGGGGGGGGAATGTGCATTTAAAGTGAAGTCACAATAATCAGGTAAAACTGATTATGTGATTGTGATCTTTAGGATAAAATATAGTCTGGTTTGAAAAAGCTAATTGGAAGGGGAAAAAAAAAACTGATTTCGATGAGATGAATGTAAACTTGCCACTTATCTGACATGATTCTGTTAGTCTCAAGAACCATAACTTCTAAAACTAACATCCAATGAGTTTTAGAATACTGTTGAACTGTACTCCTGAACTTATCAACACACATAATGTTACATCTGTTCGGAAGACACTTGCCGAAATTGATGCACAAGGAAAGATTCTTTCAGATGGGACTCTTTTAGTGTATGTATCTTTATTTTGTAAACAAATTCTTAGCTTTAAAGGTTTCTGAGTAAATGCCTGATGAATGTTCAAAGATTTCAGGGATGGTGAGACCGTTGCAGTCATATATTTTAGAGCTGGATACGCACCCACTGATTATCCTTCTGAATCAGTGAGATCATTTTGAACTTTTTCATTTTAAGAATCCTTGAGCTTGTTTTATTCTTTAAACTTACAAGAGAAACAGATTTTGATTGATGTTTATGTATCTTGTAGGAGTGGAAAGCTAGGCTATTAATGGAGGAATCGGCAGCTATTAAGTGCCCTTCAATATCATATCATTTAACTGGCACCAAGAAAGTTCAGCAGGAGCTTGCAAAACCTAACGTACTTGAAAGGTATTGGCAGATTTATTGCTTGTAAATTTTATAACTGGCTGAAAAAATATTGATGATTTGGTAGTTTGTGACGAATTCAGGACCAAACCAGAGTGGTAATTTATTAATTTGAGTTGCAAACTTACAATATTTTGAAAGGGAAACATTGCAGTAGAATGCAAACTGTTGAAGTGGTTGCGAGTGCGTTATTTGTAATCAATTATTCTTGTGGGAGCAGGTTTCTTGAAAACAAAGATGACATTGCCAAGCTTCGGGCGTGCTTTGCAGGATTGTGGAGTCTGGATGATTCAGATGCTGTCAAGAATGCCATCGAGGAGCCAGGGGCATACGTCATGAAGCCGCAAAGAGAAGGCGGAGGTTACACCCCATTTGAACTTGTACCTATACTAGGAGTAAAGCATGTTTTTCGCCCCGAATATAACACCCTTAGTTTTAGCATGTTGAGAAAAACGTTCCTTTGTGGGATCTGTTTATAACTAGTAGCTGTTTGTTCAACTCAGGTAACAACATTTATGGAGACAATGTTAGGAACTCGCTTCTGAGATTACAGAAGGAAGGGTCTGAAGAAGAAGCGGCTTACATCCTCATGCAAAGGATTTTCCCAACCGTTTTCCCGACAATCCTTGTTCGAGAAGGTATCTGCTATAAAGAACACGCAATATCCGAACTTGGAATATTCAGTGCATATTTAAGGTATTAATCACTTTCTGCAATATGCCTGTCATTGTTTTTTATTGCCTTGATATGATAAATGAGCATGTTATTACCATTATCACGCACTCTTTTTACGACTTCTAATCATGCAGAAACAAAGAGAAGATAATTAGTAACGAGCAATGTGGTTACTTGATGCGTACCAAAGTCTCTTCATCAAACGAAGGCGGTGTTGCTGCCGGCTTTGCAGTTTTGGACAGTTTATATTTGACTTGATTACTGATCATGCACTTAATAATCTTCTGGCTCGAGAAAGAGCTAATCGCTTTCGGTTACTATTGTGGGCCCTTGATTTTCTGCCAGATACCATTCATTGCAGCATCTGTAACATTACTCGTATTTTATCTTATTGTAACATCTGCAATGGTCTTCTGGAAATAATCTATCGCAATATTTGCTGCTTTCATATACATGAATACATGTTTGTGCATACATAGGACCTCTTCAATTTGAATAGTGTTTGGGTTGTAATGAGTCTTGAATTAACTTCTAAAGATTTAATTCTAAAGTGCATACCAATACTGTTTTCACTTCTTTATCTGTTTGCATAAACCATTTCAATTACATTTAATGTGTTTAAGGCTTTAAGCACAAAGATACTTTAATTACACATCCGAATCTAGTAACTCACTTTCTCAGCAATATCAACTTCTTCTTTCAAAGTGTGATAAAGGGTCTCAACAAGATTTAGTAGGAACCCATCTGAACCATGTTTTGCTATCAAAGAAACCGAAACAGGAAGACCGTCATATTTTCCTAGTGGAATTGTAACCTGATTAAACCAAGGTACAGATTAGAGGTAAAAATTTGGACCTAGGTCATGTTTTACAGCTAATGGGCAAAATAAAATATACCCAAAAAGAAACAGGTCAGTTCAAATGGGTCAGACAGGTATAAGGTTTGATAAAGTGTACTTCAATTGTATAAAACCCTATAAATCATTTTGATTAAAAGATTGAATTGTTACTAAAAAATTTATTACTTTTGTAATCATATCTGATGCACTAATTGTTTGTGTGCATAAAACACAGAAACATTAGATGAGAAGTATGATGGATCAACCAAACCCAACACAACCATTTGCTGCGCATAGACTATAGTTCAAATATTTCAAGCTACAATTGGTAGGAACAAGTAATAACATGCGAGGAGGTTCTAACCTGGCAAAATCCAGATACTCCAGCTACTGACAACAAACTGAATGCTCGTGCACGAAATGTTTCCAGTGACTTGGTCTCTGTTTGCAATTTAGGTGGAGGTCCAGGAACAGTAGGGATCACAATTATGCCATTTTCCTAAAAATTAAAAGACGGTTTTCCTGGGTTAGTAGCATGTTAAATACCATATGAAAAAAAATTTAAGTGCATATGTTTTCACATGTATATATGAACACTAAAGTTACAGGATAAGAAGATTGAATCACGAACAAATAAGTTTTGGGTAGGAGGGTTATACCCCTAAAAGAGCAGTGAGAGCTTGACGTAGTTCGGTCTTCACAGACTCACAAGCATCAATATGTTCATCTGATGAGTTGAGGGCATCAAGTACCCTTTCTAATATACCTGGACCCAAGTTTGGTTTCACTGTGCTCACCCACTCACCATGGTTCTTCTTGAATTCAAACCTATGCTTAACAAGGACGAGCAATCAATTATTAAATTCAATATAGCATATGGTACGTGTTTAAGATGGAATACATTAGATATCTAGTGTTTTGAATTCATCTTTGACTATGCATGTTATCGAAATTATTTTAACATACGATAGGCAAAACTACTGAATTCGTCCAAATGATCAACTTAATGGCCATGTGTAACATGTTATATTACTCGACCATAGTGTTATAAGACATATATCATAGTTGAAATGTTTTGCTATCGAAGGGCGTAATGAGAATTATAACATGGTTGAAGAGGAATTTCTGGAATGTCCCTATAATCAAGATTCAAGAAAGCCGAGATATAGTTTTCAAGAAAGGCAACTCTAGCCACAAAAGTACTACTAAATAAATTCAAGATGCACACCGTTGTAGTAATCGCATGGCAGTAGAAAGAGCCACCAAAGATTTGATGCTAAATTCTTCATTTTCAACTTCATTCTGCATGAAGTGCTTCAAACTTGGAACTTTGCTTTCAACATAGTCTCCAAGACTAAGAGCCTGTAAAAGATGACCTGCACTACTTTTGAAAAATCAGGCACGCTAATAAAATTGTGACTCTTAAGGATCTTGTTTCTATGATTCTATATTACCAACCTTAATTAACTCCTTCCTCAAATATTACTTTGAACTTAGAACTTGAATCTTTTTAAAATTGATTTGAATGCATTGAATTCTTTTGGGAACCTTCTAACCTAGTGCCGATCCAAAAAGCAAGTGATTTCACTAGCTTGCTTTTAAAAAGTCATTTTATTTACACCAACAAAATGGGACCACCGGTCACAGGATTATCCAAACGAGAGGTTCAATAATCAAGTATATAATATAATAAATCAAGCAAATTGATATTTCAGTCAAACTGAAAATGTCTTTCCCCAAGTTTAATATTTTTAGTAATAAAATTCAAAGCATTACCTCCATATAGCTTCTCTATTGATGCAGCGATAACTTTGGTCACTCGGGTGGTTGGGATACTAAGAAGCTTGAAACAATCATCAGCAATCAGAACTTGACTAGGATGCACAAGTTTTTTACTGGGCAACTGCAACAGTATCTGCCCGACACGATTTAGAGTCTCAGGATCCCTAGAAAACCATCCTGCATATAATTTGTAAAAACATATAAACAAATGGCAAATACTACATAGTTGCTAGCATGCATTTATGTGTAAGAATCACAACTTACCAACGGTATCAAAACTCTGTGCCATTGGAGTAACTCCTTCAGTTGAAACAACTCCATGTGATGGGCGAAACCCGTAAATTCCACAATATGATGCAGGGACTCTTACACTTCCTCCAGTGTCGGTGCCTACACATATAGAATTCTTAACCTACTGAATGACTAAGAGCTTCTAGAAGCATCTGGAGAACTTCAAATTCCGGTTCAACCGTTCATTAAATACAGGTTGTTTAAAGATTAATACAATGTGACTCACCTAAAGAGAAATCGACAAGCATAGCACCAACTGCTACAGCAGAGCCACTTGACGATCCTCCAGGAACCCGATCCGGTGCACATGGATTAACAGGTGTTCCATAATGTATATTTTCTCCATTTATACTGCCCAAAGTATTATTTCAGCATATAACCAAAACAAATCTTTCATTTCATTCTTTTAACTATTTTACTTAAAGTCATATAACTGTAGCCTATACACATATGTCTGACCTGTAAGCCATTTCATCCATGAAAGTTCTACCAAGACAAGTTGCACCTGCCTTCGATATGGCCGAAACAGCAGGAGCTGTAGATGTAGCTGCAGAATGAGTCCTTAACCAATCTGGATTCCCGAATCCAGTCACGTAACCATCCATGTCAAATCTGAATTGCATTTTACCAACAATAACAAAGAAATCCACATAAAACAAAGTGTCTGAAACTTTATCAAACTTCACTAAAATATCTGTTGTATATTTTGAAAGTTTTTATTGTATTTATCAGGCTGACAATCATTGTTATTGTATGTATCCGATGACTTACTTATCAGGTAACTAGTATATTAATCATGCTGACATGGCAGCCATATAAGTTGCCACATCATTTTAGTCAGTGCCACATCACCAGTGTACAAGGTCGGATACATACAACAGCAATATTAAATGTCTAATCGTCTAATACATATAACTATGAACTCTTTAAATTGGATACATACGATAGACTTTTTAGGTAACATTTACTTAATATACATATATATTCCAACACTTAAACCCAAACAACCACCACTAGTGAATCAGACATTCATTGGCATATTTGTGATTTTAGTAACATCTTTTTCCTATCTCATATATTCACAATATTGCATTTCTAGTGGAGTTATTATTTATTAAGTTTAATAATATATACATTTGTCCACTGCTATCATCATCACTAAAATTCAGCACCAGAGGCAGTATTATTACATGTATAATTTATTAAGTACTGGAGTATATCAATCAAAATGTTTACCTAATCAAATCTATTAGTGGATGGTAATGATAAAAAATAATAAAAGGATTGCTTATTTAAAGCTGTTAATCTGAAAACTCACATGTCTTTGACAGTAAAAGTGAGGCCATTCAGTGGAAGTTGTGAAGGAGATGAAGTTGGTAATGGCGGGAGGATAAATTTCTCAATGAAAGCCCCGTAATCTGCCATCATAATCGTTTCTGTACTGTAAATATGTAATGATTTTATTTTCAGTTGAAGTGATAAAATAGGGCTCAAATTTGAGGGTGGGCACCACCAGTTTTAATTGTAGGGATTGCAACATATGGATAAACTACAAGACTTTTAAGGGGGAATCTAAAGACACCCCTGAAGTCTGGATCTACCTCTGGCCCACCATTTCGGTATACTTTTATTTAAATTTGATCCAGTTCAGTACAGAATCAGTTTCAGTTTTAGACTAAACAGAAGGCTGAGATGGGGTATACCTAAAAAATAAAATAAAAAAGGATGGGCCAGAGCAGGAAAAAAGGGTGGGCCAAGGGTAGCTTTAATAGGCCCCGACTTTTAAGTGTTCATTGTACACAGGACAGTTTCAACACTTGAACTTTTACCTCAAATAATATCTTTTATGTGAATCTTATGTTAATCTATTAATATTGATTTACATAATTTACTTTTGATTACACAAGTTATGTAGCAAAGTGTAAAAATAAAAATAAAATGCAAAGGTACATATTTAACCTTTTAAGGTTTTTACATTGCATATAATTCATCTCTAACTTGTTTCTTGCTGCAGACCACTTTGTGAAGTTTGATGCACACAAAATTAACAATTAACATGTCGTCTGCAATAGATTAGTAACCATTTATTGCAATTGATTTAATTACAATTGGACAAGAACAATGTGATCATTATCAATCGCAAACCATGTCTTCGAATATTCATTTTACTCGAAAAGAGTTGTATAGTACAACACAAGAGCTTATGGGTTTGCTAGAAACATTTAAGTAGTTTCATCAAGGTCTTCATCGGAAATTGACAACAACGGAATTAAGGGGTCGCGTTCAACAGGTTCTTCGTCTTCCTCAGTAGCTATTTCAGGAATTCTCCAACCCAAATGGTTGACATACACTTTATCATAAGCCTCAATGTTCAATCCTGAAGCTAGAAACATTTCTAGCTCATTCACAAATCGATTAGTTCTTCCTGTTAAGAAAGGCTTTGCAGCATCCGCTACCATACTCTTGAACTCTTCTTGCTTCAGTTCAGCCAGAATTTTGGATGCTTTTGGCTCATTTCTGCAACACATTTCATAATGTTGTCACGACGTAGTTATTTTATGCAGCATTTTACGCTTAGGTCCAACGTCTTTTGACCCTTAAATTCATGGTACAGGTCCCACTTATGTGGTGTGGAAAGGAATGGAGATGCAATTTTGACCATCAGAAAATACCAATGAAAATGATATGAATAAAAGAAAATATACCTTCTCCAAGAATCGATGACCCCAATAATGTGATGCACAATTATGTCAACATCTTTCTCCTAAAATTGAGAAGTTGTTTTTAATGGGTCTGATTATTATATCAACTGTACCATAACCGTTAAGAAACGAATGGATAACACATATGGGAGATGTACCAAGAGATAAACTACTGAGAAAATAAAGAATTGAACCTGAATCAAAGCTTGTATTTCCCTGCTGACCCAACTATATAGCCACTGATTTGGCTGACGATATTTATAGGACTTCCAATATCGTGACACATTAATATTACCAACCGAGTCACCTGATACGCAAAATTTATAAGTACGTAACACAGAATAAGCATTTGACAGCATGAGTAGCGATATGTGTGTGTGTTCCAAGCAATAATACCTGGCTTAACATAGTAGCATTGTAATCTATACTTGTGTGCATTTGTAAAGAACTGGCTAAAATACAACAAATTGAGGAAGTAAGCTTACAAGACATCAACATGAGTAGTATAAATAAGCACTTTTGATTTTTAATTTACCTATTATCTGTATTCTGATTCTGATTGATATGATGTGTTTGGAAAGAAACTCCATCATACCCATGTATAATTGATGAACTTTTCGTCTACATAATAGCCATATTTTTTTAGTTAGTTCACCGATAACTCTCCAATCACAAACAAACATGTACCAATTAAGACGAACGACAACAATATAGCAGCAATAGTAATACTACTAAGTTCATAACTATTTAACATAAAGTTTAAAAACTATAGTAAGCTATTTATATCACAATCACTTGTGTTAATTGGTGCGAGATTGTACGTAAGTTAACTAGTTAAGCATGGCAAACCTTACAAAGGGGGCATTTTACAAGGGATTGTTGACGAGTAGAGTGCTTACTGACTTTCGTCCATTGCAGGATGCAATTGTAACAGAATTTGTCTGCAAATAATAATCATTACATTATCAGTTACCACCTATTTACCATATGCACAAACTCATTCAATGAGTAAAGGAATCACACACACACACACACAAACAGTACTGTTAAATTACCTACTCCACTGTCCAAGTAATAGAGAACTACAGTTTGACTTTCTAATAAAGTCAACTATTTTCACTATTCCTTTCAGGAGAGCAACAAATTAAGGGAGGCTATGAGGCTTAACTTTAATAAATTATACCAATTGAATGATATTTTTCACAAATTGATGTAAAATTATGAAAATTCGAGCTTATAGAAGAAAGAAAATTGGCATAGCATCGATTTGAGTACCGATTTTTGAAACCATTAGTGATAAAATACAGATTTGATCTGAAACAGATACTCATAATTGTTATGTTTGAGTAATAAACAAAATGATGAGAATGAAACGTACGGAAGCATTGATCCACGTAGGATTCGGATTGTTGAAGGATGGGCGAGAGGCAAATGGGGCAAGTATCCGATACGGACCTACCGCTGCTGCTGCTGCTCTCCTCTTTTGGCTCCATTTTTTGTTTTTATTTCTGGGTGTTTGGAAAATAATGGTGATTTGTTAGTTGAATTACACTTAGTCCACCCCCAACCCATATC
Source organism: Helichrysum umbraculigerum (assembly GCA_949592205.1). Classification (NCBI taxonomy): domain Eukaryota; kingdom Viridiplantae; phylum Streptophyta; class Magnoliopsida; order Asterales; family Asteraceae; genus Helichrysum; species Helichrysum umbraculigerum. The sequence goes on along the minus strand of CATIUR010000001.1, from coordinate 123,697,035 downwards.
GTCGGCTTGCTTCGGTTGAGTAGTGACGCGAAGTGACACCACCTCGTCACATGTCCGTCGGTTTGCTCCTCGTCACAATTCCGACGAGCTTCGGTTTGTTTCTTTTTTTTTTCTTTTTCTTTTGTTTGTATAAAATAAAAGGTAAATTGGTAAATGCATGACCAAAATTAAAGTGACGGAGTAGGGATGGGAGTTGTGACACCCTATTCTCGGGTCTAGTAGTTTTATAATATTTTCCTAACTTTAAATTAATATTTAATGTGTTAGGAAATAAATTGTTTAAGTTATTTGAAATAATTGGGAAAAGAGTCAAATAACTTATTGTGACTAGTAAATTGTTAATTGTTTTAAATTAACATTGTTGACGGTAAAATAAAATAGTTTCTTTTCGCAAATGGTTTTTCAGTTCCAGACAATAGATATTAAATGGGACAAAACTAGTACACATATTATCTAATATATGTGTGTAATACGTAAGAAAAATTCACAAACATTCCAGAAAGTCGATTGAGTACGAAAGAAATATCAAACCCCTAGTTTCAAGCTTAAATCATCAACTTCTTGTGAAATCATCCACTATTATTCTTGTTCTTGCTCTGGCCGAATTATATACAATCACAGGAACACTTCTTGAGTTTTAAAACAAGCTGTGGAGTTAAATTGAAGTTATAGAACAGTGATTCAAGCTTCCAAAACGTGAATTAATCATCTCTTCATCATCTTAACTCATTGTAAGTGTTGATTTCTTGATTTATATAAACCCTAGAAATGGGTTTTGGTGTATTTGATTTAATTAGTATGATTAAAGTGAAATTGAAGCTTGAAATGATGATATAGTTGTTAGTTGATGCTTAAATAAGGATTTTAATCTAAACCCTAACTTAGAAATGAAAGAATTAGTGTATGATCATGAGAAAAGTTTAAGGGTTTAGTTGATAATTCAAGAATTGAAGCTTCTAAGCTTAGAATAATAATGTATGATTGATAAGTGGTGTTAATGATGTAACATCCCCAAATCGGGCCTAGGAGAAATACGGTATTTTTCCTTAATTTAACTGTTATTTAAATTGTATTCTAAATACTTGGTGTATTTCGATAGCTAAATTAATAGGTCAATTGGTCAATTGGCTTATTGTGTTAAATGAATTATTATTTGTTTTAAATTTATTTAGTTGACGGTATAATAAAAACTTATTTCTCGCAAATGGTTTTTAGGTTCCAGACAATAGATTTAGGACGGGTATAATTTATACCCAAAATGGACTGAGTCATAGGTGTGTCGACACCTGGAGACTCCATTTTGCCACCACTTCACTGATTTCTCAAACTCTCACTTTCACTTCAATGGTTTCTTGATTTCTCAAACTCTCCAACAAATTTCAATCTGATTTCTTCAAATTAGAAGGCTGTGATTTTGGTTCCATAATATTCATCATCTTCTTCATCTCATAATCATCTCCATTGTAAGTGAAATCACCTCCATTTCATGTAAGAACTTGAATTAGTTGAAATGGTTGATTTAATAGCATGTAATGATGAGATAGAGTAAATTCATGTTTAAATGTGATTGTGTGATGATTGTTGGACTGATTTTATGCTTATCTTAAATATCAATGGTGTTCTTCATGTTCTATTGAATAAATGTGGGTTTTGGTTTAAATTCGGTTGAAAGATTGATGCATGTTAAGAATTAGGATTTGGATGATGTTTGTTTGTTGTTAATACATATTATTACATGTTATGTGAGGATATTTGCTGGTAAAAATCGTGCATTGCAATGGCATTTGGTGAAAAATTGGGTTTTAGGTTCGAGCTGAAAAGTTGCAGGTCTGAATTTCTGCTTTAAAACGTGTGAACGCGATCCAGCTCCATCACCCGGATCGCGTTCCATAGTGAATTTTGGTTTAAAAACGATTTTGTTCATTCAAACGCGATCCAGCCACAGCTACCCGGATCGCGTTAGTCAGTGTTTATTTGAGTCGGGTTGGTTTTGTTCATAGGAACGCGATCCAGCACCTTAACCCGGATCGCGTTCGAAAGTGAAAAACGGTAACAGAAATTTTTATGCCTGTGAACGCGATCCAACCATCCTCACCCGGATCGCGTTTGCTAGTTATATTTTGACAGATTTGATGTTTTGAGAAATTGTTAGAATTCAATACTTATATCAATTATTCATTGATATTTCTTGATTATTGATGTAAGTATTCAAGTATAAATATAATTTGAATTATGAAATTAGTTATTAACTTGTGTTTTTATTGTGTTTACAGAGACAACGAAGACTCAATAAAATAAGACTTTTGAGTTGGAGACTGAAACTGACAGGTGAGTGGACTGGTTCTCACAATTTAATTTTGGTGTTAACAGTTAGTTGCATCAATTTTTAAGTCGCTGGTATTGACTGATTTATCGTTACAAAAATGATAGGATTGTTGATTAAACTTGTAGTTTGATAGATTGATTGTTTGCTAGTGAATAATTCCATGATAGGTTGGAATGATAGAGGTCAATTTTGGGTTTAGTTGCTATAGGTTAATCCTTATGGGTCGGATGAACATTCGTTGTGAATTAACCCATATTGGTTAAAGATAGCAATAAACTATCGGTAAAAATCTCTGTATTGGCCTGCAGTTGATTATTAAGTGTTCTTGGAGTGCCACCGCGGACTAAGGGTATCTCAAGAACCACCGATCCTCTATTTTATCGTTTAATTAGATGATTGTTGTGAATTGATTGTTATACTAAGTTAGATTGTTAGACTTAGTTTACTCACTTAGCTTCGTGCTAATTCCCCACAATACTTTTGCAGGTTAACTTTTGGTTTGTTTGGGACGTGTTGATGGTTTGAAGAAATGTTTGCCAAGTTGAACTCTGATCGTTTTGTTATTACTTGTTTTGTTAAATAACACCCAGTCGATAATTATCGTTTGTAACTATATCTAAATTTTAAGAATATATGTAATGTTTTGGTTGGTGATATCGTGACATCTATGTATATATTATATATGGGATTTGCGCTTCCGAATTTTAAAAAAAAAAAATTTTGTGTCTTAAATTGTGGGGTGTTATAAGTTGGTATCAGAGCGTAAGTTTAGGCGAATTGAATATTTAAGTGTTCAATCCTAAACTTAGTCATGTTGGTCAAACATTTCTTGTGGTGGGGATTAGTTATGATAGTTGATTTGGTTAGTTGCTAGTACTAACAATTAACGAATGTTGAGATGTGATGTGATTTCAGATATGGCGAATAATGAGCCACCTTCCCATACTCTCAATGATACTACGCGAACAGATGCACCACCAGAGAACCAGGGTCATAATGGTACATCTAATTTAGCCGGTGGAGAAACTGAAACTGATCAGGAGTATATTATGAGATTGGAGAATAGAGTGTTGGAACTTCAGAGAGAACGAGCTGGATCTTCTCAACATCCAGTTTCTACTCGTCCCCACATTGTGACTAATGTACCACCTATTGTATCTTCTACACGGATTCCGGTATCTAATCCTTTTATTTCACAACAGCAGCAACAGGGTTATACTTATCAGGCCTCGGGTCCTTTTCCTTCGTCTGGTTATACTACTTATCAAATACCTATTCCACCTTTTCAACAGTTGAAGAAAGGTTGTTCTCTTAAAACATTTATGTCTTGCAATCCTTCAACTTATTCTGGAAGTACCGATCCTACGGTCACTCTTGACTGGCTTCGAGATGTAGAGAGAAAACTAAATGTATGTCATTGTGAGGAGGAGGATAAAGTACCTTATGCGGTTCAATTATTAAAGGGTCAAGCCATGTCATGGTGGGATTCAATTACTGCACCATTATCTCCACAACAGTTGAATGATATAAGATGGTCAGATTTTCATGCTGAGATTTGCAAGCAATTTTGCTCGGAGTATAATCTTTCCAGGATTAGGCAAGAGTTTCTTGACTTACAAAAGACTGATCAAATGACGATTGATGAATTAATTAAGCAGTTTTCAGATAAATTGCGGTTTGTGCAACAGTGGGTTCCAACTGACCGGACCAAAATTGATCACTTTGTGAAAACATTACCTCCTGATTACCGTACCACAGTGAGACTAGCAGGTTCACTTCCTCAAGCTTATGATTTAGCTCGTTCGGTTGATGGGGATATTATGGCTAAAAGAGTGTTGAATAAAGAAAGGTATTCACAGAAAAACAAAGGAGATTCTTCGAGTAAACAGAAAGGACAAGGTAGTCAACCAAACAGGAGATCGAATTCTGGTATTCCAACGGATAGTAACTATTGTAATAGATGTCGAGCTAGACATAATGGTCCTTGTACCCCCCAGACATCTAGATGTGTTAAGTGTGGAATTTTTGGTCACGCTGCAAAGGATTGTACCTACCCAAATAGCGTGTGTTGGAATTGCCATAAAGAAGGGCATCGTGCAGGGGATTGTCCTGAGACGAAGAGACAGAGTATGGGTACGGGTAAAGGTTCGCCATCCTCTGGTCAAAAGAGGAAAAATCCACCAGTAGCTGCTAGCCGAGCTTTCCGAATGACAGTTGATGATGCTGTCACCACTGAAGATGTCATCACTGGTACATTTCTCATAAATTCTATACCAGCTCGTGTATTGTTTGATTCTGGTGCCAATTGTTCGTTTATATCTGTGAACTTTTGTGATAGACTGAAATTGATCCCCTCTTTGATTGTTAAACCTTTAGAAGTTGAAATTGCTGACGGTAAATTAGTTCCTGTTACCACATCGGTAGCTGGAGCTAGTATACTTATTGAGGGTCATAATTTCTTAGTCTCCTTTTTGTTAATGCCAATTCCTAGTTTCGATGTAGTTATTGGTATGGATTGGTTAAGTTTGAATAAGGCCAACATTGATTGTCATAAAAAGATTATAAGAATTCCGATTTCTGATGGGTCATACGTCATGGCTCGAGGAGAACGAGTAAAGGGTAGTCTACCATTGATTTCCTTGTTGAAAGCTAGGAAATCTCTATCTAAGGGATGTGATTCTTATTTGGCATATGTGATAGATAGCAAGTTAGAAAAGAAATCTTTGACAAATTTTCCGGTGGTTTCTGAATACCCGGAAGTTTTTCCGGATGAATTGCCTGGTTTACCCCCTGTAAGAGATGTAGAATTTCAGATCGATTTGATTCCTGGTTCGACTCCTGTAGCTAAGTCTCCTTATAGATTAGCTCCTTCTGAAATCCGTGAGATGATGGGTCAAATTCAGGAACTGTTAGACAAAGGGTTTATTCGACCGAGTTCTTCCCCGTGGGGTGCTCCGGTATTGTTTGTTAAGAAAAAGGATGGTACTCTTCGAATGTGTATTGATTATAGAGAGCTCAATAAAAGAACAGTGAAAAACAAATATCCATTGCCCAGAATTGATGAGTTATTTGATCAGTTACAGGGATCATTCTATTTTTCTAAAATCGATTTGAGATCCGGTTATCATCAGGTACGAGTTCGTGAGGAAGATGTTCCTAAGACTGCTATTCGTACCCGTTATGGTCATTACGAGTTTTTAGTTATGCCTTTTGGATTGACTAATGCTCCTGCTATTTTTATGGACTTAATGAATCATGTATGTCGACCTTTTCTAGACAAGTTTGTGATTGTATTTATTGACGATATCTTGATTTATTCTAAGTCTGAGGCTGAACATGAACAACATTTAAGATTGATTCTTGAGATTTTGAAAAGAGAGCATCTTTTTGCTAAATTTTCCAAATGTGAATTTTGGCTCCGAGAGGTACAGTTTCTCGGGCATATTATTTGTAAGGATGGTGTCAAAGTAGATCCTTCCAAGGTGGATGCTGTTATGAATTGGAATGCTCCTAAATCACCTTCTGAGATCAAAAGTTTCCTTGGTTTAGCGGGTTATTATCGAAAATTTATCAAGGATTTCTCCAAAATTGCTGGCCCGTTAACCAAGCTAACTAGGAAGGATATTAAATTTCAGTGGGGAGATCAACAAGAAACATCTTTTCAGACTCTTAAACAGTTGTTATGTCAGGCGCCAGTATTAGCACTACCTGATGGTTCCGAGGGTTTTGTGGTTTATTGTGATGCTTCTCATGCTGGTTTGGGTGCTGTCTTAATGCAACATGATCGTGTTATTGCTTACGCTTCTCGTCAACTTAAAACTCATGAAAGAAATTACCCCACACACGATTTAGAGCTTGCAGCTGTGGTATTTGCGTTGAAAATCTGGAGACACTATTTGTACGGAACTAAATGTGTCGTATGCACGGATCATAAAAGCCTCCAGTACATGTTTTCTCAGAAAGAACTCAATATGAGACAGCGCCGATGGTTGGAGTTGATTAAGGATTATGACTGTGAAATCCGATATCATCCGGGTAAAGCTAATGTGGTTGCCGATGCTTTAAGCCGAAATGTACCTTCCGACCGAATTTATTTTATGCGTTTGGAAATATCTTCTGATTTGATTTCTCAGTTGAAAGCTGCACAGTTAGAGGCATTGTTGGATCAAAATTTAAAATCTGAGATTTTGTTGAAACGGAAAGATTTATTGATTGATGATTCTCGAGGATTGAAAACTTTCCAGTCTCGGGTTTGGGTTCCATTGATTGGGGGACTTCGGGATTTGATATTGTCAGAGGCACACAAATCGAGGTTATCTGTTCATCCAGGGAGTACGAAAATGTACAATGATTTGAAACCATTGTATTGGTGGCCAACTATGAAAACCGATGTTGCTCGAATGGTGGAGACTTGTCATATATGTTCCCAGGTTAAAGCAGAACATCAGAAGCCCTATGGTTCATTGAAACAGTTAGATATTCCGGAATGGAAATGGGAGCACATTACTATGGATTTCGTTACCAAGTTTCCCCGCACTCAGAAAGGTAATGATATGATATGGGTGATAGTTGATAGATTAACCAAGAGTGCACATTTTCTAGCCACCAGTGAGACGGCATCATTGACTCGACTTGCTCAATTGTACATTCATGAGATTGTTGTTAGACATGGTATTCCTTTATCCATTGTTTCCGATAGAGATTCTAGGTTTGTTTTTGGTTTTTGGCAGAGTTTGCAACGTGAATTAGGTACCAGAGTTAACCTTAGCACAGCGTATCATCCTCAGACAGACGGGCAGTCAGAGCGTACTATTCAGACACTTGAGGATATGTTGAGAGCTTGTGTACTTGAGTATGGCGGTTCTTGGGATTCACACTTACCATTGATAGAGTTTGCTTATAATAAATCTTATCATTCTAGCATTGGTATGCCGCCGTATGAGATGTTGTATGGGCGCCCTTGTCGAACACCTACATGTTGGTTAGAAGCGGGAGAAAAACAGTTTGCGGGTCCCGATATAGTTCAAATTACAGCTGACAAAGTTAAGATTGCTCGTGAGAAACTGAGAGCGGCTCGTGATAGACAGAAACAGTATGCGGACCCACGTAGACGACCTGTTGTATTTGTTGAAGGTGAATTAGTTTATTTAAAAGTTTCTTTGTGGAAGGGTGTTATTAGATTTGGTAAACGTGGGAAGTTAGCTCCCCGATATATTGGCCCATTTAGAATCCGTCAGGTGATTAATGAACAATCGGTTTCTTTAGATCTTCCGCCTGAATTAGCTGGTATTCACGATACATTTAATGTTTGCTATTTAAGAAAGTGCAATGTGGAGGATCAATCCCAAATCCTTCCTTTGCAAGATCTTCGTGTTGACTCAAGTAAGAAATTGGTTGAGGAACCTGTCGAGCTTTTAGATAGAAAAGTGACCAAATTGCGCAGGAAAGAAATCCCTATGGTGTTAGTTAAATGGAAGCATAGTTTGGGAGCGGATCTCACCTGAGAAACGGAGGAGAATATGCGAACTAGATATCCTAACTTATTTGTGTCTAATTAGATTTCGGGACGAAATCTTTCTAAGGAGGGGTGATTTGTAACATCCCCAAATCGGGCCTAGGAGAAATACGGTATTTTTCCTTAATTTAACTGTTATTTAAATTGTATTCTAAATACTTGGTGTATTTCGATAGCTAAATTAATAGGTCAATTGGTCAATTGGCTTATTGTGTTAAATGAATTATTATTTGTTTTAAATTTATTTAGTTGACGGTATAATAAAAACTTATTTCTCGCAAATGGTTTTTAGGTTCCAGACAATAGATTTAGGACGGGTATAATTTATACCCAAAATGGACTGAGTCATAGGTGTGTCGACACCTGGAGACTCCATTTTGCCACCACTTCACTGATTTCTCAAACTCTCACTTTCACTTCAATGGTTTCTTGATTTCTCAAACTCTCCAACAAATTTCAATCTGATTTCTTCAAATTAGAAGGCTGTGATTTTGGTTCCATAATATTCATCATCTTCTTCATCTCATAATCATCTCCATTGTAAGTGAAATCACCTCCATTTCATGTAAGAACTTGAATTAGTTGAAATGGTTGATTTAATAGCATGTAATGATGAGATAGAGTAAATTCATGTTTAAATGTGATTGTGTGATGATTGTTGGACTGATTTTATGCTTATCTTAAATATCAATGGTGTTCTTCATGTTCTATTGAATAAATGTGGGTTTTGGTTTAAATTCGGTTGAAAGATTGATGCATGTTAAGAATTAGGATTTGGATGATGTTTGTTTGTTGTTAATACATATTATTACATGTTATGTGAGGATATTTGCTGGTAAAAATCGTGCATTGCAATGGCATTTGGTGAAAAATTGGGTTTTAGGTTCGAGCTGAAAAGTTGCAGGTCTGAATTTCTGCTTTAAAACGTGTGAACGCGATCCAGCTCCATCACCCGGATCGCGTTCCATAGTGAATTTTGGTTTAAAAACGATTTTGTTCATTCAAACGCGATCCAGCCACAGCTACCCGGATCGCGTTAGTCAGTGTTTATTTGAGTCGGGTTGGTTTTGTTCATAGGAACGCGATCCAGCACCTTAACCCGGATCGCGTTCGAAAGTGAAAAACGGTAACAGAAATTTTTATGCCTGTGAACGCGATCCAACCATCCTCACCCGGATCGCGTTTGCTAGTTATATTTTGACAGATTTGATGTTTTGAGAAATTGTTAGAATTCAATACTTATATCAATTATCCATTGATATTTCTTGATTATTGATGTAAGTATTCAAGTATAAATATAATTTGAATTATGAAATTAGTTATTAACTTGTGTTTTTATTGTGTTTACAGAGACAACGAAGACTCAATAAAATAAGACTTTTGAGTTGGAGACTGAAACTGACAGGTGAGTGGACTGGTTCTCACAATTTAATTTTGGTGTTAACAGTTAGTTGCATCAATTTTTAAGTCGCTGGTATTGACTGATTTATCGTTACAAAAATGATAGGATTGTTGATTAAACTTGTAGTTTGATAGATTGATTGTTTGCTAGTGAATAATTCCATGATAGGTTGGAATGATAGAGGTCAATTTTGGGTTTAGTTGCTATAGGTTAATCCTTATGGGTCGGATGAACATTCGTTGTGAATTAACCCATATTGGTTAAAGATAGCAATAAACTATCGGTAAAAATCTCTGTATTGGCCTGCAGTTGATTATTAAGTGTTCTTGGAGTGCCACCGCGGACTAAGGGTATCTCAAGAACCACCGATCCTCTGTTTTATCGTTTAATTAGATGATTGTTGTGAATTGATTGTTATACTAAGTTAGATTGTTAGACTTAGTTTACTCACTTAGCTTCGTGCTAATTCCCCACAATACTTTTGCAGGTTAACTTTTGGTTTGTTTGGGACGTGTTGATGGTTTGAAGAAATGTTTGCCAAGTTGAACTTTGATCGTTTTGTTATTACTTGTTTTGTTAAATAACACCCAGTCGATAATTATCGTTTGTAACTATATCTAAATTTTAAGAATATATGTAATATTTTGGTTGGTGATATCGTGACATCTATGTATATATTATATATGGGATTTGCGCTTCCGAATTTTAAAAAAAAAAAAAAATTTGTGTCTTAAATTGTGGGGTGTTATAAATGATCACGTTATGAGTGACTAATGATGATGATTAACATTATTCAAGTTAAAAGTTATAAAATGATTGGGTGTTCTTGAGAATTATAATGATTATGATGATTATCATGTGTTATATGATAAATTTGATAATTATGTGATTAATTAGTGATATTTGAAATTCATGACCTTGTTAAATGTCTAACCATATTAATGGTGTTGAGAATTGTTGATGTACATATATTGAATTGGTTATATATTCATATTGAGATAAGTGACTAACTTGCGTTATTATATTGTATTCTCAGATATGGAGAAGACTCAGTGACATTAGACTACTGAGTAGACGACTGAGGTATTCGGTGAGTGGATCTTTAAATCCTCAGTGTAATTTAGTTGTAACAGGTTTGGTTACAACGAGTAAACATATTATTAGTGCTTTTAGTTTGCCATGATGATTTTGGTTTAATAGTAATAATACTGTTGATAGACTGTTTAGTCTAATATGTTGACCTAATTGAATATGTGATCACTTGGTATTTGACCTTTGGGCATTCATTGCATTGAGGTCAACCTGATAGTTGGGTTTGGTTACTATTGTAATACGACAGGAATTTCCTTATACTCATCGTTAATAGAAAATTAGGTCGTATGAGATTAGTACTAAACTATCGGTCTCGTCCGTTATGGCCATACGGATATGTACGGTAAGTATTCTTGGCTGAAGGTTTCCCCAAGAATCACCGATCCTCATTGTATTGAGATGTTATCTCATTGATATTGTGTGATACTGGTTGTGTGTTCTTGGCTGAGGGTTTCCCCAGGAACCATTGATTTACTGTGATGTTTTGTTTACGATTATTTATTGTAAACAAAGTTGTTATGCTAAGTTGGACTGTGTTTATTGATTTCCTCACTTAGCGTTATGCTAACCCCACTACAGTCCTTACTGCAGGTTATAATTGATGAGACATATTGGGCTGGGCAGGAAGGTCTTGGAAATGATGGAATATTTGACAATCGGAGTATACTCTGATATATTTTGATTTGATAAGAAAATGGTGAATTTATATAACACCTCATTATGGTATTATTATGGTTGTAATAGAATTGATAAATGTGGTGTGTTAAGTTTTGAAAACAACTTATGTACTTTTATATGTTTTAAATTTACACTTCCGAGTCAAGAATCATTATTATAATGGTTTACTGAGTGAGGGGTGTTATAGGAGTGGTCAGTCAGTTTCAGTCAGTTTTTGAAAAAGCTGACGTGGCGCTTACGTGGCTTCGTCAGTTTCAGTCAGTTTATTTTAGGGTTGGGAGTGGCCTTACATGGGAAAATCACAAATCTCATCATTTGACCAACCCCATTTAACAAATTAATCTTTTGACTTTAGCTTTTAACAAACTAATACTACATTTCGCGCTACTAGAAGCGATATCAGCGCGCATGATTTAAATATAGCAATTATTTATTAATAATCGATAGTCAAATGGTTGATTAATGTACGCAAATCCATGCGCGCCCATGGATCACAACAATGGCGATAATGGCGCCCCTTCTCAAATTCATGCGCGCCCCAAGTTAAATTATACTCCGTATATGCGTATTAATCCGTTATCGCCCGACCGACCAGGCGATCATGGCGATAATGAATTAATTTTGGAATGATTAATTTTATTATTTTTCAAACATTGGCGTTCAGTTATTGGATAAGAGGGTCGGTGAGCGCCTGGACCCACGGGCGATACTTGTTTTTTTTCCTTTTTCGTTCAAACCTATTTGACTTTTGATTATTAATTGATGTAATCGCATTATTTAATACGTGTGCGCCGTTATCGTGCTATCGCTTCTGGTAGCGCGAAAACTACGATTATTTTGTTAAAAACTGAAGTCAAAGGATTATTTTGTTAATTGGGTTTGGTCAAAGGACGAGATTTGTGATTTTCCCTACAGCGGTGTTATAGAATTAACGTAAATAAGGAAAAGAAACGAAGAATGATGATTTAGTATTTCTAAGTTTAGAAAGAAATTAAGGGAAAGTGAAAATTTTGTGATCAACAACTTTACAAATTTACCTTATAAAAAAATTACTGCATTTTATAGGATTAATATAGTAGGTCAACAAATATTTTAATATAAATAATTAAAATAATGTGTGATTAATTGTTCTCTCGTCATATCCGTCCAATTTGAAAGGAAAGCTAGAAAGGAAATATTAAAAGAATTTTCCTTCCCCTTCATTTCCTTTCTCTCAATGAAAAACAGAACACATTATCCTATTTCACTTCTTTCAAACTCCTTCCCTTTCTCTCCAAAATAAAACTCTGGAACAAAGCTAATGATAGCTTTTTCTAAAGTTTTTTTGTGAAAAAAAAAATTTGAAAAACTTTTTACCATTGGGAGAAAAACTCTTTTATTCCAAAGGTTGAGAAATCTCACGCTTTTGGTGTAAAGTTTTTTAGCCCAAATATTTACATTTACACCCTCTTCTTTTGGTATAAAAAGGCTATTAAAAAGCTTTTTCACATTGGAACTAAGAGGGTGTTTGGGGAGCTTATCTTCCATACTTATTGCTAATAAGCAAATGAGTCCAAATTTTGTAACTTATTTTCAAGCTTCCAACTTTCCCTCACAATTAAGCAAATAAACTTAAAAAATAAGCTCCCCAAACACTAAAACTTGAACTCATACTTTACAAATAAGCAAATAAGCTTGGAAAATAAACCCCCCAAACATCCTCTAAAGCTTTTTCAAAAGAAATTATGTGGCACATGAAAAAGCTTTTATAAGCATTTTGTCATTGTAGATACTCTTATGAAGTACTTGTTTGGACATAACGAGAGTTTATACACTCGCGTTGCAATGAGATGAATCTAAACTATGAAGAAATATTAATAGAGCGCGTATATTTATTAAATACATAGGAACAACTTTGTAGTTACGTTAAAATATACTCTCTCCGTCTTATAATAAGCGTACACAATAAGATTACACAAAGTTAAAAAAAAACATAATTAATACAATGTGTAAGAGAAAAATGAAAATCTTACCATTACTTTTTACACAGTCTTATGTGAATCACATTTGTGAAAAAGTAAAATTGGGGTGAATTGATAAAGTTAATATATTAATTTTAGAAGTGTATAATTATTATGAGATAAACTAAAATGGAAAGCTGAACACTTATTTTGAAATGGAGAAGTACGACGTTTTAATTCATATGACTGAATTATATATGCTACTAATATTTAGTTTATGCACTCAAAAAGATATATAATACATACATATGTAGTGATAATTGTCTTCATGAATTAGTTAATTAAGGAAAGTAAAAAGGAGCAAAGGTTCATTGTATGCTACTAATATTTACTTTATGCACTCAAAAAGATTTATAATACATACATATGTAGTGATAATTGTCTTCATGAATTAATTAGTTAAGGAAAGTAAAAAGGAGCAAAGGTTCATTGTATTTATGATTAATGATGGAAAAAATAGAATTGGAATTAAGTAGTAATGTCAAATAAATCTAATGCTATATCTCAAGTTTTTCACTTTCTCTTGATTTCATGATGAAATCATAATAATATTATTCTTGAAGAGTAAGGTTCAAATTAGTCCATGATTTTTGAGTGAGACTAAAGGAACCAATGATATCATGTCACATGTACAAAGAGAATGCTCCATACTACAAAACCCATTTACCCCAAACATCAATTATCTCACAAACGACAAATCGAAAAATCATGAAACTTGCACCATATTTTTCAGCGTTTTATCCTCTTCGATTTGCCGTCCCTCAAGGCATACTTTCGATAAAAAAAATTCGGTTTTTTGGTGGGTTTTATAAATTAGTAACACATGTGTTGATGATTAATTGTACATTTTATTTACGGTCATGGTTAGGGTTTAGGGTTAGAGTTTAGGGTTAGGATTTAGCAGGGTTCATGGTTTAGGGTTTAGATTTTATGTTTTAGTAGGGTTAAGGGTTTATTAGGGTTTAGGGTTTAGTATGATTTAGGGTTTAGAGTTTTATAAAGCGTTTAGGGTTTAGGGTTTGGGGTTTAGGGGTTAGGGTTTAGGGTTTGGGTTTTGAGGTTTCGGGGAGAAAACCCAAACCATAAACCCTAAACCCTAAACCCTAACCCCTAAACCCCAAACATTAAACCCTAAACGCAACACTCTAACACATGTGTTAGTAACATATGAAACCCACCAAAAAAATGAAAAAAAAAAAAAAAAAATTCGTCGGAAGAATGCCTTGAGGGACGGCAAATCGAAGAGGATAAAACGCTGAAAATTATGGTGCAAGTTTCATGATTTTTCGATTTGTCGTTTGTGAGATAATTGATGTTTGGGGTAAATGAGTTGTGTAGTATGGAACATTCTCTTTGTATATGTGACATGATATAATTGGTTCCCTTAGTCTCACACAAATTTTTAGTCTCATTTGAACCTCACCCTATTCTTGAAATCTTATGATATATTAATATTTTTTTAGTTTGCCGATTGACAATAAAATATAATTTGATACGGAGTATTTTGTAGCTAGCTTATTGTATCATCTAACTACAATAAGCGTTTATACATGTTCATATAAATTACAAACCTTGAATTTCAACCACGGTAGATGTTTGATAACTTTTAAAAAATAAGGTTTATGTTTTATAGCTTATTCACTTATTGCATGGAGTATTTCACTATGTTTATTTTCCAATCTTATACGGTAAATTGTTTATAAGTAAGAAAAATTGGAACTCATTTTGAGCACTCTCACAGATAATCAAATAAGCTTTATAAATGGGCTTATCAATAATGTGAGTTTATTAAGAATGTATTTGACAAGATAGCTTATAGAAACTTACGAGAGCTTAAACTTATTTATTTTATGTTTAAGCTATAAGTATTGTTTGATAAACAAAAATACAACAGCTTATTAAAAAATAACTTTAAAGATTAAGCTAGTTCAAGTAGCTTCTTAAGACCACTCACAACTAGTATTTTACTCGGGCGTTGCCCAGATAATTAGCTGCTACATATATAGTAGTTTAATGTATACATTTTATTGTGTGATATGTAACAGAAATACTACTTAATAAAAGAAAATTAGAGTACATAAAACTCGAAAGAGTACAAAAAAGGAATAGAAATGTGAATGGATAGAGAGGAGAAAGGAATATAGGGGAAAGACATAATAAAGGGAGGGTATCCTTCACCTTCTTCATGTAGACATGTAGAGTCAAAATATGACACTGACAAAATTATAAACAATATCTGGTACCGTTAAGCTCATTCACGATCTCGTATACATAGTAGTTAAATATCTACAAGTCAGTTTATGTATTAGTTTAATCTAGATGAGCTAAATATCAAGGGTATTTATATAGTCTACCAGCATACGATAAAAGCTTCAACCTCTTTCAGAACAATTATAGCAGATTGCTGATGGGATCTAAATGCACAATGAATAGCCCTCTTCTAGATCTCAGAACTTAACTACATGTGATCAATTGTTTAATCTTAAAAAGTCCTGTCTTTAGGTAATTGATAAATCTTAAATACACACACATGGTAACAAATATTCACTTTTAGGCTCTACATAATAATGAAATCCCATTATTGGACTTTTGAGAGTGGTCATGAGGAGTAAAAAAACACACAGTGCGTACTGTACTTGGTCAAGAATGGACTCATCCATTCTATATTTTTGTAAGTTCACATAAGGATAAGACTGTAGTTACTTGTGCTTCTGTAAGCAAATTACATGAAAAAAAATTACAAATCATGTATCCAACTCTCAGAATCTGAAATGGCTTAAATTAACTCAACTTTCATAAATCAAACTGTAATAATATGGAAATATTTAAAAGAAAGTTGTATAGTTGAAGAACTTCCCATGAAGGGAGTAACATAACCAACATGTCAAGCAAATAACCTCTCACACCATTGTGCAGAAACAGTAGGCGAAACTCCTTTCAAGGTCTTAAGTCTTAACTTCTATAATCAAAGGCAGAAATCCTAACGTGGAAAGTTTACCTGAGAGTAGGGGTGTGTAAAAGACGGTTCGAACCGTGAGAACCGGCAAACCGTACCGAACCGTACCGTCCCGTACCGAACCGCTTCTCTACGGTACGGTTCTCGGTTCTAATATTTGTAGTTTCACGGTTCGCGGTTCGGTTCGGTTCGGGCCGGTTCTACATTTAGGAGTGTGCAAAACACGGTTCGAACCATGAGAACCGACAAATCGTACCAGAACCGTATCGTCCCATACCGAACCGCTTCTCTACGGTACGGTTCTCGGTTCTAATATTTGTAGTTTCACGGTTCGCGGTTCGGTTCGGGCCGGTTCGGGCCGGTTCTAGCACTTTGCACAGGCCTACCTGAGAGTGTTATCATTCTACATCTCATTCTGTGGTGAGATTTCTCTTATAGTTGTGTAGGTCCCTCATCATGTTCCTTCAGACAAATCTTCTTCGAAGCAATAATTTAATTGGTTATACTGTCATGAGCCTTGGAGACCACACCGTACCTTCCTTTACCAATCTTCTCAACCTTCTTATACTGCATAATGGGTTGCAAACATAAAGGGTAAAATTTACCTCAGAACAAATATAGCAAGCATCATTATGCTCAAATGGCTCGACGGGCATAAGAATCAAATAATTTGACGGATGTTTGAGACAATGTATCATTCTGCCCATATATTATTAATTATGTCAATTATTAAAACCATTATGACTAATAAATGTTTAAATGAGCTGAAGCCATTAACCTCCACAATCTCTATATTTTACCACAACCTGTATTCGCCTGTCACCCCGCCCTCTCAACCTACCCATTTTATCACCTCTATTGTATACTGAAAGCAAGTTTCACATAGATTGCAAGTAAAGAAGAGTGCGCACCTCACTTCTTTGCATGACTATGCAAAACCTTGATTCCCTGTATCACAATCAGTACTACAATAATAGCATTTGTTGTTTCATTACATGCGCAATATATAAAAAAATTCCCCCCGGCCAAATTCATAACTAAATACCACAAGGCACCCCTGTATTATATACTTAGTCAGAAAGTGTTTTGTGTATAATTGATCTTTCATATCATATAACAAACTGGACCAGAAATTAAGAAACCAAGTTAACAAAAATAATAATTACCTGTTAGAAATCCAGGACACCTCAAAGGCTCAAACAGTAGGTCTCTAATCTAAATGATGCTTCAACTGAAGTGCTTTTCATTCATATGTTTCCACAAAACGCAGAGAGATACCTAACCCTTTACTGCACATAGTGCCTCCATAGCAACTTGTCCTGTGTATATACTGGCAAAGACGCGAAGAAATAGAGTCATCAATCATCATCCCACTCGAAGAAATAGAGTCGACATCAACACTTAGATATTTGACTGCAATAGTGAAAACGCTTCTAAATGAAAAAAAAATACAATAAAAGCACCTGAATTTTGATGACAAATGGTAGAGATACATCCATAAATACACAAACTTGCAGATCAGTTAAAACCTCTTAATCATAATGCTCTTTACTCCACAATATCTCAGTCCGATTCAGACAGGTTTCAATCCATATGGTGACAATCTTAACACTTCAAGCTGAAAATGGAAGTAAGAAATCACATTTCAACTACATAAAATTATTGTAGTAGTTCCAAATTTAAAAATGACAACACCTCATCACTGGAGCCAAAACGATTTCTCAACGTGCAAAGACAATGAGATGAGGACTTCTCACCGTAGATAATCACGTGATAGTATATAAACAAAACAACCAACTGCTGGAAAATCGTTGACAGAGCCTCCCAAAATCAACTGCCTGGAAAAAACCGTATACAAAAATAACCGAAACTGTAACACCCCTAAATTCACGGTTCGACGGAAGCAAGTTTTGGGGTGCTACTAACCGAATATCACAAACATAAGATAATATAGCAATAGACCTCTAAATGAGACGTTGTAAAACGGTTTCATTTCCATATGATTTAAATGTTTGAAAACTTAATGTTTTCGTATACAAAATGTAGTTATCTAGAGTCCGCGCGTATAGCGGGAGATTCTATTACATAATCAAAATATACAAAAGATAATGCTAAGAATCTCCGT
This sequence comes from Helichrysum umbraculigerum, assembly GCA_949592205.1. NCBI lineage: Eukaryota > Viridiplantae > Streptophyta > Magnoliopsida > Asterales > Asteraceae > Helichrysum > Helichrysum umbraculigerum. Next base: position 123,678,941 of record CATIUR010000001.1, on the reverse strand, counting down.
TAATGCAGTTGTGTTGAAATCATGCGACTCTAGCTATGTCCGGGAGTAATCCTACTCCGTAAGTGTACCTGAGAATACATGCTAAAAGGGTCCACACAAATGTTGGTGAATCTCACAGGTTTGTAAGTAATGTCAGTTTTTGAACACAAGATTTCATCAGTGAACACAAGATTTCATCAGTAGTGCCCGTAGGCGTAAATCAAGTATTTGCAATCCTGCAAATGTAAAATAAGTAAGTTATACCGTTGCCACGAGGCTCATAATCGAAGCTTAACCCGTAAGTAATAAGTTGCTCCCGTGACATGCTCGTAACTGAGCAAGCATAAGTAACGAATAATAGTCGCACGTTTATACAGTACGGTTCGTGGTAGCGCTACTACCCCGGGCGGGGAGGGTCATTTCCCTAATGGATCCATTAACTAGTGTTCGCGCTTAAGTCCATAACTAACGATATATGATGGAGAGACTTCAGTAGAAAGTAAGTAACTCATGCAATCCCATATAGTAAAATGAATAGTTCGTACTTGTGTTCAAGAAAAGTAAGCAATGTATCTCACCCCTTATGTAAAACAGTAAAAGTGGGGCTGTAAGACTCACCTGAGTCTTGAAGCGTTAAATCAATAAGCGTGAGTTGATTAGCCGATTAATGATTGTCCGAAGACTCGTAACCTGAGGGTGTCCACGACATGCGATGGTTATAAACATGATTGGGTATCTCAAAAGATCACCCTTGTAGTTGTTCGTTCAACTAGAATGTCCAAATTACTACGATTTGGTTGTTTGATTCGAGTTTTGAAAACGTGTACGGCCCGTAGGTGACGGTTTGGAATAGTAATCTCAAAGTATTATTACATGTTTCTTTGTATTGTATAAGTTTTTGTAAGTGTTCGACGCTTAGATGGAAAAGTGATTACAACTTTTAATGACGGGTGTCCGAGGGCAGCGCCCCTGGTAAGCGGGGTTCCAGGGGTGGCAACCCCTAGCGGGGTCCAAGGGGTTGGCCCCTGGTTGGGGTCGAGATGCCGAGTCAGCTCGAAAATTTTTTATTTCTACTATATTGCTTTGGTGAAAAACGCATCTAGGATTTGAATTTGGGTATAATCAAGTGATAAATTTCAGGTCTCGACACTTGGTAAAAATCTGGGTTTTCAAAGTTCTGTTATCTGCGACATTAGGTGTAGTGTCGCAGGCCGTGACTGCGACATTAAACATGGCGTCGCTAAGTGCGACGTTCGCAATTTAATGCGACATTATGTGCTATGTCGCTAGGTGCAACGTTGTTGGTTATTGCGACGTAGGGGTCGGTGTCGCTATGTGCGACTTTATCAACTAAAGGCGACGTTGAGGCTGATGTTGCACCATGCGACATCGTGAGAGGTTTTGCAACATTGTAAATGATGTCGCAATGTCGCTGGGACAAATGCGACATTATGGTCTGATGGCCGGAATTTGTGTCGAAAATGAGTTTTCCGGTTTCCGTTTGGTGCGATTATTTTACCCAACCCATAAATGGACATTATAAGTTGATACAAACCGCAAGCAAGTAAAAACAAGTGAAATCGAAGAGTTTCGGAATTTGTCAGAAACTTACAAAGTTAACGCCGAGAGATTTCGAAAAGATGAAAGTGTAGATCGTGACGCGGTGGTTCTTTTTCCCTAAATGAGCTTTGCGATTTGGTGGCGTTTAGTGGTGTTATTTTGGTGATTTGTGATGGTGGTGGTGTTGGTGGATTAGAGAGAAAAAGAAAGAGAAAAGAGAAGAGAGAAAGTGAGAAGGTGAAGAATGAGGAAGAAAAGGTGGGAAGGTGGGGTTTTGATGAAAGCCCCACTTTCTCTGCTCCCGCAATCGTGCCCCGTGCGGTATTCGTTTTCCCGATCGTTTAAACGTTTAATTAATATTAATTACTTTTAAATATACGTTTTAAAATACGGATAATTATTCGGTATTTTTATCGAAGTATTTCATAAAATACTTTTATAATTTGAGTTATAAAATATAGCTTAAATTTGTTTCGAGTGGTTGCGCGTTTAATATATCAATCGTGTTAATGCTTTTTGTACGATACGAATTTGGTTTGTAACATTATCAAAATAATATTTTGAGTATAATAGTGTTATTAAATAATATTATATTATTTAATAAAATTGTTCACCAACGTCCGTAATACTTGAACCGAATTACATTCGATTTATGGTTTCGTACAATTTAATCCAACCGTATAATTGTATATATTCAACAATATATATTACTTGATACATTAATTAGCCTAACACAGAACTAATTACATGTATGAACAAATGATTAGGCACTAATCTCTAGTCCTAATTTGGCGGGTGTTACAGAAACCCCTCTTTATTAGAGGGCTGAGATCGAGAGTCCAAGCAATCCAACAGAAGAGAATGCAAGTCAAGGCCAAAATGAAACTGCCAGGGCTGTTACAGTCCCTGGTGGCCATATATATATAGGTATAATAAATAAAAATCAATAAATCTTACTATTGATTAACCAACCCACTCTTAGTGTATGTACAAGGACTGATCACTAATGGTTAGTTCGTCAAGTAAAATGACGTGAATGTGGGAACATGTAGATAGTGGTTGTTGCACTCCTAAAGACTTGGTCATGCACATATCATAAAAATAGTGTTGGTCTCAATGACCTGAACCTTTCTACAGAAAATCATGTTGAATAATAACCATAAGTGTATTCCAACTTCTGTAATCATTTTGCATATGTAAAAGTTTGAATCATATGTCTTTACAGGTGAAAAAGGGTTGCATAGGACTTAATTGACCGGATCATGACAGATATGCATATGTAATACTATAAGAAAGTTGTGGCTAAGAAACATGATCATGATATAATTGTTAGAATTAGTTCATAATAAAATTTCATTATGCAATTGGTGGTCATTAAAGAAGGGTCACAAATTTGTCAAGAGTAGACGAAAGGTAACAACTAAATAAATCAAGGAACAATAGGTTCTCTTCAAAGTTTTGGAAGTGCTCACCTGCTATCCACCACTCCATAGGCATTTAGTGACCTTCAGTCGTCCTCCTTTTCCGAGTTCACATACTACAGCCTGTAGAACACAAAAGATGTAACAAAGATTAGAATAAACTAAGGCAGATCAGGACAGTAGGTCTAGAGGTGCAAGATGGGCGCGCTGGGTAACCGGGAGTCACTGGTTCGGATAAAAGGTAAAAAAAAAAAATGATGTTATGATACATGTAGGATTTGACTGACCTGAAACAATTCTTGTCAACAACTTGGAATTTTTTCTATACATTATAAGAGTGAAATATGATTGTGAGTAGAAAAATGTTTCACTACTAATCTAACTTATTTAATAAAAAGATTTATGGGTTCAACTTTGATTAATAATCAATAGCACAACCCTATTAGAATGTACTCCGTTTTTCAAAATATGACATATTCTAATAAATCCATATATGTATATTTGTATTTAACTTTTATCTTCCAATTTTGACGAAATAAAATAGATAATGATTACCGTATATGTATTCACCATTTAATCATCACATTTAGTACTTAATTACTTATCCTTCTCTCTGCATCAATGTGTAGGCATGTTTGGCACCATAAGGACTGGAATTGTAGACTTCCCTTAAATAGTATGATGTTAATGGAAAGATATCCAGTATACAAATATGCATTTCCACAAACAGTTGGTGTGCAAGGAAACATTTGACCATAAATAAGTAAAAGATTGGACCTGATGATGACAAAGCTTGCATATTTTATTGATTGTTTCTTTCTTACAGAACCCACTGTCGAGTATGATATCAGAGAGTTGATGTTGCTCTTCTTTGAAGCTTTTCATCAAACACCTGATGCGCAAAGTCAAGCAAGTCACTATGACATCCAGCAATTTCAAGAAGTTAGAAACCTAGAGAGAATACAACGTATTCGCAATATACAACACGTTCGAGTGGTACTCGCAAAAGGCTGTAGTAGAACAACAATTGAACCATTTAAAGTTGAACAGTCAAATTCGGTAAATTAAGTTTGAAGGCAAATGAAACATTTGATAATTATGATAAACTACAAATCTTGGGATAAAAAAAAGCGCCCAAAAAAGGGGCAATTTACTTTGATCGATCTTTATCAAATTGTAGTCAATTTTAGGGCAGGATCATGAATCAGGCATTGTTTGGGTTAGAAGGAACTGAAATGGTGGAATAGAGAGGAGCGTGAAATTCATAATACGGCTTCTGAAGTAGCGGAAGTTATGAACGTGGGGGACGGTTTTGGGAGACGGTTATGGCGCAAAATAACGGAAACGATGGAATAAAGGGCGGCTTGGATTTAAAGTCAATGATATTCAAGGGTCTAAAATTGAAGTCAATGGAAAAATCAACTGCCCATTCAGTTACACTACCCCTGAGCCATAGATATGGACAATTAGTGACTGAAACTGACTAATCAGTTTGTGTCATCTCATTGCTATACCAGCACTTCCCCAAACTGACTAAACACTGGCAACCCTTATTGGTCACTTCAATTTTCTGAGCCGAATATTTATCACTACATATTTATTTATGAGCCGAACATTTATTTGGTCACTTCAAATAAGCTATGTTTAAGAGTTAGATTAACGTATAAAAATGTGGTATATCAAGTTGGTTAAGAGAAATTATATTCAAGGTTGAGTGGTTATTATTAAAATATAAGCATTTAATGCATGTTTTAATTTCTTATTCATAATACTTACAGTTACGTATTTTTCCATAAATTAATTAGCCAAAGTAGCTAGTGGTATGACTTTAGGATAAGTACTGATCTGTTTGTCATTTGACTCTACGCGGGTAATCTGTCACCTGATCGACTTTATCTAATTTCTTATTCATAACCCTTGCAGCTACGTATTTTTTCCATAAATTAAATTAGCCAAAGTAGCTAGTAGTATGACTTTAGGATAAGTACTGATCTTGTTTGTCATTTGACTCTACGCGAGTAATCCGTCACCTGGTCGACTTTATCCGTTTATCGCGATTGAACTCCCAAAAAGCCTCATCATTTTAAATTTATTCAATTATTTATATTTATATTATATATATTATCGTCTAACGTCGACTGGTTGAGTCATGCAGTCAGGTTTCGCATTAATCCATCCATCCTTTTACTAAGGGCAACTCCAACAAAGGCTTTTTACAAAGCTTTTTTAGAGAAAAAAGCTTTTGAAAAGCTTTTTTATCATTGGAGTGCAAAGCTTTTCTTTCCATAGCTTGAGAAATATCAAGTCTTTCATCAAAAGCTTTTTAGACATTGTGTGTGTGTAGAATTTAAAAACAAAAGCTTTAAAAAAGCTTTTAACATTGGACAGAAAGCTTTTCATAAAAGCTTTTTACATGATTGATGAAGTGACATCAAAAAAAGCTTTTAAAAGCTTTTTGTTGATGTGGATGCTCTTACAATAAACACCACACTCTTCTACTTCTCTCCCTTTACGTTTCTCTCCAGCCCACTGCCCTCACTATTATTTCAACATATAATAACTATCTTAATATCATCGTAATAAATCGATAATAATATCAGCAAAACGGTTTGATAATAGGAGAAACATGAATAGTCTCGTGCGAAGAGCTACATCACAGGTCAGTACGATAATCCGCGTTTTTGAATTAGAACTAATTGATGATTAATGACTTGTTTAACTTAATGTTCCTCCTCTTATTATCAACATTTCGATCGCTTGCTAGATTTATATTGTGTATATTACTTCGAGTTATGCTCATCCTGTTAATTAAAATGTTGATTTTTACACGGATCCTGTTTATACGGTGATTGTGGTCCATAGACTTTATACACAACTTTAATTCAACTGTTGCACACGTGCTAAATAAATATGACCAAAATTTGCTTTTGTTCTAGTGATAGGTAGGTCGTCCGTTAACCAGAAGGATGTGAGTTTTAATAATGTTTAGAAAAATTAAAGTATAGATAAATAATGCTTGTTAAAAGCTGTGCGTTAGTGTCTTTACAAGCTTAAGTTAAAAGGTGTTAGGAATTTTTAGTACAAGATTCATATTTAATTGGAGCATATTAACTTTTCTTCTTCTTTTATCTGCTGAATTGTTGTCGTTTTTACATTAAGTAGTTTTTACTTCTAATTGAACACATGCAACTTTATCTAGATATTATTATCATTTCTCTATATTTTTTGGTAAAAGGTGAAATGTGAACTCAAGGATATGCTTTTCATGATGAAAAATGGAATTATCATGTACATCATATCAATAATATCGATTGAGACTTATGATCTTGGTACAATTTGTTACATAGATGGTCAATTTGCCTACTATAACTATCAGGAAGTTTTTTCTTATGTGATTGAATGGCATTCAAACTATAGTCAAGATTGGGGGTGGGAAAGCTGTTTATAAAGATCAAATACCTGCTACTTAGAATGAGTGATAAATAGTAAATGTTAAAACTTGCAGAATTGTGTACTTTGTAGTTCTATCTGTATACTAGTCAATTATATGCTGTATGCGCAGTATTTAAGAAAATTTACACAACAGACGCATATTGTCAAACATGTATGTTTTCGCATTAAGTTTTAGTCCAGAAGGTTTCATCATCCACTGTGATGACACATAAGAGTTTTTCATTGATGTATATATAGCTTGACAACTTCAACTCTAATGTCTTGAGAACATGTGTAATATCCAGATCGGTTCATACACAAGAAATGTTGGAGGTTCTAGAATGTCCATGGCAAGGTCGACTAGTACAGAGGCAGTAAAAAATGATGATTCGGCAGTTGATCGTAATGGGTATGTTATATTAATACATCTTTGTTGCTATGACTCACTTGATTGGATTTTCTTCTTTATTTTCGAGAATAATTCATACTATTTTGTACCCGTATTTTCTGATTTCTTCATGAAGTAGTTCCCAAATTGACTCCTGCCACTAAAGTTCTGTGGACTCTGTAAATAAAAAAGTATAGTTTGATTTCATGAGGTTAAATGGACAGCATATCATTACAATTTCAGATTTAAGGGGCATGGCATGTTGGCTCCTTTCACTGCTGGGTGGCAGTCTAGTGATTTACATCCGTTGGTAATAGAGAAGTCTCAGGTAAATACAATATATTTAAATACTAATGTATATCGAAAATTTGGATAGAAAATTGTTGAACATGTAATCAAAGCTGTTTATTACATAATGCTAATCCTTTTTTCCCCTTCTATATTTGTGTCTAATTCTGATAGGGTTCATATGTCTATGATACCAATGGGAAGAAGTATCTTGATTCTCTTGCTGGTCTATGGTGTACAGCTTTAGGTAGTCTTCTATTTTCAATAATGCAATTCTGATAATATAATCATTTTCTAATGTTAAATAAATCCATAACTTGTAAGTTCATTGTGTTTGCTATGATGCAGTTTTCGTAATATACATATATATATATATATATATATATATATATATATATATATATATATATATGTATGTATGTATATGTGTGTGTGTGTGTGTGTGTGTGTAGTTATATTTTAATGCATCTTAATTTCAGGGGGGAGTGAACCGCGTCTTGTTGCTGCTGCAACCAAACAGCTAAATACTTTACCCTTCTACCACTCCTTTTGGAACCGTACCACAAAACCCTCTCTGGTATTAACAAATAATTTATGGAAACATATATATTAGAATCTATTCATGTGACTGTTAAAACTTATTTCTTTTCTTTGTTATATATAGGATCTCGCAAAAGAACTTCTTAAAATGTTTACAGCTAGTAAAATGGAGAAAGTGTTTTTCACTAACAGTGGCTCAGAGGCTAATGACACTCAGGTTTGTTTATTTCTATTTCTATAGACATCAGTAATTTTCAACTGATCTTTTAATCTGTATAACTCTTTTTTTTTTTTTTTTATTCTATCCTGCAGGTGAAATTGGTATGGTATTATAACAATGCACTTGGAAGGCCAGAAAAAAAGAAGTTCATTGCTAGATCTAAATCGTAATTTTTTAATCTCAAGTCATGATGCTTGTATCGTTTCCATTGCATGCAATTCAAAAGGCTTTTACTACTACATTATTCTAATTGAGTCTTATATATTCTACAGATACCACGGGTCAACTCTCATATCAGCTAGTCTTTCCGGGTATAATCTTCAAAAAATCTCTATTGTCTACTAACAAGTGTTCCATTTTTTTTATTGTTCTTCACATGTATGACTTTTATCCAGCCTTCCAGCATTGCATCAGAAGTTTGATCTGCCTACTCCATTTGTATTGCATACCGATTGTCCCCATTATTGGCGGTTTCATCTTCCAGGTTTGCTTATTAATTTGTTCATTTTCATCTGTTATCAACAATTTAAATAAAAAATTTCTTCGTGTAAATTTTGTGGCAGGTGAAACCGAGGATCAGTTTTCAACCAGGCTAGCAATCAATTTGGAAAACCTGATCATCAAGGAGGGACCAGAGACGGTATTATATAAAGATAAATATAGTACTTAAAGATTGTAGTGGTTGTTGTGGATGACAGTTCATGTTCGTCGATGTCAGATTGCTGCATTTATTGCTGAACCAGTAATGGGAGCTGGAGGTGTGATACCGCCACCCACAGGCTATTTTGAGAAGGTTGTTTTAATCATAAGAGTATTAAATTATGCTTTAGTTTTATGTAAGAGTTTTTTTGGATATTATGCTTCCTGTTTCTATCCAAATGGTAAGAAGTTAATAATATCTGGTCTCTTTAACCCTTATGCAGATCCAGGCTGTTGTTAAAAAATACGATATTTTATTCATTGCAGATGAGGTACTACTGTATCATCACTTTGTTGAGAATTGACATCTTGTATATGCGATGTATTTTCAAAATAACTTTCACGCTTTTATAGGTAATATGTGCGTTTGGGAGGCTTGGAAGTATGTTTGGATGCGATAAGTATAATATTAAGCCTGATCTTGTCTCCATAGCCAAGGTAGATTCGTCAAACACTCACCATAGCCTGCTCTTGGCATACTAATTATAATTAAATATATATATTTTTTTTTTGAAAAAAAGCGTGTCTCTTTAAGCGGGCTAAACTGTTTTAGTATGTTAACCAACCGGACCATTTTGCCACCTCTAATTTTGTTAATAGAATATGGACGTTCAGAAAGATAAAACTATAAGTTTATTAAAAATTTAATCCGAGGTTTCAGGCCCTTTCTTCCGCGTATATGCCCATTGGAGCTGTTCTTGTTAGCCCTGAAGTTGCAGATGTCATTTCTTCTCAGAGCAATAAACTAGGTAAACACACAAAAGTTGGTCTGATTTATTTGGTGGTTGCCATCAGGGTCTGAAGTTATATATGCCGAAAATTATATTTGATAGGTGCACTTAGTCATGGATTTACCTATTCTGGACATCCTGTATCGTGTGCTGTTGCATTGGAAGCACTCAAAATTTACCAGTAAGTGCTTTTATTAATTCTTTGCTTCTAATTATCAAGATTTGTGCATTGCAAAACTTACTTTTCAAGCTACTGTACAACGATTGAAAGGATGAATCTACTATCTATACCCCTAAGTGAATATGAGAAGGGAAAAAAAGATATGGGGTCAAGTCTTGTTGCCCGAATCCATTTTTCCCCCAATTTTCTTCGGTTTTAGTATTTAGTTAAATTATGATCACAAAAACAACAGTATTACAACAATAGTATAATTCTTAGAACTATACAATTTAGGATGTTGTATGCTTAAAAATTACACTTGCGGTAGCTTTCAATGCGCTTGACTCGTTCTTTTTTTTAGCTATTTTTTCATTTAACCCATTTGACCCGTAATAGTAATAACGTACCCCAAGCGAACGCAGTCATAGGTAACCGGGTTAATAACTATCATCTTATTAACTTCTAGAAGTTATGTGATGGGCCTAAACTTGTAAGCCATTCTTTGTATTTCCAGGGAGAGAAACATTGTTGAACAAGTAAATAAGGTGGCCCCAAAGTTTCAAGACGGTTTAAAAGCCTTTTCATCAAGTCCTATAATTGGAGAGGTACTTCATATAACCATTAAGTGATTTTTTTGGTCTTCAACACATGTACTTACCAGATATTTATTAATTATGTAGATACGCGGAACAGGCTTAATTTTAGCTACAGAATTTGCTGATAACAAGTCACGTGACACCCCCTTTCCTCCTGAATGGGGTAAGAGTTCTTCATTTATATATTTAATGTTCATTTTTTTCTTGGATAATCATTAATTAAACTCTTAAAAAGTGGAGTATTCAATTTTAATATTATTCAAATTTAGGGATAGGCGCATATTTTGGAGCACAATGCGAGAAAAACGGGATGTTGGTGCGGGTTTCTGGTGACAACATAATGATGTCTCCACCCTTTATAATTACACCTGATGAAGTTGACGAGGTGTGTTTCCATATATATACTACTGGTACTATATACAATTTTGCATAGCGTTATAAAATGCTCGATTGTTGATTGTTGTTGCAGTTGATAAGCATCTATGAGAAAGCACTGAAGGCAACTGAAATGAGGGTGGATGAATTTAAATTTCAGCATTAAGTAGCAGTTGACAATACTCAAGGGTAACTATTGCAATATTCCGATGCTTAATGCCATACGTATGCTAATATCCTGAAATTTACCCTTCTAGGAGAGTTGAAAATAAGCTTTCGTCCAGAGATTTTAACTGTTGATTGTTCCTCCAAAATGGTGTCTTATAGGAAGTTATTCAAGCCATCATGGAAAAGACTTGAATGAAGACGAGCTGATCTCAAAGCAGTTGAATATACTTTATCCTCGTGGTTCGGGTACAGGTTTGATTGTAACTGTAAACTGTCTTTTGTTCATTCCTACTCTTAAACAGTTAAACCAAACGCATATGCTGTAAAACCGTATTGACCAGTTGAGTTGACACTTTGGTATGTTTCATTTCTTTTTTCTTTTTTTACTATAAATAAATAAATGATTCTTGTACAAGTTAACTGAATTTCTAGAGTTCATTAAACAAAATTTTGCGTAGTTCATCATGAAATGCTTGATCTCTAGAAACGGATAAGACTTCTGTAATTCAAGTTGAGTGACCAAGTTTTATAGACGATTACCGATTATATAAACATGTACATTTTGGGGTGTTTGGATATGCGTTTTGAAATTGGTTATGCATTGTCTGATTTTTAGATATATAGAAGATTATTTGTAAATAAAATGGGTAGCATGAGATGGCGCTTGAAGCCTTGGATGTTTTCAACTTTTCATAAACATAAATTCTACTCTAGTTAGGGTGTTAATTTTTGTTACTACCAAACCTTGTATTTGTGCAATGCCTCAGTGGCGGTAATAGGTGATAGTGGTGCTATAATAGAAGGAAAGAGAAAATGAAAGTTTTATGTGCATTTTGAAGGTGTGTAGTATGTGTTCTGTCTAACAGGTTAGTTTATAGTCGAGAGATGTATTCTATTTTGGCTATAGGATCCGAAACGTTGGGTGTAATTGTTATGTTTGAGTAATAAAATGATGAGAATGAAACGAAAGGAAACATTGATCCAGGTAGGATTCGGATTGTTGAAGGATGGGCGAGAGGCAAATGGGGCAAGTATCCGATATGGACCTATACCGTTGCTGTTGCTGCTGCTGCCCCTCTCTTCTTTTGGCTCCATTTTTTTGGGTGTTTGGAAAGTAAAGGTGATTTTTAACTTTGACATAAAAGAATTAACCAAACATCATGTCGGGGAGTATGTTAACAAATAAATTAGAAAATTGAAGCATATTATAGGTTTATCAAAAATAAACAAATAAGCTTCATAAAATGGGTTTACCAAAGCATACGAAGAAGAGCTTATTAAGGGCATGTTCGACGATGTAACTTTATAGAAGCTTACGAGAGCTTAGATATATATATATATATATATATATATTTTTGAAGCTTATTTTGTAACACCCGGTTTCTGGGCCTGAAAATAAATTGTATTTTATTAAGTTTCAAATGGTTTATTTGAAAATAAACAAGTAAAAGAGTCTCAGGTTTATTAGTGACTAGTAAAATGTTTCTTGTTTTAAAAAGTTGAATTTGACGGTAAAATAAAATATTTTTATTTCGCGGGTATTTTCCGGTTCCAGACAATAGGCTTGAAGCGGGTATAATATTACATAATTAAAAGATGGGGCGATGGGGATATACCGACTCATTTCCACCAAACTTATCCTAATTTCTCATTTCATTTTAAACTCTCTCAAATCCTTACAAAGAAATCAAAAGAACTAATCAAATAACTTGTTAATGGATTCAAGCTCTTAGAATCAGATTCACCATCATCATCTCTTTGTTTTCTACATTGAAATTGTAAGTGTTCTTAAAGTTTTGTGATTAATCGAATAAATTAGGTTATTAAGTGATTGTAAGAAATTGAAGCTAGAACTTGGTTATAACATGATTGTAGGATGATATTATGATAGATAATTGCAGATTACATGATGAATATATGATAATTTGTGATTGATGATAGTGTTCTTCAAGTTGCAAGTTAGGGTTGGGTGTTCATGAAATTTGATGATGATGTATTTTAGAAATAGATGTTAGAGACTTTGTTGTTGTTATATAGTGTTTACAATTGAAGATTTTAGTTATTTACACCTGAAATTCGTGGATATAAACAGAGATTTTGTGATATTTGGTTATATCTTCGGAGCTGAGTTTGTAACAGGTCGTAGGTTTCTGGGTCTGTACTGATTAGCCGATCGGCTATGCTAAAGCCGATCTGTTATGTATGAAGCCGAACGGCTATGATAGAGCAAAATCAACACAGCAGTTCAACTTTGGAACGATTTGTACCATTTTAACTAGAGTAGCCGATCGGCTAAGTAGGAACCGATCGGCTATGGGCCCCAAACAGGAATAATTAGTTAGTTGATGTTCTTTAATGAAATATGATTATAAGTTTAGTAAAGGTTAATTATTTGGAACAAGATACTAAATTGTTATTGTTTATGTTTTCAGATAAGCAGAAGGAAACTCGGTAATATAAGACCACCGAGTTGAAGTACGGAGATCAGTGAGTGGTTACTGTAATCCTCAGTTCAACCCAGTTGTAACGGGTTCTGTTACAACGGGTAAACCAGGATAGTTTAAGTTGTAGTTATTGCCATGTTAATTTCAGTTATTCGGTTATTGATTATATTGATTGAGTTTGATTGATCCAGTTGTTCAGTTGATATTCCATAACTGCATATGATATGCCTTTATGTGACAAGTTGTTGAGATGATTCGGAAGAAGGTCAACGATGGTTGGGCTTGATTACTACTGTGTAGTTGTCTGGGTTTCTCTGATACACATAGTTGAGGACCAACCTATGTCAGTGAAGGTAGTAGTTAAGCTATCGGTAGATCACTGAGAATAGCATACAGTGGTCGTGGTGACTGTGATAGTATACCAGGAACCGCCGATCCTTCTGTACTTATGTGCTTATGTGTTTAAGTTTATTTTGTTGTAAGACTTGTTATGAATGGATTGAACCGTCGGTTACGGTTCCATTCACTTAGCGTAAGCTAATCCCTCGTTGTTAAATGTTTTGCAGATTTTGGTTAGTTGAAGTAGATAGTGATATAATGGTTGACTGGATGTTTGACTAGATCATCGCGCGCTCTGACTTTTGTTAAGATTATGTTTTGAATACTTTTCATAACACCCGGTCGTTGGTTTGAGTTTTTGTAATTATATAAGTTAGTAGAAGTTTCTTTTGGCACGTTTTGTAAATATCGAATATATATGTTTTGGGACACGCTTCTAATGTATATAATATAATATGTTTGCATTTAAAGAATGGGGTGTTATAAGTTGGTATCAGAGCATAGGTTTGGGTGAATTGGGCATTTGTAAATGTTCAATCCCAAATCTAGTTGGTGTTAGTCAAACATTCCGGTAAGTGGGATTAGCTATTGAACGGGGGGTTGATTGGTTAGTATAGTAAGTACTAAAGATTAACAAGTTGTGAGTTATTGTTGTGAGTACAGGAATGGCAGATAACGAGAACCCGACTCCCAATAATGCATCTAGAAATGAGAATCCAGTAGTTCAACCGGTAGTTCAAGAAGGTAATCATGGGCAGGCTGGTACTTCAAATGTTAATCAGGAAGAATCTAATCAAGATGATTATCAGTTATAGTTAGAGGATGAGGTGTTAAGGTTAAGGAAAGTAGAACAGTTGTATTTGCAAGAGCAACAGGCTAGATCGGCTCAGCAATGGGATTTTGGTTATCAGTTTCCTTCACCACAGCAACAGAAAAGATCGTGTTCTTTTAAGACGTTCAAGTCTAGTGGTCCAAAGGAATTTGAGGGAAGTAATGATCCTGCGGTGACTTTAAATTGGTTAAGGGATACGGAACGAAAGTTTGAAGTGTGTCAGTGTGAGGAGGAATTAAAAGTTGGATATGCTGTGCAATTATTGAAAGGACAGGCTATGAATTGGTGGGATTCCATAACTGCACATTTAACATCTGAGCAGAGATCATCTATCCATTAGGCAGATTTCCATACTGAGATTTGCAAGCAATTTTGTTCTGAGTTTGATATGATTAGGATTAGGCAGGAGTTTATGGATTTAAAGTTGACTGAACAGATGTCGATTGATGACCTTATTACCCAGTTCACTGAGAAGTTACGTTTTGTTCAACAATAGGTCCCAGATGATAGGATGAGGATTAATCATTTTGTAGGGACTTTACCACCAAACTATCGGACGTCTGTGAGATTGGCTAATACTTTGACTTAGGTGTTTACTTTAGCTCGGTCAGTCGATAGTGATATTAGGGCTACAGATAAGTTGAGTAAGGAAAAGACTTCTTCACAGGTTAAGAGTAGTTCTTCGGGGAACAAAGGACAGAATAGGAGATTAGTTTTTAGTGATGATTCGGTGGGTAGTAATCCGTGGTGTGCTAGTTGTAAGTCAAAGCATTCTGGGCCTTGCACTTCTGAGACAGCAAGGTATGTAAAGTGTGGTCAGTTTGGTCACAATATTCGAGATTGTACTTTTCCTCAGTTTGTTTGCTGGAATTGTAAGAAGGAGGGGCATAGATCAGGAAGCTGTCCGGAGAAGCTTAGAATGGGATCTGGATTAGAAAGGGATTCAGCTTCGGGTTCTGCGTCATCTGTTGGACAAAAGAGGAAGATACCGCAAGCAACTGGTAGAGCATTTCAGATGACTGTAGGAGAAATGCTTGGACTGAATGATGACACGGCAGGTATACTTTGAGTTAACTTGGTTTTAGTATATGTTTTATATATGAATGAGATATAGATTTGCTTATTGAGTAGGCATGGGTAGATTTCGGGGATGAAATCTTTTAAGGGGGGAAGATTTGTAACACCCGGTTTCTTGGCCTGAAAATAAATTGTATTTTATTAAGTTTCAAATGATTTATTTGAAAATAAACAAGTAAAAGAGTCTCAGGTTTATTAGTGACTAGTAAAATGTTTCTTGTTTTAAAAAGTTGAATTTGACGGTAAAATAAAACATTTTTATTTCGCTGGTATTTTCTGGTTCCAGACAATAGGCTTGAAGCGGGTATAATATTACATAATTAAAAGATGGTTGGGCTTGATTTCGTCTGTGTAGTTGTCTGGGTTTCTCTGATACACATAGTTGAGGACCAACCTATGTCAGTGAAGGTAGTAGTTAAGCTATCGGTAGATCACTGAGAATAGCATACAGTGGTCGTGGTGACTGTGATAGTATACCAGGAACCGCTGATCCTTCTGTACTTATGTGCTTATGTGTTTAAGTTTATTTTATTGTAAGACTTGTTATGAATGGATTGAACCGTCGGTTACTGTTCCATTCACTTAGCGTAAGCTAATCCCTCGTTGTTAAATGTTTTGCAGATTTTGGTTAGTTGAAGTAGATCGTGATATAATGGTTGACTGGATGTTTGACTAGATCATCGCGCGCTCTGACTTTTGTTAAGATTATGTTTTGAATACTTTTCATAACACCCGGTCGTTGATTTGAGTTTTTGTAATTATATAAGTTAGTAGAAGTTTCTTTTGGCACGTTTTGTAAATATCGAATATATATGTTTTGGGACACGCTTCTAATGTACTCCCTCCTTCCCACCCCAAGTGTCCACTTTGATTTTGCACACAGTTTTAGGATTCTCCACTAACTACACTTTTCACCAATCAAATAACATATCTACCCACTAAAGTCTCTTTCGATTGGTTGAAACATGAATGTGGACACTTATTTGGGACAACCCAAAATAGTAAGGTGGACACTTGGAGTGGGACGGAGGGAGTATATAATATAATATATTTGCATTTAAAGAATGGGGTGTTATAAGTTGGTATCAGAGCATAGGTTTGGGTGAATTGGGCATTTGTAAATGTTCAATCCCAAATCTAGTTGGTGTTAGTCAAACATTCCGGTAAGTGGGATTAGCTATTGAACGGGGGGGTTGAACGGTAAGTGGTCTG
This sequence comes from Helichrysum umbraculigerum, assembly GCA_949592205.1. Lineage (NCBI taxonomy): Eukaryota > Viridiplantae > Streptophyta > Magnoliopsida > Asterales > Asteraceae > Helichrysum > Helichrysum umbraculigerum. Next base: position 123,662,480 of record CATIUR010000001.1, on the reverse strand, counting down.
GTTTTTGCTGGGTTGAACGTAAGCTTTTGACTAACAAATAATTATGATTTCTCGTTTTCACAAAGCAAACCACCCAATTTGACCGATTTGGTTTGGCGGTTTGGTAATGTGAACCAATTTATTTATTTATCTATCTATTTATAACAAAATATATGTTACTTAACATTTAAGTTACCTAATATGAGTATTTAATCTATATCTTACAACTTTTAAAAGATATAAATATTTAATCTAATATTGGTAAAATAATTTTTAACAATAATTAATAAAAAATAAATTTATTAACAATGTTACATGATTGGAAGTTTGTGTTCACCATATTTAGGTTGCGTTTGATGGGACCAAATGATTTAGTGATGAATGGTTCAAAGTCTAAATGAATTTAGTTCTGAACGATATAAATCGTTTGATAGCTATTCTGAATGAACATTCTGAATGATATAGTGTAGTATATTAGCAATCTATATATTTATAACCAACTATATGTTACTTAACATTCAAGTTACCTAATATGAGTATTTAATCTACTCCGTATATCTTACAACTTTTATAAGATATACATATTTAATCTAATATTGGTAAAATAATGTTTAACAATAATTAATAAAAAATAACTTTATTAACAATGTTACATGATCAGAATTTGCGTTCACCATATTTAGGTTGCGTTTGATAGGACAAAATGATTTAGTGATGAATGATGAATGGTTTAAAGTCTAAATGAATTGAGTTCTTAACGATATAAACCTTTTGATAGTTATTCTGAATGAACATTCTGAATGATATAGCGTAGCATATTAGCAAAGTGTATAAGAAAAAACACGTTGAAAACAATTTGAGAAGTGTTATAATATAAATCTAACAATCTAAACAAAACATGTAAAATTCGACATAATATTTATTGATAAATAACTAAAAACGTATAAAAACATCATTATAAATATCCAATTTAATTTCCCATAATAATTCATAAAAGTCAATGTCAATAAATTTTGAAGTTAAAAGTCTTACTAAATTCAATTTTGAAGTTAAAAGAAAATCTCTTTAAATAATAAGAGTACACGGAGTGGGACAATCTTCGGAAACGTTTTTGGTCGAGAACGCCGTCAGATGGCGTTCTGCCGCACCGGAACGGCATTCCCGGTGACTTTTTCGAGTGACGTACCAAACGCGACGCTGTTTTCTTCCCCTTTTTTTTGCCTTTTTCCTTTTTCTTTCTTTTTTACCTCGATAATAAAAGTGTGTATGTGTTTATATGTGTTTGTGTGTGTGTGTGTGTGTTGTGACAGGAAGAAGTAGAAGCAGGGAAGAAGAACAGATAGCATATTTAGGTTTTAAATATTTGTGGGTTTTAAAATTAAATTGGGCCAAGCCCATAAGACTACTAGTTTTGTTCTTTTAAAATTATTGTATTTTTTATGTATCATTAAATTTTATAAATTGTAATTTTTTATTTGTTTTAATAAATGAATTGTTGTTTTATTTAATTTTGTTGAATTATTTGTCTTTAAAAGAAGTAATAATAAAAAAAATAAAATAAAATAAAAAACTCCAAAACAGTATCCAGAACACTGTTTACCACTGTCACACCCCGTCTAAAGCGGAAACAACGGGATACAACAATGATAGGATCATAACACAATTATAAAGAATTCTATATGAAATAAAATATTCAATGTGTCATGATGTCACTAACATGAATAACGGTTCATAATGCATACATTCCAACAATGAATTCAATGTCTTACCATCAATCGTACATAACAATATTAAGGCAAAACATGCATTCACAACAACCATAATGTATCTTAAGCCTTGAATAACTCTTAATGAAACCTAGAAGGTCCACTAAGTTCTCTTGTCCTCTGTTTTTGTTCCACTAGTGCTACCTGAAAAGTCATGCTCAAAATCGTCAACACGTATGTTGGTGAGTTTCGTAGGTTTGAAACAACACACAAAAATAAACTTTTGCTGTGATAATAATGGTTTAGGACAATGCAATGAAAAGGCACACGATTGTGAACAATATAACCAATACATCTCAACAACACTGTCATCACCTCACGAAGAAGTATGACCCAAACAACATACCAAAACGGCAGTAGCTACCCCAAAAGTGGCTTTAATGTATACACAATGTATAACATTAGGTACATACCCTCGAAAGGGTAAGGCCTCCAAATAGAAGAAATCCAACAACCAACAACACATAACCACATAACGTCACACATTTCAAGCATATGTCCAAAAAGTAATAAATAAGTTCACAGCATAAAAACCATTGATAAAACACGAGCATACTTTTTCCCCAATTTGAAAACAAGTAATTGAAAACGGGGCCACGAAAACTCACCTTGAGTACCAAAGTAAATATCGTCCCCAAATGAATCCACCAAACAAAATGCAAATCTACAAATGAATACGTATAGGTTACAACCTAGACAATACTATGTCCTTCCATTGTATCCCAAGTTCCAAGTCTAACCCACCTCTAATATGTTTTCTCACAACCAAACCTCAAATATCTTTACTAAATAAGCTCCCAGTTATACAAAATAGTAGTAATTTCACCTTATCTTGCATTTCAAATTCTGTCCAAAATTTCATATCACTTTATGAATTTTAAATCATGACTAAACGAAATCATTTGACTCTACAAATTTTACCAGTGACACTTTGATGTTTTAAGAATACTCAGTAATTTTTCCAGAATTTATTTCATTAGTTAACTATTTTTAAAAAATTCCCAAAAGTGGACTGCTCAAAACGATAACATTTTCTGACATCACCAAAGTTATAATTTAATTAAAATAATTGAAGACTTACAAAATTTACAATATTTTTACAAAAACTTGTCAATACTTTGAAGTATTTCCAGTAAAATTTTCAAGACCAAATTCATTATAAAACACACGTTTTCAAAATTCACAATACAACTAAAAATACGAACCAAAAACTCAGACCTGACCTTTAATCTTATAAAATTATTTTGACTGACTTAAACTTAATATCTGAACACGAAACCAACACCATTCGAAAGTAGACTTCTTGTGCTTAATTTTAGACTCAAGTTTCATCCAAAAACATCGTAAAATGACCTAATACTAATCAAAGTTGTTCATGACCAAATGCTAATCCTTTTTTTTTTGTGTTTTCGTTCTAATTAATAGGGTTCATATGTTTATGATACCAATGGGAAGAAGTATCTTGATTCTCTTGCAGGTCTATGGTGTACAGCTTTAGGTAGTATATAATATAATCATTTCCTAATCTTAAATAAATCCATAACTTGTAAGTTCATTGTGTTTGCTATGATACTTTCAGGGGGGAGTGAACCTCGTCTTGTTACTGCTGCAACCAAACAGCTAAATACTTTACCCTTCTACCACTCGTTTTGGAAATTGAAACTGTACCACAAAAACCTCTCTGGTATATATGACAAATAATTTATGGAAACGCGTATACATTAGTATCTATTCATGTGACCATTAAAGCTTTTTCAATGTCTGTGTATTATGTAGGATCTCGCAAAAGAACTTCTTAAAATGTTTACAGCTAGTAAAATGGAGAAAGTGTTTTTCACTAATAGTGGCTCAGACGCTAACGACACTCAGGTTTGCTTATTTCAACTTCTATACATATCAGTAATTTTCACATGATCTTATCACTTTTTTATAATTCTATCATGTAGGTGAAATTGGTATGGTATTATAACAATGCACTTAGAAGGCCAGAAAAAAAGAAGTTCATTGCTAGATCTAATTCGTAATATTTTATCTTAAGTCATGATGCTTGTATCGTTTCCATTGCATGCATTTCAAAAAGATTTTGGCTGCTTATTTTATTCTAATTGAGTCTTATATATTCTACAGATACCATGGGTCAACTCTCATATTAGCTAGTCTTTCCGGGTATGATCTTTAGAAATTTGTTATCGTCGTCTACTCACAAGTGTTCCATTCTTTTGGAGTGTTCTTCACTTATATGACTTTTCCCAGCCTTCCACCGTTGCATCATCAGTTTGATCTGCCTACTCCTTTTGTATTACATACCGATTGTCCCCATTATTGGCGGTCACACTAAAAAGTTAAAAAAAAACACATCTAAAATGCAGTACTAACAAGAAACAAACCTAAAATGAAGTAACAACTAAACTTAAAAAAAAAAAAACCATACCTAAAATACTGTACAAACAAAAACATACCTAAAAATGCAGTCACACCAAAACAAAAAACACAACTATCAATACATGCCTAACATGCAGTACTAAAAACAAAACACACACTTAAAATGTAGTTTTTATATATATAAAAAAAACTTAACATCATCCAGATCTAGAATAACAGCAAACTTATCACCTCATTCAACAAACAAAAAAAAAATGATTCAAAATGTCACACCCCAAAATAGGGTCAGCGGAAGCACGTGCGCGGGGCGTGACCTGATCGGTACGATGATACACAGAGCATATGATTACATCCGAAGATTTGTATTAAGATGCCATAAGTAAAAGTTATGACAAAAGAAGTCCCATTGTTTCAAAAGTGGCATTCTAATTCGTCATGGGTATGCGTAGTTTCCGACTGTATGCAATCTTACGTAGCAGCTAATTCCCTGAAAAACATATTTAAATCGTCAACAAAATTGTTGAGTGAATTCACAGGTTTTGTTTATTATGAGTAAACCAAGTTATGAGTAAATCATTTGTCAAACATGACCAAGTATTAAGTCTCGTGTTTTGAATAAATCGTTGACATACAAGTCAAAATAGTGATCAAACATGATCAAGTAAAGAGTTGACTAAATTGTTGACATACAAGTCAAAATAGTGAGCAAACATGATCAAGTAATAAGTTGAATAAATCGTTGGATTACATCCAATCTATCTATATATCTATATATATATATATATTTATCTATATATCTATATCTATATATATATTTAAAAGAAAACCCCTGCCCCAATCCCACCCCTTGATTATGAGATAAACCTTCATTAAATCACTATTAGATAAAATAATGACATCATTAGATCTAATAATTGTATTACAAATTACTAAAATACCCCTTATTCAAATTTAATCACCATCATCTGTGTGATATGAGTGTGTAGGTTACGGTCCTTTCGATCTCTAATGGTGTTCATCTTCTATGCGTGCATCAAAATTGATGTTGATTTGTTGCTTCATCACTTTCAATTTGTTCATCATCAACACCAGGTATGCGATTTTGCTTTATTTTGATTTCTGAAATTAGGGTTTATAGGATTAACATCGATTTTGATTTTGATTCTTTATACGATCTTTATTGATGTTCTAAATATGCTACATCTTGAATGAATAGTTCCTCACCGATTATGATGTGTTGCTTCCATCAACAATGATTTGTTCATCATCAAAATCAGGTTTTCGATTTTTTTTAATTATAATTTCTGAAATTAGGGTTTATAAGATTAATTCTGATAGTGATTTTGACTCTGTATACATACGATCTTTATTGATGCTTTTGAAGATGATACAATTTGACAATAGTTCCTCCACATGAGCAATCTCTGACAAACCCAACGAATTAAACGCCATGTCTGATGTTTGATTTGATTATTTCAGTGACTTCATCATTATATTTTAATTGTTTGCTGTGTATGTCATTCATTGATTTGCTGTGTGTGTTTAATTTAGGGATCATTATTGTATAAAGATTGTGGAGTAAGAAGGAGGAGAGCATAAAGAAGTTTTCAGGTGTGCAGACACATGTACAAAAAATACGTGGAGAAATTGCTGGGAGTAATGAGCAGGAAGGAAGAGTTGTAGCTGATGCGTCTGATCTATCCTTGAAGAAGTTAGATGAAGTTCGTCATCATTTACAAGAAATTCAATAAGAAAAGGTAAAATAATTCACCACTTGTCCTTTTGAACTAATATTAAAAGTTAATCTATCAAACACATTTTAAAACTATATTCGACGAATCTTTAATTCTCATAATAAAGCAACTTAGGAGATTTTATGCAATCTGAAAACTCTTTTCAGTGACTGTCAGCATGTTTGATAGATTGTGGATGTTTCCAATGCTGTTAAGTTTTAGGTAGTTAGGGAGTAGGGACATTTGTGAATTTGCAACGTTAAGTTTCTGATTCAAAAATTCTGCTAAGTCTTCCAAGTAATGCTCCCCTCTACGCTTCTTAGACCTGCTGAGATAATAGGACTATGACATAGACTATATGTTCGATTGAAAACCAATTAGCGGAACTGATTTTGCTTGTGGTGATGTATAACCTTACACTATTTTCGTTTTGTCAAATTTCATGCATCTTGTGAGCAAGCATATGTTTTTAAATTCCATAGGTCCTTGCTATACTTTTATGGGGTTAAGATCAACAACATTTAATTATTTCCGTTTTTCATTGTTAATTAATCATCTGTGTGATTTGTCATCAGTTTTCAGGCAATGAGCTGAATAATAGGACTTGGTGAAGCATAAGTGGACAGCGTTGGATTGTTGCATATGTTAAAGCACCCATTTTTCCCACAAAAAAACGAAGAGTGTTCTCAGCAATGGTTTTATCACAATAAATGGCACAATAAATTCCATCTTATTAGTATCAAATTTTGTGAGTTTATGACCTTAAGGATTTATGTCTTAGCACTATCAGTTACAAGCTTTGTATATTCTAGTTGCATATATTGGTTTCTTACAATAGCCTATCTAAAGTAAAGGTTTACTTGGATGACATAATGCATATTGTAAAATGGCATTTTTGTCAACTTTTCAACACTTGAACAATAATAATTGGTTGCCATGGACCGAATAATACTCATAGTTGTAGCTTTTAAGGTCTGCTTTAATTCAGGTTTAACACCTACCTCTTTATTAATCGTTTCAATAAATTTTATGTTGGATTCTCATCAAGTTTGGCTCTAATTTGCAGATACTGAAAAATAGCCTTCTTTCATACCGATCGTTATAAGGGAAAAACAACCATATACTCAGATTCTTATTTACATATGGCTGAAAAATAGAAATTGTAAAGTTTTTGTTGCAAAAGTTATGTGTGCCGATGCTGGTTGAGGAAATACATATCAAGTATTTTCGGTGGATATCAACAAGAATAACGAAGGGGCATATAATCTTGCATAGATGGTTGACTGACCCGTAGGCTGCTGTGCGAACTTGGGCCTGATCAATTTGTTTTCACACAGTAGGAACATATAAATTCAAGGAGAGCATGGTTTAACAAGGAAAGTAATGCATAATTTCGCTTGTTGTGGCCTTTGGAGGAGTTGTAGGTTTATTACTCATTTCTCTTAATTATGTGTATTATATTTATTTGTTCACTTAATTTCCGGTTTTGTTGTCAATTTCGCATTTTCACAGAATGTCTCATTTTTACATGGTTCTGGTCTTTCCTTTTTAAGGTTTTCAACTAGGGAACGGGTTCTATGATTGGCTTCATTTCAATGGTTACGGATCATTGTAACTGTAACATCCTCGATTTGGGCCTAATAGAAATACGGTATTTTCCTCATTTATTTGTATTTAAATTGTATTTAGAAATAATTAGTGTTATTTGGATAAATTAAATTAATAGGTCAAATGGTCAACTGACTTATTGTGATAAATAAATTATTATTTGTTTTAAATTAATTTAGTTGACGGTATAATAAAACTTATTTCTCGCAATATGTTTTTAGGTTCCAGACAATAGATTTAGAACGGATATATTTTACACTACCTAATATGGAGGTCAGTTGCATATGTCGATCATTTCCTACACTTCACTAATTTTATTCTTCCTCCTCCTCAAGAACACCTTCACCTACACTTAGAAATCAAAAAGGAAAATCAAAGATTTAAAGCATTATAATCATCTTGAAGCTGTGATTTTGATTGCCATTGTGTTCTTCATCTTCATTGCATCATCATCATCCAAAGATTGTAAGTGAAATACCCATTTTCATACATAAGCTTGAAATGTTTAATTAGGTTAAATCAATGATGGAATGAAGTTAGTTTGTGCTTGAATATGCTTTGTGTGATGATTATAAACTGAATTCATACTTAATTAGGTTGAATTACTTGTGTTTCATGTTTTATTTGAACAAATGTGGGTTTTGGGTGAAATTGGGTAGAATGATGATGCATGTATGGATTTTGATGTTAGAAGTTATTGTTTATTGTTATATTATGTTCATAGATGATATTTGAGGTCAAATGTTAAGTAAATTCGTGAATTTCATCTGATTTGTGCGAAAATGGGATTTTGGTTCGAGCTGAAACTTGTTACAGGTCTGTGGTTTTGCTGGAAAACGTGCAAACGCGATCCAGACCCCAAGCCAGGATCGCGTTTCGTAGTTATAAGTTGACTCAGACTAAATTCGTTCTTGTGAACACGATCCCACCAAACCTTCCGGATCGCGTTTGTATGTATTAAGTTGGCGAACACTGAAATCCTTCTTGGGAACGAGATCCAAGCACTTCTTCTGGATCGCGTTTCACTGTGTAAAACGGTAACAGAATGTTTTGTGCATGGGAACGCGATCCAGCCACCCCTACCCGGATCGCGTTTGTTAGTTTAAATCTGACAAAGTTGATAACTTGTGACTCATGTGCTTATGTGATTTAACTAGTAATGAATGTATATTATATGCAATCATTTGACATTGTACACTTAAATAGAATACTATGAATCATAACATGAGAATCTAATTTGGGTTTTGATTGTGTTCTCAGATAAACCGAAGACTCAATAAGATAAGACCTTTGAGTGGAGACGGAGATCGTCAAGGGTGTGTGGATCATTGACTTTCAGTCTAAGTTGGTTGTAACGATCTTGTTACAGCGGGTAAATTTGGTTGTACATCGTGCACTGTTTATGATATATATATTGCCATGATGATTATGGATTATATGAATTGTTCAGAGGTCAATTGCGATTGGGTTTGGGTACTATTACTTGGATAACATTAGAGCCTTGTACATGTGTTGTTCATTGAGATAATGTTGGAAGCAGTAATAGTACCAAACTATCGGTTAGATCACTGATTTGGCCATCAGTGATTGTAAGTGTTGCTTGGGGGCCTCCGCGGCATTTGGGTGCCTCAAGGACCACCGATCCTCTTTGAAGTTAGTTGTTGATTGCTTAGTTGTAAACAATTGTTATGCTAAATTAGATTGGTGGTTATTGATCTATTCACTTAGCTTTGTGCTAATCCCTCCTTATCGCTTCTTGCAGGTTATCATAAGTATGTGGGTATGCAAGAAGTTGGGTTTTGGAATGTTTGACGATGCATACTCTGTTTTGAGCAATATGTCTAAGGCTTTAAACTATGATGTATTTGAATAACTTTTCGAACTTAGGATGTGAAGTTTAAGCTAACTGAAAAGTTGTAATCTACTATGTAGATTGCCATTTTGGTTTTATTATATGCAATCTAATGTGTTTCATTAAAGAGGCGCTTCCACATGTAAAAAAAAAAAAAAAAAGGCCTTGTGAAATTTTGGTGTGTTATAGTAACGCCCTTGTGAGATCATATCGTTGTGTTTTAAAACTGGTTTTGGTGATTTGAGTTTATAAATATTGTGAGAAAATTTAACAGGATATGTTGGTCTCACTATAGTCTATGCTTCAGATATTATACATAAGCCAATCTTTACTCCTATTGAGAATGCAGAGTGGTAAGTCCAGGTGTTAACTATTACCTCATGCGTGTTGAAGATTGTAATTTGGTGATCTATGACTATTAATTGTGATTTACCGCAGGGTTAAGAGGCTACGTGGTCGAAGTGATATAATTGTCACTCCTCGTGACTATAAGTTTTATGTTTCAAGGCACAAGTATAGATGTTAGGTACAAAATACTGGTTTAAACATTCATGATTTTCCTTTAAGTTCAATGCCTGATTTATATTAGGTGGCAAAAGGTTTGGGCAAAGCATGTAATTAATGGTATGGCTCGTGCTGACCCAAAACAGCGTGTTAAGGACTTTCCACACGTTTGAACCATTTGACCCATTTATGAAGTCATATTTTTACTTAACTCCTTGGAGATAGTACACAGTCTGAATCTACCCCATTGGAAATTTTAGCCATTTTCTTGAATTGGCACCATACGGATAAATGGGTCACACAAATCAGCCCACTCAAGAATTGATTTCACAACAGGTCCCTCTATGATTGAATTATAACTCAATAACTTATTTCAAATCTTGCAGGCTAGATTGTATTTTGAGTTTATTGTATTGGTTATTTGATAAGCATCAAATAGATAGTATATTTTATAGTAATTTATCATTATATTTATATACATTTTATTGCATTTATATGATTTTAGATACTTATTTTGTTAATAATTGCAGAAATGTATTTTAATTGAAGAATGAAGAAAAAGGAACAAGAACGAGACCAGAACTTAAGAATTAAAGCACTTAAAGAAATAAAGATTAAAGACCTTGAAGAAATGAAGACTAAAAGAGTTAAAATGAAGAATTGGGCCAAGAAAACAAAGAAGTCTGGATATGAAGATTGAGAGTCCAAAGATTAAGCCCAAGCCCGAAAATGGAATATTCTGGAATTTACATTCAACCGGCGGTTGGATTAACCAGCCGGCGGTTGAGCTTTAGGGTTTAAGGCGGTGCAGACACGTGGAGTTGGACCCGGATTCAAATAACTCCAACCGGCGGTTGGAGAACCCAACCGGCGGTTGGGAGGTCGGTTTTTAAAACTATAAATAGAGGCTCAAATTAACTTAAACGATATACGATTCAAGAATACTAAAACCGAAAGTTAGGGTTTTAGGACGACTTTAAGGTGCGATTTTGGAAGCTAAGGAGCTAGGGTTTGAAGGTTTTTAACCCTAGGAAAAGCTGGTTTGCTATTTGGTTCGGTTTCTTTATCCTTGTAACTTTATTAATCTTTTGGGTCATTTTGGATATTGTTTATTTGAATTAATTGCTTATTAGGTTTTCATTATGAATGTTTAAAATGTATGTTTATTAGATTTATTATATGAATTATATGTTTATGTTGGAACTATATTATTGAATGCTTATTATACAAGAATTGTCTGTGTTATATTAATATTGATAACAGTTAATTGATTTATATAGATAGCTTTACTAATCTTGTGAGTTTTATAAATTAATTAATGATTGTCAATTATTAATGTTAAGTAACATTGTAATTCAACATAATCTTGGAATTATATTAATAAACTGCTGATAGATCTTAATAAATAGTAATACTTTACTTAATCTTTGGGAGTGTTGCTATATGAAAATTATCTTAATCTTTGTGATTTTCTACATTAGTAATTCACCAATAATAATAGCCAACAAAGCAAATAGACATAAGTTGATATAATACGTTTAATAAATAATTGTTTAAATAGTTATAATCTTCTATCCAATTGAGTATTCTTAAGTTGTTTCTTAAAACTTATCTATTAGAATCTGTATCAAAAATATAAATATAAATATGTTCGTTCGGAACTAAAACGTCCCTCTTATCTTGTAGATTATTGTAAATTGGATCCTTGTATTTAATTGTATTATAAATGTGAATATTTGTAATTAGAATAAACAAATAATTAGTTATAAATAAGAATAACGTTTCTTGTGTTCCTTGTGTTCGAATTTGGACTTACTTATTAAGCTATATTACATGAACGGGTCAATCTTGCCTGAATTGTGTGATAGTATTATTTAGTATTTCCTTAATTAAACTTGTTATTATAATTGCCTATACTTTCCGCACATCATTATTCATATATTTCAGCGGAGCTAGAAGAGTTTCACAAAATGAAGGCGCAGAAAGAGGCAGAGGGGGTGGAAATGAAAGTAGGATGTAGTTGGGTTTTTGGTGGCTTTACTTGTCAATTTTTTCAAACACTTAATTCATTAGAAGTGTTTTACTTGCAACAGGTCTTCTGGTGAAATTGTACGCCCGAGGGTGCCATTAAGTGATCTACTAGACAGCTATTTTCATCTAGACGAGATTCAGGATATCTATTGCACTGCTTTAAAAGCTAGGACAACCACAATCAAGTAATCTTTCTATTCTGCTACATTTTCATTGCTTTTCTTAATGTATAAACCAGAGGTTGCAATTCTGACCCATTAGCTTACTAATGGGTCGATTCTGGCTCTATTCAAGAATGATAAAAGTAGGGGTGGAAGACACCAGAAGGATATCTTTAGTGCATAAAACCTTCTTATATTTTTTAATGAATAAAGTTCCTGTATTCATAGTTGATACATTAAATCTTTGTAAACACCAAATGGCCACTGCCCACATGCCTAGCGGTTTTGAGGTGATGCTCCAACCTTGAGGTTGTGGGTTCAATTTCCGGGGTTAGAAGTTATTGTATGGAAGATGTAAGCTTTACTTTCCATGTTCTGGTGTTCCCATAACATTTTGCAAAAGCTCTACGAAATTTTTCCATTTATTGTTAATTATTCTTTTGAACTGATGTGGCAGGCATCCGAAGATCAAATAACAATGATACATCAGAACAACGAGGTGATATATATTATTTGAACGAGTATATCTGAGCATTTTTCAAAACGCACAAGTTGTATCAATACGTGTATAATTTTATGCCATCATTGTTCTTTGTATAAACAGAGCCCTTGGAAGAAGTTAAAGTTAATACTCCGTAACATATAGACGCTTCAATTGTGATAATGGTTGCATGGGCAAACGAAAAAGGTGTTGAATTTACTTATGATGGAGCAGGAACTTATTTAAAATGATGTTAGTTTCTTGCAATCTAATATTTTGTATTTAGATTTGGCTTTCTACGTGCTCCAGAAATATAAGATAAGGAAAGAAAAAGAGGATAGACTAAAATACAAAGGGTTTGAGTACAGGACTCCCTCTGATTGGATTGTGGTACCGTCATGAGCAGGTTATGTACTTCACTTCACTTTCTTTGTAAATGTTGTCTTCTTTATCATTCTAATGTTGTCTGTCATCAATTTTGTTATGGAATATTTTTAGCAAGTGATATTGCTCATTTCTTTTATGTCATGATATATATTTCACATGGGAGTAACTTGAGAAATCTCATATGTCATCTTATTTGTACTATATGGATTAAGCTAGAGTCACTAACAGAGGTTTGGTTTTGCAGGCACTGTTTAATTTTTGGTTATCAATTTAAAAGGTTTCATATTGAGTAGCTATGCCTTCTTTAAGCAATTCTTCACTATTCCTAGACTAACAGCAAAATCATTTCCCATTAGTTTATGCTCACATTTGTATGTTTATATTGACACGTTAACAAAAAGATGATGTTTATGCTGACATCCAACGTCATGTATTCTTACCTTCAGCGACGTAATGAAGAGCTTGAATCAACACCATCATCTGCAATAGTAGGCTTTGGGGGAGATACATGGTAACTGACACAAGTGTATAGAACCAACATGTATTATCTGTTTTTTTTGTTGATACAAAATAGGTGGTATTATTAAATCCACCATATTTTGCAAAAAGGAGTCTGCTTAGGCTTATAGGCATGCAAGAAAAACAGGGTGGCTTCTTGAAATATTTCTACATATGTTTGATTTTTTTTGGTCCAAAAAATCTTGATATCCTTTCGGTTTGGAACATCTAAGCGTAGTTGTTAAAGATTCTTATGGGTACAAAGGTATTCAAGATTGATCCATCTAAATAAACTTCACTACAACGTGTATGTTTTTAAATAATTAGTCTCTTTTGTTCCACTATTGCTACACATTCTAATGTACAAGATGCATGAAGTTCAACAATTTGTTTACATCATGTTAAAAAATTATATAGTATGTTGGCGAATTTAGGACATATATACAATTAATAAAGTCGACCATATATATATATATATATATATATATATATATATATATATATATATATATATATCCAATATGATGCAAGGTTGCCACGCTTAATATTTACAGCATCAAATCGTGTCTCTAATAAATTGGATGTAGGGGTGAGTTCTTTTGGATAAATGAAAAGCGAATTCGCAAGTATCACTTCAAGCTCAAGGTTAACCGGGTTGGGGACACAATTGGGTAAATCCTCTTGCTTAGTAGACTGGTACTATTAGTTTCATGTACCTTGTGGTAGTTAGATAAAGGTGGTTTTATTTTTCAAATAGAATAAAATACAGTATATGACAATTACTAAGTTGTTATTATCTCGTCTCTTTCTCTAAATAGACTTCATTTAAAGGCAGAGTCAGTCACATATATTACTCCCTCTGTTACACTTCAAGTGTCCACCTTACTATTTTCAGTTGTCCCAAATAAGTGTCCACTTCCATGTTTTAACCAATCGAAAAAGACTTTAGTGGGTAGATATGTTATTTGATTGATGAAAACTGTACTTAGTGGAGAATCCTAAACTGTGTGCAAAATCAAAGTGAACACTTTAAATGTGACGGAGGGAGTAATTTTTAGCTATTACACTTAATACTTATAAAGAATACCCGTCAATATAATCTCAATAGATATTCCAACAACGACAGTAAAACTCATATTCACAACATAAATACATAAATGATACTATCAAGCCACTCCCAACAACAGACTGAAACTGACAGGTCAGATTGTGCCACATCAACGTTTCTCAAAACTGACTTGTCAGTTTGTGCCATATCAGCTGACAGCTGTTCCCAAAACTAACATAAACTGACTAACATCCTATTGAATCCGCACACGGAGCCAAAGTGACATGGTGGTGCCAATGGTGTCACTAAAGTGGCACCCGTCACTTGCAGACCCACGAATGACCTAACGATATGTTGGAATAGGAGGGATCACACTGAATCAAATTTACATTAATTTCTTTGTTACATTCCATTACATGAAACAAGCTACTAACAAAAATTTCATATAATAATCCCGCGAAGCCGCGGGTTATAAACTAGTATAAATCGTTGGAAACGCATTTCCAATATGTAAAGCGTTAGAAGACCCGCAGGTGTTCTAATGTATAAATCGTTGTCGTTTGAAAACCCGCAGGAAATTGAATGTTTAAATTGTTAGAAAACATAGTTTGTAATCTAAAATATGGTTTGCCGGAAAACACAATCGATGATCCCCCGAAGGCTAGCTAGGCCCTTCGAGTTAAAGTCATGCAACCTAACCCTATAACCAAGCCACGACCAGTGTTTTTGCCTCCGGACATTTTAAATATTCGCTCCCATAAAGTCGGGGGTTAATGGCCAACTAAATGCTGAGGGATGTCAACTCGATAGTACTATCCATATACTCATTGGCTAGAGTCACCTAGTTAATGGTTACAGTATTGCAAGCATGGGGACTTTTATGCACTACAATTTGTTAGTCTTGGTCCGTACCAGGAGTCGTTTGCTGTGTTCCCAAAATAATTTATGTAAATCGTTTCATAAGTAAACAAGTTTTCAATCCTCGTTTGAAAAGAAATTTATAAGTAAACAGTTTTAATCAAAACAGTTGATATGTTTTTCACCCCTAGTTTGAAAGCAGTAAAAACAGTAAAAGAGGGGCTGTGAACTCACCTCGTGAGCTTGTGAGAGCTAGCGTTTGTATAATAAAGTAGTTGCCCAGTAAAAGTCTCCTAGCGCCCTAAACGCAAGAGATTTGTTTGTGTGAGTAGATGGCTTGCAGCCAATCCATGCTAATTGTCCACTCGTTTTGTGTAAATCATTTGTGTTTAAAAATGCGTACGCTCGTTGGTGATGTTTTGCAATAATAACCTTTAATAAAAATTATTATCATATTCGTTTCATTGTATACTTCGTAAAAGTATAGGTTGACCGTTTTCATGTTGTTTTCATATGTAGTTTGTTTGTTATTAACGCGAAGTCGAATCTTTGCTAAGTTATGTTTTCAATCAGATTGTTCTGTGTGACACTAGTGGCGACACTTGGTTTTGATTGCGACACTGATGTCAGTGCCGCTAAGTATGAATTTCTGATAAGTGGCGACACTCGAGTTAGTTTCGCTAAGGGCGACACTCGAATATGTAGCGGCACTCGGGTAAGTGTTGCTAGTTGTGATTCTGTAATATTTGGCGACACTCGAAGTCAGTGTCGCATGGTGCGACATTCAAATGTTGCGGCACTCGAGCTAGTGCCGCTAAGTATGATAAATTGAAAATGTTGCGGCACTTGGATTAGTGCCGCTGGTTGCGAAATTTAAAGGATTGCGACACTCGTTCGAGTGTCGCTAATTGCGATATTCGGATCCATGCGACACTCGATGTATGATGGTTCCATTTTTATTTTCTAAGTGTTTTTAAGTGTCGTTTTCGCTCGCGTTATTTATAAATGTCGTTTTTGCTCGAGTTTTATAATAATATACTTAAAAATTCATTTTGGGCTAGGATCCTAACGTTTTACATTTCGGTTTGCGTTTAACGTAGCGAACCGTATTTGTTGACTTTGGTCAAACCAACTGGGTTTGACCCGAAACTTTTACACGACTCTTAAATATGTTTTAGAACTTATAAAAAGTAAGTTTTACGATTTGTGGTAAACCCAAAAGTGTCGTTTTAATACGCATACCAAAACAGCATTTTAGGACAGATTCACTCCAAAATATACGTATTTGTGAGCTCGTTTTGACTAGTCAAAAGTTCGAGATAAAATCCGAAAAAATTCCACAACATTCCCCTATGTATTAGTTTTTCAAAACATATTTTTACATAATTTTTAGTGGTGTTTAAGTCGTTCAAAAGTAATAAAGTTCACCCATGTGTCCAACAACACATTTCTCACATATACGTTCGAAGATTAATTCATATCTCGAGTTTTACTCAACTTTAGAAAATGCAATTGTACTACTTTGGAAGAAACCTCACATCGTGTTGGAGGAAACCGTGTAACAGGGTAAGATTTCAATGATCGGATATCCCTTTGAATCGTGTTATCACTTTCCGAAAACAACAATTCGACCCTATATGCCTTGGGTTACACGAATTTTGTTTTGGGATAAGACAAAGAGTGGTGTTCTTGTTTGAGGCAACAAAACAAAAACCTGGTGCTAGAGAATATTTCTTGTTGTGTGTGTTTTTCTCATGTAGATTACTTCTCACTCTATGATCACCCAACAATCTATGGAGTTAGTGGATATAAATCATCCAATAAAGTCCACCATTGATCACTTGCAATTCCAACCTTTTGATATTCATAATCATTAAGACCATAAAATCATATCAGTTATGATAACCAACAGTCACAATAAAATGGGTCAGAATAGCCTCTTGACCCGTTACGTCCATAATTAGACTATTAAGCCACTAAATAGTCTAATTTTAGACTAATCTGGACTTCTGTCTAAATTTGACTAAATCAGTCCATTTCAGACTATTAAGCCACTGTATAGTCTATTTTAGACTAATGACTGTTTTCGCAATTGCTTTGGGTCAGGGATGTTATTGACTTTATGGATGTACACTCCGTACCTCCTAACCCATTACCAAGTCAAATAACTGTATCCCTCAATTATACTAAATTACTAACAATCCTCCTCAATTTAGTGTAATTCCTTTACATGAGATAATCAAACAAAACAAACTTATGCATAAATGAAAATATCTTGAAGATTGAATTTCCATCTTTGTACATTACACATTCCAAATATTCGAGAATCGGGGTATTCTAAGAATTGAACCCTTCAACCCATTTGAATACATGAAGATAATATACACATAAGTTTTCAAATACTCTTAAGCGATCTTGATACTATACAAGCCATGTGTCCATATCCATTCATGAATGTTTCAAAGCATAAAGTCCAAAGCTTTTTGAAGCGGCAAAACTTCACATTCACATAGGTAGTTCTTTTATGTCATGCACCTGCTCTTGCACTTTTTCAAAGGAGCTATTAAGAAGTTAACTTCAACCTAACTTCAGCAGGTCCGAGCACATAACCTTCGGATGACATATGTAAAAACATGTGCTCCAATTTCTAAGTGTAAGCTTTCCACATTGAATTCAGCTCCTAATTTATATCAGGAGGGAATTGGGTGTCTTACCATTAGAAATTTATGTGGACTTTAAATCCATCCCTAATGCAGACTTATTAACCAAGTCTCTAGCTAATCCCTTCGTCAAGTGATCAGCTAAATTCTGTTGTGACCTCACAAACTCTACAGAAATCACCCCATTCATGATTAGTTCACGAATCATGCTATGTCTAACACCTAAGTGTCTAGACTTCCCAATGTACATTTGGCTATAAGCCTTTGCCAATGTAGCAGCACTATCACAATGGATAGAAATAGGTGCAATAGGTTTAGGCCACAATGGAATCTCATAAATCAAGTTTCTTAGCCATTCCGCTTCTTTACCAGCAGCAGCTAATGCAATAAACTCAGATTCCATTGTCGAGTTGGTAATACATGCTTGCTTCTTGGAAGCCCAGGAAATGGCACCTCCCCCAAGCAAGAACACCCAACCACTTGTTGAAGAATGATCTTCAACATTGGTTATCCAACTCGCATCTGAATAACCTTCTAAAACCGAAGGATATCCAACATAAGATAAACTATAATCCATAGTTTTCTTTAAATACTTTAGTACCCGCCTAATTGCTTGCCTATGATGAGCACTGGTGTGCGTGAAGTATATGTAAATAAATTCGTAACAAGTTTTAAATCAAGGAAATACTAAATAATACTTTATCACACAATTCAGGCAAGAATAACCTGTTCGTATAATATAGCTTTTACAAGTAAGTCCAGGTATCGAACACAGGGAACGTGTATTAAAATAATTAATTTATTCCATAATTAATATTACAATTACAATTAATTACAATTAATATTACAGATAAGGGGGGTACGTTTTAATTCCGTATGAATTAATTATATTGATACAGATTTACAATTACCTAACTCAACTAAGCTTTTAGGAACAAATAGAAATACTAATTATAGAGAGAAAAGTGTATTTATTTAAATTATCTTTAACCTAATCTTATAATTCTCCTTTATATTTATGTTATCGTTGATTAACTTATCGGTGATTTTACTAATATAGATAATCTCTTTAGTATAAAGCCGACTACCTTATATTATTAAAGAAAAGTATATGCTATAGAGGTTCCTCTTCTTAACATATCTCACGAGAATAATATTCTGTTAAACCTATCAACTATTTATTATAACTTTGTAGGCAACCTTGTAGTATACAAGCGTTTATGATTACCACATCAATTATATTATTAAGTCTTAATGTTCTTCCACTATCTCTTTAGTATAAAGTCTCCAGCTCATAATTTAATTAAATTATAATATATAATCTTAACTAAATTCTGTAAGAACAACTTAATTATATAACCAATACAATTATCGGGAAAGTATAATAAATATGCAATAAATCAATATCAACGTAAACATAAATTCAAATCATAATTTCAATTAATATTCATTTAAATAAACACAATAAGAAACCTAATTCATATCAAAACTAAGTAAACAATATCCAAAATATGATTAAGTAGTATACTTACAAAATATAAGGATAAAGAAACCAAATCCTAATGATGAATAAGCTCTTCTAGGGTTAAAAACCTTCAAACCCTAGCTCCTTTATCCTCCAAATTCGTATTCTAAACGAACCTTAAACCCTAAAATCGAATTATTGAAATCGTATATGGTTTAGTCTAACCTAATCCTCTATTTATAGTTTTCAAAACCACCAGTCCAACCACCGGTTGGAGTTTCCAACCGCCGGTTGGATGTCTTGGTTTCCAAGTCCAACTCTGCGATCTTCTGCCACCTTTAATTAAATATATTCAACCGCCGGTTGGGTCTTTTTTCCAGAATCTTCCAATTTCGGGCTGGGCTCAATCTTAGGCTTCTTTCTTCTCTAAACCGTTTTTATTCTCTTTTCTTAGCCCAATTGTTCAATAATATCATTTTTATCTTCTTTTAAAACTCTATCTTCTCAAATCTTCAATTCTTCTTGGTTTTTCTTCATTTCAGCTTCATTTTCGTTTCTTTCTTCAATATTTATCTTTCACACCTAAATTGCAAATATAAACAAATTAAGTATCTAAATCAATAGAAATGCAATAAAAGTATAAAAAATATAAGGAATTATTAGTATATAAATATCATATTATTTGATGTTATCAAATATCCCCACACTTAAGTTCTGCTTGTCCTCAAGTAGAATACATCCATAAATCAAAATTGATAAGCATCAAACTAATATTTAATAATCAAAATACTTAAATTAAAAATCTGCTTCATAAATTAAAGATTTAAACAATTTAATTAACATGGATAACTATAATGTACAAATAAAATTTATTATTATTTGTATAATATATAATTCATGAATGATTACTAATATTTTTATCCTCTTTAAACAATCTACATTTATATTTCTGAAGATATCTTTATTATTCGTATGTATATTACTTATGATTTCCATATATGATATACTATTAAACTTAATAATGCAATTTAATTTTATACTCAAAATAAATATATAAAATCCATTTTTAAGAATCAAGACATTGGTGACGGGTCTGCATTTTCATGCAATAGAGCAACATAACTTGATTCAGGTAAAGCAATTTATTTTAAATCAAATCAGCGGTGACAGGTCTATACCTTAGTATAACAAAGCGACATAATTTGATTTATTTTTTCATTGAAAGAATTTTCTTTCTTTTTGCTTTATTTTTAAGAATACTAATATGAAACCAGGTCTGTACTTAGTACAACAGAAGAAACAATTAGTAAACCCCCAAATGTTTTCATATAAGCACTAAGATATATAAAATTATCGCATGATAAATCTAAGAATTAAGACTTTTTATGTCATACATCATCTTATGTATCATAAAATAATATATAAGTTATTCTATTAATTTCTTTATATTCAGAAATCTTCATATAGATTGCCTATTAGTACATCATATCATATAACTATATATTACTTATTATTAAGTTGCTTACGTTATATATACAAAACAGTTAATCCATATTAAAATCTAAACTTTTAAATATAAAACAAAACTTTTAACAAAATATTTTAACTAATAAATACTTAGTTATTTAACTTAAAATTTTTAAGATTTAATGAAATTTTATAATAACAAAACTTAAATGAATAATTTAAAGAAATTTCTTTTCTTCCGATCCTTTCCCCACACTTAAAGTATACAATGCCCTCATTGTATAAAAATAATATATAAAAACAAAGTGAGTAAAAAGGAGAAAAGAAATTAAAACGAAAAACTCCCCTGAATGAATTTGTAGAATTCATCATCGACTAAATCTGTTCTTCAATTCGGTCATCATCTTCATCCTCAAAAATAATATACAACATCCACACTTTCGTAGTTAATCACGATTGCATTTAGCATATGCAATAAGCCTTTAAACCCCTTGGTATCCCGAGTGGACGAGTTATAGTCTCCCGAGGGTTTCCAGGGAACACACCCACAAAGTTCATAATGCTGTAAACAAAATAAAAGAAAACACGGGTTGTCTCCCGAGAAGCGCTTTTTATTATCGAGTCGTTAAGCTCGACTTCCTTAGCATCTGATAATTAAGTAGCCAATCCCAAATCAAGAGCAACATCCTTCTCTTGATTAGAAATTGGTTTAGAATTTTACAACTTTACTCGATGACCATCAACCTTAAAAATAACACCATCTGAACGTAGTAGATCCACACTTCCATATGGATAAATTTTGGAAATAATATACGGTCCAGTCCATCGAGACTTAAGCTTTCCTGGAAACAACTTTAAACGAGAATTATATAATAACACTTTATCACCTTCTTGAAAGTTCTTAATAACTTTAATTCTATCATCATGCCACTTCTTCTTCCGTTCTTTATAAAATTTAGAATTCTCATAAGCAGTCCATCTAACACATCTAATTCATGTAACTGCAAAAACATATGTTTTCCTACTTCATCAATATCCATATTACATGATCTTAATGCCCAATACGCTTTATGTTCTAACTCCATTAGCAAATGACAAGCTTTTCCATAAATAAGTCTGTAAGGAGTGAAACCGGAAGAAGTCTTATATGCCGTCCTAAATGCCCATAAAGCATCATCTAAAGTATCAGCCCAATCCTTCCGATTACTCCCAACAGAGCGTTCCAAAATTCTTTTAAGTCCTCTATTAGTTACTTCGACTTGACCAATTGTTTGTGGATGATATGGTGTAGCTAGTTTATGAGTTACTCCATATCTTTTCAATACCTTCTCCATTTGAGCATTACAAAAATGAGTTCCTCGATCACTTATTAAATTCTTTGGAGTACCAAATCGTGAAAATAGCTTTTTAAGAAATTTCACAACAACTCTAGCATCATTCGTAGGTAACGCCTTTGCTTTATCCCATTTAGAAACATAATCAACAGCTACCAAGATATATTTATTTCCTCTGCTTAGTGGAAATGGTCCCATAAAATCAATACCCCAAACATCAAAGATTTTACATACCTGTATCCAATTTTGCGGCATTTCATCTCTTTTGGAAATATTTCCTGCTCGTTGACATGAATCACAATTTTTAACCAATTCATGGGCATCCTTAAAAATTGATGGCCAATAAAAACCTGAATCAGACACTTTCTTTGCTGTAAAATTAGCCCCATGATGTCCCCTAACTGGTCCTTCATGACAGTGCTGCAAAATTTTCTGACTATCCTCACCATAAACACATCTTCTAATTATACCATCTGAACATGACTTAAACAAAAATGGATCTTCCCAAAAATAATGTCTTAAATCAGCGAAAAATTTCTTCTTTTGCTGATAATCAAACTCCTTTGGTAAAATCTTGCTAACAAGATAATTAGCATAATTAGCAAACCATGGTAATTCAGCAACCTCTTCAACTACCATCAACTTTTCGTCAGGAAATGTATCTTGAATTTATGATTCATCCAAAGCCTCTAATTCCGGATTTTCTAATCTTGACAAATGATCTGCTGCCAAATTTTCAGCTCCTTTCTTATCCCGTATTTCCATATCAAATTCCCGCAACAAAAGAATCCATCGCAACAAACGAGTGCGCGCATCCTGTTTATTGAACAAATACTTCAAAGCAGAATGATCAGTAAAAATAACAGTTTTAGATAATACTAAATAAGAGTGAAATTTATCAAATGCAAAAACTACTGCTAATAATTCCTTCTCTGTTGGAGGAAACCGTGTAACAGGGTAAGATTTCAATGACCGGATATCCCTTTGAATCGTGTTATCACTTTCCGAAAACAACAATTCGATCCTATATGCCTTGGGTTACACGAATTTTGTTTTGGGATAAGACAAAGAATGGTGTTCTTGTTTGAGGCAACAAAACAAAAACCTGGTGCTAGAGAGTATTTCTTGTTGTGTGTGTTTTTTTCATGTAGATTACTTCTCACTCTATGATTACCCACCAATCTATGGAGTTAGTGGATATAAATCATCCAATAAAGTCCACCATTTAGGATAACCAACAGTCACAATAAAATGGATCAGAATAGCCTCTTGACCCGTTACGTCCATAATTAGACTATTAAGCCACTAAATAGTCTAATTTTAGACTAATCTGGACTTTTGTCTAAATTAGACTAAATCAGTCCATTTCAGACTATTAAGCCACTGTATAGTCTATTTTAGACTAATGACTGTTTTCGCAATTGCTTTGGATCAAGGATGTTATTGACTTGATGGGTGTACACTCCGTACCTCCTAACCCATTACCAAGTCAAATAACCGTATCCCTCAATTACACTAAATTACTAACACATCGTTTTGACCTGTGTACAAGGAGATATCGTATTCCAAAGTTTGACAAATTTTCTGACCAACAGCTCAGATTAGATATGTACTTTTGTAAATTCAGTTTCAAGTACCAAACGACCTCCAAAAAGTATGAGACCACATGGATTCGAAAGCTAAGATCTTAAACTTGATTTTAGGCACTTGAATCGACCGTTTTAGTTAAGTTATGAATTAGATATCACAAGATGAAGTCGGGTTAAAGTTTTGTCCATCGGGTAAAAGCTTTACCCGATGGTTTTTTGTGTTTCGAAAGAGTTTTCGGGTATGTTTTTGGACAATATTCAGCGTGAGTGAACTATTAGCATGTATATAAGTGTTATCCAAGGAAAACTAATGAAAAAGGGGGTGCTTACAAAGGTATGTTTGCATATCTAAAGCCAAAAAAGGAGAGGAAGTGCAGTTGTTGCTTGATCTTGCTTCTCGCTTGGTTTTTCCTTGAACTTCGATGGTGGAAGTGGATGATGATGATGGTGATCGATGGTGGTGGTTGTTGGTGGTCTTGGGCTGCTGGAATTGCAGCGTTTAGAGAGAGAGAGAGAGGGAAGGGATAGGGTAGAGAGAGATGGGAGAGTGTGGGTGTATGTGAAGTAAAAATGAAGAAATGAAATGGAAGTAAGAATAAAAGGGAGGGGAAATGGATGGGGCCGGTTTATGGGTTGGCCCAAGTTGGTCTCGGGCACGCAAATTTCGTTCCCCAAATTCGCGTTGCGTGTCGTGGTCGTTTACCCACGATTCGTGTTATTTGTTTAATCGTTAAACGTTTAATTTTTACGTTTTGTTTTTGATATATATATATATATATATATATATATATATATATATATATATATATATATATATAAATGTTAATTTGAGTTAAATGATCACTTTAAAACACACTACTTTGCGTTATTAAAATATTCATTGGGTTTCGTTCGGTTGTCGGGTTTGATTCGCGCGTTCGTGTTGTGTCGGTTATGTTTTATATAAAACGTATAATTGTTTCGCGTATTATTATAACGTAATAATTTAAAGTAAGTGATTACTATTTAGTTAATAAATAGTTTTCGGTTTATTTATGAAAATTTTATCGCCAACGTTCGTATGTTTTTGTCGAACTCAATCCGATTGTTACCGCGTAACTATAAAAATTACGTTTTTCGTAATACCTCAAGTATTAAAAAATTTTGGGCTTGTGCTAGACTTATCTCATAAATTAGTTTAGTTCTTGTTTAGTAGTGAATTAGCGTAAGAATGCACGTGATTAAAGTATGGAAATTATATCGAAATTTGAGGAGTGTCACACAAAACACATACATCTCAAATACAAATCGAAAAAAAAAGATATATACCTCTCATTACACTTTCAACTTCGTTATCGTCACCACCATCCGATTGACAAAGATCTATAGTTATATCCTTTTTACTCTGATTCGCACAAACTTGATACCTCGTTGTCCTTTGACTCCTATGAGACTTTGTAAAAACGAAACAAAAAAACGTTAAAACGATGGAACAACGACAACTACTTTAAATGAAATTCCGATTTCACAAAAACTTACGAGATATAATTCCTTTATCTTTTTTCTTCCGAGCAACGATTTTCAAACCTTCACCAACGGAATCCTGAGAATCCTTTAACATTTTTTACATCCTTCAAATTTTAAAAAAACGCCTATTACAACCGTGCTACTATGTGTATGATTAACGGTGCAAAAGGTGAAAATAAAGTGTGTAAATGAGATGAGAATGATTAATTGAGAGATGAGAATGGTTAAATGAGAGATGAGTTCATGGATAAGTGTAATTAGGTGAAAGAAAAAATGAGAGATGAGAATGGTGTAATTGATTGATATCCAGGTGAAAAGAAAACTCACAGTCTGACCGAAATAGATATCTGTGATATGTAACAAGTCGAATTACTTATTTACCCCTGGCTTAATGTGAAAAAGTTACAAATCAATCCCTGAAATTCGTAAAAACCACGAAATAACCCCCGCCTCACTCTCTATTAATGAGGACGGTTGATCAAACAAATGGACGGTGTGGATTTGTGGCTCTTGGATCCCTCCAAAACAAATGATCCTTCCTGATCCCACATCTATATAGTAAATAAAACATCTAATTTTTGCTTAGAAAACATCGACCGTTAATATCAGCGTTTTTAAAAGTCGTTAAACGACAACTTAAATGTATGTGTAAAGCCTCAAAACAAAATATGAATGATTATACCAATACCGTTTGAGAGAAATAGAGATACGCTTTAATTTTGTTATAGATGTTATCTTGTGCCTTCATATATATTTGTTTAAATTGTATTGCATTTATAAAGTTATGTACATTTAAGTGTATATAACTATATATATATTTATGAAAAACTAATAAATAGATATAATTGAGCGGTTCGGTTAATGGCGGTTAATTTAGGTCGGTTATGGTTGGTTAACTGTAACCGACCCAAATTAGTCGGTTAATTAAAAAATCTAAACCGAATCGTCGGTTATTAGTTTGGGTCGGTTAATTCGGTTAATCGGTTATGGATCGGTTAATGGTTAATCGTGCTCACCCATACTTTAAACAATCACTACATTTTAAACCTATAATATTTTAATGCATTTTAACGACACTTGGACCAAAAATTTATATCTAAAATACGGTAAATTCGGTTTTCTTCTTCGTGCCCTTGTCGTCTAATCCCGCATGTAACTTTTTTCACATGAAATAGACAAAAAGAAAATATATATAGAAATAAAATGAAAATAATAAAAATAATCATTTGATGAACTGTTTGTTTATTATTACTCTTCTACTAGCCGGCGACGTGAGTGTTCAACTACCGGAGCTCACCACCCTTTAACCCCCACACTCAAACCCTAATTCAATTCATCAATTCACCTCTTTCTTCTAACAGGTTAGGTTTCGCCCCTATTTTACACTTGCGATTTTCAATATTTTCCTATCAATGCGAGTTACAATTTCATATATATGTTTTTTAGGCAATCTGATTCACATTATTGACATGCATTCATGTTTTATACTTGTATCTGCATTTATTTGGTATCATGAGTATTTTTGTAACAGTCTTATATGTTATTTGCTTGGAATTCGATATCATCAATACACATTCTGATTATATAATTCGTTAAAATGATTTCATATCTATTATTTGCTATATTGAAGATGGAGTTGGATTCTTTCACATTTGCATTTAAAATATAAATTTATATATAGTGTATATATCTCACAAGTGAATTGAGCTTAATGTAAAATTATTTACAGAATCTATAGTAATTTTATACTATTTAGTAACTGATAGTTTTGATATCCTTGAGGCAATATCTATAGCTCTAGTTTTTCTTTGTATAGCTTTTGTTTAAAAAAACATACTAAAAACAAAGAAGCAGTCGAATAAGAAAATATGACGAATTTACATGGTTCAACCAATCGTTGTGATCGGCCTAGTCCACTTGCACAAACTGATGTCTCTTATTAAGTATATGGCTGTTTTCAAGTGTTACATTTATGGAACCTTGATTGCGGATATCAATAACCATAAACCCTCGGCATACGTGTTTGTTGTGTACGATTTCGGGCCTAACGGCCTTCAGTATATGACAGCCACTTATCCTTTTAAAATTCCATTTTGGAACATGCTTCTCGATTTGGGTCGGTTTTGTTTGTAGTAACTCATTTCATGTTGATGAAAGTAGTGATCGATTTGTTTGTCAACATTAAAACTTAGAGAAGTGATACTTGTTTGTATGTTATTAAACTTATAACATCAAAGTGATTCTATTTGGCTATTTGCAGAATAATGGAGGGCTCACTTCCAGTTACAGAGTATCTCATCGATGTGGAATCAGATATGGCAGCCAAATCAAGTGAAAGAACGCCAACAGACGATCAATTTTTCTTGTTGTATTTCATCATGGGTGCTTATTTTGGACCCGATCTTAAGGGAGAAACACAAAAGTCAGTTTTTCAAAGACGTGCAGAGGGCCTTCCGCCTTATACTCAAGAGAACTTAGCTGGTTCTTGCATGAAAACAGTAGAAGTGGAGAAAGTTTACTACTACGTACTTAGAAAAGCTGATCAATCTTTTATATTGAAACTACCTTATCTGCAGCAATTTTTTCACGGGAATCTTTCAACATCTACTAAAAACTCAACTTCACCTTTTCCACAATTTGATGATCTTTTTCCACCACACTTGCATCCTCATACAATCTTCAAAGGTCAATACGAAGCCATTAACAACATTGTATTTATTAGTGACCCAAAAACCCTTTATGTAGGACCAGAGTATCTTGAAAGGTTTAAGAGGTTGACTAAACTAGAAGATGTCTGTTTGGATAAAGATGGCGCCAGGTGTCATACAACTGTTGATGGAAAAGTTCTGTATAATATAGATGTGCAGGAGATCGAATATAATAAAGAAGTTAGACCCACATCTTCTAATGGACTCGAAGAAGATATGGCAGCCAATGGTGGACCTTATATTGATACCCCACCTATACGTAGTGTACCTGGAAATAATACTCCAAAACCTGGTAGTGTGACGAATAATGGTACACCGACTTTATTTGGTTCAGGCACTTGTTTGTCGAATGGATTGAAAACACGTACCTTAGCTGAACTTGGGTCGGATATGATATTTCTTCCTACTCCTCCGAGTAGGGAAGAATGGGTCAATATCTTGAATGCTACTAAAAACGGATGTGTATTGACAGGAAGTGCGACAATGGGTCAGATTGGTCCAAGTATTGGAAGCATTGGCATTGGGGAATGTGAAGACTCCTACCTATTCCGTGTCTCTCTTCCTGGAGTTAAAAGGGATGAAAGTAAGTTCTTTTGTTTGTACCCGTTTATTTTTTTAATGGGGAATTTAGATGTAACATTTTCATAAAACCATTAATATTTGGATCGATGTGGTTTACATTTGCTTTGATTTGCCATGGTACGTGGTAGGTTTATCCACCAAATAAGATACTGACAGTTTAAGTCTTTAACTAACCACCCAAACTCGCTTGGTCAACTCGTGATTAAGCCAGCACCATTCAAGTTGACTTGTTTACTAACTCATTTGGTATATGTATGAAAGAGGTGGCACTTTCGACCCATTTACCTTGAAATGGGCTGATTAGGTTATTTTTGTGTCTAATAGGAAGCGGGTCAAACACGTGAGGAGTCTAATGAAGTACGCATAATATCACTAAAATCGTGATATAAAAGCAGCATTACGTAGTAAAATTCAAAAAGTGCTTATGGGTCAGTCCAACCTGACCCCACCTATTTTTACACTCACAATAAGTTACTTTTTACCGGAACCATTGCTTGACCTGTCATTTCCCACATCTGATACATATGTGGTGGTTATAACATGGCATTTTATTAGTACTTGTGAACTTTAACATTTGATGTTTTTACCTGTTCCACTCATTATCCAGTCCACATTTAAGTATTTAAACTTCATCTGTAATCTTTTACTATCTTAATGTATATTCACTGCTGCTAAACTTCAATTTTGTGGTTGCAGGAGAATTCAGTTGTGAGGTTGAAGATGACGGTAAAGTATCCATAAGGGGAGTAACTGTGACTGGTGAGAAAACAGTTTGTCGATTCGATCAAGTATTTGAGATGCAGTCTCAGAAACTTTGTCCTCCCGGCCACTTCTCCGTGTCATTTAAGCTACCAGGTCCAGTTGATCCGCAACAATTTTCTGGGAATTTTGGCACTGATGGGATTTTGGAGGGAATAGTGATGAAAGCACGTAAAAAGGTGAAAAGATCATTATGATCCTTAAAGGTTGATGCATTTAATTGTATGTTTAATACTGCATCATGCTTTTTTATTAGGGCTCAGTGTTTTCTTCTAGTTTGGTATGTTGACTAGTTATGATGATCAGGATAGGTCTTGGTTTGGCATCTTAAACGTCATGTACTCATCCCATAAAATCTTATTTTCTGAATATAAAAGTTATTTAGTATAATGACTTACTAGTGTATGTCATTTCTTTGAAATAAGGTTGAAAAATTGCAATGCACACACTTCGCTAGTTACCATCATTCGACTATAGTGATTGAACTGTGGATTGATTCAAAAAATAGAATGATGATTTGTAATAAATAATGTCATTGTCAAGTTTTTCTTCTTGATTTACTTTGTCAAGAAGATAAATAAAAATTTGTGCAAATAAGTTGATTTTACAAAAGTAGATTGGAGTTGAGATATCCAAACTATGAGTTATCTAACCCTTGGTAATACCAACTCTTCTTTATATCTTATTAACCTATTTGATCAATTACTATTACAATTCATGGCTCATAAACTTGTTCGACTTCTAATATATTGATATTGTCATCTTTATGCTTTGATCCCTCGGTTGCTGGTGTGTTATCATAATAATGATTATATATTATTGTTAAAATATCCAAGAAATGTCGAAAATAAGAAATTGCTTTTTAAGAAGGGAGCTGATTTTGACAAGTATATTTTTACTTGTTACAAGGAAACAGTTGCATAAACAGTTGTACTGTAGGTATAAACAGTTGTACTGTTTCCTTGTGACAAGTAAAAAATTACTTGCCAAAATCAGCTCCCTTTAAGAATAACACTTCATGTATAAAGGTCTTGATAGATGATTTGATGTTGGGATCTCTTATCAACTGCTAAGTAATTTTACTTCAAGGTTTTTTCTTTCCCTTAACAAAAAAAACATAGTTTTAATAGCTAAACATATCATAATCATCTTGGTTGTAATTGAGCTCACGACTAAGGGGACATGGTGCTACAGCCTTGCCAAAATACACACATTCGAACACACACGTACACCATGCATATACATGACAACCTTTAAGAAAATGAATAACTCATTCAACAACTGATTCAGTTTTAAATGAATTTGATAACAAAGAGAATACAAAGACTACATTTACTAATATATGTCCTCACATTTTGAATTTACACGGTTTCCATTGTAAGACCCATCCAGAACACAAAACCCAATTTGCAGATGTCTTCATACAGATAAACCGTAGTTTTCTACAAGATTAACATATCAGTATGCTTCATTGGCAAGTACATGGACAAATAAGCATACTTCTAACCAACATCATCATATAAATGACAGCAGCTAAATGAACTACGAATTCACAAGAGCCTTAGTAACTTTGATCAGTAATTGTCAGGTCAAGTTTCCCTCAGTAGAAAGAAAGAAAAAAAAAAAATCATCGCAATATCTTTGATAATAACACATCACGAAAAGCAGAAGCGCGAAGAAAACGAAGCAAACCAGGCCGTTAGAGTGTAACAAAAGGAATCAAAGTCATGATAATGAAATGAACACTGAAATGCTATTTTATATAGCAAGTTACCATTGCCATCATTCCATGAGATCACACAATACTATCAATTCAACATCCCATGGTATGCAAATAGCACATGTCATACTGGACAAGCAATCACTTGATAGAAGCTTTAATCACACGACATTGATAAGCATTCAACACACAAGCTCATGCACTACCTTAGCAATCTATATATGAATGCACCAACTCGAGGTAAACTCAAAGAAGCCAAAAACTTCACTAGTATATCAAACACTCCTATTGCAGACGAAACACAAAAGTAAAGGAAATAAACAGTAAAACACTTGTATATTCTCAAAATCAAACAAAAGTACAATTGTAGAATTACTATCATAGCCGGATTGATACCTCACTACTCAGGCGGATCGACATTGTTCAATCATTTCTCAAACAAAACCGATTGTTGCTATACTCTCATTGCAAAAACAGCAACAAAACTGTGAAAAAAACATTGCATAAAAAAAAACTATCTATCAACTATAAACAATACGAAAATTGAAAAAACCGACAGAGAAACTATTTTTCACTTGATCTTCATATATCTAGCAATCCCCATTTTCTTACAACCCTTAACCAACTTCTTAAACTCATCTTTCTTGTTTGCTAACAACCCCACAATAACACCACCACTGCAAAACCCTAAAACCCATTCAGGAACACACCCATTGCGAATCAAAACCAGAAACATTGACAAACACATTGCTCCTAACAACACCACATCATTCTTCAATCCCAATTTCATATTCATATCTGTCCCCAAAATTAACCCATAAAACCCTAACAAAGCCAAAAACCCTAAAACCCAAAATTGTGACTTTTTATCAGCTCTCCTTTTCCTCCCACCACCACCGCCTCCGTTGAATCCACCCCACCGGAATCCTTTCCAACCGTCGCCAGAACCACCACCAACACCATCGCCGAATTCTCGGATTACATGATTAAACGGCTCAGGTAACACGTAATGAAGATTCGCAGCTGCGAAATTAACGAACTGAATTAGGGTTTTTCGTGATCGTTGAGACCCAAGTAAACCTCTGCTGGTTAATCTGTTTCTGGCGCATGTGATTGTGGATTTACGGGAGCGAAATGCGTTTAATTGAAGATTGGGGTGACGGATTTTAATGGAAATAACATTGATTTGTGAAATTGGATTGAATGTGTAAGAATTTTGGGGGAGAAATTGATGAGAATGTAACATTGTGGTGGAACTCATGATGATTGTTGAAGGAGTCAGTGAACGGCTATTTGAGAAAAAGGGAACCATTTGTGGCTTTTGTTGAAAGTAATGTTGAATTTAAAACCATAGCTGACCGCCAGTTACACATATGCTTTTCGTGGCTGTATCTTTTTTGTACAGCAGTGTTCTATATGTTCCCTTTGAAATCCAAATTATTTTGGTCCTCAATAATTGGAAATGTTGGACCATAAGTTTATTTTTCATAAAGGTTCACAAAATTAGTAATACCGATGGCGATCGGTGTACACATCCTGACTAAGAGCACTAGCAATGGGGATCGGGGTTCATACATTCTAGATCGGCGTCTTTCATTGTTTCACTGCGGACCATTCATGTCAACTTTGGGAAGTGTAATTCGACTACAAAACGCCGACTTTGTCTTTTTAATACTCAACGTACAACCAACTGTAATAGATAACTTTTAAATAGGGATAACTAAAAGTTGGTAAAGGTTGATGGTGGGGTAAAAGTGATGAAAAGTGGACTAAAATATGAGGTGAGTAGGTGACGCTTGTTCCGATTAAAAATTAACCAAAGCAATTATGTGATCAGATTAATAAAGTGAGGTAGAGTGCTTTTAATTACCTTGAATTGTAAACAAAAGTTTGAAAAAAGGTTAACATAAGAATATAATCGGATTTCAAGATAATCGGATAAAAATGCAAGTTTATCACTGAACAAAGTAGTTTTTGTAATCAGAAAGTAATAATGAACAATGTAAATGCATGAATTTATATTGAAAACAAGTGTTAATCAGGATAATGCAAGATAGTGCAATATAAATCAAGTTAACACAAGTTTTGTGGTAAAACAATTTGAATAATTCGAGCAAAACGAAGAACAATGCAAGTAAAGTAAATCGACACAAGCTATTACGAGGAAAGCCCTTGATCAAGGTTGATCGCCGGCATAAAACCTCGGGAAGGATCAATCGATCATTGCCTTTGTTGATATTATTACTTCAAAATCAGGATAATACAAAGAAAGAGCGCAAATGATCGATCTAGAGTGTTAATGGTGATGAATCGGTGAAATTATAGTGTGTGTTTTGGTGCTTAAGTAGTGTATCAGTAGTGTATGTATAACACCCCTCATTTAATATCACAATCTAATATTAATTTTAGCGGAAGCGACTATTTAAAATACATATTCTATTAAAATCTGCTAGAAATTTTCGCAAACCTTTACACAAAATGTTTAACAACTAAACAAACATAGTTAATAGGTTTACAACCCGGGGCATTATGTGCTACAAAACATTATATTACAAACTGGATCAGAGTTGCACGTTTCAAACATTCCCAGCGTCAAAACATCCTTCCTGACTACCCACATATTATACATTACCTGCAGGAAGTAAATTGAGGGATTAGCACGAAGCTAAGTGAATGAATTATCAACTACAATTCAATTTAGCTAGTAATCTGTCACAATCAATAATGCAACAATTATCGTCAAGAGGAACGGTGGTTCCTAGAGACCCTGTTCCGGGTGGCCTCATCAGAACACTTAAACCCTACTGTCGGCCAAAACAGCGAGTAACCGCTAACTCAATGCTAATCTCCATCGACACATGTACGCAACCCTGTGTCGACCAACATTAGCAATCAAGTCCAACCAACAAATCAAGTTGACCTCTGAATCATACATTCCACATCAATGTACATCACACAACCAATCAAATGGCATATCATGTCAAGTTCACAGTCTATCAATAGTAATTCCTATAATTACTGATTGAAATCAAACTGACACAACCAAATCAAACTGTGAGTTTCAAATCCACTCACCTGATTATCTCTTTTCACTTACTCAGCTGTCTTATCTCGCTAAGCTCTTTGCTTATCTGAGAATCAACAATCAGGTAAAAGTTAGAAATCAAGATCATAACACTTGAATTACTTCAATTTAAATCATTAGGAACTTAACACAATTCACATTACGATTATAAGTTCCTAATTATGTATTAGTATTCATCACATATCAATTATCATGTAATTACATTCAATAAGTACATATTACATCGCAACTAGCAAGTCAAAACAAGTCTTAAAACTTAAACAAAACATTTGCTGGAACACAACCCCAAGCCGCCGGCTTCAGGGTACAAGCCGCCGGCTTCATGTTCCCAACCGCCGGGTCCCACTTTATAACCGCCGGGTAATTTAAATTTGGTGGTAACAGAACTTAATTGCGTTTTAAAGCTTCTAGAAACTGCCGGCTTTGGTATTTCACCCGCCGGCTTCTATGTTTACACAACGAAGCCGCCGGCTTCCTCCCCTGCACCAGCAAGCTTCGCCCAGCTCAAAACCCAAACCCGAAAATTATATCAACTATCCACAATTTGAGTACAGCAGCATGTTTTCACTCATATATCATCATATTTAGCTACTATAGCATGTCATAACATGTATTAACATTGATTTAACACCAATTGATTCAAAGACTATACTTGATCATAATCATGAATTAAACAAGATCAAGAACTTACAAATCTAAGAATTACAACTAGAAGGTGATGATGATTATAGCTTGCACAAGATCACAGCTCCAGAATTCTTGTTTCAATTCTTGTTTTACAAAGGGTTTAAGAGTTTAGAGGTTTTAGGTTTTGTTTCTAAAAATGGAAAGTGATAAACTTTCCTATTTGGGAAAGTATTTAAGTCGGTCAACATTTAACACCGACCCGTATCCGCTTAAAACTAGTCCCCTTTCAATCTATTGCCTGGAACCTAAAACCCATTTGCGAGGAACTTCTTTTATTGTACCGTCAACTATAGTAAATTAAAACAATCAACAATTTACTAAGCACAATAAGTCCTGAGGCTTATTTAACTAAGTTTCGCAATTAAACATAATTTATCAAATAATTTCTAATACAGTTAAATATATCAATTTAAAATTAGAAATTACCGGACCAGAAGAGAGGATGTTACAACTCTCCCCCCCTTAAGAAGATTTCGCCCCCGAAATCTCATCACGATCAAATAATCCAGGATATCTGGATCTCATACTATCCTCTGTTTCCCACGTTAGGTTTTCACCTAAACTATGTTTCCATTTTACTAACACCATGGGAATTTGTTTCTTCCTAAGTTTGGTCACTTTTCTGTCAAGAAGTTCAACTGGTTCTTCTACTAACTTCTGACTTTGATCAACTTTCAAATCTTTTAAAGGAAGAATCTGAGACTGGTCCTCAACGTTACATTTCCTCAAATAACAAATGTTAAACGTGTCATGAATACCAGCAAGCTCTGGAGGAAGATCCAATGTCACAGACTGATCATTAACAATCTAACGAATTTTAAACGGTCCAATATATCTAGGAGCCAATTTGCCACGTTTCCCAAACCGAATTACCCCTTTCCAAGGCGAAACTTTCAAGTAAACAAGTTCACCTTCAACAAAAGTAACTGGTCGACGTTTAGGATCAGCATATTGTTTCTGTCTATCACGTGCAGCTTTCAACTTTTCTCGAGCCACTGCCACTTTATCAGCTGTCATTTGAACAATATCTGGACCTGCAAACTGTTTCTCCCCAGTCTCTAGCCAACAAGTTGGAGTTCTACAACGGCGTCCATAAAGCATTTCATATGGAGGCATGCCAATACTAGAATGATAAGAGTTATTATAAGCAAACTCAACTAATGGCAAATGAGAATCCCATGAACCATCATACTCCAAGATACAAGCTCTCAACATATCTTCCAATGTCTGAATCGTACGTTCTGACTGACCATCTGTTTGAGGATGATAAGCTGTACTAAGATTCACTCTGGTGCCCAACTCGTGCTGTAAACTTTGCCAAAATTGAGATACAAACCTCGGATCTCTATCAGATACAATCGATAATGGAATACCATGCCGAGTAACAACCTCATTCATATACAATTGTGCAAGCTTACTTAGAGATGCAGTATCACTAGTAGCTAGAAAATGAGCACTCTTGGTCAATCGATCCACAATAACCCAAACCATGTCATTTCCGCGGACAGTTCGAGGAAACTTAGTAACAAAATCCATAGTCAAATGTTCCCACTTCCATTCTGGAATCTCAAGCTGTTTCAACGATCCATACGGCTTTTGGTGTTCAGCTTTCACTTGAGAACAAATATGACAAGAACTAACAAACCTCGCTACATCCATTTTCATTGTAGGCCACCAATACAAAGGTTTCAAATCATTATACATTTTAGTACTTCCCGGATGTACAGACAATCTGGACTTGTGGGCTTCATTTAGAATAACATCCCGAAGACCACCAAACAAAGGAATCCAAACATGAGACTGAAAGGTTTTTAATCCCCTCGAATCATCTAATAACAATTCCTTCCGATTCAACATAATCTCAGCTTTCAAATTATGATCTAACAAGGCTTCTAACTGTGCAGCTTTTATCTGGCCCACCAAATCAGAAGAAACTTCTAAACGCATAAAATAAACTCGATCAGAAGTTACCTTGCGGCTTAAAGCATCAGCAACCACATTGGCTTTCCCTGGATGGTATTTAATTTCACAATCATAATCCTTGATTAATTCTAACAATCGTCTCTGCCGCATATTCAACTCTTGCTGTGAAAATATATACAGAAGACTCTTGTGATCTGTACAAATAACACATTTGGTACCATACAAGTAATGTCTCCATATCTTCAAAGCAAATACAACCGCAGCAAGTTCTAAATCATGGGTAGGATAATTCCTTTCATGAGGTTTGAGCTGACGAGAAGCATAAGCAATCACACGATCTCGCTGCATTAAAACACAACCCAAACCAGCAATCGATGCATCACAATAAACAATAAAATCATCGGACCCATCCGGCAATGCTAACACAGGAGTCTGACATAGCAACTGTTTCAGAGTCTGAAAAGCAGCTTCCTGTTGTTCAGTCCACACAAACTTTATATCTTTACGGGTCAACTTAGTCAATGAACCGGCAATTTTAGAAAAATCTTTAATAAATTTCCGGTAATAACCAGCCAATCCAAGAAAACTCTTTATTTCAGAAGCAGACTTTGAAGCTTTCCAATTCATAACAGCTTCAATCTTTGAAGGATCAACTTTAACACCATCATTGCAAATAATATGACCCAAAAACTGTACTTCCCGAATCCAAAATTCACATTTAGAAAACTTGGCATACAATTGTTCCCTCTTTAAGGTTTCCAATACTAACCTCAAATGCATCCCATGTTCTGATTCGGATTTAGAATATACTAATATATCATCGATAAACACAATCACAAATTTATCAAGAAAAGGTCGACAAACACGGTTCATCAAATCCATAAAAACTGCTGGAGCATTCGTCAAACCAAAAGGCATAACCAGGAATTCAAAATGACCATACCTGGTTCGAAATGCAGTTTTAGGAATATCACAATCCCGAACACGAACTTGATGATAACCTGACCTCAAATCAATCTTTGAATAAAATGAAGATCCCTGCAACTGATCAAATAAATCATCTATCCGGGGCAGAGGATATTTATTCTTTACTGTCCGTTTATTCAATTCCCTATAATCAATGCACATTCTAAAAGACCCATCTTTCTTTTTCACAAACAGAACTGGTGCACCCCAAGGAGAAGAACTAGGTCGAATAAACCCTTTATCTAACAACTCCTGTATCTGATTCATCATTTCACGTATCTCAGATGGAGCTAATCTATAAGGGGCTTTGGCAATAGGTGAAGAGCCAGGAACAAGATCAATCTGGTATTCAACTTCCCTAACCGGTGGTAAACCAGGCAAATCATCAGGGAACACTTCCGGATACTCAGAAACAACCGGCACCTCAGAAAGAGACTTCTTTTCTAACTTAGCATCAATTACATAAGCTAGATACGATTCACAACCTTTAGACAAAGATTTCCTAGCTTTCATCATTCTAATCAAAGGTATATAAACATTATCCCGTTCTCCTCGAGCCACAACATATGACTTTTCAGAGATTGGAATTCTAATCAGCTTATTGTGGCAATCTATGCTTGCTTTATACTGACTCAACCAATCCATACCAATAATCACATCGAAACTAGCAATTGGCATCAACAGAAACGAAATTGGGAAAGTCTGGTCATCTATCATAATACTAGCTCCAATTACCGAAGTGGTAACAGGAACTGACTTGCCACTAGCTATTTCTACTTCAACTGGGTTTGTAATCACAGTAGGCATCATTTTCAACTTATCACAGAAGTACATAGATACAAATGAACAATTTGCACCAGAATCAAACAAAACACGAGCTGGTACAGAATTTACAAGAAAAGTACCCGTGATCACGTCATCTGTATGGACAGCCTCATCCACTGTCATTTGAAAAGCCCTACTAACTGCAGATGGCGGAGTCTTCCGTTTCTGACCGGAAGAAGATGGACTAACAACCGACCCAGAACTCTGTCTCTTGGCCTCAGAACACTGATTTGCACGGTGACCTTCTTTGTGACAATTCCAGCACACGAAATTGGGATAAACACAATCCTTAAATTCATGCCCAATCACACCACATTTCATACATCTAGTGGTTTGTACAGTACACGGCCCAAAATGTCTAGTTTTACATTTAAAACACCAATTAGGACTATCAGAAGTACCACCACTACTTTCTTGTTTCTTACCTTGCTGATTTCCTTGCCAGCGTTGTTTACCTTTACCAGAAGGTTCACTTTTAGGTTTTTGAGAAGTCACCTCTTTTCTTGGCATCTCTTGAGGTCTCAAATCGCTATCAACAGATCGAGCTAACATGAAAGCATGAGGAAGTGAACTAGCTAACCTCACTGTAGTTCGATAATGATTTGGTAAAGTACCCACAAACTGGTATATTTGAGTTCTCTCATCGGGAACCCACTGCTGAACAAACCTGAGTTTTTCTGTGAACTGATTTATCAAATCATCCATTGACATGTTATCAATTAACTGCAAATCCATAAACTCTTTTCTAATCCGAGCCATATCAAAGTTGGAACAATACTGTTTACAAACTTCATTGCGAAAATCTGACCATCGGATAGATGCTTTCTGAAAAGGAGATAAAACAGAAGTAATCGAATCCCACCAATTCATAGCTGCTCCTTTCAAAAGTTGAGATGCATAAGGAACTTTCAATTCCTCTTCACATTGACAAACTTCAAATTTCTTTTCAACATCTCTTAGCCAATCCATAGTTACAGAAGGATTTGTACTACCCGAATACACAGACGGATTACTGCTCATAAAGGTTTTAAAAGAACACACCTTTTGCTTTGGCGGTGAAATCGTACCAAACACAGGATGAGAAGATTCAGCCTCTTTTTGTTGTTTATACATTCTAAGTGCTTGGTTTTCCTCTTCCAATTGAAGCAAATACTGATCCCTTTCTGCTTCTTCTCTAGCATGGAAAGAAGTTCCAGCATTACCAGCCTGATCATCGTGCACCCCAACAGTAACTTCCGGCCTCGAGACATTATTAGGGTTAACAGGTGTTTGTTCATTATCCGCCATATCTGTAAACACCACAACAACTTACAAATCATTAGTCGTTAGCACCTAATTCTACTAACAACTTCACATTCAATACATAATCCCATTCCCAAGAATGTTTGACATAACACAATCAAAGTTTGGAATTGAACATTCAATCATATTCAATTGCTCCAAACTATTGCTCTGATACCAACTTATAACACCCCTCATTTAATATCACAATCTAATATTAATTTTAGCGGAAGCGACTATTTAAAATACATATTCTATTAAAATCTGCTAGAAATTTTCGCAAACCTTTACACAAAATGTTTAACAACTAAACAAACATAGTTAATAGGTTTACAACCCGGGGCATTATGTGCTACAAAACATTATATTACAAACTGGATCAGAGTTGCACGTTTCAAACATTCCCAGCGTCAAAACATCCTTCCTGACTACCCACATATTATACATTACCTGCAGGAAGTAAATTGAGGGATTAGCACGAAGCTAAGTGAATGAATTATCAACTACAATTCAATTTAGCTAGTAATCTGTCACAATCAATAATGCAACAATTATCGTCAAGAGGAACGGTGGTTCCTAGAGACCCTGTTCCGGGTGGCCTCATCAGAACACTTAAACGCTACTGTCGGCCAAAACAGCGAGTAACCGCTAACTCAATGCTAATCTCCATCGACACATGTACGCAACCCTGTGTCGACCAACATTAGCAATCAAGTCCAACCAACAAATCAAGTTGACCTCTGAATCATACATTCCACATCAATGTACATCACACAACCAATCAAATGGCATATCATGTCAAGTTCACAGTCTATCAATAGTAATTCTTATAATTACTGATTGAAATCAAACTGACACAACCAAATCAAACTGTGAGTTTCAAATCCACTCACCTGATTATCTCTTTTCACTTACTCAGCTGTCTTATCTCGCTGAGCTCTTTGCTTATCTGAGAATCAACAATCAGGTAAAAGTTAGAAATCAAGATCATAACACTTGAATTACTTCAATTTAAATCATTAGGAACTTAACACAATTCACATTACGATTATAAGTTCCTAATTATGTATTAGTATTCATCACATATCAATTATCATGTAATTACATTCAATAAGTACATATTACATCGCAACTAGCAAGTCAAAACAAGTCTTAAAACTTAAACAAAACATTTGCTGGAACACAACCCCAAGCCGCCGGCTTCAGGGTACAAGCCGCCGGCTTCATGTTCCCAACCGCCGGGTCCCACTTTATAACCGCCGGGTAATTTAAATTTGGTGGTAACAGAACTTAATTGCGTTTTAAAGCTTCTAGAAACCGCCGGCTTTGGTATTTCACCCGCCGGCTTCTATGTTTACACAACGAAGCCGCCGGCTTCAGGGTACAAGCCGCCGGCTTCCTCCCCTGCACCAGCAAGCTTCGCCCAGCTCAAAACCCAAACCCGAAAATTATATCAACTATCCACAATTTGAGTACAGCAGCATGTTTTCACTCATATATCATCATATTTAGCTACTATAGCATGTCATAACATGTATTAACATTGATTTAACACCAATTGATTCAAAGACTATACTTGATCATAATCATGAATTAAACAAGATCAAGAACTTACAAATCTAAGAATTACAACTAGAAGGTGATGATGATTATAGCTTGCACAAGATCACAGCTCCAGAATTCTTGTTTCAATTCTTGTTTTACAAAGGGTTTAAGAGTTTAGAGGTTTTAGGTTTTGTTTCTAAAAATGGAAAGTGATAAACTTTCCTATTTGGGAAAGTATTTAAGTCGGTCAACATTTAACACCGACCCGTATCCGCTTAAAACTAGTCCCCTTTCAATCTATTGCCTGGAACCTAAAACCCATTTGCGAGGAACTTCTTTTATTGTACCGTCAACTATAGTAAATTAAAACAATCAACAATTTACTAAGCACAATAAGTCCTGAGGCTTATTTAACTAAGTTTCGCAATTAAACATAATTTATCAAATAATTTCTAATACAGTTAAATATATCAATTTAAAATTAGAAATTACCGGACCAGAAGAGAGGATGTTACAACTCTCCCCCCCTTAAGAAGATTTCGCCCCCGAAATCTCATCACGATCAAATAATCCAGGATATCTGGATCTCATACTATCCTCTGTTTCCCACGTTAGGTTTTCACCTAAACTATGTTTCCATTTTACTAACACCATGGGAATTTGTTTCTTCCTAAGTTTGGTCACTTTTCTGTCAAGAAGTTCAACTGGTTCTTCTACTAACTTCTGACTTTGATCAACTTTCAAATCTTTTAAAGGAAGAATCTGAGACTGGTCCTCAACGTTACATTTCCTCAAATAACAAATGTTAAACGTGTCATGAATACCAGCAAGCTCTGGAGGAAGATCCAATGTCACAGACTGATCATTAACAATCTAACGAATTTTAAACGGTCCAATATATCTAGGAGCCAATTTGCCACGTTTCCCAAACCGAATTACCCCTTTCCAAGGCGAAACTTTCAAGTAAACAAGTTCACCTTCAACAAAAGTAACTAGTCGACGTTTAGGATCAGCATATTGTTTCTGTCTATCACGTGCAGCTTTCAACTTTTCTCGAGCCACTGCCACTTTATCAGCTGTCATTTGAACAATATCTGGACCTGCAAACTGTTTCTTCCCAGTCTCTAGCCAACAAGTTGGAGTTCTACAACGGCGTCCATAAAGCATTTCATATGGAGGCATGCCAATACTAGAATGATAAGAGTTATTATAAGCAAACTCAACTAATGGCAAATGAGAATCCCATGAACCATCATACTCCAAGATACAAGCTCTCAACATATCTTCCAATGTCTGAATCGTACGTTCTGACTGACCATCTGTTTGAGGATGATAAGCTGTACTAAGATTCACTCTGGTGCCCAACTCGTGCTGTAAACTTTGCCAAAATTGAGATACAAACCTCGGATCTCTATCAGATACAATCGATAATGGAATACCATGCCGAGTAACAACCTCATTCATATACAATTGTGCAAGCTTACTTAGAGATGCAGTATCACTAGTAGCTAGAAAATGAGCACTCTTGGTCAATCGATCCACAATAACCCAAACCATGTCATTTCCGCGGACAGTTCGAGGAAACTTAGTAACAAAATCCATAGTCAAATGTTCCCACTTCCATTCTGGAATCTCAAGCTGTTTCAACAATCCATACGGCTTTTGGTGTTCAGCTTTCACTTGAGAACAAATATGACAAGAACTAACAAACCTCGCTACATCCATTTTCATTGTAGGCCACCAATACAAAGGTTTCAAATCATTATACATTTTAGTACTTCCCGGATGTACAGACAATCTGGACTTGTGGGCTTCATTTAGAATAACATCCCGAAGACCACCAAACAAAGGAATCCAAACACGAGACTGAAAGGTTTTTAATCCCCTCGAATCATCTAATAACAATTCCTTCCGATTCAACATAATCTCAGCTTTCAAATTATGATCTAACAAGGCTTCTAACTGTGCAGCTTTTATCTGGCCCACCAAATCAGAAGAAACTTCTAAACGCATAAAATAAACTCGATCAGAAGTTACCTTGCGGCTTAAAGCATCAGCAACCACATTGGCTTTCCCTGGATGGTATTTAATTTCACAATCATAATCCTTGATTAATTCTAACCATCGTCTCTGCCGCATATTCAACTCTTGCTGTGAAAATATATACTGAAGACTCTTGTGATCTGTACAAATAACACATTTGGTACCATACAAGTAATGTCTCCATATCTTCAAAGCAAATACAACCGCAGCAAGTTCTAAATCATGGGTAGGATAATTCCTTTCATGAGGTTTGAGCTGACGAGAAGCATAAGCAATCACACGATCTCGCTGCATTAAAACACAACCCAAACCAGCAATCGATGCATCACAATAAACAATAAAATCATCGGACCCATCCGGCAATGCTAACACAGGAGTCTGACATAGCAACTGTTTCAGAGTCTGAAAAGCAGCTTCCTGTTGTTCAGTCCACACAAACTTTATATCTTTACGGGTCAACTTAGTCAATGAACCGGCAATTTTAGAAAAATCTTTAATAAATTTCCGGTAATAACCAGCCAATCCAAGAAAACTCTTTATTTCAGAAGCAGACTTTGAAGCTTTCCAATTCATAACAGCTTCAATCTTTGAAGGATCAACTTTAACACCATCATTGCAAATAATATGACCCAAAAACTGTACTTTCCGAATCCAAAATTCACATTTAGAAAACTTGGCATACAATTGTTCCCTCTTTAAGGTTTCCAATACTAACCTCAAATGCATCCCATGTTCTGATTCGGATTTAGAATATACTAATATATCATCGATAAACACAATCACAAATTTATCAAGAAAAGGTCGACAAACACGGTTCATCAAATCCATAAAAACTGCTGGAGCATTCGTCAAACCAAAAGGCATAACCAGGAATTCAAAATGACCATACCTGGTTCGAAATGCAGTTTTAGGAATATCACAATCCCGAACACGAACTTGATGATAACCTGACCTCAAATCAATCTTTGAATAAAATGAAGATCCCTGCAACTGATCAAATAAATCATCTATCCGGGGCAGAGGATATTTATTCTTTACTGTCCGTTTATTCAATTCCCTATAATCAATGCACATTCTAAAAGACCCATCTTTCTTTTTCACAAACAGAACTGGTGCACCCCAAGGAGAAGAACTAGGTCGAATAAACCCTTTATCTAACAACTCCTGTATCTGATTCATCATTTCACGTATCTCAGATGGAGCTAATCTATAAGGGGCTTTGGCAATAGGTGAAGAGCCAGGAACAAGATCAATCTGGTATTCAACTTCCCTAACCGGTGGTAAACCAGGCAAATCATCAGGGAACACTTCCGGATACTCAGAAACAACCGGCACCTCAGAAAGAGACTTCTTTTCTAACTTAGCATCAATTACATAAGCTAGATACGATTCACAACCTTTAGACAAAGATTTCCT
This sequence comes from Helichrysum umbraculigerum, assembly GCA_949592205.1. Lineage (NCBI taxonomy): Eukaryota > Viridiplantae > Streptophyta > Magnoliopsida > Asterales > Asteraceae > Helichrysum > Helichrysum umbraculigerum. The sequence goes on along the minus strand of CATIUR010000001.1, from coordinate 123,617,631 downwards.
AGCTTTCATCATTCTAATCAAAGGTATATAAACATTATCCCGTTCTCCTCGAGCCACAACATATGACTTTTCAGAGATTGGAATTCTAATCAGCTTATTGTGGCAATCTATGCTTGCTTTATACTGACTCAACCAATCCATACCAATAATCACATCGAAACTAGCAATTGGCATCAACAGAAACGAAATTGGGAAAGTCTGGTCATCTATCATAATACTAGCTCCAATTACCGAAGTGGTAACAGGAACTGACTTGCCACTAGCTATTTCTACTTCAACTGGGTTTGTAATCACAGTAGGCATCATTTTCAACTTATCACAGAAGTACATAGATACAAATGAACAATTTGCACCAGAATCAAACAAAACACGAGCTGGTACAGAATTTACAAGAAAAGTACCCGTGATCACGTCATCTGTATGGACAGCCTCATCCACTGTCATTTGAAAAGCCCTACTAACTGCAGATGGCGGAGTCTTCCGTTTCTGACCGGAAGAAGATGGACTAACAACCGACCCAGAACTCTGTCTCTTGGCCTCAGAACACTGATTTGCACGGTGACCTTCTTTGTGACAATTCCAGCACACGAAATTGGGATAAACACAATCCTTAAATTCATGCCCAATCACACCACATTTCATACATCTAGTGGTTTGTACAGTACACGGCCCAAAATGTCTAGTTTTACATTTAAAACACCAATTAGGACTATCAGAAGTACCACCACTACTTTCTTGTTTCTTACCTTGCTGATTTCCTTGCCAGCGTTGTTTACCTTTACCAGAAGGTTCACTTTTAGGTTTTTGAGAAGTCACCTCTTTTCTTGGCATCTCTTGAGGTCTCAAATCGCTATCAACAGATCGAGCTAACATGAAAGCATGAGGAAGTGAACTAGCTAACCTCACTGTAGTTCGATAATGATTTGGTAAAGTACCCACAAACTGGTATATTTGAGTTCTCTCATCGGGAACCCACTGCTGAACAAACCTGAGTTTTTCTGTGAACTGATTTATCAAATCATCCATTGACATGTTATCAATTAACTGCAAATCCATAAACTCTTTTCTAATCCGAGCCATATCAAAGTTGGAACAATACTGTTTACAAACTTCATTGCGAAAATCTGACCATCGGATAGATGCTTTCTGAAAAGGAGATAAAACAGAAGTAATCGAATCCCACCAATTCATAGCTGCTCCTTTCAAAAGTTGAGATGCATAAGGAACTTTCAATTCCTCTTCACATTGACAAACTTCAAATTTCTTTTCAACATCTCTTAGCCAATCCATAGTTACAGAAGGATTTGTACTACCCGAATACACAGACGGATTACTGCTCATAAAGGTTTTAAAAGAACACACCTTTTGCTTTGGCGGTGAAATCGTACCAAACACAGGATGAGAAGATTCAGCCTCTTTTTGTTGTTTATACATTCTAAGTGCTTGGTTTTCCTCTTCCAATTGAAGCAAATACTGATCCCTTTCTGCTTCTTCTCTAGCATGGAAAGAAGTTCCAGCATTACCAGCCTGATCATCGTGCACCCCAACAGTAACTTTCGGCCTCGAGACATTATTAGGGTTAACAGGTGTTTGTTCATTATCCGCCATATCTGTAAACACCACAACAACTTACAAATCATTAGTCGTTAGCACCTAATTCTACTAACAACTTCACATTCAATACATAATCCCATTCCCAAGAATGTTTGACATAACACAATCAAAGTTTGGAATTGAACATTCAATCATATTCAATTGCTCCAAACTATTGCTCTGATACCAACTTATAACACCCCTCATTTAATATCACAATCTAATATTAATTTTAGCGGAAGCGACTATTTAAAATACATATTCTATTAAAATCTGCTAGAAATTTTCGCAAACCTTTACACAAAATGTTTAACAACTAAACAAACATAGTTAATAGGTTTACAACCCGGGGCATTATGTGCTACAAAACATTATATTACAAACTGGATCAGAGTTGCACGTTTCAAACATTCCCAGCGTCAAAACATCCTTCCTGACTACCCACATATTATACATTACCTGCAGGAAGTAAATTGAGGGATTAGCACGAAGCTAAGTGAATGAATTATCAACTACAATTCAATTTAGCTAGTAATCTGTCACAATCAATAATGCAACAATTATCGTCAAGAGGAACGGTGGTTCCTAGAGACCCTGTTCCGGGTGGCCTCATCAGAACACTTAAACGCTACTGTCGGCCAAAACAGCGAGTAACCGCTAACTCAATGCTAATCTCCATCGACACATGTACGCAACCCTGTGTCGACCAACATTAGCAATCAAGTCCAACCAACAAATCAAGTTGACCTCTGAATCATACATTCCACATCAATGTACATCACACAACCAATCAAATGGCATATCATGTCAAGTTCACAGTCTATCAATAGTAATTCCTATAATTACTGATTGAAATCAAACTGACACAACCAAATCAAACTGTGAGTTTCAAATCCACTCACCTGATTATCTCTTTTCACTTACTCAGCTGTCTTATCTCGCTGAGCTCTTTGCTTATCTGAGAATCAACAATCAGGTAAAAGTTAGAAATCAAGATCATAACACTTGAATTACTTCAATTTAAATCATTAGGAACTTAACACAATTCACATTACGATTATAAGTTCCTAATTATGTATTAGTATTCATCACATATCAATTATCATGTAATTACATTCAATAAGTACATATTACATCGCAACTAGCAAGTCAAAACAAGTCTTAAAACTTAAACAAAACATTTGCTGGAACACAACCCCAAGCCGCTAGCTTCAGGGTACAAGCCGCCGGCTTCATGTTCCCAACCGCCGGGTCCCACTTTATAACCGCCGGGTAATTTAAATTTGGTGGTAACAGAACTTAATTGCGTTTTAAAGCTTCTAGAAACCGCCGGCTTTGGTATTTCACCCGCCGGCTTCTATGTTTACACAACGAAGCCGCCGGCTTCAGGGTACAAGCCGTCGGCTTCCTCCCCTGCACCAGCAAGCTCTGATTGAAATCAAACTGACACAACCAAATCAAACTGTGAGTTTCAAATCCACTCACCTGATTATCTCTTTTCACTTACTCAGCTGTCTTATCTCGCTGAGCTCTTTGCTTATCTGAGAATCAACAATCAGGTAAAAGTTAGAAATCAAGATCATAACACTTGAATTACTTCAATTTAAATCATTAGGAACTTAACACAATTCACATTACGATTATAAGTTCCTAATTATGTATTAGTATTCATCACATATCAATTATCATGTAATTACATTCAATAAGTACATATTACATCGCAACTAGCAAGTCAAAACAAGTCTTAAAACTTAAACAAAACATTTGCTGGAACACAACCCCAAGCCGCCGGCTTCAGGGTACAAGCCGCCGGCTTCAGGGTACAAGCCGCCGGCTTCAGGGTACAAGCCGCCGGCTTCAGGGTACAAGCCGCCGGCTTCATGTTCCCAACTACCGGGTCCCACTTTATAACCGCCGGGTAATTTAAATTTGGTGGTAACAGAACTTAATTGCGTTTTAAAGCTTCTAGAAACCGCCGGCTTTGGTATTTCACCCACCGGCTTCTATGTTTACACAACGAAGCCGCCGGCTTCAGGGTACAAGCCGCCGGCTTCCTCCCCTGCACCAGCAAGCTTCGCCCAGCTCAAAACCCAAACCCGAAAATTATATCAACTATCCACAATTTGAGTACAGCAGCATGTTTTCACTCATATATCATCATATTTAGCTACTATAGCATGTCATAACATGTATTAACATTGATTTAACACCAATTGATTCAAAGACTATACTTGATCATAATCATGAATTAAACAAGATCAAGAACTTACAAATCTAAGAATTACAACTAGAAGGTGATGATGATTATAGCTTGCACAAGATCACAGCTCCAGAATTCTTGTTTCAATTCTTGTTTTACAAAGGGTTTAAGAGTTTAGAGGTTTTAGGTTTTGTTTCTAAAAATGGAAAGTGATAAACTTTCCTATTTGGGAAAGTATTTAAGTCGGTCAACATTTAACACCGACCCGTATCTGCTTAAAACTAGTCCCCTTTCAATCTATTGCCTGGAACCTAAAACCCATTTGCGAGGAACTTCTTTTATTGTACCGTCAACTATAGTAAATTAAAACAATCAACAATTTACTAAGCACAATAAGTCCTGAGGCTTATTTAACTAAGTTTCGCAATTAAACATAATTTATCAAATAATTTCTAATACAGTTAAATATATCAATTTAAAATTAGAAATTACCGGACCAGAAGAGAGGATGTTACAGTATGAGTAGAGAAAAGATGGTTCCTACGATCATTTGCCTATGTTTATATAGCATTTACAATATAACTAACTTTTCGAAAAATCCGGGATCCTCCAAGATATCCGGGATCCTCCAATCTTCCTTCTTGACTTGTTATTCCACACGTTTTTCTGACTTGTTCTTGACTTGAATAAGCCTTGATCCGCAAATAATGGTATAATTGACCCACGTTTAAACCCTGCAAGACGTGGTCAAGATACATAACGGTCAAATAAAGATTAGTGACGTTTTACCCGGGATACCGAATATACCCTAGATCCTGAACACCCGGGATCCTGAATATCCAAGATCTTGAACATAAACTGACAAATAAATATTAGTAACATCTGATCCCGATATACTTAACATATCTGGGATCCTGACCATTCGAGATCTTAAACATATGTAAGATCCTGAATACATCTGTTATCTTGAACCTATCTAAGATCCTGGGTATAATTTTAAATAGTAATAACAAACTTCAGGATCCTATATCATGGCTATAAAATTTAGCCCCAAACAACGTTGATGTGTCAAAATGATTGGAAGGGTCTCCCCAAGTATAACACCCCTCATTAGATACAACAATATTATATTATTATCACGGAAGCGTATACTTAAAAACATATTTTAATATTGTACGTTAAGATAATGTACATAAACTGATTACATGCTCGACACACAATAATTTAAAACTGTTTAAGTTACTACATATTAACTACATAAAACAGGGTATTATATTGTTCCAAACTTTAGTTCATTACAAACATATCAGAGTAGCACGGCAAGTCAAACATCCCCTGCTCCACGAGCATCATATTCCTGCTACCCATATCCCAAAATATAACCTGCAGGAACTAAAATGAGGGATTAACACGAAGCTAAGTGAATGAATTCATCACACACCAATTAACTTAGCTTAAATACTTGTTTACTCCAAACAACCGTAAATACACAAATCAACTAATCAACAATTCAATGATGAGGATTGGTGGTTCTGGAGAATACCATAATACCCGGGTGGCTCCCCAAGAACACTTAAATGTGAAACAAAAATGTGAAACAAAAATCAAGTGTCTACGGACTGATAGAGGTGGTGAGTATTATAATCCTAGATACTTTGAATTTGTGGGAATTGTTCACCAAGTAACCGCTCCGTATACACCACAACAAAATGGTACAGCGGAACGCAAGAATCGTACTTCAATGGACATGGTTAACTCCATGATGTCATATGCTGGATTAAGTTCAGGATTTTGGGGTGAAGCATTGCTTACTGCTTGTTACATACTCAATAGAGTGTCAAGCAAAAGGAGTCCAAAGACTCCATATGAGTTGTGGAAACAACAAACATCCAACCTAAATTATCTAACAATATGGGGTTGTCGGGCAATAGTTCGGCTTCCTCAACCCAAGAAAAGAAAGTTAGGTGACAAAGGAATTGAATGCATATTTCTGGGTTATGCCCAAAATAGCAAAGCCTATAGATTTATGGTGGTAGAACCGAATGATCAAATTTCGATTAATACCATTATTGAATCTAGAGATGCTCGCTTTGACGAACAAAGGTTCAAATCCATTCCTAGGGCACATGAGATTTCTAAGGAAACAGTCTCTACGGAAATTCCCATAAATCCTCAAAGGGAAGATGATGATTCTCCCCCGAATCATCAACTGGCAGAACCTAGAAGAAGTACACGTCAACGAAGAGCAAGAACATTTGGACCTGACTTTGAAATGTATCTAGTTGAGGGTGATCGACATGGTTCGATGAAAGAATTTCCAATTATATATAATTTGGATAATGACCCACAAACATATTCCGAAGCAATGAAATCTCAAGATGCATCTTTCTGGAAAGAAGCAATAAATGATGAGATGGACTCCATCTTAGGCAACAACACATGGATTCTTGTTGATCTACCCCGTGGTTCTAAGGCCATCAAAAGCAAATGGATCTTTAAAAGAAAAATGAGAGTTGATGGCACTATTGAGAAATTTAAGGCTCGGTTAGTAGCTAAGGGTTTCACGCAAAAGGAAGGACTTGACTATTTCGACACATATGCTCATGTAGCACGAACTGCAACCATTAGAACTTTGATTGCCCTAGCTTCCATTAATAAGCTCGTGATTCACCAAATGGATGTCAAGACTGCATTCTTGAATGGTGAATTAGAGGAGGAAGTGTATATGGAGCAACCCGAGGGTTTCAAAGTACAAGGACAAGAAAATAAAGTTTGTAAACTTGTCAAGTCCTTGTATGGCCTCAAACAAGCTCCTAAACAATGGCATCACAAATTTGATCAAGTTATCTTGTCAAACGGTTTCAAAATTAATGAATCGGATAAATGTGTGTATGGCAGATTCATGAATGGTAAAGGGGTTATCATTTGCTTGTATGTAGATGATATGTTAATTTTTGGGACTGACTTAGTACAAGTGCAAATGACAAAGAATCTTCTATCAAAGAATTTTGATATGAAAGATTTGGGGGAAGTAGATGTCATCTTAGGCATCAAGATTCTCCGAGATGAAAACAAATTGATGTTAACCCAGTCACATTATATTGAAAAGATCTTAAAGCGTTTCAACAAATTTGACTGCTCACCTGTCAGCACTCCTTCGAAGTGGGTTCTAAATTAGGCTTTAATACTGGTAGGGTTTTGGCCCAAAATGAGTATGCTTAAGTTATAGGTAGTTTAATGTATGCAATGACTTGTACTAGACCTGATATTGCATATGCTGTAGGAAGACTAAGTAGGCATACTAGTAAGCCTGGAAAAGAGCATTGGGTTGCTGTAAATAGAGTACTTAAGTACTTAAAGAAAACCATGAATTATGGTTTGGAATACAGCGGGTATCCTTCTGTTTTAGAAGGATATACTGATGCTAGTTAGATAACTGACCAAGAAGATTACGCGTCCACAAGTGGTTGGATATTCACGCTTGGTGGGGGTGCCATATCTTGGGGATCAAAGAAACAGAGTTGTTTAACAGACTCTACAATGGCAGCTGAATTTGTAGCATTGGCTTCTTGTTGCAAAGAAGCTGAATAGCTGAGGGATTTGTTAATAAATGTACCCCTGTGGCCAAAGCCTATGCCGCCGATATCTGTACACTGTGATAGTCAATCGACATTATCGCGAGCATATAATCAAGTGTACAATGGTAAGTCTAGACATATTGGACTTCGACATAGACAAGTTAATCAGTTGATCAATGATGGGGTGATCACCGTTAGTTACTTACGATCAAGTAAGAACTTAGCAGATCCTTTTACCAAAGGATTGCCAAGATCACTGATTGAAAGTACGTCAAATGGGATGGGACTCAAGCCCACATATACTAGTCACCCATGATGGAACCTTGCCTTGACACTTGGTGTTCCACCAAGTCTCAAAATTAAGTTAAAGTACATCATATAGATTGTGACTGAAGTTCTGCATCGTTGCATTGCCATCCCAAGGGTAGCAGGACTTGGTACCGTAGCTTTAATTGAGGTTGAATTTGAATTCTTAATGGATTTATAACACATTGTGTTGGGGTGTTTTAGTTACGGGAACACTCTTGATAAAGTCCACCTATCTGAGTGTGGAAGTGAGGCCGCTTCCTATGAGCTAAAGGGCTTGGCTCTAGAGCATTCTGAGAAACCAAGATATAGACCCATGGCCAGTTAAAGGGTCGGCATTACAGTGGATGAATGAATGAGAGGAAGGATATGCGTGAGGCGTTTCCGTCTAACACATAAAGGAAGATGGTTCAATGACTTTGATTCAACCATTCTTATCCTAGCTAGACTTGAGCGCTTTCACTACATAAAGGTTCAAGGTGCAATACTCCACCTTTATTTATGCATAACACCTCCAGGGTTTTCGGAATCTGGTTAGGTCCTATCATGTCTATCTTTTTCAAAACATAAGTCTATTTTGAAAATGGTGGGGGATTGTTGGAGAATTTTCAAAATTGATATATAATGTTAGTCATTTTTCAGTTTGTCTTAGGAAAAGAGAGATGAACTATGGTGGCTTATCTTGTCCCACATAGGAGCAGGATTGAAATAGAATTGGGTAGTTATATGCCACGATTTAATTATTATAACTTTGAATTAATGAAAGTTGTGTGGGCTGAATCTATAACTAAACCAATTGGTACAAAACCTTTTGGAAAATAACGATATGTTTAGTTATGGATAAATCAAACGAAGCGACGTGTTTGTTTAACGAAGCAGTGTGTCTATTCAATAATAGTCATGCCTGTTCGTATTAAACAAAACATTACACAAAAAGAAACCGTCACACCTATTCGGTTGTGACAGTTTTCTGGTTCCTGTTTAGAAGGACACAACCAACCATTGTGACTGTTTAATGGGTGTTGCTTTCTCCATAAATAGCAGCCCATTTGCAACGTTTTTTGGCACTCAAAAAAACCAAAATTTTACACCAAAAGTGTGTCTCTCTAATACCAGATTGCTGCCATTTGTGTTGCTATAGAAACACAAACCGTAGTGTCTCGAAAACCTTGTAAACTCAGTAAATTCACCAGGATATCACCACCCGTGCAGTGTTGATATCGATTCTACCCGTTGCTTCGTTGTATCTTGGGAAGTGATTCGCTGGAAACCCAAAGCACACGTTTTATACAAACGGTGGGGGCGAAATTGCTTTAAGGACAGAGAGTACTCGCCTCGAAGCAATAAGTTGTAGATTGTAGTTCATATTTAGTTATCTGTTTACAATCCAAGAATCAACAGTCTGTGGGCAATATACCGCATAAGGTTTTTGTGGCACAAAGCATACTTTATCTCGAGTCAACGACTTTGGCCAAAACATTTTCTATGATATGTATGCAATTCATCATAAAGCTGGCATGCTTTAAAAAATGGATCTGCCATTTTATGCGGTAGACTTATGGGTTTTGATCTTTTTCTAACGTGGTGGAAATGGGGACCATAGGAGCGTTTAACCAATCACATTTATCCATCTCATTTACTTTGATTTACATGTTTTGCTTTTATGTTCCGTTTGTCATGTATTAATCATCATCATATATTATTTGCTTTCGGTTTATATGTCTCCTCAGATACAAATGTACATTAACCCACATGTTTTTATTAGATAATATGTTTAGGTTAGTTTAGTTGGCCAACCACGGTTGTAGGTAAGCAATAAAACATTGGATCTCAAGTGGTTTCATTATCAACAGTTTTTATGTATGTTTTGACTAGCTTGCTATTCACTTTATGTAAATAATAATACAGAGTAACCCTTTATCCTTTTTCAACCAACTATATATGAAATGGAACAAATTGTATGAATATAGAAATTCGACTACTACGCATATAAAATCAGTTAACTAGACAATGCCCGAGTATAATACTAGTTATACATTAATTATATACTTTGTAGTAAAATAAAATAAAATCTGATTCAAATAAATAGTTTTAACGATCCGAACTCTTTCAACTAAATTTTATTTCTACTCAACTTTATCCACTTAGCTCCAAAATAAATATTTAAGAATTTCACACGTGTTAAAGTTGTGGATAAGTAAATGGAATTTGGCATTTCCGGACATCAATACATAAAGGTTGTGTTTGGCAACAATGGTCTAAACTGGGGCTGGAGCTTCTATTCAAAATCCACTTCAAGAAGCTTCTTGTAATGGGTGTAATTCCTAGCATGTATTAGTGGTGTTACTTAGGGGTCATTATGTTCGGTCTCGTTGTATCGTTGTAGCTATAGGGTCATGGTCAACTGGTAGTATGGTACGGTACGGTATGGTACTAGGTATGGTACTAGGTATGGTATGGTTGTAATTCCTAGCATCTTGCTAGATTTTATTTGTAATAAAAATTGTCTGCCTCTTCAAAAAAAAAAAGAAGCTTCTTGTTTAGGGGCTTATCTTTTTAAGAAGCCCAATTGTTTTTGTGCTGTCAAACAAGACTTATAGGCTGGGGCTTATTAAAAGTAGAAGCTCCAGCCCCTAAAAGCCCCTTGCCAAACACACATACTAACCAAAAGTAATTTTTTTTAGAAAAACTAACCAAAAGTAATAGGAAGACGACGTAGAACAATGGGTTATGGGTACAGCTTCTCTCTATGACTCAATCATCGTAAATGTTTCACTAATAACTTTACTAATGGAATCCGAGAATATATATAAACTATTACAAATTAAAGTAATTAAAACATGTAATAATAATAATCACAATCAAATTAATTAAATATAACATAACTTCTTGGTAATCATTTTGTCCATCTTTCCGCTGATAATATTTTATATAACAAACTCGAAACAATAGTCTCATGTACACACGTAAACCAATAAATGTTAGGCTCACAAAATTTTACACAACTACTTTCACAAAATGACTTGTACCAATGAAATTAAAGGAGGAAAATATAAAGGTTTAATAATGGTTTAATCCTTAAAGTTTCATTTTTTTTCTCGTTTTAACCACTCAAGTCCCCCCCCCCCCCCCCCCCCCCCCCCCCCCCCAATGGTTTAATGCTTCAAGTTTCATAATGTAACACCCCCAAATTTAATGGTTTGCGGAAGCGAGTTTTGGGTGTTACTAATCAATAATCACAAGCACAAAGGATACTGTGAACGACTCTAAATGAGACGTTCGAAAAGTTATTACATTAATACATAAGTAGTTCAAAATACAAGCTCGAGTTTCGTATAAATTCCTAGAGATTCTAATACATAACAACTAGTACAAAAGTAATGTAATAAAATCTCCAAGCTTGTAAATGCATGCGACTCGAGCTAAATGAGCTTATCCTGCTGGGCATCCCTACTGATGCTGTGTACCTGAGAAGCATTACTAAAACGGTCAACCAAAAGGTTGGTGAATCTCACAGGTTTATAAGTAAACAGTTTGAACACACAAGTAGTAGTTGTAAATCATTTGCTAGCCATTATGTATGTGGTGGTTGGAGGTCTTGCTAACCGTTAATAAGTGGGTGGTTGCAGGTCATGCTAACCGTTTGATACCCTTGCCATGAGCCACCATAGTTGAAGCTTAACGTACAGTAAATATAGTACCCCCCGTGAATGTTAATCCAAAACATCCGAAACGAGTAAGAAACGCCCGTTTATACAGTACGGTTCGTGGTAGTGCGTGCTACCCCGGGCGGGGATTGTCAGTCCCATATGGATCCATATACTAAAACTCGCGCTTATTCCATAACTAACAACTATGATTAAGGAGGCTTTCAGTGGATTAGTCGTAAACTCATGCAATTGGCATATCCGTAATTCAGCAAAGTTTGTAAATCGTTGGCAGCAAGTAAGTATGTGTGTTCATGTAAAGCAAGTAATGCATCTCCCCCGATGTAAAAGCAGTAAAAAGTGGGGCCGTGAGACTCACCTGAGTCTAGCAGATGATGCAGTAAGTCAAGCAAGTGTAGTACTCTGTACTAGCAACCCTTGGCGTCCTAACACGCACAAGGTTCAGTAAGTAATAAGTAGGTTGGTGTCCCGAAGGATCACCCATGCTAGTTGTCCACTCAACTAGGAAATGTCCAAGTATTTGTTTGTACGTTTGTAATTGTTTTGTAAATAAGTGTGGCCCGTTGGTGACGGAGGTGTAATAATAATCCAACTATTATTATTATGTAATTCATCGCGTTTGTATACCTTGTAAGTATATACATAAGTTGAGTATTTGTAATGCGACGTGTAAACATTGTTCGAGTGTAAGCTCGTGCGAGTGTAATCTCGTAATGTTTTCAAGTGTCGTTGTATGAGTGAAGTAGTTCATGTATACATTACTATGTATATGTATTGTATAAGTATCATTGTATAATGTTCGGTTGTTGTATGTATTCAATACTTAGTGTAAAAGTATTTTCCAAGGTTCTGTTTCATGCGTCACTCCATGCGACACTTCACAGTTTAGGCGACACTTAGGTAGTGCCGCATAGTTCAGTAAGTATCGTGATATTAGCGTCACTAGATGCGTCACTTGCATTAAGGTAGCGTCACTGAGGTCAGTGACGGTATAAGTGTCGGTATAAGTGACGGTTTAAATTGTATGGCGACACTTGTCAAGTGTCGGTTGTTTAAGCGTCACTAAAGTATGCGTCACTCAGCTAGTGTCGGGTATTAGATTTAGTGCGTCACTAAGGGCAAGTGTCGGGTGACGTCAATCAGTAGTAACTATGCGTCACTTGTTTAGTGTCGCTATAGGATTTGGTCCTCTAGCGACACTAGCAATCTGTTTGAATTCAAGGCTCGGGTTTGTGGTCAAACGACTCCGGTTTGACCCGAAACTTTTAGGGAAGCCCTAACTATGTTAAATAAGCCTTATAAAATTGTCGTTACGTTTTGTGGTCGTCTCGAAGGGTCGGTTTTATAAATATACCAAAACAGTCCCCGGGTTAAGGTTTTCCAGTTTTTGGTCTCAACGAAACCCTCGTTTTCTCTAACGGTTAGTCCGAATAAAGTCCCGCAAAAATTACCAACTGTTCTCCTATGTCTCTAGATCATTTCTTTATTTTCCCGAGAACTTTAGTGTCCATCTACTATTTTTAACAAAAATTAAGAAATGATATATGCAAATTCCGGCCAAAACAGTGATATGTCCGAAGATCAAGTAATAGCCGATAATGGGTGTATTTCTGGAGGTAGCTAAAGAAGAACTTTTTGTTCACGACGAAAATACCAATCTTTTCCAAGTGGTCTCACCCGTTTATTTAGTCTACAACTCGAGTTATGGTTGTTTTCGTGAGGTCGTTTTTCTGGGCAGAAAACTGTGTACATATATATGTTTACAAAAACGTGTTTCAAGTTTAGATTTGGACATCTCTTTGTTAAGCAAGCAACTAAACATGTTAATAAACATTATAAAACATAACCAAGAAAAGTTTGAGGTCCTTACTAGTCGTATGAGCAAACGAGAAAGATGGATGTGTAGAGCTCGGTGAGGTGCACGTTTTCTTCCAAATGACCCTAGCAATCCAAGCTATTCTTGAGGGTGTTTTTGTGATGATTTAGGGGTGTTTTGGGACTGATTTGGTCGTGGTTCTTCACCAAGAAAAGAGAGAAAAGAGTGAGGGAGATGGAGTGGAGAAGTGGTTGAATGAATGAGGTGAGGGGTTTGGAGTGGCTAAGTATCCAAAAAGAGTCAAGGGCATGGTATGCCTTGATTCTTGCAGATTTTCTGCATAAAAATCGTGGGTCCCACCCCCATTTGGTGTTTAAATTGTTTCCCCAAAGTTGTGTTAAGTCCCGTGTTCGTTTACCCGTTCGTTTTGCGTTTTAATTAATCGTATAACGTTTTATATATTACGTTTTGTTAACGATTTAAAACCGGATATTATAAGTAAAAGTTTCACTCAAATAACATATTTTAAGTTACTAAAATAATATTTGAGATTTCGTTTGGTCATCGATCGCGAATCGTGCGTTTATCCGAATTGTGTAACGTTTCTAAACGTTTTAACTGTACGCGTGTAATCGCGATATTTTTACTAGAAGTATTTTATCAAAATACTTATTATGAAGTTATAAAAATATAACTTAAGTGTATTTCACGTGTCGGGCGCGTTTCGTGTACTTTCGTCGCGTAAAGTTACATTTTTAACAAAACGTATAACGTGTAATATATTTTCGTAATATATTAAAGTAAATAATGTTTGTTTGGATAAATCCACATTATTCTAAAAGTTTGTCACCAACGTCCATATTTTGTACCGAATCGTATACGTGTATATATATATATATATATCACTCATATATATAGTAAGTAAGTAATGTATTTAATCCTATTTCATATTAAATACAAGTAGTAAACACGTAATTAGGAAAATTTTAAATTTACCCTAATTTTGGGGTTGTTACATTCTCCCATTGTTATGAAAATTTCGTCCCGAAATTTGTTTGAAGTCCTAATTGGTCTCGGTTGGGATGTTGGGAAAAGTATTGACCATTTGTCCACAGGACATGGTCAGTTTGAGATTCGAATGAAAAAGGTGCGTGTTCCCGGTCTCAACCAGTGTGAGGTGTCTGGGAAAGAAGTTTGTTTATCGTAAATAAAGTGCAATACGAGCTGCGTCGTCAGGATTCAAGTAGTCGGTAGTTTCCTAACCCTATTGTGTACTTAGGATCTAGGAGAGTACATAGAACGTAAAGCAATGTGCATAAGTTGTTAAACAGTTTCGGGTAATCTAACAATGTGCGTACCCGGGTTGAGTAAGTCGCATAGTCTCGGGCTCGGGTCATCCTCCCTAGCGTTAATCACATAAGCTCTTCCTTTTGCGAAGTTGGTTCCCGCTTTTACCTTTGGGCAGTCCTTCCTGAAGTGTCCGGTACCGTTGCACTCATAGCAGGTCCTGGGTGCAGCAATATCGGTACTAGCAGGGTTGTTTCGGCAGTCTTTGGCTAGATGCCCGAATTTCTTGCAGTTGGTGCAGGGACAGGAGCCATGATGATGCATACTGCATTTGGAACAGTAAGGCTTCTTTCCCTTGTAAGCCTTCGAGTCGTTGGTATCGACTGTTGTAGGCTTTTTGTCAGAAATCAGGTTGGAGGAGTTTGAAGTTGCTTCCCATTTGCGTTTGGCTGCAGACGGGGTAGGAGTTGGGCCACGGCGAACAGAGTTTGCCGTCAGTTCATGTGCCATGCGAATGGCGTTCTGAATGGTACCCGGTTTGGATGAAGTCACCAGGTCTTGTAGACGTTCAGGGAGTCCATCGACGTATTTCTCGATCCTCTTGTACTCAGGATCGACCATTGATGGGCACAGGAGTGCCAGTTGGTGAAAGCGGTTGGTGTAACCGGTGATGTCATCACCCTGCATCTTGTGATTGTAGAATTCTAACTCCAGCTTTTTCAATTCGTCCCTGGGGCAGTACTCGCCTCTCAACATCTCCTTCAACTTGTAACACCCAGTTCTCGGGTCTAGTAGTATTTAATATTTTCTGACTGTGAATTATTATTAAGTGTGTCAGAAA
Organism: Helichrysum umbraculigerum; assembly: GCA_949592205.1. Lineage (NCBI taxonomy): Eukaryota > Viridiplantae > Streptophyta > Magnoliopsida > Asterales > Asteraceae > Helichrysum > Helichrysum umbraculigerum. The sequence continues at coordinate 123,602,342 of CATIUR010000001.1, read as the reverse complement.
ATAGGCGTGTTGTATTATTTGAAAATAAATGAGTAAAAGAGTCGAATAATTTATTGTGACTAATAAATTATTGAGTGTTTTAATTTTATTTAGTTGACGGTAAAATAAAATAATGTTTCCCCGCAAATGGTTTTTAAGTTCCAGACAATTATAAGTACGGGGAATGAAATCTAAACACTTGTAGTACACCTTTAAATGTTTGGGTCGGTCTCTTTTATCTATATACATACGTACGCATCATATATTATCATATATACATCCATATTATGAGAAAACCCTAGATTAACTCCTAAAATCACTTACTTCCATCAAATTAATGATGCCAAATTCGACTTCAAGCTTCAAGATCAAAGGTTATCATCCTCTAATTCATCTAATCATGTGGTAAGTCTCAATTTCTTGAGTTATGTAAACCTAGAATTTGGGGTTTTGGGATTTTTAACAAATTGATGTGTTAAGATCCGAATTAAAGGGTTGAAATTGTTTAGTTGATGTTAGTTCATGATTATAATTGAAATCCTATGCTAGAGATTGTGTAATTAAATTATGATCATGATAAAAGTTGTGGGTTTAATTGATTTTCATGAAATTAAGCTTGTGTTCATGATATAATGACTAGTAGATGCTTAAATCATGATTAATAGCTAAGCTCTAACTTAGAAACTAAGAACTTGATAAGTTCTTATGAAGCAAGACTATGAAAAGAATTGGATAATCAAGAATTAAGTCTTAAGCTTAAGGTAATGATGATATAATTGTTAATTGATGCTTAATTCATGATTTGTGACTAAACCCTAATCTAGAAATAAAAGAAATGGTGTATGATCATAAGAAAAGTTAATGGGTTTAGTTAGTTATTCAAGAATCAAAGCTTTTAAGCTTATGTTAATGATCATATTGAGATTGATTAAGAATAATGAAATTGGTATTGGTTACTAATTAGAACACTTGATCGAGTTAAATCTCATGTTGTTTACATTGTAGTATTATATTGTAAATACTAAAGATAATAGTGATTAGTGGCTATGAAGCTTATAGTTACTAAATGTGTTACCATATTGAAAATTGTGGTGATTGTGATAATTCATGTGAATTGAATAATTGGGATTTGTTGGTGTAAATCCATTGATACAATGTTATATAGAATTTAAGACAAGTGACTAACTTGTGATATTCTATTGTAATTTCAGATAAACAGAAGACTCAGTGACATTAGACTACTGAGTGGACAACTGAGGTATTAGGTGAGTGGATCTCTAATCCTCAGCTTAACTTGGTTGTAACAAGTTTGGTTACAACAAGTAATGTATTATTACTTTATTAGTTGCATTGATGATTATGTTGATATGTTGAATAGTTGAATATGTGACTTATTGATTACGTGATCACTTGAATTATTTGGCCTTCGGGCATCAGTTGTTAATGAGGCAACGAGTTGTTGAACTGTTGGTTGGGCTAGTTGGTTATCCAAAGTTTAACACACCTCCTGTGTTAGTTGAAGATAATCACTAGCTATCGGTCTCGTCCGTAGGGCCATACGGATAGGTTGGATAAGTGTTCTTGGGGAGCCACCCGGGTTTATGGTTATCCCCAGAGCCGCCGATCCTCATTATGGTGTTGTTGATTTGTTGTATTGTTGAGGTGTTGTATTGTGTACGTGATTGTTTTAGTGCTAAATGTTGTACACAAGGTTGTTGTGCTAAGTTAGGTTGTTGATTAGTTATCTGCTCACTTAGCGTTATGCTAATCCCCCACATTAACACTTCTTGCAGGTTAAGTATTATTATCGGGTGGGCAAGAAGTTGGACTGGATGGAATATTTGACGTGGCGTGACTCTGATATTGATTTGTTTAAATCATTGTTCTATCTTGTTTTTATATAACACCTCTGTTGATAAATTATGTTTTGAAAAGGTGGAATTTTATATGTTGATAAAACGATGTAAATTATCACTATCTATTTGGACTTACGCTTCCGATTGACTATATCTAAATAGGTTAAATGAGGGGTGTTATAAGTTGGTATCAGAGCATAGGTTTGGGTGAATTGAACATTGCAATGTGTTCAATCCCAAATCTATGGTAGTGTCAAGTCAAACATTCCAGGGGTGGGGATTAGAGGTTGTATGAGAAAGTTGTTATTGAATGTGTACTAACCTATAATCAGTTGCAAGATTGTTGTTTTGGTTGCAGAGAAGGAGGAATATGAGGAACCGAATGGTATTCTCAATGATTCCTCAATACTCGTGGGCCTAAATGTATCAGGTACTTTTCGATAAGCTTAATGTATTTAATTAAGCTTGAATTGTTTATTTGCTACGGTATGAGTAGTAGTAAAATTAATCGAGTTAGACTAATATGAATCCCAAGTTGTGAGTCGTTGATGATTATTACTTGTTAATAAGATGATAGAAATATTAATGGGTAATTTTGAATGAACTTGAAGTAATTGAATTGTGTAGATACATTGTTGAATAAGGTGTAATAGTTGTATTATGTGGAATTAATTGTGTCTACAATATGAAATTGATTATATGAAACTGGTTGTAACAATAAAATAATTGACCTCTACCTATTGCTTACTGATTTTCTTACTTGTTGATGGTTAGATGATTGTAGATTTCTGTCAAGTAAAGGATTTCATATAACCTAGTCGTGTTTATAATTACAAGTTGTAAGGTTGTAATTAACGGGTTGCAAAAGTGAAAATTCACAGCAAGTTGATAGCTAAAGAAATATATAGTTGTTAGCTAAGTTGCTAGTTGTTAATGTGTATGTTGTAGTAGTCAGTACCACTTATTGATGATGTTGTTGTTGTTGTTGTCGTTAGTGGGGATGTTATAGTTGTAAAGTTAAAATGTTCACATGGATATGTGTTACATTTGTAAACAGTAATTATGTGTTTTAATTGTTTGCATGACTAAGTATGAATGGTCATGTAAGTGGTCAATTAAATTAATAGAAACATTTACAATTGGATATGTGAATGTGGTATGATATATGTATTAGATGATAGTTGAATTAAGTGGTGTATAAAACACAACTTGTGTGTTTATAGAAATTCAGTTGAAATACACACTAGTAGTGTGTTGGTTGATGAAATAATATATATACCTATATAAGTATATGTTGATATATAGATACATTTTGTGTTCATGTGATGTATAAGTTGTATGAAAAGTATAGTATTAGTGAAATGTAATGTGTGATTCTATTTCACTAGGTTGATTAAGTGTGATCAGATTTTGAGGACGAAATCTCTTTAAGGGGGAGAGATTTGTAACACCCAGTTCTCGGGTCTAGTAGTATTTAATATTTTCTGACTGTGAATTATTATTAAGTGTGTCAGAAAATAGGCGTGTTGTATTATTTGAAAATAAATGAGTAAAAGAGTCGAATAATTTATTGTGACTAATAAATTATTGAGTGTTTTAATTTTATTTAGTTGACGGTAAAATAAAATAATGTTTCCCCGCAAATGGTTTTTAAGTTCCAGACAATTATAAGTACGGGGAATGAAATCTAAACACTTGTAGTACACCTTTAAATGTTTGGGTCGGTCTCTTTTATCTATATACATACGTACGCATCATATATTATCATATATACATCCATATTATGAGAAAACCCTAGATTAACTCCTAAAATCACTTACTTCCATCAAATTAATGATGCCAAATTCGACTTCAAGCTTCAAGATCAAAGGTTATCATCCTCTAATTCATCTAATCATGTGGTAAGTCTCAATTTCTTGAGTTATGTAAACCTAGAATTTGGGGTTTTGGGATTTTTAACAAATTGATGTGTTAAGATCCGAATTAAAGGGTTGAAATTGTTTAGTTGATGTTAGTTCATGATTATAATTGAAATCCTATGCTAGAGATTGTGTAATTAAATTATGATCATGATAAAAGTTGTGGGTTTAATTGATTTTCATGAAATTAAGCTTGTGTTCATGATATAATGACTAGTAGATGCTTAAATCATGATTAATAGCTAAGCTCTAACTTAGAAACTAAGAACTTGATAAGTTCTTATGAAGCAAGACTATGAAAAGAATTGGATAATCAAGAATTAAGTCTTAAGCTTAAGGTAATGATGATATAATTGTTAATTGATGCTTAATTCATGATTTGTGACTAAACCCTAATCTAGAAATAAAAGAAATGGTGTATGATCATAAGAAAAGTTAATGGGTTTAGTTAGTTATTCAAGAATCAAAGCTTTTAAGCTTATGTTAATGATCATATTGAGATTGATTAAGAATAATGAAATTGGTATTGGTTACTAATTAGAACACTTGATCGAGTTAAATCTCATGTTGTTTACATTGTAGTATTATATTGTAAATACTAAAGATAATAGTGATTAGTGGCTATGAAGCTTATAGTTACTAAATGTGTTACCATATTGAAAATTGTGGTGATTGTGATAATTCATGTGAATTGAATAATTGGGATTTGTTGGTGTAAATCCATTGATACAATGTTATATAGAATTTAAGACAAGTGACTAACTTGTGATATTCTATTGTAATTTCAGATAAACAGAAGACTCAGTGACATTAGACTACTGAGTGGACAACTGAGGTATTAGGTGAGTGGATCTCTAATCCTCAGCTTAACTTGGTTGTAACAAGTTTGGTTACAACAAGTAATGTATTATTACTTTATTAGTTGCATTGATGATTATGTTGATATGTTGAATAGTTGAATATGTGACTTATTGATTACGTGATCACTTGAATTATTTGGCCTTCGGGCATCAGTTGTTAATGAGGCAACGAGTTGTTGAACTGTTGGTTGGGCTAGTTGGTTATCCAAAGTTTAACACACCTCCTGTGTTAGTTGAAGATAATCACTAGCTATCGGTCTCGTCCGTAGGGCCATACGGATAGGTTGGATAAGTGTTCTTGGGGAGCCACCCGGGTTTATGGTTATCCCCAGAGCCGCCGATCCTCATTATGGTGTTGTTGATTTGTTGTATTGTTGAGGTGTTGTATTGTGTACGTGATTGTTTTAGTGCTAAATGTTGTACACAAGGTTGTTGTGCTAAGTTAGGTTGTTGATTAGTTATCTGCTCACTTAGCGTTATGCTAATCCCCCACATTAACACTTCTTGCAGGTTAAGTATTATTATCGGGTGGGCAAGAAGTTGGACTGGATGGAATATTTGACGTGGCGTGACTCTGATATTGATTTGTTTAAATCATTGTTCTATCTTGTTTTTATATAACACCTCTGTTGATAAATTATGTTTTGAAAAGGTGGAATTTTATATGTTGATAAAACGATGTAAATTATCACTATCTATTTGGACTTACGCTTCCGATTGACTATATCTAAATAAGTTAAATGAGGGGTGTTATACAACTCCACCCATGGGAGTTTGTAAGCATTTTCAATACCCACTGTCTGGGCATAAGTGTTCCACCATGTGAGAACGGTGTCAGAAAAAGTGCTGACGGAGAATTTAACCTTGTCTCCCTCCGCACAGTTGCAAGTGAGAAATACGGATTCGGCTTTCTCGATCCAGCGGATTAGACCGATAGCTCCTTCAGTACCTGCAAAGTTCAGAGGTTTGCAGTTGTGAAAGTCCTTGTAGGTACAAGGCTTGGCAGTGGGAGGGGTATTGGCAGTATCACTATGCCTTTCGGGGGTCGATGACGAATGTCGCGCCAAGGCTTCAGTCACAGCCTGAGAGATGATAGATGCCATCTGGGCATCAGTGTAAGTCCTTGACTTTGGCGGCATGATTTTCCTGAGATTAGAAGGATAAAGTTCATGAGAGATTGTCCATAAATGATGATTATCATAGATGTACATATACAAATGCGGTAATATACAACATCACAAAATGACAATCAACATTATAGAACAATCAAGAGGGGTTGAATAACCATCTCTACTGACTAGCAACTACGTGCTAACTAGCCTGGTTATTTGAATTGTTTTGAGTTAGGTAAGGTCTCGCTCGAAGTGACTCGGTGGTCCTCCTAGCTACCTATGAGTTTCGTGATCCCAAAAGAAATTGTCGAGAGTGGGATGAATTAGAAGATGTTTCGGAGGTTGTGTTTGCCATTTCCATGACAAAGTGTTTGAATATGTGAGTGCCTATATATATATATAATATATAATAGACTAGCGTACAGTGCTTGAGCGATGACTATCTATGTATACATACATATATCACATAATAGTCTTATGAGTGTCTAGCACAACAATTATGAGTCCCGGTTTCTCTCGAGGTCAGAGTCAACTAATGTATTCCTATTCCAGCATAACCATTTCAAGCCTTACATCATCTTTATTTAATTGTACATAGTTGATCAAGCTATGTTAAATTAAACTTGTATGACGTAACTCTTGAACCAATCACACTTAACAGAAAATACTGCCTAACGGTCATAGTCTAGGCCCACTAATGCAACCTAGTTCACTATAACCTTAGGCTCTGATACCAATCTGTAACACCCCCAAATTTAATGGTTTGCGGAAGCGAGTTTTGGGTGTTACTAATCAATAATCACAAGCACAAAGGATACTGTGAACGACTCTAAATGAGACGTTCGAAAAGTTATTACATTAATACATAAGTAGTTCAAAATACAAGCTCGAGTTTCGTATAAATTCCTAGAGATTCTAATACATAACAACTAGTACAAAAGTAATGTAATAAAATCTCCAAGCTTGTAAATGCATGCGACTCGAGCTAAATGAGCTTATCCTGCTGGGCATCCCTACTGATGCTGTGTACCTGAGAAGCATTACTAAAACGGTCAACCAAAAGGTTGGTGAATCTCACAGGTTTATAAGTAAACAGTTTGAACACACAAGTAGTAGTTGTAAATCATTTGCTAGCCATTATGTATGTGGTGGTTGGAGGTCTTGCTAACCGTTAATAAGTGGGTGGTTGCAGGTCATGCTAACCGTTTGATACCCTTGCCATGAGCCACCATAGTTGAAGCTTAACGTACAGTAAATATAGTACCCCCGTGAATGTTAATCCAAAACATCCGAAACGAGTAAGAAACGCCCGTTTATACAGTACGGTTCGTGGTAGTGCGTGCTACCCCGGGCGGGGATTGTCAGTCCCATATGGATCCATATACTAAAACTCGCGCTTATTCCATAACTAACAACTATGATTAAGGAGGCTTTCAGTGGATTAGTCGTAAACTCATGCAATTGGCATATCCGTAATTCAGCAAAGTTTGTAAATCGTTGGCAGCAAGTAAGTATGTGTGTTCATGTAAAGCAAGTAATGCATCTCCCCCGATGTAAAAGCAGTAAAAAGTGGGGCCGTGAGACTCACCTGAGTCTAGCAGATGATGCAGTAAGTCAAGCAAGTGTAGTACTCTGTACTAGCAACCCTTGGCGTCCTAACACGCACAAGGTTCAGTAAGTAATAAGTAGGTTGGTGTCCCGAAGGATCACCCATGCTAGTTGTCCACTCAACTAGGAAATGTCCAAGTATTTGTTTGTACGTTTGTAATTGTTTTGTAAATAAGTGTGGCCCGTTGGTGACGGAGGTGTAATAATAATCCAACTATTATTATTATGTAATTCATCGCGTTTGTATACCTTGTAAGTATATACATAAGTTGAGTATTTGTAATGCGACGTGTAAACATTGTTCGAGTGTAAGCTCGTGCGAGTGTAATCTCGTAATGTTTTCAAGTGTCGTTGTATGAGTGAAGTAGTTCATGTATACATTACTATGTATATGTATTGTATAAGTACCATTGTATAATGTTCGGTTGTTGTATGTATTCAATACTTAGTGTAAAAGTATTTTCCAAGGTTCTGTTTCATGCGTCACTCCATGCGACACTTCACAGTTTAGGCGACACTTAGGTAGTGCCGCATAGTTCAGTAAGTATCGTGATATTAGCGTCACTAGATGCGTCACTTGCATTAAGGTAGCGTCACTGAGGTCAGTGACGGTATAAGTGTCGGTATAAGTGACGGTTTAAATTGTATGGCGACACTTGTCAAGTGTCGGTTGTTTAAGCGTCACTAAAGTATGCGTCACTCAGCTAGTGTCGGGTATTAGATTTAGTGCGTCACTAAGGGCAAGTGTCGGGTGACGTCAATCAGTAGTAACTATGCGTCACTTGTTTAGTGTCGCTATAGGATTTGGTCCTCTAGCGACACTAGCAATCTGTTTGAATTCAAGGCTCGGGTTTGTGGTCAAACGACTCCGGTTTGACCCGAAACTTTTAGGGAAGCCCTAACTATGTTAAATAAGCCTTATAAAATTGTCGTTACGTTTTGTGGTCGTCTCGAAGGGTCGGTTTTATAAATATACCAAAACAGTCCCCGGGTTAAGGTTTTCCAGTTTTTGGTCTCAACGAAACCCTCGTTTTCTCTAACGGTTAGTCCGAATAAAGTCCCGCAAAAATTACCAACTGTTCTCCTATGTCTCTAGATCATTTCTTTATTTTCCCGAGAACTTTAGTGTCCATCTACTATTTTTAACAAAAATTAAGAAATGATATATGCAAATTCCGGCCAAAACAGTGATATGTCCGAAGATCAAGTAATAGCCGATAATGGGTGTATTTCTGGAGGTAGCTAAAGAAGAACTTTTTGTTCACGACGAAAATACCAATCTTTTCCAAGTGGTCTCACCCGTTTATTTAGTCTACAACTCGAGTTATGGTTGTTTTCGTGAGGTCGTTTTTCTGGGCAGAAAACTGTGTACATATATATGTTTACAAAAACGTGTTTCAAGTTTAGATTTGGACATCTCTTTGTTAAGCAAGCAACTAAACATGTTAATAAACATTATAAAACATAACCAAGAAAAGTTTGAGGTCCTTACTAGTCGTATGAGCAAACGAGAAAGATGGATGTGTAGAGCTCGGTGAGGTGCACGTTTTCTTCCAAATGACCCTAGCAATCCAAGCTATTCTTGAGGGTGTTTTTGTGATGATTTAGGGGTGTTTTGGGACTGATTTGGTCGTGGTTCTTCACCAAGAAAAGAGAGAAAAGAGTGAGGGAGATGGAGTGGAGAAGTGGTTGAATGAATGAGGTGAGGGGTTTGGAGTGGCTAAGTATCCAAAAAGAGTCAAGGGCATGGTATGCCTTGATTCTTGCAGATTTTCTGCATAAAAATCGTGGATCCCACCCCCATTTGGTGTTTAAATTGTTTCCCCAAAGTTGTGTTAAGTCCCGTGTTCGTTTACCCGTTCGTTTTGCGTTTTAATTAATCGTATAACGTTTTATATATTACGTTTTGTTAACGATTTAAAACCGGATATTATAAGTAAAAGTTTCACTCAAATAACATATTTTAAGTTACTAAAATAATATTTGAGATTTCGTTTGGTCATCGATCGCGAATCGTGCGTTTATCCGAATTGTGTAACGTTTCTAAACGTTTTAACTGTACGCGTGTAATCGCGATATTTTTACTAGAAGTATTTTATCAAAATACTTATTATGAAGTTATAAAAATATAACTTAAGTGTATTTCACGTGTCGGGCGCGTTTCGTGTACTTTCGTCGCGTAAAGTTACATTTTTAACAAAACGTATAACGTGTAATATATTTTCGTAATATATTAAAGTAAATAATGTTTGTTTGGATAAATCCACATTATTCTAAAAGTTTGTCACCAACGTCCATATTTTGTACCGAATCGTATACGTGTATATATATATATATATATATCACTCATATATATAGTAAGTAAGTAATGTATTTAATCCTATTTCATATTAAATACAAGTAGTAAACACGTAATTAGGAAAATTTTAAATTTACCCTAATTTTGGGGTTGTTACACATAATGATTTCGATGGTTTAATCTTAAAAGTTTATTTTTCATAATGATTTTGCCCTTATAAAAAATTTTAGTTGAAGGGTTAAACCACCAAGATTTTATAACTTGAAGGATTAAACCATTAGAAAAAAAATTGAGTGGTTAAAACGAAAAAAAAAAAGTGAAACTTTAGGGATTAAACTATTATTAACCCAAATATAAAAGAGCAAAAAGATATTAATAATATTGATACAACTCACTTGCCGTTATAATTTGTGAAACTTTGATGAGTATAGCATTTTCCGAACAGTAAACCTTATGAAATGGCATTAAGTATGCAACTTCTTCGAATTTTGGATGCAATCAAGTATGCAACTTCTTGGAATGATATATAAGCCGATTATTAAATTATTGAACATTATACTTAAGGAAAAAACAATCATTACTAATTATTAATTTAAATAAAGTAGAGGACAAGAGTAAACAAAAAATGACAAAGATCACCCGTCTTACATGCGACTCAGTCGTCAACTGAGGGGAGAAAAGCAAGTGGAAGACTAATATATACTACTAGAAAAAACTGATTTTGGAACGGAATATTCTGTCCCAAATCCGTCGGAAACGTCCGTTTCCGACGGATTTCCGACGGATCTATGCCATTTGAAAAAAGCTCGGCGTTAAATTTTTTCAACGGATTTCCGGTGGTCGTTTCCGACGGATTTCCGACAGCACGTGTTTCCGACGAATTTTCCGACGGTACCGGTTTCCGACGGAGTTCCGACGGTGAGATTTTTCAACGGATTTCCGACAGTTGTGTTTCCGACGGATTCCCGACAGTCCAGTTCTGACGGATTTCCGACGACCTTTTCTGTCCCAAATCAGTCCCAAATTTTAAAAACAAAAAACAAAAAAAAAATTAATACGGATTTTCCAGTTTTTTACATTTTAATTATTCGCAACCCGAATCAACAATGTCCAGAAGTGCCAAATTGCATTAAACATTGCATAAATGAAATCAATACAACAATATGAATTCGATATCGAATCAAATCGCTACAAAGTATATCCAATCGTTCTTAGTATGACCTTGCCACTGCTTTCAAGTCGACCAACATCAACTATTTTCATCAATGGAGATGACAAATGGCGCCTAAATAAACAGCAAAGCATTTCTTTACAGAACGAAAACAACAAAGTCATAGTTTATTTACCTCGAAGGCAAACTACTTCTAAAATATCTTAACGATACCATCTAATTTCGAGTTCACATATGGTCTTTCATCAACCAATCTCGTTGTCAAGTCACTTCTCCGTTTTATACCTCAAGTTCATTTCCAACATTTGTACCTGGAAAACGAAACACATACATACACGAACAACTAAATAAAGCACAAAACCAAAATTCCATAAATAGAACTTCGTTATTCAACTAATAACCATTTGAACAAGATAAAACTATAACAAAAATCGTATTAAAGTTACACTACCTAAAAAGCGGGTTTTCAAATTGATGACTTCCCAATTCCCATCAATTCATATAGTTGTTTCTAATATGTTCAATATGATAGATTCTCAGTTCCTAGTCATTCACTCATTCAAACTAAAAAGTTTAAAGAATTTACAAGCATAAACAAATGAACAAAGTCATACTACTCAATTCTATCAGAATAAGGCACAACTTTAGTTCATATTTTAGTACTATTACTCTCCAAATGCATAATTGGATAGTTATCTAATACTACAATTGCTGAAAATAGCCTATTGTTTCATTTATGATTAACTTTAGAATTTACTAATTATAAAAGTCAAAGTAAATAATGTTTCTCGTTATGCAAAGTGATCAAATGTCATACAATCTACAATTTATCTAGTATTAGATGTTTGAAGAGGTCTTACTCGGTTTACAGCCTCAACAAGATTCACTTATGTGCCTTGTGTATCTTCCCAATAATACTGCAGCACCTTTTGCTCCATGACTCCATCAAGTAATATATTTTCCTTATATGTAAACTCAGTTATCAACTGTTACAAGCGACCATATAAAGAAAACAGAACTCGGGGAACTCAGTAAGTGACTTTCAATCATATATCTAACAAGAACAAACAAAGTAATGCAAACTTGTACATATCTTCAACCCTGGTATTCAATAAGTGACTTTCGATCATATATCTAACAAAAGCAAAAATAAAAACAGCAAAAGCAACAACTAAACTCTCAATCAAAAAGCAAAATGTACTTTGAGTGAGGGAGCGTAGCATATGTTGACTCGTTAGCACACCAACGAAGATTTACAAATGATAATAATTATCTTGGGAACATAGCTAGTCCGCCCTCACATAAACTTTGATCTTACATGTGAAAAAGTTTAAACCTACAATATAATGATTTTTTTTATTACTCTAAGAAGATCTATAGTGGCTGGAAGTATGTGTATAAAACTGTCAAGGAGGTATATGTATCTACACATAAGCTCTACAAATCCCTATGCTCTATCTATACTAGCTCTATCAACATAAATGGTACTCTTTAATAACAAGTTATAAGACAATGGCTTGAATTAATCAATTGTCATGCTACTGATAAATTTGAGCAACAAATTTGAGACAATAATGGATCACTAAAATAGACTTATAACTAAGTTACAGTAAGTCAGTAACTTGTTATTCAAATAATGCACACAAGAAAAGGCCATAATTTGTAACTTACTATCATAACAGTAGCTTGTTGAACCAACACAAGCTTCAAACTGGAAGCATGAACCTGATGACGAAAGAAAAATTTAATACTTTAGAAATCATCTTACCCAGCCTTATATATATTACTTCAAGATATGAATCCATCATATTTACTAAACTGAAACACAGAACTTTAATACAACTTTAATACACAAAAAAATAAACGATTAATAAGTTATATATGAATCATTACAAACATAAGCATTAACTGAAATCTGATTATGATATAACAAAGAAAATCATTGGAACCGATTTGCTGGTTTCTGAGAACATCTCTAGGGCCTGAAAAGAATAAATATAAGTGAACAAAGCCTATATAGATACTATTATATTATAATGATATATCAGGATTATGTGACATAAATATTGATGACATAAATCCACCTAGATGCATATTTTTTTTATTCCATAGTTGCTAACTCTAAGTGTCTACTTGCGCATTTCATCAAACATGTTATGAGCAATCTAAAATATAATTCCTCTAATATAAACAAAGAAAAAACAACTCACCTGGGCATTTTGACAAACACTTGGAGGGTTATTTAATACACAAATACTAAATTACCACATAACATATAATAAACCAGTAGCCACAAATCTAATCGATCTTGGCACAGAGTAGAAGAAAGAAAAGTATAAATGTTGTGAAGACTTGTTAATCCTACAGTTTATACTCTGAAATCCTTATTTTGACATAATGAAATCGAAATATAAAACAAAACATACCAGCGGTGAGAAACAAGCAAAATCGCTAGTCTGATGAGGATGGCGACTTATTGACGAAGAATGATCACAAGATAATCGTGCTAGGATTACAAAGAAAGAGGGAGATGTGCGATTGGGCTAGGGTTTGAGAGTGAAAAGGTTGGGGATTTAGAGGGAACCGAACAAATTGGGGATTTAGAGGGAATTAAAAAAAAAATTGAAGATATAGTGGGAATTCAACTTTTTGGGGAATTTGGGGGAAACATTGGGGGCGGGAAATTTTGGGGGGTATATTTTCATTTTTCAGTACAAACGTTCATGGATTGGTTTGATTTGATTTTGGCCGGTAGAGGTGTTCAATATTCAATTTGAAATTTTTTAATCCGAAAATTGAACCAAATTAAAATCGGATAAAACCGAACTGAATTCAAACTCGGATTTCGGTTCAGTTACGATTTCGGTTTTGGTTTTTAAATTCAGTTGTGGTTTTGAATTTTTGAATTTAGTTTAACCGAAAACTGATTCAAAACCGAATTCAAATTAATAATATATTAAATTATTAATATATGTAGCATACGAATGATATTTAGATTTTCTAAACAAGTATATTGACATTCAAACCTTAAATTAACTTCATGTCTTTCATTTTCAACTATAGTGAAACCTTAATACACTGAAAATTATAAGTCAAAACCGAATTAAGTTGAAACCTTAATCATTCGATTTTGATTTTCAATGATTTGATTTTCAGTTTCAATTTGACTACTTACTGTTATTTTTCTAATTTTTAAACTTTGATCAACATAAAACTTTACAGTTTATCTCGACCGTTCGAATGTTCGAGTAGGGTAAACGCATAAACCCATAGTGTAAACGCCTTAGGGTTAATAAGGTTAAAGCCTAAATCCATCGTGTAAACGTCTTCGGGTTTATCTCGATCATTCGAATGTTCAAACATGGTTAACGCCTAAACCCATGGTGTAAACGCCTTAGGGTTTATCCCGATCATTCGAATGTTTAACAGGGTTAACTCCTAAACCCACTGTATAAACGCCTTAGGGTTTATCCCGATCATTCGAATAACATTGTTAACTCCTAAACCCATAGTGTTTATCCCGATCATAGTGTGAACGCCTAAATCCATACTTGTCTTTTTCGGTTCTATTCGTATAAATAATACTAGGATAATTTATATTTATGAAGCAGAGAACCCGCCTTAGGGTTTATCCCAATCATTATTGTTAATGTTTATCTTAGAGTCCTTAAATATGTACATATTTTTACTTGTTCGTTTATCAATTTTCGTATCTTCGTAAAGCTAGCCAATATACTCTAAACACTTTCGGCCAACAAATAGATTACGACAAATAACATATAAACTCCATTTAAGATTTCATGAACTTAAGAGGTGATTAACTACTCAGTTGTTATATAGGTAACAAGTAATTATAAATTAAGATATAAATTATAAATATAATTATAAACTGAACTAAAAATAAAATTAACTCACCAAATAGCCCAATTTAAAAAGCACTAGTTCACAACAGAATCAAACTTATAAACTATGAAAGTTATCAGAGGTGGCAAGGGGTAGCGGAGGTGGGTGTGGTGTCGAGTGGATGTATTTTTAATAAATACAAAAATAATGAAAGATTCGTCCCAAATCCGTCCCAAATTTTCAAGGGATTTAGGACGGACCAAATGGTTTTAAGTTTACATTTCAATCGTTTTAACAAAACTAAGAAAACACGTATTCCTAACTATTGTTATATCAATAGGTAAGGGCATAAAAACATTCAAAATGCACACATACGCTCAACCGTACAAACAACACTACCCGTGCATTATAATCATTATGCGCATACATACATAAACAATAAACATATAAGGCGTTCATGTTTATGTCTCACAATTATCAACTTAAATGTATAGAACTACTTATTTTTTTAGTTTAATTTGATTACTATACTTGTATCGTGTAAAAATTCAAAATATATAAAAGGTCGTCCCAAATTCGTCCTAAATTTATGACGGAGTCAAATCCGTGCCAAATCCGTCCCAATCTTACGACGGATTTGGGACGGCTAATTGGTCGTCGGAAATCTATCCCAAAATCCTCGTTAATCCCTCTCTATAAACGTTCGTCGATAACTCGTCGGAAATTCCTCAGAAATTTGGGACGGCTATGGTGCCGTCGAAAAGCTGTCGGAAATTTGGGACGGCTGATAGTCTGTCGGAAATCCGTCTGAAATTTGGGACCGATTTTTGTACCGTCGGAAATCTCTCTCTAATTTGAGGTTTTCTAATATATGATCTTATAGTCAATATATTTACATCTCCTGAGAAATGCAAAGATGATTAGTTCAATGTCGTTTATAATTCATATCAGACTACTTGCTTCAACGAATTTACTCCTTCTCAAGATATTATTCGAATAACAGAAAACTAACATCAACTACTAATCATGTTTGCAAAGGAACATTTTGGAAATTATTATTATTAATTTATTATTATTTATTTATTGTAATCTAACGATGCATGTATAGTACATGATATAAACACATATTCAATAATTCAAATATCTATTGCATTTCAACGTCCAAGTCACTTTCACTAATTAAAAAGGAGTGGCGGTCTTCAGTTGCATTGACTATAATTTTGGATGCAATTATTAAGTATGCAGCTTCTTCGAATTTTCAATATATGAATTATTATGACTTGTTATAAGAGATGTTTAGCGATCTTCACTTTTCATTAGAGAAAAAAAAACAACAAAAATTAGAATCAAATTAGCCATCACTTAGCTCAAAAGTATTAAACATGGCCCGGGCCTTTAACCCATTTGACGCTTGTTTCAGTATTGTGCGACCGTTACTTGAAGAAGTTCTATTTCTTCAACACGCACAAGTATCTGCAAACCTCACAAGCGACAACGTTTTCTCCTTGTTGCATTCTTGTCAGCAGGCTAGTTATTTGGAAACTGCGAACAAGTACAGCAAACCTATGGTATGGATTGGAATCTACATTGCGGTAGCATCAATTTTGTGCATCATTGGCATGGGAGCTGATTTGTTGCATGGTTTTAGAAATAAAAAAATGTGGTTTCCATCTAAATATTTCACACTTAATGCTGCCTCTATCACAGTGATAACTGTCGCCATGAAATTGCCTGTGGATCTCACTACTGACATGCCAGGTTACGTGGACCAAGTAACGAAGTTGGGAAGCATGGCCTTCATGTGCACGATGATGGCTAACTTAATGCCTTCTTTGGCGTCTATGGACAACAACACACTTCTTGCAAACGTCATAGGTCTGGCTATTCTCGTTATCACTATCGTTGTGAATATTTGCATCGAGATTAGTACCGGTGTTATATATAGTTACCATTACGATAATATTCCTCTATTTACTATTTTAAATATATTGCCATACATCTATGTGGCTATGTTACTGTGGCTATTAGTAATCATGATTTCTTCAGCTATAACGATTCCTTCCACTAAGCAAATTTTAGAACTCAAGTATCAAGCCACTGGCAAAAGAACTTTAGACGATCAAGAGAACTTAACGTCTACGGTTGAGAAACTAAGACAATGTGTTAGAAGGTATTGGGTTATGGCAGAAAGTGGTAGCCCTCAATTTGTGATGGCTAGTAAGCAGTTATCATCTACTTCTGGGACAATTTGTGTAATTATTCTAGTTATGGAACTACTAATAATCCTACTGTTGATATTTCATTTCTTATACACCCCGACAGATAATTTGTCGGATTATAAGTGGTCAACGGCTTTCATTTGTATAACACAGTCATTTGGAGTTGTAGTTGGTAGCATTGCTCCAATATGTAGATGTTTTACGATCTCAAACTTCAATCTGTTCACTAAATGGAAGAAGAACCATTTTATGGTGTTTAAAGTAGAGAAGTACTGGATCCAGAAGTTGTGCGAGTGGAAAGAAAGTCATATAACTTTTCTATCAGGTCGTTCTTGGTCAAGAACTCTTGTCAATAATATGAAAAACCTCGTTTTAGGATTTTGCATTGGCGTCCAGAAGGCTATTGTCATATCAAGCAAAATGATTGGGCTTATTCCAGTAGTCCTTATAATCTTTATCATTTATTGTTCGTATTGTTGGAAGTCGTTGGTGGCAAGGTTGTTTACGCTACCAACTGTGGTAGGAAATGATGATGTATATCAAGACCTTAGTGATTACGTTCTGCAACTTGAAGATGAGATGGAGCTTGGTGAGAAGACGCTGAAACGCATTTCAAACGCTATAAATAACTTGATCCAAAAGGCGGAGAAGGAACAAAACAAAGATCTTTTAGTGTTTCTTGAGACTTCTACCAATGGATTTAAGGGGGTAGAGAACTTTGATAGCGATCAAGTTGAAGCTCTTATAACTTCTGTTAAACTTGTTAGCAGTTGGAGCTTACCGGTAGTGACTTTAACATGTCTTGCCATTTCTCTCCCTAATATTTATGAATTTGAAGTTGATAGCTTGCTCAAGAGTGTTCGTGAAGGTCTATCGTATACACATCTCGTGGAGGAACTCGTCAATAATACAAGTGAATATGGAAATATTCGAAAGGTGACTAAGACTCTGTGGCATGAGGTTGAAGAGAAGTGCATGTGGTTGGAAAACACTATCGGAAAAAGTACTTTTAGGGGAAAAACATCTGTAGAGATTCTTGAATGGTTTGCTAATAAAGCAGAAGAAATTGTTCTACAAATCAACAATACAACAAACGGAGAAATAGCAGTGAACACTCCTAAGAAGTTGATTCTAGCCAATTCAATGCATCGCATTGCACGAACAATCTTGTTTGACTACCAAATCAACGTTGAATTGAGTAGCGAAAAGGAGTTGTTTACGCTGTTATCTAGCATGATTGCTGACATATTGTCTGCTTGCTTCACCAACATACCACGAGTCATAGAGACGAAGTGCCGTGAAAGCGTCATTGAGAAACGGGAGAGTAGTGTTGAGGCCGCCGCTAAGTTGTTTGGTAGAACAGAAGAGATACTAAAAAGACTTGAAGTGTGGGAGTTACCAAGTATCGATCCTGAAAAAATGGGATTTATTGACGAGTGGCGTCTTCATTTGCAGCATTCGCTCCCTTAATATTCAATCTCGTCTTTCATTCAAGCAAATGTATGTTGTTAATCTTCATTATCTCATTATGGAAATACTTTCGTTGGAGCAAATCTATGTTTTTTAAACTTCAATATCTCATTATGGAAATACTTTGTTGGCTCAAGTTTTGCACACAGTTTCAACTTCTAATATCATCATGTACACACATAAAACTACGTTCATTGGGGAGTTTAAGTACAGGGGCATGGTAACAAAATGTTTATTTTATCATTTCAAATTGATGTATGATAACTTATTCTTTGACACATAAGAGAAACAAACAAAATAATAAATTTTATGCAATAAGTTGATTTTACAAAAGTAGATTGGAGTTGAGATATCCAAACTATGAGCTATCTAACCCTTGGTAATACCAACTCTTCTTTATATCTTATTAACCTATTTGATCAATTTCTATTACAATTCGTGACTCATAAACTCGTTCGACTTCTAATATATTGATACTAGATCTTAAACCCGTGTATACACACGGCTCGTTAAATTTGTATTTGATTTTATATTCAAACTTGTGTATACATACGGTCCATTTCGAATAATATGGAATATGGTTTATAGCTATAATGTATTGAACTTTAAACCATTTATTATTGTCTGCATCAAACTTCGAAACTTTATATAGCATATTTATTCAATTTTGAAACCGTCTATTGTATGTTTTCTTTTACATATTTTTGGCTACATAATTGACGCGTTATTTGTAAGTCATATACATAAAATACTCCTAAAAATTAGAATCAAACTTACATTCAAACCATTAAAATATAATTTATAGATTATTATAGATAAAAATATAATACTAAATAAGTAATTATCTATATATTTCATAAATATGGAATTAGTAATTGTTTGATTTAAACACCAACTTCAATTTTCGTAGCTTGTCGAATTTGTATTGAATTCTTTGTCCTTTTTTATTATTTTTGTTTTTTTGATGTAATTTTAAGATGTTTTATATTTTAAACTATCTAAAATTAATGGGTCTAATTGAAAATTTTAAGAGGTTTTATTTTTAAAATTGTGTAAAATTAAGGGGCCTAATTGACTAATTGAAAGTTTTTAATTGATGGCATCATTAAGATGTTTCCTATATATAATTTAAGATTGTCATCTTTATGCTTTGATCCCTCGGTTGCTGGTGTGTTATCATAATAATGATTATATATATATATATATATATATATATATATATATATATATATATATATATATATATATATATATATATATATATATTCATATATAATGCATTTCAAAGTTTTTTTTTTAAGATAGATTTTACTATTTTACCCTTAACATTACTATTGAAATTTAAAATATCTATATGAAATTACTAATATACCCCTAAATATATCAAATGTAATTAATAGTATAATTATTAAAAATTAAAGTAACTAACATATAACATATGACATTAAATATTAATTAATTAATTCTACTAATTAATTAATTATTTTCTATGTCTACTACTATAAAATATTAAGCAATTTAAGTATTTTTTTTAAGGGAAATTACTATTTACCCTTGAAGTTTATGTTCTTTGAAAAACCTATTTGAAATTTCTAGGGTTAATTACCTAAAAACACAATTTACTTTCAATTTTGTCTCTTTTTTTCCATTGTACTTTTTAATGTCTCTCTCATCCAACTTTCATTTTTTGTCCCTATTTTCCCAACTTAGAACAAATATATCATTTTTCAGGTTTTATTTATAGTTTTTTTTTATCATTTATAATTCAAAAACATTTTATTTCAAAATACTTTATCACTTAAACTTGAAATATAACATTTTTTAATAATTAATTGTATAAAAATTTAAATAAAACTTTTAAATAAAAATTGAAAAAAGATTTGAAAAATGATAGATTTGATACATATTGGGGAAATATGGACAAAAATTGAAAATTTGATGGGAAATTGGGACATAAGACCCCTCCCAGCGGTTCATCGGTTTGGAGCGTCGGCCAAAGCGACGCAACCGACGCCGTTGGCACGGGGCGTCGGTTGCTCGGCGTCAGTAAAAATCGTCGGCAAACCGAAGGGCATAGACGGAATCGAGTGGGGTCCCTTGCTTTCTTTTTCCTTTTCTTCTTCATTTTCTTCCTTTTTCTCAATGTTTTTGTTTCTGTTTTTTTTTTCATTTGCAGGAAATCGAACGATGATGATGATGATGATGAAAGAATAAGTTTAGGTTTTATAATGTATTTGGGCTTGGGCTTTTAAATGGGGTCTTTTTGATTTTTTTTTTTTTTTTTAATAAATGGGCTTTTAAGACTTATAAAATAAATGTGTTCTAATTTTGTAATTATTATAAAGCTTTCTTTTAACTAATATAATGGTTTTATTTTTAATTTATGTAATGCTTTAATTAAAATAAAATTGTTTTATTTAAGTTTGTGTTTTAAATAAATAAAGAAATTAGTGCGTGGGTCCCAAAAAAAGAGAAGTGATGTTAACTGATGTTCACTGTTGGCACGGTAGTGTCAGTTTGTGTCAGTTTTAAAAAAAGCTGACGTTGCGCTGATGTGGCACCAACTGATGCGTCAGTTGGACCAAAATTGGGAGGGGTCTAATAAAGTACAATGAGAAAAAATGAACAAAATTGAAAATACGTTGTATTTTTAGGTAATTAACCCAAATTATTAATATATCCTTACATATACCAAATTCTTATTTTTACTAAAACACAACATAACTTTTAAATAAGGAGGTACACGATATGTCAATTATGTTGGAAAGGTAAAAACGAGACGAACATTATAGCAAACCACCGAAGACGGTTTGTCCATCGTTTGGAGTTGAATTCGGTCATTAAAGACTTCAAAATCAACTTTCCCTGAATTTTGCATGTTTTTTTAGTATTTTAAAAAGTTAGAAATGAACTATTTGATGTCTTTTTGTATCATATTATAAATTTACTGGTTTACTTACTTTCCATATTTTGTTTTGATATCATCAATTTCTATATTCTAGAGTTTCAATTTTTTAGGGGGTGTTTGGATTAGCTTAAATAAGCACTTATCTACTTATTTGCTTATTTTGACAGCATATAAGCAGATCCAAACACTTTTCTGAAAACTGCTTATCTGTTTATTTACTAAGGAATAAGCACTTAAAAATAAGTAAGTGGTCACATACTTATTTTTTAAGCACACAAGTGCTTATAAATAAGCTAATCCAAACACCCCCTTAATCAAATTTTGGAATTACAATTTCATGAATATAATGTTTTGTATTAAAATACTACAGAAAAATAAAAAATAATAGCCAACGACTCCGCACCTCCCAACATGACACCTGGCTATTGGAGACTCGCAATCCGACTATCAAGTTCACAACGACATTTTATGTACATATATATATATATATATATATATATATATATATATATATATATATATATATATTGTTACGCATTTTTTTAACATTTTTTAAAAAGGGTAACAAAGGTTATTTTGTTCCTTTTAGAAATACCATATCTCAGTGTATCGTCATATAAGTTCTAATTTTAATTTAATACTTTATATGGAATATATGTGAAGCTAATAGTTGTTTACCCTTAGCATCGCGCGGGCATTTTGCTAGTATATATATATATATATATATATATATATATATATATATATATATATATATATATATATATATATATATATATATTGTTAAAATATCCAAGAAATGTCGAAAATAAGAAATTGCTTTCTAAGAATAACACTTCGTGTATAAAGGTCTTGATTGATTATTTGATGTCGGGATCTCTTATCAACTGCTAAGTAATTCTACTTCAAGGTTTTTTCTTTCCCTTAACAAAAAAAACATAGTTGTAATAACTAAACATATCATAATCATCTTGGTTGTAATTGAGGTCACAACTAAGGGGACATGGTGCTACGCCTTTGCCCAAATACACACATTCGAACGCACATGTACACCATGCATATACATGACAACCTTTAAGAAAATGAATAACTCGTTGAATAACTGATTCAGCTTTAAATGAATTTGATAACAAAGAGAATACAAAGACTACATTTACTAATATATGTCCTCACATTTTGAATTTACATGGTTTCCATTGTAAGACCCATCCAGAACACAAAACCCAATTTGCAGATGTCTTCATACAGATAAACCGTAGTTTTCTACAAGATTAACAAATCAATATGCTTCATTGGCAAGGACATGGACAAATGAGCATACGTCTAACCAACATCATCATATGAATGGCAGCAGCTAAATTGAACTACGAATCCACAAGAGCCTTAGTAACTTTGATCGGTAATGGTCAGGTCAAGTTTCCCTCAGTAGAAAGAAAGAAAAAAAAAGATCGTTGCAATATCTTTGATAATAACACATCACGAAAAGCAGAAGCGCAAAGAAAACGAAGCAAACCAGGCTGTTAGAGTGTAACAAAAGGAATGAAAGTCATGATAATGAAATGAACACTGAAATGCTATTTTATATAGCAAGTTACCATTGCCATCATTCCATGAGATCAAGGGCAGAGCTAGGAACTAACAATTCGGGGTGCAAAAAATTTTTTTTTGATTATTTTTAAAGTTTGGGGGGTCAAATTTTTTAAAATATCATAAATACCCTTAAAAATTTTTTTTTTACATCATTTGAAAATTTTGATGTGGGGGGTGGGTAATGCCCCCTCTACATCCGCCCCTACATGAGATCACACAATACCATCAATTCAACATCCCATGGTATGCAAATAGCACATGTCATACTGGACAAGCAATCACTTGATAGAAGCTTTAATCACACAACATTGATAAGCATTCAACACACAAGCTCATGCACTACCTTAGCAATCTATATATGAATGCACCAACTCGAGGTAAACTCGAAGTTAAAAACTTCACTAGTACATCAAACACTCCTATTGCAGACGAAACACAAAATTAAAGAAAATAAACAGTAAAACACTTGTATATTCTCAAAATCAAACAAAAGTACAATTGTAGAATTACTATCATAGCCGGGTTGATACCTCACTACTCAGGCGGATCGACATTGTTCAATCATTTCTCAAACAAAACCGATTGTTGCTATACTCTCATTGCAAAAACAGCAACAAAACTGTGAAAAAAACATTGCATCAAAAAAAACTATCTATCAACTATAAACAATACGAAAATTGAAAAAACCGATAGAGAAACTATTTTTCACTTGATCTTCATATATCTAGCAATCCCCATTTTCTTACAACCCTTAACCAACTTCTTAAACTCATCTTTCTTGTTTGCTAACAACCCCACAATAACACCACCACTGCAAAACCCTAAAACCCATTCAGGAACACACCCATTGCGAATCAAAACCAGAAACATTGATAAACACATTGCTCCTAACAACACCACATCATTCTTCAATCCCAATTTCATATTCACATTCATATCTGTCCCCAAAATTAACCCACAAAACCCTAACAAAGCCAAAAACCCTAAAACCCAAAATTGTGACTTTTTATCAGCTCTCCTTTTCCTCCCACCACCGCCTCCCCCGCCGTTGAATCCTCCCCATCGGAATCCTTTCCAACCGCCGCCGGAACCACCACAACCACCAACACCATCGCCGAATTCTCGGATTACATGATTAAACGGCTCCGGTAACACGTAATGAAGATTCGCAGCTGCGAAATTGACGAATTGAATTAGGGTTTTTCGTGATCGTTGAGACCCAAGTAAACCTCTGCTGGTTAATCTGTTTCTGGCGCATGTGATTGTGGATTTACGGGAGTGAAATGTGTTTAATTGTAGATTGGGGTAACGGATTTTGATGGAAATAACATTGATTTGTGAAATTGGATTGAATGTGTAAGAATTTTGGGGGAGAAATTGATGAGAATGTAACATTGTGGTGGGACTCATGATAGTTGTTGAAGGAGTCAGTGAACGGCTATTTGAGAAAAAGGGAACCATTTGTGGCTTTTGTTGAAAGTAATGTTGAATTTAAAACCATAGCTGACCCGCCGGTTACAAATATGCTTTTCGTGGCTGTATCTTTTTTGTACAGCAGTGTTTTATATGTTCCCTTTGAAATCCAATTTATTTTGGTCCTAAATAATTGGAAATGTTGGACCGTAAGTTTATTCTTCATAAAGGTTCACAAAATTAGTAATACCGATTGCGATCGCTGTACACATCCTGACTAAGAGCACTAGCAATGGGGATTGGGGTTCATACATTCTAGATCGGCGTCTTTCATTGTTTCACAGCGGACCATTCGTGTCGAATTTGGGAAGTGTAATTCGACTACAAAACGCTGACTTTTTCTTCTTAATACTCAACGTACAACCATACTAGCGTAATACACAACTTTTTAATAGGGATAACTAAAAGTTGGTTGGTAAGGGTTGATAGTGGGGTAAAAGTGATGAAAAGTGGTGTTAAATATGAGGTGACGTTGATGTGTCAAAATGATTGGGAGGGTCTTTCAAGTCCCAACCGCCATAGATGCATGTGCGTAATTAGAGTGATGATATTTATTTTGTATACTTTCTTTGGTAACCTTGTCATTGATCTTCGTATAACATTGTTTCTTCGTAATATGCTCAGTTACGCACTTGAGGAGAACTAGTGTTAATATAAAGAATTGAATTTAGATCTCGGCTACAGAATTTTAAGCTTAAATCACAAATGTGAAGTTACGTG
The DNA here is from genome assembly GCA_949592205.1 of Helichrysum umbraculigerum. Lineage (NCBI taxonomy): Eukaryota > Viridiplantae > Streptophyta > Magnoliopsida > Asterales > Asteraceae > Helichrysum > Helichrysum umbraculigerum. The sequence goes on along the minus strand of CATIUR010000001.1, from coordinate 123,577,315 downwards.
ATACTGAAAAAGCACGTCATATCAGCACGATCATAATGAAATCATAATTAATCGTTTGTGGTAACACTTAATATTATGATCCAATTAGATTAGTCTGTTTGGTTAAGACCATCATAAAACAAGATTAGAAACGTGGTTTTCGATTTAAACCAGAGTAGCCACCACCACTTTGATCAAAATATGAAGGCCCCTTATGTGGTCACACCAACGTGTATGATGAATCACCTTGTCATCACAAATCGCTTCACTCTAAATAAATCAACTATCGTAACTTCAAATAACTAAAGTTATATTTCGACACATGTGAAACGTCATACAATGCACAATGAGAACACCCATCATTATCATTATTGAGCATTAATATGAGGTGCACGACAAATCAAATTTTCTAACTCACCATTATTAATCATTGCTATCAAGTGCGCAGCACATCGTATATCCCTCAAACTTTCTTCTACCACTTTTACCGAGTACCAATAAATATACATCGTCTTGTTGTGGTAGTAAAGAGGAAGAGGAAGAAGAAAAGAGCAATCCGTGTCCACATCCCGAATGCAACATGAATGAACATTTAAGGAGAGGAAATAAAACAAGAGGCTTGAAGTATAAATTGTAAAAAGTGCAGGGACCTTATTTGTAACATTTTCTATTCAAGTAGGAAACGACGAAACGTATGTGTTCCGAATAATATAAAGGGGGCCGAGTTTTCGATTAGGGTTTTGTTTCCGAATCCAACGGAGTGAAGAGGCTTCTCTTTCGATTACAGAACCTAAAAAAATCAATCAAACAAACAAAGAGAGCTTCATCGCCGTAATCGTACCCCAATTTTTCACATTTTCCTTCTGATTCATCATCATAACAATGGCAACAGGTTCGTATATTACTCTTTATTTAGTGAATTTTGCATTGAGATAATTTACGATGTGTTTTAGCGAATTTGTGTGTTTACCAGAAAAAAAGTATAGCTTGCGTTGTTATGTAATATCAATATGTTTAATTTTTTGTGTAATTGGTGCTGCAGCAGCTCCATCTCGTTCGTTTTTGCAAGTGGCGGCCACTGAGGAGACAGTTGCTCCGCCTTTAAGAGTAGTTCAGATTGAAGGATTGGTATTGTGCTTTTTCTCGCATTAATTTGTTACTAATTGTATTGCTACTTAATTTAGATTCACGGTTATAGGGTTTTGTATTTGTATAGGCTGTAGAATTCATGTTTTCGCAGCATTAGTATATTACGTGGATGCGATTTCAATGTATCCAATGTTAGGCTGTTATTAGCTCTATCAGCATCAAATTACTATAAGTTAATGACTAGTACTCGATGGTGAATGTTTTGTTAAGCTAATTTGGTATTTTGAGCTTGCAAAGGCATAAGTTCGTTCATCTTTTTGGTGAATAGCTACTACTACATTTTTAAAAATGTTTAATCATAAAGCATAAAATACCATAGTGAATTAAGCGTGAAGATACATAGATAGGTAGAGATAAAATAATAATGACAGTCTTAACAATACCACATGGCTGCCAATGATAACTTCTTCTAAAGTACTATGTATAAGGTAAAAGAGAACTTGGAGTTTGTTTGGTGATGGTTAAAGCCATGCATTGCTTTGGATCTTCTCATTTATCTGCAAATTGATACTATGAATAGGTTATATTGAAGATCATCAAACACTGCACCGAATTTTCACCTGCTCTTGTGACTGGGCAACTTCTCGGGTTAGATGTTGGCAGTGTTCTTGAAGTAACCAACTGCTTCCCCTTTCCAGTACGTGATGATTTTATTGCTTAATGATTCATTATCTCCTTACCAGGATTCTTTGCATACAACCAGTTTTTTTAACCCATAAAATGGACAGATCCGTGAGGAAGACGAGGAGATTGAGGCAGATGGTGCTAACTATCAGCTTGAGATGATGAGATGCCTGAGGGAAGTCAATGTTGACAATAACACCGTGGGATGGTAAGTCCATAGGTGATAGGTGTTACTTATGTTTATTGAAGTTTCGTAATAAAAAGCTCGCGTGTATCAGTATATTTGAAAAATCTCATGCCAATGGATGCTGTATTCTTTAGTTTTGCTAAAATAAGAAAGTTGAATATATTTTAAACTTTTCCAGGTACCAGTCGACTTTATTAGGCTCTTATCAGACCGTGGAGCTGATTGAGACCTTCATGAATTACCAGGTAATACCATTTTCTTAAATATGTTTTGCTTTCTTTTAGTGGTGCTTGCAAAAGAATTAATGCATAAATTTACTACATAACTATAATTTATTGGTTGCAGGAGAATATTAGACGATGTGTGTGCATTATTTATGATCCTTCTAAGTCCAACCAAGGTGTCTTGGCTTTGAAGGCTTTGAAACTTTCTGATTCTTTCATGGAGCTTTATCGCAACAATGAATTTAATGGAGAAAAGTGAAGTCCATTCTGTTGTTTCTTATGTTATTTGTTTTGCTGAATTTGCAAATTTAATCTCACTTTGTTCTTTTCTTTTGCAATTTAGGTTGCGGGAGAAAAATCTATCATGGGTGGATATCTTTGAGGAGATACCTGTATGTTTTTAAGTTTATGACAAATCTTATTTTCAAGTTTATCGGTCACAATGAATACTGCATTCCCCTAATGCTAATTTTTGATATATACTATATTTTTCATATTTAACAGATCAAGGTTTCAAATTCTGCTCTTGTCAGTGCATTTATGACTGAACTGGAAGCTGATTCACCTGTCACTCAGGTAATTTGTATGTTGTTTTGGGGAAGTTTTGATGGTTTCACTACCTTTAAGTTGTATAAACAAAGTGTAATTGTGATACAATTTTATGCTAGTCTGATTACGATAGGCTACAATTATCAACAAATCCCTTTATGGAAAGGAACATGGAGTTTTTGATTGAATGCATGGATGATCTCTCAATGGAACAGCAAAAGGTTGGGCTCTTATTTCAGCTGGAGGTTGTACTCAGTGTTTTGTGTAAAAGGAATTACAATGACTAGTGTTTTTGTTTTCCAGTTCCAATTTTATTATCGTAATCTGTCACGCCAGCAAGCCCAACAGCAAACATGGCTTCAAAAGAGAAGGTACTTGCCTGTGATCTTGATGATAGTACCGTGTATACTTATAGCTAGCGATAAAACCTTTGGGGTCAACTGTTGATGTCTTGGCTTTTGTGTATGCTGACTAGGGCTGAGAACATGGCACGTAAAGCTGCAGGAGAGGAACCGTTGCCTGAAGAGGATCCTTCAAACCCCATCTTTAAGCCTGTTCCTGAGCCATCACGATTGGATAGCTTTTTAATTACAAATCAAGTCTCCAACTACTGCAATCAAATTAATAGGTATGTTGTCGCATAATAGATGATGATATGGATCACTGGATGTGGCAATTATGACCCATTTACGTGTGAATGGGGGCCGACTTGCGTTATATTTTTCTTATCATAAACAGGTCAAATAATAATAATTAGCTAAATTCGACCGGGTTCAAAGTTGTCCAAAGTGTTTCTTTGAGGCATCAACGTTTTCTGAATATATTCTTAAATAGTTAGATTATCAGTGTAATAATGTGAACTTCTATAATTACATCTAAGCGCCATTCTTATAATTCTCTATTTACTTAAGAATTGCACACAAATTGTATGCAAGTCAACCCAAATGGTTTCTCCCCAAAAACTCTTCACAACCTGTTACCCAAATTGCCTGACCCGTTCATGTTCCTACAACTAATCATGTATAAAATCCCAGTCTTGGCATGTGACCTCACTGTATGCTTACTTTTGAAAATCCATTTAATCATTAATGTAACTGATTTATAAATTTGTAATTTGGCTGCGTAAATGCCAAAGAAAGAAGTGCTACATGTTTTAGGAGATGGTAAAAACCTTTTTTTTTTTTTGTCTCTCCATTTCCAAGATATCTGAATGTAGCATATGATTGTCATATTTATATGGAATGCAGTGTCGCGGGACAGAGTTTCAGCAGGTTATATTTGATGAAGGCATTGCATGAAAACTGAGAGATTCCGAGGCCATGAAACATGCTTTTCTATATCTGTGAAATTGAGTATGAACCCCATGGTTATGTCGGCGGGATGTTCTTTTGATTTTGCTTGCTTTTCATTGGTAACTGAAGTGGTATGTTAGGAGAATTTTGATGTAAAACTACTTCAAAAAGATTTTGATTTTGTAATCAGAGTTCAAGTTTAATACTTTATTTCAGTGCATTTTATAAAATGACCAAAATATTCACCTTCGTGTAGGGCTATTATCAGCATAATGATAACATTGATGAGAGCCATATACTTTTGACCATTATCAATTGTACAGAAAACATTTATAAAGAATGTTTACTAGTACTAATATCTCTCAACAAACTCCTTATTGTTGATTATAGAAATGTATATATGTAGTCTCTACAAACTATGTGCATAAATCGATTACCGTATCCCAACAAATTATGTGAGATGATGCTGTTAAGACGGATAGTCGAACTTCTTCTATCGAAATGTAGGCCAAGTTTTCTTGTTTGTTGTACTCACTCTCATTTAGTCCGTTGGTATCATTATTCTGAGAAGAAAAACCTAACTTGACTTGCTACATTGTAATCGTAGAGCCCCAAATATCTGGTCCAAATAGTCTGCCACATCAAATTTGACTTTTTCAGATAGTAGGATTGGCACTTAGTGAGGGACCAAAGATATTAGTAATGATACGTAGTGAGGTACCACATAAATCACCAAGTAGAAATCTCAACACCCCGCATAGCAACAAACATGGAGATGGATTCAGCGCCAATAATTAATGAGAAAAAGCCTCATGTAGTGTTCATACCATTTCCAGCACAAAGCCACATCAAGTGTATGCTAAAACTAGCCAAGTTACTGCATCACAAAGGCATCCATATAACCTTTATCAACACTCTGTCCAACCATAAGCTACTATTAAAGTTCGGCGGGGCTTATGAACTTGATTCAACTCCTGGTTTTCATTTCAAAACCGTTCCAGATAGTCCAGCTACTGCTTCTGTAGATGACGACGATGTCAAACATACTCCGAGCATAGGTGCTGAAATCTGGACCTACCTTAGAACCAACTTCTTTGATTCGCTACTTGACCTTTTGTCCGGGCTCGAAACTCCAGCCACTTGTATTGTTTGTGATGGTTTCCTGACTTACGTAAATATGATTCCTGCTGCTGAGAAGCTTAAGATCCCCATCATCCTTTTCTGGACCATGGCTGCTTGTGGATTCATGGGTGTTTACCAAACTAAAGTTCCAATGGAAAAAGGTCTTGTTCCACTTATAGGTTAGTTATTTCCAACAAAATGTCAATTTTTTTTCCTTTCTATATAAACGACAGATACACACTTTTTATCTCTGTTGAAACTTAAATCTACACAACCTTTTGGTTATTCAGACACTTTTGATACACATATTGCTAAAATCATTATGTTTATAATGTGCTATATGTATTTTTGCAGACGAAAGTTATTTAGCAAATGGATATCTTGACATGGAAATAAACTGGATACCTAGAATGGAATCAATCCGTTTAAAGGATCTACCTAGGGGTATTCAAGCCACAAATCCAGATGACCGTGGGTTCAAATACCTCTTGGAAACAGCCCGGGCGGCTGATACCGTTTCACATATGATCATTCATACTTTTGAAGAACTAGAAGCTAAACTAGTCCAAGAGCTTAAATCAATCTTTCCTAATATATACACTGTTGGGCCTCTTCAATTACTTTTAAATCAGATTAGCGAAAAAGATAGCAGCAACTCGAATTTCAATGGGTATAGTTTATGGAAAGAAGAACCCGAGTGTATCCAGTGGCTCCAATCAAAAGAGCCCAACTCTGTTGTGTATGTCAACTTTGGAAGTCTAGCTGTAATGTCGTTAGATGATCTTCTTGAATTTGGTTGGGGACTTGTTAACAGCAACTATGAGTTTTTATGGACTATAAGGAGTGATATGGTAGATGGGAAGCCTGCGGTTTTGGGTCAAGAACTCGATGAGGCGATTAGCAAGAAAGGATATCTAGCAAACTGGTGTTCACAAGAAGAGGTCTTGAACCATTCGTCGATTGGTGGGTTTTTGACTCATGGTGGGTGGGGTTCGATCATTGAGAGTTTGTCTGCAGGTGTGCCAATGTTATGTTGTCCATTTTCGGGTGACCAACGAACTAATTGTAGACAAATGTGTAAGGAATGGGAGGTTGGTTTGGAGATGGGGAGGAATGTGAAAAGGGATGAAGTTAAGAAGCTTGTGAATGAATTGATGGAGGATCAAAGATTGAAGAATAAAGTATTGGAATGGAAGAAAATGGCCGAAATGGCTACTGGGTTTGATGGATCGTCATTTCTGGATATACAAAAACTTGCTAACGAAATTACCAAATTATCTATGAAACTAGAATTTTAATTGATTGATATTTTGCTTTGGTACTTTAATTTATTTAATCTTTATATATGTGTAGTTTTGAGTAGCTAAAATAGAATGTTCTGAAGTACGTGTGCAAGAATTGTTTAACCATTTCACAAATAAGGCTATAATTAAGATGAATAATAATAATGCTGTTTTGTCTTTCGGTACTTATAACACTCATGAAATTTACACAACAAGCAATGTTAAGTAATTGAATCACCAAATGTTATTTAAAACACGTAATATAAGCGATATATAATTATATATATATATTTAATACAATAATACTAGAATATTAAAAATTACATTCTGCTTACAAAATACATAACCACACCCACATCACAACTTACAATCATTACAACATATCGACAATCCATCTTGAAATGATAACTATATGGTGAAACTGAAATAGCAAGTGATTAGAATTTTGGGTTTTTATAGAAAAGCACATTCTTTTTTCGGTTGAAGATTTTCTTTGAGCCGTACGATGAGCGATAAACATTCACTAGCAGCTCAGATTGAAGTCTGGCATATAAAATGACTGGTATTGAAATAAGTATGCTCATAAAAATGGGTACCCAAATCAAGCTGTCCTGGTAGATAACAAAGAGATTGACAATAAAAGCAACCAACATGGCCGTGATCGAGAAGAAGAGCGCAGCTAAACCTCGTGTCAGTTTTTTGGTTAATGTTTGCACAAAATCCGGATCAGTGGAGACGGATGTGAAAAAAGATAAAAATATGAGGATCGCAATGGAAGAGAATGCCAAAGAAATGCCATCTGATATGATGAAAATTATAAAAGATCTTCTGTGAAGAAACATTGGAATACCATCGTTTTGATTGTATCCACCGGGAACTGTAAAAGCTGCTGCAAAACCTATGGAAGCTATAAGTGCTGCAACCACCAAAGACTGATTAGCCGCAGCTTTCATCCACTTCTCAATCCCATCTACTAGCTCTTTATGCTCCTGGACGAATAGTTCATGGGGTCGTAGACCATCATTGTTCTTCCTTCCTCGAAAAGAAGGAGGCATTACTGATTCTACTTCCTACATAAATACTCCGCAAAGGTTATACTATTTTTTAGGTTTTTGTACCTCAAAGGCAATACTATAAATCCATAAATTCATAACACTTTATGGAATTTGAAGTTCGAAGTACTAACTTGGTCAAGCTAACCAGTTAACTTAATTAATGTGAGCCAGTTGCCTCAACTTAGTCTTCTAAAACAATCTGATTGAATTAGCCTTCCAATCAAAACCATTTGGTTCAAAGGCTTGAACCAAAAAAATTTTCTCATAATGCTATCATATATTACTGATAACAAGTCTAATTGTTGATGTGGTAAGATTAATACTTTTTTTTCAAACAAAAGGAAAGACATTCCTTGAGAAAGGAAGAATAGTTATGGTTATAGTTATTTTCTACTCTTGCGGAAGTGCAACTCTTTGAGAAAGGTAGAGTAAAAGATTCTACATCTACAGAAGTGAAACATTTATGTATCAAAATTGGAGAGAAACAAATACCTCAAACCATCGCAATTCGTCTTGCAATTGTAGAGCAATGCTTGAAGCGCCTTGAAGTTTCTTTCTCTTTGGCCTTTTCCCAACTAAATGCAACAAATTATTGCCGTTCAAGTCCTTGAGAGGAGTTATCATATCTTTCATTGAGCCTATCTCGTACAGAAGATTATAGATATCCACATGACGGTGTACCACAGCAACATGAAATATAGTTCGGTTTTTATCATTTACCTTCCAAATTAATTCTGGATACTGGCGAACCAGTTCAACCACAAATGCAGTGTTCCCCATTTCGGCAGCAAGAAAGAGTACTCGGGAGGAGTACGTTAATTTTGGTAGAGTTATCCCTTTTTTAACTGGATCAGCTGGCATTTCCCTTTTAATTGGATCAGGTGGCCCTCTGATAATTCTGTCAATTTCATGTTTGGGACATTCAGCAACGCTTGTCCAAACAAGTCTTAATAATTGCATTGCATCACTTTCCATTCTAGCAGGCCCAACCTTCACATGGGTGGCTGCAAAAACTGAAAACAAGACAACCAAATACGAATTCAACGCAAGTACACCAATTACTTTTAAGAAGAGGTTACAAAATGGGCGGTCGGACTGGGGTCAAAATATGGGTGTGAACTTTTTGTCGTTTATAGAAGAAAATTATATATGATTACAAAAGTCATTAGTTATAAATTATATATTGGGTATTATTTTGGCAATGTCATCTATTCTCCGGGGCCTAACATCGAAGGCGCAGGTTGATCTCTCTGGTTGAGGAAGTCCACAGAAAAATTATTACTTTTGCTCGAAGTGAGAAGCACAAAATATTATGATAAAAACCAAGCCTCAATCCTCTTTTCGAGATTCATCGATATTGAATCAATTGAACGCACTTCTAACACATGTTCCACATTTTGAAGATACCCCTTCACCCGTGAGACATCTACTTAGTTGTACATCCCTACTCAGATACCTAATCTCATCCCCAATCTACCGGCTCCAATTCCGTATAGATGTTGGTTAATAAAATGATTTTAGAGGTTACATGATGTTAGGTCACTCAACAAATATATCATTTTTTCACATTTTTCTATACACACTTTTGAAAAGTGTGTAATATTATATTAAAGTATTTACACTTATAATTATGTACAGAATTACTAGTATTACATTAATAAGTGTGAAGATATCTAAGATTATAATTTTCACACTTATAAGTGTAAAGAAATAAAGTTTACACTTATAAATGTGAGAAATCACACTTGTAAATGTATATTATCATTTGTAACACTTAATTTATCCACATTTCCTCTTGTAAGAGAAAATTAGGTGTGACAATGATTCCACACTTTTTAAATCCGGACGAATTGTAAATTTTTTCACACTTACAAGTGTTGACTTTTTTTTGTACACGTATGTTTGAAAAATCTTATGCTTTTTAGATTTTGTTCAAAATTGTCAATGTAACCAATCTATACACATTTACAAGTATAAATAAACTAGCTCCAAAAGATTTACACACTTTATGGAAGTGTGTAGAGAAAAAAAGTGTTGTAAAATGACATTTTTTTAGTGGTTCTTTAGTCATATCAGCATAGTTGTTACACTCTTGTAAGTCGTGAGTTATTCTTATGAGTCGAGTCAGATACTTTGAAAATGAGGTGACTTTGAATTCGGACTCATAAATAACCTTGAACCTTAGATGTTTAGTTTTGTATTGAACTTCCATGCATTTTACATATCAGTTATAATGCCTAACAAATAGGGAGTTTGGGACGTAATTAAGTTGGTATCGTTCGCTTTTGATTACAAAGGGATGGATGAACTAGCTGACTATAATTTGATTACTAAGAAGAGTATAAAGAAAAGAGTAGTAGAGATATTCACTTTGACTGAGGACTCCCCAGATAAAATGTCGTTTTCTTCCGTTCAATGCATCGGTCTTTTGAGCCAATATTCGGAGTACAACCCCACTTGCAGCAAGTTCTGGGTGGTCGGTCACAATCTTCAAGGCAACATCTATAAAATATAAAGAAACGCCGAGTTAGAGAATACGGTCACATTAACTGCAACAAAAGATAATTTGGAGTATAAAAATGTGTGAAATTTTTTCCAAGTCTCAACCTCGAGAAACCCAAAAGCCCGAGAAGTAATAATCTAAATAATTGGAAGAAGCTTCCATATGGTATGGAATAAATTTAAGATTTTGTGTTTTTAACAACAAATTAAACAAACAAGAATTAAAGGTGCCACCATGAGTTACCAAAAAGATCGGATTCAACACATTTCTCAAGAAGCCAACCGCGATTACTCACTGTCCACCCATCTTCATGTAACTTGTGAGAATTATCATACAGATAATTCACCATCTTACTTTTTTTTCCATAAAAAGAAGCCATGTAAAGTGGCATCATACCCCCACTACCAGGGATTTCCAGCAGGCGGTTGTTTTTCTTTAGCAAAGTGCGAACAACATTGACATTTCCATTTGTTGCTGCTAAACACAGGGCGGTGTTGTGGTTTTTGTTCTGAAGTGTTAAATCTTCACTGTCCATCCTAATCACTAGATTTCTCACAAACTCTTCCATCAACTTGGAGCTTGTTGCGGATGCTGCAATGTGAAGTGCAGTATCACCATTTTCAGTGATACTATACCGTACCAGCTCTGGGCGTCTGTCAAGGATATATTCAGCAGATTTCCAATCACCTATGATTGATGCTTGGAAAAGAGGAGCACAAAAGTCCCGGTAGTCCTTTATATTCACTTTAAAGCAATTCCAAAAGCATGGTTAATATATCAACTATAGATATATTAGTAATACAAATATTACAATACTATAAACCCTAACGGACCGAGCCCATTGATACAATTGGGTGGGTCATAATTAATTATAAAAGTTTGAAGGTATAGCTCCAACGGAAACAGTGCGGAATTTTAATCAAAAATAATTTCGGTCTTGCGGTTTGAGCATATATTGCTAGAGGAGTTAACTTCTAAAAACGGGAATGCATGCAATACGTACAAGAGTGGCTCTTGCTGCACTCTTATATGAGTGAATGATGCTAACAAATCGTAAACAAAGGTATCATGTTCATCAAAAGTTTAAAGCGCTTATTATATCGAAAGAGCTTGCTTACAAAGTAGATCATGACAAGGTAGGTTCGGTGTTGGTGGCCCATACATATTGTTCTGCACAGGCACATTGTTCGTTTTGTGCTCGTCATCCTTTCGGATGGGATTAATCTGATCAATTGAATGTGAGCTTGCTGTGATTTCTTTGGTTTGTGTGATCTCTGTGCTTGGTGGGTCCATTACTAGGACTAGTTAGTTGGCCTGCATATTCAAACAGTTGGTTTATCAAAACTGAAAGAATGATCCCATGCATTCGGATTAATTGCAACTGAAACTAATAAAAATCAAAAGAGAAAACTTCACTTACAGCTTCTTTTAGGAGGGTAGGTAGTGTAGTATCTGTTAATGTAGATCTGGAATGAAGGCTTGAAGACTTAGAAATGGATCTATATATCTCGAAATTGATGGGTTAATCAAGTCAAGGTCAAGCTTTATGTACGGAGTAATTAAATTGCAAGTGGAAATGGCATAATTGTTAGTTACAAACTATGAGCTGTACTTAATAAATGCTCAAATGTACTGACGTATTATTTATGACGTTGAATTTGATTTCTACATTTTGCTTAATTTGTTATCGACTACTCTCTCCGTCTCAGGCAAACTGTTCACTTTCACTATTTACATAGTTTTATGATTCTTCACTACAAGTTTACATAGTTTTATGATTCTTCACTACAAGGGCGGAAGATAATCAGGGCAGGGGTGGATCCCGGCCCCCTCTAAAGTTGAAGGATGAACTAGCAAATATGTATGTATTTGGAGGGCCTAAACTAAAATATCTTATATATTACTCCGTATACAATAGCCCCTTCAAGAAAATAGAAATTAAACTTAAAGACCTTCAATTACCAGCTACTATAGATATTTTTTATCTTCTGATAACCTAAACTATCAAATACAATCACAATGAAAAAGATTCTCCAATATTCTATTGATATATATTTGTTGTTATTTGGCTCTCAAATGATCAAATCCTATTGTCTCTTAAGGTATGTAAGGTTTAATTTATTGATTTGTTTTTGTGTAATCTTGTTGTTTAAGATAGTAATTTATGTTCTGCTAAAAAAAATAGATGGTAACTTATGTTGGTCTACACCGATCAATATGTATATTTCAAAAAATTAGTTTAAGTTGGTTTGATAAAAAGGGTGATTTAATTTTTATTTAATGATGGGTCGCTATATATATATGTTATTTTTTTATATGTATAATGTATAGGAAAATGATTGATTGACAAAAATTTGTAAAACTAAATATAGACTTAAGGATATGATTGGTGGGTATGAAAAATTGATTGTATGAGATTAAGAGAGAGAAAAAGTTCTAACCAATCCAAAAATTAGGCCAAGTTTTAGGTCTATGTTAGTAGACGTATATAACATTATTATAATGTATAACTATACGATGCTTTTCAAACATTAAAAAGTTACATCTACATTGAACAATTTTGCCCCCCCCCCCCCCCCCCCCCCCCCCAACCATAACCTTCAAGTTCCGCTACTGCTTCACTAATCCCACTTTTTACCAATCAAATGACAAATCTACTCACTACAATCTCTTTTAGTTGGTTATAACATGGAAGTGAACACTTATTTAATACAATGCAAAATTGTAATATGGTCACTAAAAATGAAACACGTACTTCATTATCATTATTTATTTTATTGTTGCTTACATTACTAGTAAAGATTTAGGCCGTGTGACGCATGGCCCCCGCCTAGAAAGATTAATGTTAATTTTTGTGATGTTTCGTGTATATTATTTGTGTCGTCGTCTAATACACCTGGAATCGTAGATTATATGGAGAAAGAATTATTTTTAAGATCCAATAAAATATATAGGAAGGCATAGAAATTTAATGATAATAATGAAATCTTTGACTCTTAATAATCCATCATTTCAAATGACCAATTTGACTATTGTTATACCTTTCATAATAGTTATTCTATTCATCGACAATGAAGCTATCACAGCTGAAGAATCTACAAAATTTCTTGACTGGCCTTCATAATCGAATATCTATGCAGAAACTTATGAAACGTTTAGTTGTTAAAATCGAGGATATCAAACGTGTTTTGCAAGGCCAACAATAATGATCGTTGATTCCATTGATCGAACAAATATTTAAGACACAAAAAAAAAAATTGTATCACCAAAACTCACATGTCTGGATACTTGTAAGTCATTGTGTTTGATCAAGAACTTGCTCAATTAAGCTCAACTTGTCACCAACAATATATAAAAAAATCAATATATTTCATCCATCCTCCAAACACTAATCAAATATTTCTTCCGAAGAGCATACATATTTCATTTTGAATTCAATATTTCATATCTGTTTCTTTTTATATATAATAGTACTAATGATATACTCCGTATTAGCTAAGATGAAAAAACACTTACTATATCTCTGAAAATAAACATTTATCTACTAAAGAAATTTGTTTAAATTAGATAGATGAAGCTTATGATTCATTTTATCGTGATCTTATTTAAGCTCCAATGGGTTTAGAGGTTGAATTAATATATCTATATCTTTATATAAGACATAATAGTTTGCTATAAGTTAAGCATGTTATAAAACTTTGTACTAATTGTAGTTGAATTTCTATATGAAGCCGTTTAAGTTCTAGACATTAATATATATACATTAAGCATCTAGTAAAACTTTGTTCTAATTGAACTTAATATACGTTGGTTTAACTTGTAGGTACTAATAAGGTTGGTTATTTGTCATTTTAAAAAGAATTAAGTTAATTTTATGGTATACTACTATAATGAATCTCAATGAAAAATTGCTTATAATGATGTCTTTATCCAGTTATTTTATGTATTGATTTGTGATGATGTGTAACCCTCATAAGTGCTTAGATGTCAAATATCGGGAGTATTAAGGTAAGTTGGAGTTATTCTATTTTGACAAGCTTTAGAAAAGGTTAAATAATACTTCATCCGTCCCGGTTTAATAGTCCATTATTTCCATTTTGGGATGTCCCAAATTTATTGTCCATTACCAAATATAGAAAGGTAACATGATTCTTTTTACTATATTATCCATACTTTAAAAATTAAATTACAAAAGTGAAAGGAAGTTCAAATTAATTGGTTAGGGGTAAGAATGTCATTGTGCAAAAAAGAGTAATAATTATTGTGTTTATCTTAAACTGCGTGTAGTTTTGTCTAGGGACAATTAAATTGGGACGGAGAGAGTATATGGAGTAATTCTTTTTTTTTTTTTATTTATAAAAGACACTTAAGATGATGTGACAATCAAAGAAGATATGAGGTGTCACAATTTGATTGAAATGGTTCTTTTTATTTATATAGTAATGATAATGATATATAAAAACATGTTTAACTAGATGTGAACACATTAGCACCATAAAATGATGTCATTGTTGGATATAGTGTCCAAGTTCATAACTAATTGGTAAGAATATCATTAAAGTAAAGTCCTTTTCGGGTCGCCCTCAATGAACAGTTATGAGATCTAAAAGAGAGATAATATTAATTAGAATGAATATTATAATTAATTAATTAGTTTATTAATTTATCAAAGTTGATAACTTAATTAGAAACTAAAAAGAAATTAATGAAATATTCGGGAAGCACATCCAACCGCCGGTTGGAAGGTCCAGCCGACGGCTGGAGGCAAATGGTGTAAGGCGGTGGAGCACGCCGGTCGTGGCTCAGGCACTTGGGCAGAAAGAAAGCCCAACCGCCGGCTGGAATGTCCAACCGACGGTTGGAAGTCGAATTCTGAAGTCCCACATCGCGGCTGGAATACTAAACCCCAGGTTTCCTCTCCCTATATAAATAGGGGGCATGCCTATTGTAACACCCCCAAATTCGTTGATTTAGATTAGCGGAAGCATTTAGTTTGAGTACGGGGGTGCCACAATAACAAAGCATGCATACGTATCAGAGCATATGATTAGAACAGAATATATATATTAAGATGCCAAGAGTAATAGTTACAAAGTTTACGATTCATCGAATCGTATAAGTAGTTAAGTTGTACAAAAGTGGATTTCGTAAATATGACTAAACAGTTTTAGTTATACAAAAGAAATCCATATGTTTCAAAAAGTTGGCATCCTAAATCTTCAAAGGTCGCCTAGATTTCCAGTTGTGCAGGCGGTCCTTACATGTGCAGCTAATTCCCTGAAAAACATAGTAAAAGTCAACAACGAGGTTGAGTGAATTCACAGGTTTTATGTTTACAATAATAGTTGGTAGTTCGAAATGTTACACCAAATAGTTATCGTCATCACGATCAAGTAAGGTTTTGTGGAATGTTATCCAAAGAATGCAGTTCACAGTTTAAGTGGGATGTTACCCAAAATACAGTTTAAGTTTCGTAGGAAAGCAGTATCCTATTAGTTTACCCAAGAAGTAGGGATTTAAATTGTTTATCCAAGAAGTAGTGTTTAAAATGTTTGCCCAAGATGTAGGGACTTTCCAAGTGTGCCCAAGAAGTAGGGACTAAATCGTTTGTCCAAGAAGTAGGACCCATCAGTATCTGCCCAAGAAGTAGGGACTTCTATGTATGTGCCCAAGACGTAGGGACTTGTATAAGTTGTGTCCAAGAAGTAGGACTGGCATCCAAGACGTAGGACCCATCTGCTCAAGAAGTAGAGCCTTCATCCAAGACGTAGGATGGCACCTTGCCCAAGAAGTAGGGACTTTCTGTTTGCCCAAGATGTAGGGACTTTCTGTGCGTGCGTGCCCAAGACGTAGGGACTTTCTGTGTGTTTATGAAAATGTTGTTTCATAAAAGCTAGTAAATAAAAGTGTGTAGCTGGTCGTTCTCCAGCATGTTCTCAGTTTAGTTTTCGTATGAAATACCATTTCATAAATAATAGTTATAATCGTTTGACCGCAGTCACAAATAGTTAGCACAATGTATATCACAACAGTTATATAAAAGTTTGCTCACGTAGCAAAAGCGTTGACTATGTTTTCCACCCCTGTACAAAAGCAGTTAAAACAGTAAAAGTAGGGGCTGTGAACTCACCTGTTGAGTTAAGTAATGTGCGAGTGCTAGCAAAGCCTAAAGCCCAAGTATAGTCCAGAATCTCCTAACGCCCTAAACGTTTGAGATTTAATAAGTACGTGGATGTCTAAGTCTGACCATCCATGCTAGTGTTCACGCAACTAAATTATGTCCAAAATGTTTGTTTAACGTTTACGTTTGTATTTCGCAGTTGTGAAAATGTATACGACTCGTTGGTAATAGTTTGAAATCACGATTTCAATAAAATAAGTTTGTTTGAAATGTCTGTACAGTTCGTATATCGTATCATGTGTAAGTATTCGTTTCCGGTTAAGTTCGACACTTAGTGGGAAAAATGATTTGCAAGTTGAGTTTCGCAAGTTGAGTTTCGCAAGTTGAGATTTCGCAAGTTGAGATTTCGCAAGTTGAGTTTCGCAAGTTGAGATTTCGCAAGTTGAGATTTCGCAAGTTGAGTTTCGCAAGTTGAGATTTCTCGCGAGTCGAGTTGAGATTTCTCGCGAGTCGAGTTGAGATTTCTCGCGAGTCGAGTTGAGATTTCTCGCGAGTCGAGTTGAGATTTCTCGCGAGTCGAGTTGAGATCCACGAGTCAAGTGGACTCGCAAGTCAAGTCGACCCGCAAGTCAAGTCGACCCGCAAGTCAAGTCGACTTGCAAGTCAAATCTCGACTCGCGAAATTCGTCAGATTTGGATCTCGGCTCGCGAAACTGGCTGTTCAGCGATTTTTATGCAAATTTCGACTTTTAAAGCGTTTTCGAAGGTGTTTTTGGACATAATAAGTTGATATAACACTAATACATGGTAGATTAAGCATTATAAACACTAAATATCAAAGAAATATCAAAATCTAAGAGTTTGCGGGATTGTCGGGATCTTACAAAGTTTACGCGAGAGAAATCCGAGAAGATGGAAGTGTAGATCTCGAGTCCGTGATCGTTTTCCTCTAAATGAGTTAGTCGATTTGAGGTCGTTTGATTGTAGTTTTTGGCGTTTTTGTGTGGTTTTTGGTGGTGGTTTTTGTGATGGAGGTTTTGAGAGAGAGAGAGAGAGGAAAAAAAGAAGATGGTGATGAAAAATGAAGTGGGAAAAGGGAGGTGGAGCCGGTTTGGTTCCTCCAAAACGAGAGGGGACTTTGTCCCGCTTTTGTGGTATTTAACCCGTGTTCGTTTACCCGATCGCTAAACGTTTAAATAAATTTTAATTTGGTAACTTTTTAAATATGTATTGGAATATATTTTTAGTTGGGATAATTTATAGAATCAATTTAGTTGAATCATAAATTTTTATAACTTTGTTTTATTTTAATCGTTTGCGCGTTTAATATTTTAACTCACTTAAACTTCGTTCGTACGATACAAAATGCCTTGTAAATATTATCGGCATAATATTTAATAATTAATAATGTTATTTAATAATTTCGTATTATCAAATAATTTTGTCCACCAACAGTCGTATATTTTTGTCGCGTTTGTTCCAATCGTTTTGCGTGTAATTATAAAAATTACGAATCGTATAATACTACGCGTATTATCTAGTTGGGCTTTGCTAGACTTACCTCTAAAATGTGTTGTGAATTCACTCAAGTAGGGAATTAGCCTAATAATGCAAGTGATTAACGTTAATAATCGCGTTTAAATTTGCGGAGTGTTACATTCTCCCCATGTTAGAGAAATCTCGTCCCGAGATTTAAAATCAAGTCGGATCGCCCGCGGCGTATGTTCTCCGATAAGTCATGTCGTCAATAATAATACCAATTTGCGTGGCGCTCAATTGTTGCCAGAAAAGTTTTAACGATTTAGTATACTCGCGGTATAGTTTAAATAGTTATGCGTTCGATAATGGTTGAAGTTTACCAAGCGTTAAGTTTGAATAGACATTCGAATGAAACGTATGTTAAATCGTAGCAACAGCTGTTAAGACATACCGTGTTAGCCGAGGTCCGCAAGTGTTTCCGGTGCACGGAGGATGTATGCACGTCCACGAGCATTTGGAGCGTTGGCATTGCGATTGTTGTTGTTCTGATTGTTGTTGGCGTTGTTGAGCTATGGGCACTGGTTTCGGTAGTGTCCTGGTTCACCACACTCAAAGCAGCCAGTGTTTTGTCGCCCGGGGTTTGGTTGAGCGGGAGGATTGTTTCTACAAGAATGGGCTCGGTGTCCCCATTGGCTGCATCTACCGCAGAGAGAGCACTCGCCCTCGTGATGCCTTTCGCATTTTCCGCATTTAGGCCTCTTGCCTAGGTAAGGTTTCGGTTCGGTGTTGGTGATGGCGGCGTATGCTCTGGTGGTTACCGGGTTCCTGTTTTGCTGACCCTGACGGTCATTACCCTCATTGTTCCATTTTCGTTTGCTGTGACCCGATTCACCAGCATCAGTACGGTTGGGTTCAGTTTTCCCCGTAGCAGTTTTCAAAGTTCCAATTAGGACCGCATCATCGGTCAAGCTTTGAGCCAGGTCCACTGCACTCCGGAAAGTAGCTGGTTTGGAGGACATCATCATGCCTCTGATCTGTGGGGCCAATCCCCTGTTGTAACGCTCAATGCGTTTGCTTTTGGGAGTCACCATGTGGGGTACCAAGCGTGCAAGTTCCTGAAATCTTGTCGTGTACCCGGTGATGTCAGCACCAATCATCTGGATGTTCCAAAGCTCGGTTTCCAGTTTCTGTTGCTCACTGTGAGAGCAAAACTCTTCCATCATCATCCGTTTCAAAGTCTCCCACGAGATGGAGTAAGCGGTTGGTCGTCCCATGATTTGAACTTGAGCGTTCCACCAAGTCAACGCTTTGTCAGCTAGGGTACACGTGGCGTATTTCACCATGGTGTCAGTTGCGCAGCCGCTGATGTCAAGGACCGATTCCATCTTCTCGATCCAGTGGACTAGGCCGATGGCCCCTTCAGTCCCGGTGAAGGTGTTGGGTTTACAAGCCTGGAAAGTTTTGTATGAACACCCTTGTTGGGTATTCGCTGGGGTTTCGCTGTTGACAGGTGTGGCTCCACTGTTGTTTACCACATTTTCACGGTTGCGGCTGGCCTCGTATTGAGCGATAGCTTCAGCTACACGTCGCTCGATAATTTGTTCGGTGGTTTCGACGACAGGAGGTGTATTCGTTTGGCGACTGTTGCGGGTCTTTCTTTGCTTAGGCGGCATGCTGACGTTCTGCGAGGAAGGAAATGCAGAAGTCAATGCCAATGAAAGAGATGTGAAGGATGAAGTTTCACATAATTCAGTTATCGAGTACTTAAGAAGAAATTACAAGATCCCCATCACATATCTCACGACTATGAAACACCCATATGTACTTAGCATAATATAATCACGTTGGCCAGGCGTCACTATATGATGCTAAATACATACTTCTTTTCATCAACCGTTCAATACGATCAGGTTCGCATGAGATCAGAGTGTGTATGAATGAATCGAACGTTGTACAGTTCAAATAGCGGATTACGCGTATCGATGTGTAGTAACGATAGTTTAGTCGTATGCAAATGTGTGTATGCATGTGCGTTCTAGCCAAGGCTATAGTCTAGGTCTCTAAGGTCTCTAAGTCGCCTAAGAAATCTAGTTCGCTATAACCAATGGCTCTGATACCAATCTGTAACACCCCCAAATTCGTTGATTTAGATTAGCGGAAGCATTTAGTTTGAGTACGGGGGTGCCACAATAACAAAGCATGCATACGTATCAGAGCATATGATTAGAACAGAACATATATATTAAGATGCCAAGAGTAATAGTTACAAAGTTTACGATTCATCGAATCGTATAAGTAGTTAAGTTGTACAAAAGTGGATTTCGTAAATATGACTAAACAGTTTTAGTTATACAAAAGAAATCCATATGTTTCAAAAAGTTGGCATCCTAAATCTTCAAAGGTCGCCTAGATTTCCAGTTGTGCAGGCGGTCCTTACATGTGCAGCTAATTCCCTGAAAAACATAGTAAAAGTCAACAACGAGGTTGAGTGAATTCACAGGTTTTATGTTTACAATAATAGTTGGTAGTTCGAAATGTTACACCAAATAGTTATCGTCATCACGATCAAGTAAGGTTTTGTGGAATGTTATCCAAAGAATGCAGTTCACAGTTTAAGTGGGATGTTACCCAAAATACAGTTTAAGTTTCGTAGGAAAGCAGTATCCTATTAGTTTACCCAAGAAGTAGGGATTTAAATTGTTTATCCAAGAAGTAGTGTTTAAAATGTTTGCCCAAGATGTAGGGACTTTCCAAGTGTGCCCAAGAAGTAGGGACTAAATCGTTTGTCCAAGAAGTAGGACCCATCAGTATCTGCCCAAGAAGTAGGGACTTCTATGTATGTGCCCAAGACGTAGGGACTTGTATAAGTTGTGTCCAAGAAGTAGGACTGGCATCCAAGACGTAGGACCCATCTGCTCAAGAAGTAGAGCCTTCATCCAAGACGTAGGATGGCACCTTGCCCAAGAAGTAGGGACTTTCTGTTTGCCCAAGATGTAGGGACTTTCTGTGCGTGCGTGCCCAAGACGTAGGGACTTTCTGTGTGTTTATGAAAATGTTGTTTCATAAAAGCTAGTAAATAAAAGTGTGTAGCTGGTCGTTCTCCAGCATGTTCTCAGTTTAGTTTTCGTATGAAATACCATTTCATAAATAATAGTTATAATCGTTTGACCGCAGTCACAAATAGTTAGCACAATGTATATCACAACAGTTATATAAAAGTTTGCTCACGTAGCAAAAGCGTTGACTATGTTTTCCACCCCTGTACAAAAGCAGTTAAAACAGTAAAAGTAGGGGCTGTGAACTCACCTGTTGAGTTAAGTAATGTGCGAGTGCTAGCAAAGCCTAAAGCCCAAGTATAGTCCAGAATCTCCTAACGCCCTAAACGTTTGAGATTTAATAAGTACGTGGATGTCTAAGTCTGACCATCCATGCTAGTGTTCACGCAACTAAATTATGTCCAAAATGTTTGTTTAACGTTTACGTTTGTATTTCGCAGTTGTGAAAATGTATACGACTCGTTGGTAATAGTTTGAAATCACGATTTCAATAAAATAAGTTTGTTTGAAATGTCTGTACAGTTCGTATATCGTATCATGTGTAAGTATTCGTTTCCGGTTAAGTTCGACACTTAGTGGGAAAAATGATTTGCAAGTTGAGTTTCGCAAGTTGAGTTTCGCAAGTTGAGATTTCGCAAGTTGAGATTTCGCAAGTTGAGTTTCGCAAGTTGAGATTTCGCAAGTTGAGATTTCGCAAGTTGAGTTTCGCAAGTTGAGATTTCTCGCGAGTCGAGTTGAGATTTCTCGCGAGTCGAGTTGAGATTTCTCGCGAGTCGAGTTGAGATTTCTCGCGAGTCGAGTTGAGATTTCTCGCGAGTCGAGTTGAGATCCACGAGTCAAGTGGACTCGCAAGTCAAGTCGACCCGCAAGTCAAGTCGACCCGCAAGTCAAGTCGACTTGCAAGTCAAATCTCGACTCGCGAAATTCGTCAGATTTGGATCTCGGCTCGCGAAACTGGCTGTTCAGCGATTTTTATGCAAATTTCGACTTTTAAAGCGTTTTCGAAGGTGTTTTTGGACATAATAAGTTGATATAACACTAATACATGGTAGATTAAGCATTATAAACACTAAATATCAAAGAAATATCAAAATCTAAGAGTTTGCGGGATTGTCGGGATCTTACAAAGTTTACGCGAGAGAAATCCGAGAAGATGGAAGTGTAGATCTCGAGTCCGTGATCGTTTTCCTCTAAATGAGTTAGTCGATTTGAGGTCGTTTGATTGTAGTTTTTGGCGTTTTTGTGTGGTTTTTGGTGGTGGTTTTTGTGATGGAGGTTTTGAGAGAGAGAGAGAGAGGAAAAAAAGAAGATGGTGATGAAAAATGAAGTGGGAAAAGGGAGGTGGAGCCGGTTTGGTTCCTCCAAAACGAGAGGGGACTTTGTCCCGCTTTTGTGGTATTTAACCCGTGTTCGTTTACCCGATCGCTAAACGTTTAAATAAATTTTAATTTGGTAACTTTTTAAATATGTATTGGAATATATTTTTAGTTGGGATAATTTATAGAATCAATTTAGTTGAATCATAAATTTTTATAACTTTGTTTTATTTTAATCGTTTGCGCGTTTAATATTTTAACTCACTTAAACTTCGTTCGTACGATACAAAATGCCTTGTAAATATTATCGGCATAATATTTAATAATTAATAATGTTATTTAATAATTTCGTATTATCAAATAATTTTGTCCACCAACAGTCGTATATTTTTGTCGCGTTTGTTCCAATCGTTTTGCGTGTAATTATAAAAATTACGAATCGTATAATACTACGCGTATTATCTAGTTGGGCTTTGCTAGACTTACCTCTAAAATGTGTTGTGAATTCACTCAAGTAGGGAATTAGCCTAATAATGCAAGTGATTAACGTTAATAATCGCGTTTAAATTTGCGGAGTGTTACACCTATGCTTTCATACATACGAATTTTCTTCTTTCTATTTGGTTCTTGGGTGTGAACCATTAAAGGTACTCTGGTTTGAGTACTCGTCTCCAAGTAAAGAAGATTTGCGAGGTGGTCTGCATGTAAGAAATTTGATTTTCTCAAAGGTTAGTTTTCTTATTTATCTATATTGTTTTGTTGCTTTATTTATTAAATTAAGATCCTTTAGGGAACTAGTTTCCTTGTTGCCCTAGATTATTTATTGTTTTCCGCTGTGTATGTTAATCTAGTTAGGGAATAGAAAACCCATCAATCATGTATTCACAACTAACAAAATATAAAATTAAATTATAGAGCACACGGTGTGGGCATATTTTACAACGTTCCCAACAAAATCCTTGTCCCAGAACACTGTTGCAAAGTGTCCTCCCACACCGCCACAATGTTTTGGGCAGCGTTCTTCACAGTGTTCTCGTACAATATCTAGATACGAACGCTGCTTTTGTGTTTTTGTTTTCTTTTCTTTATTTTTTTCCCCTCACACATAATCATTTAACAAATAAAAAAATAATTCTCATAACAGTGTAAACTCAACATCCTCTACACCACGTTTTTTCAACAATAACATTCCCGTAAAGACACTGTTAAAAACAGTGTCACCACACCTAGTGGTCCCTTTACTTCTTTGACTTCTTAGCTAACAAATAAATAAATAGCTTTTTAGTGTTACAAAAGAAATAAGAAATTTTGTTATTGCACAATCTTTATTATATGTGTTTATAATTATACGTTCATTTCAAATAGAGTTAATTGCATGAATGGTCCTTATGGTTTATACACATTTTTACCATTGATCCCTGTACTTTGTTTGTTGCATGGTCAGTCAAAAAACTCAAAAGTTGTTGCACACTTAGTCCCTTATCTACCTAAAATGACTAAAATACTCTCATATGGCCAAACAAAATAGATAGTATCACCAAGGGTATTTTAGTCATTTTAGGTAGATGAGGGACTAAGTGTTCAATAACTTTTGAGTTTTTGGACTATCCATGCAACAAGCAAAATATGAGGACTAACAGTGAGAATGTGTGTAAACCATAAGAACCATTCATGCAATTTACTCCAACAATAAAAGGTCATTCAAAACGTATTTTTTCCTTTAGAAAAAAAAAAAGAAAAAAACATTTATTCAATTGTGTTATTCAACTGTTTAGCATTGGAAATATTCTAATACATTCATTTTTTTTTTCTATTCTAAACGGAAGACACTTAAGTTTTCTTTTGATTCATGGTTAATAAATCTAAAGATGATCACAACCACTTTTGATAAATTCACAAAACTATACGTTGTTTATATGTACAATACTACATATAAATGTATAATTTTGATGGATTTATCGTTACCCCTCCTCTATGTATTAGACTAACTAACTACTTTCATATCTTTTTTTTGCTCAAATTCAAGGAACTTCTCTTCTATGGATATCTAGCATGTGTAAGTCAATTTCTTTTGAATGGGCAAAATGGGTTCTTGATTCAATCTGTATTTGTGGAGTTTAACTATGTTTTTCTTTTCGGTTAGGTGTTTTGATTTTTTTGATGTTTTTTAGTATGTTATTGGGTTCTAAGGTCTTCCTGAGAAGTTTTCTTGTATTAGGTGTTTCCTCCTTCTTGTCTTAGGTATTAGTAGAGGTGGCAAAATGAATGGGTCGGGTCGGGTCGGGTCACGGGTCTAGATGGGTTTGGGTCTAGATGGGTCCGGGTCTAGATGGGTCATTTAGAAAGATGGGTCTAAACGGGTCCGGGTCAAATGGGTCTCGGGTCGGGTCGGGTCATCGGGTTCACCAAATTTTTTTTTTTATTTGAGTGAA
Source organism: Helichrysum umbraculigerum (assembly GCA_949592205.1). Classification (NCBI taxonomy): domain Eukaryota; kingdom Viridiplantae; phylum Streptophyta; class Magnoliopsida; order Asterales; family Asteraceae; genus Helichrysum; species Helichrysum umbraculigerum. The sequence goes on along the minus strand of CATIUR010000001.1, from coordinate 123,552,944 downwards.
AAATGAAAAAAATGAAATGAGGTGAAAAAAAAAAAAAATTTACCCGCTAGACCCGTCTAAACCCGTTGGTTAATTGTTACATAATTAGAGGTTATATTGAAAAACCCATTTAGACCCATCCAAAAAATAGGGAGGAGACCCAACAAACCCACCCCCTCCTAAAAATTAACCAAATTGACCCAAAATTAACCAATGGGTCTAAAATTGCCACCTCTAGGTATTAGGTAAATAAGGTAATGTGCTTAATAATATTATGTCTTTTCTGTTATAAATAATTATGGAATGGATGTCCATATCTTATTATAACAATGATTGATACTGTTTACTATAATTACGAGATTCTTTCTTTGGAAATACTCCACCTTGTAACATTATATATACCTCCATTGAGAGATGAATAAAATAATCTTTTCGGTTTTTTTCTTTATTATTCCCGTTCTTTATTATTTCACAACACGTTATCAGCACGAGTCTCTAACCTAAAATTCTAAATTCGTGACCGTGAATTAATCTCGAGGTACGCATTAAACTTTCGTCGCTCATATTCAATTGTACTATGTGATTTATATAGGTGGCACTTTACATGAGACTTGTTTTGTGAGTTAATGTCCACGTGTATACTATATACATTTAAGAATGAACTGTTGGCATCTTTATATTGTATTGATTTAAAAGTAATATCCATTCAATAAACAGAAGATAAGAGACTAAAAAATAATAAGCATCGATATAATTTCGGGTTAATATATCCGAATGTTCTGGTCATACAATTTGAGTGTTTGTTTCCAACAAATCAATCACTTCGCTTGAAAGATATAGAAGAAATAGTTGTAACATTTATTTTTTCTGTCGTAACAGATAATGATTATTGTTAGTATATATCAATATCTTAACTTGAATATAATTATGGTGTCTACACAAACAAACCTATGAAGTTTTCGTATATATATTTGCACGTTGATATTATACGGTTATAGTAACCCATGTAAAATTTTGAGTTATTGTTATGCGGGACCAACAGAATGTTTCTTAAGTGATTCGACGTTATTGCATACATGAATACATGATCGATTTATGTTTTCGTAGATTTATATAATCGATCCACAATTCTTTCGTGATTTTATATATGTGATTCATATTCATATTAAGTTATAAGTCTGATGATTTTTGTGTTAGGTTATATAATATATATGTATATGGATTTGATGATTTTGTTTATTATATATGATGGAAAGTATTATGGAGTAAATTATAAGAGATAAATTGTGAACCATAACTTGTTATATGTCAATTTCGTATATTACTTGATAATAATTGATAATAACATCTTGAACGATAAATTATTGCATATGATTTCGATCAACCTGCAAACATGGTGGATATTACTTGGATTCATGGTGGATATTACTTGGATTCTTTTAGATAATCTACATTTAATATATATTGATCAAAATATAGTTAATGTATTAATATTCGTTGGTCAAGTCTTATATATAAATTGACTATGATGTTGATTACTGTTACGTACCGTTTGATACTATAATAAGCCGTAGGTTATTAGTTATACTTGGGTTGATTGTGTTCCGCTCAAAGAAATGAAACTTTTATTTAACTCTCTAACATGTTATCTGTAGATTTTTGTGAGTATGTGATTATTGTTTTGGACTTATGGTGGGATTTGTAATTTTGGATATTTGTATCTATATGAAAAAGGGTAATTTGAAGGGTAATCTTAACCCCCATATCATATTTCAATGGTACGCGTTCGTCTCACCCGTAAGGAATATCAATTTGTAGAGTTCTATAGATTATGTGCTATGTATCTAAATATAAATTAAAATCATGCTCCATATTAGTAAAGAAAGATATCATATCATCTTGCTTAATTACGTCTCATAATTGAATGAATGTGGTAGGTCTAATTGAATAATTATGATTGTTAAATCTAATTATTTGTGGGATTCATATATTTAGAAAATTGAGATCTGATTTTATTTGAAGGTGTAGGTTGGACCAGATCTCTTTCACCTTAGATTATTTAATGAATAAGAAATCATGAGGCTGGCCTAACTGGAATTATTTTGAACATTATATTTCGATAGCCTTGAAAGTGTTATGAACGAGATTTTGTTATTTAATTTCTCACCGTGTCATCTAATTATATATATAAAAAAAAACGTTATGAAATAATGTAAATATTCGTGGTAGCTGTGTGTGTTATTATCGTTCTAAAAAAATAACTATTTGGATGAATGAATTCAAATAAAAAGAATTATGCCTTACTGATATTATTGAGTAAATGAAGTTGATCGGGTTTTAGGCGCTACTATTTATGGTCTTAGTATTTATAGTCTTGCAGTAATATGAACATCTCTAGAATCATATCATATAGTAGTATAATAGTAATGTGCTTGATGCAAAAGCTACATGATCATCTTAAATGTTAAACTTGTAGATAAAGTAAATTATCATGCTCGAGTTGATAGAATATCAGTGGTAATTAAAATCTCGAATATACATTGAAGCTTGCTATATACTTATGCCTTCGAAAAATGTATGTCTTAGAACATATAATGCATGACCATTCATAATTTGACTTGTGACTTTGACACTATTAGAAGTGACTATGTTTAGTATTATAGATGCTAAAGATTAAAGATATGAAAACGAATATAATTGGGTGATTAAGCTTCACCCAATAAAGATTATCACAATCTCTTAGAGTAGCTTATTGTGATTAACAAGAATATTTGCATTTTTTCTTAAGTATGTAAGTTGAGATAATTTTCTTTGAATATGCTTAAGCTAGCTATACCACTACCTAGAGTCAACCATGTCGAATATAAATGTGAGATATGTATTATCTGGACTTTAAGACATAGAATGTATGTCACACTTTTATCCTATTGTTTGAGCTTGCAAAATATTACATGCGACTTTGACGCTATTAAAAAATATATATATATATATAACATTGTAAATGTTATATTGTAGATGCTAAAGCTTAAGCATATGATCTTGATCATAGATGTATTTCATGTGATTTTAGTGGTACAACCCGACCATGTAATATTTGTCATATATGTTTGCTTATGTTATTTGTGATAATACTTATTTTGACTTGATGGAAATTTTATCGTATATGATTAAATATTGTTTAATGGTGCATGCATCGGGGGAAGAAGAATGTACATGATGATGCATGCATTATTTATCTTCTACGATATGATTTGTATTAGAAAGATAAGTGCACTTGAAGCACGTATGATCATAAATTTGATGTTTAATGGACCTTGATTATTATGTAATTGGCATGACCGGTTAGACCATTCCGAGTTAATGATGATGCGAAATGTATATAAGAACTAGGAAGTTCTTAGAAGTAGTGATTTTGACATGAGTTGATGCTCTCAAAGAAAGTTAATCATTACCGACTAAAATTGAGATTAAATCTCTTAAGATTTTGGATTTGATAAAAGGGGATATATGTAGGCCTATATATCCGCCTAGTGGACCATTTAGAGTTTTAAATCGATGCATCGTTCAAATGGTCATGAAAATTGCAACACTGAGTTTGCATGATTAAGTGACTCGAAAAATGAGATTTGAGCACATATTTCAAATTATCATATTTGTTTTGATAATATCGGTGAATGTAAACTTTGTTAAATAACATATTAAGCGTCTTCGTTTGATTGTAATAAGTGTTGAACATTTATTAGTTCATACACCGATTACTTTTGTCGAAACACTAACAAGTGTATTTAGCATACTACAAGATTGTGGTCATGATAAGAGCATAACTATTACTTATAGTATGGGGCCATGTTAGTAAACGTGAAACAATATGAATTCGCATCAAGCTAAAAGTTATAATGATTCCTCCCCATTATAATGGTTTTTCGGTCACAAACCATATATCTCCCATGTAAGGTTTTTATGATTGTGCGGTATATATTTTAGTAAATCCACCACAACGCACGATATGGGTTGTTGAAAATGATAATTCATTCAGGGGGAGTGAAAGAGCAGCTAGAGTATTGGAATGAATTAGAAAATGTAATTGTTGATCCTCACACAAAGACTTTGAACCTCAAGTTCAAATGATAATTCATTTTTCAAAAGTAGTCATTGCCAGACATGTTGAGTGACCTAAAGAGAGTGACTAGATCACATATACGCTGCTAGTGCTCCAATTAAAATGTGTGTCCGGATGGACAACTAAAATGATACTATGGCATGCATGTTGCATGACAGAATATTCGATTCCAAATAAAAAGTCCTCGAATTGTATAAAAATGGAGCAAGAAATTAGATGGTCATATCGAGGTAATAAAGACCCCATAAGAGTATCCTACAAAGACACTAGACAAGAGGGTTCTAAAAGAACTTAAGGTACCTAAAAAACTATGAGATCTCATTAAGTGATATTATATAGTGTCTAGTAAAGTGTGGAATCGAAAATGAGTAAATCGATGTCGATAGTACTATGAGTGTAATATTGCGCAAGATAATGATTTGTAAATAATATAGTGCTATAATAAGAGTGAGGATATTGAAAACAAACTTGCAAGGATTGCATATGTATAGAATAGATGGCCAAATGTAAAGACGCAAGTAGTTAATGAAAATTTAAAATCTCTTGAGATGAGACGTGTATATTGGGACTTGAGGTCTATACACATGAATGCTTGAAACGTATTGGATATGATTAAGTCTTTATTAGAAAGCGAAATCAAAGTATAGAAATATGTTATATAAGGCACATGTGATGGCACACATGTATTTTCGCAAAGACTTGGAAATCATAAAGAGGAGACATGTTCTCGTGTGGTGGATCCAATAATGTTTATTGATATTATATAAGTCTGGCAATATGAGAAATATATTATATGCGTCTAAAAGAATATAATTAGAGCTCATTTGATGTTGAGATTCCTTAAGGAATATAAAATGTATGAAGCATGTATCGCGATTATTATGTTTAAAGCGGATAAGAAAAGTTCTCGAGAACACTGATTGATTGTATTGAAATAATCACAATATGAGTTAAAGCAATATGGGCATATGTGTTATAATCGCCTTAGTGTAGTTCAATTGAATTTGTGCCATATAAAGAATTATGTTTGCCCATAAAGCTATATAATGAGAAATGAAATTGAATATGGTCTAAGTTTCATATAGTTTGATTTTATGAATAAGAGTGAACTCATTGAGAGATTATAAAGGCAATTAAATTCTTACCAAATGATATTGAAGAAGATGACACAATTTATCTTGTTGTACGAATTGAACATATTAAGAATAAAATCCTTGTTCAATTTATACGGATAAATGACACTCATGGTTATGAGGTCACATGATGTTGAAAGATCCCTTTTAACTTCCAAAGATGATAATCATGATATCGATTTAAAAGTGTCATATTTAAATGCATATGAAGCATTGTTAGTTCTCGTAGTGGTCATACATGATAATATATAATCTAATTTAAATTTGTTGGCATTGTATAATTTATGAAGTACTAAGATGTACTTGAATGATATGTATGACGGATGCTTAATCCATAGATATGTGAGCAACAAGTGGAGAACATTTGTTCATGTGAGAATTAGATAAATTTATTTTATCAAGACATTTACTATGATGACTAAAGAAGATATTGGATTTCAACAACTACATAGTTTAAGTGATGTGATCATCAGAGGGAGAAAAGATACGCGTTGCACTCTTTTTCCCTTAGCCATGGTTTTATCCATGTTGGGTTTTCCTGGTAAGGTTTTTAATGAGGCAACATCCTCAAGCGTATAAGGAAATTATGTACTCTTTTTCCTTCACTAGATTTTTGTCCCACTGGGTTTTATCTAGTAAGGTTTTAACGAGGCTTTAATGGACATCCAAGGGGGGGTGTTATAAATAATTATGGAATGGATGTCCATATCTTATTATAACAATGATTGATACTGTTTACTATAATTACGAGATTCTTTCTTTGGGAATACTCCACCTTGTAACATTATATATACCTCCATTGAGAGATGAATAAAATAATCTTTTCGGTTTTTTTCTTTATTATTCCTGTTCTTTATTATTTCACAACATTTTCGAAAAAGAAAAAAAAAAAACTTATGCAATGGTCATTCTCTCTTGTTGGTACCACGTATGCTTCACTTTCCATATATAGTGTCCAAACTAACTTGAAACAGTTGGTAGGACAAAGTCTTCAAGGGAGTGACAAATTCATCGACTAAAATCATGGACGAGATTTAAGTTTTTTTTTTTTAGTGTTATGTAGATGTAATAGTCATAGAATTACAGTGGGTGTTCTGAGCTGTAATCTGTTAAGTGTTTCTACATAAATATATATGTGTTGTTTCTGCTTTCAAATGTAATTTTTTTATTTTTTACCAAATTTTTTCTAGCCTTAAATTTTTTAATAATAATAAGTTTTTGAAAACAAAAAGTAATGCTGTTTTTATTGGATTGATATACCTTTAACCGACATGTTGAAGTTGGGACGTTGGGTAATGCGAGTAAAAAATTAAAAATGTTTGCAAAAAGTTCATGTTAGAAATGCAACCTGACTTCAAGTACGTTAAATGTAGGACTTTAAAAGTGGCCCAATAGTTTATAAGGGGTCTAAATTGAACTAAACGAAAAGTCAGGTCGGTTAATGAAGATTCGAATCCGTAACCCGTGAAAAGGGAAAAGGGTGACTTTCCCCAAATCGGAAACACCCCCAATTTCATAAGAAAACCTGTGGTGAGATTTTGCACCGGTGAACTAAAAAATCCTCAAATTCAGTACGGTTTATACATATATATATATACACAATTAGGTGGTGATGGTGATGTCGAATTCTGAGGGTTCTTCTACTGCAACCCCGATCGCATCATCTAATATCGGTTTTCAGGTTAAATTTATCTTCATTCTATAATGCTTATATTTACATATCCTCTATTCATAATCATCAGTTTACTGTTTTTTACTAATTTCATTTTATTTATTTTGTTCGTTGGATTCAGTTGTTGAAGAAACACGGTTGGAAAGAAGGAACCGGCCTTGGTATTTCTGAACAGGTAACTTTATTTATTTTAATCAATAGTTGCTTTATAAAAGTGTTAGATATCAATTAAAATATAGATAAAATCCTTGAGTGAAAATTCGAGCTGGATTTTTTTGTTAATCGTCATTTGTTGATGGAGATGGCAAATGTAACCGGACAAAAGATTTTCTGTTAAATCCAAACTATAAGTCTGTGTACTTTCAGAATGTGTTTGATCACGTTATTAATTTATATTATTATTGTTTGCCAAATGTATAGTATGTTGCAATGTGAATTAACTAATTGTTGTTTCTTAAAACAGGGTAGATTAGAGCCTGTGCAGACTTATCAAAAGAAAAACAAACGAGGTTTGGGAGCACCAGAGATCAAGAAACCACATAATGCAGTTGATCAGAAAAACGTGAGTTCCGACAAGACTGATGACAAAGTAAGTTTGTTTGCATAAAAGGCGTCAACTTGTTTTAATCGTTATATATCTTGGAAGATGCAAAAATAGCTTAAATAAAAGGACTAGGTTGAATAACGGGTTACAATAGGTGGGATTCAAAATTTAATAGGAACGGATTATACGTGAATCCGAATGCTTCGTGTATAACAGAAAGTAACACAATGAGCTTTACTTAGTTTTTACATCATGCGCTATTTTTTGGATCTTCTTTGGTGTTTGCTAATGTTTGTGCAATATGCTCATTTCAGTTATCGAAGAAAAGTAAAGCAAAATTGTCAAAGAAGATGAGGAAAGCTCAGGAGCTCGAGAAGAAGTTGCAGGAAAAGGAATTTGAACGCGCATTCTTTAGGGAGTTTTGGCCAGATAATGTTTGATTCATCACCTGAAACATAAGCAAGAAAATGTTAGGAAACAGTCGGTATAGAATCGTCATCAGCTTTCTATATGGCTTTGTAGTTTTTACTTGTAAGGCTTTGTAAATATGATATTTGTTGTATCAGAGTTCTGATTATCAAATGATATTAATTGAAAATAGACGATTTGATTTGCATTGATTTTGAGTACTTTTCGGTCTCTCTTTGTAGATCATTGTGTGTATATGAAATACAGTATATAGGACTGTGATTCATTCAAATTTCATGTTACAGATTTTACAAAATGCAAAATCTCCACACCAAAGATGAATAAATGAAACAAACTTGCACGTGCGCCGTTAACCATTTTGATATGAAGACGTTAGACGAATGACTAGTGTGCAAGCTCACGATTCAGAATCATGTGGTATAAGTGTTTATCATGTACAAGTTAGTCCCCAGTTTATATAGTTTTTGCTTGAACCTAATACACAAAGTAAACAAATGTATAAATACACAAAGATCAATATTACTGTTTTACTCTTTAACTCTAACGTAACGACCATACTATAACCGACTAATCAGGTTATGATGCAAACATACATCATCATTAACCTCACCTGCCACTGTGCGATTTTTACCAAGGTGGATTGAAGTAACAGGCTGGTCCATTTTCAAGCATGATCAAGGAATGTTAAATCTCATCATCAAAGCATGATATTATGTAAATGACATTGTTAACATATATAAATAATAATTGTAATCATAATAAAAAACGCTAATTGCATAATTAACAACTAACTGTGTTTTATTTCTTCTTATTCTAGACAACCTACATTTTTGTGAGCCATATTTACCAAAGGGCTTATGATCTAGCCGTATACGAGGAGCCCCAAAGCAATTTTGTACATATATGTTTAACGGGTGGTGTAGGCTTGACTTTCTTACAAATATAATTTTTTGGTAAATGACTACTAAAACTAAATGGCCAAACCGAAGGAAAAAAAAAACATTCTTTTACATGTAACTAGCCCTTATACCCGTGTATTACACGGGTTGGACGAAAACAAAAAAATTTTAAAAGTTGTTAATATGAATGATTAAATCCATCAACGTCATTAAATTGTATATGATAATAGTCCTAATGTATTAGGAATACGTATTGTAATATAATAATAATCCTAATATTTAAGGAATACCTATTTGGATAAAGTTATTATAATTAATATTCTTTATTTAATAAATAATTAATGATTTATGATGTCATTAAATCCTATAATTTAGATAATTGGACAAAATTGAGTAATTCTATTGGTTAATTAGATTTAAGATGACATCATCACATGTTTCTTATATATAATTTACTAGACTTTAAACCCGTGTATACACACGGACAGTTAATTTTTAATATGAAATTTCGTATTTACTATCTTATTTTAAATAATAAAGTGTGTAAGTTAATGTGTATATTAAGCTTTAAGTTGGATTCATAATAATATTACTTTATGTAAATGAATCTATATAAGTAGAGATTAATAAATTAAAAGTTTTTGAAACCAAGTTAGTGAAAAAAATCAATTATTTTTAGTCTATATTAACATTGTGAAGTAATTTTATTCTTACTCGGTGAATTGAAAATAGAAGCTTACAAATTGATTTGGATAATATTTTAATTAATGAAATAAATTTCTTGTTATATGTAAGTGAGTAGTTGATTAAAAAAAGTTACTTTTTAATAAGTTAGGGATGTGATTTTAAAATTTACTAAAATTAAAGGATTTGATTGACAAATTAAAATTTAATTAGGATGATGACATCATAAATACGTTTCCTATATATAATTTAAGATTATAAGATATCATTAGAATATTCCTTTTCTGAATTAATCAAAAAATACATAGCATTTGAAAAAGTATGTTTGGCCGATGAGTTTTTCTGGGATTTACTCCGATAAAAACGAAACCAAAAAAGGTGATCTTAGCCATTAAGAACATGATCAACATTAAGAATTTAAACTTTTGTTTTGTGTAAAAATCTACACTCTTGTTTTCCCAAATTTAAACATATCATATCAATTTACCAAATTCTGCTGATATATTTCGATTATATTCCTTTTTGCAGGATTCATATTGTTTATTATAGAACTGCATCATTATCCTGATTCAGGTTGTTCGTTTAATCGTGTTTATATGTGCTTTCTCGGTCATTTTATCTATTAGTTCCTTAAATAATCAAAATGCCATGAACATTCAAACATTTTGATTAATACAACTTAAACAACAAAAGCACATCCAAACACTATACTTTACGGCACGTTCAACATCACATAATCATATTCACAATGCATGCTCAACACTATATGATGTTATATTGTTATCATTGGCCTTTTCATTGTTTCCTAAGAACAACCTTATGTCTACACTGATTTATGATCTTCATGATTTTGCAGTACTTTTTGAAGCTTTTAGTGTTGCAAATTTATATATTTTTAGAAGATGGATCCACAAGGGCATGGGCAGCCTCAAGCTAGCAACATGATGGCTAATATAAATCAATTACCATATGCAACAAACCCGTATGATTCGACCCAAATAAGTGGGACCCCAGGCAGAGGACCAATAGTACCACCAGGTGGTCCCACTCTGCAAGCCGCCACTCAGCCCACTGCCGCCCAACTGGCACAACAACAATTAGCCTATCAACAAATCCAACAACAGCAGCAGCAGCAGCTTCAGCAACAACTCCAATCATTTTGGTCAAACCAATATCGAGAAATAGAAAATGTCAACGATTTCAAGAACCACAGCCTTCCGTTAGCAAGAATTAAAAAGATCATGAAAGCTGATGAAGACGTAAGAATGATATCAGCAGAAGCACCGATTGTGTTTGCACGAGCATGTGAGATGTTCATATTGGAGTTGACTTTACGGTCATGGAATCACACTGAAGAGAATAAAAGGAGAACGTTACAGAAAAATGATATCGCAGCTGCAATCACAAGAACTGATATTTTTGACTTTCTGGTTGATATAGTACCGAGAGAGGAGGTTAAAGATGAAGCTATATCATCCATGCCAAGTGTAACTGTGCCCGTTGGCGGGCCATCAGATGCGTTTCCTTATTATTACATGCCAGCTCAGCAGTCACCTCAGTCAGGGATGATGTCGAACAAGAGTATACTGGATCCTGGTCTTTATGCACAGCAACCTCCTGCTTACATGGCTCCAGCTTTATGGCCACAGCCACCTCAGCAACCTCAATCACCCTCGGATTCATAGAAAAGTTTGTGCCTTTTTCTCCAATATATCCAAGTGTACGTGCTTTTCGCTATTTGAAGTTTTTGTGGGAATAAGAGAATGCTTAGTGGTATTATTTAAGCTTAACTTAATGAAATGTGCATACAGTTTACAGAAAGTTTAGGACTTCAATGATCTATAGGCCCACTAAAGTAGTCAATAGTCAGTGTGAATTAGTAGAAATCATATTAACAAGAAAATTATCAGAATATTTGCTAGATGACCACGTTGGTGCATATCTCAGGCTCATGGAAGTGGCAAATCCTAAAATCTGCAGTTGGGTAATACTACTTTTAAAGAAAAACTGGTCTTGTTACAATAACCAAAAAGAGCACTGCTGTTTTCTATAATATACTATTATACTGTGTTAAACTTCAATGATTTAATGATCATTTTTGGTTTTGGGTGTGTACATGCATCGCCTTATTTTTCATGTCTGTTATTTTCCTTTTATCTCAAGATATGGTGATAATACCATGACTCTTAATAATTGAATCTGTCTTGAATATGGCAGATTTTGGAGCTGCATTCAATCATGATTTGCTTTCAGGTTATCCAACCAGAGGATCATTCACGAAGCACGTTCTGATAGAAAATCATAAAACAAAATTGGTTTCAAATTGTTGCTTAGATCGTTTTCTATAATAAGGAAATACATGCTGCTGATTTCCCTAACATATGTGTTGGTTTGGGTTGCTGGCTAAGTAAATGGTTAAATAGATGCGATAGTTCTATCATAATCACTTCGTATCATATGAGTTAATAGTTGCACCACCTTATATTGAATCTGTTTACTTGAGTTGTGGATAACAAGCGAAAGCTATAAAATGATGACCTCTGCACATCTAAGTTCGTAGTGTTTAACAAATCTGATCTTGAAGAATGGAGAGGGAATTGCTACAACAAAACTGATTGTAAAAATATCAGGTTAGTTGTATTTAGTTCCAGATTCTCCCTCTCAAGCCACATTGATAGCTCGAAGCCGTTCAAAATTACACATTCATCCACTTCACATAAATAAGATGTTCACAAATCACAACATGGCCTTTAGAAAAATATATGACATGTCAGTGATTTCTATAAATTTATCAAATGCCATATATTAATAAAAAGTCATAAGACAAGATTTGGATATTTTGAAAGTACAGATGACTCGTAACCATAAGACCAAGGAAATAAGGCTTCATGTTGCAAGTAGAGATAGTATATGTGAACAACACTTTCAGTCGATATTTTATAAGATATCGATCGATGAAGACTAGTATGTTACTTATAGTCAAGAAATTCATCGAAAAATTGAGGACTAGCTTTATTAAACAAATCACAATGTTTTTTTTTTTTTTTTTTGAAAAAGAAAATTACGAAATAGTTCAATAGAAACTTTTATTGTACATTTTACTCACTGCACTTTTATCGTACATATAAAATGAGTTTTGTGAATGAAAACATTTGGAATGTCATTTATAAGTTGTAGCTCAATAAAATGATGCACTTCGACTAACATTATTATTAGGGCCTCAAACAAAATTAAGGGGCATTGAGATCGACATTTTTAAAAGTTGTTATTGTTGATACAAAAATCAGCAGCTTCCCAACGTAGCTTGAGACCTTCTTGCGGAAGTGGATGAAACTGCTAAGATGTAACAAACATACACCGTTAGCCTCGTCCAAGGGGGAAAGGGGGGTTTCCCTTTGGACCAAGCTCCGGCGTGAGAATAAGCTACGGATCTGGTGTGTAAAATGTATTCTAGAGAGAGTTTGTAACACAAGTGAGTGGGTAAGAAATGTTAACCTGTTTTCCCTGCATTGGGCTGGCTATTTATGCCATTGTAGAGCAGAGGTTCTCTTTCCATAAATGGTGAGTCTGCTTTCCGCAGGTCAGCGCGGCGGAGCAGACTTACTTCATTTGGCGACAGCTTGCTTTTGTTCTTTTTTGACGCGACATTACCTTTACATGCTTTATTGGTAACCCAAAGTCTTCTCTACTGTTAGTCTTATCCTTGGATATCGTGTTTCAGTCAAAGATTCTTTCTCGAGAGTAGTTCATGTTTCCGTAGCTTATGTATATGTATTTAGTTGCGGATTATGTTATAAGCTGCGGGATATGCTGTAAGCTGCGGTTACCAGCATATACCCGATCATGTCCCCCCAGTCTAGTATAAGTGCGTCTTGACGCACTTGTACTAGACTATGTTCGCGGCTCCAAACTTGCGGAATAATACCTGCGTTTGTTAGCTGGCGGTTTTTTGGGTGCACGGTTATCTAGGGGTTAAGTATCAAGTTAATATCTGACAAGGTGGGTGTGATTTGACGGTTTCATCATTTCAAAACTTTATAACTCCCATTTTAATTTCAAAAACATTTTCATTACCCATTTTCTTATTTCCTCTCATTTACCGAAAAATAACAAACCCTAATCCTTCATTCAAATCTCCGACTGAAAAATGGCAACGGCGAATAGCTTCGCTGGCGGTGATCAACCCAATGAGTCCGACGCCGAGAATAATTTCGAAACTGTGCCCGGCAAAGACAACATGGCGCATATGTATTCGATTCTTACACAGGAGGAAGTCGATAAGTTCTGCGAAGAATACGGAATTGACCCGGCGTTACACCCCGTTGCTCCGGCGACCGACGCTACTATTTCCGACATGCATGTTGGAAAGATTGGTGCCTATACGAGGTGGTTTGATTTCGCCAACATTCGTTTTCCCTTGTCTCGTTTTTTGTTATCGGTGCTTCAGTACTACCAGGTACACATTTCACAAATCTCTCCCGTAGGTTTAGTTAAAGTTTCGTCGTTCGAGATTCATTGTCGCGCTTTGGACGGTACGCCTACTTTGGCCCTTTTTCGAAAATTTTACACGCTTAGTAAAAACGGCGATTGGCTTACCATCGAGAAGCGTAAAAAACCCCAACCGTTTCATTATGTGAAAGCTCCGGATGGTTCGAAGGATTGGAAAGACAGATTTTTCTGGGTGGACGCATCTGTAGCTCCGATTCCGATAACCTGGAAGAATAAGACGGAGGTTGCTCTGGATCCAGTGCCTGCCGATGATACTTTCGATCACGCTTTGTTTGATAGGCTCCAAAACCCTCGTGTGAATGTTCAAACATACCCAGAGCATGTGTTGATGATGACGGGGATCAGTCAGAGGTGGGACAAACCAGACGAAGTTTCGATTATCCGTCCTGTTGATTCGGACGAAGGTATGAACTTGTCGTTTCTTTATTCATTGCTCTAAATAGGTGAAAGGTTGATTACTGAATTATTTTGACGTGACTTCGCAGAGTTGCCACTTGTTGATTTTATGCAATTGTGGAAGTGTGTCGACGCTCGGTATGAATCTCGCCCAATTCGTGAGGGTGAGATACCTTTTCCTGACCGATTTCGTGACTCCGTTGTTGCTGCTAGCGGTGATTTGTTGGATCTGGTAGGGGAGCCAATTGCAAATGCTCCGAAGGTCCGTCGATCAAGACGAAGTCTAGGGTTCAAGGTTCTTCAGCCAGACGAAGCTCTGGTCACGGAATGAAAGCTGCTGCTGGGTCCTCTGCCACAAAGCCCTTGCCTGTGGGTAAACGCACACGGAGTCAAGTCAACCAACTCAGCGGATCAGAAGTAGGTGTGTCTGCTGCAAAGAGAGTTAAGCAGATAGGTCGTAAACCCGCTGCAAGATCTGCGTCTAGTCGTGGAAAAGGAAAGAAACCTGTGAGTGTAGAGATTTTATCTGGGAGTAATGAGGTTACTGAGTCCGATGGTGTAGGTTCGGATGAAGAGCTTGGCGACTTATCTGGTGATGAGTTCGTATCTGGGTCACCTAAGGGTGATGAACCTCTTGATGCCAATATCCCTGAACCTCGGTACGAGGTTGATCCGGATAAAGCCGGTCAGGCATTTATTCCTCCTTGGTCCGTTAAAAATGGTGATACGTTTAATAGTCCTTCTGTTTGTCGTGACATGGTTGACCATCTGATTCCTCCATCTGAGGTTGTGTCTCTGGAATCCAAATCTGATGTGGTCATTAGTGATGAGATGAACTGGCTTTCGATGATGGTTCCTAAGGTTGTGGGTGAGGGTAGACGTAGGTGGGAAGGTTGCTATCGCCAACTTCTTGCTGAGAGGGAGAAGGTGAAGAAACTGAAATCGGAGGTGGTTGACCGTAACAAGCAAATTGAGGAATTGGGTCAGCGCTTGACTGATTTAAACGATGAAGAGATGGTTAAGTTGAAAGATGAGGTGAGATCAGCGAGGAAAGATCGTGATAATGCAACTGCTGTGTTGAATGATGCTGCTACTTCCCATAGGACTGAGCTTGAGTTGTTTAGATCCTCTCATGCTACAGATTTGGAACGAGAGGTACGGAGAGCTGAGGATGCGATTCGTCAGCTGAAAGAGCTGAAGGTGAAGTCGCTGCAGCAAGTTAACCAGCATCAGGAGTTAGCGAAGAAGTGGGAGATGGAAAAGCAGAGTTTGACAACTGTGGCTGCGGCATCTGTGAACGAGCTTGGCGAAGCATCTAGCCGCAGCAGAGCAGTTGAGGAGAGCTTCAATTGGTTGATGGACCGTGGGTTGAAGGATGCTTTTGTTAAATTTGTTGAAAGTCCCGAGTACATAGCATATAATGGCGCAGTTCAGGCTGCCCATTGTGGCGTAGGTAAGAAATGTGAAAGTTGATTGAATTACTATATCTATGTTTAGTGAATTTGCTTATTGTTTGTACCAAAATGTTTTATTTTTGTGATTGTATGTTTCAGGTATGAATGTGGGAATGCAACTTGGTTATTCGCATGCTAAAATGGGTATTTCGATGGAAAAGATACCTGGTTATGATGCGCATGCTGCGGACAAGGTTCAACAGGCGGAGAGGGAGCTGAAGGATGCGACTTACCCCTATTTAGAACGCATTGCTGCTAGCCGCAACCTTCCTCCTGCCGAGTTCAAGAAAGTTGTTCTTGTTGTTAACTCTGTTCACGAAGTTGCTTGATTCTTCCCTTCGTTGTTTAATTATATGTACTTTGACGTAGTTGGTCTTTTGAACAATCTTTTGCTCGTATGTTATTCGGACAGATGTTATTTGGGCGTGATGCCGTGTTGTGTAACTTTTGGAACAACTGAACTTGCTTTTATGACCTTGTTAGTTTCATGTTGAATCACTTAACTGTTGTCAAGGGCTCTTTTTTATGTTGTTGTTTGCAACCATGTGGTTGTGTATCAGTATACTGGATGCACTTTATTATGCATACATGCATGTATAGAACGTAATTTTTTAAATGGGTGTTCAACCATTGATACTTAGGCTTATGCCATGGGTATATTACTGCACGAAGGAACTTTCGACTTCGCCAGCTTATTATCTCGTGATCAGCGAGATAAGTTGTAAATTGTTACTTGCAATGATGCTAAATGTCATCTCATGAAATTGTGTTTGATATATTAGATTGCCAAAAGAGTATCAAACCACTACATCGTTGTATCGCTTACATGGGAGTTTATTAGTCTACAAATAACATTTACGGAGGTTAGCAACGTTCCAAGAACGTGGCAAAATAGTTCCGTCAGACTTAGCAAGTTCATATGATCCATTTCCGTGACTAGCAACTACTTGATACGGACCTTCCCATTTGGGGCCTAACTTCCCTTCAGGTTGAGCTTTGCTAGCCTCATTTTTACGCAGCACATAGTCACCAGGAACAAAAGAAGTAGGTTTTACCCTAGCGTTGTAGTACTTCGCCATCTGTTGCTTGTTTCGACATTCTCTTATTGCAGCTATCTCCCTTCGTTCTTCAAGCAGGTCCAGATTGATACGAAGGTCTTGACTTCCGTCTTCGTCTGGGTTGGCGGTTCGCCAGGTCGGAACTCCAATTTCCGCAGGTAGGACAGCTTCCGTACCATACGTTAAACTGAATGGGGTTTCACCATTGCTCTTTTTTACCATGGTCCTATGTGCCCAGAGCACGTGAGACAAGTTGTCTAGCCAATCATTTCCTTGTCCTTCTAGCCGCAACTTGATTCCCTCCACTATGCTTCGGTTGGCTCGCTCTACCTGTCCGTTCGCTTGTGGATGAGCGACGGAGGTAAAGATCTGATTTATTTTGAGCTCGGCACACCAAGACTTGAACGCACCTCCAGCAAACTGAGCTCCGTTATCACTGACTATTTCGTGCGGCAGACCGTACCTACATACGATATTTTCCCAAATGAACTTCTTGACCGCAGCTCCTGTGATTGCTTTGACAGGTTTGGCTTCTACCCATTTAGTGAAATAATCGATTGCCACGATTAGAAATTTCACTTGCCCTTGTGCTATTGGAAATGGTCCAACGATGTCTATGGCTCATTTTTGGAATGGCCATGGAGCCGTGACTGAGATCATGTCGGTTTGAGGTTGCCGACTTATTGGTGCGTTAACCTGACAAGAGTTGCATTTTTGTATAACAGTTAGTGCATCTCGGTGCATGCTTGGCCAAAAGTAACCCAAGTTCATTACTTTTGCCACCACAGACCTTGGTCCAGAGTGCATTCCACATGCACCCTCGTGTACTTCCCGAATAACATATTCGGCTTGTTGTGGACCAATGCATCGTAACCAAGGTGCTAGGTAGGATCTTTTATAGAGTATGCCATTAGAATAATTGTAATTTGGTGCTTTGACGCGTACCTTTCGAGCCTGAGGTGGATCCTACGGCAAAGTACCGTCAACCAAGTACTGAATGATGGGAGTCATCCATGTGTTTTCATGTTCCTCAACAATGGCTAGTACCTTCTGTTCGTCTATGGACGGACGTTCGAGTACTTCAACCAGAACCTTCTTTGTCAGGTGAGCAAAGGCTACGGAAGCTAGCTTGCTTAGTGCGTCTGCTTTTTTATTTTCGCTCCTTGGAACTTGTTGTATATCGAAGCTGTTGAAATTGGAAATCAACTCTTTTGCTTTTTCCATGTATTTTTTCATGTTGGCATCCCTAGCCTCGTATTCACCGTTGATTTGACTTGACACAAGTTTAGAATCTACATAAACTTGGAGGTTCCGGACCCCCATTGCCGTAGCAATACGTAGGCCCGCCAATAAAGCTTTGTATTCAGATTCATTGTTTGAACTGTCAAAATTGAAACGAAGGGCGTATGTGTATTCAACCCCATCCGGATCTGTTAATATGAGACCTGCACCTGCGCCAGATGAGCTGGACGCACCATCAGTATACATTACCCATTTACCTTCGTTGGTAACCTTAGTTGCGTTTTTAACCAAAGTTTCGTTCGCCACCTCCGTCATTGTTAACTGGCCTCGGGGTAACTCTGCAAAGAAATCAGCTAATATCTGTCCTTTTACTGCGGTACGTGGAATGTAGCTGATTCCGTGCTCTCCAAGTTCAATTGCCCACTTGGCCAATCGTCCCGGTATCTCTGGCTTGTGTAAGACTTGACGGATTGGCTGATCCGTCAGGACATTGACTTTATGTGCTTGGAAGTACCTCCATAAACGGCGTGCTGCGTAGACAAGTGCTAATGCTATCTTTTCCATGGGAGAATAGTTTTCCTCCGGACCTTGTAACACACGGCTAACAAAGTAAATGGGGACTTGGCACTTGTCTCTTTCTGCCATAAGGATGGAACTTACTGCTTTATCCGTAGCTGCAAGATACATATACAATTCTTCGCCAGTGATTGGCGTTGTTAGCATTGGTAAGCTTGTGAGGTGTACCTTTAGTTCCGTAAATGCGCTTTCAGCTTCTGCCGTCCATTTGAAATCCTTTTTGCTCAGACAATCCTTCAAGGTTTTGAAGAAAGGTAAAGATTTAGAGGCTGAACTTGATAAATACCTGCTCATAGCCGCTAGTTTACCATTCAGACTTTGAACCTCCTTCACGGTTTTCGGGTGCGGCATGTTGATGATTGCCGTCACCTTCTCCGGATTTGCTTTGATTCCCTTTTCCAGGATGATATGCCCCAGAAATTTACCTTCGGTAACCCCGAAGGAGCACTTCTTTGGATTCAGCTTCATGTTTATCTTCCGGAGGTTACCGAATGTTTCTTCGATGTCAGCTAAGAGTGTATCTTCCAACTTGCTTTTGATGACTATGTCATCAACACATGCCTCCAAGTTCCTCCCTATTTGAGTGGAGAAAGCTGCGTCTACCAACCTTTGATACGTTGCACCTGCGTTTTTCAAACCAAAGGGCATCTTTTGGTAACAGAAAATACCTTTGTCTGTATGAAACGCAGTCTTGTCCTCATCTTCTAGTGCCATTTGGATATGATGATATCCCTTATACGCGTCCAAAAAACACTTGTATTTGAACCCGGTGAGTGATTCCACCTTGAGGTCCACCTCCGGAAGTGGGTATGCGTCTTTTGGACAGGCGTTGTTCACATCTTTGAAGTCAACGCACATCCTCCAACTTCCATCACATTTTCTAACAAGAACCGGATTCGCTACCCAAGTGCGGTAACGTACTTCACGCATGATTCCAGCTCTTACCAACTCATCAACCTCGTCTGTTACAGCTTTACTTCGGTCTGGGGTCAAGCTGCGTTTTTTCTGGACAATTGGTTCTACGCTCTTGTGTATATTCAGCTTGTGCTCCGCAATGTGCCGGGGCACCCCTGTCATATCAGAATATCTCCATGCGAAAACATCAATGTTAGCTCTTAAAAGCCTTTCCAAACGTACCTTCGTAGCCGGAGATAATGATGTCCCCACGCTCACAGGTTGTTCCGGAAACTCATCATTAATGACAAGTGAAACTTTGAGCAGTGCTTGCTCCGTGTCTTGTGAGTTGCGCCGGGAAGCATCTGCAACCCTATTACCTTCTTCTAGTGACAAACATTCCTGAACCTTTCTTCTTTCTGCTCTGAGGGTTGTAATGCCGGAGCTTGTAGGAAATTTCATCATAGCATGCATGATAGACACTACTGCCCTTAGACGACATATTGTGGGCCTACCCAGCAACACATTGTAAGGTGATGGTGTTTGCACAATAAGGAACTTCATGTCCACAGTCCTTGACAAAGGGTATTCGCCGAAGGTTACAGGAAGCCATATGCTTCCTACCGATGATATCATTGCCCCTGAGAAGCCCACTAAAGGCGTTTTGGTGCTCACCATTCGTTCTTTAATGGAATCATTCAATTTTTCAAAACAGTGGAAATACATTATATCGGAAGAGCTACCTCCGTCCACATAGATGCGGTGGATCAAGTGACCCTCAACCTTCGCCTTGATAATTAGAGGGTTTTCGGTTGGGCATACCTGGTTAGAAGGTGGAAAGCTGATCTCTTGGTGCATCCAACTTTCAACCTCGTTCATAGGCCTCTTATCTTCGTTTCGCTCGGACCGGACCATCTGGATCACTCTAGGCTTGCTCTTTTGAGGAGGACCTTGTCTTCCTTGTTGCTTAGCTCCGACCTGCTTTATTTCTTTTACCAGATGCGACAATTGTCCCGACTGCACAGCCTCTTCTATTTGCTTCCGTAACTGATAACAATCGTTGGTGTTATGCCCCTTATCACCATGGAACTCACAATACCTGTCTGCGAACTTTCCTTCCGGATTGCCCTTGAGAGGCGCAGGTTGTGTGAAGCTGTGCCGAACCGCTTCGGTTGCTAATATTTCACAAGGTGTTTTGGTGAGTGGAGTGAAGTATGTGTTTCTTTTTGGAGCAGGTGAGTAAGGTGGAGGGATGCGCCCCCTGCTGCTGGAATATGCTTCGTTACTACGCCTCGGAGGTGCAAGAACATGCGTCTGAGCCGGCAGAGGTGACTTCCAGGGCGAACCTCTGCCTTGCCTCGACGGAGCTCTGGACGGAGCTTCGGCGACATGCGCAATTGCTTCTTTTCCCTGGATAAACGCCTTGGTTCTTTCGAAAACTTCATTGATTGTCTTGGGAATGTTGGCGTAAAACTGTTCTATCAACTGTTTTGGTCTTATCCCATGGATAAAACCGGAGATGCGCATGATCTCGTCCGCACCTTTAATTTCCATACTTTCTTCCTTAAACCGCTCCATGAAGTCCGTCAGCGACTCATGGTGCCCCTGCACTATATTATGAATCTCCATGGGGTGTTTGGTGTACCTCCGTTGCTGCATAAAGTTACTGAGGAAACTTTCCCGCAGCTCCTCGAAGCTGTCAATACTGGCATGAGGGAGATCATCGAACCAAAGACGAGCCGGACCTGCAAGTGTTTGTGCGAACATATGGCACCATACAGGCATGGACCACTGTTCCATTTCTGCCACTCCAGCGAACAGTCCTAAATGGTCATCCTGATCTCCAGTTCCGTCATACACCCGGATGTGCGATGGAAGCCTCGCCTTCTTTGGTCTTTTGCATCTTGCTATTCTCCTAGTAAATTTCTTGATGAGTGATGGTCTGTAAGGCTCGTCTATACCCTCATCCACTTCCTCGTCCGAGCTGGAGCTCGTCGAGTTGCTACTGTCAGTAACTACTGCTTTTCTGGTACGAGAATGCAAGGAGCCACGTTTCTTTATTTTTTTCTTACTTTTGTCCGGACTAGCCTTTTTCTTCGTTTTTCGAGCGTGCTTTCTCCTCCGACGAACCTTTGTTGCCTCGGAATCTGAACTGGAACTGTCAGTTTCCTTTTCTGACTCGGTGGGGTCATCTGTGGAGGAATCGTAAGTGAGTTGCGTTCTCACACCATCCATTTGCTTGTTTTTCTCGGATTCTTGCATTAGCGTGCGAAGTGCCTCGTAGTTGCTTTCCACAAAGGCCGGAGTAAGCCGAGGGTCATTCTGCTGATCCCCTGATCCTCCAGCGTTTCCCGTTCCACTTTCGTGCCTTTCAGCGGATCGATCTACGGTTACCTTCGGTGTGGGAGTTCCAGATGAAGGGGTTTTCTCCATTCTTTCAGTTTGGTCCCACGGATGGCGTCAAATGTTGATACAAAAATCAGCAGCTTCCCAACGTAGCTTGAGACCTTCTTGCGGAAGTGGATGAAACTGCTAAGATGTAACAAACATACACCGTTAGCCTCGTCCAAGGGGGAAAGGGGGGTTTCCCTTTGGACCAAGCTCCGGCGTGAGAATAAGCTACGGATCTGGTGTGTAAAATGTATTCTAGAGAGAGTTTGTAACACAAGTGAGTGGGTAAGAAATGTTAACCTGTTTTCCCTGCATTGGGCTGGCTATTTATGCCATTGTAGAGCAGAGGTTCTCTTTCCATAAATGGTGAGTCTGCTTTCCTCAGGTCAGCGCGGCGGAGCAGACTTACTTCATTTGGCGACAGCTTGCTTTTGTTCCTTTTTGACGCGACCTTACCTTTACATGCTTTATTGGTAACCCAAAGTCTTCTCTGCTGTGAGTCTTATCCTTGGATATCGTGTTTCAGTCAAAGATTCTTTCTCGAGAGTAGTTCATGTTTCCGTAGCTTATGTATATGTATTTAGTTGCGGATTATGTTATAAGCTGCGGGATATGCTGTAAGCTGCGGTTATCAGCATATACCCGATCAGTTATTATCATTTTTCATATATATAAAAAATACACCATAAAATATAAATAATCATTCATTTATAGCTTGTCGGTGGAAGCACCGGTAAATCTGAAATTTCCCCTAAATAACTAAAAAACAATTCATATATTTTAGTGCTTATTAGATCCTAAATAATCTCTTTTTAAGTGTAAAGTCTAAAATTAATAAAATCGTTAACAAAAACGCGTAACACTGAACCCAACACACTTCGAGTTTGATCACACCTCAAACTCCGATCACCGTCACACATCTCCGGCCAATGGCATGACGGCCTTCTCCGTTCAGACCACCACCACCATCCTCCTTTTATTCACTCTGATCTCCTCCTTCCTCCTCCACTTCCACCACCCTCCGACCACCACCATCCACCGCCGATCACTCCTCACCACCACCAACACCACCACCTGTTCCCAAATCACAACCACCAACAATCAAAATGGCATCTTTAACTATAACACTTTCCACTTCTGCCACTTTAATCAAAACCCTAATCTCACAATCCCTTTTTTATCCCTGACAATCATCCTCCATTTCTACATCCTCATTAAAACCGCCCAAAATTACTTCTCAATCATTGTAACAAAACTTACAAATCATCTAAGTTTAACCCCAAGTATGGGTGCTGTTACTTTACTTGCACTTGGAAACGGAGCTCCGGATGTTTTTGCATCTGTTGCTGCTGTCGGGTCGGGTAATCCCCGAACTGGATTCGGGGCGATTCTGTCAGCTGGGACTTTTGTTTCGGCTCTTGTTGTTGGGTTCGTTGCGATTTATGCTGCGCCGTTTGGGGTTAATCCGGGTGCTTTTGTTAGGGATGTGTTGTTTTATTTGACTGCTGCTTCATTTTTATTTTTTGTTTATTTAAGTGGAGAGATTTATTTGTGGCAGGCGATTGGGTTTGTTGGATTTTATTTGTTTTTCGTAGCTTTCGTGTTTTCGATGGATTTAGGAAGTGGTAATAGTAATAATGGTGGAAAGTTTAAGAGAGGTGGGAGTGAAATTGTGGATGTTATTAGGAATGGATATGGTGATGCTGGGAATCACGAAAGTTCGATCGATATTGACAGTGAAAATGGAAGTAAATTTGTGGATTCTCATAAGAAGAGGGGAGGATTTGGGATTAGACAAGCTTTTAACAAGGTATGTTTCCATTGCATTTTCTATTTTTGGTTCTATATAGCGAGTATGTGTTTATGTAACTTGAAGTGCAGCATTGAACATGTTTAGAGTATGTTTGTGGTACACCAAGTAGATGATTAATATATGCTCGTTTATGATGATTTTCTTGGGAAATTAGAGTTGGTCATATGATTAGTTAGCTACTGTTGATTGTATTGAATGATTGTGTCACATGTTTTTTGTGATATGCTACAACTTGGAAGTTGAAGTTTAAAAACTTCGGTACTAGATTTGAAGGTAATCGTTACTAGTCTTGAATTGTACAGTAAGACTGACAAAAGTAGTCTTTTTTGGTGTGTGAAAATCCGTTGACAGAATGATATGATATAATAAGTATATACGGAGTACTAGACAAGATAGGTACAACTGACGATTAGCATATGAACAAAAAGATTGAACATGACGACATGTACAGATGTAAGCAACTTCCTTGGCATGTCTTACATCATGTGCATTGGCTGCATCTTTTAATTGGCGTTCTTCGCTTTTGTTGAGTTGGCCTTGGTTGACGCCTATAATTTTGGGCTGAACTTACGATTGGACAAAAACTATTTTTGTGGATGTCAATACGCATACAAACAAAACTTACATGGCTAAATTTGTTGGATGACAAGTCTTTTTAAAAAGTTAAGCTATTTATAGTATAAAGAAACCCAAATGGTTTTTGAACTAAAGTCGCATTTACAAAGCCTCTTCTGATACACACACGCTTGAACTCTTGTGATTTCATTTCTATTGAAATTATACTTTTATTCAAGTTGACATAAATCTATGTTCAGTGGGCTAGTTATGACTGCTAAAAGTTATCTGTGCAATGATTATTATGTTTTTTACATAATGAGTTTAAATAATCATTATCTTTGTAAATGCTACATATTTCAAAGCTGGTGATTTTGTGGATCAATCATGCAGAACAATGCATGTGTTTTGTTTCTTTTGTGATTATTAATATTAGATTTGATGTGATGTATTTAGTGTTTATTGTCCATGTATGTCAAAAAACACTATATTTGATAGTGTAGAGGTTTGAATTACTATAAATCCCAAATAATCTAAATATAACGATTTTATTTATCTTTCTTGCCATCAGATATCAAAAACATGGGAAGTTCCTGTGTCGATAATGTTAAAGCTTACCATCCCACAATCATCACCTTCTGAATGGAGCAGATTCTATCGATCCGCCAATATTGCATTATGCCCGCTTGCCCTTATGTACTCATGCAAATCGTTCATCCCGTTAAATCATCCAATAGTTTTTCTCCTTCCAAACATGCACCTTCCTCTATGGATAATAGTAGTATTTGGAAGCTCATCACTTGCAGTTCTCCATTTCATTCTAGAAAAGAAGCCTCCAAAAACCGAGCAAATTCCGGTAGTACTTACAGGATTCGTTATGAGTGTTTTTTGGATTTCAACAATGGCGGGAGAACTTCTTAACTGTCTTGCAGCACTTGGGTCGCTCCTAGAGGTGCCAGCATCACTGCTAGGATTAACTGTGTTAGCTTGGGGAAACTCAGTGGGTGATCTTGTTGCTGATGTGGCAGTCGCTAAAGCAGGTCAACCAGCTATGGCCATGGCTGGTTGCTTTGCGGGACCAATGTTTAATATGCTTTTTGGGCTTGGAACAGCTTTGGTTATACAAACGGCTAATGTTTACCCAGAAGCTTATGAGCTTCAATTTCATGTCAGTATTGTGGTTGCTTTTGTTTTCTTGATTTTAAGCCTGATGGGATCGTTGTTGGTTGTAACTTGGTGCAGATTCCGTGTGCCTAGATTCTGGGGGTTTTGTCTTGTTGGTTTATATGTGTTCTTCATAGTATTAAGTCTGCTCATTGCAAAGCTACAATTCTGATCATTTAGATTCATTTTTCTAAAACCCGATCAACATTGATGCAATGACACACAATACATGATGCGTACCCTCCTTGTTTTCAGTAGGAAGTAATGTATTATGTATCTTGGAGCGGGAGTATTGTTTCAAATTGTTGCAAGTCCGTCTATATCTGCAATATTCAGCAAAATTGATGGATAGGTGACTTGAGAAGACAAAAAAAGGTTATACACGATTATTTAAATTACTTCGGGGTGGCAACGTTGTATTGATATGCACTGTGCTGAAGGTTCGCAAAAATGTTGTTCTTGACGGCCCTTTTGTAGGTTGTTGAGACTGGGTTGAAAGATAATTTAGTTCATTCTATGTTGCTTAAACTCTCTTGTAATGTAGGCCAGCACATGTGTTCATGTTTAGGATCAAACTCAACAGTATGAAAGACCATGAGTTTCTTAACGAAGTTCTAGTAAGTTAGTGGATCAGTTGGCTCATTTTTTCGTTTATAAATGCAGTTGCTAATTGTGAAAGAAATAATTTTACAGCTTCTACAACTGCGAGCATACAGAGTCAGGAACTTTTTCTTTGGTCTCATTTAATTAGCCTCTCTCATCCGCGCATACACAGTCAAGAACTTGTTCTTTGGTCTCATTTAATTAAACTCTCAGTTCCGCGCAGTATACACCAAGTTCCTATTGATCATAATTCTGATTTCAGGTCTATAAATGGTCTCAAAGTAATTGTCTACTTGTATATTATGAGAACATTTACAGAAACTTGAAAGCCAGAAGCAGCTTACTAGAAGTTGAGTTGCCTCTTCACAATTTGCCTAGAACCATTTGCATAACGATTCAAAACATTTTGGTTCGGAAGTGGGAGCCGCCCAAACTACTTCACAAAACACACCTTGATGTTTTCTCTACAAATTTCTGTAGAAACTGTTACTATGCTATTCTTTCAAACTACAACAATTTTCTATCCACCTTACATTTTGTACACAAATCAGCGTAGGCTTAGCAAGCAAAAGGCGTCAAAAGTAAATGAAAAAGAAAACACATACTTTTCTAGTTCACTGAACTATAATTTCAGAAGTAAAATGTTAACACAGATTATAAAGCTCATCTTGTTTCTCTAGTTCAAGTAAAAAAGAAAAACAACCGTTCTCGGTAGAAAAGCTATTATCAAATCATAAATTATCCATGCTATCTGTATGACTCTGGCAAGCGAAAACCGGGCAGCACTAGTTTATCTGCAAACATCTTACCCGTCTTTGGCATCACGTGCCAGTGCAAAGTCAAGTTAAAATCTCTCCCCCTAAGGTTGCTTCCCTGAAAATGACAATATAATAATTAACTGACCACCCATTAGGATCGAGATAATAAAGTAAACGCTTTGGAAAAGATATTTACCTGATCAATGAACCTGTATTTGTTCTTAGTTTTAATAGAAAACTTTGCATCTTCTTTAGCAGGTATGATACCATCCCACAGTGAGACCTGTCAGATATTATCCTAAATTATTATTACATAGTCCCTTGCCCAAAGAACTTGAAAATATGTACTAAAATTTACTTTGTTTAATACGTTATTCATGTAGAATTTTGAAACCACCAATTCTGGAAATAAGCTAAATCGTACCTGATTCAGGGAATTCTTCGGAGTACTGTACTCAGCTGCTAAAAATACAAAGACCTGCAGATAAAAGAAACGACAATGAATTTCAGAGAATTTCTAAGCAAAAAAATATCGAGTTGGGAATGAGGCTTTCCGATCATGATTTTGCACGTGATTAAAACCCAACAAAATAACTTTAATGATCCATTCCCCGTATAGAGTCGATTATAGGATATCTAATTACGGATAAGTTTAATGTGAATGGTTGGAACTTGGAAGCTAAACATTGTTTTGAACATGACAATAAATAGTCACTACCAATATCTAACTCAACAGTACAGCCCACATAAGTAATATACAGACAAATGATAATAATTAATATTAATAACAAACAGCTTATGCAACCTGCTTGGTATTCCATGTAAACAGTGACTGTAAGTCCGCAGATATATCTAGTGTGACTCCAACCTGCATAAACAGAAGATATCACATTGTCAATCGCTATTCATCAATTGCAATACAACTTTAATTAAGGTCCAATGCAACTGACGTTCAGGGACACATATATTTGAAAGACACCATTCGTCCTTCACTCCTTCAGTATAGACACAATCACACTTGAGCCATATACAATGAGTGCTTGAATAAGTGTACTGAACAATACATAGTATTCACCTCTATTACGATTTACCACTAGACAATAAATATGAGTAAGGTTAAAGGGGCCTCTTTTAAGAAAAAGAGATTAAGCACAAAGAGGGTGGAGTACGATTTTAGCGGGAACCTTTATAAAATAACTGAGTAAGCACAAAGAAGGTCGCTTTTACTACATGTCAGCTAACTGGTCTAAGTCCTGAAATTGTGTAGCTCCTCAACTTTTTGGCTTATCTTTCCCTTTCATTATTTTGTTTCGATACGCCACCATTCTCACGAGATTACTTCACCACTTTTTTCTTTTTCTAGGAACTGATACTGGACTTGCTGTGAAATAGAGTATCACCTGGAATTTGATTCTAAATTGAAAATTCACATGCCTCGACGGATGACAATAAAAAGATAATGTAATCCAACATACTACGTATAACTTTTGGACTAATATCCCCCACATAAACAGTCATTTTCCAAGCTACAAATATGGTCCATCTGCTAGCCACCTGAGCTAAAACTAGGTTCCAGTATCAAGTAATATTCCTATCAATCTAGACAGCTAGATCCAACTATCGTACATTCTAAAACTTCATACATATATCAACAATTAATACATTGATATTAGTACATCAGAATTAGGTCATCAAAATTTCAACAGATCAACTTCAATAACTAAATTACTCAAAATTGATCATATCATAGCCCTACAATCCAATAGATCACTTAACTACACGTAACTCAACTCAAATCAAACAAATTAACTAGTAATGAATTACTACCTCGTCATCTCCGGTGGATTTCTTCTGAAAACGATTAACATTCAAGATCTACAAAGCAGAAATCAATCAAATCAAAATGAAATTAAGCTACAAAGTGATCATACAGAAATAGAAATTAATTGAGAAATTGAAATTGAAATCGAAATTGAGTTAGGTCTAGGGTTTAAACCTTAACAGTAGCAGTTGGGGAAATAGAGTTTAAATTATCGGAGAGTGAGGCGATAGTGCACATAACAGCCAGAATCGTAAGAGAAAAGGTGAGGAGAGCATTGGCTCTGTAACCGAACGAATGCATCTTTCCGTCTTCTTCGCTCTCCGATATTATTCTTCCCTTTTAACTCGCTACTATCCTTATTCCTTACAGGGTAATATAATATTTAATTTAATTAAATTGATTTCAATGAAACAGTAAATATATAAAATAAAATGAAATAAAGTACTTGCTAGTTGCTACGTTAACATAGATTTATTTCTAGTAAATAAATTTTCATTGTAATGGGCTGCCTGTGGAAGCTTTAGATAGTTGGGCTTTGGCTTAGGCTTGGCCTTGGGCTTCTGATAAACAAAATTTATAGGTTCGGGTTCAAGGCCCATCATCTCATGTGTTAGACTATTAGTTGGTAGTTGGTACTATATCTATGATTTAGTTAAAGCTTTGTCAAAAAAAGTAAGTAAAATAAATAATTAAGTTAATAAATAAACCTATAGAACAAGTGTACAACTTCCCTAGAAATGTCGATCATGGCATAAGTGTAAACTACAACCTTTTGACTCTCTTGACTCTTTTCCATGAAGGCAGGGCGGACCCGCTTGTTAACCACTGGTGGCCCATGACACCAGTCACCTTGGGCTGTGTAGTGTAATTTTTTGAGCTTTTTATTAGTGACACCGTAGAATTAATTATGTGACCCCATTGACTGACTCTAAGAGTGCACCTTTAATGAGTTGGTCCAAACTGAGTTCCAGCCCAATATGTCACTAAGTTTCAACGGCCCATGTTGAGAGTTGCAACTTGAAGAAAAAAATCGTAGGTTCCAAACTTCAATTCGTATTGTCGGTAGAAAAGGACACACGGAAGATTCTCAGTTGGAATTTAACGTGCAAATTCTTCAATCAGTGTTTAATTGTGTAATTGGTTAGATCGAAAAAGAACCACTTGCTAATCTTACGAATGAAGCCGCAATAAATGTTTTCAAAGAAAGAGAGATCGCAAAGGAAAATTGTCATTTTAAGGTACTTGTTTTAAGAGACAATTTTTTTTATTTATTGTTATCGTTTCTTATTTTAATAATATTGCACTCTCTTAGGTATAAGATTTTATTTTAAATTTTCGTTATTATATTTGTGACACCGGTGACCCAAAATCCTGGGTCCACCTCTACGAAGGTTGCGAATAAAGTCCAACAATTGTATCCATTACATCCTTGTTCAATTTTGTTATGGTATATAATTGTCAATCTTCCCAAAAATCAAAATCCACATTGTTGATCTGAGATTTGTATTGGTTGCATACCGTAATCCCGTCATTTACAGTTAACATCACGTAATCTTGTGTTTAACATCATATAACGAAAGTCAAATGGTTTAAGTTAACCGATCGAACGGATTAATATATCATCCAGATTGGTACAAACATCTAAAATGTATGTTATGACATTGATATTTTACTATTTTAGTGAGTAGAACAATCCACCTTGAAACAGATTAAGAAAGTGAGTTGTCAAGTTTTGAAACTTACACTATATATCTATAATTACAATTACAATTACAATGGTAAAGTTTAATTACTATTAACCTTTTTTTGTGTAAGGTTTTTAATAAAATTTGCAACTTACTTGAACGAGCTACAAAAGTTACAACTTTTTATGCTGGTTTATATCCTACGTGTCTTGGTTTGGTACAAATAATCATTCAACTGCACATGGAATATGATATGCCAATTTACACTTTAGCCCCTGAGGGTCTAAGAGTTAGGTATGAAATAATATAAGGTAGTTGGTTGTAATAGTGTATGAAAAGAAGCAACAGCAGATCCTTTGCATCAGATGTATATCTAAGAAGATATTATGGTGTTCTGTGATAGAAAACGATTCTTTTACAGACATCATGTCTCCACTCTCCAGTCTCCACTAATTTGTCTTTTTTCTTTTATTTGACTAAACACAAATAATTGACCATTATAAGTTTTGTCATAATTCTCACTTTTTAATTTAATGTGTTGTGTTATCCTGTGTTATGTATGTCTCCTTCCATTACCCTCCTCTTTTACTTCATCTCCTTTTTTTCTGAATTGTCATGTTATCTTGTCTTCTTACCTTTGTACGATTGTCAATACCTTAAGCAATGTTAAGGGGTTAGGTTATGCTTTTTAGCTTCGGTGTTATCTAAAAGCCAGGAAAATGAGGCTTTTGGCTTTTCAGCTTGTTTAAGGTAGAAATCCTTCTAGATCAAAACTGCCATATCTACAACTGAACCTGAGTACATAGCATCTTTGGAAGCTACGAATGAAAATTGTCTGAGTTATTTATGGGCTTGGCGTGGTGCCCACAAATAAAAACCCCATGGAGTTATTAATGCGATAACTCAGAAGCAATTTTAATTGCTGATGAACCCGGAGTTCAGAATGTGCCAGACATTATCCTATAAGATATCACTATGTTCAAGAGCATATCGAATTAGGTGAAATCAATCTACTCAAAGTTCACACAGATAATAATCTAGCTGATTCGTTTACGAAGGCTTTACCCAAGGGAAAGCTTAGTCAACATGCCAAGGGCATAGGACTTCGTTATGCTAGTTATTTCATGTAACTCTTTGTTTTAGTATTTGGATAAAGGATGTTAAGCAATTATTATCCAATAAATGAATTAAAGTACCTGGTATGTTTGTTTTCATTTGATAATTAATTGTATCTTATATTTGCATGTTTAAATCCTTGAATAATTTATTATTATTCTAAACTATCCAATGTCGATTGACTATATGGGAATATAGTCAAACTAAGACATATCTGAGTGATTGGTCAGAAAGGGTCTCACTAAACTCACATGATATTCATACGGATGCATATCGGATTACCCAATTTATCGAATTATTACTTTATGGATCGTCGTCATTAAAGAATATTCGAAAATGATTATTTACTGAATCCTTAGACTTGAGATGCAAGTAGGTTCAGCGTGTATGGATTGCATCTTCTTGATATGGTTCTAACTATTCGTAAATGGTAGTTACACAGGACTATTTTCAAAAGTGTAGTGAAATGCATGACTGACACGTGCAGTCAATACAGAATTTGTTCCTTCAATAAGTTATTGAAGAATGATACTTCTAGGCCACTCATTAGGTATTAATCAGATGTGTGTATGGCCATACCAAAATGAAATCTAGATGTGTCTCGATTCATTTTCTAATCTTGATTAATTACATGAAATGAGAAATAGAATAGTTAAATCATGAAATCTTGATTAATTCATTTTGAAAGTTTATTAAGCGTAGTTCGACTAGCATCGTAATCGCGTCGTGAAGGTGGTGTGCGTGCAACCCTAGAGGGTTTTACCATTAGTGAAACTTGTTCGTAACCCGTTAAATTTTTAAAAGCTCTATCAGAAAAGTTCATCCAAACGCCTTCAAAAGAGCTTTTTAGCTGTATCATAACGCAATAAGCTAAAAAACCATCTTAAAAAACCAGGCCAAACACCCCCTTAGGTGTTTGTTACGAACTATTAGAAGCTGGAATTAAACTCGTGATGACATTTGCATTGAAGGAATGACATAGCTAAACAAAAATCACAAGGGTACTACCAGTATCAAATAAAAATGAGAAGTGGATAAGTTAATGGATTTGCTCGTAACCAATACCATATCTTATACTTTTATAAAAGGTTTTAGTCTCTTCTTCTTAAACTACTTAAATGTTTAAAGAAGGAAAATAACATGAATACCTCTCCATCTCCAATGAAATAGAGCAAACTATCCTTAGTTCCTTACCTAACTTTTAAAAACGACCTAAAATTACCAATTTACTCTCAATGTCTTACTTCCTATTTATGTCATAATCAATGATATAAATTTACAATGATCTACTTCCAAAATTAAGATCGAGTTTCATATATGATTATTACCTATTTACATACGAAGCTCTTCAATATAATTGGTGAATGTTCACTTTCAAAAGCCAATAAAACATATACTCTGAATTGTGATTAATAAGGATCAAAATATAAATATACATCAAATTTTAATATCTATAAATTAGTAACTATATTTGATAAAATTCTATAACTATATTTAATGAGATTAATTAGAATAAATATCCCGATGCTTAGCACGGATATCCATATCCTACTAGCATATATTTTTGTCTAACGATTGATCGGTCTAAACACATACCGGAGAGAGTGTTTGAAAAAGTATAAACACTAAGTATTAATTTAATAAAACAGTTTATCTGGAAGGAAAACATATATGTAACTGAAAGCATATTTATAATTTATATGTTAGATACACATTATAAACTTCTCATAGTCTTTGCTCTTTATTGTAAGTATTGAAAAGCGATATATAAATCTATATACTTGTAGCTTTATAGGTGTAAATGTAAATCTAAAAATGAGATGGCGAATATGAAAAATTGATAAATGCGATTATTTATTTGTCAAATGATGAATGAAAAAGGCTACTTTTAGGTGTATATTATTAGACATACTTACTAGTAGGGCTGGCAACCAACCCGTGAACCCGAAACCCGACACGAACCCAACCCGAATATTATAAGGTTAGGGTCGAGATTTTTGAGGCGTCAACCCGTCAACCCGAAACCCGCCAACTCGATATTTTTTTGGGTCGGGTCTGGGTCAGCAAATGCATTTTTGGGTTGAACCCGACAACCCGAAATTCAGTTAATATCATTATAAATTTATTTTAATTTAAATATGACACATAATTTAGACATTTCCAGTTACTGATTTATAATTTTTTCTTTGGTATCTTTACGTTTTCATATAAGTTAGTGAATTAATGATGTTTTGATGATCCATTCAAATTGATATAATATTTATTTTTATAAAATTTGAAATTTTATAATTATTTATGCTTATAAATAATTAGCTATTTTATTCAAAAGATTGATCAATGTGACTTAACTGACCCAAATGTCCAAAACCGACCTGAAAACTCAAAAATAACGTGAAAATTTGTTGAATTATTAGCAATTCAGGTTGGGTCGGGTTGGGTTCGGGTTGTCGGGTTTTGGGTTGGGTTGAAATACCCAACCCGATTTTAAAATCAGGTTGGGTTCGGGTTGACCATTTCTGACCCGCCAACCCGACAACCCGAACCCGCCAACCCGACCCAACCCGAATTGCCACCCCTACAGTTACTAGTACTCGATAGTGTTTGTTACAAGTAAATATGCGTACAGTTTAATGCACCAACTACCTAAAATATCTTTCGAAGTGATCCGTATACCACCAAAAAATATTCATACACCACTAAATATGATTTATGATGTCGTACAATACAACAGTGTCAAGCTTAATTAATGGTGTATGGATAATTATTGATATTTTACGGATCATCACCATTAAGAAATGAAAATAAAAGAAGCATGTGGTGAAAATGTGTAACATGACCTTTGATGTAAGAATTAATTAAGAAGTCAATTGCGTTTAGATGTCTGCCTTCAAAGTCATTATTAGGCTAATTCATTTGACTTTCATTTCATAGGATTAGAATTTGTGGAACCTAATAAAAAAACTACGGAGTATAAACATCAGCAATCAAACCGAAAGTAACAGAATTATTGTTGACAATGACCAAACCATAATTAATTTAGGTATACAATCATATATGTCACATTATCTAGTTTTAACTGGGCTTTTTCTCTCCATACCATTTTAATTTACTTCCATACCATTTTTTAAATTAAAAAGTACAGAAAAGTACGGAAAGAGTACAGAAAAAGTACAGAATGTAAGAAAAAGTGAAAGAATAAAGTACAGAAAAGTACAGAAACATTAATTTTAAAATAGATAAATGGTATGGAGAGTAGGGGCCTTTAACTATTGAAAGATCCTTAAGCCAAACCATCATTCAATGATTAAGCTAATTAATTGGAAGGTAACAATGACTTCTTAATTATTTTATACATACAACAACACTATCAAATTCCGTCGACATTACATTTTTTTATATACTTAAAAGCTATAAAAACTAGAAAAACAGGCCACAACTACACATCTTAAGTTTCTATTATATGGTTAAGATATTTATGCCAAACAAGCAATATAATCTCATTAGAGGCAAAACTTTTAATTTTGCAAACATAGCATAATATCAACAATAACACAAACTACAAACTCCATGTTCTTCTACTCTACAGCCACAAAGGCCTTTCTGCCTCCTATAAAATTAAAATTAATCTATAAAATTAATTAAAACTCACAGAAGGTACTAGGAAATCCTACATAATACTACAACTATCAGTGTTCTCATCGCTGAAAATATGCGTCATATTATCGTTCACTGGTGCTGCCATTGGTGGCCCGTACGCACCATGTGGTGGCTGCCCATACATCATCTGCGGGTACATGTTTGCCCGTTGTTGATTCATCATCATCGCTTGCATATACTGTTGTTGTTGATACTGATGTTGCTGCAACTGTTGTTGCTGGAACGGGTTGCCATGGTCCATTCCTTGACCCATTCCTGGACCTCGGTAACCCATTGGTAAGCCTTGTGCTGACTGCATTTGGTTCATTGGGTAACCGCCACCCATTTGACCCATTGGATAGTTCCCCATTTGGGGCATCATCGGGTTACCACCACCACCCATCATCTGACTAATATTACGAGGAGGCCCACCCCCACCACCACCACCACCACCACCACCACCACCACCATTGTGTCCCATATTCTTCCCACCACCGTTGTTTTGAGGCTTGCTGAACTCCATAAACTCGTGTTGTTTACCACTTAATTTCCCCTCATCGTGATGTTTTCCTCCTTTTTTGTCAAAACCGCCACCTTTCTTATCAAAACCACCATCGCCGCCTTTCTTTCCGCCTTTAGGACTTGACGCCTTACTTTTCTTTTTACCACCACCAAGAAGTGCCCCTCCAATCTTACTCCCAAAAAAGCCTCCAAATCCACCACTTCCGCTGTCTTTACTCTTTTTACCGCCGTCACCACCACCGCCCTTTTTACCACTCTTACCATTATTATTATCATTATTTCCACCCTTGTTCTTGAACTGTACAGGCACTTCAAACCCTGCACCTGGTCCTTTTTTGTCATGTTTCCCATGACCATTCATCATTGCAATGGGCCCATTTGGCCCATGCCCACCCGCCCCTGGACCACCCATCATTTTATTGGGCTTTTTCTCATACTCATCAAAAGTATAATCATCCTCATCAGTATACTCATCATCATCAAACTCATCATCATCATAACTATCATCATCAAAGTCATCCTCATCGTCAAATCGACCACCACCTCCTCCGCCACCACCCGCGGGCAAATTAAACTTAACCGATTTCTGATCCTTATTCTGTAGCTTAATATCTTTAACCCCTTTAATCGTTATTTGCATTTGCTGTTGACCTTTACCATCCTTCTGTTTATCCTTCCCACCACCTCCTCCACCCTTCTGATTCTTGTTATCAAAAGCCATGTTCTTAAACTGATTATTAAGCACATTCCCACCCTTTGGCTGCCCCCACAACTCCGCATGCTTACCGGACTTGTTAAGCTTCTTTATAAGTGCTGCTGGATCCGCATTCCCCGATACCGTAACCTTCCCTTGTTCTAAATCAATGCTTGTTTTATAAACTCCTGTTCAAATTAATTACCAAAGTATTAGCACATCAAAGCAGTAACAGTAAAACATCGGCTTATTTTTACTTTTCTGATATTTAAATAATGTAACATGTGATGATTAAATTTTAATAAAATAAATAAAAAGTAAGTAGTCCACACACACTTATGTAGTCAAAACTTAAAAGAAACAACAAAAGCGTGTAAACACGCAAACCACTTTCACAACTTCTTCTCTTAATGTTTTTGTTTTTGGTAAAAAGCAAAACATTTAGGTGCAAACACGCAAACCACTTTCCCACTACCCATCACTTTCCTCCCCCACCGCCTTACTCTTTTCTTCTTCTTTTTTTTTTTTTTTTTTTATATTTTATATTTTGTATTTAATTAACAGAACTTATTCCAACACCTAATAACATCGTCTTTTGTGCTGTGTTTCTATTGGGAAATAAAAAATAAAAAAAATATAATTAAAATGAAGCAGTAAATATAAAATATATTGCATGTTCTCACACCATTGCTCAGTCAACTCTGTGGCCATTAATTTGTCCTTTTGTTACATAAGTAAAGAAGAAAGTCATTGGGTGTTGTCCGGTAAATTAAATTAAAAACGTACCAAAACAGATATTGTAATCTTTTTACAGTGTACGAATTAAAAAAAAAAATTAAGAAAATAATAAATGAATTTGATGAAGTAAAATAAAAAAAAAGGGTAAAAAGAAAATAAAAGGGGAGGGCATGTGGGCGAGGGATACAGGGAGGTCATGTCAGGTCTGGTCGCAACAGCTTCGGCAAGACTAGTCCATGGACCACGTATCGTCGTATCAATATTTAATAATTCGATTTAATTTATTTATTTTCTTTTACTTTACGACAACCATAATTTCTTTTATTATTTTTTAATTAATTATTGAAGTAATAATAGTAATAACTTTAAACATATCACCAAAATATCTTCATTAATTAGAATGTTACATCTCGTTTAGTAACAAAATATCTAAATATCAAAGTCAATAATAGGTAGCTCATTAATACCAAAATTAAAAACATGTTAACTTAGCATAAAATCTTAAACCAAATCATATAAGTAATAAATCATTTGCCTTTTCTAAAAAAAAAAAAAAACCAAATCATATAAACTTAAACTATTATATTTATATTATTACTTAAAAAAAAACAAACTATCCAAATAAAATAGATTACAATTTGCAAAATGACTATTTTAACCTTCAACTATGACAGTAAAACTATGCCTTAGGTCTGAAGGTACCCAACACCGACTTTGAATCTAGTAATTGCAGGTTTCAAAATCTTAAAAAATCATGAACTTGAAACATAAGTATTAACATCTTTAGCTTAATCATGAAGAAATCTTAATCTTCATTAATTAATTAAATAATGCACAAAATAAGAAAATAATGAGAAATTAAACTCACCGTCGACTTTATTCAAGAGCTTTTTAATCTTCTGTTTACAACCATCACAGGTACACTGTGTATTCACTCTAAGCACACAAGTCTGCATCAAAAATCAAACAAAAAAATCAATC
This sequence comes from Helichrysum umbraculigerum, assembly GCA_949592205.1. Classification (NCBI taxonomy): domain Eukaryota; kingdom Viridiplantae; phylum Streptophyta; class Magnoliopsida; order Asterales; family Asteraceae; genus Helichrysum; species Helichrysum umbraculigerum. Next base: position 123,514,877 of record CATIUR010000001.1, on the reverse strand, counting down.
AATAATCCATGTAAAACGACGTAGTTTGAGTGTATGTAAACACCGATTATAAGTAGGTACCTGAAGCTTCATAAAGTCTTGTTTGTTCATCTTAATTGATTAATGAGAGTTGATGATTTTGCGAATAAAAGTGCAGATTTATAAAGCGAAAAAGGAGAGAGAGAAAAAGATAGATGGATGAAGATTGAAGATATGAGAGATTTTTATGTTATAAATATAAAGGAACTTATGAATAAAATAAAAAAGAGAGTGAATTTAAAGCGGTAGGGGGGAGTACTTATTTCCAGCTTCCAGTGGGTCCTCTACATCACCAATGACCTCCAGCTTGGTTGGCATCTGAGTGACTGTTTATTTATTTACTCATGTCATTTTTTATTTTAACTTAATTTACTGTTACATTTTTATTACATTATGTTGTCTAGTAATTTATGAAGTGGTTTTACTGAGTATTTGATAAGAGGTAATAATTTCGTTTGTCAGAGCAAGTAAAGATGCACCAACTATATATTGATTGAAGGCTTATATAGCTTAAGATAAGGAGATAAGGATGTATATAAGTATTTGGAAGCGATACGTACGTTACATGTTTTAGATATAAACCAATAAACGTACTTTATAATGTTGTATAGTATATAACATCTTATAACATGTTTGATGGTGTATGGCTAAAAACGGTAGTATATGATCACTACACATAACTATTTGACAAAATTAGTGGGTAACTGCTCAAAGTTAATACTTAAAATTTATATCTGACGCTGAAAGTTAATTTATTATATCTCGTATAAGCATTTGATAATATCGTCAGGGCATAAGTTTAAGATGTAAAATTACATAAAATAACATAAAAGTATAATCAAATACAATAAAAATGTATGTATTACATGTTATTTGTGTAATTTAATTTTTCATAAGTTTTACCCTTTAGGGTAAGGTTCAAATGAGACTAAAAATTTGTATGAGAATAGAGGAACCAATGATATGGTGCCATGTGTACAAAGAGAATACAAAACTCATTTACCCCTTAAGTTAAATATCTCACAAACGACAAATCGAAAAATTATAAAAATTGCACCATTAGATTCAGCGTTTGATCCTCTTCGATTTGCCGTCCATTAAGGCATACTTTCGACGAGTTTTTTTTTTCCATTATTTTTAGTGGGTTTCACATTACTAACATGTGTGTTACAGTGTTGCGTTTAGGGTTTAGGGTTTGGGGTTTATGGGTTAGGGTTTAGGGTTTAGGGTTGGAAGTTTGGGGTTTCGTCCCGAAACCCCAAACTCCCAACCCTAAACCCTAACCCCTAAACCACAAACCCTAAACCCTAAATGCTTTATAAAACTCTAAACCCTAAATCATACTAAACCCTAAACCCTGCTAAACCCTAACACTAAACCCTGCTAAACCCTAGCACTAAACCCTAACCCTAAACCCTAAATCAAATGTATAATCAATCACTAACACATGTGTTACTAATATGTAAAACCCACCAAAAAAATGAAAAAAAAAAAGTTCGTCGGAAGTATGCCTTGATGGACGGCAAATCGAAGAGGATAAAACGCTGAAAAATATGGTGCAATTTTCATGATTTTTCGACTTGTCGTTTGTGAGATATTTAAGTTTTAAAAACGTGGATGAAAGAGAAAAAAGTGACACATGACATATTGTGGTTGGTTCCCCCATTCTCACACAAAATAAATGGTCTCAATTGAACTCTTTTCTTACACTTTATTATTAAGCTCGTTGAACAAGCTTAACTTTTAAGAGTATAATAATAATTTTTCAGCAACTTATTATATTTTTGTTTGCAAAACAACGCTTCCAAATAAATGTAAAAAGATCATGTATCCAATTTCGTTAATTTCATATTAATTTATAGATTGCAAGTAACTTTTGCCTTTATTAACGAAATCTAGATAATATATTGTCTAAATATATAAAAAGTAATTTTCAACTTAAAAATTCACGAATATTAACATTAACTATCGTTCCTAACTTTAATTATTAATTTCATAACTTAGTTATGGTTGTTATTACGAAGATGGGAAGATTTTGGGACCGATACAACCTAACACTACATGACTATAGGTTGTACCGTGTATCAGTTTGCCTTTGTAAAAAATAATTATTGCATCCATATTTATGCGTTTTTAAAAATATTTAATGTATGTTACTTTTTTGAGATAATGATTGTTGTATTATTATAAACTTTAGGACCCTACTATTTTGTTAAACGACAAATATGAATTTGGGCACGTCTTATATTTGATCAGTGTCCAAATGTGTACAAGACGCGTTACCTAACATAGTTGTTTATATTTGAAATAATAGAAATATGCCTTTGTTATAATCATGTTATCCCTTAAACATGTCACATGTAACATTAATAATGTCATATTGAACAGGCTAGTTTTGATGTTATTAAATACATAATATGTGGTAATTAATTTAAGATTTACTTGGTATTCGACAATAAATATAGAATTGTTACAACTAAATTTAATTAAACAAAGAAGTTGGAGAAGAATTTTGTAACGTGGAAGTTAACAACTAGAAGTCTAGAAGTGGGTAAACCCTTCAAGAGGGTCGGTCATCATGGTCTTCAATTAGGTGCCCCGATACTTAAACGTGTCAAACTAGACTTAACCTTAAAATTATTCAAACTATAAATTATAGAAATGAATTTTACACAATTTCTAGTAATGTAATTGGTATATCTTCGTCTTTTTAAGGCAAATAGCTAAAATCATTTAATTTAACAGTCAGAATTCAAGTTTCATCATTATTGAAATATTCACTCAACTTGTGATTCGTAAAAGTTTAATAAATATGAATGAAATTATCAAACAATTTTATTGAATATGTCAATGTGTGTCTACATGAATTTTAAAAGTATTTATAACATGTTTATTATATAATAGTGTGTGTGTATATATAGGGAGGTTCAAATGAGAACCAACTAAAAGTAGAGAACTGTGATAACTACTAGATTACGTGTTTGTTCACATGTCTCTACTTTTAGTTGGTTCTCATTTGAACCTTATATATAGGGAGGTTAAAATGAAACAACTATATATATATATATATATATATATATATATATATATATATATATATATATATATATATATATATATATTGATGTTGTAGACCTGTACTATAAAGATTTGATATAAAAATCGCTTTTATATGTATTAAAGGGGCAGCTGGATATTAGTATTTAATAACTAATTAAAAAAAAAAAAAAAATTGTATTGACATGATCCATCCATCTCCTTCTTGTGTACTTCACATCCATCTCCATGACTAGCTTTGACCCTTGACAGCTTTTAAATCACTTACCAACTAGTAAAATCCAATACCATCTAATTGTCACCTCCTATTTTATTTTATTCCCAACTTGCAAATATATAAATATAATCATGTGCACATTTTTTACTATACATTTTAGGTTTCCTTGACGTTTTATTGAGTACTACGATACGACACGCTTCTATACTATGATGGACGGTTTTATATGTCTAGTTGGCAAAAAGAAAATATAATAGCGCCTTTACAAAATGAAACATGCACGTGTTAGATGTTTGCGACCAGACCTCATAATGGGTTTGGTCAGATATATCTATAGATCTATTTTTTACAATAAACAAATTAAAGTTTTATAAGTGCAAGATTATATTAGAAGCATGATTACCATAAATTAAAGCATGATTAATTTTTAAATTCAATAATTTAGGTGTTGCTTTCATCTTAAGTTTATAATCTAAATAGGAGTAGTATATGGTAAATTATTAAGAGCACGTGTATGAGTTTATGTGTTGATGTGAAGAAGTCAAAAGAACTAAACCATCGATAATAAGGGATGTTCGGTTTAAAGCTTGTAATGATTCGAGTGTGGATTTTTGATGTGTGCTTGGTGCGTGTTCGAGAATGAAAATGGGTATGGATCTGCTCATCTGCCTAAATGATTATCGAAATATCTTACAATTTGTAAATTCATCACTTTTTATGGGTATGAAAAACCCTTTACCTGATGGGTTTGATTCTCAAATTTAAAATCCGAACTCTTAAACCAAACAGTTTATTTCATACTCAAATCTCATAGCTTTCTTATCAAACTCACAATCCAAACGCACTTTAATGAAAGTCGATTTATTCGTTTTCATTATGATAAATTTGGGGTAGACCTTGCAAGTAGGAGTGTAGAACCACATTGCTGGGGATAATTGTTGCCAATTAAAGTATCACGAGGGACTAGATTACAATTTCCCATAGGATGCACGTGGCCGTACTGACCAACATATTGTAAAATTTAACTCGCCGACTTTAAGTTTGTTTAATTGTTGTGAAAATTACCATAATTAATAATCGCTCATCACGATGTAAATATTAGTAATAAAAATGCATTTGACCGAGAATTTTTAATGTACTTCTTTAACCTGTGTACGACAGTCGTGGATAAAACATTTTTTTCCCCATCAATGGGTCCAAATATGTTTAAACAGTCACAAATTTACAGAAACAAAGATTAAATATCACTTGCGATTCCTTTGACCAGCCAACACACGTATATGATGTTGGGGAAATTGATGAAACGGGTTTGATTTCAATCATAATATATTCTAGAGTCGTGTATAGATATCACTTTTCAAAAGCAATATTTCAACTTTAATCGATGTCGGTGTTCACGAAATCTACTTTGGACAAGACTAGAGTTTATTCTAGGTTTCGGCAACATATATCCTTGAATCCATTTGTTTATGTGTGTTATGTGTTTGATGATATGCCATAAATAATTGACAACCAAAAGAGGCGGTTTAGGAAAACAGTTTTTACCAACTGTTTTTCTAGATTCACTAGACCTAAACGTTTTTCCGGATGCATTATCGCAACCAGGGTATCCGCACCTTGGAACCCGTCAGGCGCGTTGCCCCTTAGACCCCACAAGGGGGCGCGACCCCCGCAATTTTGGTTGAGCCCGGTATTTATTAACTTAGTCCGGCATGCACTACGTATCACCTCCCTCGTCTTCACTAATCTGCCAATGTACTAAAATATACAACATATGATGTGCCATACTGGTAACTTTAATGTGATTGACACTTATCAGTGATAAAAGGATATTTCAAATTAAGTTATGCAAGGTGTTAGTAATTGCATATAAAGTGTGAACACGTAAAGAATAATTTTACGTATGTCGATATTGTTACTCGCTTTTTTCGTCAAAACGAACAAGTTTAGCGTATAATTTGTATGTCTTATATTGTTTCTTTCTCAAATACTATCCATCTGGAACACCAAGAATTCTGTACACATCATGTTTATACTCTATGTTACTTGCAGTCATTGAAGTTAATTGAGGTTCTTTGTGAAAACTCTTGAACAAGAGAAAGAGTACAAGTTAGGGAAATCTTGATCCATGAAATAAGTTATTAGATGTGATTATTACGACGACTTTTGTTAGTTTTCAAAAGGGTATAGTAGAAATAATGATGATGTGATACCTTTAATCAAACTCAACTAGTGGTTTACTCGGATGTTGATTCAACAAATTTGTTCCACTTGTATCAATATTTGTTTATATAGATTATACTCACGTTATTCCAATGACCGATTAGTTATTTGCTAGCTAGATTAATTTCGTAGAGTTGGACTGTTAATGAACAAGTTAATAATGTATATCTCCTCCTTAAAAACCACTAAATATTACTAGTACAAGAATTTTGCTAATGTGTGTCCTTTTGATATATGTTAAGGTGCATTTAATGAACCTAATTAAAAGCCGGTCGGGGGTTAGGCTGCACTACTTCCTCGTCATCCCCCTCCGATAATATGCCGAGGTCAAACGAAGAACCCCCCGAGCCCACGCTGCCACCCCCCGCGGATCCAGGCCCGCCCGCCTGTAGAAAAGGCGCTACGGCTTGCAGGAGCTCGTTCATAAAGAGAAAGAGCTACTTCAACTGAATAAATTTCTTTAGTAGCGAGAACCCTTCCTACTCAAGAATAAGGTCAGGAAGTGAAGCGTTTTTTCAGTTTTTCTTTAAAAATAGAGTAAGTGTTATGCGGGGGTGGGGATTCAGACCGATGAGGGACGTAGGAATTGCCCTTAACTGTCCGGAAGGCTGAAATAGCTTTCTCGGGAGCCTCTGGGAGGTCGGGGTGGGACCACCCTCTAAGCCTAAGTATTCCTCAATGACCGATAGCGTACAAGTACCGTGAGGGAAAGGTGAAAAGAACCCTATTTAGGGAGTGCAATAGAGAACCTGAGATCCGATGCGAACAATCAGTCGAAGGAGCGGAGCTTAGAGCCTTGACTTTCTATATTAGTCAAGCGCACTCACTCTAACGGCGTACCTTTTGCATGATGGGTCAGCGAGGAAATGGGAACAGCGGCTTAAGCCATTAGGTGTAGGCACTTTCCAGAGGTGGAATCTTCTAGTTCTTCCTATTTGACCCGAAACCGACGGCGCCTCGCATATGGGTAGCAAGAGGGCGCTTATGCCCCGACGGTGGGGCCTTATGGGGAAGGGCCCAGCCCAATAGGGACAGCACACCCCCCACTTCAAGCGCACCTCTGTATCGACTGAATCACTCTAAGGGTCTAATCGGTGGGTATTTTCCGTTAAATATTAGAATTTTGTAATTAATATATGCATAAAAAGGATAATTACTGTATTAGATTGGATTAATGTATATTAAATGCAAATATTAATGACTTTGTTAGCAAAACTCATTACTAAATCTTTTCAAATACATACATATTACTAGTATTTATTGTACAATATGCATTAAAAATTAGTATAACAAATTAAGAATACGTTGTATGCGTGGATCTTTAATCTATTTAATCCACTTGATCGATCCATCTAGTTATTAGTCACAACTTTGACTACAAACCATATGACATGATACCAAAAGTAACTTAACTTTGATCCATCTCTAATCATCTTAGATTCTAGGATGTGTGGTCGTTAGTTTGATTGTCACATACGCGGGTATATCGTGTACTTTTCATTCTTAGAATTGGATTGGAACTTTGTAGTTTTTATACAATTTACTATGTTGGAACGCTTCATTATTTTTATATAAAATTTAGCGGGATACAAATCCTTTTTTTTTTTGTAAAACAAGTGAACGTGTTGACAGATAAGTCAACAGAGAGTCAGAATCAAATTCAAACAAGTAACAATTACAGTAGATTATTAGTAGCAAAACATTATTTATAATTTTATAAATACGTAGCAAAAGAATTGGGTATGTTCCTTGGTTAGGTGGTTGATAGTGCCATAGGCCCATAGGGGACAGTATCACAGTGTAGTAGTAGACCATAAAGTGAATTTGTTCGCATCTTTTTAATAATAATTATTATTATATTATTATTATTAGGGAATGTTCAAATAGGAACACTTGTTATGGTGGGAACAGTAGAAACGAACATTTTTACTTTTAACTTTAAGATTAAATTATGTTTTTGATAAAAAAAAATATATCAAAATTCTTAGAATTGTGTGCTCTTTAATATGATAATTTTTTATTTTTTTAAAAAAAATATGTGATACACATCATAAAAAATTTAGTGTGTATCACAGTATCACATATAAAAGGGTGTGATACACAACTTTAATTTGTGTATCATATATTTCTTGTTTTTTTAATCGATCTAATATTAAAGAAGATAAAATTCTAATAATTTTGACATAATTTTTTTGCAAAAAATGTAAATATGTGGAATTTATAAGTAAAAAACGTTCCTGTGGTTCCTACTACAATAAATGATTATACAATAACCTTCCCTTGTAATTATCATCATAAATAAAAACCAAAACATCCAATGCAACACATACTCTGACTACACTCTACGACGATACGACACCGCATTCATACCCATTTATTTCTATTTTTTAGAGAAAATTACACCAATTATCCTTTATGTTTTGCCCAAATTTCAGTTCTCTACAAAATTTAATTACACCAACCAAACTTTATTTTGAAACTTATAACGCCAATAGTCCTTTAGACTAACGACCGTTAACTATTCTTTAAAAAGGACCATGTGTGAAACTTTTCTCCTTTAACTTTATTTTCCTTTGAGTAGGTTATAAATTATAAAATCGAAAATATGTATAAACACATTATTAGGTGTACAAAACATCGTTTTTAGCTTTCCCATTTCACTTAATAAAATCGTCACCAAAATCGGTGTTTTTTCTCCGGAGAAGCGTCAAATTCTATAGTCCACTACAATCTTTCACCACCCAAACGTACATTTGTGGCTTAAAGATTATTAGACACATAATTGATTTACATTTTTCGACGACGTTATACTTTGAAGTTAGGGTTTATGTTTGAGATATTTTCGAGTAAGGAATGAATGTAATAAAAATAGATGGCGACTAACAAAGTCGTTAGCATGTAAGATAGATAAGATGATTCAGTGATGGTGGGTCGCGGGGTGGTAAAAAATGGTGGTTGATTTGGGTGGTAGACTATAAATATCGATGTTTAATTGGAGGAATATGAAAATGATATTGGTGCACCTAATAATGTATTTATACATATTTTAAATTTTATAATTTTTTAATTTTTACTCAAAAGAAAATAAAATTAAAAGAAAAAAAGTATCACACACGGTCATTTTTAACGAATAGTTAACGATCGTTAGTCTAAAGGACTATTTGCGTAACAAGTTTCTAAATAAAGAATGTTTGGTGTAATTAAAATTTGTAAAGGACTATCAATGAAATTTTGACCAAACATAAATTTGTGTAATTTACTCATTTTTTTTATTTTTTATTTATTTCTCATCAGGACATTGATCATACATCCACCTTATTTCCAGGAAACTACGCTTTTACTCCTTTACATACTTCTAAATATTCGTATTTCTTGTTTATTACTAGTAGTATTATATGTTGTTGTATGTATGATGTATCTAGCTTCTTTCAAGTTCGTCTCCATTATGAAATTTTCGTCACATTAACATCATATCAATTTTCGTTGAATAAGCTTACTATCAAAACTTGAAGGTCGCGGGTATAAATTAAGTGTCACATATACCTCACATGGACAATCACAAATATTCGTGTCCTAGCTTGTTGTCATTTCGTATCAAGAAATAGAATACACTATCGTTTTAGGTTCCGCCATTTACATACGTCAAACATGTACACCAGCGCCAAATTTCAGTGCAATATGGAGCGTCCCTTTGTGGACGATGCTCGAGATGGACGAACCAGGACAATGTTGTGCCTATCGAGATGAACCTTCCAGACGGTTAAGACGTGAAGGAGGACGCTCGATAGTGAGCCCTATTAATGTTACTCTTAACTATTTTTACCCCAATACCATTTCCAGCTAAAAATTACACACTTTTCTATATGAGCGATACATAGTGCAATGAAAGGAAAAAAAAAATGATCAGGCATCGTGCCAACCACTTTTCCACTCGAGGGCGCTCTAAAATTTAAATACGTTTTGTTTTTTTTATTGTTATTGGATATATTATATTAATATTTTGTGTATAGAGAGGGCTCGACCCATTATAAGATTAAGGTTTCATATTTTACTTATTGTTCTTCCTCCATCTATTCATGGACGACCTACAAATAAATAAAAAGGTATGAAATCCTAAACTAATATTGGCCGAGTCCCCTTAATACACAATGGCTGGCTCATAATTTGTATATGTCGGTTATAGGAATAACATTTGTTTTCAATATTCAATATTTGAAAGATTATGTGCTTAATATTAACATAATTAATATCAAATCCAGCTTCACATGAATACCGCAGGGTCACACCGATGAGCACAACTGAACAAGTAGTGTGATACGATAATTAGATATTTGATATCGTTCATTTATGTGAAATGAATTAATGGTCGAGAACGATTGAAACATTTATTAGTATAAATAGTTAATGTAATTATCTATTTAATAAAAGGATTTATTTATAACTAGTTTTATAAATAAATTAACTAGTTTAATTATTATTAAACTTGAAGGTTTTAATTGTAAATTAGTTAGTTTGTGATCAATTTAATAGTTTATTAAATTAGAGGGATTAGAAGAGTAATTAGTAACTTGTTGGACAAGTTGGATTACAACTATAAATAGAGGCCTTAGGCTTCATTTGTTAGTTGATCAAACCCTAATTCTCTTTCTCTTCTCTCTCCCATTCGGCCTTCCTCTCTCTTCCTTGAGCCGAAATCGGCCAACCCCTATAGGGGTTCTCGAGTTCGTGATTTGATCGCAACTTGCTTGATTTCGCTAAGGGTTATTAGTATACACACTTAGGATACTACCGTCCGTTCAACCGTGGATCAAAGGTGGATACCTAACGTGTAAGGCCCCGACTTTACTCGACCCAAAAGATATCATTTATATATTATATTTGGAAAATCGGAAGCGCAAGTCCCCCAAAACAAATCATTTACCGACTTACAATGCTTCCAGGTTTAACGACTACCAAATATGACAACATTAGTTAAGCATTTACAACCATATTAGTTACAACCCATATTAACACAAAACGGCCTTAGATAAAACATTTTCCAAAAGACATCCACAAAAGATCAGAGTTGCGCCAAGCTTTAGTCAAACTTCCAGTCAACATCAACAACCCGAACATCTACATCAACTAACCACAGTCTGCAAAACATTAAACAACGAGGGGATTAGCTTATCGCTAAGTGAATGGAACCGTAACCGACGATTCAACCCACTCATAACAAGTCTTACAACAAAGCAACAACAACAATTAAATCACATAAGCACATAACGTAAAGAGGACCGGCGGTTTCTGGTATCCACCCAACCCAGAAACCACGACTACTGGGCGCTACGCCATTCCTAGTAATCAACCGATAGCTTGAGTACTACCTTCACTGACTAGGCTTGTTCTCAACTATGTGTCTCAAAGAAACCTCGACAACTACACAGTAGTACCCAAACCCAACCAACAACAGTTGACCTCTGAAAACAACCATATTGCATTCACAATGCAAAAGCACACAACAACAAGCAACAGTTCACAACTGTTCACAACCGATCAACAATTCAACAACAATCACACAACAACTCATATATTCAGCAATATAAACAAACAGACAAGACTGGTACCGGTACGACCAATAACAACAACCTACTGATATAAACAATCCTGGTTACCCGTTGTAACCGAACCCGTTACAACTGGGTGAAACCGAGGACTACAATTCCACTCACCAAATATTCACGCCTGATCGCCAACTCAGAGGTCTTATCTTACTGAGTAGCCGTCCGCTTATCTGGAAACAACAACAACACCAAGTCAGTAAACGTTCAACACAAATCACAATACTTATATCAAGATCTCATATAACGTATTTCAATATCATCTAACATATATCTTATATACTATATCATATAACACGTATCACACATCATATATCTTTAACATTTAATCATACAAAACAAAAGAAATGAAATTGCTGGAAACCACCCAGAAACCGCCGGCTTGGGCAGGGAAGCCGCCGGCTTGGCTGGGAAGCCGCCGGCTTGGCACCCTGGCCCGCCGGGTAAATTAACATTTTCAGCATCAGAACTTAAATCACCTAAATAAGCCAATTCAGACCGCCGGCTTGGGGTCCTAACCCGCCGGCTGACCACATGAAGCCGCCGGCTTCGGTGATCAAGCCGCCGGCTTGATCATAATACCAGCAGCAGCAGAAACAGCAACACAACTTACGGGCTTTAACACCCAAATCTCAATTCTACACTTCTATACTTCGATTATTTGCAATAAAAACGACATATAAACATACACTAACATATACCAACATCAAACAACCTATTTAACATCATATTCCATCATGCAATCTTCATTTATATCTCTAAAATCACCAAACCCTAACTAACAAATAACTTGAAGAACACTAGCAATTCCTACCATATTATCATCATGCAATCAACTCATTTCACTGAATAATTAACAAGTAATTACCACATACGATTTCCAATCTTCAATTTACACTAATCACATATGTTCATCATTTTACCAATTTCATGAAATATAGTCGAGAACACTAAATTACTTACTATCAATGGAGAAGATGATATAGATGATGATGATAATCAGTTTCCCTTTGCTAGATTTAACCTCCAATTTAGGATTCTTGATTTACTTTGAGTTAGATGAGAGAATTTAGAAATGAGATAGAGATGAGAAATTAGGTGAATAAGAAAATGAGTCGGTTCACACACTTTAATCCCACCGCCCCATTTACAACACAGTATAAATTATACCCGTTCCTAGCCTATTGTCTGGAACCCGAAAATACCCGTAAGTCAAAATACTTTTATTTTACCGTCATCTTTAATAAATTAAAACCATCAATATTTTACTTGTCACAATAAAAACTGAGGCTCTTTTACTAGTTTATTCTTAAATAAACCAATCAAACTTATTAAAATACAATTTATTTCCAGGCCCAGAAACAGGGTGTTACATAACGTATCCCGTAGTAGCCGAATTCAAGAAGAAGAAAAGGAAGATCAAGATAAGTTGACTCGTACTTTGGTAACGAGTAGAAGACTAGAGATCTTGCCGAGCACCCGATGTAAGTTTGTATTAATTAAAGTGTTAATTAATTATGTACATGTTTTATTGAGAAAATTATGATCTTGGCTAAAGGGTTTAATTTAATGAGATTAAATGTTTTTATATGCTTCCGCATATTAATTGTATTAAACTGTTAATAAAAATTAAATTTTGTAATGTACAATTCTACGAAAAACCCTTCAGTGGTATCAGAGCCATATAATTTTCTAATAAAACTGTAATTTAGTTTCTTGTATGCTTTTTTTAATTTAGTTTTAATAATTATTCTCTTCTCCTACCTTTCTTGTAATCGGTTGATACCGTGTAGTTTGTTAAATGTTTGAACAACGCATATAAATCGTTTATTCGCGATTGATACGAAACATGATGTGATTTGGTTGTACCAAAATTGCTCCAAGCTTTACGAGAAGCCTTGTTGATCGATTTTAGGTATATGGTGTTTAACACCATAACCGAAATCATATGTTGTTTCGTAGATCAATAGTTTAAATTGTTTAACCCGAAAACTAACAGTTAAATCTTTCTTGTTTTAAGTTAATATATATTGTATTGATTTAACTTATGTAAAATCGGTTTTAGGATTTACCCAAATCCCTAGGAAAATCGATTTGAGCATAAGAGTTAGGTATTTGATATCCTAACTAAATCTAGTACAATAATTGGTTAACTTAGCGAGCAAGAAAACAACACAAGGGTTTGAAATAAACCTTGTGTTGGCCGATTTTTCAAGGGTTTTAGAAACCCAAGAAAATCAATTTCTTAATCCATTGATGTGATCAACTAGGGTTTATGAAACTCTAAATTGATTTTTGTAAAAGTACTTGACCTTTAGTAAAAGTCGATTTTGGGTTTTTACCAAACCCATGGATTAGTCGTTTTTGGCTAGGATTCATTAATCTTTTAGCAAAATCGTGACTAGGGTTATTAAACCTAAATATATTGATTTTTGAATGTTACAAGAATTGTAAAAAGGAATTGAGATAAGGTTCGTAAAACATGCGACTAATCAAAATCTAAAGTTTGAGAATCTTTATGGAATTTGGATATTTTGGTTAGTTGAATTTTACAAATTAGGTTTTATGTGAAAATCCCAGTTTTGTATAATATAATGTTTTAGGTAAACCTAATTAAAACTAGTGTCACAAAAACAAGTTAGTATTTTTGAAAATCACTAAAGTAACGTTTTAAAAGGTTTAAATAAAATTGACATGTTTTTAAATTAATATTGTTTAAAAGGTGTGTTTTAAAAGAAAATGTAATTTTCGGTCAAACATGTTAATTTTATTTAAAAGTTAAGTTAAAGAAGCAATAAATCAAGAAACTAATTAAACGAATAATTGTTAATTTATAATTCAATGGAATTGTAAATAGACAATTGTTAATTGTTGTATGTGATACAAAGATAATGTAGGGATAATGGAACTCGTAGTTTGTATGTCTTGAATAGGTGCGTTTATTAGATAATGCATGTGTTCAAATAAACGCCCTAAGCAAACTATAGTTTAAGTTTCCATTATAATTTTATAATTTAGATTATAATTGTTGCATGCGTTGTGACCATAGCCGAGCCAATCTTTGACCTATTATAAACTGCGTGGTTGTGTTTATTTTGGTTGTATTGTAATTTTTCTTTTGGTTTAAGGGGAGACTTGCGTGTCACTTACAACCCCATTTATTTTGTAATTTTGTTTTATGTAAAAGGTAGTTTTAGTTTTTTTATAAAAGGTAATTTAGATTTTACGTGTAAAATGTAAATACAAAAGTAGATGGAGTCCAAAAGGAAAAAGGAGCAACCACAAGGAGTCTTTGCTTTCCATGAAGTGACGAGGAGTCGTTGGAGCTAGTGGGAGCACGAAGATCAAGATTGCCAACCATGTGTGTTGTTTATCCCTTAGGTTGACCCTTGGTTTCCGTAATGGCTCACGGAAATCAAAATTAGATTATGGCAAGGCTATGGCACTATGTTTTGTATGTTGTATTTTTTGTCTATGCATGTTTAATTATTTGAATGATTGATGAATTATTAGATTAATAATTAGGACATAAATAAAACATTTGGCAATGTGTTTTATCGAGTGAACACATTTTTAAAATGTTGATTCCTCTAGGATGAACACATTACTAAGAAGTTTAGTAAAACACTTGTTTTTAATGATAGATGAAAAACTAGGAAATGGTTTAAACTTGATGATTTCCTAAGGGTCGTGTTTTATTAAAATTATGGTATGTAAACTCATGCATAGTTTATATACATATTTTAAAAGTAATTTTTGAAATTAGTTTAAAATTAAGAAAAATGCCGAAGTAGGTTTAATTAGAGAATTAAGACCTAAAACCCCATTTAATCTAAGACCGTAAGCACCCTCCATTTGTGGACATTCATACCGAACTCGACTCCGTGTCCTTTGCCGCCTCCGCGGGTGGGCATGGATGTACTCCATTAGGGTGAAGTAAAAGGGCCGCGATATCCACTTGAGAAGATGGTCGGTTCCCCACATTTAGCAAATGGTCTGGTCTATTGGTGATTCCAACTGAGACTTGGCCCAAGGTGTAAGTTGAGATTAAATATACCTAAATAATAAATTTGGAATCTCAAGCGTCTAGGAGTTGTATATGTGATGCAATTGATAGGTGATCTACCTAAAAAGCTATTGTGTGTCATTGCAGCCTTTGTTGAGGGCACACTTTAGTGTGAATGTCGGATCCTAGCTTAATAGTTCTATTAGGGTTTATGAATTATTAAGAGTTTAAATTGGAATAACTAAAGTTTGTTTGTTTTAATATAGATGGCTTATAACAACATTAACGCGAATAACACTATGAAATTGTCGCTTTGTTCGATCCTTGAGAAGGATAAGTTGACTAGGCCTAACTTTCGTAATTGGGAAAGGAATCTTCAGATTGTCCTTCGCCATGAGCGAAAGTGGTATGTGCTCGAGACACCTCTTGGTCCAGCGCCACCAAACGATGCTGCTGAGGACGTTAGAAATGCTTATAGTAAGCATGAGAACGATCTTCTTGATGCGCAATGTTTGATGCTTGCTACTATGTCTCCTAGAGACATTTCAATCCACTGTTAGAACCAAAAGGTTCGACGCCACTAAGGATTTGAATAGTTGCAAGATGGCCGAGAGATCTAATATGAGTTCCCATGTTGTGAAGATGATAGGGTACTTTAACCGTCTTTAAAGACTTGGACATGCCTTTTCGCAAGAATTAGATATTGATATAATTCTCGCTTCATTGAGTAAGGAGTACAAACAATTTGTACATAATTACAATATGAACACGGAAAGGTCCATACATGAGTTGCATCAAATTTTAATAATGCACATAGGGATATGGAACATGTAAAGTCTAAAGATGTGGGGTGTTAAGAAGAAGCGTAAGTTTTGTGGCAACAAAAGAGAGAAGAAGAATGGTGATTTAACTTCTAAACCAACACCATAAGCTCAAGTGTCCAAAGCCGAGCGTCACTGCTTTCATTTTAATAAGCTTGGATATTAGAGGAGGAACTGTCCCAATTATCTTGACGATAAGAGGAATGGTACCAAGAGTTATGGTTAATAATGATATCCTATAAATGATTGTTTATTACTTCATATGACTACATTAGATAGTTGATCAAATGTGTACAATCTTTGATTATAGGAGTCAAGAAGTGATGTAGCACTTGAATTGGAGCTATGAAGATAGCGTTGTTCTAGAAGCTAGGATGTGGAAAGTAAGTGCTCTAGGCACATAAGTTTATTTTACAATTTTTGAGATATTATTTCATACATTAGTTTTTCACAAAATGGTTTGCTCATTTTTGAGCTTGGTTAAGTTTTGAATATTTAAATATTTTGGTTATTTAATATTAAAGTTTTGTTTTGTTTTTGTGAAGTAATGTTTGAAATGTGTAAAAGTTTTGAAATGTTTTTATTTAAAACTTATGATTAAATCCCAAATAAAATCCACATGTAACAATCCCATTGTGTGACTCATTTAGAACTTATCTTTCTAAGATACGAGTTCGTGAGTGAGATTTTTTAACAAATGTTGTTTAGTTGATATCTTTAGTATAATTGTGAATTATTGAATGTGAAAGTTGCCATATTAGTGATAAAGTTTGATTTGTATAGAACTTAGCACTAAATTATAATACTCCAATGTTATTGAATCTATTATATGCATGGAATTGTATGAATAAATTGGGTGAACTTATTAGGTACAATTAATTGAAGTGTCAATTAATAATAATAAACTTGTTATGGTTTAATTTATTCTTGTCTGTAAGAATTAAATTGGTAATGTGTTTTCATAACACATCCTGGAACCAAAACGTTAGTTTATTTGTTTGATTATTTAATCAATGAGTATGTCGCATGTAATGAAGAGAATCATTTCTAAAATGAATCATGAGATTTGTTTTGTAGAAATTGGATTCAAGAGTATTGTTAGATTTAGTGGGAGCGTTAAATGGAAATTTTAAAATCTCACAAGAATATTAAATTGTTAATATTATTGTTAGAGAATTAAAATTTGCTGTTGAATTGACTTTAAAATGTTTGATGATTGTTTAAAAGAAATTTTAAAATCCAAGTATTTGGAAACATCAAATTCATTGTGAAGTAAATTACATTAAGTTGAATTAATGGTTAGTCATAGTGAATACTTTGTATAAATGATATCATGATCTAATATGTTTTACTTCGGTGTACATATTAAATGGTCATTGGATAACATTAACAAATATTCGAATTATGATTGCAACAAATAAAGCTTAAAGTCCTTAGACTTAAGTTTAGTGGGTAGATATTTAATAAGATATGTTTGGAGAAATGCATCTTAGTAAATATAGTTGATATGGATTAATTAAAAATAGTTCTAATTATATTCATATATCACAACCCGATTCCGAAACCATGAACTGTAGCATGTTAAGGTTGGTTGACTCATTGAGATATGACGAGATCTTCATGTTGTTCATATTTAGTATATTTTAGTATCCATGAATAAATGCAAGTTTATTCTAAAGTGTACGAGACACATATCCATAACCGCTTGTTGTCGTGGGAACTACAATAAGGCGATCGGTTATAGTGAAAGATGGTATGTTACAGCTTTAAGTAGCAACTTGTCCTGCAGATAAGGTACAGTCACTGTTAATTCGTGATGCCTGATCACTAGCACTTAATGCTATTAAATGTTGGATTGACCCACATATTGAGTGAATACACTATTACAGAAAATATTTTTAAGATCGGTTAAATTTGTAAATTAGATCGGTTTTGGAACCGAACTAAAAAACAGCGTTCTACAAACTTGGTTGTTTTTTGTCGCGGTCAAATGACCGATCTAAAAAATGGTTTATTTTGAAACGGATGTATAAAACCGATCTACACATTGATTTACAGAAAAACAAAATATCTCTTGGAGCGTCAAATATAACCGATCTAAAAATAGAAAATAAATAAAATACGTTATTTCAATATTATTTTGTTTTGGCAGAGCTTTGTCATATCATTTTTTTCTTCATTTGATTTCCTTCGAAACCACTAACAATATTAAAAATTACAATCAACCATCATATATACACTAAAAAGCAATTAAATGCTATTAAAACATATCAAATAACATTTCTCTTTCAAATTCCAACAAAACACTAAAAATGTAACTAAAATACATATATATAGCAGATTAAAAGAGATTCTATGCTTACCTACATATACTACATACAAAACATCGACTAAACACACCATAAAAAAGACACATATTTGAAAATTGAACCTACCCATATGACATGCTAAAAACAAAACAGCACTAAATATCCGTCTAATAAAGAGCCATTACAAATGAATCACCTTGCCCACTGCATTGAAACGACTTGATGTTGTTACCAATACTGCATACAAAAACATCATAAATTGAGCATCAAAAAATAGAAAATAAACATACAACAATATTTAAAAGCTAAATCATAAATGGTTATAGCTAAAAGTATAATCGTATGATCATAGTAAGCTTTTTTACATACTTAAGGATGTCACCAACTTAAAATTAATAGGTAGATAACACCGGACCAAATGACTTCTACTATACATACAGGAACATTGCTTATTCAACAAACATAATCGGTTCATTTTTGTAACATATTTGGGTATAAATATAAAGTTACCTCAATTTGCCTAGGTGCCGAATGGAATACCCATCCATCCAAATCTTCAATCAAGTACAGCTAAGAGGATGCTCTACAAGAGAACACATATGTCGAATCAAATTTCTTTAGTTCACCATTAGTAATGAATGCCTTAATAACAACCACGTTTTTAGAACATTTAAAAAATCAATAACAAAGGCTAAAGACAATGTAGTCAAAGACAATTCTAGTCATAACTTGGCTCGGTCGAAGTTTTCTAAGGACAAGCAAAGATGTTCAAATTATACAAACTGTAAAGCTCAAGTCCATCCATAAATAACATCCAAATTGTTGAAAAGTTAACAATAACTGTAAATAAAATTGCAATGAACTAATAAACAAGACTTCTTAGAACATTACGTAAATATGAAAAGTAGTAATGGTTTTTATACTCCTTTATAACCAACTACTAGGATATTTGTCGATTTTACCTTTGATGTCAAATTGAAGTTACAAGAGCAATCTCTCAATAACATGATTAAAAACAGAGGTATAAATTACCAAGTTAACAAACTTCAATAGAAACATAAGATATGCCAATGATCTCTTACCCAAGTGGTAAGAGTGAGGTGGGAGGCTTGCCTCCCTGGAGGTCTGGGGTTCGAGCCCAGACAGTGGTGTATGGGGTAATTAAATTTGACCGTTCAAAAAAAAGAAACATAAGATATAAATAAATTACTAAAATTATTATCAAAAATCGAATTATAGGCAAGGATGAGTCGGAGAAATTAACCTCGAAAGTAGTATCATAGATTACGATCTGGTGATCTGTTGACGTGCTGGGGATCTAAGATTTTCATAAACACTTCATACAACTAGAATCTCAAAACAAATAGAGAATCATAATAAGTTACAGGTTTGTATCATATACATAAAAAAATATAGATTTCGTTAGGATTGATTCTTACTCATCGAGGATGAATTTTCGAATCGATTAGGCTAGGGTTTACTGTATAGTGAATTAAGGAATTTGAAAGGAGGGAATGATTAAAAATGGCCCGCCAATTGTTTTCATTATAACTTGAAATTATAAATGATAAGGAAGTGGTACGCAGGTGTAGGCCTGTGCAAAGTGCTAGAACCGGCCCGAACCGGTCCGAACCGAACCGAACCGCGAACCGTGAAATTACAAATATTAGAACCGAGAACCGTACCGTAGAGAAGCGGTTCGGTACGGGGCGGTACGGTTCCGGTACGATTTGCCGGTTCTCACGGTTCGAATCATGTTTTGCACACCCCTAAGTGTAGAACCGGCCCGA
Source organism: Helichrysum umbraculigerum (assembly GCA_949592205.1). Taxonomy (NCBI): domain Eukaryota; kingdom Viridiplantae; phylum Streptophyta; class Magnoliopsida; order Asterales; family Asteraceae; genus Helichrysum; species Helichrysum umbraculigerum. The sequence goes on along the minus strand of CATIUR010000001.1, from coordinate 123,494,836 downwards.
ACCGAACCGAACCACGAACCGTGAAACTACAAATATTAGAACCGAGAACCGTACCATAGAGAAGCGGTTCGGTACGGGATGGTACGGTTCCGGTACGGTTTACCGGTTCTCACGGTTCGAACCGCGTTTTGCACACCCCTACGCAGGTGGATATAGAGCGGTTGAGTTAATCGATCTAAAAAATATTAAATAGCTCGGTTTATAAGCAATATGTTCTAAAAAATGATCAAATAACACGTCCATGATAAACCGATCTAAACTTGAATTAAATAGCGCGATTGGTCCTAATCGTTCTAAAAGAGTCGTTCTATAAAATAGTTTTTGTAGTAGTGTATAACTTCGTGGACCATAGTCATGGGTATTCTCAATCGTGGCGCACTATCCTCTGACCTGAGCAGGCTAGATTTTCGCATGTGAACCTAGTTGGTTTCTAATGAGACCTAACGGTGTTCGTAAATGAGCATCCATAACGGTTATTCGTTGGCTGACGAAGAACACATGTTGTGATTTCTAGTTTAACTCGCAAGATGGGACTTTGCAACTCTTGTGTAAAAACGAGAGAGAGATCTCCTAGGCCGTCGATGATTTGGACTGAAGAAATGTATGGCCATACTCGAGTGATAAGTCACTTGCTTAGTCGGTACAAATCTGTAATCGAAAATAGGAATTGAGTATTAGAAGGTTGATACGGTCCATGCCTTATACTCTAAAATATCTTAAGAAAGTGCAAAAGGATAATAGTCACACCCTCACCGTTTGAATTTTATTCCAGCTGGGCTGTATAGCTACGAGGAGTGATTGCTTCATTGATCTGGTTAACCTAAGTGTCCTGGTAGGGACCGCCTTAGGTACATGATATTTACCGATGCTAATATTTCGCACAAGTGGGAGTCTGAAAGATTATGTGCTTAATATTAACATAATTAATATCAAATCCAGCTTCACATGAATACCGCAGGGTCACACCAATGAGCACAACCGAACAAGTAGTGTGATACGATAATTAGATATTTTATATCGTTCATTTATGTGAAATGAATTAATGGTCGAGAACGATTGAAACATTTATTAGTATAAATAGTTAATGTAATTATTTATTTAATAAAAGGATTTATTTATAACTAGTTTTATAAATAAATTAACTAGTTTAATTATTATTAAACTTGAAGGTTTTAATTGTAAATTAATTAGTTTGGGATCAATTTAATAGTTTATTAAATTAGAGGGATTAAAAGAGTAATTAGTAACTTGTTGGACAAGTTGGATTACAACTATAAATAGAGGTCTTAGGCTTCATTTGTTAGTTGATCAAACCCTAATTCTCTTTCTCTCCTCTCTCCCATTCGGCCTTCCTCTCTCTTCCTTGAGCCGAAATCGGCCAACCCCTATAGGGGTTCTCGAGTTCGCGATTTAGTCGCAACTTGCTTGATTTCGCTAAGGGTTATTAGTATACACACTTAGGATACTACCTTCCGTTCAACCGTGGATCAAAGGTGGATACCTAACGTATCCCGTAGTAGCCGAATTCAAGAAGAAGAAAAGGAAGATCAAGATAAGTTGACTCGTACTTTGGCAACGAGTAGAAGACTAGAGATCTTGCCGAGCACCCGATGTAAGTTTGTATTAATTAAAGTGTTAATTAATTATGTACATGTTTTATTGAGAAAATTATGATCTTGGCTAAAGGGTTTAATTTAATGAGATTAAATGTTTTATATGCTTCCGCATATTAATTGTATTAAACTGTTAATAAAAATTAAATTTTGTAATGTACAATTCTACGAAAAACCCTTCAATATTCACCGTATATATTGATTAAATGGATGAATTTTCTATGCCTCTTCAATTTCTTTTTAATGACCATATTTAACATTGGATGATAATTTCTTGTTTTAGTTAAGAAATTAAGTCACACTACTACTAATAATGAACATTGAAAAAAAATCATATTGTATTTCTCTGACTTGTATATATGAATAGAAAGGCTGCTGATAAATGCAACACGTGTTTTAATTCATACACCAATTTTTGTGCTTTTTGATGCAGTACTGTACAATCCTATAATGCATACTTTTGTTGTATGAAACAAATAATTTGTTGTATATATCAACACCCGAATAGAAAACTGAATAAAGGGGGGCCAACGATTAGAGATTTAGGTGAAATATTGAAGACTGAACGCTTAAAATCATGTAAGCAAATGTATCAGTGAATGATGATTACGTAATTAATTAAGCTGAAGAAATAATGCATGGAAGTATGTATTAAACACACCCCAGTACGTACATGGGCCGGGTAGATGTGTTTTAATTGCCAACTTCAGGTCATGTGATTGTTGGAACAATATATAGAACTTAAATGATGATGATATAATTTACTATATTCCAAACTCAATTAAAATTATGGGGACAAAAGGATTACGCCACCTAGCTTGTGAGGTCCTTGAAGCAAAGCCCCCACCGCGTTTAAGGGGCAGAGCCCCTAATAAATCCTGAAATTCATAAAAGGGTTTTGGACAGGTTAAGTGTCCGATATAATAACCGTTGTTTTTAGTTGTGATATGAAACAAGGCGGATTGCAAATACGAAAAACAGACACATATATAAATACTCTGCAATTTGATTTTGTGTCAAAACGAAATGAATTATCTGTTTTTATCCCAAATAGAATTCCGTGAATCCAAACATGCAGGATGAAAATAGCTCTTTCGACAAATTATATCTTACACACAAACTCACAATAATTGATCTCATTGTATTAAAAACTTATACCCTACTTACAGGAAAATCCCCAACACGTACATTGTGAATTAGATTATAGTCAAAATTGTGTTTCTATTGAAGTTCACGTGGTATACGCATCTTCATTAAAAGAACCAAAGTTTTCATGAGATACCATACCATATATTATTATTTATTATTTATAATAATAGTAATCCATCTTTATTATTTTTATTTTTTTATTACTTGTAAAAGAAAAGTTTACGTTGTGTAATTCCTCAAAAGACCAACCCGAATGAAGTGATATTTTGTTGTGGCTACCTAGTCCTAGCCTATGTATCTTTAGGTACGTTTCTTAAAGGCCTTTTCTCTCCATACCATTTTAATTTACTTCCATACCATTTTTTAAATTAAAAAGTACAGAAAAGTACGGAAAGAGTACAGAAAAAGTACAGAATGTAAGAAAAAGTGAAAGAATAAAGTACAGAAAAGTACAGAAACATTAATTTTAAAATAGATAAATGGTATGGAGAGTAGGGGCCTTCTTAAAAGAAAACAACAACACTACTATACTTATCATCCTGCAAAGTGTTCAAACAAGACACAAAAACAACAATCCCAATGCACTCTTTCATGTTAGATTCAGATCAATTTCCATTGAAAACAGTAGCTAGGTTCTTGTTTTTATATATAGTACGGAGTACTACTAAATATCTCACTGCCAAAATCACTTTATATGTCGATAAATACTCCCTAGTGGAGTACCTTTTTTGATTTGATATACAGTAGCATATAAGTATTTTAATTTAATGGTTTTGTACGTCGTTATTTGTATCAACTTAGAATAAGAGGTATTAATATAGGTAATGTTGAACTCGATCAAAGATGGTGTAAGATCATCATACATACATACCATCTACGTTATCGTGTAATCTCCTACTATACAAGTCGCTTTGGACAACTTTATGAAGCAAACAAAGAGTATAATATATCAATTGTTGTTCTTGGGTTTTAAAAGTGTGTACTTTCTATGTCAATTCACATTTTTCAGCTACGACGACCAATCATATGTTTTTATAAACTTACAATGGTCAACTTTCAATTACGTAGCCTTCACTTAAAAAATCCGATACATAATCGAAACCGGACAACTGCTTTTATATGAAATCTACATCCCCTAAATATTGATTTAAACGATCTTTAAAGAAACATGTTACTTAAACGAAGCATGGCATTCGTTTTTATTCTTTTAGGTGAAAACTAAAGACATATTTCAGTTTGAATTCAGACTGTTATCATTATTATTTTAACAAAAAGTTGGATTTGATGATCTTCACCGATTGATCGTACAAATGGTCAAATTTATAGCACCATTTCTTAAAAGAATAACCCCCATCAAGTGGAATTTCGTAATCTATCTTTTGTTTGTCCCTTTTCCTAAAAACATCCACTTTTCATGCAATATTTTAGTAGGGAGTACTACATTTTATCTTATACCACCGGGAAAGATGACAATATTTTTAAAGTGTTTTTTAAATTTAGTTTTGATTTATTAAATCATTGTTTCTGTAGGAGAACACACAAAAAAAAAATAACAAAAATTAACAGTGTTTCATTGCCAAGCGCCCCTTTAGAATACCCTAGGACAAGGTTCTCGATCAGGAACGGCAACAAAACCTCCCACCCCGTATGCTCTTATTGGCTAAAGAAATGCGAGTAATGTACAATAGAGACAACTAAAAACCACCCTAATGTGTGGCGAGCTTAAACAAAAAAAAAATTATATTAAGGGGGTTTTTGGAGAGCATATTTTATACTCGGTAGCTTATTTGCTTATTGTTTATAAGCAAATAAATTCAAAATTTTATAAAATCCTCTTCAAACGTAAGCAACTAAGCTAACCGAATAAGCTTATCCAAATATTATTTTTTTTGCCTATTTGTATCACAATAAGCAAATAAGGCAAGAAAATAAGTCCCAAACACCCTCTAATATAATACTATTGTAATGTAATTGTAATAGTCTAACACTCTAACATATGTATATACTTCGAGGTAAATGTTGCAGCTTAGCAGATGTATCGTTCATCAACTGGTGTATTAATGAGATTTACATCAACTTGATCCCTAATTTATCAAATGCTATCATGCATGGTGGCTATTTAATTGGAATGTACAGTCTCAAGGTTCAAATGTTGGAACTTGGTGCACCGGGGTTGAAATCGGCTGGTTAACAACCCTATCAACAATATGGCGATACGGATCTTCCTCTCGTTTCTTAATCAAATACCCCATACTTTGTTCAACTTCAGACTTGATTTGCATGTACAACTCTTTTGCGTTTTCTCTGTCTTTCAACATCTTCTCGCGTCCCTCCGTTCTTATAGGCTTCCCAAATAAATAATAGAATCGTCCCGGTACCTTTGGCAGAAGGCCCGGAGGGTAAAAGTTCTGGTTAGCAACTTCACCTTCCATATCAGTCCTGTAAGCAAAGCATAATAATAATCCAGCTGAGCAAAGAAATGGTAAGTTTAACTTTGGAGGTCAATCCTCGAAAGGACTAATCCTTTTGACTTTGCAAATTGTCGAATTCCATAGATTTTGATACAACAAATGCTACATGTCTCGTGAAGGGTTATATTAGTAACAAAATCCAATTGATTTATAATTTGCAAAAGGTGCAAGTAACCCTCATATACAGAATGCAGTTCGGAAAGAATATACCTTAATCTAATTCCCTCTTCGTTCCTTTTGCTTATATAGTCGTTTAGCACAGGGATTTTCATTAAGTCGTCATAGTCAAGAACCAACTGAAAAAACACAATGAAATCATCAAGAACAAAATGAGCAATACATGGGTTGCAAGGAAAACGGTTTTACAGATTATTACTATTACAATATCCATATACTTCGTAAATTTAGCTATATACACTTATATTTATATGTTACTGCTACCTCTGCGAGGTCATCTTCTCCAATGGCTCCAAATGGTATGATAGTAGCCCCAAACTTTGCTGCCATTCTTACAAATTCAGGTTGATCAGGCCAAAACAACTTGTACTCTTCACCCTGGTAAATGCATGAGCAAAATCAAAGTCATAAATTTTTAAAAATCAAAAAAGACCACTATCATAAGCCAAACAATCAGGGAATATAAAAACAGTACAAAACAAACACCAACAGAAAATTCTTGATTTTTCATATTCCTATTTAACAAGGTATTAATTTGGGTCAAACTTCTTGAAACCCAAAATGTTTAAAACTAATTATTGATGGATTTAGTTGCATACCTTACGATGAAGAGCCTCACGAGCACCGCCAGGATAAAGTAGTGCAAAAGATTTAGATGAGAACAACTTAAAGAGGTTGCTCGGGGTAACGGGCAGGGCACCAAATACTTTCATCATATCAAAATATGAAAATTCTTGAAGCCCGCTTCCAGAATTCATTGCAAATAGTTCCGGGTGCGCTATGCCACGAACTATAACATTTTTTTCTCTTAAAAATTCTAAAATGAGTGGCGCAAGTTCTAATCCCAATAGCATGTGATAACCAACTAATATTACAGGACCATCATCTGGTACTCCAGAAAGGCCTCTTACTATTTTCCCATCTTCTAAAGTTGAAAACATCACTGGACTTGTAGCAAACTGGAACCACCTGAATGCAGTCATCAATATCAGTAAATTCATCATCATTTATATAAGATTATGCGTAAAGCGGTAACAAACTTTGGTCTAACTTCTATTGGCGCAACCACCATTATTGCACTTAGGCTCAAACTTAATAGAAGTTTAAAATTTGAGTAATCTTGTAAGATAATCATTTTTCAGGTGCCATGTCAGAGAAAAGTCAGCATAGTTAAAGTTACACATTAGCTACCACGTTTTCATTTTGATCAGGTAACCGAGCTAAATTACCCCAGTCAAAAGTTGCTTGAAATTTTGAGATTTATTATCATCTTCGTTAAAACTTGGAGCTTCTTTGTGAGTGAAAACAAAGTGTGCTACCCAAATTAGAAATCAGACCAAACTCTTTCTATGCAATTTACCCTTCTTCAAGAAACACACTTTCTTACAACTCGAGATCTAGCAATATAAGAAACACCCTGTATTGTGTAGGAAATTTAATCTACCACGACTCTGCATATAACATATAATATGGTCTTCCTGCTATATCGGAAACTATGGCAGTCATCATCCTTACTTTTGTCAGTTTGTGCTTTTGTACCATTTTAGTCCCTAGACCATCTAACATAATGTACTAGCTATTTAATCAAGGAAAAATTACTACGTACCCTAAAATTTGTTTTGTACTGTTTCATACATATGAAGAAAGTCATAATTTCACGTTTCTACTTTCTAGCATGATAAATTAAATATATATTCAAGTGTACATTGAAGACTAATTGTATATCATGCAACATTTTGAAGTTCTAACTGAAATCAAATGGTTTGCGCAACCACCTGCTCCATACATGGATAATAAATCATTCATATGCATAAAGGATTACCCATGTCCTTCAAGGGCACTTCTATACTCTGACATGCTAGGAGGCAGGTAGTCCTTTACAAAATCATGCTTCCATGATCGTCTATACTTTAACTTGCCTTTAATTACTGTCAACAAATTAACACCATCTTCCTGAAAGAACAAACATGCATTTAATTGGTTATCTTTTTGTTAAAAACACAAAAAAAGGCATATTAAATAAATAAATTAAAGAAAAACTTTTAAGAAGGCTGTCAGATATATATGTCGAAAAAAAGGGAAAAAACAGACTGAAGACGAGAAGAGTGAAAAGTTTTTGAAGTACCAGTAACAAAGTGTGGCCGTTGTCTTTATAGTAGCATATTTTGCAGTTCCGCAATGCTCTTGAAAGCCTTTGAGCTTCATCTCCACTTGGAAGCATATTATCCTTACCACTAAAATATATATAATTTTCTATATATTAAACTACATACAATGGAAGACATGCATGCTTCTTTACAGCAACAGACGCGCATCCTTAAATTTCACACATATTCATTAGAAACTAACTCAAAAGATACAAAAGATAATGGAGCGAAAAACCAAGAGAAAAGAGGAATATAGAATGAAATAACTTGTACCGGCCGACTCAGCAAAGTACTTTATTAAACATAAATAATTGGATGATGTTAAAAGTTGCAAATAAATGGTTCTGTGCTTTCTAGTTTCATCACTTATACAAACTAATGTTACAATTCATAGAATTAACAAATACTCTTATATTTCTTAGAGGAAATAGGTTGTTTTGCCAAAGCTATGTGCATACCATAATTATAGGATATGGACCACAAAAGGAATGCAACAAACGGCTCTTGAACAGCTATAATTATAACTAAGAAAACATAAGGTACTTAAATACTATAAAGAAATCAAGGCTGTAAAACCCGCTAGGTGCTAGTCGAGCGGTCGGGGACCTTGTAGCTTGTACTCGGTGTAGGCAGGGAGTAATCGGATTGGGTTTTTTTATATAAATATACATTTTCAAAATTATATGTTTAGAAACATAAACATCATAGACTGGAAAAATAAACATATAGTTAGAAACATAAACATAAACGTTCAAATACTTCACACATCCAATCGGTTTAGAAAAATAAAACTGTGTAATAAAACTGACGTTCCAAAAAGGTTTTAGAAGTAAAATAAAAAAGTTGACCGATTTTTATCTATTTTGACTGATTTTTGCCAGACTTTGACTGTTGACCGCCTAACCGGTCCAGCTTGGCCGCATCGGACTACTCCCGATTACCGATTAATCGCTGACTAGATGGTCGCCTAGGCCGATTTTTACAACATTGAGAGAAAATTTTGTCCTAAATGAAACTAACCTTGCAAGCAACAGCACTTCAGCTTTAACAGCATGTAGACGAGAATTAGTATATGCAGAAGCAGACTTTAGCAGCTTCAATTTCCAACTAAGTGTTGCTTTTGGAATAATATCAGACAGTCCCTAATAGTAAAAATAAAATAAAAATGACTCTAAAATGCACTTCAAATTATAGAAGTGTATTTATTGGGATATAAGCTTGTGGGACAACATGGAGATGTCTGAATCTTGCAGGAAAACCATACCGAAAGGCGAGGAAGCAAAGAAGTAAGATTGTCTGATAATTTCTCAAGATTTGGAATACGCGAACTTTCAGCATTGACCATTGCCATCTTTATAGGATCACCTGATAGGATAACAAGAGATGATGGATGACGATGATGTAGTCGTGATGTTTATGGTAATTTACAGCATTAACTGTGGTCAAGAAGAGGCCGTATATCATAAAGATAACTAGAACCATGTATGAAGTATTCAAGATGACATTATTCTAGTACAACGTTTCTAGTTTGATAAGTATATTCGCTATTCACGAGTTAAAAAGTCTAAAGATATTTTTAAGGATGAAATATTATGCAATAAGTGAAGTAGATAATAGAAACAGATAATATACCCATTACAGTGCTGAGAAGATAGGGGATTGTCGCAGTAAGTGAATCAGGCATGAACTCCAAGACGGGAAGTATAGGCTGCAGCTGTGTCCTGTCAAATGAAGTTGCTGAAATACATAATTAAATTATGTTGTTACTTACATTCATGGATAACTGAAATGGGTAGTTATCTACAGGTGTTTGAATCTGACCAGGATTTGACAGTATAACTACTAAATCGATTGTTGGATTACGTGCGGCAACTGCAAGAGCTAAACATCCTCCAAAAGAATCTCCAACCAGATATATTGGTCTACTTGGAAATAAAGCATGCTCAAGCCTTACGGTTTCCTCCACAAATGTCACCAAATCTTCACATACAAAGTAAATGATATAAATAAACTACTATTTCAAATCAAATTTTGCATGTGTTTTTGCCGTTGAGTGTTTTTTTCCCTTTTAAGTAGCATTATATGCTAAAATAAAGATAGTAAGGGGGGTCATTTCTAATATCCCTAGAAACTACTCCGTAATACACAAACCAAAAAACCACAACCAAAGTATCTTATCCCGTAAAATGGGAAGACTTTTGATATCTTTTCACATAAACAAGAAAACATGTGACCTTCAAATGGTGTTCGATCATAAACAGGGATGTGCAAGCATCGAACTTCAAAAACCCTGTCATCAGAATATCCAGTCATAAGAAATGACTAAAGTATAAATTGTGTCTTCGTTGATAGTTAAATCCTATATGACAATCAGAAAGACTAGACTCACTTTCTAAGAGACTTTTGGTGCAAAATGAGTCCCAAGCCAAGACCATCCATCCCTACATAATATCACCAAGTTTAAGTAAATCAGAAGTGGGATTACGAGTACACTGATACTTGAAAATATGTCTTTGACATACATGTAAGTGCAAGTATGTAAAATCATAAAACTACATGGCAGACGGAAATAAGGACCTCTAATAGAACTAATCTTAAAAAAGAATGAAAAACAATGCATCAACATACAAAACCACCTTTGAAAAACCAACAACATATATGTAAGAAAAAATGTATTCCTCTTGTATTAAAATTAGACTCAATTTGCTTTTTAGTGCGCCCCAAATTGATGTTTCAGTTCTGTCCTTTTTCTTGAAGTAATGCCGTAATTCTGTAAATTGATTACTTCCTAAGTAATTACCAAATGTTGATGCCCATAAGTAATACGAGTATATATTAACCTAAGACGCACATATACATATGAATGAATGAACGTAAATATGCACGTTCAATCAACCACCGTAAGTTGGTTATGGCACACATGTAAATCATCAAAGTATCTAAACCCCTACATAAGCAATATGTCGAAGTACTTGTTAACAAACCATATTCTACCAAGCCTAGAAATATGAAGATCAATGAAATTACCTGGCAAAAACAGAAGAACTGGTGAATCAGGTAAAGGAATATCATTCCCATCCGCAACCACAGGGCAAAACCACCTCGGCGGTCCACCGTCAGGTTTAATCATATCCTTCGCTAAATCAAGATAATCTTTCACACTCTGAGTCCCATACCCATCATCCCATAAAGGCTCCAATTTTTCTTCTTTCAATCTACTCTTATAAGAACCAATCCTTTCGACATCTTTCAAAGACTCAACTCTTTTATCCAAAGACACTCCATTTACTTTAACCGAATTCGCAGACTCGACAACAGATGAATCTGCTGCTGTTCCAACACACTTAAACGAAACTCGAGAAAACCTATGCTTATAACCTGATTTTAAACCAAAACATGGTGATAAATTCACAATCGAAGCTGTAGCTTCTACAAACATGACTTCAAATCTTCCTATCTTCTATCACAACTGGATACAATATATTATAATAACTTACAAGTTACAACTTATAAACACTTGCAACTTGCATTTAAGTTTAGGTAGCAACTTCAACTTATAAACAGTCCAAAAGTCGCTTTAAAATTTGGAAGTACCAACTATAAAACAGTACAACAATCACTAAACAGTAGGTAGCATGTGAATTGTTGAAACCCTAGCTGTGTAAGTAACTAAATCAGGACCAAAATTAAACCTCAAAAACATGATATTTTTGAACTGAAATGGAATTTAGAATGTGTGTGGGACCTATGAATACAAAGTATAACGAATAACATGCTAACAATTGTTAATGTTGCGGAAAGTGGTAAAGTCGTTTAGCTATAAAATCTTATATAAACGGAATGTATTTATTAATGCTGATCAATAGCAGCTAAAATTGAGTTAAACCTAAGTGGACGATCGATTGATTTTGATGGATGGATTGAAATGATGTGGCTGATTTCTGACCACTGTTTCTGATTTTTGGATCTTTGTGAATATAATAATCAGCGGTTATTAATTTTTGAAATTAAAACTTTGTTGTTTGCATTAGCGCCACGAAACGAGAAGGTAGCCGAAGGAAAAATAGTGGAGGAGATGGATTTACCTTGTGTAAATGTACGGATAGAGTATTAACAGGGTGGAAACGAAACCACGGTAATCCGCCGTGACCATGGTGGTTCCCTCTGTTTTAATCGTTAAATGACGTTATATGACTGTTAATTTCATAAATTAACCGGTAACAAAAGTTGCTGTCTTGCTCAGTAGATTTTACGATAACAGTCCCTAGACTCGCAAGTGTCTAGAAATTACACACTAAATTTTACCAAATATAAAACTATAGTTAACCCCTCACCAGTGGGGCTTATGTTTTAAGGCTTCAAGGTGACTGGAGTTTATTAAGACCACGTACAGTCGTAACATCTTAATGTCTTTTTTTCAGGCGTCACGTCAGCATAACACCACAACATCATTTTCAACACTAGTAATGGTAACAACAGAACGCCCTTTTTTTTGCCCCTGGTCTCACTAACTAAATTTAATTTGATTTAAATCTTTGAAAGAGAAAAAGAAAAAAATGCAAGTGGGTCCCGCAAAAACGTCCCGGTTTTGCCTGTTTTGGGCTATACAATGCCCAGCCAGAACGCCCCGAGTTGCCGGCTTTCTAGCATTCTCATGGCCTGAACGCCCCAAATATGGACGCGTTGTAGGTGGTCTAAGTGTTTAACATTTTTTATTTTTTCTTATTATTATATTATATATATATATATATATATATATATATATATATATATATATATATATATATATATATATATTTTAAGTGTAATTCGAAGTCGAGGCGTAAATTGATATCAAATGACAATAAACATATACAAGTAATAAAAATTTCATATAAAACGTATTTATGTAATTTATATTTGGGACGCAATATTTTTTCATCGAGTTGTAAGTAGCCCAAATCATAATTTGATGCATTTCATAAACGATATCCACAAATCTATTTCTAATAGATCTGAATCTAACAAGCGAAATATCTTTGATGTCTACATTTTACAAAGTTACATAAATATCATGAATTGTATGTAAAATTCTGACAGCTTCAAAACTTGACCCAAACGGATTTCACGTATGAACATCACAGAATGGGAGGCTAAGGGTGCGTTTAGTTACGGAAAACTCCTTCACTTTTCTGGAAAATTTTCTAAGAAAACTAAAAAATTAGAAAATGTGTTCAAATTGTGATTTTCTAAAGAAGTTTTATAAGAAAAATGAATCTAATGATTTATGGTATCCTCAATTTCCTATTTTGAAAAATGAAAACTCCATCCTTTACATTTGAACGCGTTTTCTAAGCACCATTAGTTTTTTAAGGGACTCAAAACTCTAGAAAAATGGAAAAGGAAAAATGGAGATAGTTTTCCGTAACTAAACGCGCCCTAAGATTTGCTTCAAAACTGCTCCAACAATTCTGTTATCATATCAAAAAATGGGCAACACAAGGATGAAACATGAATTCTCGATATTGTAAGTTCAAATAAGATAGAACACGATTTTGTGAGGCTCTCGACGTACATAAGTATACTTTCCTCGTGCAATGAGTTCTAAATGTGGTGGCATAATAACGAATAATCTTTGAGAATTTAGATTCAATCAACATCGATAAATTATTCGCCCAAAATTCTTTCAAAGGGTGTGAAATTCCAACTCCAATCATCTTGATGATTTTACTCCAATAAGGTTAAGAGATCTTTGATAATTGTTAAGGAAATTAAATTCCCTAATTATATCCTTTTAGGAGGAAATTTCAATTCCCAATTCCCCATCCTATACGGTCACACCCATTTTGAAGGATTCTCACTAAGTTTGTAAACTTTGTTAGATTCTTGAGCACAGAATATTACTTGATCAAGCCATGGATAGCTTGAGTGCAATAGTGAATGAGATGGGTGGATCGTAATCGTTTTCTACACTCCAATTGCTGTTAATAACCTTCAATCTTGAGGAGATTTCAGGTGGTAGAAGTGATTAGGGTTTTTTGTGGTGAGTGAACATGCTATCAAGATGGCGTTAAGTGTGATATATATACTCATGGAAGATAGCCGTCGGGGTGTAACGGGCCTGGACCGACCCACTGCGATTCCCGCCTAACGGTCGTGTTCGGGTGTCGAGGTGATCGGCCGAAAGCAAGCTGTCACCGTTTGGCTTTATTCCGTAGCCAATGGGGAAGTGTGACAGCTGGAGGACCCGTATTAACCAGTGGACAAACCAATGAGGCGTAAGGAAGATACGTTGACCTTCCTGTACTTTTCTGACATGGCACTGTTCATGATACGTTGTGTCAGGGAATGTTTTGTCGGTAAGGTTACGCTGCGATGTAACCATAGTTGGTTTAGGACGCCGATCTCCCGCGGTGGGCAGGACATACGTGCGTCCCGCCGTGGTGTGGAATATAGTTGTTATGCTGGGGTGTGGTTACACCATTAAGTCCCCCCAGTTCGATTGTTTGACTGAGTATTAGTCGAAGGGTCGAACTCTTAATTTCTCATAGCGTGCACACTGAGGCGAGCACCGGCAGTTAGTTTCCAGCGGGGTGGGACGTAACGGCAGTTGTGGTATTGATTTTTTCTGAGCAAACATCAATGGCGAGTCACGTCAATAGTTGTTTTTGGCAGGCAATGATGGCGTGTAAGGCGCGTGAGGCGGCTAGGTGCAGGCGCGTGGAACGGAGATCATTTCAAAATTTGAAATAATGAGTGGATCGGACACGTGTAGCGTCGTGATTAAAGTCCGATGGTGGCCCGACCCGTTTGCCCGGATAATAGATATCCTTAACCCGCCTTTTTCGTTCATTTTATTTCATCCCAAAATTTGATCATTTCCAAATTAGGGTTCGTCTGCTTCGCAAAAAACGGTTCCCACGCTGTATTTTTGATCAATCGCCGTATAGAGGTCCGTGTTTTCTTTACTTTCTGTGTTTCTTAGTATTCCCCTTTCGTTTTTTGCGCACTGTTGTTTCTTGCCATGTCTGTTTCTTCATCTAATGATACTGTTCCGGCGGCGGTTTTCGACGATGTTACTTCAACCGTCGCCCGGACACGTAACAAAGTTAGCGATGTTGTCTTGGCCGCTTTAGAGGTCCAGTATCCTTCGATTAGGGGGTTTAATCCGGTGGCGCCGGGGCCTGATGACAGGGCGCATGCTCCGCCGGCCGGAAAAATGGCTATTTACCGGCGGTATTTTGAAGTGTGCAACTTTCGCCTTCCTGTCAGTGGTTTCATTGTGAGTGTCTGCGAGTATTTCAAAATAGCCCTTTCTCAACTCCTCCCTTTAGGTTTGATGCGGTTGCTTATGTTCGAGATGTTTTGCCGTGGTCATGGCGGCGAGCCGAACGTCGCATTGCTTCGCCGCCATTTCCGTGTGGCCAAGCAGGATTGTTGGTTTTCATTCGAAAAGAGGCCATCGTCATCGTTTACAACATCGAAAGGGCCACCTCTAAGGTCATGGAAGGATGGCTTCTTTTTTATTGATGCGACCTGTTTGCCCCGTGTCCCCGCGGTGGTCCTGTCATGGAATTTTCAAGGGATCATTGCTAAGTTGAACACGATTCCTCGTGACCATGGGTCGGATCCGCGTTTGTTTGACCTTTGTGACAGTGTGGCGCTGCATATGCGTACGTATCACCAAGAGGCTTTGCTGTTTGCTTTGGGCATTAGTTCCTCCTGGAAGCGTGGTAACGCGAAGCCTGTATTTAGGAAAAACGGACAGGGTATGGGCGCGGTGCAGCGGTCATCTATATATGTTTATCCTTATATATGCTGCTTTGACCCTTTTACTTGCGCCAATAACTGTTTCCATATTCTTGCTATTGGTCCTGAAGTTTTTTTCTTTATTTTTGTTGTATTGCAGTAATGCAGCCTGTGTATCTTCTTTCTGATGATGATCTTGATGATGTGCAAGTCGGTTATGAGGGTTGCACTGAGTCGGAGTTTGAGCCGTTCCACGAGCAATTGGTTAAGGAGGAGGAGGATGCCGGGAGTGATGATGAGCCGGACGTGTCGGTGTCTGCCGCAACGACTGCCGTTGTGGACCCCGTGATCCCTGGTGTTACGCGCTCTGGGCTTCAGCGCGGCCAGGCTGTTGGTAAGAAAAGGAAGTTTACCGCAAAAGATTTGTCCGGGATGAAACTGCCTAGGGTGGATGCAAGCGACGCTGGAGGAGAGGTTCCGATGCAGGTAATGTTTCTTTGCACTCCACTGTCACGTCTTAATATGTTTGTGGCGCGTTGGTCTATTTGGATTTACCCCACCTTTATTTTAAAGCGTTTTCGCTTGCAGATGAGCAAGGCAGTGGTGATAGGAAGCAGGGCGAGACGGGTGATGATTGGCCCACTGGCCGGCATACATGTGGCCTTCCTGATGAGTTTCTCCCCGGTGGGTCGGGGTTGAACCCTCTCAACGTTGACCCAATTGCTGAGGCCCAGCCCACTGTGCTACCCATGCCTGCTCCTGTCCGGTCCGCCCCTCTTAACGCACCGGTCCATGAGACAGCTGCTATTAGTGTGGATGATGATAAAGAGACTACGGACAATATTTTGGATGTTGAGAAAATCTTGGATTCTCTGTTACCGTCGGATCTGCTGGACTCTGTGCGGGAATTCAGTGATGATGAAGCGCGTCGCCGCAACGATGATTCTATTTTGCACCAGTTGGTTTGGCTTTTGGACAACCGACACAGGTATCAGGCAGTGTCTAATGACCGTCAAACTCTGCGGGGTGAGCTTGAGGTTAAGCGGGGACATGTGCATGAGTTGAAAGTTGAGTTGGCTAACTTGAAGTCAGAAAAAGCATCTTGGAGCAAGTTAACGGGCGAAGTTGTCGAGTTGTGTGCTACAAATCAATCCCAACTCGATACTATTGCTGAAATGAAGTTAGCTGTGGATGGTTGTAAGTCCTACTCGCTCAACCGGGGTTTGCAGATCGAGGCGCAGAGGAACCGCATATGTGAGCTGGAGGGTAAAGTTGCCGAGTATGCTGCGCTGGAGAATCAGGTTGCTGAGCAGGGTAGGTTGGTGACTGCCAAGGTTGGGCAGATATTTGTGTTGGAACAGAAAAACAAAACCCTTGATGAATCCCTTGCAGGTGCGCTGGGACAGGTGACCAAGGAGATGGAGGCTAAGGAGGCGGCTCTTTCTGAGCTTGCGAAGCTGCGCGGTGGGCTGGAACAGATTTGCGATAAAGTGTTGAAGGACCCGACTGTTACCGATCCGTTCAATGCATATGCCCAAGGGCTGATGGAGTATGGGTCCCATCGTGCTGTGGTTCGTGCTCAGAAAGCCTTTGGAGAGAGCCCCCCTGTGTTCCCAGAAGAACTTCTGCAAATGGTCAAGCCCGATAGCAAAGTGCAAGCCAAACAATTGTTCGAGGCAGCGAAGAATGCCAAGTCCGCTTATGTTGCGAAGCTGGTTAGCAACCCCGATTTGAGTGTGGACGAGTTGTTGGCCATCGAGCCTTAGTTGTTTGTTATCTGTTGAATTTGAACTTAATCTTTTGGTTGGCCGCGTGCTGCGGGCCCTTGCTATGTAATAACTCTAACCTTGTTTTTTGTTGGTGCCTGGTTTGGGCGTATGTAACCTCTGGAACAATGTAACTGGTGTTATGTGATGTACAGTTTGTAGTTTGTTTTTATGTAACTGGTGTATTGCACAGGTTTGTTGTGTTTAGCTTATTTGCTACACGTTTGTGTTTTTTGCGCGATTATTGTTTTTGTCATGACCGGTAAGTCTAGATTACCATGTGTGTGTTGGCGTCTCGCCTTCGGCGGACTTAGAAGTCGTCGCCGGGCGCGGGGCAACTGTTTCTGATCAAACCCCTCTTCAGCTTGAGAACTGCGGGGGATCTCCACCAGGGGTAAGGCTAGAAAACACTTCCCAACGGGGGTGGGACCATCCTATCTGTTTCCGCCGCGTAGCTTAATGCTCTGCCGCGGCGTGACATAAGACAGTTGTGACCCTTTGTTTGGGTCGGCTCTTGGTCTTCTCAACCTGCTTGAGTGTTGGACCTGCATACCCTTGTGTTGATTTTAACGTGTATTATTGCAGCATAACCAAGTTTGAGCCTGTAATTTTTGCGATAATCGTTGGATTTTCATTATCTTTGGAAAATTTGAAAATACATAGCATGGGTACAGAGGATAAGCTGATCAGACTCATTCCTGACCTACACTATCGACTATCACAAGAATAAAATGAAGAAAATAAGTGCTTTCTTGGTGGGACTTAGGCCTGCCATAGACCAGGCGGGCTGCCCGTTACATTCGACGCGGCTGGGGCGCTTTAGACATAACATTTCTTCAAATTCGTTACGTGCCAGGTACGTGGGAGCGGTCCACCGCTGGTGGTAACTAGGCTGTATGCTCCGTTGCCATGGTTCGTGGCCACCCTGTAAGGGCCTTCCAATTTTGGGCCCAGTTTACCAGTGTCTTCCACGCGGCTTGCCTCATTTTTCCTCCATACATAATCGCCGACTTGGAAAGTGAGAGGGTGTACCCTGCGATTGTAGTACTGTGCCATTTTTCTTTTGTTTTTGGCCTCTCTGATTGCAGCGTATCAGCGCCTTTCTTCTGTCAGCTCGAGGTGTTCCCTGCGGCGTATCTCATTGGCATCCTCATCCAACTGTGCAACCCTGGTCGTCGGAACACTTATTTCTGCAGGGATGACGGCCTCCGATCCATAGACCAGGCTATAGGGCGTTTCGCCTGTGCTCTTCTTTGGTGTGGTGCGATGTGCCCACAACACATTTGGTAGTTCTTCGGCCCACCCCCTTGTATCCGTGTCCAAGCGAGCCTTAATGCCTTCAACTATATCACGGTTGGTGACCTCAACCTGCCCGTTCGCCTGGGGGTGCGCAACGGAGGTGAACGATTGCTTGATTTGGAGTCCCTCGCACCATGACTTGAAAGAATTGTCAGCGAACTGTTTGCCATTATCGCTTACGATCTCGTGTGGTATGCCGAAACGACAAACGATGTCGTTCCAAACGAAGTTAAGAATCTTCTGCCCTGTTATCTTGTCCAATGGCTTGGCCTCCACCCATTTCGTGAAATAATCTATCGCCACCACAAGGAACTTTAGGTTACCATGGTCTGCCGGGAAGGGCCCCACGATGTCGATACCCCATTTGTGAAAAGGCCATGCAGACGTGACCGGAATCAGGTAGTGTCTTGGGGAGCGCTGCACCGGGGCATGGATTTGACAAGCGTGGCATTTCTATATTATTGTCGTGGTATCCTTGTGCATGGTCGGCCAAAAGTAACCATGCCTTGCTATCTTTGCCACTATCGATCGTGGGCCGGCGTGTAGACCACACACTCCTTCGTGTATTTCTCTGATTACGTTCTCCGCTTGGGCCGGGCCGACGCATCTTAGCTCAGGGCCCGAGAAAGTTTTCCTGTGGAGGACCCCATTTTTCATCAAGTATCTTGGGGCGTTGACACTTATTTTCTGGGCTTGCCCTGGGTCTTTCGGAAGTGTTCCAGTGGTGATGAACGTAATGATTGGTGTCATCCATGTGTCCCCCGTCTCCTGTATGTCTGCCACGGTGGGATCAGCGGCAATTGACTTGTGTTTCAGAACCTCTACGAGTACTTCTTTGGTCAAATGAGCAAATGTGAGGGATGCCAATTTGCTGAGTGCATCAGCCCTCTTGTTTCTGCCGTGGGGGACCTGTTCAATGCTGAAACTTCTGAATCCTTCTATCACGGACCTGGTTAAAGTGAGGTATTGTTTCATTGCGGGTTCCTTTTCTTCGAAGAGACCATAAATTTGGTTGGCTACGAGCTGAGAGTCAACGAAAGCCCTTAGATCTTTGATGTCCATTGCTTGCGCGAGGCGCAGGCCCGCAAGCAAAGCTTCATACTCGGATTCGTTGTTGGAGGCTGGAAATTCGAATCTTAAAGCATAAGTGTATTCTTCTCCGGTTGGGCTTGTCAAAATGAGCCCAGCCCCAGACCCTTCCGAACTGGACGCTCCATCTGAGTACAGTTCCCAGGTGCTCGGCGCGGTGGGGGCGGGCATGGACAAGTGGGTGGTGCCCTCAGTCCCTTTGGGTATTTCTGCCAGAAAATCTGCCATGATCTGACCTTTAACCGCGTTACGCGGTTTGAAAAAAATTTCGTGCTCGCCCAGCTCTATGGCCCATTTGGCCAGTCTTCCCGATACTTCAGGTTTTGTCAAGATCTGCTTGATTGGCTGGTCAGTGAGCACCACTATGGGGTGTGCCTGGAAGTAGCGGCGCAGCCGTCGCGCCGAATACACAATTGCTAGAACAAGTTTTTCCATGGGGTTGTAATTGACTTCCCCTCCTTGCAGAGCTTTGCTGACAAAATAAATTGGCAACTGCACCTTGTTACGCTCAGCAATGAGGACCGAGCTAACTGCGTCACCTGATGCGGCGATATACAACTGCAGCGTTTCTCCTGCGATGGGTGCAGTTAGCGTGGGGAGTTCTTGCATGAATAGCTTCATTTCCTGAAAAGCCTGCTCCGCTGCATCTGACCACATAAAGTTTTTGTTACGTAAACAACCCCGAAGGGTGGTAAAGAAAGGGAGTGACATGTCCGCTGCCCTCGACAAGAAACGCGTAGGGGCAGCAAGTTTTCCTGTTAGGCTCTGGACCTGCTGGATGGAGCTTGGGGAGGGCATTCCAATTATCGCCTCAATCTTCTTGGGGTTTGCCTTGATTCCCCTGGGCGATATGATGTGCCCCAGGAACTTGCCCTCTTCCATGCCGAATGTGCACTTCGCCGGATTGAGTTTCATGCCAATGCTTCGCAGGGTGGCAAAGGTTTCTATCATGTCGCTCAGAAGGTCGGATTCTGAGTTGCTTTTAATAACAATGTCATCGACATAAGCTTCGACGTTTCTTCCAATCTGGTGCTGGAAAGCTGCGTCGATGACTCTCTGGTACGTTGCCCCGACGTTTTTTAGCCCGAAGGGCATCTTTTGGTAACAGAAAATTCCCCGGGTGGTGTGGAACGCTGTTTTGTCTTCGTCTTCCTTTGCCATGTGGATCTGATGGTAGCCCTTGTATGCGTCCAAAAAACATTTGAGGCGGAAACCCGCGAGGGATTCCACCTTCCAGTCGATCTCCGGCAGGGGATAATTGTCTTTGGGGCAGGCTTTGTTGAGATCCTTGTAGTCAACGCACATTCTCCAATCGCCGTTTGACTTTTTGACCATGACTGGGTTTGCCACCCAAGTCTGGTACTTGACTTCCCTCATGACACCTGCCTTGACAAGGCCATCGACCTCTGCAGTTAAGAATCTGCTGCGTTCGGGAGCCATTCCTCTTTTCTTTTGTTTCACTGGGGTGAGAATGGGGTTGACGTTCAGTCTGTGCTCGGCAATACTCCGAGGTACTCCTGTCATGTCAGCGTAACAGAAAGCGAAGACATCAATGTTATCTTGCAGGATTTTAATTACCTGTGCTTTGATTTCCTGCGGGAGAAGTTTGTTGATCTTGATGGCTTGCTCAGGGTAAGATGGGTTTATTGCTACGTATTCTTCCATCGGTCCTGGCTGTGTGGTCTGTTTGCTAGTTTCCACCGCAACGGGTGCACATACTGCTGCTGCTGGGGCAGAACATCTGATAGTTGCGACGCCCTGCAGCGTTGGGAACTTGATCATTCCGTGCACGGTGGAGATCACCGCACCGAACGCCTGCAGTCCGGTGCGACCCAGGATTACGTTATGCCGCGACGGCGAGCGAACAACTATGAATTCCAGCGCAGTTGATCTGTAAGTTGGGTGTTGCCCCAGACACACTTCCAGGCTGAGTTTTCCGAGTGGCCAGTTTGTTTCACCTGAGAATCCCACTAGCGGGGAGTCATAAGGGCTTAATAAGCGCTGTGTGCTGATGGGCAGCTGGACAAAACAGTGCTCGTACATAATGTCCAGCGCGCTGCCGCTGTCGACGTAGATCCGTTCCACTTGGTGGTTGTTTATTCTTCCCGAGATGATCAGTGGTTCTACCGACGGGCTGGCATCTTGGATGGGTGGGAAACTTATGGCTTGCCTTTCCCAAGTATCCAAGACTTCTGCCTTGCGTCGTTGTCCCCCAACCCAGCATTGGATCATATGGATTGTTCCGTCGGGGGGTGGTAACCCTTGGGTTTTCTTTTTGTCGCCCCCCGCTAGCTTGTCTTCCTCTTGCCGCTGCGTTAATCTGGCACCAACGACTAAGTGTTCCAACTTCCCTGCCTTTATGGCGTTAATGATGACTGCTTTCAGTTCTCTGCAGTCGTTCGTATCATGGCCTTTTTCTTCGTGATATCTGCAATATTTGTTGCTTTGTTTGCCGTACTTAGGTGCCATTGGCCGCGGGGCTGGGAAACATCTTGCTTCTGGTTCCGTTGCGAGTATTTCTTTTGGTGACTTGCTCAGAGTCGACAGCAGGCTGTGGCGCTCTGCCGACCTGAACCTGAGGTTCCTGTATTCTCTGCGGTTACCTCTGTCCCGCCGATGCGACGAGGAGGGCCCGGCGGGGTAAACGCTGTTATGCCGCGGCCTTGCGTGAGGACGCACGGCTCCCACCCTGATGAAACTTCTTGCCTTGTCTTGCATTGCGGCGACTGTCCGTGGTAGGGTTTCTGTCAACTGATCAAAGAGGGAACTGAACCTGTTCTTGTCCAGGCAGTTGATGAATCCCGAGATCTGTTGGCTTTCTGGCAGCCCCGGGATCCGAAGGCATTGGCTTGCGTGTCTGTCAATGAAGTCTGCCAGGCTTTCATCGTGTCGTTGGAACAGGTAATGTGCGGCCATGTGTGACAGCTGCTCTGATTTCCTTTGATGGAATCGCCTTATGAACTTCTCCCGCAGGTCAGCCCAACTAGTGATGCTTCAGGGGGGTTGCTCGTGTAGCCAACGCCGTGCCAGATCGTGAAGGACTGACTGGAACATGTGACAGGACACCGCGTCGCTCCAGTGTTGCATTCTAATTGCGTTGTCGAAACCACAGAGGAAATCCTCCGGATCTGTGGTTCCGTCATAGTTGCCTACCCCCAGCGGTACGCATGTGTTGTATGGTAAGGACGTTACTGCAATGTGCTCCATAAAGTGCATTGCAATGTCAGGGGCTTGGATCTGTCTTGGTGCGGGTAGCCCCATCAGTGCTGCTCTGAGGTTTGCTACCATCGGGTTCTCAGGCGCTGGCGCGGGTGGTGGTGGCGCTGGTTGCATCGCTTGGTTGAGTATCTGTGCCAGCATTGCTGCAGGGCTGCTGTTATGCTGTGGCTGGTCCGCTTGTTGGATGTTTGTTGGCACTGGGGTGCTATTCAACCGTGTTGGCTGTACCAGCGGTGGCGTGTAATGCTGCAGTGGCACCTGCTGCTGGAAATACAACTGCGGCCACTGATAATTCGGTTGTGGCGAGAAGGTTTCTGGCCCGACAAAGTAACCCATTTGAGAAAGAATTTGTTGTGCCATGCCTGGGGTCAGCGGCACGTTCTGTGTGGTTGTCGCCGTCGGTGTTAGCGTTATGCCGGAGACTTGCACAGTCGTCGGCGGAATTGTGGCGCTGCTACTACCGCCGCCCGTTGCCGGCGTTTGGAATTGCAGCCGTTGACGGTTTGCTTCTGCCGTCTCGCGACGACGTTGTTCCATGTGAAGCGTAGGTGTCTGCAGTATGGTGGCTGCTATCTGCCGATTAGCTAGCGACAGATACGGGACCAACTGTGATACTACCGGTTCCGTAACGACCAACGTGGCCGGAGTTGGCAACGAAGTTGCTTCCCCAGACGTCGCCATTTTGTTAAGGTCTTTTTTTTTAAGTTGTGGCTTTGTAGGTTGACTGTGGTGTTTTAGGGTTTTAGCTGTGTGTTACTTAGCTACACGGGTGGCGCCATTTGATCAAGCCATGGATAGCTTGAGTGCAATAGTGAATGAGATGGGTGGATCGTAATCGTTTTCTACACTCCAATTGCTGTTAATAACCTTCAATCTTGAGGAGATTTCAGGTGGTAGAAGTGATTAGGGTTTTTGGTGGTGAGTGAACATGCCATCAAGATGGCGTTAAGTGTGATATATATACTCATGGAAGATAGCCGTCGGGGTGTAACGGGCCTGGACCGACCCACTGCGATTCCCGCCTAACGGTCGTGTTCGGGTGTCGAGGTGATCGGCCGAAAGCAAGCTGTCACCGTTTGGCTTTATTCCGTAGCCAATGGGGAAGTGTGACAGCTGGAGGACCCGTATTAACCAGT
The DNA here is from genome assembly GCA_949592205.1 of Helichrysum umbraculigerum. NCBI lineage: Eukaryota > Viridiplantae > Streptophyta > Magnoliopsida > Asterales > Asteraceae > Helichrysum > Helichrysum umbraculigerum. Next base: position 123,471,042 of record CATIUR010000001.1, on the reverse strand, counting down.
GGACAAACCAATGAGGCGTAAGGAAGATACGTTGACCTTCCTGTACTTTTCTGACATGGCACTGTTCATGATACGTTGTGTCAGGGAATGTTTTGTCGGTAAGGTTACGCTGCGATGTAACCATAGTTGGTTTGGGACGCCGATCTCCCGCGGTGGGCAGGACATACGTGCGTCCCGCCGTGGTGTGGAATATAGTTGTTATGCTGGGGTGTGGTTACACCATTATTACTTCAAAATTAAAACATGAAAATCTTATATAAAATTAGAGAAAAGTAATATATTTTTCACCTATTTCTGTTTAAGGTACACAACTTTAAAAATTTTAATTTATGGTATTGAACTTTCAAGTTATAATCAAGTTAGGGACGCGAATTTCACAAATGACGAGTTGTCACCAAATTTCTTCTTTATAAGTAACATATCTACTTAATCGATGAATATTTCTTGATCAACTTTAATATCTCTCTTTTTACTCAATATTTTTCAAAATTGATCAAGTAATATTAATCGATAAAGTAGATATGTTACTTGTGAAGAATCAATTCGGTGACAACTCGTCATTTGTGAAATTCACATCCTTAACTTGATTACAAATTGAAAGTTCGATACCTTAAATTAAAAAAATTACAGTTGTGTACCTTAAATAGAAACAAGTAAAAAATATATAAAATTATTTAAACGATTATCCTTTTTTTTTTTAAAGGCAGTTGTGGAATCACCGACGGACCTTATTTTGATCCACCCGTTCATCTCCCACAAGCGGTTACTCCCCGATATGAGATTTAAACGATTATCCTAATGTTAATAGGAAATTGCTTTAATGTATTGTAGTGATAAACCGTTGAGTGGTATAAAAGTATTTATTTTTACAAATAAATCTCATTGATAAATTTTATCAAACGTTTATATGTAAATCAAACACGATTCTTATCATCCATTTGAAAGGAAGGGTATGTGGATCAAAAGTCGAAAAAACTCATTCATGTTATGGATAAATATGGAATGGATGTCCATACCTATTATATAGAGTTTGTATAATAGTAGGAGATTGTTTTCTTGTAAGTTAAGCCATCTTGTATCTATATATACCTCCTTGGTGAGATGAATAATACAATCCTATTCTTTTCTTATTCTTTGTTCTCTTTACTTTTACAACACGTTATCAGCACGAGTCTCTAACCTAAAGTATGAGGTACAAAATTAATTAATTTTTGTTTTCATCAACCAATAATATTTAAGTTACATGCTATTTAATACGGAGTATTTGTTAGATTGCATGTATATTAGATCTCATACGTGTTAATTTATAATGAACTTCTTATCTACATAGTGAAGATGTGTTCTTTGTATACATGATTCTGATCCACGTGTACTGCTAATATATTTAACAAAATTAACACTAACAATGAATCGTTTATGATTATTTGATGTTATTATATAATATTCAAATATTGATTGATTCATTAAAATATGATCTATGCTTTAGATCAAGTAATATGATTTTTGGTAATTTGATTTTCAGGTTCTTTGTAGTCATAATTTTTAATTGATTGTTGGTATTAAGCGCATAGTTCATTAATCCATTATTCATGCTTTTACTTTATCAATGGTTTGGTAGATTTATATAATCAAAGATCTGTTCGTGATTTTACTTGATTCATATTAAATACGAATTGGATACATCTATATTGAGTTACTTTGTTGTATAAATGAGTTTTAAACCTTGACGTTATATGAAAAAATTTGATAAATATGTAATCAAGTAGTTTTAAAATAATCATAAATTTGTGACCGTAGATACGTAGGCATGATTAATCTTTTATTTGATTACTTGTTTGGTCAAAGTTTTATATGAAGTACCAGGGGCGGATCTATAGTGGTGCAAGGGGGGGGCACATGCCCCCTATAACCCAACAAAGTTTAGGGGAGATTTACATCTATTTTAGGTTAGGCCCCCATTTTAGAAAAAAATTTGCCCCCTGTAACATTTTCGTTTACTAATATGACGAATATATTTACAATATCTTGAAGAAATACGTATCGAAATAATCGTGAAACTATGAAGTTGAGAAGTGGGTTTTAATGGTGGATTTTGCTGTTGGGGTTTATTTGGAAGAAGATGACCAAAAGTCAATACATGTCAAAAAGGTTTACTATTTCTTACAAAATGCTCCCTGTTAGTATGTTTAGAATGACAGTTAAGCCCCTCATGTTGACAATTTTTTTATGTAATGTACTATCTAGAATACCCTTTGCTTCCCTCATCGACAATATTAGGCAATTACACCATATTAGCTATGTCATAAGAAAGTACAAAAAACATACTCCATATAAGGTAACTGTTATCAAATATTTATGTTTCTAATTGAAGTTTTTGAGCTAATTATATGTTATTTTGGTGCAGTCTTTGAGTTAGTCGCATGTTGTTTTACTACGACTTTTGATTAGTTATGTATTGTTTTTCCAAGTTTTTATGTCGTTTATGCTATAATTTTATTTTAATGTATTTATGTTTATGCACTTTTTTCTTTGCTTTATTTCCAAAATTAGTATGCAAGTTGTTTTCATGCACAGATACACTACTATGGTTGTTAGTTTTGGTAGCATTTTTATATTTTAACGTAATGAATATTTCCTGTACGGATTAAGCAAAAAATTTCTGCCCCCCATAACACAAATTCCTGGATCCGCCACTGTGAAGTACGTTCTAGGACCAAATTGATGTTAACTAGGTGTGATTTGCGCCTCACATTGTAAGGGGATTGATTTTAGTTTTTGCAATTCAATTGTATGTGCATGTAACAAATATAACTATTATTGTTATTTATGATAATCTTTTTAGTATGAAAAAATATGGTAGTCTCAAGTTACATTTAATTGCCTGATTTTAATCTCATTTGATTCGTTTTGTAGTTTTTAAATTACAATTATAAATGGTGATAAAACATCTAAGATATCATGATAAATTGGTAATTTTAGTTTGTTAATTGATTATAAGGAGTAATAATGATAATTTGTGGTCATCGTAAATGGTTTAGATTACTTTGAAAAGCTTTTATTTTACCCACACCTCCTATTACTCTAGAGTTCTATCTACACTTTATTTAATTTATAAATTGTACATTCTTGTTACAATGCATGATTTATGCTTTTATGTGTTTGCCGCACGTGACTGATTATATATGCTTTTATGAGTTACATAATTGAATATGTTTTAAGATCATCGGCTAGTAATCTATTATTTGAGACCCTGAATTTCTAGTTGTGATTAAAAACTCAAGCGAAAGTATAATTACCTTATATGCATATGGTTTCCGGATCCAATCTATCACACCTTCTATTGATTTGTAAAAGGTATAGTTTTGTGTAAAGTAAGATGAAAGTATCTTTAACATTTGGTTCATAACTTATAAGAGCTTTTAATAAACTTAGTAATTACATTCATGGGTAATACACTTTCCAGCACCCATGCCGTAGAAATTCATCACCTAATTATATATTGGCCAATGATATGATATGTTAGTTGTATGAATACTTGGACTGATTTATGTTTATTAATCGAAGATTATTTTGGATAAAGTTGCCTATTTGGTCTCTATTTTGATATGCATGAAAAGTTATGAATACAATGTCAACCGATAAACTTAAGTTAATATCCATTAGTATTATATTTACACACATCGAATATATATGACGGAGGGAAATTATGATAAGATTAACTTTCCCAATTAATCGTATTGGCAATTTGACATTAATAATTTACGCGTTCAATATGCGGTTTGTAAACACTTAGATTGCTACTTTATTTTGATTCGTGACAAATTAGAATCCTAGTTGAATAACTGAATGTATTGCATTGTATTCGTAGACATGATTATATGTGATAATTATTTAATTCTTATTATTTAAATGAAAGGGACGAGGGTTATTCACCTATAATAAGCTTGGGACCTTATGATTAATATATGTATTGTGACATATTTTGAGGTGTTATTTGCTTGCTATATTCAAGTCTAGATGTTAGTCATGTACTCATATTATAAATATGTTTACGTAAATGCTCCTGGAATAATTAATTAGAGATAAGTTGAGATAATTTTCTTTGAATATACTTAAGGTAGCTATACCACTACCTAGAGTCAACCATATATATTTAATGGATCGAGAAGTAAACTCGGATGGAAACTACCAAGATTTTTATGAGTGCTTTATAAGTACAAGAAATCAAGAGTCACAGGATAATTCAAGTTTAGATACTTTTATCCTATTGTTTGAGCTTGCAAAATATTACATGCGACTTTGACGCTATTAAAAAAAAAAAAAAAAAATTATAACATTCTAAATGCTATATTGTAGATGCTAAAGCTTGCATATAATCATGATCATAGATGTATTTCATGTGATTTTAGCGGTACAATATGATCATGTAATATTTGTCATATATGTTTGCTTATGTTATTCGTGATAATACTTATTTTGACTTGATGGAGATTTTATCATATATGGTGAAATATTGTTTAATGGTGCATGCATCGGTGGAAGAAGAATATACATGATGATGCATGCATTATTTATCTTGTATAATTTGTATTGAAAAGATAAGTGCAATTGAAGCACGTATGGTTATAAACTCGATGTTAAGTAGACATTGATTATTATAGTGATTGGCATGACCGGTTAGACCATCCCGAGTCAATGATGATGCGAAATGTATATAAGAACTAGAAAGTTCTTAACAGTGGTGATTTTGATATGAGTTGAATGCTCTCGAAGAAAGTTAATCATTACCGACTAGAATTGAGATTGAATCTCTTAAGATTATGTATTTGCTAAAAATGGGATATATGTAGGCCTATATATCCACCTAGTAGACCATTTAGAGTTTAAATCGATGCATCGTCTAAATGGTCATGAAAATTGCAACCTAAAGTTTGCATGAATAAGTGACTCGCTTAGTTAGATCGTGAGCACATATTCTAGAGATCATATTTGTTTGGCATTGTCGGTGAATGTATATTATGATGAATCACATACCTAGCATTTCGGTTGATTGTAATTAAGTGTTGAATATTTATTAGTTCATACACCGATTACTTTTGTCAAAACGCTAACAAGTGTATTTAGTATACAACATGACTGTTGTCATGATGAGAGCATAACTATTACTTATAGTATGGGGCCATGTTAATAAACATGAAATAATATGAATTCGCATCGGGCCAATAAGATTATGATTCCTCCCCTTGATAATTGATATGTGGTCATGAAAAAGATAAATCACATCTTAAGAGTTTTGTTTGTGCAATATATATTTTAGTTGCTCCACCACAATGTACAACGTCTAGATGTGAAAGAATATTGAGAATATGTATGGGGAGGGGATAAGCAGCATAAACTTGAATTATCACAATATGATATTGATCTTCATGGTGAAAATTGAACTCAAAGTTCAAATGATAATTCATATTAAATAGTTGCCAGACATATTCATTGACCGAAATTGAGTGACTAGGTCACATGTATAAGCTGCTCATGCTCCGGTTAAGATTTGTAATAAGTCCACGGCATGTGAAACGTGGTAGATTAATCGATTCCAATAAAATCCTCAAAGTAAAAAGGGAGCAGGAAATTAAGATGGTCAAATTGAGGTAATAAAGACCCCGTGAGAATTTGTTAGAGAGACACTAGACATGAAGGTTCTTGATGAATCTCGGGTACCCTAAAAGTGAAAACTGAATAGTGACAAGATTCTAATAATATATATCGTGTCTCATACTTTGTGGAATCGAATAAACGAAATCGACGTCGTTAATATTTTGTATAATGTAGCGCTATATGTTGTTAACGAGGATCGTAAAAGTATTGATGCTAAGAAATGCATATGTAGAGATTATTGGCCAATATGGAAAGACGCAAGAAATTTATGAAAAATGCAATCTCTTGATGTGAGATGGTTTATGTTCAATACACTTGAAAGTGTAAAATATATTGCATATGAATCGGTCTTGATGCAAAAAGCCCAATGGGAAAGAAATTATAAGATATAAGGCAAGTGTGGTGATATAAATATTCTTTGCAAAGACCGAGATTTATTTATGAAGAGACACTTTTGATTGGTGGATGCTACTATCTTATTGAATTCTTAATAAGTCTGGCAATAGAAAAAGAAAAGTGAATCGCGTCTATTGAATATTATTAGAGCTCATTTATTATTGAAACTCCATGAAGGATATGAAGTGCTTAAAAGATGTTTCACAATTTAAAAGATCTTAAGATAGAAAGAAATGTTCTCGAGAACACGCGTTGATAAAATTGATTAAGTCCTTATATCGTTTATATTGATTAATTGAGCTAGTGATAAGATAGCTCTGTTGAATATTTCTTGATAGAATATTCTATGGAAAATGATTATATTTGCTCATACATTTTGGTAAGATGTTTGAATGTACATCCATTATGATTCAATAAATTATTGGAACTATTTGTGAGTTTCCAAAGGTGATTTAATGCTTGAAAAATAAATTGAAATGAACGAATGTAAAGACAAGGTTTTTGTCATTGGTTAAGAATTAAGCATCATAGTGACATATATATTTGTGCACCAAGAAATCTATGTAAGAAGTGCAAAGAAGACTTTATGGGCAAATGAGATTTACTAAGCTTTTCTATGCTTGTCATTATTTGATTCCTTTCAACCCCCGAAGGATGACAAGAAAAATTAGTGGTCAAGAAATATATTAGTTAATTATCATTGGGCGTTTAGATTTATACCTATTCATACGAGGAAATTTGTTGGCGAGTTATAGAAAGGTATATGTTGTGTTGCTCGATCACACGTAAGGATTGATACATCGATGGTCATGGAGCCATGACTTATTTTGTGAACGCGATAAATTACTCATGGATTAAGAAAGAGCAAAATGTGAAGATATTAGCCGTCAACAAGTGTGTACAAGTGATGAGATCAAGAGATGTTTTCATCAGGGGGAGAAAATACGCGTTGCACTCTTTTTCCCTTGACTATGATTTTATCCCACTGGGTTTTTCTAGCAAGGTTTTTAACGAGGCAACATCCCCAAGCGTATTGAAAGAATTGTGTACTCTTTTCCCTTCACTAGATTTTTGTCCCTCTGGGTTTTATCTAGTAAGGTTTTAACGAGGCATAATCTTTATACAATGGACATCCAAGGGGGAGTGTTATGGATAAATATGGAATGGATGTCCATACCTATTATATAGAGTTTGTATTATAGTAGGAGATTGTTTTCTTGTAAGTTAAGCCATCTTGTATCTATATATACCTCCTTGGTGAGATGAATAATACAATCCTATTCTTTTCTTATTCTTTGTTCTCTTTACTTTTACAACAATTCAAATATCTCAATTTCTTTTTTCAGTTTCTACACTCTACTAAAGTCGTATGTAGTTAAAAGTTTGTCACATTCCCCTTCATCAATTTTCCTTCTGATGTAGATGTTTATGAGTCGTAATTCGTTCTACCCTTATTTTCCATTCAACTATTTTTTCATGATATATTACTCCATCTCCCTCCGTCCTACTGTAAGTGTTTACATTATTATTTCAAGTTACACCAAATAAGTGTCCATTCCATATTACAACCAATCAAATGAGATTTTAATGGATAAATATGTTATTTGATTGATAAAAAAATGTAGTAAGTAGAAAATTTTAAAACTGTGTGTATCGTCAAACTGAACAATTTGACTGAGTCGAGGGGAGTACTTGTAAATGCTCGAGTATAAAAACAGAATAAATTATGATTACATCCACTATATTATTTGGTTAATTGTAGCTTTACAACACTTTAAAGTTTAAACACGTTTAAACTTGAAATTCAATTTATTTAGCCATCAACTAGCATCACAAATCAAATCTGGAAAGTAGATTAAAATATGATTAGTGGAAACACAAAAACAACCAAATTAGATCTGTGTAGTCTGGACCCACATTAAAATAGTTTAAAATAAACAAGTGGGACCACCATACAACATTTACAAAGGCCCAGTAACAACCATTCCAACTTGGGCTGCCCAACGTTGACAAGATTAGCAACATGTCATTTTAATCTACAATAAATTTGGAGCAATTTAATTAGAAGTTTAGAACCTGTTAACTGCATTTATACTTTATGACTTTATGTAGTAAGAATAAATTCTTTATACTTAAAAAAAAATGTTTGTTCCGTCTTATTTAAAGTGTCCACAATACTATTTTGGGTTGTCCCAAATAAGTGTCCACTTCCAAGGTATAACCAATCAAAAGAGATTTTAATGAGTATATATGTTACGGAGTATTTGATTGGTTAAAAGTGATTTGTCGACCGCTATTGTTTTTTGTTTCTATTGGTTAATCAATTTATGGATTGAGTCAATTTGTCAACTACCGTTGTTTGTTTTTTATTGGTTTATTGATTTATCTATATACATTCCAATTCCTTTAAGAAATTAACAAACCAAACATGATTATCTTATGAATTGGAATATCAATTCCATTCCATTCGGTCAACCAAACACACAACGAATTCCAATTCCTTTGAATTCTAATTCCTTTGACAAACTTCAATTCCACTGAAAATATTCCGGGAACCAAACGCACCCGTAAGGTTCTCCACCAATTCCACTTTTAATTGAAGAACCCGAAATTAATATCGAACAAATAAGATATGCTAAATCAAATGCAACAAAAATTAGAAGCTGAAAAGTGACTACATTGAAGATACCGGCGACGAAATTGTAGAAAACAATGGGCGTTGACAGAATCAAGAAGAACTCAACGGAGATGGTGAAGTGACGGTGACGTAGGCCCGGCAATGGATCATATTGATCCAAATCCGATCCGATCCAATTATGTTGACTTATTGGCTCAAAAAATTGATCCATCAATCCAATTAGTGATCCAATAAATCGATCCAAATATCCAATTATACATTTGGATCGATCCATGATCTGATGATCCTTCCGGATTGATCCATTTATGGTTTTAAAAAAAAGTAAATAAAAGTTGGAGTCAAGCATTATCAATTTATTATCATCTGCATCTCTAAGCTCATAACGTCGACGAACACCACACAATCTCCGACAGCTCCAACAGCTCCGACGTTAAGTTAATTAGCGTAATTGTATACTTTCTTGTAACATCTCCACTAGAGAATTTGCTTTAGATAATTTAATGAATCATTATTGGTCATGGATCATTGGTGCACAGTACGATAATGTTGTTACCAATGGATTTATAATAAAAAAGTATATGTTATTTGTTGGGCTTATGTAGAGAATTATTTGAGGTACAGTGCCTTATATGACTCCCATGAATCACTTGCGTTCAAATGAAAATAAGCTTATTTTGCCATTACAAATGTTTCTTTCACTTATGCAATTTAAATTCATTATTAAAATGTTCGAGGGAGAGTGTTGCAACAGTATGTGGTGATAGCTAGTAGGGGTGTTCACGGTCCGGTCCGACCGGTTTTTGGCGATAATCCAAACCGGACCAGTAGTTGACGGTTTGGTAGAATTCAAACCGGACCGTTTGAGATTTATTGTCCGGACCGGACCGAACCGTGAAAACCGGTTCGTTTTGGCCGGTTTCGCGGTTTTTCGCTTTGCTAAAAACTGAAAAATGAAGAAAAAAAAACTTGAATAAATACGTACAACAACACAACATTATAACATCGTTAATTCGTATTCGATAACAATAATCATACTTCATCTTCCATAACGACTTCTATACACATCAAATTGGAACAAAACATACAAAAATATAATAACTCATTATATAATAATACTACTAAAAATGATAATAGATAGTTTATAGTTTGTTGTTGAAGACTAGACTACAAACTACACAATTTATATGATAAATAACATGTTTTAAGTATACATAAATAAATTAGTATATAGTGAGAGGATTCAGGGGGAAACACTTTTTTTGGGGGAAGTAGGGAAGTGTAATATTCATCACGGAGCATCTTAACTTCGTCAATACATTTGTCGAAAATTAAAAAGAGAAAATTAATTAATGTTGATCAAAATGGATGCTATGAATGTTAAGCTTCCATGATAAATTCTTTTTGTAGGCTATAACATTAATTGATAAATTTTAAATCCCAAATCGTTAATGTTCGTCGTGGTGAATGTTAACTTAACATTCATCACGATGAATGTTAAAAGAAAATTAATGTTATTTTTTAACATTCTTCGTGATGAATGTTAAGTTAACATTCACCACGATGAATATTAACGTTTTATTGAATAAATATTCATAAAATAATATTATGACTTAAAATTGACTTTCATCTGTTAATATATTCTTTATAGCATCGATCTTGATTACTATATACGAGTAAATTTAATTTTATCTTTGATATTTGTATTGACAAAGTTAAGATGCTCCGTGATAAATATTACACTTCCCTACTTCCCCCAAAAAATTGCTTCCCTCTTGATCCTTCCCCTTAGTATATATATATGTTACATATATATATATATATATATATATATATATATATATATATATATATATATATATATATATATATATATATATTAGTAACCGGTCCGGTCCGGTTTAAACGGTCCGGAATTAGTAGAAACCGTAAACCGGACCGCGAACATCCGGTTTTGTATTTTTTAAACCGCGGACCGGAGCGCTAAAAAACAAACCGGACCGGACCGGTTTAAACGGTTGGGTTTGCCGGTTTTCATGGTTTTGCCGGTTTCATGAACACCCCTAATAGCTAGAAGTTAAATGTATCCAACATGTATGTTGTTCGAGTAGAAAATCGATGTCTCAATAATGAATCCAATTTGACGTTGTATAAAGTATAAGAGCAAAAAACCGATGTCTCAATAATGAATTCAATTTGACGTTGTAAAAAGTAAATGTGTTTTTGTCTAAATAATTTTCAAAGACAAAAAAACTAAATGGATCGATCCGGATCATGATCTGATCCACTAATATAAGTTGGATATGGATCGGATCACGATCCATTATAATGGATCATGGATCGGATCATCAGTGACGGAGCTTGAACCATATTGTTGGAGGGGCCAACTCATTCTAAGTAAAATGTAGTTTTACTCATTCTAAGTCATTTTACTACGTACCAATATACATACATAAAGTAACCTTTACACAAATACACAAAATAAATGATAAAACACGAAACCGTTACATGACACCGCATAAACATATTACTCCTACGTAGTTACTACAGATAAAAATGATTAAATTATATATCTATTGAAACTTACTATAGTTTATAACAAATCATTTTTCGAAGTATAACTGTTAAAGTTACATAGGATAACAAGAACTTGCATTTTATCATTAATTAATAATAACGACTAATACAAAATCTAGAATTGAAATCGTAAGGTATCATTCTAAGAAGAATGTACTTCTTAATGTTATCTTAATTTTTAGTTTTTGCTCTAAAAAATTGAAGGTATGATAAGTATAGTTTCAAACATAACAGAAGTTATAGGAGTATAGTAATCTCAACTCTTTTATTCAAGAGGGGCCAAATAGGTAAATACTATATTTTGGTTATTCAATGTAATATAAAACCTATACCTACGGGTCAAACTTTTGGGGGGGCCACAACCCCCTCTAGCCCCCAAAATCCTCCGTCCTTGCGGATCATGATCCATTTAAATTGGATCACTAATGAATCGGATCAAGATCCATCCATATCCATCCATTGCCAGACCTGCAGTGACGGCGGTGTGATGGTGGTGGCGGGCGATGTGATGGTGGTGCCGGCAGGTTAGTGATAGATGTGAGAGTTTCTTTGTGTATGAAGGTGATTTTAGCAATGTTTCCAATGAAATGTTTGAACATTCCTGCATAAAATAATAGATGGAATAAATTTATTTGGGTAAAGGAATTGATATGAATTTGAAAAATTCCAATTCCATCTTCTTTTTCAACGTAACACTATCACGAAAGGAATTTGAGATTCCAATTCCATTCAATTCAATGAACCAAACGCACCCTTTAAAAGTGTATATATGGTCAAAGTAAACATTATAAGCAGGAAGAATGAGGTATTTAATTACGGGAGACAACACATTAATTATGTGCCGTTATACGATAAGCAAATAACAATTTTACATTATCTTACATGAAATTTCAAATATATACATATTCAGTCTATCAATTTAACTAACACCACCTAAGTTAACAACGCATTGGATTATTTGTTTAAATTATAAATATTAAAATAGTTAAAATGTAAAATTTTTTACCTTTACATATATGGAGTTATTTGAAATTTTTTATTACTCATTATTTCTTAAAATTACATAATTCAAAAAAATACAACCATATTGATACGAACAATGCCGTGTCAATGTGTCATTCATCATCATCCACTAGATAGAACTATAGATTTCATTGAGCAAATCATCATGGGATAGAAGCAACACTTATTTTTTTATTTATTTTTGGATACAACCAACATTTGCACATGCCATATATATAATAAGTCAGAATTAAATTGATAAACGTATAAATATTGCGTTATTAATTAAAATTTAATGAGCAATTTTAGAAAAAGGCACTTATTCCATCTTCCAAAAGTAGAACGTGGTTATTTTTGAATTATTTAAAATATGAGTATGTAATAATATAAAAAAATTATCATTATTATTATATTGTCTAAAGTAAAACGAAGTATAATTGCGTATTCTAAAATATCGAATAATTAAATTCGATGTCTTCAATTCATGCATGCAAAAAAGAAGAAAATAATGGGATATGAGTTATGTGGCCGGTGTATAAACGTGTGAAAGATTGATTAGGAAACATAATACACGTTTACACCCATCTCAATTTATTTGTCCATCTTTCAATTTTGGTATGACCAAAAATGACTATTCTTTTTCAAAATCAACCAATCAAAATGCTTAAAAATGGTAAAGATGAAATCCTATTGATGGTCAACAGTAATAAATGCACTTTTCTTAAACTGTGTGTTCATTGTCTGGTGACAATAATTTTGGGACAGAAGGAGTAATAATTAATTTCTCGTATGTAATTATTCTCGTTAATTTATGTTTGTTCATTAATACATCAAATGAACACAAACAAACACATATGCAACACACATTACTTGAAGATCGAAGATAAAAAACATAAATGTTACGGGACAAATGATAATGCTAAGCGTTTGATAACTAAAATATAATGTGACTAAAAAGTTATTCAATCGTAATAGGTAACAAGTAACGAACATAAATGAACGAACGAAATCGGTGTATTCGTAATGAACATTATATTTCACAAATATTATCAAAGAGTCTATCACCTAGCAATATGTGGGGAGCCTTTCAACCTAATAGTTGTGGGTTCAAGCCTCGTGGGAAGCAATTTGATGATATTCATGGTTGTAAATACTAATCGTGGGTAGGTAGTGTAGATTTGTCTTTCTAAAAATAATATTTCACAAATATTGTTTTAGACATACTGGTTCATTAATTAATTCGTTGAGCTTTTCGCTAAACGAGTCACTAAGGGTGCATTTAGTTACAGAAAATTCTCCATTTTTCTAGAAAAATTCTCTAAGAAAACAAGAAAATTAGAAAACGTGTTAAAATTCGAGTTTTCTAAAAAACTTTTATAAGAAAAAGAAAATTCTTGTTTTCATTTTTATAAGTACAAAGTTGAAAACTACTATTGATGATTTTCTAAGTTTTCAATCTCTACTCTTTCTTGAAAAAGAAAAACTCGATCCCTTTCAACTAAACACGTTTTAAACGATTTGTTTACGTACCCTGTACACATCGATGACAAGGAAAATTAATTAGTTAAACTGAAAATAAAAAAATAAAATAAATGTGGGTCGTAGTTTGCATAGTATATAAATGGACCTACGTTTCTCTTGACTCCACGTATCTCTTTCACTCTCATTATCTTTTTGTATAATTTCACAATCAAATCACAACCCCATTCACGCCAAGTCATCATCATCTTTTTTTTCTCAGTTCCAGCATGGAAGATGTTAATGGTCAGTAGTCTTAATCCTTTTTATTACATCTTTATTGCTACCAATGTGTTTGTTCATCATGATATCTCTATTTCGATCTCCTTTAAAAGTTGTTAATTCTATGTTAATTTCGTGTTTATGATCCTTAATTTATGTTCTAATGGATCCCGATTGAATTTTGTTCTGATTTTCAGTTGAGAATTATCATCTAAACTGTTCAATTATTTAGAGTTGATTTCAATTTTGTATTTGGGTAATGATCAGTGAAAAAGTCAAATTAGGAATTAAGTCAATGATATGTTCAAGGATTTTAACCTTTAATTCCAAAAGTTGAGCCCGAATCGGATTGTTAATGTTGAGATTGAGACTTTGTTATGGATCTTGTTGTGAACCCATATCAATCTTAAAGTTGAAATTCGAACATTTTTGACATCTAAAAGTCAACATGTGGATCTTTTATTGGAGTTGTTGGGAGTTGTTTAATAGGTAAGATCAAATTTTTATGCTTTAGCTTCAACACAGGTACATGATGCCATGATCAAATAAAAAGGTTGTCAACATAAATATCGTAGGATCGATTATGGTGCTGACATGTGTCCAATGCGCCATTTTTACACTTTGATGCATTGGAAAAACTTGTGCATTAGGCTGAATGTCATCATTAGAGTCTTCTTTTGACATGAACCCTCACCTTGTAGCATCAAAAGGTGATGCATTCTTGTTAGATGCTAATGGAAAATTAGTTACGATAATTGATATAGTTATAATATGATATGATCTAGAGTATTTATTTTCTGTTTTATTTATTGAAGATCAGGCTCACTGATTTTTTCTTTCTTTGATAATTAGTTGTTGAAGCTATAGACGGAAAGATCGCTGTTGCTTCTGCTTTTGCTGGTCACCAAGATGGTAAGATAAGATACAATCCGATGGTAATCATTTTTTTGGGGAACTAGTTGAACAGAAGCTTGAATTATAGTTTATTTTTGAATATTTACTTGCCTTTTGCTTTTACTAGAATACATTACTTGGTATATACAAACAAGAATATTGTGGTTGTTTTGAGTGTTCGGGTAGAAGTGATTATGATTCCGAGTTTCTGGTAATTAGTTAGATTTAGAGAAACAGGTTTAACTTTTAAGATACTGTAAGAAAGTGATTATTGAAAGAAAAAAAAATATTTGTTAATTACCTACCTATCCTTAGCTCTAATAAAATAATTATTTGATTCGGATTATGCAGTCGTTCAAGATCGAGACCACAAGTTTTTGACAAAAGCAGTTGAAGAAGCATACAAAGGAGTTGATTGTGGAGATGGAGGGCCTTTTGGCGCTGTTGTTGTTCGCAATGATGAAGTAGTTGTGAGTTGCCATAACATGGTTCTCAAACACACGGATCCAACTGCACATGCAGAAGTTACAGCAATAAGAGAGGTAAGCCTCTTGTCTCTACCCAAGTTTACCTACTTTTATCTATATTTTGGTACTAGTCGTCTAGTCTACATCTGATACTTGTGCAAAAAGATTAACTTCATTATGTGAGAGGTGGTCAAAGTTATAATATTCATGTTTTGTGTTCACTGTCTGATCTTTTTGTACATCATCTCAGGCGTGCAAGAAGCTGAACCAAATCGAGCTTTCTGAATGTGAGATTTACGCCTCTTGTGAGCCCTGCCCTATGTGCTTCGGGGCCATTCATCTTTCAAGAATTAAGGTATTATTTTCACTCTGTATCCATGCCATGTGATGCCAAATTAAGTGTCTTTTTGAAAAATGGAATTCGGGGTTTTTTTTTAATAATTATTTGTCGTCATTTTTGCTTGCAGAGGCTGGTTTACGGTGCTAAAGCTGAAGCAGCGATTGCAATTGGGTTCGATGATTTCATTGCGGATGCATTGAGAGGTACCGGTTTCTATCAGAAGGCTAGCTTGGAGATCAAAAAAGCAGATGGTAATGGAGCCATAATTGCTGAACAAGTGTTTGAGAATACTAAAGCCAAGTTCTCAATGTATTGATCTCAAATTGGCAAGAAGAAGTTGCCAATATGAATTTGATTTCTAACTTTGTAATTGCTAAACAATTTCTTCCACCGGTTCATATTTATTTGCTCATGAAAATAAAAATGGTATAAAATCTGATGTTTCTGCTTTAAGTTGGTACCACTTTTTTTTTTTTTTAATTATGATAATATGATAATAAGGTAACACGTTTCTTCTTCTATATTGCTTGATCAATCAGTGTGTGTTTGCAGTTTTTATATTTTGAAGTTGTACTGATCGAAATAATAAATATAAATAAAAAAATTTCTGTATTGATGGTGAGGGAGAGTGTAATTTATAGAAAGAAATATTTGTCAGACTAAATTTAAAAAATAAGCAAAATAGGTAAATTTAGACGGCTATATAAGGTTTTTGCCATTATACCACAAAAAGTTTATTTATATAAAAATCTTTCATATTTTTAGACAATAAAGATTTAAAAAATTATCATTGAAGATGCTCTTAAGTGGAACGAAATCAACATTCTACCAATTATTATACCATATAAATAATAATAATCACAAAGATATCTGAATAATTGAACAATTAGTTTCAAGATGCTTATTTAAACATCTCGATTTAACTAATCATTAGACAATTTCGATTTAACTAATCATTAGACAATTTCGATTTAACTAATCATTAGACAATTTTTCTTCAAACAATAGAGTTCATATTTTTTTTTAGTTCATGATAAATAATTAATAATTAATAATTATATCAATTAAAATTAAATTAGTTTGAAGGTGGTTGGGTATTCAATCCCTTAGTTGTTTACTTGTTTTATATATCTTGCTAATCACATGTAATAATCAAGAGATTCTGTTGGTGTTTTATTGATTTAAATATGTTTAATAACAAATCCTGTGGCTCTCTCTATAAAATGGCTAATCAGATCAAAAGTATCAAATATTTGAATGTTAGATATTTTCTTTCTTTATAAGTGTGTGCACATATAAAATATACGTACACACATACATGTGTCGCACCAAAAGACGAGAGGAAGAATAAGTTACAACCTACTACTTGGTACACAACACAATATTATTATTTATAATTTATTTAAAATTTATATATAGGCGAATATATGCCATACCAACTTCTTGACGCTTTGTCTAAATAAGAATCTTCCAACATAGAGATTCTAAAATGCCAAACATTTCAACAACAATATGTTCAAAAAGATGGTACCACTTGTAATATATACTAGTATAACCTTGAACATTATTTTAGAATGAACTTTATACTTAGGAAAATGGTCAGGTCGCGTTTAGTTACAGAAAAGTTTCTACATTTTTCTTTTTCTATTTCTCTAGAGAATGAGAAGTGTTTTACTTCTCTAGAAAATCATGAAAAATCTAGAAAACGTGTTTAGTTGCAAGGGGTGGAGTTTTCCTTTTCCAATGAATAGTAGAGATGGAAAACTTAGAAAACTATCAAAAGTAGTTTTCAACTTTGTAGTTATAAAAAGGAAAACAAGGATTTTCATTTTATTAGAAAAGTTTTTTAGAAAACTCGAATTTGAACACGTTTTATAATTTTCTTGTTTTCTTAGAGAATTTTCTAGAAAAGTTGAGAGTTTTCTATAACTAAACGTACCATCAACTTTTGATTCTTGAGTTTGTTAGGGTTGAAAGTTGAAACTGTCCATTTGGGTTCGGAAGCAGGCGAAAAGGGTTGAATGCCTGTAGCATAAGTGTTTGTTCAAGTCTTGTATTCCTTTTAGACACACAAATAGAGTGGTGGCGACTTTTGTACATCATGCGACGAAAATACATACTAATAAGAAACACAACTCTTCCTGGAAAAACTTACTGTATTAAAAATAACACTTGCACATAGTATTTTATTTATGGCATCAATTCAAAAATAAATACCCTTTATGGTCTATATGTGTAATACACCTTCTACATTCACAATACTCTCTTGAAAAAGTCTAGTACTCCCTCACCCTCCTAAACATTACAATTGTCACTTTTTGGCATGTAATTTTAGGAGCAAATTTAAGCTGATTTTAATTTTTTCTTTAATATATTCTACAACAAAACAAATCAGAATTTTTTGGATATAAATGGAAAAAAAATAGCTCCTAAAAAGACACGGCAAATAGTAAACATTGTAATTTTTATACCAAGCACCTAATCATTTCCTCACAAACTATAAATTGTAGTTCACAAGAAGCTGCAAAACTATCAAACGCTGGCTGCTCTATTTACCCATATGTAACATACATCATCTACAACCTTCCTCGTCTTGAAAAGGCCACTGCATGCCCTATTATGTGCAGTTTTCTGCAAAGGCAGATCACTTCTGGTAATTTCTGTTATCAGGATGGGAATTCAGAGCGCAACAGATTGCATTCACACATAAAAATGAATGGGGATAATATCTTCAAGATTCTTTGTAGGTTTGAATGTGATCCTGTCAGCCGACATGAACAGACAACTTGGGGGGATTGGGACTGATTAAATTTCCCCACAAATTTGCAAGTGCAACAAGGTATTTATCTCCATTCCACATCACCATTTTCATTTCTGCGTACAACAGGAAAAACAAATAGTAAGAGATTAAAGAGATTATGCAAAAATGTTCACACACGAAGAAACTCATGCTACTTTATTATTCACTTTATAGTCAGTGATTCCATTTATATTAAGTATACGTTAACAAACCTGGCACCACTCCTGGGGATAAAAGTGATAACTGGCATTGAGATTCCTTATGAGAAATAACTTCATTTGCGATTGCAAGTTCGTCTAGGTTTCTTATATGACTGATCGACTCCAATAAAGACTCAGCGGGGATAGCCTCCTCAAGTCCTGAAGCTGACCAGAGGAAGTGGCATTCTTTTAGAAGGGAATATATCTCCTCTAAATCTCCACCACTTATCAGTATCCAAGGCTTGTAAAATTTCACTGCAGCTCCCAAAATCACAACAGATCTATAAATCTCTCCGAGGGCGATAATGAACTGTTTACCTGAAGGAAAAAATGAAAGGTTACATTCGGTAACAAGTAAACAGAAAACTCACATGTCACAACCATGATCCGAGTGTTTTAAGGAAAAAGGCAGGTTTGCACCATTTCATGAAATCAATCTATACTCTTTAACAACTTGTATAAACAGGAATTTTATCATGAGTGCTACAAATAGAAACACATTTCAGCTCATTATTGTTGAGTTAACGGGACCTCGAAAATATAGCTTATTATTACAAACAGCATAATAAGTATAGCACAGTACCTTGCGCTTCAGAGAGTATTTCATTATGAACATTCTTTTCTACTGACTGCTTCCAAATCCAGGTGCCATGTTTCAGTTCTTGAGAGCATACTGAAATCACCTTAAACCATATGGAGACATAATCAGCTGGTTCACCCTTTGGAGCCAGTGTTAGAGCCATTAGCACTGCTGAAAAGTGGTTGATGAGGTCAATGGCTGTTCGCAAATCTGATTCTGCCTAAACACGAGATTTAAGTTATATTGTATGGTAATCTCTTCATCCAATTAATATAAGCTCCGTAATTCTTGAAGAAACGGAATTTTGATAATCAAATCTATTTTCATGACATGTACGGGAAATCGTTGGTTTTTCATTTGTAGCATATGCCATTTCCAAACATAATTTATAAACTAATAAGTTATAAAACCAGGCATGAATCTACTAAACCATTGAGAAAAAGACATACTAATGACAATCTTCTTGAGATGTGATATTCTGACTCGAGTACTTGAAAATCTGGCTCATGGAGAGTTTCAATGTATTGGTTAAGAGAAGTAACTCGTTCTGAATAATCATCTACATCAATTTCTGTGGCAATGATATCATTTTGACGAAGCTCCTTCAAGGCTTCCTACAGTAGGCAAAATAAAATCTTGCCAAATCAACAAGTTTACACATATAAAATCCAAAAGTATAGAAAAGAACAATCAGGAGGAAATGCAAACCTGAAATTCTTTATTGGGGCCCGCCATTTCCATCTCTTCACCAACAAGAGTAGTGTCACTTTGAGCTTTCTGGACAGAAATGCAGATACCACCAAGTTTAAAAAGCCATATCTATACTCACAGAGTTACAGTTCTTTAAAATGATAAAACCTAAGGT
Organism: Helichrysum umbraculigerum; assembly: GCA_949592205.1. Lineage (NCBI taxonomy): Eukaryota > Viridiplantae > Streptophyta > Magnoliopsida > Asterales > Asteraceae > Helichrysum > Helichrysum umbraculigerum. The sequence continues at coordinate 123,450,891 of CATIUR010000001.1, read as the reverse complement.
TAAAAATATTGAAGTACCAACCTTTAGACCATGAAGATGGTGCCTTGCAACAACACATAAGTCATCTTTCAATTTAGAATAGTAATCCTTACAATTTATCAGTTTCTTTTCAAAAGACAGCTTCTGATTTTCGACTTTTGATTGAGCGGATGCATCTTTAAATTCCCAAGAACCGTCATTGAAATCATCATCATCATCATCTACATGAGAACTATATTCATTGCCAGTAGAATGCCGTAGATCTACATTTCCATCTGGATGATCCTCATTATTAACAGAGCTGATTGACTCCGCTTGACCGTACAAATCTGATAGAATGTCATTTATTGATAAATTTGAACTCTGGTTCCGTGTATGATTCCCAAGGGTTGATGATTTAAACAATTCAAGCTGAAGATTTGAGGAACTATCAGCCTCGGGCTCCTCTTCAATGCCAAAAATGGAAAGTGGCACAGCCTCCTTGTAGTTCTTTGAACTGGCCTCAGCTCCCTGGAAGAATAAAAAAAATGATAGAATAACATCAATAAGAATGAATCAAATTGAAAGCATAAGATATATGATGGCAGGAAACAAAGGGAGGCCTTGATCTACCTCGGGCTTTGATCCTCCAGCTTCTGGAAATGTCGTCTCAAATTTCCCAATCTTTTCATCAACACCAGCACCAGGAGATTGTAAATCTGAGTCATGTTTAGTTTCCTTCCACTCAGTTTGAGAAAATGGATCTGAGGCAACATAAGATAAATGACTGGAGTCAAATCCATTGTTCACCATGTGACATTCACCAGGAACTCTGCTTGAGAATGCAAATAGATCAACAGGTCTATGGGGCACATGATGTGAACCTAATGGGTCGAAACTTTCCTTGGATGATTCCTGCATGTTTAAGTCAACCTCAATTTAGAATTTGGTCAAACTTATATCAAGTATATAATTAGTAGTCTCAATTCTGCTACAACCTGGTGTCTATGTTTCCAGCTATTTATAACTTCATACAAATAATAAGTAGGTAAGACTGAACAGTATGCATCTAAGCAACAGTTTGCAAAACTTCATCCCAATAAATTAAATTATGACCATCTTTAGATTGCCTAATGTATTTGTTTCACATTATTTTTTTCTTGATTAGTTTAGAGCTAGCCATCTTTGAGCCCAAGTTCCCTAAATCCCCACTAAACACTAGCAATAGAGATTTCCCTTCAGCTGTACATTTACTTGCCAGCTACATAAAACATCAAAGCATTAATTCACTGGCAATGCTAATACTTCTATAGCTGATGTGATGACTCCTTTTATTTATATTTTCTTCTAGTGAAATGGCCGGCAAACTAGGACACTAATGTCTAGAAAGAAATGAAATCCCAATGACCCAACCTATAGTTTGTTGAAGTCCATGGATACCATTAGGGAAAGACCTTAATTGAAGTAAAAACTTTATGCCAATGTTTTTTTCTACTAAACAAAAAAGATGAGTTAACTAGTTTTGATAACTTGAATCTTGTATTAACAGATAGCATATTAGCATCTGAAAGATCCCAAGAATTTAGCACCAATGCACTTTCTTATTAGATGTACTTTATTTTATACTATAAAATTTGAAGGTATCCAACACCTCACAGATACAACTTGAATGTCATATAGATACAGACACACACTAAACTAAAGCCTACCTTCCTATTCTCCTGGTTTTTGCATAACACATGACTTTTGTTTATTAATTTATAAACAAGTAGATGTAATGACATGTGAGATAATTTTAAAAACTTTCTGCAACTTAGTTATTTTCTTTATAACAAGAAAATGGTTGCGTTTGCTTATTTCGGCCTTAAAATATAGCATTGTGCCGTCCATTTGCACAGATAAAAAAGGAGTCTGTGACAGTATGTTAAATAATAGGCACATTTACCACCTTATCCGTTGATGGCTGATCCGTAAATGAAGTCTCAAACTCCCCAAATGTATCATCAAAATCATCACTCTCACCAAGTGGACTTGAACTTAACTCATTTGCGGTACCTTTAGATTGAGCCAGTACATCCGTAGTAAAGCCATTTTGAAAGTTTGTGAATGGCTTGGAGTCGAACCCACTGTCCTTCACATGAGATTCAACAAAAACTCTGTTGTTTGTTAATGCAAACAGATCGATAGGCCCAAGTGAAGCATCTTGTAGACCTAGTGAAGACACGGTCTTCTCAGAAGGTTCCTATAACAGAAAGGAATATCAAGTAAGCTAAATAAAACCGAAAAACTGGATAAGACGGCTTATTTTTAAAAGATAAGCCACCAGCTCACCTAAACTGTTCATTGTTTGAAAGTAAACCAGGTATCCAATTAAACTCAATCAAAAATTCCAAATGAACTTATCAAATTGCGCATTAGTTATAATAATAAAATATTTCTCCTAATCCGCATTCATACAAGTTCTCAACTAAAAGATCTAACCTAACAAAAGTACTAATACTAATATAATCTTTTCAAACAGTATAAATAGTTATCCATAATATTCATCCATATCAAATTTCTTATATGTATCCCAGGTCTAACATCGTCCCCGTGATCTCTTGTTAAAAGCAGTCTTCAATTAGCCTAATGTTTTTACTTCATATTTAGTTCCTTACCAAATATGTAGCCAACCATCTTTGAGCCAAACTCCTTAAAATGTGTGGTAAACAATAAATTGGAGAGATCGCACTCTGCTATTATATTCAATTGCCAGCCACCTAGAATGGCAACAACCAACATACTTCTTCAGTGGTAATCCTAACCTCTCTACACTAGTACACTTATTGTACTGACTCTTTTTCTCTTTACCTTTTTGGAAATGGCCAACAAAGCCAGTAAGCTGACATCTTCCAAAAGACTTGAATCCACAACCTAAGGGTTGTAAAAATCCTTTGATGCCATTGAGCCTAATACCACTTGGTTTCAATTATAACTTCTTGCATTCATTTTTCATTCTACAAGTAAAACCTTCAATTAACTAGTTTTCTTCGATTAAATCTTACAATTACAGGTAGCATCTCAAGCCAACACAAATGCAATTTCATATTAGACATGTCTATTATACAATTGGTAGGTTTTATGATTCAGAATCCAGAAGAAACTAAGGCTACTTGTCAACAATTCACTTTCTTGTGGTTGTTTCATAAACAAGTTACAAAATTTTGGTATAAATCATTCATGAACTAACATATGTCATGACATGTGGTACATTGCCGTTCCTTCGCGAGTCCGGTCCGAAGTTTATCATCTAAATTACATATTTTAAAAAAATTACAGAACTCGGTAACAATAAAGGAAAACCACGTTTACCTTCTTCGTTGATGATCGTTCCGTAAACGCAGTCTCAAACTCCCCAAATGTATCATCAAAATCATCACTCTCACCAACTGGATCCGAACTCAACTCATTTCCATTAGATTCAAAGTAAAACCCATTGCTGGCTCCAGCAAACAGATCAGCAGCCGGTGCAGACACCGTCTTCTCTAATCGTTCCTATAACAATAAGCCAATTCGAGTTAGCTCGTAAAACCATAACCAAAACCCCACAAATTCTAACCTACAATTCAACTGTCACAGTGTCGCTACATTGAAAAAAAATAGGTTAACAACAATCATTACCTTCTTATTAAAATTAATTTCATTATTCCGTACTTTTGAGTCCGAAAACGCATCTATGAATTCCCAACCGCCTTCATCATCAGATCCATGATTTCTAGCAGCAGCTGTATTTGAACTAACAGAACTCAAAGGATCCGAATTTGAAAACGGATCCTTATTGTTCTGCTGCTGCTGTTGTTTCGGACCGTACAGATTCGCAATCAAGTCATTAATCCCCAATTTCGCATTATCATTTAAATTACTATGATTTCTATTATTAGAAACAAAACCGGAAGTACCGGAAAATGACGATTGTTTAAGATCATTCTCTTCTTCTTCTTCTTCGTTATCATCTCCGCCAAATAGAGATAACGGCAAAGCTCCTCCGTTTATCTTATTCCATTTTGTTTGTGGTTGTGCTTGTGGAGATTTAGGGTTGTGATCTGATGTGAAAAAATTGAGATGGTTGTTGTTGGTGGTGGTGGTGGTGGTGGATGGAATCTGAGATGAGGAGGTTTGGTGGTTAGATGCGAATGTGAATTCACCGAAAGAATCGTCGTCATCGTCCGCCATTATTGCGGTCGGGTTGCTTTTGATCGCCGGCGTAAAATTATTATCTGATGGCGATGTTTTTGTTTGTAAATTGTGGGGGTTTCAAGCTCTGGCTGCCAGCCATGTGTGTTTGGGTTTACGTCAAATAAATTAGTTTTAGCTTACTTTGTATTACACCATCAATCAGTAGATCAGCAGTAACAAAATTAGCATTTTCTTACAAATAATTAGCTACAAATCTACAATGGTTAAGATTATTATAATTATTTAGTCGTTCAAGAAATTCAAACTTTTCACTTGCGGAATTCAATGATCACACGCAAAAAGTCAGGTTTTTACGTGCATTTTATCCACCTTTTTAGCCCAATTTATGATGAAAACATCCGAAATAAACGATTTATTACTAAAATTTATCACGTGAGCTAAAATATAGATAACGTTTCAAAAATCAACTAAAACTATCGAAAAACACGATAAATACAACGAAAGCTATCATAAGCATTCTCGTTCAGCCTTTTAAATGACCTATGAGCTATACTCCGAGTTATGACCTCTAATTAGTGTCATTTTCTTCGTAAGGACAATTCAAAATCGTGGACGCTAGAATCGCTCAAAACGGATAAACGGTGAAGAAGTTATGCTAAAACGAATAATCGAAGAGCCGAAATACGGTTGAGCTAGACCGTATACGGCCTACACCAAACCGTATACGGCACAGTGCCAGTCGTATACGGCCTTGCTTAACCGTATACGGTTGGTGCTCACCCGTATTCGTTCAATCTCACGTGAAATATGGTTTGCTCGCTCATATTCTTGACCTAGGGCGTACAAAATCAGATTTTTATTCACATGTGGTTTTAGTAATTAAGTTATACAATTAATATGTATAGTTGTTTTTGAGTCAACATATAATATTTGTTTAGAATTGATTTATGTTGCGATTTGAAATTGAAGTGCTTAGCCTTGATAGTTATTTCTTATTTAGGAAATTATATTACTTTTTAAAAATAGTAAGTCTTGATTTACAACTATTTGATATTATTTTAAATTAATTTGATGCAGTTTAATAATTAGACTAATTTATATAATTAGTTGACTTCTATTATTACCATTAATAGTTTTCAATTTTATAATGTTAACATTGAACCAAATTTTAATGAATGAAAGGGGTAGATTAGTCAATTCCGATATACCAAATGCAAGTTATTAAGGAAGAAATGTAAGTGCTTTATAGGGTTTATGGATTATGGATAGATTCATTTTCATATAAAAATGTTTTAAATAGAAATTTCAGAACATTTATGACTTAACTATTTATCTAGATACTCTGGATAAAATAAATTAATCTCTGTTATGTTGCTCCACTACATGTTCTTGTTTGACTGTTGCTTTAGGATTTGCATGCTATTATCATTTTGTCTGAATGATGTTGTTGGATATGTGATTAGGTTTTCGAAGATAGATTAATTTCATACACCAGTTTAACATTCTATAATAGTTACGATGATTTATATGAAATAATGATGAACAATTTAATTAATCGTTAGACAATACCATCCCAACTTATTCCGCGGGGTAGTTCATGTTTTTGTTTATTCAACAATTCATACTATGATACGGATACCTCAAATATCCGAAATTGGGGACTAAGATTTGAGAATGGTTGTCGGTTAAATTGGTTACTACATTTGAGACAACTTCCAGTGTAACTTGCATTCCATAGCTGTTATCCATGTGACATGTTATTTATCTGATTGCGGACAACTCTACGTTAGATAGATAATAGGCTAGGAGCTGTGGCTCATTATGAAACATATAAACCTAGTTCAGATAGACAACGAGGAATCTTTAACGTAACAACGAAAATACCGTAAAGCAACTGAGTCCCTAGTATAACACTGGAATCACCACCGGTGTAGTACAGCGTGAAAGCCAAGAAAAAGTTGTATGTATAGTACTTTGTGAAGTGTTGAATGTTCTAAGTTCGTATATTACTTACGTGAAAACTGATACATGAGAGTATGTGCAAAAAGTAATGATAATAGTGTCATATTCACCAGCAGACAATGTAATTTCTTATACTCCGTAAAACTAAAACATGACACTTATTTCAGGACGGAGGGACCTATAGCCTAGCGGTATGTGAGGAACCTTTCAACCTAATGGTTGTGGGTTCAAGCCTCGTGGGAGACAATTTGTAAATATTCGTAGTTGTATATAATAATAATGGGTAGATAGTGAGATTTGTCTTTCTAAAAAAATTATCAAAAAGAAAAAGGCAAAACATAAATCTAAACAATTAATTGAACTGATAGAAAATCAAAAAAAAAAAAAAAAAAAACTACAAAAGCTGACATAAATATTTTTTTTTGTGCTTATACATTACTCGATACAAATATATTATTGAAAAACGTTTTATCCTTCTATTTCTTTTTTCCTTTTTCTTGAACCCATATCTCCAACTTCTTCTCTAATAACAATGGTTTATGGTTTATTTATTAACCCATCTTCCTCTCTCATTTTCTTTAATTTCAATGGCTTATTCAACTCATCTCTATTTGTCTAATATCACAATGGCTTATTCTTTAAGTATTTAAGCCGTTCACTCCAAATTCCCTTATATACCGTTACAGTTGATAAATTATAAAATAGTGCACAAAGAACTGACAAATAACAAATGAGATTAATTATATATACTATATTATTAAGGGTTCACACTCTTTTTCTTAAACCCTTAAATTATTCATATAGAAAGATAATTAATGCCCTCTTCTTTAGTCCTTAATTTTCTTTATAATTGATTTCTTACAAATATCAAAAATATTTTGACTTACTAAATATTGTAACCTTCTGGACATCTGAATTTGTTGTTTAAGGAATAGTTATTATTATTATTATTATTATTATAAACATCATTGAAATTGGAATAAACGCTTTGAAAGGTTGTTAATGTTTTACTTTGCAAAAGAATTATAAAAAATTAGATACAAAATGATGTGGACCCATTGAGATGAAGAGAGAGAAAGAAGAAAGAGAAAATGTGAACTAATGTGATGATGACAAATCATTTTGTAAACATTTTTACTATGCATTTATTTGTAAGCACAACATTGCTCTATTTTCTACTATAGCTAAGTAGAGTTTACTTAGTTCAGTTGGTATATGTTATTGAGACTCTATTCTTACATTTCCATGTTAAAATTTTCTCAAAATTTACGTGATTATTACATCTTGATTATAGAATTCAAACTTTAAACTGAAATTTAAAATAAGTATTTTCAATGCTAGAAAGATAAGTGCGTGTTGTATTTGATTTATGTATTTACAAAGTGTACAAAGACACTGCAAATCATTGTTACTAAATATGAATTCGGAGTTCTTTAGCTTTAAATAGAATATAAAGATTATGGCAATTTGTAAGTTTTCTAACACAGTTTAAATTCTCAAATATTATATAAGAAAAATGATACTTATTCCTAAAATCAACATGAGAAACAATGTCCGGATGTTTTGCTGTTAAACTGTAACACCCTGAAGTGGGCCCAGTAGAATCAGGTATTTATTTAAATTTAAATACGAACATTTAATTGTTTGAATATGTTTGATTTTGAAATTTATAGGTAAATAAGCCTCAGGAGATATTATGACTAGTAAAATATTATTTGTTTTAAATAATCTTAGACGACGGTAAAATAAAATAATTTTCTCGCAATTGGTATTCAGGTTCCAGACAATAGATCAAAAGGTGGTATAATAGTGTACTGTAAATTAAATGGGACGGTTTAAATAAAAGAGGGGACCGATCCATTTTTCCCCAATTCTCATTCTTTATCAAACTTTTAACCTAAAGAAAACCTAGCTAAAACAATTACCAAATCAAAAGCTTAAATCGAAACGATTGAAGAATGGAAGCTTAAATCCTTGTTGTGATTATCATCCTCATCATCTTATTCTTGATTTCCTCTATCTTGTAAGTTATATTTATATATATATATAATGAGTTTTAGGTAAATTATTGATTGTTATGATTTGAAGTTTGATGAGTTAAATAGATGGTTGCATATCGATTAGATGATGATGATTGAACTTCTTGCACTTGATTTCATGATAAACCATGATAGATTTAGTGAGTTTTAGTTTAAATGGAAATAGTTAGGTTATAAGTGATTTTGATGAATTGTGATGAATTGTTGTTAGAATTATGTTTGTATGATGTTATTAGGTGTTATTGTTCGTTAAAAACGATAGAAATCTGAGTTACAAGTTGAGTTTTAGTCGATTTTGGGTTTTGGTTCGTGCTGAGTAATTACAGGTTGAACCTCTGCTGAAAAACTGAGGAACGCGATCCTGCATCCTTGACCGGATCGCGTTGCCATGTGTTAATTGGTTACCGCGTATTTTGTTCTTATAAACGCGATCCTGAAGCCCCTTACCGGATCGCGTTGATCAGTAGAATATTGTGTTCGTTTGGATTTGTTCTTGTGAACGCGATCCAAGCCTTTTTTCCGGATCGCGTTCCACAGTGTATTTTGGTGACAGAATATTTTCCTTAAGAGGAACGCGATCCCACCCCAATAGTCTGGATCGCGTTTGCCTTTATAATTTTGAAGATTTTGATAGTTTGTGAACTTATATGAATCTACCATCTACATTATTTAATTATCGATATTTCTTGATTATTAATGTATGTAATTGAGTATAGTCATAATTAGTTATGAGACGAGTTATTAACTTGTGTTTTAATTGTGTGTACAGAGACACCGAAGACTCAATAAAATAAGACTTTTGAGTTTGGAGAAGGAGACTAACAGGTGAGTGGACTTTGATCTCTCGCTATGTTTGGTGATCACTTATGTGGTTACTTCAAGTGTTATTTATGCATTCTTGTGTTACGACATTTTGTGAACTAGAAGCATGTGTTAAGAAACCTATTGGTGATTGTGTTAAAGAGGTCAATCTTGTTGGACGTTTTGCTACAGGTTAGTCAACACGAGAGTTGTGAACATGTGTTGTGAATGGAGCTTGTGTTGACTAAAGGTAGCAAACCGTTATCGGTTAACCACTGTATTGGCCTGCAGTTGGTGTAAGAGTCGCTTGGTGGGCCACCGCGGCTGAGGGTGCCACAAGGGCCACCGATCCTCTAGTGATGTTGAGTCAATGTGTTTAATTGTTGTAGACTCATGGTGTTAAACTAAGTGTAGTGTTAGTGATAAGTTAACTCGCTTAGCTTCGTGCTAATCCCTCGTTGTTTACTCCTTGCAGGTTAATATATTTTGTTAAGGGCGGGTCTCGGAGTAAATTGAAGTAATGTTCGACAATGATGAAACTCTGATGACTTTTATATTAATTCAAATGTTTTGATCAAAGTAACGCCCATCTAGTTGTGTAGTTGTATTATGAAATACTTATGTAAATGATTATGTATATTTTGGTTAATCCAAGGTTGTATATATATATATGGGATATTGCTTCCGCGATGTTTTAAAAAAAAAAAAAAAAAAAAAATGTTCTAAATTAGGGGCGTTATAAGTTGGTATCAGAGCGTGGTTTGGGCGAATTGAACAACTTAGGGTGTTCAATCCCAAATCTCGTGTTGAGTTGTCAAACATTCCGGGTTGTGGGATTAGCTATAGTGTGAAATGTGTTAGTGTGTTAGTATGTTAGTACTAACAATTAACAAGTGTTGAGATGTGTTTTGATGACAGATGGCAGAAAATGAGCAACCACCCCGTACTCTCTATAATGTCTCGACTGTTCACTCAGCTCCAGAAGATGTGGATCATAATGGTACTTCGAATCCGGTAAATACAGAAGTTGAAACTAGTCAAGATTATATATTGAGGTTAGAGAACAGGGTAGTTGAACTTGAGAGAGAACGTGCAGGGTCATCTCACAGGTCCATTCCGACTTATTCTCATGTTGCTACTACTACTCCTCCTATTACTGCTTCTACTCGGATTCCTGTTACTTTTCCTCATATTTCACAACAACAGCAACAGGGTTATGATTTTCAGACATCATTTCCGTTTCCTTCTTTTGGATCGATTGGTTATCAAGCACCATTGTTCCCACCCTTTCAGTTGCCTAAGAAGGGATGTTCTCTCAAAACCTTTATGTCTAGTAAACCATCCTCTTACTCTGGAAGTCCTGATCCTACGATTACCTTAGATTGGTTGCGTGACGTGGAAAGAAAGTTAGAGGTTTGTCATTGTGATGAGGAGGACAAGGTTCCTTATACTGTCCAGTTGTTGAAAGGTGAAGCCATGTCTTGGTGGGATTCGATAACTGCTCATTTTACTTCACAACAAAGGAATTCTATTAAGTGGAGGGAATTTCATGCCGAGGTATGCAAACAGTTCTGTTCAGAATATAATCTTGATCAGGTTAGACAGGAGTTTATGGATTTACGGAAAACTGATGAGATGACAATTGATGAGCTTATCCGGCAATTCTCTGAGAAGTTAAGATTCGTGCAACAGTGGGTCCCAACTGAAAGAAATAAGATTAGTCATTTTGTGAAAACCTTACCTCCAGATTATCGTACCACAGTGCGAATGGCTAGTAGTATTTCTCAGGCTTTTGAGTGGGCACGATCCGTGGATAGTGATGTTGTTGCTCGGAGGTTGCAAAATAAAGAAAGGTATGCACTGAAACCAAAGAGTGATTCTTCCGGTAAAGGAAAACAAAGATGGCAACCTTCTCAGCAGAACAAGAAAACTAGTTATGGTGGTGTTCCGATGGATAATTCTTATTGTGCAAGATGTCGATCAAAGCATACCGGGCCTTGTTCTATTCGGACGTCAAGGTGTATGAAATGTGGAGTGTTGGGTCATAATGCGAGTGATTGTACTTATCCTAATAATGTGTGTTGGACGTGTCACAAAGAGGGACATCGAGCGGGTGATTGTCCTGATGCGAGGAAGCAGGGTACGGGTACGGCTAGAGGTTCCTCATCTTCTGGCCAGAAAAGGAAGATTCCACCAGCTGCTACGGGTCGAGCTTTTCAAATGACCGTGGATGATGCTGTGCTTATTGATGACGTGATTACTGGTACTTTCCTTGTTAACTCTGTACCAGCTCGTGTATTATTTGATTCTGGAGCAAATTGCTCGTTTATATCTGTGCAATTTTGTGATAAACTGAAATTGATGCCCTCTGTGATTTCTAATCCTTTAGAAGTTGAGGTAGCTGATGGTAAGACAGTTCCTGTTACCACATCGGTAGCCGGAGCTAGTATATTAATAGAGGATCATGAATTTCCAGTTTCTTTCCTATTGATGCAAATTTCTAGTTTTGATGTGGTTCTTGGTATGGACTGGCTGAGTCAAAACAAAGCCGACATCTCTTGTCATAAAAAGTTGATAAAAATCCCAGTTTCCAATCTATCTTATGTTGTGGCACGTGGGGAACGTTCAAAGGGTAGTATTCCAGTAATATCCATGATAAAGGCTAGGAAGTCTTTAGTTAAGGGTTGTGAATCCTTTGTGGCCTATGTTGTAGATGTCAAAGTAGAAAGGAAATTCATCTCCGATATTCGGGTGGTTTCTGAATATTCAGACGTGTTTCCGGATGAATTACCTGGTCTTCCCCCTGTAAGAGATGTAGAATACCAAATTGACTTAATTCCTGGTTCGTCTCCTGTAGCAAGGGCTCCTTATAGATTAGCTCCTTCCGAAATCCGTGAAATGATGGGGCAAATTCAGGAATTGTTAGATAAGGGATTTATTAGGCCGAGTTCATCGCCGTGGGGTGCTCCCGTATTGTTTGTGAAGAAGAAAGATGGTACTCTTCGTATGTGCATCGATTATAGGGAATTAAATAAGAGAACAGTGAAGAACAAATACCCGTTGCCCAGAATTGATGAATTGTTTGATCAATTACAAGGATCCTCATATTTTTCGAAAATTGATTTGAGGTCGGGATATCATCAAGTCCGAGTTCGTGAGGAAGATATTCCTAAAACCGCTTTTCGCACGAGGTATGGACACTATGAGTTTTTGGTTATGCCGTTCGGGTTAACGAATGCTCCTGCAATCTTTATGGATTTAATGAATCGTGTATGTCGTCCCTATCTTGATCAGTTTGTGATTGTGTTTATCGACGATATTTTGATTTATTCCAAGTCTGAAGCGGATCATGAAATGCATCTAAGAATGATACTTGAGACTTTGAAAAGAGAGCAGCTTTATGCAAAGTTTTCGAAATGTGAGTTTTGGTTACGTGAGGTGCAGTTTTTGGGGCATATCATTTGCAAAGATGGGGTGAGGGTGGATCAGTCTAAAGTGAAAGCTGTTATGAATTGGAATGCACCTAAATCTCCTTCAGAAATTAAGAGTTTTCTTGGATTAGCAGGATACTATAGAAAGTTTATCAAGGATTTTTCCAAAATTGCGAGTTCATTGACTAAGTTAACTCGGAAGGATGTGAAATTTCAGTGGACCGAACAACAAGAGGCAGCTTTTCAGACATTAAAGCAATTATTGTGTCAAGCCCCAGTGTTGGCGTTACCTGATGGGTCGGATGACTTCATTGTTTATTGTGATGCATCGCATACCGGATTAGGTGGTGTTTTAATGCAAAAGGATCGTGTAATTGCGTATGCTTCTAGACAGCTTAAACCACATGAAAAGAATTACCCAACACATGATTTGGAACTTGCGGCTGTGATTTTTGCCTTGAAGATTTGGAGACATTATTTGTATGGTACAAAATGTGTAATTTGCACGGATCATAAAAGCCTTCAGTACATGTTTTCGCAAAAAGAATTAAATATGCGTCAGAGGCGATGGTTAGAATTGATTAAAGATTATGATTGCGAGATCCGTTATCACCCGGGTAAAGCTAACGTGGTTGCGGATGCATTGAGTCGAAATATATCTAGTGACAAGATTTGTTTTATGCGATTAGAGGTGTCCTCTGATTTGATTTCTCAGCTTAGAGTCGCACAGATTGAAGCCTTATTGGATATTAATTTGAAATCCGAAATCATGTTGAAACGAAAGGAATTGTTAGTTGATGATTCACGTGGGTTGAAAACTTTTCAGTCTCGGGTTTGGGTTCCGTTAATTGGTGGACTTCGTGAGTTGATTTTGACGGAGGTTCATAAATCGAGATTATCTATTCATCCCGGTAGTACGAAAATGTATAACGATTTGAAACCTCTTTATTGGTGGCCAACCATGAAAACGGATGTAGCAAGATTTGTGGAATCATGTCATATTTGTTCCCAAGTAAAAGCCGAGCATCAAAAGCCTTATGGTTCGTTGAAACAATTGGAGATACCCGAGTGGAAATGGGAACACATCACTATGGATTTTGTCACCAAGTTACCACGTATGCAGAAAGGCAACGATATGATTTGGGTTGTTGTTGATCGTTTAACTAAAAGCGCCCATTTTCTTGCGACCAGTGAAACCGCTTCTTTGACTCGTTTGGCTCAATTGTATATAAATGAGATTGTATCGAGGCACGGAATTCCATTATCTATTGTGTCAGATCGAGATTCCAGGTTTGTGTCAGGCTTTTGGCAAAATCTTCAGAAAGAGTTAGGTACTCGAGTTAATCTTAGTACTGCATATCATCCTCAAACAGATGGACAGTCGGAGAGAACCATTCAGACACTTGAGGATATGTTACGGGCGTGTATTTTGGAGTATGGAGGTTTGTGGGATTCTCACCTACCGTTAGTAGAATTTGCTTATAATAATTCGTATCATTCGAGTATTGGTATGCCGCCATACGAAATGCTTTACGGACGTCGTTGTCGAACGCCGACTTGTTGGTTAGAGGCGGGAGAAAAATAGTTTGCGGGTCCCGATATTGTCCAGATTACGGCTGATAAAGTTGCTATAGCTCGTGAGAAATTGAAAGCCGCTAGAGATAGGCAGAAACAGTATGCTGATCCGCGTCGTCGACCAGTTAATTTTGTTGAAGGTGAGTTGGTTTATTTAAAAGTGTCACCTTGGAAGGGCGTGATTCGTTTTGGTAAGCGTGGGAAATTGGCTCCAAGGTTTATAGGTCCATTTAAAATCCGACAAGTAGTTAATGACCAAACAGTTGCCTTAGACCTTCCTTCTGAATTAAGTGGTATTCACGATACCTTTAATGTTTGTTATTTGCGGAGATGTAATGTGGAGGATCCAACTCAAATCCTTCCGTTACAAGATCTTAGAGTTGACCAAGGTCAGAAATTAGTAGAAGAGCCCATTGAGTTAATAGATAGAAAAGTGACTAAATTACGCAAGAAGGAGATACCTATGGTTCTAGTGAAATGGAAACATAGTTTGGGAGAAAATCTTACTTGGGAGACCGAGTCGAGTATGAGGGCACGTTACCCTAGTTTGTTCGAGTCTAGTTAGATTTCGGGGACGAAATCTTTCTAAGGAGGGAAGATTTGTAACACCCTGAAGTGGGCCCAGTAGAATCAGGTATTTATTTAAATTTAAATACGAACATTTAATTGTTTGAATATGTTTGATTTTGAAATTTATAGGTAAATAAGCCTCAGGAGATATTATGACTAGTAAAATATTATTTGTTTTAAATAATCTTAGACGACGGTAAAATAAAATAATTTTCTCGCAATTGGTATTCAGGTTCCAGACAATAGATCAAAAGGTGGTATAATAGTGTACTGTAAATTAAATGGGACGGTTTAAATAAAAGAGGGGACCGATCCATTTTTCCCCAATTCTCATTCTTTATCAAACTTTTAACCTAAAGAAAACCTAGCTAAAACAATTACCAAATCAAAAGCTTAAATCGAAACGATTGAAGAATGGAAGCTTAAATCCTTGTTGTGATTATCATCCTCATCATCTTATTCTTGATTTCCTCTATCTTGTAAGTTATATTTATATATATATATAATGAGTTTTAGGTAAATTATTGATTGTTATGATTTGAAGTTTGATGAGTTAAATAGATGGTTGCATATCGATTAGATGATGATGATTGAACTTCTTGCACTTGATTTCATGATAAACCATGATAGATTTAGTGAGTTTTAGTTTAAATGGAAATAGTTAGGTTATAAGTGATTTTGATGAATTGTGATGAATTGTTGTTAGAATTATGTTTGTATGATGTTATTAGGTGTTATTGTTCGTTAAAAACGATAGAAATCTGAGTTACAAGTTGAGTTTTAGTCGATTTTGGGTTTTGGTTCGTGCTGAGTAATTACAGGTTGAACCTCTGCTGAAAAACTGAGGAACGCGATCCTGCATCCTTGACCGGATCGCGTTGCCATGTGTTAATTGGTTACCGCGTATTTTGTTCTTATAAACGCGATCCTGAAGCCCCTTACCGGATCGCGTTGATCAGTAGAATATTGTGTTCGTTTGGATTTGTTCTTGTGAACGCGATCCAAGCCTTTTTTCCGGATCGCGTTCCACAGTGTATTTTGGTGACAGAATATTTTCCTTAAGAGGAACGCGATCCCACCCCAATAGTCTGGATCGCGTTTGCCTTTATAATTTTGAAGATTTTGATAGTTTGTGAACTTATATGAATCTACCATCTACATTATTTAATTATCGATATTTCTTGATTATTAATGTATGTAATTGAGTATAGTCATAATTAGTTATGAGACGAGTTATTAACTTGTGTTTTAATTGTGTGTACAGAGACACCGAAGACTCAATAAAATAAGACTTTTGAGTTTGGAGAAGGAGACTAACAGGTGAGTGGACTTTGATCTCTCGCTATGTTTGGTGATCACTTATGTGGTTACTTCAAGTGTTATTTATGCATTCTTGTGTTACGACATTTTGTGAACTAGAAGCATGTGTTAAGAAACCTATTGGTGATTGTGTTAAAGAGGTCAATCTTGTTGGACGTTTTGCTACAGGTTAGTCAACACGAGAGTTGTGAACATGTGTTGTGAATGGAGCTTGTGTTGACTAAAGGTAGCAAACCGTTATCGGTTAACCACTGTATTGGCCTGCAGTTGGTGTAAGAGTCGCTTGGTGGGCCACCGCGGCTGAGGGTGCCACAAGGGCCACCGATCCTCTAGTGATGTTGAGTCAATGTGTTTAATTGTTGTAGACTCATGGTGTTAAACTAAGTGTAGTGTTAGTGATAAGTTAACTCACTTAGCTTCGTGCTAATCCCTCGTTGTTTACTCCTTGCAGGTTAATATATTTTGTTAAGGGCGGGTCTCGGAGTAAATTGAAGTAATGTTCGACAATGATGAAACTCTGATGACTTTTATATTAATTCAAATGTTTTGATCAAAGTAACGCCCATCTAGTTGTGTAGTTGTATTATGAAATACTTATGTAAATGATTATGTATATTTTGGTTAATCCAAGGTTGTATATATATATATGGGATATTGCTTCCGCGATGTTTTAAAAAAAAAAAAAAAAATGTTCTAAATTAGGGGCGTTATATAAACTATTCGTATTGAGTTGCATCAAGTACATGGTCTTCCAAAAAACATGTGACGGACAATCATCATGTCTTTTATATATTTCTGCTACATAGCGTGGGTACCATAATAATTTGAGATCGTTTGTTTACGTTTGTTTAGTCTCTCTTTCATAAAGATTCAGTCATGTTATATATAGGGTATGTTTGGCATATGAGCTATTAAATCTTAAGCTTATTTTTTTTCATAAACTCAAACTTTTAGTTTTGTTTATTAGACAAAATTTGAGAAACTTATTAAAAAAATAAGATTTTCAAAAATAAACTACTTAAAATAGCTTATAAAAATAAGCTCGTAACTTATGAAATGAGAAATAACACAAATAACCATCATATCAGTATATATCCATACTTTTTGACTTTTTATTTCAATTTATATATTTAAATTCCAACTAATTTATCAAACAATTATAAAAAATAAGCTTAAGCTTCATGCTTAAAATATAAGCTACAATTAAACATGTTCAGCTATAAAATGTCTCTACGACTAACAATTTTTTTTTATACTACCAAGTTACTCCGTACTCCGTAACGTGCGTTTCTCCGTTTTTAGATAGCTGAGAATCTTCGCAAAACAAAACCTCGTTGCTTTCCTCTTTCTAAAACCCTCGCTCACACACCACCACCATGACTATGGACAGCAGTGGTACCGCCACCGATGTTGCCCGAGCTATCACCGCCGCCCTAGGCTGGCAATCTTCACCTGACGATCGCAAATCGGCGCTCTCTTACTTAGAATCTGTATGTATTTTACTTCACTTTAATTTAATCAATCAGTATCTATAATGTGTTCACTTTCAGCTGCGCTATTTGTGTTTGATTTGCAAAACATAAAGTATATAGAAAACCTAATTGCTATTTTGAAGAATTTGTTTGAGTTTGCTAAGTTATGTACGATAATGAGATGAATAGGTTATGTTATGTCATTGTAATTAGATTAGATATTAAGTAAGTTTATGAGTTTAGGTTTATTTGAAGCTTGTGATCTTATTTAAATTAGGTTTCTATATATAGTATGTGAGGTTTGAAAAATTTGTGAATTTTGATAAGAAGTTTTTGTTGAGTTTTTGGGAAACGTTATGCTTTATAAGACGACTGAATCGAAAAAATAATGAGAAACAAGAAAAAGACTGAATATGTTATAAAGAGGAATATATAGATCAATAAGAGAAGAGTGGAGAATTATACTTACGAATGTAAGCATAATGCCAAAAAGGTGTGGAGGATGTAAGCTTATAACTTACTGAGACTAGATACAAAGGAACTACATTTGAATCACATTTTCTAAAGAGCGTGTTTACAACCATCGAATCAGAGGGCATAAGACGTTTTAGGTTACTTTTTTTATTTGGCTGCATATTTCTTACAACTATGTGCATCACAATCTTAAAGCCTTGATATATTGTGTTGCTAGGAGCGCAGGCCACAATGATGTATTGAGATAGGCTGTATAAGTGTAGCTTGAATTTGTACTGGTGAAATAGTCCACCTCTATCGTTCTCTATAACTCTATAAGGACTAGTAGGGTACCCATGTAATACAACGATATCTTTATATGTATAAGTTAGTTGGAGCTTATCTAGTATAATGAGATCGAGATGCTAACTATAGACTAATCAATATTCTCGAACTTATCCGCTATCCCTCAATTGGAAGAATTTCCGAATCCATCATTGTACATAAGAGGCGGTTCTAATTTACGGTTATGAATAATAATAATAGCGACAATGAAACACAGGAAATGAGCGGTGATTGGGGTATGGATATCGTGACACCCTCTATGATATACTTAAATGGATTTGTCTAATATTTGCTCTAACCCTTATGGCACATATGTTAAGTTTCATTTAATACACTAAACTTTTCTATAAACATTCAATAATGCAACGTACTTATTACAAATCATGAAATCAAATTTTTAAACAATTTAAATTTCAAACTTAATGAACTTTAACAATTTCTTTTTTTGACTAAGTAACATAGTCTAATGATCCGTGAATTAGTTGTAATAATAAATAAATAATGTGAACTATGGTAAACCTTAAATGTTTGTGTACTTATAGTAGTACTTAATGCAACTTATCTTGTCATGTATATTTACCACATAAACATATTGAAGAAGAAGGGTAATATAGTAAAATCACATCTTCATCTAGTAAGGTATTAAGGTTGGAATGCGAATGCTTTATATGGGTTACAGATACAGTATAGATTATAGATATAGATATAGATATAGAAATAGATATAGATATAAATATAGATATAGATATAGAGACACAATATCTATAACTATGTTAGCTGAGGTTATGTCATGTTTACAGAATGAATAAAAACATAATCTTTCTCCAACAAATATTGGGGCACACTTCGGTTTCTGTTTATAACATCCTTTACAAATACAGTAAGTTTATTTTTAGAACCTGAAACTTATATAATAAAGGTAGAAGCAGATAATATTGAGTGTTAGTATGGAGAACTCTTTAGAAGAAAAGAAAAAGGTACTGAAATTGTTTTAACCTGTTTTCGGTTGTGCCATTGCAATTCTTTCATATTGTTATGCAATATGCAATGTTGATATCTTTAAATATACTTGATGTTGTACTGTGGGTATTCAGTGAATCAGTATTTATGAATGTATGCATTTTCCTTGATAGATTTAGCCTGTTCTTTTTTGTAGGTAAAAGCTGGGGATGTACGTGTTTTGGCAAGCACATCATTTCTATTAGTCAAGAAAAATTGGTCCTCTGAAGTTCGTTTGCATGCATTTAAATTGTTGCAGGTCTTTTCCTTTCTTTGCGGATTTTCTATTGCTGTTATGTTATTTGAAGTTCTAAAGCATAAGCCTTATCATTTGTCATAAAGATTGTTTTGCATTGACTGGTCTGTTGATTAATCTGTATTTCAAACATGTATGTGGAGAGTGACATGAATCAAATGCTGCAATCAGCTAATTCCTGATCCCTAGATTTAATTCTGGTTATGTTTAGTGGTTTTAGTAATTCTGGTTATGTTTAGTGGTTTTAGTAATATTTAAGTTAAAATCTAGATTATATATGTTGGTCACATGAAGGACATGGGATACTCCAACACTATTCCAAGCGTAAGCATCATGTGTCTTTCCTTGCAGCATCTCGTGAGGCTACGATGGGATGAACTGAGCCCTGAAGAAAGAAGAGATTTTGCAAAGGTTTCAATAGATTTAATGAATGAAATTGCAAACAATCATGAAGAGTGGGCTCTAAAAAGTCAAACAGCTGCTCTAATTGCTGAGGTCTACATCTGCTTTCATGTTGGTTTTTCACTAATCCCCGTGATCAAGTCTATGTACTTGGTTTATTTGTTGTGTTGTCATCTTGTTTTCATTTTGGTACAGATAGTGAGAAGAGAAGGCGTAAGTTTATGGCAAGAACTTCTACCATCTCTAGTATCTCTTTCTAGCTCTGGTCCTACACATGTAATGAAAATCCATCTCCCGTTTTGTTCTTTGCACTTTTAAATTCATTAAATACTTATCAAGGCATATCAAGCTGATTTGTGTTCTAGTTTTAGGCTGAGATGGTGTGTATGATGCTGAGGTGGCTTCCCGAAGATATCACTGTTCATAATGAAGACTTGGAAGGTGTGCTTCATTAATTCGATTGTCTGTCTAATTAGTATCAACTGAAATGATTTCAAAACCTCATAAAAATTCTTATCATTGCTTCTAAATGTTTATCGCTGCATATATCTTTTTGTCTATTCCTTAATTTAAATGAAACTACATTTGAACTAATGCCGTGCAAGTTTCCAAAATATAGCATCCAAAGTTTCGCTATCTTATAGGATTTTTTTACAAGTTACAAGTTACAACATAAATTGAAAACTAAATAACTTTTTTCAAAGTTCAAGTTCTAAATGCGTAAAGATTTTATTTTTATGTAGACATCTGTTTACTACACAGATCATAGCGTCTCAGCAACAAATGCAATTTTGTTGCACCAATCATGCAAGTAAACCATGGCATGTATGAATAGTAGACAATGTGGTTACAATTGGGTTAAGGTTCTACTTTTTTAGTGACTACATAGAAAATGGCATTTTTGTCTCTTTCTTTTACCAGTTCTTACCTTTTGAAATTCTTTGGATCTGATCCAAACAATTTTGATTGATCCAAGTATATGATCCAACTAACTTGGTATTATTATTATTATTATTATTTTAATAAGTGGATCATTTTTAATGTTTAGTTGTTTTTAAAATCTATGCAGGTGAACGCCGTAGACTGTTGTTAAGTGGGCTAACTGAATCTTTACCTGAAATTTTGCCATTGTTGTATACAGTAAGTATATCTTTTTTATGGCTATCTATATAATTTGCATACTTGTACTTATTTTGCTACCCTCATCAAACAGCTATTAGAGAAGCACTTTGGAGCTGCCATGACTGAAGCAGGTAGGCAACAACGTGACATCGCCAAGCAGCATGCAGCTACGGTGACAGCTACTCTTAATGCTATTAATGCATATGCTGAGTGGGCTCCTTTGCCATATCTCTTAAAATATGGCACGATTCATGGGTATGGCATTTTTGGTCCTTCCTATGCAGTGGAACATTGATTTAATTTTTTTTGGTTTTGTTTCTGAATGTGAGTTATTTGAAGCAGTTTGTGCTTACATACAAAGAAAATGTTTATTAGATTCTAACAAGAGCCTTAACTATTCTTTACCTGAACTAGTTGTGGCTTCTTACTCTCTTCTCCCGATTTCCGGCTTCATGCAAGTGAATTCTTTAAGCTCGTGTCTTCAAGGTAACCAAGTTTACGTACCTCTTCTTGTTACTCTCCGCATTCCAATCTAATGGCTTTTTCCATTCTCAATAGAATTTGAGAATGATTTATTTGGATCGTAGTTGAAATGTCATTTTGATAGATTGTAGTTAAAATGTCACTTTATAATTGCTTTTAATTTGAGTTGTGGTCTGCAGGAAGAGGCTCGCTGATGCGGATTCTGATTATGATTCTGCAATGAGCAGCATTCTTGTGATATTGATGAATGTGTCTACAGACTTTCTTAACATTTCAGAATCAGGGTCTGGCGTTATGAATGATAGTGACTTTGAGTTTGCAGAAGCGATCTGTGAAAGTTTGGTGTTTTTGGGTTCGACAAACTTCCAGTGCATCACTGTTGATAATGAAATACTATCTCGCTATTTACAAAAGGTAACGGATTCAACTAATGAACTTGGAGCCGCATCTTGATTTTCATCCTCATGTTTCATGGCCCAAAAGTAGCATAGAATGTAGTTGCATGACATAAATTTGTTATTTTGATTTCTTCAACTCACGAAACGTTCTAATTTTTCTTACATCTTTTTGCTTTTATTTATGTGAACTTCTGTGAGCTGTTTTTTTTTTTAACATTTTCCATATAAAATCTTAGTTATAATTAAAATTAAACGATTAATGTGTATGATCCTAACTTGAGTGTTTGTGCAGATGATGCAGTATTTCAGACATTATAAGCTTGAGCTTCACTATCAGTCTCTTATGTTTTGGCTGGTAAATATAAAGTTTGTGCAAATTGGTTCTGTTAAAGGTTACTATAGCAGTTCATACTCAACAGATCATCATGTTTGTTTACAATGTTAGGCATTAATAAGAGACTCACTCTCAAAGCCAAAGACTATAGTCGGAGACGGCTCAGTCGACAATCTGGCTTCTGGTTCAGGACAAGCTGATAATCAAAAGAGAAATATATTATCTTTAATGAACGATGAGATTTGTAGTGTCATGTTGGATACGTCTTTTCAAAGAATGATTAAGAAAGAAAAAGTCAATCCTGGATATGAACTTTCTGCTGGCACAGTGGAATTATGGAGTGATGATTTTGAGGGCAAGGGAGATTTTGGCCAATATCGTTCAAAGCTGGTATATATTTGTGTAAATACTTCAGTTTATTGTTTATTACCCATCAGTTAACTCATCTTATGTCTGTCAATTTTCTGAACATTATTGTTACATAATCGTTGGATTGTTCTTACACGTCTTGTTTCTTGTTTGTCATGCTGATGTTTAACTACTATATGCAGTTGGAACTGATCCGACTTATGGCTTCTTTCAAACCTGTTATAGCCGTTACCAAGGTTTCTGACCGAATTATCATGATCATTAAGAGCCTTTTGCTTGCTCCATTGCCTTCTCAGGTAGGAATGACAATCTGAATTAAGCCTAAGCTTTGTAGAGGTTGCAAAAATGCACGGGTTGGGCAAAGGGGCTATTCCTGTAATTTTATGTACGAGTCTACACAGTTCAGGTTGGATTGCGTTGACCCCAACACTTTCTGACCAATTAAAAAAAGAGTTCTGTGTTAATAATTATTGTGAAAATTTTTAATTACAGGAATAATATGTTTTCTATGAAATGAGTTAAGGACCAATCGATTTCTTTTTAAGCGTTTTTCTTATTTTCTATTATAAATTGTGGTTATGCGCGACTTGTCTGTGTTTCCTATGAGCTTATCATCTTTTATGTCATGAGTACCTATGCCGATTGAAATTTCAGAATTTGGGATTACTAGAAAGCATGCAACTTGCTGTGGAGAATGTTTTGGCAGCTGTTTTTGATAGTCCAAGTGATGATATTGGGAGTGCCTCTGATGTTCAACTTGCTTCTTGCAGAATACTAGAAGGTTTCCTTACCTGTTGACTATATTACATTTTCAGAACTTTCAACATTTCTGTTCAATGTTGAAAACTTACTTTATTGTGTACTGAAAGGTCTACTTCAGCAACTTCTTTCTTTGAAATGGATGGAACCTGAATTAGTTGAAGTACTTGGGCACTATTTAGAGGCTATGGGACCCTTCTTGAAGTATTATCCTGATGCTGTCGGAAGTGTCATCAATAAACTGTTTGAGCTCCTAACCTCATTGCCTATACTTACGAAGGTTTGACTTTCAGTTATACTTCTATGTGATATCTGGTTCAAATGTGAAAACAACCTTGTATCTGAATTAATATCTAGAGTGCCATCTGCTTGGCAGGATCCTTCAACCAGTGCAGCTAGATATGCAAGATTACATATTTGCACATCCTTTGTACGATTAGCCAAAACTGCCAACACATCTCTTTTACCGCACATGAAGGTAAGTCAACTTGTATGTGTTAGATGCTATTCAAATTAAGTATCTAAAATATTGATGAAGGTTGTTAATGGTATACGAATGACGAATCAAATAAAAGTTTGTTCAACTGAACGCAAGTACTTGTGAAAGTGATGTTCATGTCCTCCTTCTGTGTTATGTATAACAAAAAAATGTCAGAGAAATTGTGCACTTGTCTCACATTTTATGACGCAGTCTTATACATTAGCAAAGCCCTTTGGTAAAATGTATAATATGTATGCTTGTTTCTCACTGAATCTTTTGCTATAATAGGGCATAGCAGACACGGTGTCATATTTGCAAAAGGAAGGTCAATTGCTTCGTGGCGAGCATAATCTTTTCGGTGAAACGTTCCTAATTATCGCGTCTGCAGCTGGGTAAGTTGCTTGATTTAGTGGCCTTTTAGTTGTCTGATTGTTGTTTGGCATCGTCTTCCTTGACTATGGTTTGTATATTGCTGCAGCCCTCAACAACAGCAAGAAGTTATGACCTGGTTGCTCGAACCTTTGAGCCATCAGTGGACACAACTTGAGTGGCAAAACACATATCTATCTGACCCAGCAGGCGTGATTAAATTGTGTGGTGAGACACAGTTTATGTGGTCATTATTTCACACGGTTGCATTCTTTGAGAAAGCACTTAAGAGGAGTGGTATTAGAAAAAGCAACACGAGTACTAATAATTCTACTGAATCTCCTATTTCACATCCATTGGCTTCTCATATGCCCTGGATGCTACCACCGCTGCTCAAAGTAATTTTCTGTAAACACATTGATGTCAAAGATGTCTTTTTTTCTCATATCATATTTATATCTGCAAGAATTGATGAATGATATTTGTGGGTTGGTTATATGTCTGCAGCTTCTTCGTGCTATACATTCTCTTTGGTCTCCACCTGTAGCTCAGTTGTTACCTGGAGAAATAAAGGCTGCTTTGGTTATGAGTGATGTCGAACGAACCAGTCTTCTAGGGGAAAGTAATCCTAAATTGCCTAAAGGTACTGTAACTTATGCCGACAACTTAAATACGAAGGATGGAAATGCCGAATCAAATGAAGTTGATATCAGGAACTGGCTAAAGGGTATCAGAGAGAGTGGGTAAGTAACTAACTTTTCAATTTTATTGATCTTGTGAATGCAGAGCCAGAATTTGTTAAAATTGATTTTACTTCAATTTCCAATTTTCATGAGGATTCTTCATATTAATGGTCCCTGTTACATTATATGCACTTTGCTAATGTACATGATGGAGTAACTGATGCTTTTATACTGCCACCAGGTATAATGTATTGGGGCTATCAGCAACAGTTGGAGAGTCATTTTTCAGAAGCACAGATATTGAAGCCATTGACTTGGCACTGATGGAGAATATAAATTCAATGGAGTTCAGACACATAAGACAGCTTGTTCATTCAGTCCTAACACCACTAGTAAAAAATTGCCCATCAGATCTGTGGGATGTATGGTTAAATAGGCTCCTATACCCACTGCTTGTCTATTCTCATCAAGCTCTTAGATGCTCATGGTCTGGTCTTTTGGAGGAAGGGAGAGCCAAGGTTCCAGATCTTCTTGGAATTTTAAGTGGACCTGATTTAAAAGTGGAAGTGATAGAGGAAAAGCTACTTCGAATATTGACGCGTGAGATTTGCTCACTTCTTTCGGTTTTAGGTTCACCGGGACTGAATTCTGGGCTCCACCCTGAACAGTCACTTAAAGATTCTGATTTCTTGTCGAGCTCTGTAGTTGGGTACGTAAAACATACAAATCTTTAAGGCCAAGAGTTTATTTTTGAGGTGGCAAGTGGGTCTGTGTGTGTTTACCTTTTTTGGGTCAGGTTGATGTGGAACACATGATGTCAAAAGCTTTTTTAACATTTTAAATTATGAATAGCTAGTTTTTTATATAGTAATTCCAAATTTATACAGTATTATTTAAGAATGATCTACTTCATTTGAATAAAACAATTTAGGAGGTAGTATGCATTAAATGTGCACTTTGAGAAACTTTCAATTCATTGACTTGACCCGTTTCCTTTTAAGCTAAAATTTTATTTTCCCATTTGATGTCGTAGAGAAAAAAAGTATGTGTTTTATAAGTTCTTACGTAAAATAATTGTGGATCCATGCAGGTTTCTTTTAAAGAACAAGGACATAGCTGTTCCCCTTTTGCATTTGTGTTTAGATGCTTTTAGATGGACGGATGGTGAAGCTGCAATTAAAGTCTGCTCCTTCTGCGGAACCGTGATTCTCCTGGCTATCTCAACTAATAATATTGAACTCCGGCAATTTGTTTGTAAAGATTTGTTCTCTGCAATAATCCAAGGGTTAGCACTCGAGTCAAATGCTTTCGCCGGTGGTGAACTAATTAGTCTCTGTCGTGAAATATTTGTGAACTTCTGCAAGGAAGATCCAGCACCCAGACAAGTTAGTAATCATGAATTCTCATTATAACAAAACTTGTATATTGAACTTCTTACTGTCTTTAATTGATTTATATTTTCTAAGTGCTGAACTTGTGAACTCCCATAGATTTTGCTCTCTCTTCCTTGCATTGCACCTCAAGATCTGCTTGCCTTTGAAGAAGCATTGGGGAAGACCAGCAGCCCAAAGGAACAAAAACAGCTTATGAAAAGCTTCTTGTTGGTAGGTACCAGTAACCAGTTGAAAGCCATTGCTATTCAGAAAAGTTTGAATGTGATCACAAATGTTGTCGGTAAGAACCTTCTGCAATCTATGTTGTTTTCTGTTTTATTCCTTTTACTTCAGCTTTTAAGTTATATAGTGATTTCACTTTGTCTCACGGTTAAAATGTAGAAATATTCCACAAGTAGAGTTTGCTGTATCTGTAAGCTGTCTAGTTTGACACTCAAAGTCAAAATGCAGTTCTAAGCTTACTTAGTACGGAGTAACTCTTTAACTGCATTAACAGCTTTAAGCTTACTCACAAATGAACTCTGATCGAATCGTATCTTTACTTTTCCTTAAAACTGTATTTTTGTGTTCTCAGCAAGGCCTCGAAGCTCACTACCTGCCACAGATTCCAGAACCGATGATGGAGGTGCAATTGGCTTGGCTGCCATTATGTAAGCTTCATTTGTTAGCTCTGTCGTTTTATGTACAAAACGAGCTTTGTTAACGCTCTGATATAAACAAAAACAAACAGTTCTTAAGAAGATATCTGCCAGGTTTGTTGAGAAAGGTATCTTCTTGCTGTAACAAGATTACATTAGAAAACTACTAACCTTCCTATTAATCACATCTGCCGGCTTTCTGTTTCTGGTTTTCATTGAAAGGTAGAACTCATGTATCCAACTTGGATATAGCTTTTGCACCTCTTGTATTATACAGCATTTTGGTGTCCAGTAATTATTTTATTCAATGGGTAGTGGTTGTAACAGAAAAATCCTCTGTAATTCTTTCCTCTTGTTTGTTTTTGTACGTTTGGTTGCTAAGAAACTGGCAATAGTTTGGAATGAAAATGAGCTATCTCCTTTCAATTATAACTATCCCATTTTTTTAACAAAAACTTTTAAACATGAATTATGATTCTGATTTCTTTGACGGTCGATCAATTTGAGTCGACTTTACCCTGTATTCTTGTAAAACTTTATATTGCACATATATCGTTTAGATTTTTGTTTGAACTCAGAGAATTGCTTTAGCTCATACAACAACAAATTTAAGAATATAACTCGTTTTTGCATATATCTTACTAATCAATTTAAAAGTTGCGTAGAGCATAATGAGTGGGAAGGGCAAAGCATCACTGTTTAAGCACTTGTTTAAGCACTTGAACGTTGAGATCCAGTGTTCTTCCACTTCCTCCCGAAGTTCTTCCCAAAGTTGAGAATTGAACTTTAGATTTTCAATGTTCTTTCTTGTTTTCCTTTCTTTTTATTTGATTGGTTTATAATCATTTTTGTGAACTCATTTTAACTTTGAGTTTAACATTGGATCACTCATCTCAATATAGTACTCGGTGTAAAACTAATGAGCACAATGACAGCCACTCCTTCTCCTTAAGCTCAAAAGAACCGCTCAAAAGAACGGATGAGAAAAGTAAAAGGGAAATTGTGTTTTTTGATCATTGAAAATAATAAAACTAAATTAATAGTTTGCATGTTAAAACAAGCTCTTTGGAGTTATATACTTTATATTTATACAAATGTTGACCAAAAAAGAAAAACCATATCAATTTTCGGGTTGAATTTGATTTGATGTTTTTGTCACATTTTTTGGATAATATTGGCCTGAATTTAGAATACATGTCCCAAACATAAAAAAGGTTTGGTGAATAAGTCGTTAATTCCGTTCAAGCTTTTAGCCATTTAAGTTAAAAACAAACACTTGAGTAACAATATTGCATTTTCATTCTGTTAATAATATCTAGTAAAGATATCCTTTTATTTTCAGGGAAAAAAAAAGAACCTTTGTTATATTGTACTAATATTAGCGTTGCATTCTTACGTTTATAAATAAAGAAACATGAGAATACGCTAATTAAAATTGTGTTGGTGTAGGAAAAATGCGTATAATGAAATGATATTCATTATAGTGATCACATTGTTGAAAGAAAGATTTCGAAAGAAAGATGTATCAAACTTCTGTAACTATATGTTCGTTTTAGTTACAAAAAATTCGGAAATTTTCTTTCATGCTTATTCGATGTCTATGTTAGAATTTAATTATGCAAAGTAAAAGAATAAATGATTTGTAGGCAAATTCTTCATGTATCACTAAATTACACATGGAAGGGTTTATTGTTTCGTTATGTATTAAACTTTACACATTTTACTATTGTATGAGTTGGACTTTAAAAACTTTTACTATACGTATTGAAGTGGTAAATATGGTCTATTGTATGTAAAATTTCCAGTCCGGGTAAGGTCCAAATAGGAAAGTTTCCCTTTTTGACCTTACCCAAAAAGGAAATAATACATATAATAGACCATATTTACAAGTTCACTACATACAATAGAACAAATGAAAGTATGTCGCATACCATAGTAAAAAGTATAAAGTTTAATAACACTAAAACACGAACAAGTCACTACTAAAGAGTTTTAATAATGCAGCTAACTTTAAATTCAATATATCTTTTCCGTATGAATTCGTTATATTTTAAAAAAAAAACATATATTCCGCTACTAGTTGTCATTATAATCAAAGGACCATTAACATAGAAGTATCGTGATGTCATTTCAAGTATGATGTTGATGTTCAAGTTATCTATTGAACAAATGTATATATGTATATATTCGTGATAGGAGGTGTTTGAGTATTTGTATTTTCCATAAAAAAAAAAAAGAAAAGAAAAAGGACTAATTACTCATTTTATTATTGGAAATGTTGATGTTCAAGTTATCTGTTGGCCAAATGTATATATCCGTGATAGGAGGTGAATGAGTATTTGTATTTTTCTAAAAAAAAAACTAGTTAGTCATTTTATTATTGGAAATGTTTCAAATAGACGGTTAACAAAGATGATTTAACATTTTTTTACTTTTTTTTCAATAGAAATATTAAATATTAATTAATCTTAATGTTAATGATATTTTATATTTTATTTATTCAATTTTCTTACTTTAACCCAAAATAAAAGATATAAGTAGAAGAGTATGATCGGACGGACAATAATAAAACAGCTTTAATTATCGTAGGGCTGGCATGATGTAAGGCTGTCAACGACAGGTCACTCTATCTTTTCTCGTGGTCCGAATCATTCTCCCATTTTCTCCATATACTCTCTACCTTCCCCCTTTCTCATTTCCAAAATTTCAAACACACTACTGAAACGCTAGGGTTCAAAGTCGCCGGCGTCCGTTTTCTCCGAGATCGGCTTCTGCTTCTTCGAATCATCACCGTTCTTAATCTCCGATCTACTTTCAATTTTGGTAATAGTCTAATCTCTTTTGACTTTACTTTGACTGTTATGTTTTTGTTAGGTTTCCAGCTGTTTGAGATCTGAATCTGTTGAATTCGTTTAGTTTATGAATCTGCTGTAGCTGTAATTACTGTTATTTATCTGAATTTTTATTGACTGAAGGAATAATTGTTTGTTTTGGCTTTGTAGTAGTAGCTTTGTATGGATAGATGTTTCGATCGGTTGATCTGATTGTGATTTATGTAGATCTGCTGTTTGTTGGTTTTCTGTAACTCGATGTACGTAGAATTTGTGTTATGACGTGACTAGATCTGTCAATTCTCGGTTCTGATTACAGCGATCTGTTGTGTTAGACGATCTGTTATCTGACTGAATTAAGTACATGTAAAATGTTAAGATCTAATACTACTTCTCTCATTAATCGGTAACTTTGAGGTGTTTAATAGGTGTATTTATAAATTCTCAGTATTCTGGAAATATAATGGTGATGCTGTTTAGTTTGCAAGCTGATCAGCTACGTGTAACATTTTACGTGCTGTAGAGATTTGACTATTATCACTAAGCTTAAATTAAGCTGGATAGAACAATTTGCTGTGTAGTTAGAGACGGTGTTTGTTTTTTATGCTTTTCTTTTCTATTTTGTCTGTTAGTTGTATGAATTATATAGATGTTCTAATCAATGTGTAGTTATGGTGTTCTGAGGCTGTATGACTGTTTGTGCTACAGCTTATAAAAAATGGCTGATACTGAGGATATTCAGCCCCTTGTTTGTGACAATGGAACCGGGATGGTGAAGGTAAGTAATAAATATATTGTTGTTCTCTTATAATTAATTACGTGTGTTTTTTCTCTCCCAATGTTGATACTAAATTTATCTGGTATGCAATTTATCTCTGCAGGCTGGATTTGCTGGCGATGATGCTCCTAGGGCAGTGTTTCCAAGTATTGTTGGTAGACCAAGACATACCGGTGTTATGGTAGGTATGGGACAAAAGGATGCTTACGTCGGTGATGAAGCACAATCAAAAAGAGGTATCCTTACTTTGAAGTATCCCATTGAGCATGGTATTGTCAGCAACTGGGATGACATGGAAAAGATCTGGCATCACACTTTCTACAATGAGCTTCGTGTTGCTCCCGAGGAACATCCAGTGCTTCTCACTGAGGCACCTTTAAATCCCAAGGCCAACAGGGAGAAGATGACTCAGATCATGTTTGAAACCTTCAATGTCCCTGCCATGTATGTCGCCATCCAGGCCGTGCTTTCTCTTTATGCCAGTGGTCGTACAACAGGTTGGTTTGGTGATATGTTTTCTTTTGATTATTGTTTGCATTGTGAACATTTTATACTAAAAAAATGTCTATCGTTACCTAGGTATTGTGCTGGATTCTGGTGATGGTGTGTCACATACAGTGCCAATCTATGAGGGCTATGCACTTCCCCATGCCATCCTCCGTCTTGATCTTGCTGGACGTGACCTTACCGATTCTCTGATGAAAATCTTGACTGAAAGAGGTTACATGTTCACCACTACTGCCGAACGGGAAATTGTTCGTGACATGAAGGAAAAGCTTGCGTACGTTGCTCTTGACTATGAGCAGGAGCTTGAAACCGCAAAAAGCAGCTCTTCTGTTGAAAAGAATTACGAATTGCCTGATGGACAAGTTATCACAATCGGTGCAGAGAGATTCAGATGCCCAGAGGTGCTCTTCCAGCCATCTTTGATTGGAATGGAAGCTGCTGGGATCCATGAGACCACCTACAACTCGATCATGAAGTGTGATGTTGATATCAGGAAGGACCTTTACGGTAACATCGTGCTCAGTGGTGGTTCCACGATGTTCCCTGGCATTGCTGACAGGATGAGCAAGGAAATCACCGCCCTTGCACCCAGCAGCATGAAGATCAAGGTCGTTGCACCTCCAGAGAGAAAGTACAGTGTCTGGATCGGAGGATCAATCCTTGCATCACTCAGCACCTTCCAACAGGTATGTTAATAACACATCTTGCTCCTTGCATCAATCCTTGCATCACTTAGCATCATAAATCTTCAAAATGATTTCCTCAAAACTAACTTGCTCCTTGCTTTGTATTTGCTAATCAGATGTGGATCTCCAAGGGTGAATATGACGAGTCTGGCCCATCCATTGTCCACAGGAAGTGCTTCTAAGTATGGATTTTGTTGCTTTTGAAGGTTGAGTTTCTTTGGTTTTTGGTTTTTTATTACCCTTTTTTTCGTGTTATGTGTCATGTGAACTAAGTAAGACTGGCTGACGTTGCGTTATTGGGGAAGCTACGAGGATTAACACTATGTTAATCTCTAGAACATTGATCTGCTCTTCTCTATCCGTCGATTGCTGCCAGGAATGTTTGTAGTTGGAGAGTGGTTGTGAGGTCTTATCATGAATTTAAACTCTGTTGGTCGGTCTTTTTTAATCCGTTTGTTGGCAATAATTATGTCAATGCCTACTGTATCAGAAATTATTTTAGACTCAGTTTGTGGTTATTTTATCTTTAAGGATTCTATTTATTGCTGGCTTTTAGTGCACCTTTTGTTTCAAGTATTTGAATGTATGGCACCAAAGAAACCTTTTTCTGCAAAAGTTGCAATATTTAGAAATGAATTGTTTTCTTATTAAGTTTGTGCAAGTTTCCATTGATCACCCTGGATGAAATTCATTATGGAATACGCATTAACATGCTCAGCTGGGATTCGGCTACTCCATCCCACCCTCCTGGACAAATCTGATCCCTTGCCGCTGTTGTTAAACTCTCCATAATAAAGTGTTTTCAAAGCAAAATCACCTATCCATGGCATCCATCCTTCTGCACTGATGAGTGCCTCTAGTTTGCAGCCAATGATTACCGTCCTCGAGAACTCTCTCCATGGCCTTCCTAGAAAGTTCAGGTGGACTGTAGGCTTGCTGTAGTATAACTTCATGTATTCTTTGGTCCCATTAATCAAACAGTTTTGAAACACAAACCCTGTAGACTCTGCAGGATCGATTCGTCCGTGTGCTGTAATAGCATTCTTTTCGCCCTTCTCGGGGTTGACTTGAAGAGGTCTAACTAGGATGGTGCAGTCTTGGAAGATTGAAGCAGAGTCGCCAAATATGAAATCAACATTGCCTTCTATGCGACATGACTTGTAGAAATGGCGAAGGGAGTGGGCGTAAAGGGTGTCTTGATTACCCAAAAACTCACAGTTCTCAATCACAGATTGATCGCTGCTAGAGAGGAATGCTACAGCTTGGTGCGCATCAGGTCCGGCTGTGTTTTGTATGGTTAAGTTACTTGCCATGAATGCGTCACCAAGCACACCTATCACATAAAACCTTATTACCATTAAGAACCAAAAACACAAATAAAAAGATTACGAACGATTAGTGTAACATTATTACCAAAGGTTGCAGATTTATACGTAGATATCCCAGGTTGGCCCACATTCAAATCCCCTGTAATTACCGTCTTACCCATCCCATCCCCTAACACCACCACATTCTGTTTCTCCAACCTGACCCGAACCGTTTCCTTATAAACCCCTTCCTTAACCCATATCACAAACCTCTTCCCTCGCCCCCAATCCGGAGCCCTGTTAACCGCTTCTTGAACCGTCACATAATCACAACGCCCTTTATCTTTACACACCGTAACATTCGCCTTCAACCCAACCGGAACACCCAACTGTTTTCCACCACCCCCGGGCCCACCACGCTCCCAAAACCCATCCCTTTCCGTTTGAGGCTCCTTCCACGACGTCATATCATCACCAAACACATCATACGCTCTCATCATACTCAACGCATTACTCGTATAACCAATCAATGTCCCCAAAAATGATATCGTATCAACTACTATCTTCGTATCGTTTACCTGTTTCAACCCTGACCAACACCCATATTGGTAAACCAATCCAGCACTAGTCCATGCACGTGCATCCTTAATTCTAGTCCTGCCACGTGTCAACACATCAGCCGTTGATTTCAGTCTATAATCTGAATTACGTATAGTTTCAATGCAGCTAGTAGCTGCAGTTGTTAGATTTGCATTTCCTTTTGAAGACTTCAGGATTGAATTTATCATTGATTCAGCTGTACGAAGGTTTTCAGTTGAGGTTGATAACGCGGTTTGAATGATTTGTATCGTGTTTGTTGGTTTAGGATTACGAGTAGTACGGTTGTTAAGTGATGACTCACATAAGGTTTGGTTTCTGGTTGCTTTACATGCTTGACGGATTCGATCGGAGGGAGGTGGTGCGTTTTTTGTTGACGGCGGAGGAGGGCGGCCGGCGGTGGTTGTAGCGGTCGGAGAAATAGTAATGAGAATATAAATGAAAATGAAGGAGATTAGAGCCATGGGGCTGATGGACTGCTATTCTGCATGTAATAGCATATTTTGTATCGTTTTGGTTTTTTTATATATATAAAAAAAAGAAGAATTTGCGTCCCCGCATATTAAAGATTTTGATCATTATCATTCGAGAGAAATGATATGTTCATGTAGTTTTTACCAAAAGAACTCTAGTTGTATCAATCAAATTAAATGAGAAAATAATAAGAGAGACAAAATAAATGCATTTTATTGGTCTACATCTTACTCCTAAACATGTATTTGTAAAATTTAAGTGAGTCTAACATTTCACTTTTCATAAAGTTCTCTTTTCCGAAATCAACGAACTCAACAATGTGTTTAAGGGTTGACCCGAAAGTTGTAGCTCGTGTGGATTAAATTGGGTATTCATTGAAGATTTATAAGCCTTCGTTAGGTGTATAAGTATTAATTTTCCAATTAATTAAACATGAAGACTCAGATGTGAAAGATATTGTAGATCACATGTATAGCTATGGGAGAAAGCCGTTCAACTAATTGTAGTACCAATCTTCCTTGTTGGGTTAATAAAGGGAAAACCGCAACAAATTGTATATGCATTCATGTGTACATATGAATAATAGCAAATTTGGAAAAGTTTGGGGGCAAGTGTGAGACAAAATTGATTATAATCCTTCGATTTAGGGGCGAAAATCATTTCTTGACATGTCTACTAACAATATCGAACGAAATAATGGTGACTATCGGGCGTTGATGCAAGCCTTCGCCTTTTATCCATACCCAACGATCCATACCACGAAATGATCGATATATGCAGATCACACCTATATATACATTATATCGAATTAGAGTTTAATACATGGTCATCTTTTATTTGATGAATTACTCACATACAGCTAGGTTAAAAACGTGATCGTTATTAATATATGCTACTCCCTCCGTCCCAAATTGTTTGTCCACTATACTATTTATGTTTGTCCCAAAATTATTGCCCACTTCTAAAAATAAATATGCATTAATGATTAGATTTCCCATATTACCCTTAACTTTAAAACTACACATACTTCAATGAAAACAATTTAATTAATGATTGAGGGTTAAAGTTGTCATTATACCAAGGTCAAACCTGCATTTAATGTGATTTTCTTAATATGTGTGTTTTCAACTATGTGACAAACAATTTGGGACGGAGGGAGTATTTATGTTTAAGGAATACGCGAGTATATGTTTCTAAATTGGGTTTAGGTAACGTGTGCCCTGTGGCACATATTAAGTAACATTTAATGAACCCGTAATTTCCCTAAATATCAGAATTTACATTTAATACTCATTAATTCAATCGAATAATTAACTTTTGAGAAAATTACAAAAATCGTCCTTATGGTTTGACCTGAATTGCACATTCAGTTCTTTAATTAATTTAATTACATAGATGATCTTTTCCTTTTGAAACTTGTTACGTAAATATTCCTTTACACTAACGATTGTTAAATCTCCGTTAAAAAGGACCACGCATGTAAAAAATTTAATTCTTTAAACTTTTTTGAGTAAAATATAAATAATAAAATCTAGCATATGTAATTATGTATATACATTATATGGTGCGCATAACATTATTTTCATTTCACTCATTTTATTCGTTATCAAATTTGATCATATTCTCCTCTATAACTAGAGTGGTTGAACAAACCGAGTCAATTCGAATATCCTGATGCTCGACTCAACTCGTTTAAAGAATAATTATGTTCGAGTTCGACTCGAACTCGATTAACTTTTTAAAACCATATTCGAGTTCGGGCTCGGATAATAATTTAGTGTTCGAGCTCGAGCTCGAGCTCTATACTCGTTTAAGTTTATGACAATTTACAAAAAAAAAAAAAAAAAAAAAAAAAAGTTATTTGAGCTCAAAATGTTTGTTTAGAATCTCAAGCTCGATAAAATCGTTTATAAGCGTAAACAAGCTCATCAAAAAGTATATTAACTATTTTATGAAACTTGAAATAAAGTTTGTAAAAGACATTTACACTTAATTAAACTTAAAATGTGTAAGTTTAATTAGTTATCATTAAACACTAATAATAACTATGTAATTAGATTCTTGATGTTAATATTTATAGTGTGCTCATCTCATCCTAACGAGCCGAGTCGAATTTATTGTTTTGAAGCTCGGCTCGTGAAACTAATCGAGCAGTTTTTTTATGTTCGAACTCGACTCGGGCTCGAATAGTATTATGCTCGAATTCGAGATAAATGAGTTCGAACTCGAGTAGCTCGTTAAGTGTTTGGTTCGTCAACACCCCTATCTATAACATCAAATTTATATTCCAACACCATCTTTTCCTACCTAAATATACATTTTTGACTTAATTTGTTTCCACTTTTCAACGTCATTTACTTTAAAGCTAGGGTCATCGAAAAGGATACAAAAGAGAAGAGATGATGGCCACTAAAGTCATTACGAGATAAGAAAAATGGGTAATGGAGGGTCCTTGAGTGGTGAAAGACAAATGTGGACGAGGAACAATTTGACAATGAATTTGGTAAGCGAAATGTGAAAGCTGAAAATGATGTTGTGCACCTAATAATGTATATATACATATTTTAAATTTTATAATTTATATCTACTCAAAAATTATAAAATTTAAAAGAATAAAAAAACTACACACGTGGTCCTTTTTAACGAAGATTTAACAATCGTTAGTGTAAAAGACTATTTACGTAATAAGTTTCAAAAGAAAGGACCATCTATGTAATTAAATTAATTAAATGATTGAATGTGCAATTCAGGTCAAACCATAAGGACGGTTTTTGTAATTTTCTCTTAACTTTTTTATGCATATATAAATTACAAAATTTGATATATAAGATTACGAGTTCATTAATTACACCTTAACGTGTGATACGGGGCACATATTACCAAAACGCTTCTAAATTATTCTTGGAAAAAAAAAAACTGTGAACTTTATTCGGTATACATTTGAGATCAATAATAATAATGTAATTTATGGCAAGTGAGAGAAAGGGGGTTTGGTCACATGCAGCGATTAAGTAGTATTGATTAGGTCACGGGCATCGACATGGTCACATGTGCATCTCGTCTCATCTTCCAACACATAGTACATGTCAAATAGTGTCGGGTTTATACCTGACCTTAGAGGGTAAAGGGTAAACCGATATTTTGGCGGTCCTTCACCGACAACTCCTACGGCTCGTGTAATTCACGATTAAAAGGAGATTAAGACGATATTTAAACTCGTGATCTCCGCTTTTATGCTGCATGTCTTCGACACTAATATACCATTTACACGATTAAAGGGAGATTAAGACGATATTAAAACTCGTGACCTCCGCTTTTATACTACATATCTTCGACACTAATATACCATCGCGGGGATGTTATACCCGAGTTTAGTGATCTACTCATCATTAAAAATGACTTGTTACACAAATTATTACTAGCAATTTTTTAATGTACTGTATATATTAAAAAAATAACTAATTAAATTAAGAAAATAGGGTGAGGTTAAAATGAGACTAAAAATTTGTGTGAGACTAAGGGAACCAACGATATCATGCCACATGTACAAAGAGAATGTTCCATACTACAAAACCCATTTACCCCAAACATCAATTATCTCACAAACGACAAATCGAAAAATCATGAAACTTGCACAATAATTTCAGCGTTTTATCCTCTTTGATTTGCCGTCCCTCAAAGCATACTTCCGACGAATTTTGTTTTTTTTTTTTCATTTTTTTGGTGGGTTTCATATGTTACTAACACATGTGTTAGAGACTTAGAGTGTTGCGTTTAGGGTTTAGGGTTTAAGGTTTGGGTTTTGGGGTTAACCCCAAAACCCAAACCCTAAATCCTAACCCCTAAACCCTAAACGCTTTATAAAACTCTAAACCTTAAATCATACCAAACCCTAAACCCTACTAAAACATCAAATCTAAACCCTAAACCATGAACCCTGCTGTAACATCCTCTCCAGTGACCTGGTAATTTCTATTTTATTTGATTATTGAATTATATTATAAATTTATCGATATTAATTGTTTATGTGAGAAACTTAGATAAATAGGTCCCCAGGACTTATTGTGGATGGTAATATATTGTTTGTTTTAATTTACTATATATTTGACGGTACAATAAAGTAAGTTTCTTGCAATTGGTATTTAGGTTCCAGACAATAGATTTAAGACGGGTATAAAATACCCGAATATTGAAGTCGGTTTATTAGAAGAGCCGACCTCTTTTTGGGTTAATTTTCCAAATCTCAGTTACTCACTTGCAACTTCACTATTCACTTCAAGAACTCAAGATCAAAACTGAAATCATATATCAAAATACTTGAAATTGAAGCTGTGATTCTTGCTAATATATCTTCTTCTTGTTATCATCATCTTCTTCAAAGAGTAAGTATTGTGATTTTAGTTTCATGAACTCGATTATATTGAAGTTAGGTTAGTAATTGATTTTGGTAGTCAATTGATGTTTGGAATGTTGTTATATCATGATATGTGATGTTATTAGTGTTTATTTGGTGTTAGAACTCTTGTAATATCGATTTGGTATCAACAAATTTGGTATGTAAAAGTTTTGGTTCGAGCTGTGTGTTTGCAGGTCTGATGTTGAGCTGAAACAAGCTCAAACGCGATCCCGAAAACCCTAGCCCGGATCGCGTTCCTTAGTTATATTTTGTCATAGTCGAATTTCTGCTAACGAACGCGATCCAACCCTAGTTCCCGGATCGCGTTCCCAAGTGTAAAACGGTGACAGAATGTTTTCTAAAGGTGAACGCGATCCAGCCCTCTCATTCAGGATCGCGTTTGCATGAAAAATTTTGAAGGATTTTGCAAATTTTGAAAATGCATAAGTATTTTCAGGGTCACGGTTTAGTGACGAATTTCACTAACTCAGAATGAGTTAAAATTTGCATGGTCACTCGAAAACGGCGCAATGATCAAAGCTATAATATAGCCTAGTCATTTTTTGGCCATTCGGGGCCATCTAGGGGTCGAAAATGACATTTTTCAGTTTTAAAACGTTAATTCGGGATTTTCTGATTTTAATTCTGATTGACTTTTTGTTTGCTTAGACTTCAGGGATTACCTGATTTGGATAAATATGTTATGATAATGATTATAGAACAAGTTACTAACTTGTGTATTATGTGGTGTTTCAGATACTCCCAAAGACTCAGTGATTAGAAGCTGAGTGTTGCGACTTCTGAGGTATCGGTGAGTGGATTTAGAACTCATCTTTCGATTTAGTTGTAACCGTTTGGTTGCAACAAGAAAACATAGATTGATTATTAGACTGTTTAGTCTGTGTTATTGATTATGAATCTACGTGATATGTGAATCTATGTGTATCCGTTTATTGAGGTCAACTTGTAGTTGGACTTTTTGGTTATTATATGAATTACACAGGTTTTGATTCATCTGTTGTGTTTGAGACCTGTGTATGAGTTTAATAACCAATAGTTATCGGTCTATTCTGTAATGGCCATACAGATTGATGTTAAGTGTTCTTGGAGAATCCCCGGGTATTATGATATCTCCAGAGCCACCGATCCTCATTGAAATTGAAACAGAAATGTGTTTACGTTTAATTGCTGTAAACAGATTGTTATGCTAAGTTGAATTGTGTGTGATAAATTCATTCACTTAGCTTCGTGCTAATCCCTCATTTTAACTTCCTGCAGATTATGTTAGATATGTGGGTGATCAGGAAGTGGATGTTTTGCAGGGAAAGTTTCGCAGCTTGTGAACTCTGATATGGTTTTGTTATAAACCTTGTTTGTAATATATAATACCCCGGTTTATGAAATTTTTAAACACTTTAAATTTGATGTGTTCTGAACATGTAACTGTTTATGTATATTATCTTAATGTACAGTAAATAAATATGTTTTAAATTCATACGCTTCCGAGTAAAATAATAGAATATTATTGCTAAGAAAGAGGGGTGTTATACCTGCTAAATCCTAACCCTAAACTCTAACCCTAAACCCTAACCATAACCATAACCGTAAATAAAATGTACAATCAATCACTAACACATGTGTTACTAATTTATAAAACCCACCAAAAAACCGAATTTTTTTTTATCGAAAGTATGACTTGAGGGACTGCAAATCGGAGAGGATAAAACGCTGAAAAATATGGTGCAAGTTTCATGATTTTTCGATTTGTCGTTTGTGAGATAATTGATGTTTGGGGTAAATGGGTTTTGTAGTATGGAACACTCTCTTTGTACATGTGGCATGATATCATTGGTTCTCTTAGTCTCACTCAAAAATCATGGACTCATTTGAGCTTTACTCTAAGAAAATAATAAGTGTTTCTATAAAAGTAGTATTAAATAATTTTTCGTACCTTAGTTTAATTACGTAATTTAATTGTTAATATTGATATTAAAAAAAACATTTTTAATTTTTATAGGTGTGGAATTCGTTTGAATGCGTAATCAAATGGTCTATGACCTAGCGGTATGTGAGGAACCTTTCAACCTAATGGTTGTGGGTTCAAGCTTTGTGAGAGACAATTTATAAATATTCGTGAGTAGATAGTGTAGATTTGCCTTTCCAAAAAAATATAAAAACTTTTGCGAACACTTAACGGGATGGCGACATAGGGATATATTATATGAGGAGGTGTGATTTAATTGTCCATAAATAAATTAAAGATGAGATGTGAAAGTTTAACCGGATATTTGACTATTCGAGGGAGAAATGTGAGTACCAGACTTCAACTATTCTATAACTAGAAATATTGACTTGACAATGCAACTCTAATTAATTAATTTGAATATTAGTGTTGTATTTGAATTGTATATAATCTCAATAGGCGCGGGACGATGGCCCGGTATGAACAGTGACGTTTGTCTCTTCTATATTTTTATAAGATATATATTAGCTATTCAAAATATTTAATAAAGTGTGGTCTAGCTGGGCTGGTTGCATCAATTAAATTTTAAACTAATGGTTCCAGGATCGAATCTCACCATCTTTTTTCTTTTTAAACAGCTCAATTTTTAACTTACTCTAAATTACACACTAGCCCCTTAACTTTAGCCAAAGTATGCTTCAACCCATGAATATAATATATTTGTATGTTTATCATTTACCAACTTTTAACTTAATTTATTACTCCCTCTATCCCATATTTACAGTTTGCGTTTTCTTTTTTGAATACCACAATTTAATTGTCCACTTAACAAAGTTGGACTGTATAATTAATCAAACTTTCTATATTACATTTACTTTGTACGTATGTCATAAAAAGATATGTTAAAAGTAAAAGTAAAACTATTATAGTATACAAACAAAACTACGGTATAATAATTAAGTTTTCTTAAACTGCGTATTTATTATCTATGAACAATAAAATTTGGGACAGGAGATGTACTATTTTTTGGTTTTTAAGAGCTTTCTTTTTTATATGACTTAAAACACATAATTAACTTATCATGAATCTATTAATTTGTCAATCATAAAACGATTTGAATGTACCTCTTATATGGTTCAAGTATTTTGGATTATTTCATTTTTCTTCTTTTGGCACAATGGTTAGAGAAAGGATATTGCAGTTTTCACGATAATCTTAATAATATATATTTACCTCATCATTTAGATAATTGATTTTTTAAATCCTTTGAATTAGAATAAAAGATTGCATATACGAGCTGCAAAACGCGAGCCTCACTCCTAGTTAATATTCAAAATGCATTGAGTTTATAATAACTTGAGTATAGTTTCTGATCTATGTTTAAATATAAATAAATTAATAACAACTATAAAGACAATTATTATTATTATTATTATTATTATTATTATTATTATTATTATTATTATTATTATTATTTTCCTTATAAGAATAATTGTATTTACCTTTTTCTTTAAGTTTTGCTCTAACAAAAAATATGCCAGGTACACTTGGTTTAGGAATATTTTGAATTTCATCTGCGACTTTGAAATTTGATGGTGTTTTTCGTTGCGACACAAGTAGGGTTGTATGTGAGTCGAACTCGTCTTGTTTAAAATTCAAAGAGCCCGAGCTCAAACTGGCTCGTTTCAAGCATTATACGTAAAACTCGAGCTCGACTCATTTGATATTGTAAAAGTTCTGCTTAGGTTTCACTCGTTTATTATATAATATTATTTAATTTATTGTTATCATTATTTAATTTTTCTTTATTATTTATTTATTTTTTGTATAATTTTTAACCACATGTAATAAGATTTAATGTTATTATTTTAAATATTACGAGTAAACATAAAATAGTTACTATTACGTAATATGTATAAAATAATAATAATAATAATAATAATAATAATAATAATAATAATAATAATAATAATAATAATAATAATAATAATAATAATAATAATAATAAGGGTGGGGTTCAGAGGAGCAGGCCACTTTTGGAGGGCAGAAAAGGCAGGTTATTGACCAACCAGGAAGTAACACCTGTCACCCGGGTCCCCCTCTCTGCTGCCATCAGGGACTGATTTGCAATTTAAAAAAAACTAAGGACGTGACTGTAAATCTGCCCGAAATTTATCCAAAAAAATAATAAAAATTTATTATATTATTAAATCAAAGCAATATTCACGGAAATCGAATTAATACTATTTTTAACTGTGTTTTGTATTATTGTACTGCATTTTATGCCTAAAGCGGTAGATTATGTTATGGTTTTTTGTTTCTCTTGTTATAAACTTATAATATGCAATTGAATGATGTAAAATGCAGTGATTTTGATAGTTCTATTTCTTCTTTTTAATTTTCATGTTGTTATAAAATGCAGTAGAATC
Organism: Helichrysum umbraculigerum; assembly: GCA_949592205.1. NCBI lineage: Eukaryota > Viridiplantae > Streptophyta > Magnoliopsida > Asterales > Asteraceae > Helichrysum > Helichrysum umbraculigerum. The sequence continues at coordinate 123,408,134 of CATIUR010000001.1, read as the reverse complement.
TTATATTTTATTTAATTTCAGTTTTTTCCTTGTTATAAAGCAATTCTCTAACAAAATGAAGTAGTTAAGTATAAAATGCAATATACTATTTTATGGTTTTTTTATTTATTTTACTCTTGTTATAAAGCAGTGTTCATATGCAATCTAGTTGTGTAGCATAAAATGCAGTAGGCTATTTATTCAACATCTGAACGTAAAATGCAGCATATTTCACATTAAATTGCAAAGCGCAATATGCAATAGAACTACGTAAAATGCAACACAAAGACGTAAAATGCAGGAGAAGGACGTAAAATGCAGCAGAAATACATAAAATGCAGTAGAAATATGTAAAATGCAGTGATTTTTTCTATCTATTTTCATATCTGAATCCGGAAAAAAATACATTTTGATAAACGTAAAATGTAGCATAAGTATGTAAAATGCAGTAGAAGGACATAAAATGCAGTGTTTTTTTCCAGATCTACTTTTTTAGATCTACTTTTTAGATCTAGATCTGGAAAAAGTAGATCTAGATCTATTTTTTCCAGATCTAGATCTGAAAGTAGATCTAGGTCTAGATTTTCATATCTAGATGGTGGAGGTGGTGGTGGATGGTGATGATAAATGTGGTGGTGGTGGAAAAGTGACGGTGAAGGTGGTGGTGCATGGTGACGGTGGTGGTGAAGGTGGACGGTGAACGTAAAGGTAAAGGCGGAGTTGGCGCTGGTGACAGTGAATGTAAATGTGAAGGCGGAGTTAAAGGTTGACGGTGAAGGTTGTGGTGGTGGCGGTGAAGGTAGACGGTGAATGTAAAGGTGAAGGCAGAGTTGAAGGTTGACGGTGTATAACACCCCATAATTTAGACCATTTTTTTTTATATATTTCGGAAGCGCAAATCCCATTTATATCAAAAAATATATATATATATATATATGACATCTAGTCATACCAAAACATTACCAAGTTTATAAGTATTAAGTATGATTACAACGGTAATACAATAACTGGGTGTTATGTTAACAAAACATAGTTTTATCAAAACGATCAGAGTTATCCAACTTGTCAAACATTTCCCCTTGGATCAACTTCACAACAAAATAACCATCAAAATTCAACCTGCAAAAGTAATGTGGGGGATTAGCACGAAGCTAAGTGAATAAACTAAGTCTAACAATCTAACTTAGTATAACAATCAACTCACAACAATCATCTAAAATAAACAATCAAAACAGAGGATCGGTGGTTCTTGAGATACCCTCAGTCCGCGGTGGCACTCCAAGAACACTTAATAATCAACTGCAGGCCAATACAGAGGTTTTACCGATAGTTTATTGCTATCTTTAATCAATATGGGTTAATTCGCAACAATGTTCGTCCAACCCATAAAGATTAACCTATAGCAACTTAACCCAAATAAATGACCTTTATCATTCCAACCTATCATGGAATTATTCACAAGAAATCAATAAATCTATCAATCAATGTAAGTCCCTAGTTCTTAGGATCGATAACTTCGTTATCTGTAGTATTAAGGTGCGGAATCCCTCAATACGATGTTATCTTACTAACAACGAATATGTTCGAATTGCGTTTTAATAAAGCTTAACTTTAAACGATGAATCGTCAAAGCCTAGCTATAGGTTTTGTTTTCTCTGGTATTCTGAGTTCGCAGGAACGAAGAATGCAAAAGTGTTAAAAAGTGTTAACGATTTTACAAAGAAAATCGTTTATATATGATGTCTCGGCTCGGCTCGCATAGGCCTGCGAGTTCGGTCCAACTCGCAGCCCAAGCCCACTACAGGACTCGGCTCGCCAAACCATTACCATACGAGTTCAGACCTCATCTCGCAGCTCAACTCGCTGCGACCTGAGCTTCTCGACTCGCATCAAACGTATATATTTATTTCGTATTTAATTATTCGTCTAACTTAACAAAATAATATGTTTAACGAATATTACTAACAAAACAAATATTCATTTACAAATCTAAACCAATATACAAGCATCACAATAATAGTACACCAGTCCTATTTCAAGCTAGATCTGTTGTCACAATCTATGTCCCAACAGACTCCCCCTTGACAATAGCTCTAGCGTCTTTATCTTCACACTTGTCTTTGGTCTTCATTTGTAAATCTTACTTCCTGCGTAGATCTTCATCTTGATACAAGTTTTAACCATCAACTGATAATCTCTTGCTAAATCAGCCCATTCAATAGTCGTCAAAATCCCGTTCTCATTTAACTTTAACAGATCCTTTCTCGACATATTCATCAGGTGTCGATGATCATAAACTCTGAAGATTTCTCTTTCACCACCTTCAACCTCATCATCAGCTTCAACCATAACAGCTTCTCCAGTTCCTGAATCCACGTGCCAACTCTTCATATTTCCCAGAATATCCTGTGGCATTGTCTTCAGTGGAATTTGCTATATGCATCTAACAGCTGGATATATCTTTTTCCTTCTTCTTCTTCCAGTTCTTTGACTTTTCTCTTGTAATTTCACAGTCTTTCCTTTTCTTGGCTTAATCTGAACAAACTTATTTGTACCAACTTCAGTTCTAATAATTCGTTCAACACGTTTAGCATAATCATCATTACTTGGATTATTTATCTCCAATCTAGCCAAGTCACGTATCTCATAACGTGGTAAAGAACTAAATACTGCAAGCTTTCGCTCAAAATATTGAACTCCATCAAACCTTTTAATAGCAAAAAGCTTCAGCTCAGAGTCAAAGTACCATCCAACAATCCCTTTACGAGGAACACGTTTTCCCGTAATATCAACTTCTGAAACTCCAACCTTCTTTTTCTGTTTTGGAAGTTTCCTAAGAAAAACAGCAGGATTCTTGGTAGGATTCAAAGTTTCATCATTTTCAGAATCAGTTGAGTCATCGATTTCTTCATCTACATCGACAACCATTGGACATTGTTCATTTTCAATAATAACTTCTGTCCTAGATGGGTTCACATGGTGTTCATCTATATTTGCATCTGGATCTACACCAATGTCTTGCACAATCTCAGGTACAGCAGTCCAATCAGTAGGTGGTAGAAATTCTCCATCTTCAAGATCAAAATCAATATCTTCATCTATCTCATCAAAAATATCATCTTCCGAATCAGATAGATCAAGCATTTCCAATCCTAAGAGAAAAACCACAAATACAAATCAATATTAATAATTAAAACTCTCTTATTGATTTCCCTGAATCAATCCTAAGAATTTCTTTATTAATTCTTTTGTATATTTTATCCTAAAATATAAACGCAATTTACATATAACTTATAAAATCTTTTATTGATTACCCTGAATCAATCCAAAAATCTTTTAAGTCTTATAACCTACTTAACAAATAATAATTAATTTTAAATTCTAATGCATTGTGAATAATCACCAAACATTTAAATTTACTATTAATTACCTTATATAATTTCCAAGTGTTAATTGATCTAGTTTATTATAAATTTAATCTTTAAATTATATATAATTTGTCTAGTTAAAACTAATACATTTTTAACTTGTCAGTATACAAACTCTCAAGTCTAAAATGCATATGTTATTATAAAATTTTGACCGCCGATATTAATCGGAACACGCCTCTCGACTACTCAATGAGTCGGAAGACTTTCGATCACTATTTTAACTTAACATATATAAAATCAAATAACTTAATAATATCTAATACATTTAACTTGTAATTACAATCTCAAGCCGAATATATTACCAAAATATTAAATTACAATTATTCTGTACAAATTAATACCGATAATTACTACACTATGCTAATACTAAGCTATCTTACCAGCTTCTGTATCAACCTGTACAGTCTTATCAGCACTTGTACCAGCTCCAGCACCACTTGTATCACCACCAGACTCCCCCTGAATCGTAGCTTGCTCACCAGTCTTTGAAGGACCAGTCTGCTCACCACCTTCTGGTGCATTGGGATCATCGTCTTTATCTGAATCTCTCTTCCTCTTCAGGTCATTTTCTTTGCAAGACTCCAGATATACCAATATCTCCCCCTGAGTAGACTGTCCTGAATGCGTTCTCAAGACCAAACTCTCCAAGGAAGATAACTTCAGTCTCTGAATATTGAAGTCCGCAAGCAAAGTCTCATGAGTCTTCATCAGTAAATTGTAAGATTCACTCTGTTTGAGCATCTGCTGACCAAGAAGAAGATTATTCGACACCAGCTCTGGAATCTGAGAAGTAAGCTTCTCTAAATCCTTTACTCGCGACTCTAAGGACGTAATCCTTTCAGCATCAGTCGTCGGAGTAACAGGTATCGTTCTAGGTCCAGGCGGTGTAAGAGACTCAATATGCCAGTCTCTTGTCAGTGGTGTATGCGGTTGAGACAAAGCCTGCGTAAGCAAGTTTGCCGCAAATCTAGCTCCTTTATTCGTCAGAAAATTTGCCGCACAAACTAGATCAGCAAACTCATGCTGTAAAGTTAAACACAATTAAAATCAGTTATTGTTACAAATTACTCTGTCTCAAACTCTAATTAATTGCATAACACTTATAGTTATAGAACTTATATCTCATACTTGAAGCGGTACAAATATCTGTTCAGAAACCACCGGTGTATCCTTCTCCACCTGTGGTGTATCTTGAGCAACTGTATACAGAATTAACTGTCTCAGTTTAACTCCCGATAAACAACAAGTTAAGATTATTTAACTTCATAACAAATACTAACCTTCTCTGATAGTCAACGTCCTCGGACGTTTCATCAACTGAGTATCAATCTTCAATACCTTCCTCCATAATACTCTTACCCTTCCTCTTCTTTTCAGAAGTAGATGGAGGAGGAGAAGGTGTATTCTCAGAATCATCATCAGAAGCCGTCTCACCATCATGACCTCCAGATGATCTAACAGGATCCTAAATTTTGAATATATTAAACATTTATGATTAGCGTAAGCTCTATCATACAAGTTCTATATATTTAAATGATATAATACATCAGTCAGTACTACAACTGATTTATCTAGCTGTATATGCTCCCCCTCAAGTATTACTACCTCTGGGTTCACAGCCTCAGCTTCAGCTTCCTGTTCGTTTAATGATATTTATATTTTAAAATCAGAAATAATATCCAATTAACTAAATATCTAATATCAGTATAGTTATATAATAATATTATACTTCATGATTAATCAAAATAATCTATCAACTAAGTATCTATAACATTATATACTAATTAAAATATTACCTCAGGTGGTGCAAAATAACTATCAATATCCCGTAGCAAGGGATTCGTCGCATCATCATTGTGCTCCAGCACCTCCTGAACAATCTGAGCAGCAACATCTGGGTTCACATGTTCCCCAGCATGTCCAGGTTGTTCCAAAACATCCTCAAGCAGCCCTTGTGGATCTTCAGCATGAACCACATCAGCTGAAGGTTGTGCAATAGCAGCAGCAGCAGCAACATCAGCAGGAGCAACGTCCAACCACCCATTATTTGGTGGTGGAACGTAGTTTGGGTCAATAATATACCCAAAGAGTGGTCGTTCCTCCGGTTTTACCACACCTTCCTTCCTGACTGTCTGCAAGAACATGGCATTATACCCACGTTGATCAATGGTATTCACCACTAAAAACGGCTCAGGTATAGCCAAGTTCGGTAGACGCGCGAATGATAAGCATACAGAACCTCGGGTAGATCATAAATCTAGATCTAACAGAACCCGATATCTGTCTTGCAATCTCTCCAAAAATGAAATCACAGAAACTGTATGGTTTATTATAAACCAGGGACAGTGCAGCCGATAGAATAGCAGGGCTTAACTCATCGAAGCCACCCTTCTTCGGTGCAAAAACTGTATTCATCACATGCCACAGAAACCTCCACTGTCCGATTACCAGAGGCTTCTGAAACTGGTTCCCGCGCCTATCTCCCGTATATCCCATGCGGCCGATTGCCCCCTCGATAAAATCCATAGGCATCTCCAAATCCCCATTCTCTTGTTCTTCAGTCCCCAGCTATAATACCTCACGAAGATATCCAGCTAGTAAATGCAACCGTTTGACCATTAACCGTTGCCCTAATCTCTGGTGGATTGACAGATTGGTCATGCACGATATCCGTCCAGAAATCATTCAGAATAGCCTGAGAAATAGGTGGATTGGCCGTAATAGCATATCTAATACGCGACCGTGCAAAAAAGCGCAGAACATCGGCCACTCTATCAGCCCTCTTGGCCTGTAGATTCAGATCTACTAGAATATTGTGGCTTTTATCAAATTGTCTCGCCATATCTGTATAATAAACACAAATAACAGATTAAATGCACGTGTAATAGATTTTAAACTATAACGTATTATGAATCGTAATTCATCTTACATCCTAGTTTAAATGTAAACTTATATATATAACTCGTTACATAAATAGTCTCAAGTCGTATACATATATCATATACAACTTATAACTAATAAGTCGTAAGTCCATTGTAACTTGTAACTTTTTTAAACAAAATCTCAAGTCATTAACGTTATATAAATCAATATATATAAAATACCGATAATATAAAATTAGGACACGCTACTCGATTACGTTTTGAATCGGTAGACTTTCGATATATATATATACATTGTAATAGGAATCCAAAAATATACTTGTTATTACTTAAAAAGTCGTAACTCTTATAAAAACCCCCTTTTTTTAAAAAAAATTTCTAAGTTCTGGATTCGCATAAGACACCTAAGCGAATCGAGTTCAACTCGTTTCACTTATCAACTCGCAATTGGATCTGCAGCCAAGTGAACTCGCTAATCATGTCGATCCGCAGGTCAACTCGTTGGTCGATCCACTAATCAACTCGATCCGCTAGTCAACTCGCTGCGAGTTGAATCGAAGGTTCAACTCGTTCGATGAACAGCCGTCGCGAGTTTAAACTTAAAATCGATGATTTTGTTAGTTTTAACACAATCAAACGATACATTCACGTTTATTAAGGTTCGTTTAACATTAACCACAAGGATTCTTGTTCTAACAAGCCTTTAATCTACATGAATCGATCAAAATTGAAACCGAAACCCGAAGTGCATAAAAACTTCGATTTCTAGTTAATTAAACGGTGAAATCCGTTGTATTTTACCTCAAAATGTGCGCAAAGTGAAGATGTATAATAGCTACGGATCAAAAACTCGTTCCTCGTACACGTAATATCGAAATCAAACGAAAATATTGTTTTCACCTCGTTACGCCTGCAAGTGGATCCGCACAGAATAAGTGAATTCGCGAGTAATGTGGATTCAGTGGCTGTTGACTCGTTTGACCTCCCCTTTATACTCTGAATTCGATTCGCGAGATTAGAACTCGATCCGCATGTTGACTAAGTCAACTCGCAAGAATGAATAAAAACGCGAATTAAATACTAAGTATAAATTAAAAACCCATCATTTGTACAAGTCTAAAATAAAATTATTTTTCACTTGTATTTGTTACGTTTGTTCAACTCAAAAATATTCAGTATAATTTAATTCCGAAGGGTAAAACCTAATAAACACAAAAACTTAAATTAAACATAAACTAAAATAAAATAAAAACACAATTATATAAACATTGGTATCAAGTACCATTTTATTAATCACTTGAGTAAAACACAATACATAAACAAAATGAATAAGAATTTATCTACTTTAGGGATCATATTAGAAAGAATAAGTAATTAAGTACATATTTAAAAGTCTAAGCAGATTGGTAGTATACATACCTCATAAAATTCAAGTAAACTACTATAAAATTACAACTAAATTTATCATTTATACATTTATATTTAAGAAACGGATCAGAGGAGCAGCTCCTCTTGGAGGAGCAGGTGGGGCAGGGTTTCACCCAATAGTAGACTGTCACGTGTTATGCGGTCCCCCTCTACAGGAAACTACAAGGACTGTTTCTGTACATCTTCTAAAGCTTTGGAGCTGCCCCAAAAGTCTTCAAAATATTAGAAATTATACAGATTTTCACAATTAAGGAAAGGAATCCATGAAGAGTTTTAGATCCATACGATTAATAAGCTAAATATTCGATTAAACCATCTGATCAACATGATATTTTCTCAAAATCGTTTCGATATACAGTTATATACGATCATCTTATACTATTCGTTCTCACAATTGTACGATCTCTGCAAATCTTCATCTTCTGTCGCAATTACTTACTATTAACACAATTGTACGATCTCTGCATTTTATTACACCTTTATGTGTTGTCGATTGCGTGCGTGACACTGGTACAGCTGCTGTTGCAGTCGAAGAACACACTCCTTATGTAAAAGCTATCAACAGAAGTAAGTATTAAATCAATATTATTCATACAATTTTCTATATGCGTGTTGTTTTCTGTAGCATATACGGTGATCGTATGATCCATAAGTGTTGATACATTTACCTGTTTTTCTGTAGTTTGTTGTACTTTAACTTTTTTATCAGATCTGATTTGATTATAAGATGTGGTTTAATTGTGTTAAAATGCAGCATGTTTTTTTATAAAATGTAGCATCTGTTGTATAAATGGAATTATGGCTTGGCTTACAGACGATCAACAGAATATGGTGAGTTTTTTTTGCCAATATCTTGTGTTATTACGTAATGTGATAAGTTTTGTGCTATTGTTGTTGGGACTGATCGATAAGCTCGATTTGCTAGGTTGGTATAGTATCTAAAAATGCTGCTATACAGATGGATGAAGATGCTGAACTTGACCTTGTATGTATTATTACCTGTTTTAATTTTGTTTCTTATTTTTTGTTATAGTCAACTCTGATTTTTTGTTATAAACCCTAACAGGAAAAATTTTTGTCTTCAAAGTGTGTTTGAAACTGCTGTTAATGAGATAAAGAAGCTTTTGTTGTTGCATCCGATACTTGTTTTAGCTACAAAAACAGTTACAAGTCAAGTCAAAAGTTCGTACACTAATCGTGGTTTGGGTGGGTCAAACAATATGTACCGCGAGTATATGCCGTTAGTCTGGCAGTCGTTTGTGACACATAGGCTTCATGTGAGAGTTTCTGATGATAAAAGAAAGGTTCAGGATCATGTTTGCTATTTGGGAGACTGGCTATTGCCTGCACTAAATGTTTCAGAAGAGTTTGGTGTTTGTGATTCTAGAATTTTTGCTTCGATTTGAGGATGGTAAATGTAATGCATTGCCATGATTTTTGGTTCTTGATACAGTCGTTTTGCTCGATCAAAATGTGTAGATACAAGCTAGCTCAAGAAAATAGGATGTACAAAAGTATTCTCAGTTTCTCACTGATCAATATGTTTTGATGGTATTCACAGATATTGCTGGTATGAATCCAGAGCTATACTAGAAGCTTGAAATAGTTATTGTATATGTTTAAGTGCAAACAAACATTAATCATTAGTACAGTAATACTGTATGGCAACTGTTAACTGTTTAGATCTTTCATTTGTAGTTCTTGTTGAATGGGTATGTCGAATTTTGCATCATTTGATGATCGAAAGATCATACATATCATTTGTTTAGACTTTTCCCTAATAATCATATTTAAAGTATACCATATCATGTCTATGAATACATCCCCTCTGGAAGAATCTCTCAACATACGTAAGAATTTTTTTAGTAACTTCTATATTTTTTGCAGATAAAGGTGGATCAGTTCTTTAATCTCTTTTTCTTAGATGCTGCCCTCCCTTTTCTTGAATCATATCACAAAAAATGTGGAAATAAAGGTGCTTAGGGATGAATATAGTGAAATTTATTGTTAAATCGATGTGATTCATTTTACATCAACTTCTTTTTTGCTTTCAGATCTTGTTTACACGTCATGGAAGCCCTATGATCAACTTGGTTATGCTCGTGAAGTATCGTTTCAGCTCCTGATCAAAGTTTATTTCGGTACAATTGTCATAGTAGCATGTTTAATCACTTGTATTTATGTACTATTAGCTTTCTTTGTTGCAGTCCTTATAGAAATTTTTTGGTAGATGGACGAGTTTTGAGTTATACGAGCTTTATTGTACCAAAGAGTTTTGGGTTATACGAGCTTTATTGTACCAAAGTTTTGGGTTATACGAAAACTTACTGCATTTTACGTTTAACATACTACATTTTACGTTTAACATACTGCATTTTAAGTTTTAAAACCTGATATGCACACAAGATCTCAGATATGATTAATTTACTGTATTTACTACATTTTACTTCATTTACTGAATCTTCTGCATTTTACCATATTCTACTGCATTTTATTATTACTTTTTGGATTTAACTGCATTTTATTGCATTTACTGAATCTACTGCATTTTTCCATATTCTATTGCATTTTACCATATTCTACTGCATTTTATTATTGCTTTTTGGATGTTACTGCATTTTATGTTTACGGTGGTGAAAAACTGATCTACAAAAGTAGATATCGAAAACTTACTCATTTTTTGTTTAACTTACTGTATTTACCACATTTTACTGCATTAACATATTCTACTGCATTTTAACATATTCTACTGCATTTTAACATATTATTTTTTGGATTTTAGTGCATTTTATTGCATTTACTGAATCTACTGCACTTTACCATATTCTACTGCATTTTATTATTACTTTTTGGATGTTACTGCATTTTATGTTTACGGTGGTGAAAACTAATCTACAAAAGTAGATATCGAAAACTTACTGCATTTTACGTTTAACCAACTGCATTTTAAGCTTTATTGATGAATCACGAATGCATTTTTATTTAGATGTATTTATCGAATTTTGTCATATTTATACTTTTAGGACCTATAATTGTATGAAAATCATAATTGCCTCTATGTATTGCTAAGTAATGTGAATTTGACATTCTAAATGGTTTGAATCGATACATACGAGTAATTTTTAAAGGTCTTAGCAATATTTGGTTTGGAATCTTTATAAATTATCCTTTTAATTTCTTGATGTTTGTTTCTTCTTAAAAGTGGATAATAGAAAACATTAATTTAGCGGTAAGATATGATTAATTGCATTTACTGTATTTACCACATTCTACTGCATTTTACTGAATCTACTGCATTTTACCATATTTTACTGCATTTTATTATTACTTTTTGGATTTTAGTGCATTTTATTGCATTTTTCAAAGGTGATCAACTTCTATAACAACTGTACGGTTTTAGCTTCTATGGCAGCAATTGTGACTAAAGAAATACAAGAATGAACACGTACTTTGGAACACTTGAAAATGTAAAATATGATACTTGAATATTCATGTCCGATTGTCGTTATCAGAAACCCATAACTGAACCAACCCTATAATTTAAAGTGGCCAAATGCGTAAGGGGTTTGGTTTCATCAGTTACCTCTACAAACTAGCTCCTCTAATTATCTTTAATGCAAATCTAAAATTGAATCATTTCAGACCAGAATGGTCTATAATATAATTGGAAAGTTGACATTGTCTATCTTTTAACATGGATGGCTTAGCTTCCACGAATCTTTGCAAAAATTCAAAAGAAAGATCATTGGAAGAATATTGTTTCCATGTCGCACACACCCTTCATCTTGACGAACTACACAAATTCAAATATGTTTTGAGTTCGCATATTCACAGTTGTTATAGAAGCCCAAACCCTTATTATAATTAATAGAAAATGAACAAAAGAGATCCACGTTTCAAGAAAGTTTGATGAAACATAAATTGGAAAAAGAAGGAATTATCGACTGTCCCGACAGTGTCTATGGATCCAGATTCCAGAACATGTTTTTCCACAGCTAATGCCAACTCTGCAGCAGCTAGTCCTGCATCATTTATGTTCCAACTCGTTTATTTTACAATACGGGAAAAAGATAAGTTACAAGTGGTTTCCTGATGAAAACAACATAGTCAAATCATATCTATTTGTGTGTGTGTGTGTGTGTGTGTGTTTTACATCTAGACCAAGGTGATGTGACACATGGCATACTAGGCATTGCTATAAATGACTGCACAAGTACTAAGTAAACAATTATATATGAGATGTAGTACACAAATGTAAAATGCAGTAAGTAATCTATTTGTTTTTGAAATATACACAAAGATGCAGTCGACATTTTTTAAAATGCAGTAACTTATATACATATATATATAATGCAGTAAGCACTTATAAAAACTTACTTGATTGGACGATATGCACTGAATATAAATCTACAAACTCTTTCCTCTGCTACTGTTACTTTCGAATCGATGCATACCTCCTTACAAACATACGGAGAGACAAGATCATCACATATGTTTACAACTTCTGTCTTACCGTCAATTTCAACATCCACCGTTAAACCAATCTTCAAATTAAACTTCTTCTCATCTTTAGATGCAAGTGGTACATTTGTTGGAGGTTTAAAACTTTTGCTTATTGGAAACGGATGAATAGGCTTTGGAAGATCTTTTGGAAACTCTAGTTTCAACTTAGGAAGAACAACAGAACTAGTATGCGCAGCAGTAAACGGAGCAAACATTGCTGAGTTAGAAGAAGATTTTGGTTGAGTATCTTCTTTAATGATATTCGCTTTCATTGCAAACGGGGCAAACATGTCTTCAACAACTTTTTAGAGTCGTAAAATGCAGTTAAACATTTTTTAAAATGCAGTTGAATTTGTAATGTTTTTTAACTTTTCCATTTCCAAGTTGAATCTAGAAAATCAACTCTCATAAACACATAATAATCATCAAAATAACAAAATAAACTGTCATAAACACATAATAATCATCCAGATTAAGCTTTGATGCTTAATTTTTTTTTTCAGATCTAACATCTTTCATATTACAAAATAAATGTAAATCTAAACTATATATGTACCTCTTGAGACTGATTCCGCTTCATCGCTACCTTCAGACGACAAGTTCACATGAATCGTTTCTTCTTTTTTGTTTGATTCAAACTTGTATCGTGTTCTACGCTGGCTTCTACGTGTAGCTGGTCAACAAAAACGAGTATTATAAGCAGGAAGTATGAACAAAATAGTCACGAAACGGAAATTAAAAATGTTTAAAATCTGTAAAACTTCCGAGTTGCTTCACGTTTTGCTATTTTTGAACCAGATTTTTGTGTTTCAGAGAACGACGTAGGTGTGTTCAACTTCGACATGATCCTTTCTCGCAAAATTTGAAAACGAAACAGCAACGTAGGTTTGTTGATGAAAACGGCGACTGTTTGGTTGATGATTGACGACTTTTTGTTGATGATCGGTATAATTTTTGTGTTTTTTTGTTGATTTTTTTGTAAAATAGATGATTATTTTGATGAAGATTGTCTTTGCTTGTTGCAGTAGAGAGAGGGAGGGAAAAAAAACACAATTACTGAGATAGGTGACCGTGCTGACCGAGCTTGATTGATGGTGTGTAACATATTTACACATTTGGTCCCTTGACCATATTATTTGCAGTCTAGTCCTTGTTGGCTGGATTGATCTTGGCCGTTGAAATGCAATGAACGGTGGGGATGGAGTCTGCTTTTGCTGCTCCTATAACACACCCACCCCCCTGAACCTTTCCCTTATATTTATAATACTATATCTTAGGTACCTTTATCCACATAGCATAATTAATAAATGCATTACTCACTTAAAGTGAATAGTTTATTTATAGGCAGTCTAAGACGATTACCGGTATTATGATCCACATAAACAAATTATACTCAATTTTCTAAGCAAACACTTTATTGTTAGTATGAATATTATCAAGTGCTTCCTATTATATGACATGCTGAAGAATTCAAGTAAAACTCATAACACTGCATCATTAAATTTCAAGGTAGTGGTTACTAAATGATGTATCTTTTCGAAACATATAACATACACTTGAATTTTAAGGTTAGACAAATATCAGACATACTTTGAATATGCTATGTTATCCAAGTCTGTACGTAGTACAACAGAGGATACCTTCTAGCATAATTCAAAATATATTTAAGAATATTAATTTAATTAAAGGCTTCAGATCTGTACTCAGTACAACAAAGTTACCAGTAATTAAGTTAATACCCATATTTCTACTATTTGTCAATTAAAAATGCATGATAACAGTGTATGGCAAAACCATCATTCAACAATTAAGACTTAATGTCATACATCATAGAATAGTAACACAAGATAATAAACAAGTAGTTAATTAACTTCTTAAGACTTAGAAAATGTCATATAATTTGCCTACCAGTATATCATATAATGAAGCCATCTAAAATTTTCAATAAAATAGACAAATTATAACTTGTGGATATAGGTGTATAATCTAATAAATATAAACACATACCTGATAGAACCGCTGTAGTTCTAAAGCAACTTTATTTGAACCTACTACCATATCATACTTAGGAATTAAGCTTATTATTGTGAAGCTTATTCTCCTAATGTACTATCATTTCCCTTAGTTTTTTTTTGCAGATAAAAACTTAAAATATTTTAAAGAATATTATGTTTATATTCTTTAATGAAGGCGATTCCCCTTAGGTAACAAGCAAATGAATGCCATAAACCTTTTTTTTTTCTTTTTTTTTTTTTTAACATATGGAAATACTAACTATTACAACAAATACCCTTGGAAGACTAATCACTCTGGATTTCTCATTCCGTTTAGTTGAACCAACGTCTCAAATCTTGCTCTGTCGAAAGCCTTTGTGTAGAGGTCTGCTAAGTTATCCACAGTCGGAACCTTAACTAACCTTATCATTTTCTTTTCAGCACAATCTCTAATAAAATGATGTCGAATATCAATATGCTTAGTTTTACTGTGCTTCACTGGATTATTGGTGATCGACATAGTAGATTCGTTATCAATCATCATAGGAGTATTGGTTATATTTAACCCGTAATCCCGCAGTTGCTGTTGAATCCAAAGTACTTGAGAGCAACAGCTGCCAGCTGCAACGTACTCAGCTTCACATGTAGAAATAGCTACAGACGTTTGCTTCTTGCACTTCCAGGATACTAATCTACCTCCTAAGAATTGACATCCTCCGATCGTAGATTTCCTATTCTGATTGCATCCTCCATAATCCGAATCAGTATAAGCTACGAGATCTAAGTCTCCATCAATCGGATACCAAAGACCCAGCTTAGGTTTCCCTTTGAGGTAACGAAAGATTCGTTTAACAGCTTCCATATGTGACTCTTTCGGATTAGCCTGATATCTTGCACATAAACAAACAGCAAACATTATGTCAGGCCTAGAGGCTGTGAGATACATTAGTGATCCGATCAAGGGTCCCGAAATGGTTTGGTGGGATTCCATTACATCACATTTTACCCCACAGCAGAGAGCATCAATTTGTTGGTCTGATTTCCACAATGAGGTTTGTAAGAAGTATTGTTCTTGATTTGACATGACTCGGATTCGACGTGAGTTTTTGGATTTGCAATTAACGGATAAGATGACGATGGATGATCTCATTTCCCAATTCACTGACAAGTTGAGATTCGTGCAACAATGGGTACCGGAGGAACGTATGAAGATTGACCATTTTGTGGGAATGTTACCGCATACTTATCGGACGACCGTGAGATTGGCGGGTACTCTTTCCCAAGCTTTTGATCTTGCCCGTTCAGTGGATGGAGATGTTAGAGCCCAGGGTTTGGAGGTTAAGAAAAAATCTTCATTTAAACCCAAAGGTGAGTCTTCGGGTAGTCCTGGAAAGAAGAAATGGCAGGGATCTCATCAACCTAAGAAGCCCAGTTCGGATAAAAAATCATTGGATAGAACCAATTGGTGCCACAATTGTAAATCGAGGCACACTGGTCCTTGCACTCCACAAACTGCTAGGTGTATCAAATGTGGACAACTTGGTCATGACATCAAGTATTGTGCGTTTCCTCGGCATGTATGTTGGAATTGCCAAAAGGAAGGTCATCGTTCGGGTTTGTGTCCGGAGGCTGGAAAACAAAAGATGGGTGTGGTCGGAGGGTCTTCATCTTCTGGCCAGAAAAGAAAGAATCCCCCAACGGCAACCGGCAGGGCATTCCAAATGACAGCTGATGATGCTGTCAGGACTGAAGATGTTATAACTGGTACATTTCTAATCAACTCTGTACCAGCTATTGTTCTCTTTGATTCGGGAGCCAATTGCTCATTTATATCTATGCTTTTCTGCGATAAACTGAAATTGACTCCCACTTGTATTACAAATCCTATTGAAGTTTAGATGGCAAGATAGCTCCAGTTACCACATCGGTGACTGGAGCTAGCATTTTGATTGAGGATCATAGTTTCCCAATTTCTTTTCTATTGATGCCTATCCCCAGTTTTGATGCGGTTTTAGGCATGGATTGGTTAAGTAAGAATAAGGCAAGTATAGAGTGCCATAAGAAACTAATTAGGATTCCAATCTCGGATGAGTCATATGTTGTGGCTCGAGGGGAACGGGAAAGAGGTAGTATCCCTATGATTTCTATGATGAAAGCTAGTAAATCTCTGGCTAAGGGGTGTGTATCCTACCTGGCTTATATAGTTGATGCAAAATTAGAAAAGAAAACCGTTTCCAATGTTCGGGTGGTTTCTGATTACCCCGACGTCTTTCCTGATGAATTACCTGGGTTGCCTCCCATTAGAG
Organism: Helichrysum umbraculigerum; assembly: GCA_949592205.1. Taxonomy (NCBI): domain Eukaryota; kingdom Viridiplantae; phylum Streptophyta; class Magnoliopsida; order Asterales; family Asteraceae; genus Helichrysum; species Helichrysum umbraculigerum. The sequence continues at coordinate 123,391,611 of CATIUR010000001.1, read as the reverse complement.
AGGTGGAATATAAAATTGACCTAATTCCTGGTTCTACTCCTGTAGCTAAGGCTCCTTATAGACTAGCTCCCTCCGAAATTCGTGAAATGATGACCCAAATCCAGGAGCTATTGGATAAGGGTTTCGTCAGGCCTAGTTCGTCTCCTTGGGGTGCACCTGTGTTGTTTGTTAAAAAGAAGGATGGCACCCTTCGGATGTGTATTGATTATAGGGAGTTGAATAAGCGAACCATAAAGAATAAGTACCCTTTGCCTCGAATAGATGAATTATTTGATCAATTACAAGGGTCTTCCTATTTTTCTAAGATTGACTTGAGGTCGGGTTATCATTAAGTGCGGGTTTGTGAGGAGGATATTCCTAAGACGGCTTTCCGCACTAGATATGGTCATTATGAATTTCTTGTTATGCCTTTTGGGTTGACTAATGCTCCGGCGGTCTTTATGGATTTGATGAATAGAGTTTGTCGACCCTACCTTGATAAGTTCGTTATTGTATTTATTGATGATATATTGATTTATTCTAAGACTGAGGCTGATCATGAAGTACACTTGCGTTTAGAACTCGACACCTTGAAACAGGAGAAGTTGTATGCTAAGTTCTCCAAATGTGAGTTTTGGTTGCGTGAGGTCCAGTTTTTGGGGCATATTATTTGTGAGGATGGAGTTAAGGTTGATCCATCTAAAGTTGAGGCAGTTATGAATTGGCAAGCGCCTAAGTCTGCTTCGGAGATTAAGAGTTTTCTTGGTTTGGCGGGTTACTATCGAAAGTTCATCAAGGATTTCTCTAAGCTCGCGGGTCCTTTGACGAAATTGACTCGAAAGGATGTTAAGTTTCAATGGAATGATCAACAAGAGTCGGCTTTCCAGACTTTGAAACAGTTATTGTGTCAGGCTCCAATTTTAGCTTTGTCTGACGGGTCCGAGGATTTCATTGTGTATTATGATGCTTCGCATGCGGGTTTGGGCGGTGTTTTGATGCAACGTGGTCGAGTCATTGTGTATGTTTCTCGGCAGCTTAAGCCTCATGAAAAGAATTATCCTACCCATGACTTGGAACTTGCAGCTGTAGTCTTTGCCTTAAAAATCTGGAGACACTATTTGTATGGTACTAAATGCGTTATTTGTACGGATCACAAGAGTCTTCAGTACATGTTTTCTCAGAAGGAACTGAATATGCGTCAGAGGTGATGGTTGGAGTTGATAAAAGATTATGATTGTGAAATTCGTTACCATCCGGGTAAGGCGAATGTGGTCGCAGATGCGTTGAGTAGAAAAGGGAAACTCGAGAAGGGTTGTTTTATGCGATTAGAAGTTTCCTCGGATTTGATTGACAAATTGAGAATGGCACAAATGGAAGCATTGTTGGATCAAAATTTGAAAGCCGAGATTCTATTGAAAAGAAAAGAACTGTTATGTGACGATTCTCGTGGATTAAAGACATTTCAATCGCGTGTTTGGGTTCCTTTGCTTGGTGGACTTCGTGATGTAATATTGATGGAAGCTCATAAGTCCAGATTATCGGTTCATCCCGGGAGAACAAAAATGTATAATGATCTGAAACCTTTGTATTGGTGGCCTACTTTGAAAACGGATGTTGCTCGATTTGTGGAATCGTGTCATATATGCTCTCAAGTGAAAGCAGAACACCAGAAACCGTATGGGTCGTTGAAACAACTTGAGATTCCCGAGTGGAAATGGGAACACATTACGATGGATTTTGTAACAAAATTTCCACGAACCATTAGAGGAAATGACATGATTTGGGTGATTGTAGACCGACTAACTAAGAGTGCTCACTTCCTGGCTTCTAGTGAGACGGCATCTTTGAGTAAGTTAGCTCAGTTGTACATCATTGAGGTTGTTTCGAGGCATGGGATTCCGTTATCTATTGTATCAGACAGAGATCCTCGTTTTGCACCTGGATTTTGGCGGAGTTTGCAAAAGGAATTGGGTACTAGAATCAATTTGAGTACGGCTTATCACCCTCAGACGGACGGTCAATCAGAGCGCACCATTCAAACTTTGGAGGACATGTTGCGTGCTTATGTGTTAGAATATGGTGGGTCTTGGGATTCACACCTGCCATTGATCGAGTTTGCGTATAATAATTCTTATCACTCGAGTATAGGTATGCCTCCGTATGAAATGCTTTATGGGCGTCGTTGTAGAACACCCACATGTTGGTTGGAAGCGGGTGAGAAACAATTTGCAGGTCCAGATATTGTTCAGATTACTGCGGATAAAGTAGCCATAGCTCGTGAGAAGTTGAAAGCTGCTCGGGATAGACAGAAACAGTATGCCGATCCGCGGCGTCGTCCGGTTTCGTTTGTAGTGGGTGAATTGGTATATTTAAAGGTTTCCCCTTGGAAAGGAGTGATTCGGTTTGGTAAACGTGGTAAACTTGCTTCTAGGTTTATTGGGCCATTTAGGATTCGCCAAATAGTTAATGATCAAACGATATCGTTAGATCTTCCTCCTGAATTAGCGGGTATTCATGACACTTTTAATGTTTGTTACTTAAGGAAGTGTAAGGTGGAGGACCAATCCCAAGTCCTTCCGTTACAAGACTTGCGTGTCGACTTAAGTCAGAAACTTGTAGAGGAGCCCATAGAGCTTGTAGATAGAAAAGTGACTAAACTTCGAAAGAAGGAGATACCCACGGTTTTGGTTAAGTGGCGACATAGTTTGGGTGCTAATCTTACTTGGGAAACGGAGGAAAGTATGAGATTGCGTTATCCTAATCTTTTTGAGCGTAGCGAGATTTCGGGGACGAAATCTTCTTAAGGAGGGAAGATTTGTAACATCCTCATTACCAGTCTAGGAGAAATTTGGTAAATTACTTATTTCATTTGATTATTTAATTAAGTTTAGAAATAATTCGTATTATTTGCCAAATTGTAATAAATATGTCCAACGGTCAAATGACTTATTGTGATACATGAATTATTACTTGTTTTAAATTATTATAGTTGACGGTATAATAATATATATTTTCGCGTAAACGGTTTTTAGGTTCCAAACAATAGGTTTAGATCGGGTGTAATTTGGAACCAACTTATACCCACCCTTAGCTAATGGATCGGTTCATTTGTTTTTCCCCCAATTCATTTTAACATCACACACACACCCTAAGAACTAAGAAATCAAAAGAAGAAAACTTTGATCAATCGATTAGAGCTTGGATTCGTGGTTACCACTGAACAACATGATCATCTACCTTGCTATTACCTCGATTGTAAGTTAAATTGCTTTGATTATGTGTTTATGAGTTAGGGTTTGAAGAAATAGGTTAATGTGTGATCATGCTTAGAATGATGATTTAGGAAGTTGGTTGTTGTTAGAACTTGATATATGATGATGCTTTAAGTTGTTTTCATGTATAAATCGTGTAGTGTATCTTTAAATTGATGATTGGTGACTTTGGTTCGAGTTGGGTTTCTGCAGAATCTGGGCGTACCTGATGATCTTGGGAATACGGCGTATTCACGGGAATACGGCGTATTCCACCCCTTTTTAATGACTAATCTGATGAACACGGGAATACGGCGTATTCACGGGAATACGGCGTATTCCCCTTTCTTTGGCAAATCTGAGTCAATCGGGAATCCGGCGTATTCATTTGAATACGGCGGATTCAGGCTAATATGGGAACCGGATTCTAGGGAATCCGGCGTATTCATTAGGCGTATTCCTTAGTAGGGGTTCTGTCCCATTTTGGTGCTGAAAAGGGGTGTGGAATACGGCGTATTCATGGGAATCCGGCCGTATTCATTTGAATCCGGCGTATTCTCAGGAATACGGTGTATTCCCCTGTTTGCAGCTCATGTTGATTTAACTTGCTAGAAATTGCGTTATTCAACTTGTATACTATCTTTATGATACTTAATGCTTGCTGAACTGATAATAAGTGTCTAATGAAAGTTAGATATCATATGAAATGAGTATTAACTTGTAATTCTCTTGTGTTCTCAGATACACCGAAGACTCAATAATATTAGATCTTTGAGTGAAGACGGTGACTGTGAAGGGTGAGTGGATCATTGACTCTCTTTCTGAATTAGTTGTAACAATCCGGTTACAACGGGTAAACATGGTTTTACAGTTATATATTGAATAAGTACATTTTGCCATGATGATTATGGAATGTGCTACCTTGTCAGGGGTCAATATGATATTGGGTTTGGATACTATTACTTTGGACGACATGATGACTTTGTACATGTGTTGTTTATTGAAATCATGTCGTATGTAGTAATGGTACTAAACTATCGGTAAGACCACTGTTTGGCCTTCAGTGGTTATAAGTGTTACTTGGGGAACCACCGCGGCATGAGGGTACCTCAAGGACCACCGATCCTCTTTGATGTATTTGTTGTGATGCTTTGTGGTGATCAATTGCTATGATAGTTTAGATTGATAGTTGTGATCTATTCACTTAGCTTCGTGCTAATCCCTCTCCTCACTTCTTGCAGATTACTTTTGATGTGGGTGGGCAAGAAGTTGGTTTGAAGAATGTTTGACTGCCTACTCTGACTATATGACATGTTGTCGTTTATAAACTTATGTTTTGGAATTTAAATAACAACTAACTTAATGTTGTAGCTGATGTGGTTATTGTATCAACTTATCATGCAGGCATAGATTGTGTTTTGGGAATTATGTTATACGCAATCTATAATGCATGATTTGGGTTTAATCGCTTCCGATATAAAAAAAAAATGTTTCTTGAAATATTGTGGTGTTATAAGAATAGTCAAATTGCCAATCTAAGCCCTTATGAACATCAGGTGAGTAGCTCGTAACCTCAATATTATAAACTACCTCCAAACGTCCTGTGACTTTATTAAAGACTCTCTTGTTTGGCGAATTGGGCATATAACCTAGGAAAAATCCTTCGTCAGCCTTCTCACCAAATTTTGCTTGATGTCCAGTCTTTAATATGGTGCATGAAACTCCAAAGGGTTCAAACCCCTTTAAGTTAGGTTTCTTATTGTTCAAAAGCTCATAACAAGTCTTGTTATGTCTCTTAACCGTAAGAACTCTATTGAGAACATAACATGCTGTATTCACTGCTTCTGCCCAAAAGATGACCGGAAGCTTTGAATCAGCAAGCATTGTTCTTGCAGCTTCAATCAACGTCCTATTTTTCCTTTCAGCTACACCATTTTGTTGAGGTTTATAAGGTGCACTGAATTGATGTAATATCCCTTTGCTTAAGTAATAGATATTTAACGTTGAATTCTTAAACTCTGTTCCATTGTCACTACGAATACGCTTCACTCTCTTTTTATAGACATTCTCTACTAGATCAAAGAACTCAATTAGAATTCCAGGAGTTTCATCCTTTGATCCCAAAAAGAATACCCAAGAGAATCTAGAATAATCATCTGTGACAACCAATCAGTACCATTTGCCACCTAGACTTCTCTTGCTTATAGGGCCAAAGAGATCCATATGTAGCAATTCAAATGGCGAGGAGATTGAGTTTTCAGTCTTAGATCTGTGTGGTTTCTTATGTTGCTTTCCTTTCATGCAAGGAACACACTTATCTTCAGACTCGAAACGTTTTTGAGGTACACCTAAAACCAAACCATTTTTGGTTATATAATTCATCTTTCTCCAGTTCAGGTGTGCCATTCTCCTATGCCATAATAATGCATCTGTTTCCGAAGCCTTGGATAATAAACAAGTAGACACCATTGAAGAGTTAGGAACACCCATGTTGATAGCATAGATGTCCTTCTTCCTTGGCGCCCTCATTAATATCCATTCATCAGGAATTTTGAAACCTGGCTTCAGGACTAAGGCTTCATTTTCATTAAAATAAACTGGATGACCTTTATCACAGACTTGGGAAACACTCACTAGGTTGTGAGTTAGTTCTTCAACATAGTTCACATCCTCAAGAGTCAAAGTTCCATTTGAAACTTTTCCTTTTCCCAAAATTACTCCTCCTTTATCTCCTGCAAAATTTACTTTTTGCTTGAGACTCTCCTTGAAGTCCTTCAGTAGACTTCTTTCTCCGGTCATGTGCCTCGAGCATCCACTGTCTACATACCACCAGTTGTCCTTGTTCACATCATGCTCCTGCACATAACACAAAACACGATCAGTTATCAAGAGGGACCCAAGCCATTACGGTCTTGGTTTGTCCCTTATCATCAACAAACTTAAGCTCTTTAAAATAACCATCCTTCCCATCAGGAGCTTTGGTTACTTTCGAAGTAGCTTGAGTTTGTGGACGATCAGCCTTAAGAGGTGAATTTGAGGATAACCTCCTAGGCACATAATTATGAGCTCTATTATGATAATCATAATTAAACTCATGTGATCGCGAAGTAGTACCACTCTCATAATGACTATGGCCTCTACTTGGAGTTCTAAACCTTGACGGTGTCACATCTCTAGACTTATAGACAGAATTATCACTTTGAGTATATGTCCGTTTAGGTTTAGGTGGGGAGACACTATGTTTACCGTCTCTTTTAAGAATGTTAACAGGTTTATTACCTAACTTAGGTTTGGTATCTAACCTATCTACAGTCATACTAGAGTCGGTCTGTGTCTTTTCATCAATCACAAGCTTATGTGGTGTTTTAGGCTTTTTGTTAGGACAACACGTAGCCACGTGTCCCTTTTGGCGACACTTGAAGCATGACATCTGCTTGCGTGATTTAGGAACTTTTGCATTACCACTCGGAGTCTTAGGCACTAAAGGTTCAAGTATTTGTTCCTTATTAACCTTATCATCAGTCTTAGCATCGTTAATCACTCCACCCGATACAAACTGTATTTTGGTGAAGTGAGACACCTTACTATTTTCTGATGATTGGTTCTTAATAACATCCTTCTGTGCCTCTAACTTTTCAGGTTTATCAATTACTGTAATCTCAAGATTAACATCAGTCATTTCAGAATCTTCAGGAATATGGGTGTAATTAGCATTAAAAGGAGGGGATACATCATTGTAACATATCCCAGTTTTGTCCTTTACACTTCGTTGAGCATCTAACATTTTATCCATTTGAGATGTCCTAAAATTCTCAAGTTTACGGTTTTGCTCAACTAATCTTAAATTAAGATTCACTATTTCCTGATCCTTACTAGCAATTGTCTCATTTAAGTCTTTAATATTCATATAGAGACCATCTATGATAACAGATTTTTCACTTATGGTATCTCAAAGTTTTGTTCTATCCGAGGCATCAGACTTAATTTTATCTTTTAAGGCCTGTTTATCATCACTTAATCTACGAATATCCATAATGGCTTGATCAAGTTCAGATCTAACAGTCTTATAGGATTCCTTATCCACATTCAATTGTGATGACAAATTGCTATTTGACACAGTTAAAACACTATTCTGAGATTGTAAATCAGTAACTAAGTAGAAAACATCAACAAGATTAAGAATATCTAAACATACCTTCTTCTTGTCAGTTTGTACTTCAGCCATGCGTGCCACGAATTCTTCATGACTCATATCTGGAGTTGAATCCATATATAGCACGTCATCATCACTTGCCTTCACTTCAGACTCAGGCACCGCTACTCTCTGTTCCATATCAGTGGACATGTAGGACACTGATCCAACAGTTGTCTCTTCGATCTCAGCCATCAAGGCTTCCTCAAAATGAGCTTGCCAATCATAAGAGCCATCCAACTGCTTCACCACTAAGGCTTTGGAAGTAAGAGTACTTCCCAAACCTTGTCTACCTTGTGCTTCTACTTTAGGTCTTTGGCATTCTCTAGCAAAATGACCAACACCCTGACAGTTAAAGCAACTGACCTTGGTTTTATCAAACCCTGATCTATTGCCCAACACCTTTCTACCAGTTCTCTTGAGGAAATTTTTAACTTTTCTTGAAACAAATGCTAACATCTCTTGAAGTTCCAATTCCTCAACATAATCCGGATCTATCTGTTCATAATCCTCGTCAAATAGAACAGGATCATTGATCTTTCCCTCTATGTAATTCTCATATGATGCCACAAAGGAAGCAAGAACAGACAGTTGCTGTTCAGCAGATTTCACACTCATAGGCATCTTCTGATGCTCTTGAGGTGACTTCTCAGAATTCTTTCCCTTTGTCTCATCACTAGAGGAGGAAATAAAGCACAGATCTTCAGAAATCATTTCTCCATTTTCACCAGTATCACCAACTAACAGTGCAGTTGTCGAACTAGAGGACGCAGTCGAAAGATTTGTCTTTTCATGATATAACCCAGGGTTCTGAACCTGATCAGAATCACTATCTCTTGACTTTCTGGAGAAATCATAACCTTTCAGCTTGTCAATGACTTGCTCTAAGGTCATAGTAGAATACCTGGTTTCGTTATCCTTAATCATAACGCCATACATTTCCCATTTAGAAGGAAAACCCTCAAGAAACTTGTCGGTTTTAGCTGCTTGTTCTTCAACAATCTCATGGTATTCCAGTTCACTTAGCAGATGGTAGAAACGCGTAACATAGGCATCAAGATCTTCTCCTTTTAAAGCTTTAAACATAGTAAACTGCTTTTTGAGAAGACTCCTCTTGCCAGCTCTCACTTGTGGACTTCCCTCACCTCTTTTCTCTAGAGCTTCCCAGAGCGTTCTATCAGTATGAAAAGACTTCAGTTGATGAGCGATCTCTTTAGGAAGACACATCTTTATGCAGGAATGTGCTTTATTTTCATTTTTGTATTCTTCCTTCTGTTGATCACTCATGTTCGGATAGGTAAGAACCACAGTGGCATTCTGAACAGTTTGAGTAGGTGCGGTGTATCCACTCTTGATACACATCCAGATTGACAGGTCATGGAATCTACAGTAAGATTCAAATCTGTCCTTCCAATTGTAGTAATCCTCGATCCTCAACAACTTAGGTGGAACGTTTGATTTTCCCACCTCGTGGTCCATTTCGATCATTCTACTTAAGTCAGACATCTTAAAAAAAAAAACGTAAAGTAAAACTGTTTCGCGAATTCAGAACAACTCGATTCGCAAGACTCAGTTCAACTCGTAATCTCAGCTCGACTCGCAAGTCTCAGTTCGGATTGCTGTGATGTCGATTCGCAAGCAATTTCAATTCGCGAGAGATCTCGGTTCGACTTGCAAGTCTCAGTTCGACTCGCAAGTTCAACTCGGTTCGCAGACTACGCTGAAACCCTAATCTCGACTCGCGAAACGGCTGAAAAACCCGAAAAAACGAAAATTCAAGGTATTTTTACGATTTAAACAGGAAATTTCGACCGTAAACAAACCCTAAAACGTCCAGAGAATGATTTTGATCGTTAATATGTACTCATGTACGTATAAACGATCCGAATCACAACGCAATTATCACTAAAACTCTCGAACAATCTCGTATTTAGCCCGAAAGCTCTGATACCAGATGTAAGTCCCTAGTTCTTAGGATCGATAACTTCGTTATCTGTAGTATTAAGGTGCGGAATCCCTCAATACGATGTTATCTTACTAACAACGAATATGTTCGAATTGCGTTTTAATAAAGCTTAACTTTAAACGATGAATCGTCAAAGCCTAGCTATAGGTTTTGTTTTCTCTGGTATTCTGAGTTCGCAGGAACGAAGAATGCAAAAGTGTTAAAAAGTGTTAACGATTTTACAAAGAAAATTGTTTATATATGATGTCTCGGCTCGGCTCGCATAGGCCTGCGAGTTCGGTCCAACTCGCAGCCCAAGCCCACTATAGGACTCGGCTCGCCAAACCATTACCATACGAGTTCAGACCTCATCTCGCAGCTCAACTCGCTGTGACCTGAGCTTCTCGACTCGCATCAAACGTATATATTTATTTCGTATTTAATTATTCGTCTAACTTAACAAAATAATATGTTTAACGAATATTACTAACAAAACAAATATTCATTTACAAATCTAAACCAATATACAAGCATCACAATAATAGTACACCAGTCCTATTTTAAGCTAGATCTGTTGTCACAATCTATGTCCCAACAATCAATTACTCTATCATCAACTTATCAATAATTCAATCAATATTTCAACTTAAAATTGATGTAACCAAACTGTTAACACCAAAATTAAACTGTGAGAACCAGTCCACTCACCTGTTTCGCTTCAATCTCCACACTCAAAGTTCTAACTTTATTGAGTCTTCGGTGTCTCTGTAAACACAATCAAATACAAATTAGTACATTGTTCCATAGTTTACTTATAATCTTACTTAAGTAATTACATTATACTATTGAATAATATAATAACCATATCATATATAAATATTGCAACTATACAAGTTCACAAATTATCATATCTTTCAAATTTAAACATGCAAACGCGATCCTGGAAAGGGTGGTTGGATCGCGTTCCAAAGAAGAAAAACATTATGTAACCAAAATACACTGAGCAACGCGATCCGGATAAGGGTTTGGGATCGCGTTTCAATGCTTTTCAGCTCCAAACAGACCTGCAACTTACATACGAACCCTAACTCGAAATTTCAACATAATACAATACAAACTCAGATTCTTAGCTATCTTATAATCCTAGAAACGCCATATATCAGTTAATAACATCAACAACACATTCAAACTCAATCTTATACCAAAATCATTCAATAACCTAACCTATTTCAAACAAATACATATATATATCAATTGTAGTTTCAAGAACACTTACAACATTGATAGTAGCAGGGATATGATTATGATGGTGATAAACTTATAAATTGAATCTTCAATCTTGGTTAACTTGCATCAAATTATCACTAGCAATTTGTTTTGGTGTTTGAGAAAGAGTTGGTGAGACAATAAGTGAAGAACAAGAATTGGGGAAAAATTAGGTCGGCCTCCTAATTTATTAAACCGACCCCTCCTTATTTTACAGTGTAATATTATACTCCTCTTTGACCTATTGTCTGGAACCTCGATTTCAAACGCGAGAAAATTATTTTATTTTACCGTCACCTAAAATTATCTAAAACAGCTAACATTTCAATAGTCACAATATTTCCTGAGGCTCATTTACCTATTAAATTTAAAATCAAACACAGGTAATAATTATAAATCGCATAAATAATTTAAAGAAAATACATTTTTCTCCTATGCCCGATTTGGGGATGTTACACGGTGAAACTGGTGGTGGCTGTGAAGGTGAACGGTGATGACGAATGTGCGGTGACGGTGGTGGCGGTTATCGATGGTGGTGGCAGTGAACTGTGGTGGTGGTGGTGGTGGCGGTGAAGGTGGTGGTGGTGCTGGCGGTGGTGGTGAAGGTGGTGGTGGTTGCCGGTTGTGTGTGTGTAGAGAGAGAGAGGGGAAAAAGAGAGAGAGAGAGAGAGAGAGAGAGAGAGAGAGAGAGAGAGAGAGAAAGTGTTTGGTGTTGTATGTGTTTAGTATGAATGAGAAATGGTGACCAGTTGCCCAACTTTTACCCTTCATTTCTAAATTCATTAAATTTGCATTTAACCCCCTCCGCCCAAATTAGTTTGCAAAACAAACCTTTAAATGACATGAGATGATATCAACCATTGGATCATTAAATAGAGGGTGGAGATGAGGCTGCTCCCCTGCTTTTCAAAACCCCCCATCTCCTCTGATCCATTTCTTAATAATAATAATAATAATAATAATAATAATAATAATCAAAGATCTGTTTATGCTCAAACTTTTTTGAGCTAGATTTAAAAAACTCAAGCTCGAGCTCGTTTACTAAATGAGCTGCAAAATAAGTTAAAGCTCGAACTAAAGCTAATTTAAACTCGAGTCGAATCGAACTTGTAATGCATCGAGGTTGAGTAACTCACGAGTATCTCGACTCATTTACATCCTATACTCAAGGTAAAGTGGGCTAGCATTCTACATTTCCTTCTGTCTCAGGTCCGGGAATTAATTTTACTTTTTAGAAAGTAAAAACTAACGCACTACACAACTAACCATATACACCACGTATTAGAGAAAAATATTGTACACGGAGTAATCAATAACTAGAAAGAAAAAATAATATCAACAAAGAAAATATTTAAGGACACATAAAGTAAGCCATATATAAGAGTGTAAACTGTAGTTGTTGTGGCGGGCTGGCGGCGGCAGAGGAGATCGATGACGATGATGGTAGAGAAGAAGACGATGACGGTGGCAGAGGAGACGAACGTGGCAAGTTTTCATCGGAACCTTTGGACAAAAATGAGTAGTGTATGTGGTTAGATGTCAAAATACAAACTTGAAGATACTTAACAGAAAAATAATCTTAAAATTCTAAAATCTTTATATTCAGAAACTTTAGCAGATATACAAGTTTGAGTAAGGCTCAATCCCTACCCATTTACTCTTGAGTTGAATAAGATTAAGAAAGCACAAGAATACATACATGATGGTGATTTTTAATCATTTTTTCAAACTTAATGATGACTTCAAAACAAAGTCAATGGGACTACTACAGGACTGTAACAAAGTCGAGCTCAAATTATGGGTCTTACATTAGACTTGAACTTAGATGGCTAAACGAGTTTCATTTGTGCAGACCCCCCGGTCATAGATCGAGTAATCTAAGTTTGATCTGATAAGTCACATAGGTATTTCAAGAAAGATACATTGGGCTAAAGATGCATCTAAAGATCGATAAACCTTATGCAGTGTGACATTCATCTGTTCTAGTGTTACAAAATGAGCGATAACTTAAAACGAACGACAGACAGCTTTAGACCTATATATCATTTTGTGTTCATAAAGCAACTTGACTAGTCAAGAGCTTCAACTGCTAAACGATACAAAAAACTATGTTTAACAAAACAAACTCCACCCATAAATTAATGATACACATTAAAGTTTGATTCTTATAAACTTGAACTCTGTCTTATTATATATGTTCTAAAAGTCTCATTTTCATAACAAAATTTGACAAAGTTCAACTTGAACTAAGCTTGTTTATAATTATAGCTTTAATGGGTTAAATATTAAACTCCTATAAAGTTACAAAATGGATACTAACAATTAATATGTTGTTAGTTCAATAAAGAAGTAAGCCTCCATTGATCACCTTGGAGGAAGTTTCCGATTGAATACACATTCACATGATCAGCCGGAATCTGGCTACTCCAATTCACCCTTGCCGACAAATCCGACCCCTTACCACTATTACCAAACTCCCCATAATAAAGTGTCTTCAACGCAAAATCACCCGTCCATGGCATCCACCCTTGTGGCGTAATCAACGCCTCCATATTACAATCAATAAAAACAGTCCTCGAGAACTCCTTCCATGGTCTTCCAAGATAATTCTTGTGAACTTTTGGCTTACTATTGTATAACCTCATGTACTCTTCAGTCCCATTGATCAGACAGTTTAGGAAGACAAAACCTGTTGGCTGTGCAGGATCAATTCGTCCGTGTGCAGTTACTGCATTGTTTTCTCCTTTTTCGGGTTTGAGCTGACGTGGACGTACGAGGATGGTGCAGTCTTGGAAGATTGAAGCTGAGTTGCCAAATATGAAATCAACGTTGCCTTCTATGTGACATGATTTGTAGAGCTGGCGAAGTGAGTGGGCGTAAAGGGTGTCTTGATTGCCTAAAAACTCACAGTTTTCGACGATGGATTGGTCGCTGTCGGACCGGAAAGCTACGGCTTGGTGTGCGTCAGGACCGGCTGTGTTCTCTATGGTTAAACCGCTTGCCATAAATCCATCTCCGACCACCCCTGTTGCAGGAAAAAGTGTATATCAGCCATCAGGGCATACATTACAGTTCATCTAATACATAAATAAATAAAGATGAAACAAAAAAAATAAAAAATCTTTTGGATCATGTCTTTATCATCAACACAAAACAGACAAAAATAGAATAAAGAAAGAAAAAAAAATGCCTAAAAGTGTCTTTACCATACACTGTTTTACATACGCTAATTAAATTTATTCACCGATCATTTTGAGATGTACATTAATAATTGTGTTTTTATACATCTTTAAGCTACATTCTACGCACACGCAACATTTTTCATAAATATTATCTTTACGAGAAAGCAACAAAAAACCACCCATCCTTTAATGTTTCAAAATATTAGTAACATGTTACCTTTTGTGTTCACCTGAATACCTACTACGTTATATTTTCTAACATGATTATATTCGAACTATCCATTCTTTATTAGTAAGGAAAGGAATTTGCAACACTACTATCGTTCAACATACACTAATTAATAAGCATTTAATTTTCCATTTAAAAATTATATTAACATCATGCTATCACTAACTATTTATATTTATTATACATGGATTTAATTTTATTATATATATAAAAGGTAATGTTCATTAATGCTAATAATTAAATTTAATTTTAATGTATTTGACCATTTATTAAATAATAAAAAAATGAAATACTAATCAGCTAAATAAAATAAAATTAAGCATAGAAAAAGAAAAGAATGATAGTGTCAATGACTTACCAAACGTCGCCGTATTATACGTAGAAAGCCCAGGCTGGCCGACATTCAAACTCCCCGTAATTACCGTCTTACCCATCCCATCCCCTAACACCACCACATTCTGTTTCTCCAACCCGACCCGAACAGCTTCCGCATAAACCCCTTCCTTAACCCGTATCACATACTTCTTCCCAGACCCCCAATCCGGAGCCCCATTAACCGCCTCTTGAACCGTTTCATGATCACACCCTCCGTTCTTACACACCGTCACATCCGCCTTCAACCCGACCGGAACCCCCAACCGGGCCCCGTCACCCCCGGTACCACCACCTTCCCAAAATCCATCCCTTTCCGTTTTCGGAACACTCCACGACGTCGTTTCATCCCCGTATAAATCATACGCTCTCAATAAACTCAAGGCGTTACTGGTATAGCCAATTAACGTGTTCAAAAACGACATCGTTTCGTTGATCATTTTAGTATCGTTTACGTATTTTAACGCCGACCAGCAGTCGTACTGGTAAGCTAATCCCGCACCGGTCCACGCACGTGCGTGCTTCATTTCGATTCCGCCACGTGGAAAAACCTCAGCCGTGGATTTTAATCGGTAATCCGAGTTCCGTAAATGCTCGATGCAGTTATTAGCAGCGGTTACGTGATCGACGATTCCGGTTGACGAATTTAAGATCGATTGGACCATTGATTGAGCTGTGTGTAGGTTTTCCGATGAGACGGTTAATGCGGATTGAATTAGTTCGATTGGAGTTCGGGTCGGGTAGGGTTTAAGTGACGATTCGCATAGTTGTTGGTTTCTGGTAGCTTTACAAGCTTGTTGGATCAGATCGGTGGATGAGTGTGAGTCTTTTTTTGACGGAGGATGGATGTGGCGGCGGTGTGCGACGGCGAGGGTGGTGGTTGGGTAGAGGTAAATGAGAAGTGAGATGAAGAGAATGGAGATGATAGACATTGTGAGGATGGTGAGGCGGAATGTTGTAATCGGGTGGTGAATTGGTTTTCTGCGATGCATTGAATTAGTATTTATAGTGTGATTTGATTTGCAATTAATGGTGGAATAAATTGTTGTTAGTGATTTTAGGAATTTGGAAGATAGTGGGATTTGGAGTGAAATGGCGTGATGGGGATGGAATTGGGTGGAACCGTGGAATCACGGATTCCATAGAAGAGAATGTAGACTACAGTTGCAGGATACCGACAAGTTTTGGTCACAAGCTTTAAAAGTGAAGTTGCTTTTTTTACTATATTATTCACACAAGAGTTTTTTTTTTTTTTTTTTTTTTAATTATATTAATTTGAGTATGGTTGTGTCAATAATGTGCATAATATGGTTGGACAATGGACAAATTAAATTATGGAGGTGCAGAGTTTATTATAGTACTAGTAATTTTGGCCCATGCGAGGATGCACGGGTATTATAAGTTTTATGTCAATTGTACGTAAAAGTACATTTATGTGAATTAAACATTTTAACCTAAAAAACTCATTAGATTTAATAATCTTAAAAGCCATGCAAGTTTTTGACAATGTTTTTAAGAATTTAGTCTAAAACAATTACTCAATTTGGATTGGCACTTCAATGTAGGTAGAAACAGTAATGGTTACTTATGCTACAAACCAAGGAGCAATTTAAACTTAATAAGTTGTTATAAGTAGCTACATATATATATTATTATACGTTCAAATGTAAAGATAAAAGATAATATACGTAGTGTTCAATATTGTCTATATAAGTATATATCAACGTTCTCTACCTTTGACATCTTACTTGTACTTCGTTATTATATTTTGCCATTATCCAGCCATCAACAAAGTCAGCACTCAAAATAAACCGGCACACAAAATTAAATTCGACTATTCTACCAAACCTCATTTACAAAACTCATGATTTCGATTCAGACGTGATCGATAAGTGATTATTATTGATGGGTAAGGTTTTCTTATTGTCAAATTCCATTCAATAATTATAGTACACAACATTCATCATGAGCAATACATAAAGTTTACTATTACATTGACAAAAATGAACTAAACAGTAAACTTTGCAAGTCATTGTTGCCAATTATACACTTTACAACATTTTGACTTTGAGTCAAATTATTTGTTGAACTGCTTAAATCCACCCCAATTAATTTAAAAAAAAAAAAAACTCATCAAGTTATTCCTTCAGTAAACCTGATGAAACCAGTTGCAAACACCTATCTCGACAGCAAATTCAGCCTTGTACGTGTTGTATGTAGCCATATAGTTTTGAACGTGGTTATTTTACCCTCACATAAAAAACAACGAAGTTCGTACTCATGTTTTCCCATTTGAGATCCCACTTGCAACATATGATCCCTACACCATAAGACCCCATCAACACTTTCCTCATGTTGATCAAGGAAAAAAGGTTGATCGTTTATGAGGGATATTAGTAGTGGATTTTAATAGAATAGCCGGTGAGGGATATGGAATTGCATCAATTATCAATTATAGTGTGTGAAATGTATAACTCAAATCTCCACTTATATTACTATATATATATATATATATATATATATATATATACTATACATGCATGATACATGGAGGAGTAATAACAAAATTAATGTAATTAATGCGAAGGAAATGAAGGGATGCTAAACTCTACCACTATCGTTTCATAAGCTTCTTTTTGTTAAATGTCAGCATTGAAGAGGGATTTTAGTTTCGTAAATGCAAGAAGATGGACTGTTGAGGTGCAAAAATACTTACGCTAATAATGTGAATTGTTTTGTTAGTTTCATGACATAAATGATAGTTTTTCCTAACAAAATCAAAATATTACAGTGTTAAAAGTTAAAACTGTAACATCCTCGTTTTGGGCCTAGTTGAAATTGTAATTTCTTTATTTATTGAATTATTTAATGATGTTTTAAATAATTAATATCTTGTGATAATTGAAAATAATAGGTCAAACAGTTATATGACTTTTTGTGACTAGTAAATTATTAACTGTTTTAAATTTATTTAGTTGACGGTAAAATAAAATTGTATTTCCCCGCAAATGGTTTTTAAGTTCCAGACAATAATAAGTACGGGGAATGAAATTTGACTAGTTATAATGGATTTATATGGATGGGTCAGTTTTTAATTCCCTCCATACATACATACATACGTACGTATTCATACACACACACTTTTCATCCTAAATCTAAAATCAAGAAGAAATCATCAAATTGGAGCTTCTAAATTCGGATTCAAGCTTCTAGTGTGAAGATTATCATCTTCTAATCCTTCATCTCATCATGTAAGTCTCAAATCTTTGAGTTATAAACCCTAGAAATTGGGGGTTTGATGTTCTTGAGTAAAAATCCGAATTTAGGGTTTGATTATGTGATATTTATGTTAATTAAGCTTCAATAACATGTAATAATCATTTTAGCATCATCATAATCATGTTATATGTGTTAATTTCATGTTTGATATAATCCTAGAAATTGGGGTTTTGGGTATTTGTTTAATTGGTAGGATTAATCTTGAAATAAACATTGTAGTCATGTTAGAAGGGTTAGTTAGTGCTTAATTTGTGATTATAACCTAAGCCCTAACTTGGAAATTAAGAATTTGATTAAGTGTTCATAATGTGTTCTTGGAGAAAAATGGATGATTGTGATGAACTTGATATTAGTAGTGGTTAGGAATGCTTAATTATTAATCAAAGAATAAAGTTGGCATCCATGGGAATAAGAATTCATAAAACCTAGCCTTGAGGTTTTGATGAATTTGTGACTATTTAGGTTAATGACCTTGTAATGATTTAATCATGCTACTTAGTGATAAGTAAATGGATTAAAGAAATGTTGTGATCATAATGATCATGAATTGAGAAGTGACTGTGAATTTATAAGGATAATGCGATTATTCGTAAGCTTGAAATGATTAATAAAAGGTTGATGATCATAAGTAATTAACTATGAAGTTGTACTACTTTAACATCAGTTGATTGTTATGGATGAGTTACTAACTTGTTATTTAATTGAATTCTCAGATATGGAGAAGACTCAGTGACATTAGACTACTGAGTGGACGACTATGATTGTCGGTGAGTGGATCTTGGACTTTCTGTCTAAGTTGGTTGTAACAACATGGTTACAACGGGTAAACTTGGTTTATTGCAATGATTGCATTAATATTAGATTGGCATGTTGGCTAAACCTTTGATTGATTATTGGCGTCCATTGTGCTATGATAGTTGTGGACTATTTGATTTGGTGGGGGTCAACTAATGTGTTGGGTTTGGATACTATTACTAGGACTTCGCAAGTGCCTTGTACATGTGTTGGACACTGAAATTGCGTCGTGTGTAGTAATAGTACCAAACTATCGGTTTAACCTCTGATTTGGCCGTCAGTTGGTTTTAAGTGTTACTTGGGGAACCATCCGCGGCATGAGGGTACCTCAAGGACCACCGATCCTTCTATGTTGCTTGTGCATTGCTTGGTTATAGGCATGTGTTAAGCTGAGTTAGACTGATAGCTTGGGATCTATTCACTTAGCTTCGTGCTAACCCCTCATTACTTCTTGCAGGTTTACTTCTGTATGTGGGTGGGCAAGAAGTACATATGGAATGGAATGTTTGACAGGCTCACTCTGAAATGGATAACACGTTAATGATTTAACAACACATTGGGATTTCTATAACACCTAAACTTAATGTGTGTAATGATTAGAATAATCTAGTTTTAAAGGTTGTATATAAGTGGATTGCTATTTGAAATGTATGTATGCAATCCACTGGTTTCTATTAATCATGCGCTTCCGATATGTTTAAAAAAAAAAAAAAAATGTCCTTGTATTTAGCGGGTGTTATAAATTGGTATCAGAGTGTGACTGACATAATAACACGTACGAACGCGATCCCAACATGTTTTCAGGATCGCGTTCGTACGTGTTATTTTATCTCAGAATATTTTCTGCTTGGGAACGCGATCCCAGCCATTTTCCAGGATCGCGTTTGTGTGTGTATTTCGTGTTCGGATGCGTTTTCTCTTGGGAACGCGATCCCGCTCACTTCTCCGGATCGCGTTTGTATGCCTAATTTGGTTACAGAATATTTTTCACTAGGGAACGCGATCCTGACCTGTTTCCCGGATCGCGTTAGTAAAAAAAAAAAAAAAATTTGCGACGTTCGACGTAGTTCTTGACGTAGAAAATTTTAGAAAATTTCGGTGTCCGATTAAGACGAAATTTACAGGGTCACTTGGAAACGACTCAACGGTCAAAGCTCATGGCTTTGCCATGAGCCCTGTCAGTTTTGGGCACTTCGGGGTCGTTTGGGGCTCGAAAATGGCATTTTACTGTTTTTCGGACTTTATTTTGAACTTTTGACTTACGTTTTAAATTGGGCTTTTGTTTCTTTGAGCCCTGGGATCATCCCTATGACTAAATATGACGTTATAACTTGTTTTAAGAGGTCCTCATATTTTATTGAGTATAAGTTATTTTCGAGCTGTGTATTTGTCGTATTGTCGATTGTGGCCAACTGTTGTTGGTGGTGATTTAAATTCTTGAGTGATATGGACTAAGTGAAATAAGATGAAGTAAATGTGTCATCTAAAATATTGGAAATGGTTAAAATAAGTATTCTTAGAGATTGAAAGGAATACATGGGTCTATACTTATTGATATTTGAAAGTAGAGTAATAATTCGCATGTGTGGCATGAAAAGTTTTACTTATGTTACAACTAAAGAGGTAAAGATTGGAGAGAACATATTAAATATTACAAGTAGTATGGATGAAGTGTTTAGTACCAGATGTACAATTAATGTTGAGTGATATAATTAGTAAATGACCTTGAATTAGGTAATAAAGAAGTTGTTTGTAATAATGGTGTTAGACATTACACCTGAGTTAAGGATATAATAAAAAGAGGTATTGAATGTCTGTGTGGGTTGTGTAAACTTGGTGATATGTGTAATGTACATTCAAAATGATAAGTTGAAAACGGTAGTAAACTAATACTTGATGATATACCTGCTACTATGGGTAGTTATAATTGTGCAAATGGTTGATATCATGGTTATGATATAATTAAGGGTAAAGACTAATAAATTTTGAGAGATTAATGGTATGAACTAGCCTGAGAATAAAGTGTGACTGACATAATATGATGACGTCTGGCCAACGTATTCATATTATGCCATTTCACATGGAGTTGTTGAGGCTACTAAGTACCAAATGAAGTTAAATGATTTTAAATTAACGGTAACATGTATTGACCCACAGTTATGAAATAGTTATTGATTGACTAAAATTAAGGTAGTAGCAGACTATTAAAATTATTGTTCAATGTGATATCATTGTAAAGGAAAATTTTGAACGGGTTATACTAATTGTTAAAAATGAGTATGTGATTATTTGTTGCAATGTTTGAGGCTTAGTGAAGATTCGCATAGCCGGATAGCCTAGTATTAGAAAATCATGTGAAACTATGTCCTTGGGAAAAAGTAAAATAGTCAGGAAAATAAGAGTTTTACTTGTTGCATTGATAATATTATTATAATTACGTGCGAATTACATATAATCTTTCGGATTTATGCATATCTAATGACTAGATAAAGTGGTAAATTGTAATTTGAAAAAGTTATGTGATGTGAAAAGTTAAGTAGAGGTCGGTTAAAGTGGATTAAAAAGGTGAATATTGTTGAAAAATGTGTTGATGATTAGCACATTTTGATAATGTGGTACGTGTGCTAGTATAGCAAGGTACCCATTGATTGAGACTTAGCATGTATCCAATATGATTTGGTGCTAAGTGATTGTGTAATTACATGATTATGGTAGTAACCATAGGATTTGACCTCTACTTTGCTTATCAATACGTGGTTAGTGTTATATGATTCCGAGATATTTTAATAAAAATGGGTTTCATGTACCTCAGTGATATGTGGATATTAGCGTGGATGCTAGTTATAATTGAAATTTAAACTTCATTGATGATATGTGTATTGTGGTTTCCATAACCACTGTTTTCGATATTGAAAAAGATAGAATTCATATACCAATTTTAAAGATCTAGCATGTCGCAAGATTCTGGTTATGAGAGTATATTACTTTACTTAGTTAAGTGATTTACTTATGTTAAGTGATAACTTGTTTTAAAACGTTCATTGTGTATATGAAGATAAGATTAGGTACATTATATGTACTGAAATGAGAAATTGAAGCATGTACATTGGATATGTGCATGTGTAATTAGGTTGAAAACATATATCTTAAAATGGATTAAATGTATACATATTTTGTGTATGTGTGATGAGTGATTAAGATACGCATAGAGATGATATGCATATGTAATTTAAATTGTACATATACCTTATGTGCATTTAGTGATAAATAATTATGTATTTAGGAAATTGGAAATAAAGTGTGAACCAAACTTCACACGAGGTAGGATGTGATTAAATTCTCTAGACTAATTAAGGATGATTAGATTTCGAGGACGAAATCTCTTTAAGGGGGAGAGATTTGTAACATCCTCGTTTTGGGCCTAGTTGAAATTGTAATTTCTTTATTTATTGAATTATTTAATGATGTTTTAAATAATTAATATCTTGTGATAATTGAAAATAATAGGTCAAACAGTTATATGACTTTTTGTGACTAGTAAATTATTAACTGTTTTAAATTTATTTAGTTGACGGTAAAATAAAATTGTATTTCCCCGCAAATGGTTTTTAAGTTCCAGACAATAATAAGTACGGGGAATGAAATTTGACTAGTTATAATGGATTTATATGGATGGGTCGGTTTTTAATTCCCTCCATACATACATACATACGTACGTATTCATACACACACACTTTTCATCCTAAATCTAAAATCAAGAAGAAATCATCAAATTGGAGCTTCTAAATTCGGATTCAAGCTTCTAGTGTGAAGATTATCATCTTCTAATCCTTCATCTCATCATGTAAGTCTCAAATCTTTGAGTTATAAACCCTAGAAATTGGGGGTTTGATGTTCTTGAGTAAAAATCCGAATTTAGGGTTTGATTATGTGATATTTATGTTAATTAAGCTTCAATAACATGTAATAATCATTTTAGCATCATCATAATCATGTTATATGTGTTAATTTCATGTTTGATATAATCCTAGAAATTGGGGTTTTGGGTATTTGTTTAATTGGTAGGATTAATCTTGAAATAAACATTGTAGTCATGTTAGAAGGGTTAGTTAGTGCTTAATTTGTGATTATAACCTAAGCCCTAACTTGGAAATTAAGAATTTGATTAAGTGTTCATAATGTGTTCTTGGAGAAAAATGGATGATTGTGATGAACTTGATATTAGTAGTGGTTAGGAATGCTTAATTATTAATCAAAGAATAAAGTTGGCATCCATGGGAATAAGAATTCATAAAACCTAGCCTTGAGGTTTTGATGAATTTGTGATAATTTAGGTTAATGACCTTGTAATGATTTAATCATGCTACTTAGTGATAAGTAAATGGATTAAAGAAATGTTGTGATCATAATGATCATGAATTGAGAAGTGACTGTGAATTTATAAGGATAATGCGATTATTCGTAAGCTTGAAATGATTAATAAAAGGTCGATGATCATAAGTAATTAACTATGAAGTTGTACTACTTTAACATCAGTTGATTGTTATGGATGAGTTACTAACTTGTTATTTAATTGAATTCTCAGATATGGAGAAGACTCAGTGACATTAGACTACTGAGTGGACGACTATGATTGTCGGTGAGTGGATCTTGGACTTTCTGTCTAAGTTGGTTGTAACAACATGGTTACAACGGGTAAACTTGGTTTATTGCAATGATTGCATTAATATTAGATTGGCATGTTGGCTAAACCTTTGATTGATTATTGGCGTCCATTGTGCTATGATAGTTGTGGACTATTTGATTTGGTGGGGGTCAACTAATGTGTTGGGTTTGGATACTATTACTAGGACTTCGCAAGTGCCTTGTACATGTGTTGGACACTGAAATTGCGTCGTGTGTAGTAATAGTACCAAACTATCGGTTTAACCTCTGATTTGGCCGTCAGTTGGTTTTAAGTGTTACTTGGGGAACCATCCGCGGCATGAGGGTACCTCAAGGACCACCGATCCTTCTATGTTGCTTGTGCATTGCTTGGTTATAGGCATGTGTTAAGCTGAGTTAGACTGATAGCTTGGGATCTATTCACTTAGCTTCGTGCTAACCCCTCATTACTTCTTGCAGGTTTACTTCTGTATGTGGGTGGGCAAGAAGTACATATGGAATGGAATGTTTGACAGGCTCACTCTGAAATGGATAACACGTTAATGATTTAACAACACATTGGGATTTCTATAACACCTAAACTTAATGTGTGTAATGATTAGAATAATCTAGTTTTAAAGGTTGTATATAAGTGGATTGCTATTTGAAATGTATGTATGCAATCCACTGGTTTCTATTAATCATGCGCTTCCGATATGTTTAAAAAAAAAAAAAAAAATGTCCTTGTATTTAGCGGGTGTTATAAAAACTCTAACGATCATAGTAATGTGCTTAAACTTATCGTAAACCTTTAACCAATAAAGTTTAGTACAGTTCTTCTTTAAGCATATAAGGGAGGGAAAAGTTTAGCAATTTAAAAAGAAAAGCCAACAAATACTGAAGTAAACTTTATGGCTCGGTTAATCAGTTTTTTTCTTTCTTGTGTTGGGGGAATAAGAACGGATATATTATATGCCTGCATAGTAAAAACCTTAATTTGTCATTAATACTCACTGTCATAATTTTTTAGTGATTAATTAATTAATTTTCTCTGTAACTTAGAAATAATAGTTTTATCTATAAATTTAATGTTTTATCTTTTTACCATCATTTAATACATTAGTAAAAAAATAATTATTACACAAAGACTCAACTTTTAGAGTATTGTAGATGTAGATGAGTCCTAAAACAGTTATTAAGCACTTACCTTTTTTTTCCTTAAACTTGAGAAATGGAAGATGAGAAATACCCAACATCCCCTGCAATTAACTTATACCTTAAACGTGTTTCTCATTAATTTAATAGCGGTCTAAGTCAACTTTTGCATGTGTAGTCAATTTATGCAATATAAAAAGTATGGCCCCTACTCTCCATACCATTTATCTATTTTAAAATTAATGTTTCTGTACTTTTCTGTACTTTATTCTTTCACTTTTTCTTACATTCTGTACTTTTTCTGTACTCTTTCCGTACTTTTCTGTACTTTTTAATTTAAAAAATGGTATGGAAGTAAATTAAAATGGTATGGAGAGAAAAAGCCAAAAGTATATGTAAAATCAATTAGTAATAACACTTGTAGTAAGTCAACGTAGGAGTAGAAACTATTATGTAAAATCAATTAAGCCCCTTTCAATCATATGATAATTAACATGTTGTATATAAATCAAAATTATTTTGACACTCCATTCTGATATTTTACAAGCGAACTATTTAATTCGAATCAAACACAAAAAACCAGTGTTTTAAAAACCGATTTTTTGAGTGAACCGGATTTCTGTCCGGATCCGGTTTAACCGGTTTGGTGTCCGGTCAAACCGTTCATTTTGTGCTATATGAATCGAACCGGTTTTGTTTCCGGATCCGATCCGACCGGTTGAATCGGTCCGGTTCAACCGGTTTTCAAAACATTGCAAAAAACTGAACTAACCGAACATGTAAATATAAAACTTCATCCGCTACTTTGCATGGACATGGTGCTAGTAAGTATTAATGTGTGTTCCAAGTTTTTATTGACAGCTCTCAGGGCTGTTGTTATCAATTTCCTTTATATGTAAAGAAAAGAAATATGACATTTTATGTTGTATTTAACATGAGTGGATTTCAATCCGTTAAACATAGTGTATCATGAGGTGTGTGAAAAATAGAATACAAGTACAATTTCAATCCGTTAAACATACTGTCTGTATAAGATAATTTACAATACAAATAATCAATTTTATAAGATCTTTCAAAGTATAAATATAAAAATGTTAATAACAACGCTAAAGCTATATTTACCAAAAACAAGTTTATTATTGTCAGCAAAATTCACATAATACGGGGTAACATCATGGACAACTTATTTTCATCATCGCGTAAGGGTTCAGTTGGCGTAAGTTTTGAATATTGTTTTACATCATCTATATCCATTATTATATCATTACGATTACGACATGATGAACAGTTATATGGTCCTATCAGTGAAAAGAATAATCATAAAAATAGGCAAATAAGATATTGGTGATCACATGTGTTGGTAGTGGCGAAAGCACTCCATCAAAGTTACTACTAATTCATTGCGTGCCTATTTGAGATAATTGGGTTAGTAGACGCAACCCACAAATAGAAGTATACAACACGTACACTCGTTTAAATATCTTTTGTTATTATATATCTGTTGTTTCCTTATTTAAATGTCTTTTGGTATGTTTTCTTAACTCTTGACTGACAAATCAAATACTATGTAATAACTTCAAATGTTGTAACGTAGTGTACTCTTTTATTACTTTAGTTGTATGGATGACATTTTTGCTTTTATGTTCGATGCAAATTTGACTTGAATTTTTTTAAGAAATAAATGATTATTCGTAATTAATAGAGCTAAATTGGTGAGTTTAATGATTTTTAGTACTTTTAAAGTTTTAAAATAAATGTTCATGTTACTATTTGTATATGTCCCAAAATAGTTGTCCATTTTCAAATAATACGGAGTAACTATTAAAAAAAATTAAACTCCCCCATATTACCCTTATTTAGTACTCACAATTTACTATTTATTGAATAAATTCAATCAAACGTGCTTTGAATATATGAGCAAAACTGACATTTACTCAACTTATCTTAATCCCAACAATAAAGATTGAAGGACACTTTTTTGGGACGGAGGGAGTAGTTATTTTTTTGAAAGTGGGCACTTTTTTCGAGACATATAAAAATAATTATATTTACAGTAAATAAGTGACTGAAGAAGTATTTCATATATTTACGAGATTTCAGAATCGTGTATACATACGGGGTGTTAATCTTCTATCTTCTTTTATTATTATTATTATTTTATTATTTATTATTATTAATTATTATAAAGTGTTAAATATGTAGACATCATTAAATTAACCGCTCTAAATTTAATCTCGCCCTTTCAATTCTTTAACCTCCCTAATTAATCACCATTGATTTTTATTTTCCTAATTTGTCTATGCAATAAGTCTCATTAGACTTTGTTTATTTACCTAATTACCCCTAATTATCCCTAATTTAATGCCACCTATTTTCCATATAATTTGGAAGAGATTGGCTAACTAGTGCCCTAAGGGTACATGTTAACCTTCATTTAATATACTAAAAGTTTCTATAAATATTCAAAAATGCATTTAATTAACTCTCTAATTTCCTTTTATAGATGTATATTAATTGCATTTAATGTTATTCATGGGAACTTTTAGTGTATTAAAGAAGCATAACATGTGCTCTTAAGGCACTAATTAGCTTTTTTAAATCACAATTAAATCACAACTAACATTCAATTCTAAAATCACAATTATTAATTTATTCAATTTATTAATTTATACAATCATTTATAAATTAATAAACAAACATCATTACATACACTTTTTTAATATATAATATAAATTTTGTAGTATAACTATATCATAGAGCCCGCGAATTCGTAGGTTATAATCTAGTGATATTAAAAATGGAATTAAAATCGTGTGGTAGCCCGTGAATTCGCGGGTAATGATCTAGTCTGGTTGTTTAATTAAAATAGAGATTTTAATTTTCAATTGATTTAAATTAGAGGGACCCAATTTAAATGTAATTCCAGTTGAAAATGCCATAACACCACTACCTATATTAAATTATTAATTTACGATTTTGAAGTTTATTATAAATATTTAATTTATCTAACTAATAATCAAGTATTTACTTACATTATGTCATTTGTGTGGGGAGAGAGAGAGAGAGTGATGGACAATGAATGGGGCGGTTTGATCACATGCACCAAGTACTATTGATTTTGCCATGGTAATGGTCATGGTCACATGTGCATTTGGTGTGTCATCTTCCAACACAATTATTTTACAACATACTTTACATCATTTTAATTATTTTTGCATAAATATTTTAAAGAGCAACACTTTATTGATCCAGTTTGTAGCAGTTACATTGCTAATGGTACAGGCCAAACTCATTTTGTAAACAATATATATACTCGACAGTACCGCGTTTAAACAATAGATGATCTGATCTTGACATGAGAGCCAATCGTTGAATATCATATTGAAGAGAAACACGACTACCTTGTTCACGTCGTCAACTATTGAGCATTGAACTTTGACCCTCCATACGTTCCTCGTCATCGTGAAGGACACATGACTAACCTCATTATCTGAACATTCAAGCTTTCAACTGTGAGCTTTGATCATCCATGTGTAATGATAACGATTACTTGTGTTTACTGCCACCAGCTAGAATACGTTGAATCTGTAGACCTCTACTGAAAGCTTGGTTGAAAAGCAGCCTTGTTTGGAAGTCATAAACCATTGGGAACCATGCAAGTATAGCCACTGGGGTGAAAATCACGACACCCATTAAATAATCGTATCCTCTGCCTAGTGCTTTCACCGATCCCCACATTCCTAATGCTTTCACTGCTGGCCTGCATGCTTGTGCTATCTGAAAAATATATAGAATATATAAATGAAGTGATGTGGAAGGATTATGGGACGCACAATGAATAATGGAGAAATGTATCTGAAATGGTACCTGCAAGATTGCCCAGCCGGTCGGAAAGAAAGCGAGTAAGCTGGCAAAACAGTCGCCAATAGTAAGACCAAAAAATTGAAACATCACCACAAGTGCGATAACAAAGCCAACAAACATAAACAACTTAAGAAGTCTGAACATCAACTGGAAATCTGCACTGAATTTCTTTCTACCCATAGATACAATCTGCAAATGCAAAAGATTACATCACTTTCTAGAAACTAACTATAAAAAAATCAGAATAATGGTAGTTTGACCATGTATTTACACTGACCTTCAAGATGACTATAACTACAACAATTACCAGCCAAGACAGAATATACACCTGTAATCGTCGGAAGAAAACAAGTCATCGTTAAAGTTTCCATTGAAAATGTTATCAAAAGAAAAAATTACAGTATTTTGGTTGTGATTACCAATATGCTTTTATTATTTTGGACCACTTTAAGATGATAAACAATTCCGTATTGGTAAATGAAGAATCTGAAAGCTAGAACTACTTCAATTAGACGTCCAAAAAAACCAGTGGATTTGAGATGCTCCTGTTCCTCATCCCACCACGACTCCCAGCTCTTGATAGCTGGAACACCAATACCACCACGATTACTGATCCATCTTGACCAATCGTCCCAGTCCTCGACTATTTTCTGCCACTCAAATCCCGAGGGGTTGAAAAGGAAAGGAGCAAACAACCATGAAGCAACTAGAAACCACATTGAAATGGTTAAGAACAAGTACACATGACCATCTGAAAATGCTGAACCATACGCGTGATATGTAATCAGCAACATCATTAATTCCATCCCTTTGGTAAAATGGCTTCGCGAGTACATTCTGTAGTTTTCTGCAAACTTCTCATGCCTAACCACAAAACCACGCCCTGTGGCTCTGTACTTAGCCCCACCATGTAAAATTGTTCGACCAAAATAATGTAGTTTTGTCCCAAGAGAAAATGTAAAGAAGACGGCTGATAGTTGGAGGTTCATGATTATTAAGTCACCAAATGCTGTTCGGAAACCTCTTTCTAAACCAATTTCCATTATCATAGGCAAAGTCATTAAAAGGCCAAGTTGGACCACAGATTGAGAAGCCATGGCAGCTTTCAGAGCCTGATCTCCTCTTAACCTTGCTGATTTCATGATTGCTTTTTCTAAACCACTCAAAGCAAGATATAGTCTTCCGTACAAGAAAGCATACACCGTAAGGACTACCATCTGGAAATATTTTTTTTTACCAGATGGTTATAAGATATATTAAAGTAGAATATGACATGCATATATATGAAGAAATTTACCATAGAGCTGACATAGAAGCCTGTTGTCGTATAGAAACAAGAAAGCATGCGGAAAAAATCAAAGCGGTGACCTAATCTGTAAATATCCCGACTCAAGGTTTGCTCGCCATTACCACATGCCACTTTTGCTTCAAAGAGTGAGATTTGGTTAAGGCCGACGTCTCTTCCCTTGCCAACTTGTATATACTCGTGGTGTGTTATATTGCCACGTCTGAGTGTCGAGTTGAACCCTAAATGTCAATGTGTCTCCATAAGTTGTTACATATTCAATCAACAGCTACTATACGTAAATGCAACACAAAAGTACCTGCAAAGATGTCTTCACTTAGATTGATTCCTTTTGAAGCTTTGCTGATGCCACCTCGTGTGATGTGGAAAATTCTATCAAAGACATCTGGATGCCCATAGTGGAACCGAACCCTGATGCATAATTAATTCAGACATATCATCATTTTGAGATATACATAGGCATACATGTTAAGTAATTACCTTCAGTAAATAATCAAACACATCTCATTCAAGTAATATGTTACTTTGTTAATAAGAAGCAGAACATACTTCAAAGGTCTTGCAAGAACTCGTTGACCGATGGTGACAAAGCTCGTTTCTTGATTTGACATGAACCAAGCCAATGAGGAAACACTGCAGCAAGGGTACGAGGTAACATATCAAATATGAGTACATATTTAAAGCCAAATATCAATATAAATCTTCATCAGACCTTCCTGTAAAGATATGTTCACGAACACCCAAAATTGTTGGGGGTCTCACTCCATGATCCTCGTTGAACTCTTCAAGAAGGTTCCTCATTTTGAAAGCTTCTTCCAAATAGTTGTCCTGATTCATATCAATAGTCTGAAGAGCTTCACCTCTTGTAAAAATTATTGCATGGTTCTGATTCTCAGGCTTCCCTTCTCCTACTTTTGCATTGCCAGGTAATCTTATCCTGTATATTTCCTTCAACGAGATAAAATATGTAGTCAGGACTACATATCAACATCGAGTGTTACTAAAGAAAGATCTAATCTAACTATAAATAATGAACGGTGATAATTATCTATAGAATCAATCACCTGATCAAGATTGTCTACAGCTTTAACCAGCACAGAATAGAAGACCTTCTGTGATTTTCCTTCTACTCTTTCTTCAACTTCATCAATATATGCTACGCGAAGAGATGGATTGCTGTGCAAAAAAATTCGAAGAAAATATGTTTTATTAATCAACTATACAACAAGGGAAATCTCTGTTCTTGTTGATTAGAAACTTACTTAACCATCAAATTCAAAATGTCTGTCGCACGCCGATCTCCAGTGCGTTTCTGGTTACCATAAATTTGACATGTGGCTACATAAGTGAATTTCATGTCAGCAATAGCCTCCAATTGAGCATACAAGGATTTCTGACTTTTCTTCTCCTCCGCTGACGGAATGTTGATAGCTTTATAACCTTCTAGCATTTCTGCTCGGTTCACATATAGAGCTAGGGTCATAATATATCCGAGTAGACGCAAAAGAGAGAAAAGCGGCATACATCCGCACAATGGTTTAGTTAACACGTAAAGCTAAAATATTTGTTCTTACGCTTTTCATCAGCCAAGTCAAGGAAAGCCTGAAGCTTCAATGCCCTTCTGTAGTACATCATCCCTCTAACTAGAGAGCTAACATATTGTTAGCAATCAAATTGAAATGGCTGAAAGTTATTTAAGAAATAAAATAAAAAATCTAAAGTACTTGTTCTGCAAAGCGTCTGTCCTCTTAAGGAGACCCAGTGACGTAGCTGTAAGATGTTTTCATCATTATTTAATATTTCAGAGTCGTCTTTACAGTTAATGCGCTCCATGAAATTGTCCCATTCATCTGAAGAAGGTAAAATGAAGAAAAAAAAATAATATTAAACCATTTACACAAAAGGTACTATAGTACATACGAATTGAACAAAGGTTAGATTATAAAAACCTGGAAAGATCTTCCGTAGGTAATATTTGATTGATATACCATCTTCGTTCTCCATATCAAGGTCACCCTTTGAATAGACTGTCTCTTCACTATAGTAGGGGGTCATCACACTGAAATTCAAGATTTGTGGCACTTGACAAGTTAAACATATTTCGAAACTATTATCATACATATTCAACAATGAGGAATCTTACTGTTACCTAAACGATAGCATTTTACGCACTCGAGGTGCACGTGGCATGTCCATGAACAATGAGTTTGTAAAGAACATGATTCTTCGTCGTGCTTCAAGGTTTCTAGGCACATCCATGGCAGATTCCTTTACCGTGAGAAGGAGATGAAGACGCTTTATCTGTGTAATGATAACAAATACAAAGATGATAATTTGCAACTGTGAAGTAAGTTTGTAGAGATAGCCCACTTTTGTACATAATGCCTTGAATTAAAAGATATAAGCATTACCTGTTCTTCCCACTGGGAAGTAACTGGAGGAGGAAAGGCAATACTAGGTTTAGAGTCATCAGCTTTTTCAAAAAGCTGTCTTCCAGAATCCTGTCCAAGTTCTGCCAATTCACTGAAGTAAACAAATACTAATCATTTTTTAATTTGATACTAAGTATTGTATATTTGAAAATATACTAACGACCACCAACCGAATTTCATTGACCATCATATCGCGAGTAACTACTTCTAACATGTCCTGAAGTAGTAAAACTACATTGTTGTGCTTAGATTCATCAGCATTTTTCTGCAATATTAAAAGGGTTTTCCATGTTAAATATGTCGACTAAGTTAACAGCTAGCACTAATTAATCACCTTATTTTATTCAGATGTACTCACCAACATTTCAACCAGCTTCACAAACTTGTTGCAGAGAGTAGGTAGAGAACTCATTCTGAAGTTGGTAACAAAGGTGCTCCTTGCTATCTTACTTTCGACTTCTTTGATTATAATGCCAATAATCCTGTCACCATTAAAAATTATCGTTGCAGTCACAAAATAAAAGTTCATAAAATTTGGAAGATTTAGTAAATAGTAGCAAAGAATTATAGAAAACCTTTGTTCAGTTTGGCCAACAACAACAGTATTCAGGACACGTTTGAAGGTTTCATAGCATTCGATAACAGCACATTTCATATATTCATCGCCACATATACGCTTCCAGAGGTCAGCGTCCTTGTATTGGAAGTGAGCTGCCATGTCAAGTGCCACTGGGATCTTAAAACAGCAGAAGAAATCAGCCAAAGGACGCATTAAGCAGATAGACTGATGGTGATAAAAATAACTAAACTAACCTTGCTAGCAAGCAAAAATGGGGGCCACTGAACTACTCTAAGGCTAGGATCTGAAGAATATGGAACTAGCATAAGGTCCAGCTCCCTGTAATACCAAACTGCACAGTTAAGTTTGAATTTTTATTTGATTAAAGCTGCAGAGTGAAAAAAATAATTAATTAAAAAGTTGCTAGTAAAACAGCCTTTCCTGTCACTTATAAGATCTTCTTCACGGAAACTACATATAACTTCATTCCACAACTGAGCGAATTTTGCAGCTTCTGTTCGCTTATTAGGTGTAACCTATTTGTGTGGAGAATAAGAATGTCATTTTTCTCTCTGATAAATGTACAGAATAATTGAAGTCAAAAGGATACAAAAATAGAAGTACCTGAACAAAATGCTTAGCAAGAGAAAAGCCCTTTTTCTTAATTTTATCAGTAGGCACCAAATTGGAATTAAATGCACCGGGTATTGACTGGAAACGGGACCTTAGCATGAGCAGAGTTCGTATCTGTGAGAAAAAAAAAAACATAAAGTTTACCATGAGACAATCAAATATCATGTCAAACAACAGACAACATAAGATTATTCTATATCATAACAATAGGAACATAAGAAAGAGTAAATGCAGTACCTCTCCCAAACGATCAAAGGCTCCAACGACTCCACCACACAATGTCGAATATATAGCATACCATATCTGAGTGTCCATAAAGTAAACCTGGGCATATGAAATCATATCATAGCAACGAACAATGCTTAATGAAGTTAGTGACAAAACAGGAGAACGTAACTTAACGCCTATTTTGGAGCAATATGACTAAAAAATATGAGAGCTAAAATCAAATAAGACAAATTAACGCACCAATATAACAGGCGTCCAGAGTGAAACAATAGCTCCAAAGTTGTTTTTAGCTGCAGACACATTATAAATTTTGAATTGCAGAGGATGTAAAAGAAGAAGAAGAAGAAGTAAAACTGTGAAACCTAAAGTTCATAACATACC
This sequence comes from Helichrysum umbraculigerum, assembly GCA_949592205.1. Taxonomy (NCBI): domain Eukaryota; kingdom Viridiplantae; phylum Streptophyta; class Magnoliopsida; order Asterales; family Asteraceae; genus Helichrysum; species Helichrysum umbraculigerum. The sequence goes on along the minus strand of CATIUR010000001.1, from coordinate 123,357,919 downwards.
TTGTGGGAAGAACTCATGCCAAGCATATTGAACATTCCCGATTTTCATAATTTCTTTGGTTGGCGCAACTAGTGGTTTTATCTATCATGAATGGAAAGGTTAATATTGCTCCAGCAATGATATTATCGAAAGACATACAAAATAAAGAGAGTACAGATACCTGAATAAAAAAGCTAAAAGCAAATTTTGAAGATAAAAGAACCACCCAAAAGAGAGTATACCTGTTATAATAGTCAAGTTATTAATAAACTTCAGATAACTGTCTAACAAATAGTAAGCTGTAAAAACTATTTACATACTTTATAAGGGCAAACTGACTTTCATGCATTCCCCTCCCCACATAGATCCTAGGCTGCAGGAAAACAGACAAAGGACATAAAAAATACATTAGTCCATCAAATTTTATAACAAACAAAATCAATATTCTTTACAAATGAAGGGTAAAACTGGAAAGACAAGAATAATAATAGTAACAAAGTGTTGTACCTGTGACCACCATAGAAAAAATCTTACAATAAGCCAATCAGAGTTCTCAATCCAGCGTCGAAGCATAGGGAATACGAACAACGCTGCCGCGAGTAAATTCGGAAGCAAATATAAAGCCACAGCTATAAGATATAGCGGAGGAATGCCTTTCAAATTATCAAGAAATGAAATATAGTTTTTGAGTTTCCCAAAGAGTAATGCATTAGGATCAGCTTGTTGGGCGTAAAATAGTGGGAGAATAATGGACCATCCGAGGCTACCAATGATCTTCAGAAACAACCTCAACATATCAGTGAACCTCCATCGCCGAAATCCAGGGGGGTTTAGAACAATGTCCAAGATACCTACACCAAATCACAACACACAGTTAAATAACAACTGCATCCCCAAGTACGTATCACCATAAAATTAATTTGTGTTTGTGTTTGCATCTAGTACACTTGATGAATGCGTGTTTCATTAATAGCTTATGGGGGTGTTTAGGATGACTTATTCAACAAATAAACATGGAATAAATGAGAACAGTTTGGTCTAATAGTAGATCCGGCCTACTAATGTGGGGAAAACACTCAAACAGAGATGAGGACCCATAAGAAGGAGGCACTTATTTAAGCCAACCAAAAAGAAATTGATTAGCTTTTGACATAATTACTAATCAACAATCAGATCTGCCAAACCACCCAATATAAGTTTCATTTTATCTTAAAACTAGTGGACAAGATGAAAGATATACAAGTAATGACCAGCATAAGTATAAGCAATTAGTACAAGAAAAAGGAGACTATACTTTGAAAAAAACGGAGAAAGGCTGCTGTAATGAAAATACTGGATATCTTATATAAAACGTGTTTGTCAAAGATCTCTAGTACTGAAGTATCATCCCATGCAATAATAACCAAAACCTGCACTTAAAACAAATCTTTAATAATTAACGCAAGGATATTGGCAGCAAAAAGTTATTCATTAGGGTTAATTGTTGCTTACTTGCAAAACCAGTATAAGAAATGTCCATAAGCGATCAAAACTTCGAAAGTTATGCCAAAATGACCGTGTCTCAACAAAATATGACTTTCGCATGCTCACAGCCTGTTGAGGAGATGGTACTTTACCCTGACATCACGCATACTTAAGGATCAAAAAAGAAATCATTCAGTCGTTTCGAATTACAAAAAATCTATAGGTACATAGATAGAAGTGAACCTTTGCCGTGTCACATGTTGATTTAAAGAATTCACCATCATTACGCATAGGCCAACCCAAAGAAAAACAATCCGGTGACCTATAATGTTTAAAGGTACATATTACTTAGGAGATGATTCAGCACTTGAGACAGCAAAATATATCACAAACCTCACCAGAAATATTCATTAAGATCATCATAATTGCACCAGTCAGAGTGAGGGGCCTTTCCATTTCTGCTCCTCTTAGTTTCCTGTAGCATATCAAAGAGAACTATGACAATTGACAAATAGTTACAAAAATAACAATAATGAAGTTTGACTGTATAATGTCAATGAATATGCAACAGGTGTTACCTGATCTATAACTTGATAAATTGGGATTATAACTTGGCGAAGGAATGCCTCTTCTTCCCCACCATAAGAAGGCTTGATGTTTTCTCCAGTCACGACACTAACATTTCCAGTTAACAAGCCATAAAGTTCATATGCCATCTGAATGGATAGCAGAACGTAGTTAGGCGAAGGATACCCTATTTTTAGCTTAATGTATGAATTAACTAGCTTATGTCAACGAATCATTGAGATAGACATATGAAATACTTACATTGTGAAAGATGTAGCATAGGCATTCTGGCATAAAGCGTACGTTGGCCGCTTCACCCCATATAAGAAGATATAGGCCCATGTAAAGTAGCTTTCTCTGTTGAATATCTTGTTTTTCTTTAGGGAGTCTGCATAGCGTTAACACGAGTAACTGAAGAATCATATACAGCTATCAACAACCATTAAAATTACTCATAAAGAATATCGTTAGTTAAGTACTACTCACCTTATTCTGTGTTTCTTTCCCAAGTACTTGCACCAAGTTTTGTAATTTTTGAAAAGCTTTGTCATAACTCCATCAACTGCCCGATCATCAAGCTGCATTATAGTGGTTTTAGAAGTTAAGTATTCAAACACAAAAAGTCTTCTTGAGATATAATGGAAACTATAATCTACAGAAAGTGGGTACTAAGTTTTACAAGGAGCACCGGCCTTTTCAGCAGGGTCGGGCTTAGGTATAAGCCTTGCTTGAGGATGAGCGAGTTGCAATATCAAATGCTCCCTCTGGTTTCTAACATTATCTTTCTGGAAACATATTTAAATGTATGTTAAAAAGATAAACATCCAAACAGTCACTATTATTCAAAAATAGAATTAACCAGCAAAAGCAACATGCCTGAAACCCAAACGTTCCCTTTAGCCAATCAAGAAGATCAAATTGTCCAGACCTCTGGCGTTGTGGATCAACCGAAGTAGGCCAATTCAAACCATCTGTGTTCCGAAGAGCAGACACAGCTGCTTTAATCTACATAATAATTCAAAAATGAAAGTACAGTCGAGTAAAAGAGCCATCATTTTTCAGAAAAAAAACTAAGGGAATAAAATGTGTGATACCGAGTACCTCATCAAACTGCATGATACATTGTGACTCTCCAGCAGAATCAAGTGGTAAAATGTTATAAGGCGCATATATAACCTGTTTTGCCTCAATATCTTTGGCTGATTCAATGATCTATAAACAAAAACAATCACAAATGTTATAATTCATTACAAATCACAAACTAACTCCTTCAACGTAATATCGATAGCAAAACTGACATCAGCAGGAACTTCTTCAGCCTTTTCAGACTTATTAACTGAACACAAAACTTTAAACAACACTCCGGCCACCTGGTACGCCTTCCCCAATTGAGCTCTGATAATCAAATTAAACAACATTAACATTAACAATAACAATACAAAACTACGAATCAATCTTCTTTTTGTTACGATCAAATTTACTAGTATTTTTCAAGTGTTTGATGAAATTTACCTATCCTCGCCTTGATCAAGTGCCATAACATATTTCTCATAATACTGTTTGTAGTAGCTTTCGATTTCGCGCGCATCTGTCTTTTTCGTACGAGCTGCAAGACTTGATTCATTATCCTGATCATCAATCACATTCAGAGTTTCAGTAGATGTTGTTTAAAATTAGGGTTTCAATGAGTTGGTATGAAGACCAGAAATATACACAATTATAGCGAACTGTGCAAACAAAACTAAAATGAAATTTCGGATTTATGAACCAAAATGGCGGAGTAAATATAATTCCGTTTTATATTGTTTTTGTGCAAATTAAATATATTACACTTTCAGTCCTTTCAATTGTGATATTAACAATTCAGTATTTTTCATTTAGTTAACATTAACAATAACAAAATGTACAGCATTGATGCATGTCTTTAAAGGATGCTATGTATGTTATAAAATTATGTTACACGTTATTATTATGTAATACTATCTGCAAGTTGTTGTTGATGTCATGGATGAACGTAAACTACAAAGCTGAGCGAATACCTGTTCCAAACGTTGTAGAAGTCCCGTCTTAAACTGTCGAACACCACGACCACTAGAACTTGGATCCAACTTATGTGCTTTCTCGGATGCATATAATCGACCTTTTCAAACAAAAACAAAATTTGTTACTAATATTGAAATAAAAGCAAAAGAGACGAGAATCAAAAAAATAAAGAAAAGAAATACATACATAGATAAGCAACCCGAGGTCGATCTTGTTGAATTTCATTAGCGACACGAAGAATGGGAGCTATTTGTTGTAGGGACGAAGGAACGACCTCATTATCAAACACCTCACTACTAAAGGTGGTGGCACCACTTCTTGACGACCTAGTCCTCGCTAATCCTGGAGGGCCCGTGTCACTGGAAAGCGTTGATTGCGACGCCATTGCACTTCCCGCCTTCTATCCTCTAAGTGCCTTTTCCTACTCTCCTTCACTCCCTACAAAAGTTCCAAATTAATTACAATAATTTCAACCATGTATGCATTCATGCATGTACATTGTTGGTTTTACATTATACATATTAAGTTGAAGCTCACACGATTATAAAACATAAACAAGCAAAGGGAAACTCGAATTGAAAACAACGATTCGAGATAAACTTTTACCTAAATGATGAAATGAATGTGTGTTAAGTTGTTTATGATGTTAGCATTGTTTGGAAATGGATACATTTTTGTGTAAAAAATGTGAGTGAAGTGGGAAGTGGATGATGGGAAAGAAAAGGGATCATGATGAAGTTGGCTTCATATTTAGCGAGGTAAGTGGAGTAAAGTGGGGACTCGTGGTGTTGTGAGAGATTTATAAGGAACATGGTTTTAGGGGGACCTTTCATGGACGTATGGTTGAAATATAATAAGTACCTTTTGAAGTATACAAACTTTTTAGTAGTTATGCAATGCTTAGTAATATTCGGTCAGCTGAAATTTAGGTCGCGTTTGATTATGAAAAAATGTCTTCCTTTTTCTTTTTCCATATTTTAAAGTTTTGTGTCTTTTGAAAACCAAAGAAAATTCAGAAAACGCGTTCAAATGTAGATGATTGAGTTTTTGTTTTCCAATATAGAAAATGTAAGCAAACATTAATCCTTTTTCTTATAAAAGTTTTTGGAAAATCAAAATGTGCACATTTTCTAATATTTTTAGAAAATTTTTCAAAGAAATGAAAGTGTTTTCCGTAATTAAACACAATTTTATTTTAGTCAACCTTTTCAGACTTTTTAAACCTAAAACTCTAGCCACTTGGTACGCTTTCCCTAATTCAGCTCTGATAACCAATGCAACATGATCATGAATACTAACAATGAGAAGTTACCTATATGTATAATGAAATTTACCGATTTGATTTTTCGCCTTGATCAAGTTCCATAATATATATCTTGCAAAACGTTGATAACCGGCAACGCTGACCGGTCCACACGCCCCACCCCAAGGACAATATGTGGAAGGCAATGCTAAGCATACGCTCCAGATTGACCCAGTGGCCCGCTAAGGAAGAGTGTCAATCCATTTTGAGAAGCATAACCATTTTCTTGCAAAGTCCTCTCATCCGGAACCAACTGGGCTACGCGCCTAAGGGCTGGCCCAAAATAGCTAATGGGGATTGAACTCATACTATTGTTTGTAGTAACTTTAAATTCTGCGTGCATCGGTCTTTTTGGTACTAGCTGCATGACTTGAATCATTTTCCCACAAAACTTTTAGTTGATGTGAATTATGTTTAGGAATATGTCTTTATTTTGCTACCAGTAAATCTTAGACACTTGAACTTAAGTTTTATGAACCAAAATTTCATAGTATGATCCTTTTTTGATTGTGTGCTTCTATCTTGATTTTTTAGTAGTTCTATCAAAAGCATTTGCAAATTAATGAATCGAGAACTCAACCAATAATTCATGTATCCTTTTGTTAAAACTTTATTTTCTTTAGAACGAACATTAACAACAATATCCACTCGTTTAATTAAATGAACGAACATGAGTATTATGTTCATTCATTCGTGAAAAGTTCATTAATATGCATGTTTTATGTTTGTTTGATTATGTTCTTTCGTACGTATGGGAGTCTGCTTAAGTACGTTCATATATATTACATATATCTTTTATATTTTAAATAATTCTTAAATGAAAGAAATAGAGGCGTCGTTGAGAGCACAAAATGTTATTACCCTCCAAGTCTCCGATGTTATGTTGTACACTCCAATGTTATTATGTAAAACGAACACGCATTTTTTGTTCATTAATATTTCATTATTTGATTTAATCGAGTCGAGTCGAATTGAAACAAAGCTAATTTATATTCGTTCTATTTATTTACACACCTACAAATTGGGGAAAATTTCAGGCCAACGAAGCCCACAAAAATAGTAAAACACAAAAGCTACTCCGTCCTGCATGTAAAATCATCCCGGCAAATAGTACACACCCTTTTCCGTCAGGGGCACATTAGCCTAACCAATCACTACACGCCACGTCACCTCCATCTTTCCCCTCAACTAATTCCCCGCTACTCACTTTCTCCTTCCCCTGCCACCATCTTCATTCATCATTATTATATTCCCAAATTACCCCTCTTTGAATTCCAAAATTCCCAATTTTACCCCTCATGACCGCCGGCAAATCCAGCTCCCCATCAAACCGACCGTCACCGTCGAAACGGAAACTGCAAAAATACAAGTCTATAACGGATATCATCGAGAACGCGAAACGCGCCGTCGTGGAATATGATGACTATAACGACGCCGTTTGCGATCAATGCGGTTCCGGTGACCGTGACCATCAGTTACTACTGTGCGATAAATGTGATAAAGCTTACCATATGACGTGTCACCGCCCTATCGTTGTTCGAGTTCCGATAGGTCCGTGGTTCTGCCGTACGTGCTCCGATCATCCCCCGCCGCCGATTAAAAGTATATGCTCAAATAATTAATAAATTCAATTAATTTAATTAATAATTGTACATACACACATTGTGCGTATGCATGAATGATGAGTTACAAGGTGTATGTTATTGTAATTTTTGAAATGTGTATAATTTTCAGGTTTCACGCAGAGTAAAATATTTGATTTTTTTAAAATTAAGAAATGCACAGCTTCACCAGTCAAGAGGATATCTCCTCAAGGTATTAGCTTTTTCCAGCAATATTAATTCATCTTGAATTTGATTAACAGCTAGGGTTGTTGCAGCATTATGTTATACTTGTTGATTAATGATTAAATCACCTCCCTAGATTGCTATGAATCGATCATATGTGTATTTAAGTATTATTGAAGATGCAACTTATTTATTCAGTATATGGCCCTCTTCTTGTTTTTTTTTTCTAAAATTATAAGGTGCCTGATATTTGATACATAAGAGTTGAAGTACATTCAACTTAGGGAACAGAAATCCCGTAACGATAATATCTTTAATAAGTTCCGTTATTACATATACAATCTTTTTCAGTAACATTGTGCCATTGATCATGTTTAAGTGCCAGTAGTAAATGGTTAGAGTACACATATGGTAATATGGACCTGAAGGTGAAAGATTCTTCTAACTGACCAAAATGTTTGTCCTTTTCTAGTCATTCAGGTTAATGATGTAGTTTTTTACTTAATTTCAGTTAAGAGTCAAAACTCCAGATAGGCATTGAACTGGTAGACTTATATGCATTTTCCATTAAACATTTTGGTTCCATAGAACACGCCTTCTCATTGTAAAAGCTATTTTTAAGAAGAGAATACTCTTCTATTTTCATCCGAGCAAAAATGTAGAATAGTCAACTACTGGCCGTCAAAGAGTCTAGTTTCGGCAGTTAATTTGAAGGTTGAAGTTGTTAATCTAATGCTTAATGCACGTTTCCACCCGGCTAATCTACCGTTGGAAATCAGGGTACTTTGAAGAATCTCAACTCAGATATTAGTGGAGGGTTAATGTGAGTGCTTAATATACTTTACTGATAGATGGTGGATGTGATTTGATATAAATAAGGTTTTTGTGTCAGTCCGAGATCCAAGGTGCATCGACAATTGCTGCAATGTACTCCCGCAAGGACACAAGATGTTGAGTTATCTATATGGTACTTTTCGTAGAAGTATACAAACTTCCAATAATGTCTATTTTCTGTCAAGCCGCTCTAACACATTGAATCCAATCACCCAGTTTTGGAGATTTCACTGAATTGTTGATCAGCTTCGTAAGCATAAAATAAAGTCACTTTGTTACCATCATAAAGTCTATGACTTTCACAAAGAGTATTGTCCCCCTTATAAATGTTTAGCAATAACTACAATTGATGATGATCTATCTCTCTTGTTACAATTCATTGTCTGATGTCTTCACACCCCATCTTTCTAATTATTGTTAACAAAGATATATCTCGGCTCCCTATCTCAAACCATAATAGCTTCCCAGTGGAAGGTTTAATCTGCTTTCTATTCTATAAGCCAAAATCAGTTATCATCCTTTAGGTCCATCAAATTTACCTCCTCGTTCTTCTCTAAACAAGAAGTGTCCCTATTTCATCTAAGCAGAATTATAGTTTTTTTCAAGTAGGGGACAATAACGATTTCTTTCAAATATACTTGAATTTATTTTGTTAGAATATAAAATGGGAGGAAGATTTGTTATCACTATCAAATCTGAATGATACTAGAAATAAACTATAAACGAAAAGGAGAGATTACAATGCTGTAAGTCGACCAACTCTGTATCATAAGCTATTCAATAAATGTTGGTTGTGACTTATGAGTCAACAAAAATTAGGTTACTCGTATAATTATTTAAAAAGAGTTGCATTGAAGAAATGAGTATGAATATGAAAAACTGATGGGTGGCCAAATAGTCTCGGTACTGAGTTTGAATGGTACAAATATAAATCTATGCTAATTGCATACCTATTCAAATAGAAACGTTTTCCACACTGCTTTTTACGAAAAGAAATCAGGGTATTTTGAATTCAGAATCAGAAATAAACATATTTCCCACAAAAGGGTTTAGAAATAGTCACCCTGACTTGAGCACATTTACTTGTTGATTTATATCATCTCTGTTGCTTTGTATTAGTTCACTCGTTTTGCTCATTAGCCCCAGACTTTTGGTTTGTTCCCAATCACTTCTCATTTTATATATTTTTCAAATTAGCAGATTCTAGGAAACGTAGAAGACGAATTGTGCATCACAAAAAGAGAAGGAGACTATTACCATTTACTCCAAGCGAAGATCGTGGGCGCAGGCTGGAGCAAATGCGAACTCTAGCTTCTGCGCTAACCTCCCTCAACATGGAATATAGTGATGATCTCACTTACTCCTGTGATATGGCTCCAAGATGGGCTAATTTAGCGGTGTACGAAAATGGTGGAATGCAGGTATTTGTCAAGTTTTAGACGATCTCGACTTCTGCTTCTTGAGTTCATTTTACCACCCTTTCACACCATATTGTAATGTTTACAGTATCTATTGTACATAAATTCAGTTTCGTGCATACTATGACATAAGGGGTGACCCTTGTAGCAAGAGTCATGGTTACAGATGGGCAGAACTACTAGGAACTGTCTGGACTGGTTAGACTGTACCATGGACCAGCGTAGACCTCTGTTTGCCGATAGCATGTATATTTTCAGTCTATGATTGGTATACTGTAGACCTGTTGCAGACCATTAGGAACGGTTACCAGTTACAGGCTAGCCTGTTTAGAAAGTAATGCAAAGTCCCGGTTTGTCGTGAATCGTTCCGTTTTTCCCTTTTAATTTTTGAAAAAAAAAAAAATGATATTTCTTACCAAGTCATGTAATATGTAATATGGACAACTGCTTACCAGTTACATATATTGGTAACGAAGTTATAAGTATGTTGCATGTTTTGGTTATGAATTGCATGATTTGGTAAGAAATTGAAAGTATGTGGCACTGTTTGGTTTAAACTAATGTGTTTCATACTTTCATATATTATCTGTAAATTCATTTCATCGTACTATTCTTTCAAACAATAATTTCCTTCTGTTCATTTGCGACTAGAAGGTCACAAATTCGCAATTTCACATCAAGGATACAACCACTTCGCAAAATTGCTAGGATAATGCTGCATACAATGACTTTTTCTTTGTAATCATGTGGGTCCTTACATGGTGTTCCTTCTATTTGCTACAAACGATCTTCATATTCCATATTTTCATTATATCTTATGGGTCATCTTATGTGGCTCTTCTTTAAGGTTCTTTCGAAAGAAGACACAGAAACCTTGGAAAATTGCAGAGTCATGTTGAAGAGAGGTGAATGCCCTCCACTGCTTGTCATATTCGATTCTTGTGAAGGGTAAATAACTTATACTTGGTGTTAGTAATACAAGCTTCTTATGCTAAAAGGTGGCAATTTTGACCATTTTACTTATAGATAATTTGATTTGGTAATGTTATAGTTCATATGGGTCAAACAGTTGAGCTAAAATTTTTAACTAAAAACTAAATAGGTCTAATGATTAAAACAGGCTGATAGTCATCCAAAGTTTATACCAATAGTCTAATGATCAACATGTTTAATCCTTTATATTGTCATGAAAAATTTGGATAAAAATTGTCCTGGTTGGATCAAACTAAAACTTACTTGTTTTGACCCATGACACAACATGCCGGACCCGACCATTTTGCCACTTCTAATGCTAGATGAAATATGAATCATAATTCGTAACAGAAGGTTGTTTTGTTACAGTTATACAGTAGAAGCTGATGGCCCTATAAAGGACATGACATTGATAACTGAATACATTGGTGATGTAGATTACATTAAAAATCGCAAGCATGACGACTGTGACAGTATGATGACTCTTCTTTTAGCATCGAATCCATCAAGGAGCCTTGTTGTCTGCCCTGATAAACGTGGCAACATTGCCCGCTTTATCAATGGAATAAATAACTTTACACCGTAAGCTTTCCAAAAGTTCTTTCATATTCACATGCTAAATTGTATCATAATCATTCTTTTAACTATAATGGTATATGGTATATTGCAGGGAAGCCAAGAAGAAGCAAAATTTGAAATGTGTGAGATACAATGTAAATGGTGAATGTCGGGTTCTACTGGTTGCTACTCGTGATATTGCCAAGGGTGAGAGGTTGTATTACGACTATAACGGATACGAACATGAATATCCAACTCATCATTTCGTATAAGATCTACAGGCAAGCCAGTGTAGTTTAGTATATGGGTAGTCAATCATTTTATATCTATATAATTATTATTTATGACTTTTTTCTCACAGAGCCAAAAGATTTTCTATGTAAGCAGTTTATGCAATTTATATGTAAGTTTGTAGAAAATTTTAAGGGGGCTTGATTCAGGCTTGTTCACCCAACCTTGGCAGTTAGTTTTCCAATCCAAATCAAGCTACACTTGGATTTAACTTCAGGTTTTAGCTTTTTGACCATTTCCAGTGTCATTTTTGTTAGAGAAGAGAGCGTGGTACACCGTATATATTTTCTTACATATAATATCTATGATCATTTCGATGATGTCATTGATGGTGGCTATAGATTGTCACTCTTGTTTGTTCAACACATACAAATACTAAAGATGCTGCTTATCAGGAATACAAATGAGCAGTCATGTAGTATTTAGAACGTGTATAAATATCGTTTGACGGTTTGATTATCTTCTCAAACTTTCATAATGTATGATTAAAAGGGATTAAGAAACCAATAGGCCATTACATACTGAACTTTTCGCAATTCACAAGTACAAATGAACAATCCTATAATATTTGGAACGAAATTAACGAATATGAATATGGTAAGAATGTAAGATTATCTATTCAGACATGCATAATGCATGACTGAAATGGGTTAAGGAACCAATTGGCCTATGCAAGGGATGAATGAGCCACCCAACACTCAAAATTGCAAATACGTGAGAACCTACAAGTGTCAGAAGTTTGAAACTATAAGGAAATATTACATATTACAAGCAAAAAAAGAAATTGCAGAATCAAGAGTGACTTCTTTAAAGCCGTCATTGTGGTAGTCTTAATTGGTGGAACACTCGATACGGGACGTGGACCTTTTAGCCGAGATCTCTTGAACATGCTCGTCAAAGGATGGACAGGTGTATCATCTCATCTATAACCGAAGCGACCATCTCATATTGTTGTTATGTATGTACTTTTCTCCGACACACAAAGAACAAACGCTATAGATGCGTTTAGTTACAGAATACTCTCCACTTTTCTTAAAAAAATCTCTAAGAAAACAAGAAAATTAGAAAACGTGTTCAAATTCGAGTTTTATAAAAAACTTTTCTAAGAAAAGGAAAATCTGTGTTTTCCATTTTATAACTACAAAGTTGAAAACTACTTTTGATGGTTTTCTAAGTTTTCCATCTCTATTATTCCTTGGAAAAGGAAAACTCCACCCCTCGCAACTAAACACATTTTCTAGATTTTTCATGCTCTTATAGAGGTAAAACACTTCTCGATCTCTAGGGAAATGGAAAAAGATAAATGGAGAAATTTTTCTATAACTAAACGTGTCCTATAATTTCTAGTTTTTCACAATTTTCCTTTATACCACTTCTTTCTTTTTTCTAAAATTTTCCCAAAACCTCCTCTTAACATAATTTTTCCAAAATGGAAAATACATCAACTTTTGAACACATTTTCAAAATTTTCAACACTTTTTTAGAAAACAAAAACTATTTTCATTTCTTAGAAAATTGGAGATGGAAAATTGTGGATAATTTTCAACAACTAAACACACCATAACAAAGTACAAATTTAAGATATGTGTTCAACATTTAAACTGGTCGAAACAAACAAGTTATAATTGGTTTAACCATCCAACCAGATCGAGGTTAATTGTTTGGCTGAGGTCTATGCCCCAAATTGGCCGACAACCGTAGTTCACAACCCTAGCATAAACCATCAAATAGCTTCCCTACTTGGTTCCAACAAAATCAGTTCATTTATATTGTGAGTTATTCTCATGATTCTTGTTAAAGGTGGAAGAAATTTATTCTCGATCAAAGTCATGGTCCATGATCACAAAAAATGTAGGTATGGGATCAGAAGGTCATCTACATTTTGAGGGGAAGGGGCAGACGGTTTCAGACGGCCCAGATTCGCAACACTACATTTTACGTGCACAATGTATTTTACGTAAAATACAGCGTTGTTAAAATGCAATGAATCCGAGCCGTCATCACAGAAATCAATGGCTAAGATCAACTACCATACCCAAAAATGTAAACCACTACCAGTTATCCTTCAAAAAAATAAAATACAATATATCATTTCTTCTTCCCATTCGGTCATGTCATTCAGATAACTTCATTTTCTCTCTTTGTTATGTTTAGCCTTGTTCTATTACAAGAACTCATCACAGCTAACATCTTTACTCAACATTTGTGGTCGATGTGACCTTAAGCTTTGGAAGGTCATGCTTGACAAAGCTAAAAAGGCTGGACTCATCTTCAGTGTTATGATTGACAAAATCCAAGATCAATAAGTTTTTGCATCTTCAGTCTTTTCATTCCCTATCTTCACCGGCAGTGATTTTTACACCAAACAAAGTACTTCATACATGCAATAGTGGTGTGGTACTTTGGCGTATATTGTAAATATTGTGGTACAAAATACCTTTTTTCACCAAAAGAAATGACGATTACTGAGCTCTAACTAACAATGATATAAAATGATCACTTAAAAATAAGCGACTCTAGTTCTGACATAAAAAGCAAGCTGATGACGTACCTAGTGATAAGATATACATGCCACTTTCCACTAGTCATTTGTATGTGTTGGTCATCGGAAGCACCATTCTACCCGACGGGTATGAAACACCCTTCTACCCGACTGGCATGAAGCACCATTCTACCCGACTGGCATGAAGCACCCTTCTATCCAGTGGGTATGAAGCACTCTTCTATCCAATGGGTATGAAGCACCCTTTTACCCAAAGTGAGTCCTATAAATAGGACTCACATCTCACACTTGAAGGAGGAGAGTCTCTCTCTAACTTTCTCTCTCTATTAGCTCTGCTACCTAAAGGGGATTTCTGACATTCGTGGCGTACAGCCCGCACCTACCTAAGGGTGGTTCGGGTTACCAGTTGGGAACCGCCAGCCGAAGGCTTAATAGCCCTTCGGTTCAGGACCTCTCGAAGTGCCTTTCTACCCGCAAGTACCTAAACACCCAAAATGACCTTCGGCATGTGGGTTCGGCCTATAGGTTCAACCCATAGGTGAACTTCAGTCCGTAGGTAACCTTCAGCCCGTAGATGCCTTTAATCCTCTACCGACCTGAAGGGTCATTCATCCCCTTCGGCCTAAAGTACCCTTCGGCCAGAAGTACCCTTCATTCCCCTTCGGCCTGAAGTATCCTTCATGCCGCACCGGCCTGAAGTACCCTTCATTCCCCTTCGGCCTGAAGTACCCTTCATGCCGCACCAACCTGAAGTGCCTTTCATCCCATGCCAACCTAAAGTGCCCTTCATGCCTTACCAACCTGAAGTGCCCTTCATCCCCTTCGGCCCGAAGTGCCTTTAGGCCATCAGCAGCACTGCTTCATGTCAATGGAGCAACATTTGGCGCCATCCGTGGGACATGTAACAACTAGCTTACGTGTTTCCTGAACTCCCTTACGATTCATCGCTACAGGTTCTGATTCTTAAACATGCACTACGTACTTTACTATTCGTGTTTAATTACCTTTAGGTGTGGATAATATATATTCCGTATCATCTTACGATAATTCCATCTACGGTCGTTATAGCTGTGAATAAACAAGCAACATAATTATTTTTCCATTTCTAAATATGGACTCGTGATGATTGGATAGAAGATGCATCGCGGTTTTATTAGATATATTCGGTGGGATTTAAACATACGTATCGGTCATAAAACCCAACACTCAACGTACAAGCTAGTACATATTTATATTCTTAATCTTTGACTTAAGGTACCTGACCAAAGAAAAAGGTAGGTCGAAACTCCAAATATAACAAAAGTAGAAATATAATAACATTATTGTACAAATACCCCAAAAGTAAAGCTATGTACCTGACACAAGTACATACACTTTAGAATAGAGTTTATCTTTTTTTTTTTTTTTACTTTGTTAATTTTTTGATAGAAGCTAAGACCATCCGTAACGCACTGATGTGGCGTGGCGTTCTCACCCTCACAACGCCAGAACGCCGCTAACGCGGCGTTCTGGCCCGGCGTTCTGGCGGCGTACTCACTCGAATCACGGGACGATTTTTGGCGTTTTGGTGGGTCCCACGCGTTTTTTTAATTTCTTTTCCCTTTTTCATTTAAGGTTTAATTCGGATTTAAAAAAAAAAAGTGGCGTTCTGGTGTTATGGATTAGGGGCGTTCTGGTGTTATAGTTTGATGCTGATGTGGCGCTGATGTGGCAGCTGAAAAAGTGGCGTTCTGGTGTTACGGTTACGGATGGTCTAATTGCTAGCTGTCTTCTGCACATGATATGCATGCACTTTGTAATGCATGAGGTACAAGTTACTACATATCCTTACCACCTAAACTGCATTATCACTTTCAACATATAAGTATCCTTACCACCTGCAAATACAATAATATAAAGTTAAAGTATCCCGATATCATGTATGTATGTTCGTCTGCTTCGAAGGACGAAGGTTACGAGATGATAGTAAAGAAGTGCAAATATAAAAAAGAATTTCCTCCATTGTCTCAGACTGTAGCTTCGGCTAGCAATATAAATGTTGTCTTTTGCAGGGCTCCTCTTTCTGTCTCGAGCTCATACCCTTCCGGATCACCACTTTCCGCTCAAAACGTTTGAGCTGAAACACCTACACGTTCCGAGACCATCGAAAAATCACCTTCGGTTTTAGGCGTCCAGCTCGCCACCTTCGGGTATTGATCTTGGTCTTGCTCCTTCGACTTAATCACGCTCAGTTTACAATTTCAAAACTTGTAATATTACCTTCGGCTCACAAACATCCCGTGAGACCCCTTTCAATTTAACAACTTGTTGCTCACGGAGGAGATAGAGAAAACCACTTTCGGTTCACCGTTTATGCGTAACCACATTCGGTCATTTAACCGGATCAGCCCGTCTTGGCCGGAGCTTACTCTGAAACTCGTCTCACACCAAAGCCGAAGGTTACATTTTTTGTGGAGGATGTAGCTCGTAACTGAATGATAGTGGCTAAAGTAACCAGACCAAAGCATTCGGGATACAACCTCCGGGAAGCCATAGTATTTAATCACCTTTAGATAGTCAGCCAGTCTCGGTGCACCAACTCCGGTCCACCACCTTCGGCTCTAAACTATTGGGTCAAATCACGTCCCTTTTGAGATATCTGGATAACAACTTCCAGTTCTCCACTTCCGGCTCACCACTTTTGAGTCATGACCTTCGATTCATGACCTCCTTCGTATAGCCGCAATCCTCTGAGTTTCAAAGTTCAAGTCTGGACCTTCGGTTCACAACTTCCGGTTCTTCGTCTCCGATCGCTACCCATTTCACGACCTCTTCAGGTCATGAACGACGAAGCTTGTAAACGATAAAGCTCATTATCTACGGGACGACACCTTCGTCTTCGAGTAATCACCATCGGTTCATTACTTTATGTACATTGCTTTAGGGTATAAACCTTTGGTTCACCATTTCCGGGTAACCATCATCGGTTCACCAACTCCGGGTGACCACCTTCGGACAAACGCAACCCTCCTGGTTTCAAGTTCGGGTTTACCTTCTCATGTCTATAAAACCATAGCTCTTCGGATTGAATTACTGCTATAAAAGATGACTGCAAGCTACATGGGTTTCTTAAAATTAATGTATTAATTAAAAAAAAAAAAAAAAATGTGTTCCCATGCTTAATGTGATCCGATGCTTTCTGTCGCTTTGATCCCATTACGGAGTATCAGTTTTTGTTACAAGTTATAAAGCACAACGTACAAGTTTTTAAATTTGAGCCATCTTTACAAACTAAAAAATATATATACATATATAGAGAAAGGTTCAAATGAGTACACTCATTTCAAGTGAGAATGGGGGAACAAATGTGAGCCATTGGATCTAGCAAATCAAGGGTCCAGATTAATACCCCATTTTTTAATCACAAAAACCAGATTAAATTAGATTTTGGGTGGAGGGGTAAAATCGTCATTACACCAATCAATTAATTAAACTTATTTCACTTTATTTCAGAAAAAAAAACCTGATCGTTCTCTCCTCTTTTCCTCTCTCTGGAGATTTTTTCACTAAACCCTAACATTCACAAACACCTCCATCTAATCATCAAATCGTTGTTGTTTCTCACCAAAATCACCATCTCTTTCATCTACGTTGTTTGCTTCATCTTTCTATAAGTTTATTTTTCACTGAAAACCGTTCTTGTGAAACCCTAATTCTTCAGCAGAGGTTAAAAGTCATCATTAACAACATACAATGGACATTCGTCATGAAATTCCTCCAAATGTAACAACATCAGCGACGATTCCTG
Organism: Helichrysum umbraculigerum; assembly: GCA_949592205.1. NCBI lineage: Eukaryota > Viridiplantae > Streptophyta > Magnoliopsida > Asterales > Asteraceae > Helichrysum > Helichrysum umbraculigerum. The sequence continues at coordinate 123,340,413 of CATIUR010000001.1, read as the reverse complement.
CTATTCCACTCCGTTCAGTTCCATTCGGTAAGTTATCTCGATGTTTTATGTGTAACTTTTAGTGTTAAAAGCGTTATCTTTCGCTTTTTGGCCTGTTTTGATCTTGTATGACTGCAGGTTATATATGTTTTTGTGTTTTTATGTTAAATTAGGGTTTGGTAACACATGTGTTAGCTACGTTTGTTTTGTATTTTTACTCTCTGATGATACAGGTGTAGCGATTCTGGTTTTTTATGTTACACAAGTGTTACTACTGTATGTTGATGTGGATAGTGGTAATATAGTGTCTGTATGATTAGATGTTGATGTGGTAGTCTAGTTACACAATTGTTATTATTGTAGTTTATTTTTTTGTACGATGTTTTATATGGAATGTGTATTTGTGATAGGTGATATATATACTTACATTGATATATATATGTCACTGATTTTTCTGTTTTAAGTTGTTGATTTTTTGTTACTTTTTGTAAATTGTGTTTTTGAAGTGTTTGTGTGTTCGTTTTGTTAGTATTTTAATAGCCGTTGAAGATTTCACCATTTCTAAAATTGATGAGGATGTTCTTAGTTCACTATAAGGTTATATTTGTTTGTTACTATGTTTTTATATGGTTTTCACTATCACATGATCTTTTCATCTTTTGTTTTAAAGTTTTATGTGTGTTTTTAGGTGTATATTTTACTTTTCAGTTGTGACGTCAATACCCTTTTTGGATTTAAATCCCTTAAAGGTTTATAATAGAAAAGGGGCAATAAAATTAAATAATAGTCATGTTGATAATGAAGGTAAATGTCCCTTCAATTAACAAAATGTTTTACATACTTATATCAATATGTTGTTGATTCTTTTCTGTGTATTTTATTGTATTTGAAATGTTATTAATCCAATAGTTTCACACATTTTGGCTTTGTAGCATAAATGTTAGTAGGCAGTACCACATGTGATATAAGATGCTAACACATGTGTTAGTATGCAGTACCACATGTGATATAAGGTGTTAACACATGTGTTAGTAAGCTTTGGCACATTCTGTTTTACTATTTTGTTTTGAACATTATGTTTTCAAATATGCTAATCTTATACTATTTTTTTGTGTTTGTGTTATTTTTTTCCGGGTGGCAATCATCATTTACCTTCTCTTGCGATTGCAGATATTTGAATAACCAAAGTAACCAATCGAGGCGTGATCGCAGAGCAACTTCCAAAGAAAAGAAAAGATGTTGTTGCAAAGATTGGCCTCACGAAATCGTTTGCTACAATGGATTATAAAAGTTAACTTTGATGATGTTATTAATTGTAATCGCTAGTACAGTTTTATGTAGATGTTTCATGTTGAATGTTACGCTGATGTAATGGATTACGAAAAAGTTTGTTGATGGATATGTAATGGATTCGTAAATGGGGTAATAAAGTTATGGATTTTATATCTTTGTTTATTGATGTTTTATTTTTTGTGTTATAACACCCCTCATTTTAAAACATTCAAATATAATATATCGGAAGCGTTATCCCAATTTCTCTATTTATACTCTATATCATTTCATTTACTTATAAAATCCAATCAATTCAAAACACAGTTTATCAATTCGGGCGTTATATAAAACAAAAGATATCATTGATTTAGACAAATCAAATATCAGAGTATCGCCTCACAGTCAAACATTCATTCAAGTCCAACTTCTTGCCCACCCCAAATATAACAATAACCTGCAAGAAAGGATAATGTGGGGGATTAGCATAAAGCTAAGTGAGTAGATACTAATCAACAGTCTAACTTAGCTCAACAACTTTGCATACAACAATTAACACATAATCAACAAGTACACAATACCACCATTTAATCAAAACACCAGGGCAACTGTTCAACTGATCAACTTATCATCAAAGCAACTATTCAACAAGCAACTGACTTACTAATGAGGCATCGGTGGCTCTGGGGATAACCATAATACCCGGGAGGCTCCCCAAGAACACTTACCCAACCATATCCGTATGGCCATAACGGACGAGACCGATAGCTAGTGGTTATTCTCAACTAACACAGGAGGTGTGTTAAACCTTGAATAACCGACTAACCCAACCAACAGTTCAACAACTCATTGACCTCATTAACAACTGATGCCCGAAGGCCAACAACTGATGCCCGAAGGCCAATTAAGTCAAGTAATCACGTAATCAACAAGTCACATATTCATCAGGCCAACGTTATTATATCAACCATATTATTACTAGCGATTATAATCATCATGGCAACTACAATAGTAATAATATGTTACTTGTTGTAACCAAACTCGTTGCAACCAAGTTACACTGAGGATTAGAGATCCACTCACCGACACCTCATCCGCAAGCTCAGAAGTCTAATATTACTGAGCCTTCTCCACACCTGATAATCAACAATCAAATATAAGTTAGTAATTAAAATCACCAATACTAAACTTATATCAATCAATGGTATTAGGAACTTAAAATAATCATCATCAATATTACTAGTTCCTAATCATGCATTAATGATTACTACTTACCCATTATCATATATTAACCGGTAACATATACTAAGCATATTACGATCAACAAGAAATAAACAAAGCCAGTATGACACACCAAGCCGTACGGCTTCCCACGAAGCCGTCCGGCTTCAAGCCCATATTACAACCAGTTTTATACCCGAACCCACCAAATGAAGCCGCCCGACAAAGCCGTCCGGCTTCCAAGCGAATCAACCGGCTTCCGACCAAAACCAGACCAAGCCGCCCGGCTTCCCATGAAGCCGCCGGCTTCACACCAAACAAAACCAAGCCGCCCGGCTTCCCACGAAGCCGCCGGCTTCCCTCGAAACCGTCTGGCTTCCCATGAAGCCGTCCGGCTTCCCACCTTCGTCTCCAGCGACCTGCATTCTGTTTCAGCTTCTAACTTACGGGTTTAATACCCAAATCACCAAAACTCACTTTCTAACAATTATATACCACAAATAACATCATCTAAACACAATATAACACTTACAACAAGTTTTAAACATCTAATTCACCCAAATCATCAATTTAGCTAACTTTAATAAAATCAATTTATAAAAACAAACTTACATGTTAATGAAGATGGAATAATCAGGATGATGATGAAATCGAATTCAAGATCACAACATAGCTTGATTCACCCTTGGTTTTGATTTCTAGATTTGGGGTTTAGGTTTTCAAATGAAATGAAAGAAGGAAAATAAACTTTCCTTTAAAAGGGAAAGTGATAAATAAGTCGACCAATAAACCGACCTTCAAATATACGGGTATTATTTAATACCCCATCCCAATCTATTGTCTGGAACCCGAAAACCATTTGCGAGTCCAAACATTTTATTGTACCGTCAACTTCATTAATTTAAAACAATTAATAATTCATTTATCACTTTGGAATACTCGACTCCTATTCCTATTATTTCAACTAGTTCAAATAATATTATTTCCAAACACATTTAAATACTAATTTAAATCCAGAAATAATATAAAACAACTAGACCCATTTCGAGGATGTTACAAATCTCCCCCCCTTAAAGAGATTTCGTCCTCGAAATCTGATCACAATCAATACTCACATATTAGATATCTTTCACTTAATTAGATTCATGTACATCAATTTCTTGAGCAACTCATAATATTAATTAAATATATTGAATTCTTTCCACATGCACATATCCGAATGTACATGCTTCTATCTTCTCCCATGCACATATACTATGCATAAACCCTATTTCCATTCACCAAACAATTATTTACATAAATCATCTATAATAAATCACATAACCACTTTAAAACAGATAATCACTCAAACAAGTGGAATACAAAACCATCTCTAACCAGAAACTAGCAACATGCTAGAGTCTTTGACCCATATCCCTTAAACAACAACTACAACGACCATAACAACTACAACAAGTGAAACCTAAGGCCACTTACCGGGTCTTTACAACCAGAAATTAGCAATGTGCTAAAATCTTTGACCCCACCACAACTACTTATCACTTTTAGTAATAAAACAATAGCATCAATAGTGATTTTTAAAAACCACACTACACGTATCAACCCTGAATATTCACATTCAGTTCATGACTAACAACCAAACTACTAGTCATATATCACTTTAACAAACAAGGTAGAGGTCAAACTCAGTAGGTAAAACCACAATCAACAAGTACTCTGCTATATCAGCAAAAGTACCAACCTGTCATATTACCTACATTCAACCAACCCCTACATTGCCTTATTTCAACTAGTATCTTAACAATATATATATCACCTTTTTCATCAACTAAATATATATCATATACACTTTACACACATTTCTCAATTAATGGTCCAACATTTTCAATCTTTCAAATTTAACCATTAATTTTATATCATCACATTCACCTCAATGTGATTATTTCAATTTATTTCTCTACTATAGGCTATTTAGACTGTCATAGTCTTTATTAAGCCATTAACATTACTATACATATTCATAACAATGGTTATTACAACCAGTTACAATTTTCGACTATCGGTTTATGTCATAACCAATGAGCACATAACCATACCAATAGGTAATGGAATTTACTACAAATCAACTAATGATTAAACAATCATGTAACAACTACTATTATGCACATACAAAATACGTGCATATCAACCGAGCACATAAACACATGTAATCGACTACTAACATTGTTCACCTCAACAATGTTTCACATATCATCAAATTCACACGATACTACTAGTTCAATTAATTAATCAACAACTTGTTTAATTAACTACAACTCAAAAGTGAGTACTTATTGCTTATAAACAATCTACAACTCACACCACTGGTTAATATTTCAACAAGCACCCATACACTTCACGGTTAGTCCAAATCGTGTCTTAACTCAATTTAAGTCACTTAGCAATTCTATACGAATCACTTCACAACTAACTCATTAACCCCTAAGAATTCACATCACAATTCTCTCGTTAATAAGTTACATCTTTTATTCTCACTGTTTACATGTTAATTAACTTAACACAATTATCTAAGGTTTCCATAACCTTTAACAACACTTTTAACTCATTTGAGTTATACTCCTACCAATTAACATCATTAATTCCTTTGGAAGTTTCTATCATATTACCAACGAACACTACTAAGGTTCATACATATTCAACTCTTTCAACACTGTTGACTATTTGTCAACTTCAACCTAATCAATTTATCATCAAGTCATCTTGGCCACTTTCTCCAATTGAACTCACAACTACTTCAATCATATCCCAATGATTTTACATTATACACTAGACTCTTTATTCACAGTCGACTTTTAAAGTCAACTTACTACAACATTAATATTACTACTATGTTTAACCTCCAACATAGATTTCTACAATTACTTTCAACAACCATGGCCCATTCAACCAACAATGGAACCATCACACATTAACTCTAACCAATTACCAATCAATAACCAACTAATAACTCATTACAACACCTGATGAGTTATTTATTCATGTCATTTATCATATATATATCTAACATCTGGTAATTATTTCAAGTTTTAGATTCAACCAAATCATAAACTTCAACTCAATGTTTTCACTATTACTAATGGCTTAATCATCGCACAGAATAATTAACATAACTTGGCTTAATACAAGCCATTCATACATTAGTAATTCGTTAAGATACTATATGACTCACTAATAGGAAATCCACTCCCATTAGTCACACATCCACATTTCAACAATTTCAAACAATTGCAAGTACCATATACACTTGCAAGTTTCAATTACTAATTATCATAACTCCCACTAATTAACCTTTACCATTCACTAACAGTTAATTAGTTTAACAAGTTTCATATTCTCGTATTCTCAATCACATTCAATTTTCTTTGATACTTGGTAACCTCAATAAGTTCCTGTGACACAGCATAATGTAACAACGGTGATCAAGCGTTGCAAAATTATGTTCTTCACACTTCCTTCTCAGGTTACTTCATATCATTATTCAACCATGTAATTTATTTCACATCTACATCTTACACATACATATAACATCTTTGTTACATAATAATAATACAATAATATCACGTGAAATTTCCAAACACGTACACTTAACATTAACAATCAATACAAAGTACCACATCAAATACTAAGTACTTTCTCAACACTTCGTGCAATTCCAAGCACGTTTTTTTTATAATAATCATCTTACTTGCTAATACAGTCATCCATGGCCGATTTATTTAAATTATCAACTCAACCTAAGGACGTAATATTCCCTACACAATAAACATCTTTACAAGGCATTTATACTTGCCTCCAATCAACTAACACTTAGCCACACATTAATATCATTTAATATTTCATCTACTGGTTCATATTTCATCGACTATTTAAGTTACACACAACCAGTTTCACTATTGGTGTCCTACCATAATCTTAAAACACCAATTTCTCATTAAAGTCATTATCTTTATACCACTAACAACAAGTATTCAACAAAGATTTTCACAACTTTATTAACACACATAAAGGTTTATCAACTACCTTTATTTTATATTACATTATTATATCACCTTTATACATAGATCATAATTCAACCAACAATTATGATCAAGGCCACACTTAAACGTCTAGTCACTTTTATTACTTTATCACATTCAACTTCAACTTAGCCTATTCAGGGCACACCCTACAACAATTATATATACTCTTCATTTAGACAACAATATGACTCTAACTTATTACTTGAGATATACCAACATCTCGTTAATTTCAACTTAAAGAGTCACATTAATTCCGTTTATCACATAACGATAAATTTCCTAGCAATATCTTATAATCTCATCTTGCATTTAACAACTAATAATCATGCAACTGATTATATTCTATTTCAACATTGTAGACATAATTAAGTTCTACTGTATCACTACCAACAACTTATTCAACACTGTGTCTACACAACTTAACATATTTTCAACGATTTCAAGTTCAACATAAACTTCCCAGTTTACTACATAACATATGATAAACATTAATTGACTCAAACTAGGGAATCATATCAGTCTGACTCTAATTTCTTTACTATTAATCAACATCATCATAGCAAAGTACACTATTCAAACTGAATTAAATTCGACAAGGTTATCGAGAATCACCTGATGCACATAAGCCAGCAACAATTGAGGAATCAATGAGAATACCAGTCGGTTCCTCACGTTCCTCCGTCTCTGCAACCAATACAACAATCTTGCATCTTGTTATGGGTTAGTACATATTCAACTAGATAACTTCCCATCCAACCACTAATCCCACATTCAGGAATGTTTGACGTGACACAACCATAGATTTGGGATCGAACACATTACAGTGTCCAATTCGCCCAAACCTATGCTCTGATACCAACTTATAACACCCCTCATTTTAAAACATTCAAATATAATATATCGGAAGCGTTATCCCAATTTCTCTATTTATACTCTATATCATTTCATTTACTTATAAAATCCAATCAATTCAAAACACAGTTTATCAATTCGGGCGTTATATAAAACAAAAGATATCATTGATTTAGACAAATCAAATATCAGAGTATCGCCTCACAGTCAAACATTCCTTCAAGTCCAACTTCTTGCCCACCCCAAATATAACAATAACCTGCAAGAAAGGATAATGTGGGGGATTAGCATAAAGCTAAGTGAGTAGATACTAATCAACAGTCTAACTTAGCTCAACAACTTTGCATACAACAATTAACACATAATCAACAAGTACACAATACCACCATTTAATCAAAACACCAGGGCAACTGTTCAACTGATCAACTTATCATCAAAGCAACTATTCAACAAGCAACTGACTTACTAATGAGGCATCGGTGGCTCTGGGGATAACCATAATACCCAGGAGGCTCCCCAAGAACACTTACCCAACCATATCCGTATGGCCATAACGGACGAGACCGATAGCTAGTGGTTATTCTCAACTAACACAGGAGGTGTGTTAAACCTTGAATAACCGACTAACCCAACCAACAGTTCAACAACTCGTTGACCTCATTAACAACTGATGCCCGAAGGCCAACAACTGATGCCCGAAGGCCAATTAAGTCAAGTAATCACGTAATCAACAAGTCACATATTCATCAGGCCAACGTTATTATATCAACCATATTATTACTAGCGATTATAATCATCATGGCAACTACAATAGTAATAATATGTTACTTGTTGTAACCAAACTCGTTGCAACCAAGTTACACTGAGGATTAGAGATCCACTCACCGACACCTCATCCGCAAGCTCAGAAGTCTAATATTACTGAGCCTTCTCCACACCTGATAATCAACAATCAAATATAAGTTAGTAATTAAAATCACCAATACTAAACTTATATCAATCAATGGTATTAGGAACTTAAAATAATCATCATCAATATTACTAGTTCCTAATCATGCATTAATGATTACTACTTACCCATTATCATATATTAACCGGTAACATATACTAAGCATATTACGATCAACAAGAAATAAACAAAGCCAGTCTGACACACCAAGCCGTACGGCTTCCCACGAAGCCGTCCGGCTTCAAGCCCATATTACAACCAGTTTTATACCCGAACCCACCAAATGAAGCCGCCCGACGAAGCCGTCCGGCTTCCAAGCGAATCAACCGGCTTCCGACCAAAACCAGACCAAGCCGCCCGGCTTCCCATGAAGCCGCCGGCTTCACACCAAACAAAACCAAGCCGCCCGGCTTCCCACGAAGCCGCCGGCTTCCCTCGAAACCGTCCGGCTTCCCATGAAGCCGTCCGGCTTCCCACCTTCGTCTCCAGCGACCTGCATTCTGTTTCAGCTTCTAACTTACGGGTTTAATACCCAAATCACCAAAACTCACTTTCTAACAATTATATACCACAAATAACATCATCTAAACACAATATAACACTTACAACAAGTTTTAAACATCTAATTCACCCAAATCATCAATTTAGCTAACTTTAATAAAATCAATTTATAAAAACAAACTTACATGTTAATGAAGATGGAATAATCAGGATGATGATGAAATCGAATTCAAGATCACAACATAGCTTGATTCACCCTTGGTTTTGATTTCTAGATTTGGGGTTTAGGTTTTCAAATGAAATGAAAGAAGGAAAATAAACTTTCCTTTAAAAGGGAAAGTGATAAATAAGTCGACCAATAAACCGACCTTCAAATATACGGGTATTATTTAATACCCCATCCCAATCTATTGTCTGGAACCCGAAAACCATTTGCGAGTCCAAACATTTTATTGTACCGTCAACTTCATTAATTTAAAACAATTAATAATTCATTTATCACATTGGAATACTCGACTCCTATTCCTATTATTTCAACTAGTTCAAATAATATTATTTCTAAACACATTTAAATACTAATTTAAATCCAGAAATAATATAAAACAACTAGACCCATTTCGAGGATGTTACATGTGTGATGTTTAATGTGCGTATTTTATGAGTTATTTATATAGGTAACACATGTGGTACTAAAAAAATAACACATGTGGTACTAATTAAGTAACACATTTGGTACTAAACAAGTAACACATGTGGTACTAAACAAGTAACACATGTTGTACCAAAGAAAAAAAGTGAAAATATTACAAACAAGTAGTTGTCATGTGTCATGTGTTGATTTCATGTGTTACAAGCAAGTAAAACATGTGTTACAAGCAAGTAAACAAATAAAACATGTGGTATTAAACAGGCAACATATATAGTATTTAAAAAGTATCACATGTGTAATTTAACAAGTATTTGTCACGTGTCATGTGCTAATATCATGTGTTACAAACAAGTAAAAACATGTGATACAATCAAGTAAAACACGTGTTACAAGCATTCAGATAGAGAGGTAGCATACAAAGTATTAAACAAGTATCACATGTGTTTGTGACTGATTGCATTTGATTTGTGGTTAGGGTTAGGGTTTAGGTTTTAACAGGGTTTATAGTTTAGGATTTATTATAATTTAGGGTTTAATGCTTAGGTCTTAACAGGTTTTAGGGTTTAGTATGATACCCTTAACGCAACACGTGTCATAGTAGACAACAAAGTAACATATGTGTTAGTAAACAACAAAGTAACACATGTGTTAGTAAATAATAAAGTAACACATGTGTTAGTAAACAAGAAAGTGATACATGTAATGGTATTAGCACACATGTTACAATCCACTAACACATGTGTTACAGGACACTAAAACGTAAGTCACATGTTTAAAACTAACATATTATTGATAGTCGTAGTAACACATATGGTACTAAACAAAAGTAATACATGTGTTAATGGTGTTAGCACACGTGTTACCAACAACTAACACTTGTGTTATGTGTTACAGGACACTAAAACGTAAGTCACATGTTTAAAACTAACATATTCTTGATAGTCGTAGTAACATATATGGTACTAAACAAAAGTAATACATGTGTTAATGGTGTTAGCACACGTGTTACCAACAACTAACACTTGTATTACATAGCAATAACACATGTGTTACCAACCACTTCTATGTATGGTAGGTTTTCTTCCCTATTTAGCGATATGTAATTTTATATCATTTTTTTACTTTTGTTGTATGTTGGTTTACAAACAACCTACCACTAACACATGTGTTAACAACTAATGTGTTACAGAACAATAACACATATGTTACAGACCACTGCACATATTTCACATGTTTCAAAGTAACGTATACTTGATAGTCACAGTAACACATATAGTAATAAAGAAAGTAATACATGTGTTAATGGTGTTAGCACACATGTTACCATCCACTAACACTTGTTTTACGGAACACTAACACATGTGTTACGGAGCGCTAACACATGTGTTACGGAGCACTAACACATGTCACATGTTTAAAGGTAACATATTCTTGATAGTCATTGTAACACGTGTTACCGACCACTAACACATGTGTTACCAACCTGTAACACATGTGTTACCAACCATACAAACTACCATTTTAACAATATATATATATATATATATATATATAAGCAACATAGCATAAGCAAGTACTACGTCTAACATATTAATAATAACAAATTTCATTAATGATACTAAAGATAACAAAAAGATAGTTTTCAGGAAGCAATATAAGGTATAATTGAACATTAAACAAGTAGTCAATATATTCAGTTTATATAATCTAAAATCACTGTCCACTTTTCATCTTTTCTTCTGATATCTTCCTCGCTCTGCTTATGCTTTCTCTCTCTCTCTCTCTCTCTCTCTCTCTCTTTCGCTTCTAATTTTCCCTAGCCTCTGCTTTCCTTCTATCAGACGGCCGACTATTATGGTGCGAACAATATTCTTCACACTTTCCACATTTACTTGTCCTATTAGCGACAGCTTTTACTGCTTTTTACATATTCCAGGACTTCAAGTACCCATAGTGTTGTCCGACCCGATGTTTGAAACGCACTGTATGGTTTTTGGTGTAGCCATTGATCCTGTAAAAGATCTTGCAAAAATATAAGATTTTTTTGTAACCAGTAACACATGTGATATGATGTAGTAACACATGTGGTAATCAATTACTAACACATGTGATATTATGTAGTAACACATGTGGTAATCAATTAGTAACACATGTGATATTATGTAGTAACAAATGTGGTAATCAATTAGTAACACATATGATAGTAACAGATGTCATGTGTCTCTATCACTTTTTTAACAGTACCACATATGTTACTATTTTTTACTTAGATGATATGTTTTATTTTATTTTTTAATTTTATTATCAAATCACATGACACATCAACAACAAAAATTTTCATTAGATAGCATGTGGTATTAAATAGTAACACGTGCAGTAATCAACTAGTAACACACGAGTGACTTCTTTTTAGGTTCACATTCTGATATAATTTAGTAACACATGTGTTATTAACCAGTAACACATGAGTTATTAACCAGTAACACATGTGTTATTAACCAGTTCCATATATGATAATATCATAAATATAAAAACACTTATTAGCTAGTAACACATGTGTTGGTAATAATAACTATAAAAATGAAGTTGAAAGAAAGATAAGAGAACTTATAACCTGCAACATTTACTTGAATCTGTTGCTCAACATTATTTGTCTTACATTCTTCTATCACTCCCATTTTAAAGTTCTGCACCATAAATATTGTTGGATTATTTAGTAACACGTGTGTTACCAAACATGAATTCATGAGCTGTAAGTTTTTTTACAGCTGATTACCATGATTTTTTTAACAACTCAACTGAAACACACGAGTTACAGAGAGAACTACATCTTCAATTGATTCTATTAACACATATGATACCAAAGTAATTTTAGTTGTGATCCAATTGAATGAAGTTTCATAATCGTCGTACAATTGCGCGTTTTTCCGAATCGAATTATAATTAATTGACGAATCAGTAGAAATCAATTAACAATTGCGTTTTCTTAAACCAAATCGTAAATTCCAGAGCATATTTAGGTTGAAATCGCCTCAATTCTCAAACAAAAAGCGATCGATTTCCTAAGCGAATCTCAATTAAAAACCTAATTGAATCAAAACGTAAACTTAATTAAAAGTAGATTCGAATTAACGTAAGCGTACCTATGATTTTGTCGTTCTTTTGCGATCGATTTGATGCGTTTTTGGTAAAACTCTGTGAGCGATTTGATCGGTCGTATTTTTCTGTGCGTGATGTGTATATCTGTATTTGTATGTGTATGTATTAATATTTTCTTTTTCTATTTTATATTTGTTTTATTGAAAATGTGTTATGACTATTATACCCTTCCACCTTTAAATGAAATGAAGGATTCTCATTGGTTCCCTCGTTCTCACAAGTTTTGTCAGTCTCATTTGAACCTCACCCTACATAGAGAAGACAAGAAAGTAAATGGGAAGTGTAAAAAGTCGTAGTACAAAAGATGTCAAATATATATCTGACAACGTACCCTTTATCTATTTTCACTAAAATAGGCAATTTGTTAGTTGTAATCTTACATATACATACAATATATTAATAGCGAGATACAAAAAGGGCGGAACGCCCTCCTTTTCGGCCTATAGTTTCTGTCAATAATATAATTAAGTTCACAAACTCTAACTTATAGATCACCATATTCGGGTCACTACCCTCGGATAACCACTTTCGGTTCACCAACTCCAGCTTACAAACTCATTTATGGGTACAACTTCGACAACCTCATTCGGTCGCCAATCCACCGGATGTGGATCTCTTTCAGTCCCTTTCGGTACTAGCATACCTTCGGATGTTGGCTTTCGTCTCCCTCCTTTGGATATAGACCTCTACTATCCTACCTTCGAATACTGACCGACACGCTCGTGTAGATGTAGTGCATCAGGTACCGATGGTCACTGCATGTTAATGTTAATTGACAAAACATTCAAGGAATATAAGAGGAAGAGGAAAAACGTGTTACATGAAATTGATCACTAATCTCTTTATGTTAATGGATAAATAAGCGGGGACCTAGTTGGTGTCAGCCGATCTATGTAGTGTATATGAGATGAGAAGTATGATATATTAATCATTTTAAAGCTTAAAGTCAGTGAAGAAGACTTCAGGATTGATCTTTGTGTAATCCCATCGATCAACTACAGCTCATTATTAATTAATTTATAGATATAATCTAAATACTATATATATTGTTTATGATATGTATATATTGAATGATGAAACATTTAAACGTACTGCATGTAGTAAAAATGTAAAATATACATTGACCAATTGCATTAGTTATTTGCATCATAGTATTCTAAATGTGAAAACTTGACATCATTGTCATTAATTAGCTCCAACTCTTGGAAAATATTGGACACTTGAAATGAAATGGATATTACTCTAAATCTCTAATGGGTGATATTTTGGCTTCGTCACTAGAAGACCACCACTTATTACCTATGAATTTGCGTGCTTGTCTGATATCTTCCATGAACGTTAATGCCGAATGTGTTTCTTACCCACTAGCTACGTACTATGACTTAGCAACGTAATTAGATAGAAAATTGGTTCTATCCTAATTGTTGGACTAATTAAGCTGCGATATATTGTAAACGATTCGACAGGCCTTGATCATTCAGGTGCATTATATTGTGAATAAACTGAAAGTAACACGAGGTCTTTATCGACTATAAGAACTCAACCTCTCAATAAGACTTCAATGTATTTTGTGTATCATGTACATCATGTACAATGGTAGGGGCTCAATGGATTTTGACAATGAGCCTTACTAACAAATATACATAACAGTTGATGAGAATTAAAAATATGGTTCCTTTTAGAAAGTATCCGAACCTACTTATCCCCATATATATAAAGGTATGAAAATAAAAATCTAATAGTTTATGCCTTGAACAGACTTATTTAAACGTCGACGATTATTCGGTGTTTGTCACGAGGCGAACATCAAAACCATATCTTCATCTACTAATTGCTAATGGCTTGAAGCACCATTAATAATCTCTCACCCAGCCAGGCAACCGGTTATGGCTCTCTAGTGATAACCCTTTTAGGCATTCACCTCACGTAAGTTTCATTCATGTAATCCTGTTATGGTGTTTATCTCGAGATAACATTATATACGATGTAAAGAATTCAATATGACCACGCAATCGCTTGAGTTTTCTCCAAAGTTGTAAATTTGACCAGTTTATGAATTCAGTTCAACGTGTTCACCCTTTCGGTCTCCCTGCTTTTGATCGATACCTTAATGGTTTCGATTGACCCTTCGGCCCTTTCATGCTTCTGATCGGCTCTTTCATGTTGATGATCATCTTATGCTCTTGATCAATCCTTTCAAGCTATTAAAGCTGTAATAAATATGCATATATAATCCAATAGCTACACCTGTCTACGGGTCATTGCCATCAAAAAGAAACACATCATGCGGTGACATTCCGTCGTCTTTCAGCTTTGGAAGAAAAATGTATTTGTACTAAATAAAATAATGATAATAATGATGAATGGAATAATTATTAAAATCTAAGTCTTGAAACTAGACCATTGATTCCGCATGATTACAAAGTCCATCCAATACTACATACAAAAATCATTCTTATTAGTAAAATCTCCGATGAACGAAACTGGAAGTAGTTCTAATTCTTAAAGTTGAATAATAAAACGAAACCAGAAGTAAAAAGCTGTGTTGGAAGTTGGAGATTATACCCTCACTAAAATTTACTTTGTTAGTAACATTTAGATGAGGCCTATATCGATATAGGATCGTTTATAAATAAAATGTCTTATTCATTTGTTTGAAAACGTCATCGCGAAGGACCTACAAAATAAAATTGTAACGAGGAGTTAATAAAATTCCTTTAAAAATTACTTTGGGTCGAACAACCTCAAATGGACCGATATGATCATACACGAAATACAAAAGGGTGATGGTTGAGCAATACTGCTGAATAGCTCGATTTACAACATGATCGATTTATAATCTTCTACATTTGTACACTTAACTTTCTTAATGAATGAAAGTGTTGACTAAGTTCATGTATTCGGCAAAGAACCAATCATTTATACCAAGGATACATATGATATTAATGAGAACTACTGGCAAGAAAATTCATTTATTTGGCAAGAAAGTGTTGACAAAAATAAATTTATACCGAAGGTAAATCCTTCTAATGGGTTGAGCACACCTCTCTAATACGCTCGAATATTCTCAGAACCACCTTTAGAAATTAATGGGTTGAGCACACCTCTCTAATACGCTCATGTATTCTCGGTACCACCTTTGGACATTAATGGGTTGAGCACACCTCTCTAATACGCTCCTGTACACTGACATAAGTTGGTGTACCGAAACCGAAGGTTGCAAATGATCAACCAAGGTTACAAGGTCACAGAAATCTGCAAAGGAGGCTTTGCCTAACGATCACACTGACCAACAAAAATTGTCAATAGCCTTCGGCCCTTGACAAAGATTGTCAATAGCCTTCGGCCCCTGACAAAGATTGTCAATAGCCTTCGGCCCATGACAATAATTACGGCTAAATTAAATGCCGAAAAGGAAATTACAAAACTTGTCAATAGCCTCCGGCCCATGACAAAGGAAATACGGCTAAATCAAGTGCCGAAAGCGAAATTACAAACAAAAACAATCATGAAACCGAGAAACAAATCATCAATGATCATTCGACCCATCATATAACTACATCGAAGCAAAAGAAAAATCATAACAGCTACAGTTATTTAATAATGTACTATTACCCCGAGTTTGATAAATACGGATACTGAACATTCACCAAACCACCCATAATGTTATCCATCCTGGCTTTGGCGCAAATTGCCGACAGGATGATCGGCATAATGACCAGCAAGCTTGAGAGAATTCAATTTTTAGTAACCTTGTATCGCTTCCTTTCGACAATACGTAGCTCCTCGAAAATAACCCACATTTCGACCTCATCAACCGAACTACCAAACACTAATTTCATACCAATTGAAGCTACAATTTCGATTGCTTGTTTGAGAATTACCAAAGGTATGCACTCAAAAAACTGATGGACCCGTAAAACCACAACTTATGAATCTAGTACGATGCGCTTACGAAAGCATCATCGACTAGATTGGGGGGCTGATGACGTACCTAGTGATAAGATATACATGCCACTTTCCACTAGTCATTTGTATGTGTTGGTCATCGGAAGCACCATTCTACCCGACGGGTATGAAACACCCTTCTACCCGACTGGCATGAAGCACCATTCTACCCGACGGGTATGAAACACCCTTCTACCCGACTGGCATGAAGCACCATTCTACCCGACTGGCATGAAGCACCCTTCTATCCAGTGGGTATGAAGCACTCTTCTATCCAATGGGTATGAAGCACCCTTTTACCCAAAGTGAGTCCTATAAATAGGACTCACATCTCACACTTGAAGGAGGAGAGTCTCTCTCTAACTTTCTCTCTCTATTAGCTCTGCTACCTAAAGGGGATTTCTGACATTCGTGGCGTACAGCCCGCACCTACCTAAGGGTGGTTCGGGTTACCAGTTGGGAACCGCCAGCCGAAGGCTTAATAGCCCTTCGGTTCAGGACCTCTCGAAGTGCTTTTCTACCCGCAAGTACCTAAACACCCAAAATGACCTTCGGCATGTGGGTTCGGCCTATAGGTTCAACCCATAGGTGAACTTCAGTCCGTAGGTAACCTTCAGCCCGTAGGTGCCTTTCATCCTCTACCGACCTGAAGGGTCATTCATCCCCTTCGGCCTGAAGTACCCTTCATTCCCCTTCGGCCTGAAGTATCCTTCATGCCGCACCGGCCTGAAGTACCCTTCATTCCCCTTCGGCCTGAAGTACCCTTCATGCCGCACCAACCTGAAGTGCCTTTCATCCCCTGCCAACCTAAAGTGCCCTTCATGCCGTACCAACCTGAAGTGCCCTTCATCCCCTTCGGCCCGAAGTGCCTTTAGGCCATCAGCAGCACTGCTTCATGTCAATGGAGCAACACAAGCACTTTACATATGATATTAAACATAATCATTTGAAATCCCTGGATGACAAAAGAGAGAAGATACAAATAACTACTATACTAGTGCTACAAAAAATCCGAGCCACTTGTGTTTCCCTTTGTAAAAGCTTCAAGTTACAAAATGCTCAAGTAGGTTCGCCACAATAGTTTCAATCAAAAGAGGAGCAAGATTGTGGTATGATTAGTAATCGAATGTAACCACGGAAAAAGAATATCTTCACAGGATCACAAGTCACGGTTAACTCGAGTTAGACTCCTAGATGACAGCGGCTTCAACTTCCTCAAGCTCTGGTTCTGAAGCTGAAATCAAGGAAGCTGATTGGATCTTCCCAGCATGCTCAAGCCGCATCAATATCACTCCCCTGAGAGATACAGTTCACATTACAGTATGACTATTTTGTCTAAAAGTATTATAATACAGTATGACTGGTAACTTTTACAAAATAAAGACTCGTACATTTACCAGGAATGGTGAATATATGAGTACTATTAAATAAATAGTAAAAAACTATTTTAATATTATACTTAGAATTAAATATAATAGTTCAAATTATTACACTTATTATTTATCATTTTCAATTAATATGTTTTATAAATTGCATATACTTTGTCTTATATAAATTTTCAAACACCCTATTAATTAATGTGTTGTATTTTAATTAATTGGTTTACACGATGTAAACAAAAAATACAATTTTGATGCGTTTTATTTAACGACAAGTGTCATTTTTGTTTAATCCTTATTTACAATTTTTTTAAATAGAATGGAGGAATACGAAATATAAATATGAGAAAGTCTAGGCAACAAGAAGTTGTTGTTGAATCGTGAGATACACAATATCGCGTACAAAATTTTTGTATATTTTTAACATCATAACTCATAAAAATTATCTTCAAATGTTAACAAAAACTACAACCCCTTACATTTGGTTCCATGCATTTGTATATCTACTTATATTATGATGCATATGGACGATAAAAATATTATTATCAAAATTGATTATTCTATTTCACACTTGGAATTGTAATAATAGTTTTTAAGTAGTTAACAATTTTTTATTATTATAAATGTATTTTTTTCAGACCCCGCCACAACGTGCGAGTATAAAAATACTCGTTTGTTATACGAAAAAGAACATAATACCAAAATATCAAGTCTCGTATGTTTACATAATCTAAACAGTTATAAAGTGTATATCGATTGTTAGAACAGTGCTTAAAGTTACCTTCCATGGCGTGATTGTATAGGAATATCCCTGACTTTTATTCGGTTCACTGTACCACTCTGACTCACAAGAACAACTTGTTCGTCACTTTCACCATCATCTGTAACTCACAAGAAGGATAATTAATGGTTCTGGTAGGTTGGATTAAGTCATACATAGAGGTGGCAATTGCGACTCACTCATCGATGGGTCAATTCAGCTT
Source organism: Helichrysum umbraculigerum (assembly GCA_949592205.1). Lineage (NCBI taxonomy): Eukaryota > Viridiplantae > Streptophyta > Magnoliopsida > Asterales > Asteraceae > Helichrysum > Helichrysum umbraculigerum. The sequence continues at coordinate 123,321,445 of CATIUR010000001.1, read as the reverse complement.
ATTTTTTTATCTTTGGGTAAAAGAAAAAATAGTTCAAATGAGTCTAAGCCCCAAAATAGACTTTTGTAAATCACTTACTCCAAAAAATCAGATTAAAGTTGTACATGTTTGTAATAGCTAAACAGCTAATTATTTATAAAACTTGGTAGAGATGTGTTTCAGGGTAACCCGGCCCACACCCAAAACTCATTTGCCCATACCTACTTTAACTTGTTACCCAACCAACCCATTTTGCCCCCTCTACTCATGGGAACCACAGATTGAAACCAGAAACCTCATTACCTGCTGAAGTAAAACCAACTACAAAAACAGCAGCTAGGCGGTCTTCGGATGAAAACTTAAATGATAAAAATAGAACTTGTCAAATATAACACCAGATCACAGTTACAAGATAATAGAAGAATCGGAAATAAATATCGGCATTAAACTTGCTTCATGTAGATAAAAGGTAGAGGCATTATACCTTGTATCCTCTTAAACCAACCCTATTTAAACGCGACTGACGGAAGCGACTGAGAGGAACTCGCTTTCCATAACCATTTTCAGATACAAATAATAGCCATGGGCCAGGTGATCGCTTACTGCAAAGAGAATATGGAATTAGCAATAGCTTTAACCAAAAATGTTAACATTTGTAGACAAGGTTTTTGAAATTACTGGATGTGGTCGGCTTCAGGCACACTCTCTGCTCCATCCTGTTTTGCAGCAGGTATAATATCCACAGATGCCATTCTATCACCTTCTTTCAGTTTCATTGCAATTGAACCTCGAGTATTTCTTCCAAGTGCTCGGATCTACAGATAGAAGATCAAAACACAATAAATTATTGGGCCATTTTATTTAATAATATGCCTAGAATCTAGCAAACATAAAGAACTTACAATCTCACAGGAACTTAGAATAACCATTCCGTTTTGTGAAGCCATTGCAACATCGTCTTTATTCGTGCAATGGCGGACCCATTTGAGTGAATCACCAGGGACCTGGAGCAAGTAGGCTAAGTGAGACTCCCGAGATATTGGATTCTTTAGTATCAATATTCAAGTAAAAGATTAAGACAGACCAGTTGAAGTGCTATAATCCCCGAAGACCTGATAGACGAAAAGTACATCAAAGATACTTTTTTGATGTAGCCATTTGCAGTTAACATCAGAAGATACTGATCTTCAGCAAACTCACTAACAGGAATGATAGAAGTAATTTTTTCACCATCTGCTAGGGACAAAATCTGGATCACGGAGAAGTGGACAAGAATACCAGTCAGCAGAAAGACATAGTGAGCGATTATAGGAAAGAGAAATGTTTTAATGTAGTGTTAACAAGATGGGTGGGTTGAGCAGGTTGGGTAACTGGTCAAAAAGGGTAAATATATATGAGCTGGTCAAAACAGATTACGTTTAGTGGACCTGCCAAAACTTTTTGTATCTTGTAAAGAAGTAATGAGTAATTTATGATTACAAAAACAAATATATTACTGAATGACTTGAGCTATTGTAAACATTTTCATACACCTGTTTACCCCGCTTTCATATAAATGGCTAACCTGTAGTTTCATGTCTTACTTGTGACAAGCAGTAGGGTAACATACCTGAATCAGGGGTGTACCAGCAGCTGCACGGGAACATTCTGGAATCTTGTAAGCACGAGCCGAATACACAATACCCTTATCACTACATTGAAATTAATTTTTTTTAACAATATACTCTGACTTTACAATCAAGTGTTATCAAATAACAATAGAGAAAACCTTGATCCCTATGTGATTACAAATTTTATGTCCCATTCTACTTGTCAAACTCAACTTTATGTAGTCACATCATGGTTACAAAAATGAAACAGTTACAATGATCTTCCTATTTAGATCTTCTACCAAAAGTTATGGACAATATACGGTTTTTTCCCCTGATGCTAAAGTCAGCTTAATCCGTCTTAAAGGACCTCTAGTATTGAGTATTTAACTAACAAATGACATACAAGTAGATAGTTTAATCAAGAACATATGGTAAGAATATATACTGTTGCAATCATTATATGTTAATAGAAACGTCATATATTTAAGTAGAAGTTGTCGCGATCACCTGAAATAAAGGAGACGGTCATGGGCACGACATACAAGGAAGTCCGACATTGCGTCATTGACTCTAAGTTTTCCGACTGATTTACCAATCGTTCCACGGTGTTGCAAATTGAAAGTGTCAGGCTTCATCCTTTTGACATAACCTTTTTCACTAAGTGCCTAACATTGCAAAAGACAGTCTTTCAAATTAAGGAAATGTATATAATCAAGTTTAACCAAGTGTCCAGAGTTTATAAGTACCAATAACATTTCTTCATTGGGGATTACATCTATTTCATCAAGTGTGCCATTATCAGCATCCTCCACAGTTGAACGGCGCGGAGTGGCAAACTTATTCTTGATCTCAGTTGCTTCTTGTTCAATTAACTAAGTACAAAACAGACATAAGATTCAGTAGATACACCAAATTGAACAATGAAATACAGAGACTTAACCATATACCTCAAAACTTATATGCCTACATATTTAAGTTTGTAAACTTCAACAGTTGCTTAAATAATCTCATCCTAGAACCTAAAGTTCATAGCCTTAAATGGTAACAGTGATACTGATCTCTTTTATTACAACTAAGAAATCTGTAGGATTTTGTTTTAAAAATCAATAACAATTTGGATAGCATATGTAGCCCCAAATCATGACCCTAGACATATTCGAGCACTTCCACTATTAGAGTGATCGACTAGGAGAAAACCTATACCCTTTTAGTGGATAACTATAGCCATTTCTTTAAGTTTTATTTATTAAAGTAGTTTAGTAGTTTCAGTTGAGCACCTTTAATAGAATTGGTTACCTCTCAAGGTAAACTGATAGCTAGACATCTGGCTTATCTCTTATATGGTCAAAAATATAATCCATATATTGTTTAATTAATTTAATTACTGTGCAAACTCCTTGTGTTCCCTATCTGAGGCCTATCAGAATGCTTGAACCTACTTAGCATAAAGAATAGCGAATAATTTAGAAGGAAATCAGGTATACCTGCAGTATTTGCCTTCTGCTAGATAGAAGTTCCTCCAAGTGACAAATCTGATCCGTCAAGGACTTTCCTTCACTAATGAACTTACTTTTCTGCAGGATGACAAAAAGTATATATTAATGCACTTGCTAAGAGAATAGAAGGAACATTTGAACGTTTTGGCAACAAAGTATAGAAAGTGTTGCACCTCGAGCAATGTAAGTCTCCGTAAGTTCATATCTAATATGGCCTCAGCTTGCTTTTCAGATAAATGGAATTCTGCAATATACATCACGTGGGAAAGGACCGAAAGGTTTACATCATGAACTCTTAGAACAGGTGGAATCTGAGCATGCCAGCGTATAAATGATTTAAACAATAGTGGGACTTACTTTTCCTCAGATCAGCTGATGCCACTGAGTTGCTTGTAGCTTTTCTGATTACGTCAATTACATCATCAATATTATCGAGCCCAATTATGATACCCTGGATTTACCAAAAAGATAAAAACAAGCAATTAACCCGTTGGTCACAGTCATTACTTAGTGTGGTCCAATGGGAGCTTTTTCCCGTTGGAATCAAAAGATTTATAGGTTATAAGTTGATTAAAAAAAGCTTTTGGTATAAATTAATCATCTTTTCTCATTAAATGCTTTATAACTGATTTTGGGTTTTGAAAAGCTTTTCCGTTAAAGCAAAAACTTATTTTAGATAAGTCACGAGAAAGATTTACCATTGGAGATGCCTGTCTTTACAAAACATAATAGGAGTAATCCACTTAATACAGTAAATCATGTACTAGAATTTTCAATAACTCTGCAATTAGATGGTTGAGAGGGTTCTTGAAACATTTTAGCCTTACCTCAACAATATGATTTCTGTCTCGTGCATGTGCAAGCTTAAAATTTGCCCGTCTTTCAACCACCGAACATCTAAATTCCAAGAAAGCCTGTATGATGAAAAAAATCAATCAAATGGAAGTTTTATGTTTTTCCCAGCCTATTGTTTCCTTCTTTATCTGATAATAATAATAATATATAATGATAAAAAGATTCGGAGGTCGTCAAAATATGGCACAAGCTACACCAAGTAGTAGTCAAAGCAGCAATAAGAGTACCGGCAATAAACAACATAATGTACCAACTATGAAAGGATGCATAAGTAAGATGGAAAGTGATTGTGCAATTTCAAAACTACAAAACAGATTCCAATTTCATGTATCACCAAAATATCTTTAGATGTCATTGTGGAACATGTGTCAATTTAAGTCACTTCCATAAAAAGAGCCATATCAGTGAGCTGGTTTACTCAAATAGGATAGCAAACAAAATGACAGAGAGATCATAAATGAATATGAACTAGTTGTGGTCATTCATATATAACATAGGTCACAGACAATCATAGTAAGAGACCATGCATATGTACCAGCCAGCGCATGAGTTACCTGGAGCAGTTCCTTCAAGCCCATTTGTTTAGGTTGCCCATCAAGAATACTGCCAGAACAATCAAACATGACAGGTCAGAAAGAAATCGAACCCAGAAGCCAATTAACGTACGCTTTTAATATGAGAGAAGAATCTACATTAGCAAACTTAAGTTTATTACTGATATCATAAATTCATAATAAATGGTAATGGTTCAATTGCTGAATTATGTTGAAAGTTTTGGAGGAATTAGCTTGATTTTTTCAATTTGATTCAGCCTAGCTCAACTTTTTAAGTTTTTGGGTGTGTGTAGATAGGCCTGGAACATCTTGTAGCCTATATAATTTGATTTCTCATCAATAATGTTATGATACTATTTTAAATTAGCAACAGGTGTCATCTGAACACTCAGAAAAAGAATGTTGGGTGGCATACAACTTCAATTATCCTCCTGACACCTTTGTAACAATAAAAAAAAAAATTGTGGCGTCCACTTACCCAACCATGTTGCAGCTAAAACTTGACTGTAGAGCAGTGAAGCGATATAGATTATTCAGAATAATGGATGGATCAGCGCCCCTCTTAAGCTGAAGATGTCACAAGAAAGAATGTATGTCAGTAAAATCTCACACCTCCTTTCCAAATCCTCATTGTATTAATGAATCTCCCCAACCAACAAAAATTCATGGAAAGAATTTCAGGATAATACCTCAATGACTATCCGCATTCCAGATCGATCGCTCTCATCCCGGATATCACTTATCCCTTCTAACGTCTTAATAAAAGAAAGGGATCATATTTCAGGTTATAATGAAATAAACTTACTATACAAAACACAAAGGGCTAAAAGTCCTAGTACAAATTAAGCAAGTTACTATAAAAAAGAGGAGTAAACCTGTAATGTCACTAGCATGTACATCTTTGTAAAAATGAAATAACTGATCTCATGTGCGTACCTTGTTCTGAATTAGCTCAGCGATTTTCATAACAAGAGAGGATTTGTTGGTCTGATAGGGAATCTGTTACATGTATTCAATACAAACACATAACAAGTTAATGCAACGCAGTGTATGCACATACGTGACACGAATCCCATTATATACAATCTAAGAGAGTCATAGAGATAAACCTCTTTTACTATAATTGCAGCACTCTTTGATCTAGAATTAGATACTTCTATCTCGGTCTTTCCTCGGACTATTACGCGTCCTCGGCCCGTTCGGTACGCCTCCAAGATGCTGGATCAAAATGAAATTGTAATCTATTAGTTAATGACTTAATGCAACTTCAGTTCTAAAAAATGTTGCTTAGGAGAAACACGAATGTCATTCAATTAACTTCTGATTATACAAGCTTATTAGATAGATACCAAAACCGGTTCTTTGAACTAATAACAAGCCATGATACATGAAATTTTTGGATCACCAAAGAGAGAGAGAGATACCCAAGATTTCCCATTAAGATTCCTCCCGTTGGGAAGTCAGGTCCAGGCATGTACTCCATTAGTTCTTGCAGCTGTTACAAAATCACGCCATCCTTATTCAATTTCCGATTAAAAAAAAAATTATCCAAATAGAAAATTCAATGGAACCTACAGTACTTAGTTCTGCTTATACAAATTCCAACAGATTGTTGCAGGAGGATAGAAAATATGAACAAACATCCAGCACCATAACAATAAGAAAATTAGAAAGTAGATTAATAATTGGAAAATGGAACAAATACCGTGGCATCTGGATTATGAATCAACACAGATAGAGCATCAACCAACTCCCCTAGATTATGTGGAGGTATATTGGTTGCCATTCCGACCTATAAAAGAAACAGCTAATTCTGAATCGGCAATTATTCAAACAAATAAATGTAACAATCAAGTAAAATTACCGCAATCCCTGAAGAACCATTCAATAACAAGTTTGGGATCCGAGCAGGAAGCAATGATGGCTCTTTTAATGAGCTGTCAAAGTTTGGAACAAAATCAACCTGCAAAAAAGATTTCCTTAGGGCACAAGAATTATGCACTTATTTCTATAAGATCAAAATACATAAAAATACTTACTGTATCCATATCCAAATCTGATAAAAGCATTGTTTCAGCAAGTGCCTGAAAAAGCGAAGCTAAATGAATGAGTACCATCACATTCTTATCATAGATATAATCATTCAAAGAAAATTAACACATTAAATAATACAAAAAATATAGGGAGACCACTTGCACTAGGCATCAAACTGAATACCACCCTCACTTAAACAACTTCACAGTCCTGATTAAGAACAAAGATATATGGCAACTAATGATCACTATAAACAACTGAAATTCAAAATGGGATGCGTAATACATACTTCCAATCTACATTCTGTATACCGCATAGCTGCAGGATTGTCTCCATCCACTGAACCAAAATTCCCATGACCACTAATAAGTGGACAACGCAACGAAAAATCCTGAAAAGAAATATACAGTAGGAAACTTTAAAGCTGAATTTGATATAAATTATACTACAGCGAACCAGCCTATGCCCTATGGTTCCCCAGAAGTGCTAAAATTTCCATTGCACCCACGTAAACAATTATAATCGAGATGCATCTTTTGGTACCTGTGCCATTCGCACCAGTGAATCGTAGACAGCAGTATCACCATGCGGGTGAAACTTACCAAGCACCTGAGTGAGAGAGTGAGAAAACAATCCAACTGTGATTCTGTATGATTTAATAATAATAATATAAGAGAATTTAAAACTTGGTAGGTCAGACGATAACCTCTCCAACAACTCTGGCACATTTCTTATGAGGCTTACGTGATGAAAGCCCCAATTCATGCAATGCATATCTGCAATCACAGTAAACAAAACACCATCCGGTTACAACATTCAACAATACCTCCCACTATACTCAGTGAAGTAGAACACGCATAAAAAAAGCCAGGGTTGATTGCTTATATTAACAGTTCAATAAGAATACTGAATACCCTACTTGCGTAAAAACGTTGCTATAATTTGTAACAGAATACATGTATGTTATTATTACTGAGATTATCCTTAGTGCATTACTATAATCAGCAAAACAAGTACTTGCTATATATATAAAGATGTCTAAAATTCCTGTACAAATCAATTTTAACAAGTAAAAATTAGTGATTACACATTGCGTAATCAAATTTCGTAACAGAGTAAAAAACACTCACAATATTCGCCGGTGAACAGGCTTCAATCCATCACGAACATCTGGCAAAGCTCGCCCAAGCAAAACCGACATAGCATAAGACATATAAGCTTCAGTAGCTTCTTTATGAAGTTCAGTAGCGACGATTCTTCCGTTGTTATCACCGCCATCAGCAATCGCCGTCACTAATCCTCCATTTCCATTATCACCGCCGTCGTCAGCACCGTCGCTGACCTGACTATCACGCCGTTTCGAGTTCACCGCCGACGTCAACTGGCCGGACTTCAAATCGACGGAATGAAAACGAAGACCGGCTGTGCGTGTTTGCCTCGATAATCGAGCAGTGGAAATTGGGAGATATAGCTGATTACAGCACCGGAAAAACCGAAGTCCGGTGGTGAATGACATTGAGTGATTGTTTGATATTGTGTATGAAGGTATCATGCCATTACAAGGGGGAATTGTGCGGAGTTATCGCTATCCTTGTCTGGATAGTGGTTTTTGTGTTGGAATTTTGGGGGAGAGTGACGCTTAAACCCTAATTCAGGGTTTCATGCGCGCCAAGTTCTTGACTATGTTTGGTTAAATAACAATTCTATCCCTATTCAATAATATTTGTTTCATTTAGGTCCCACTTTTAGACTCGAAAGAGGAAAAACAAAGTTGCAAAATTTGTTTAACAAATTTATGTCATATTGGTTATCAAGATCAAGATTAAGATTATAAAAGTACAAGAAAAATAAATTTAAGTTGATTCAAATAATGTGATTTGCAAATTGTAACCATAAAGCTCCTGCGTATTACTATACCATTTCTTGATGTCAAATGTTGCATAATTTGATTGAAATCGCACAAACTAGTAAAACTAAAAGAATTTATTAGTACTGCCGGTTTGAGAATATTGAAATTGTAATGTTTGGTTTGGCAATCTATTTGTGTTGAGATATCAACTCTTTCGATTAGATTAAAATCATGTGAGATTTGTTAATATAGTTAAATGTTCTAACAACGATTGATGGGGTGCTTAGGATTTCACTAGAAACAACTTTACTTTTATAGATGGTGTTTAATTTGTATATGATATGATATGTTTGCGATTATAGATTTAGAAGAACCGAGAAGAAACAATATGTTTGATTCTTAAATACTTTCTGTTATTCTAAGTTGGGTTCTAAAATTGCTTGACATAAACACTATTAGTCTATGGGAGGTGATAAATACAACATGGATTTTGATTCAAAAAATAAAACTGTGCATTAACATGTTGTACTGTATGCATTAGTTGTGTAAAAGTATGTTGTATGTAGAAAAATATATGTTGTATTTATCAACACTCTTAGTCTATTACTTGGTGTATATGCATTTTTTTATTATAATAATCGTGATTCTGACTTATGTCCGACAAATCTATGAGATCCGAGTTCACCGGGATAAAAATTCAAAATAGGTAAAGCTCCTATGTACTTAAGAATTATCAAATCAGAATTACATTTCGATGAAATTGGGCTTGTGCAGGGAGTATGGTTTTGAAAAGCTATCAAAGTGCACATTTAGGTCCATATTCAAAAGAATGTGCAAGTAGGCGTGACCAAAAAAACCGGGTTAGGAAACCGACCCGGTCAATACCCGGAAACCCGACCCGGTCAATACCCGGGTAGACTCTACCCGATTCGGGTTTTACTAGTACCCGCCGGGTACCAAACCGGGTACGCCCCCATACGTTTCAAATCGGGTTGGACCCGGGTTGTACCCAAACCGGTTCTAAAAACCGGTTTTAATACCCGGTTTGTACCCGGTTTTTACACTAGCCGTTGTGTTTGAGCTCCTAGCCGTTTTATATCCATTTTTTTTTGCTTTTTTTTACCATTTTGCCATCCTAAAACTAGTATAAATAGATACCTTGGGTTTGGGTTAGTTACAACACTCAAACTCACTCATTCTAGTGAAAAAACACTCAAAACGCTTACGATTTACATACGAAACTCTCAAAACATTACTCTCATCCTCTCAAAACACTCTCATAACGGCAACTCAAAGTTCCTCAACTAACGATTTTGTTGGTTCGTCAAATGCACCAACCATTTTTCAAGTCTTTACAACAAAACGTAATCCGGAGATTTGGTGTAACTTTGACAAAGTGTTGTTGTCGGATGGTTCGACTAAAGCACATTGTAAACGATGTGGGAGTTTTTTAAAAGCCGACTCCAACTCAACGTTGAGCAAACATACTTTAAAGTATTGTAGTGCAAACAAAACTAATCCGGAGGAGGGTCAATGTAACACCCCCAAATTTGTTTAGCGGAAGCATTTAGTTTGAGTACGGGGGTGCCACAATAACAAGGCATGCATACATATCAGAGCTTATGATTACAACAGAACATAATATATTAAGATGCCAAAAGTATTAATTACAAAGTTTACGATTCATCGAATCGCACAAGTTAAAAGTAATAAGTTTACAAAAGTAGATTTCTGGAATATGACTAAAACATTTCAGTTATACTAAAGAAATCCATGTGTTTCCAAAAGTTGGCATCCTAAACTCCACGGGTCGCCTAATTCCAGAGGCGGACCCAGGATTTTGGGTCAGTGGTGTCACAAATATAATAACCAAAGTTTTGAAATAAATATTTGAATCGGGTTGAACGGATCGGGTCAAAAGTGGGTCGGGTCGGGTTGAGTCAGGTCAACTACTATCAGTTTTCTTAAAATAAATTAAAATATATATTTTAGTATAATACTTGTAGTAGTACATTGCTACCATTACATATATGCTGTAAAACAGTGCTAAATAGAGCACTCTCTTTCTCTCTTAAAAACCCAAATTCTTGCTATCTCTAAATACTTGGAGTATTTAATTTTGTCAGCAATTAAAATAGTTTGCATTTTTTTCCTTTCGGTGTTTTTGTGGTGGTTACACGTCGGCGCCAATTGTTGAAGAGGGGGTTGAAGAAAGAATTCTTACCGAAAAGAAGAGGAAAAACAAAAGATATTAGGGTAAAATATGACCTGTGTTTGCAGATTGTTTACAGGCCTCTTTCACATTGACAAAGGTATCTGTTTAGACTCTTTTTGGGCTGAGAATCTGAGATACCAGCAAAAGGTCCATTAAGCAAAAAGAAACCACAATTGAGCTAATTGGTAATTCAATGGGGTCACATAATTAATTCAATGGGGTCATTAATAGAAAGTAAAAAAAAATAATACACTGCACAAATCCAAGTGACTGGTGTCATGGGACCCCACTACTCATCAAGTGGGTCCGCCCCTGCCTAATTCTCCATGTGTGTTGGCGATTCTTACATGTGCAGCTAATTCCCTGAAAAACATAGTAAAAGTCAACAACGAGGTTGAGTGAATTCACAGGTTTTATGTTTACACAAGTTGAATCAAGTTTGTAGCACAGTTGTTATCCAATTACGTTCACAAATAGTATTGCCATAATAGTCGAGAATAAGTTTAGTGGAATGTTATCCAAATACAAGTTTAGTGGGTTGTTCGCCCAAAGTTCAAGTTTAGTGGGTTGTTCGCCCAAAATGTCAGTTTAAAACACGTGCTGGTCGTTCTCCAGCGGTTTACAAACAGTACCGGTCGTTCTCCGGCCAAATACGCACGGGTCGTTCTCCCGTCCCTTGGCCAGTCGTTCTCTGACACTAAAATACGTAGCTGGTCGTTCTCCAGCTGTTATATAAAAGTACCGGTCGTTCTCCGGTATACCAAACAAGTTTAAAAGTTTACAGTCGTTGCAAAACAGTTTACCAGTCGTTCTCCGGTCTAGTTAAAACAGTTTGTCGAATAAGTGATCCCATTTGTTCAGTGTGTCAATATGAAAATGTTATTTCATAAACACCAGTTTGTTCAATAGTTTAATAGTTCAAAGTACTCTAATTGTTCGAGTAAACAAGTATGATAAACAATCATATAAGTAAAAGCAGTTATGGCAATAAGTAAAACAGTTGACTATGTTTTCCACCCCTGTTCAAAAGTAGTTAAATCAGTAAAAGTAGGGGCTGTGAACTCACCTGTTGAGTTAAGTAGTTGTGCGAGTGCTAGCAAACCTAAGCCCAAGTACCGTCCTGAATCTCCTAACGTCCTAAACGTATGAGATTTTATAAGTATGTGGATGTCTAAGCTAATCATCCATGCTAGTGTTTGTACAATCAAGTTATGTCCAAAGTGTTTGTTAAACGTTTACGTTTGTATTTCGTTGTTTGTGAAAAGGTATACGACTCGTTGGTGATAGTTTGAAATCATAATTTCAATAAAATAGCATGTCTGTAATGTTTGTAAAGTTCACATGTAGCATTGTATGTAAGTATTCGTTATCGGTTAAGTTCGACACTTAGTGTGAAAATAGTTTGTAAAGTTTCTGTTTTCTACGACACAATATGCGACACAATGGTTGTGTCGCATGGTACGACACAATTCTGCAACACAAGTGTTGTGTCGCAGAGATTCGAGGTGCTGAGTCAACAGCGACATAAAGCGTTGTGTCGCATGGGTTCTGCGACATAAGGTGCGACATAATTGTTGTGTCGTATGGATACGACATAGAATGGTTTGGTACGACACAATCGTTGTGTCGTATGGTTTCTGCGACACAGTATGCGACACAATCATTGTGTCGCATAGATGAACACCAGCCCAGAAACATCGGCTGTCGCGGTTTTTCCGACTAAAAACCCAAATCAAACGTATTTTTAAGCTTTAAAATCGTGTTTTCTTTGTTGTATGGGTTAATACTAAGTATATTAAACACTAATATGAAAGAAAACTTCAAAATCAAATAATTTACGGGATTTGTCGGAAACTTACTTGTGGCGGATTTGAAATCCGAAAAGGTAGAAAGATAGATCGTGTTGCCGTGATCGTTTTTCTCTAAATGGTTCGGTGATTCGGCGCGTTTTTGGTGTAGTTTTGGTGTAATTAGTGTGGTTTTGGTTTGGTTTTTAGAGAGAGAGAAAGATGAGAGAAAAGAGAGTATAGAGAGAGAAAAGAAAGATGGAGAATGAGAATGGTGGAGGTGGGGAGGTGGGTTTTGTTCCCCATTTCCCGTCTCCGTGTTTACGCTCCGTGTTTGTTTACCCGATCGTTAAATGTTACATTATTTTAACTAATACATTTTTAATTACATATTTCATTATATTTTTAATTAGGATCTTTTTATGAAACCAAAATTGATTTAGTTACAAAATTTTAACTTTGTTTTATTTTAATTATACAAGTTTACGTTTTACGTTATAAAATGATGTGTAAATATTATCAATATAATATTTAATTGTTAATATCGTTATTTAAATATTCCGTTTTATTAAATAACTTTGTTCACCAACAGTCGTATATTTTTGTCGCGTTTGCTCAATTTGTTTCGTATGTAATTACATCTAATTACAAATAAGTAATACTACGCGTATTAACTAGTTGGGATTTGCCAGACTTACCTCTAAAATGTGTTGTGAATTCACTCAAGTAGGGAATTAGCCTAATGATGCAAGTGATTAACGTTAATAATCGCGTTTAAATTTGCGGAGTGTTACATTCTCCCCTCGTTAGAGAAATCTCGTCCCGAGATTTAAAATCAAGTCGGATCGCCCGCGGCGTATGTTCTCCGAATAAGTCACGTTGTCAATAATAATACCAATTTGCGTGGCGCTCAATTGTTGCCAGAAAAGTTTTAAGTATACTCGCGGTATAGTTTAATAATTCGTGTTTGTTTCGTGGTCAGAGTTTACCAAGCGTTATGTTCGAGTCGGTATCCGAATAAAAGAAATGTTAAATCGTAGCAACAGCTGTTAAGACATACCGTGTTAGCCGAGGTCCGCAACTGTTTCTGGGGCACGAAGGATGTATGCACGTCCACGAGCCGGTGGGATGGTTGCGATGCGGTTGTTGTTGTTCTGATTGTTGTTCAGTTTTGGACATTGGTTTCGAAAGTGTCCGGATTCACCGCACTCGTAGCACGCATTTGATCGAGGTGGAGGGTTGGTTTTACAGTTTTGGGCCAAATGACCCCAGTTTCTGCAGTCTTGGCAGAAGGCGCAATCGCCTGTGTGGCACTTCCCGCACTTGTCACATCTCGGTTTGTTGCCAAGATAGGTTTTGGGTCCAGGGTTGGTGATTGCGGCGTAGGCTTGGGCGTTTCCCGGGTTCCTATTTTGTTGACCCTGACAGTCGTTACCCTCGTTGTTCCATTTGCGTTTATTGTTTCCAGAGTCGCCCGCATCAGTACGGGTGGGTTCAGTTTTCCCCGAAGTAGTTTTCAGAGTGCCGATCAGAATGGCGTCATCGGTTAAGCTTTGAGCCAGGTCCACTGCGCTCCTAAAGGTAGCTGGTTTGGAGGACATAACCATGCCTCAGATCTGTGGGGCCAAACCCCTGTTGTAATGCTCAATGCGTTTGCTTTCGGGAGTCACCATGAGAGGTACTAAACGTGCCAGTTCTTGAAACCGGGTTGTGTATCCAGAAATATCAGCACCGATCATTTGAACGTTCCAGAGTTCTGTTTCAAGTTTCTGCATCTCGTTGGGAGGGCAAAATTCCTCCATCATCATCTGTTTCAGAGTTTCCCAGGTCATGGAGTGAGCAGCTGGGCGTCCAATAATCTGGACCTGAGCGTTCCACCATGTTAACGCTTTGTCAGCTAGTGTGCAGGTGGCGTATTTCACTATTTTGTCGGTGGCGCAGTCGCTGATGTCGATCACCGATTCCATTTTCTCGATCCAGTGGACCAGGCCTATGGCCCCTTCGGTCCCGGTGAAGGTGTAGGGTTTACAAGACTGGAAGGTTTTGTAGGAACACCCCTGCTGGGTATTGGTTGGGGTTTCGCTGTTGACTGGAGTGGCTCCGCTATTGTTGGTCAGGTTTTCACGATTGCGGCTGGCCTCGTATTGAGCGATGGCTTCAGCCACGCGGCGTTCGATTATTTGCTCGGTTGTTTCTGGAGGCGGATGTGGAGGAGGAACATTTCGTCGACTGTTTCGAGTATTTCTTTTAGGCGGCATGATGACGTTCTGCGAAAAAGGAAATGCAGAAGTCAATGCCAATGAAAGGGATGTGAAGGAGGAAGTTCACATAATTCAGTTATCAAGCATTTGAGGAGAAATGACAAGATCCCCATCACGTATCTCACGACTATGAAACACCCATATGTACTTAGTATAATATAATCACGTTGGCCAGGCGTCATTATATGATGCTAAATACATACTTCTTTTCATCAACCGTTTAACACGATCCGGTTCACATGAGCTCTGAGTAAAATGAACGAGTCGAATGTGGTGAACAGTTCACGCGTATCGAGGTATCGTAACGATAGTTTAGATGTATGTATATGCGTGTATGCACGTGCGTTCTAGCCAAGGCTATAGTCTAGGTCTCTAGGTCTCTAAGTCACCTAAAGTTTCCTAGTTCGCTATAACCAATGGCTCTGATACCAATCTGTAACACCCCCAAATTTGTTTAGCGGAAGCATTTAGTTTGAGTACGGGGGTGCCACAATAACAAGGCATGCATACGTATCAGAGCTTATGATTACAACAGAACATAATATATTAAGATGCCAAAAGTATTAATTACAAAGTTTACGATTCATCGAATCGCACAAGTTAAAAGTAATAAGTTTACAAAAGTAGATTTCTGGAATATGACTAAAACATTTCAGTTATACTAAAGAAATCCATGTGTTTCCAAAAGTTGGCATCCTAAACTCCACGGGTCGCCTAATTCTCCATGTGTGTTGGCGATTCTTACATGTGCAGCTAATTCCCTGAAAAACATAGTAAAAGTCAACAACGAGGTTGAGTGAATTCACAGGTTTTATGTTTACACAAGTTGAATCAAGTTTGTAGCACAGTTGTTATCCAATTACGTTCACAAATAGTATTGCCATAATAGTCGAGAATAAGTTTAGTGGAATGTTATCCAAATACAAGTTTAGTGGAATGTTATCCAAATACAAGTTTAGTGGGTTGTTCGCCCAAAGTTCAAGTTTAGTGGGTTGTTCGCCCAAAATGTCAGTTTAAAACACGTGCTGGTCGTTCTCCAGCGGTTTACAAACAGTACCGGTCGTTCTCCGGCCAAATTCGCACGGGTCGTTCTCCCGTCCCTTGGCCAGTCGTTCTCTGGCACTAAAATACGTAGCTGGTCGTTCTCCAGCAGTTATATAAAAGTACCGGTCGTTCTCCGGTATACCAAACAAGTTTAAAAGTTTACAGTCGTTGCAAAACAGTTTACCAGTCGTTCTCCGGTCTAGTTAAAACAGTTTGTCGAATAAGTGATCCCATTTGTTCAGTGTGTCAATATGAAAATGTTATTTCATAAACACCAGTTTGTTCAATAGTTTAATAGTTCAAAGTACTATAATTGTTCGAGTAAACAAGTATGATAAACAATCATATAAGTAAAAGCAGTTATGGCAATAAGTAAAACAGTTGACTATGTTTTCCACCCCTGTTCAAAAGCAGTTAAATCAGTAAAAGTAGGGGCTGTGAACTCACCTGTTGAGTTAAGTAGTTGTGCGAGTGCTAGCAAACCTAAGCCAAGTACCGTCCTGAATCTCCTAACGTCCTAAACGTATGAGATTTTATAAGTATGTGGATGTCTAAGCTAATCATCCATGCTAGTGTTTGTACAATCAAGTTATGTCCAAAGTGTTTGTTAAACGTTTACGTTTGTATTTCGTTGTTTGTGAAAAGGTATACGACTCTTTGGTGATAGTTTGAAATTATAATTTCAATAAAATAGCATGTCTGTAATGTTTGTAAAGTTCACATGTAGCATTGTATGTAAGTATTCGTTATCGGTTAAGTTCGACACTTAGTGTGAAAATAGTTTGTAAAGTTTCTGTTTTCTGCGACACAATATGCGACACAATGGTTGTGTCGCATGGTACGACACAAGTGTTGTGTCGCAGAGATTCGAGGTACTGAGTCAATAGCGACATAAAGCGTTGTGTCGCATGGGTTCTGCGACATAAGGTGCGACATAATTGTTGTGTCGTATGGATACGACATAGAATGGTTTGGTACGACACAATCGTTGTGTCGTATGGTTTCTGCGACACAGTATGCGACACAATCATTGTGTCGCATAGATGAACACCAGCCCAGAAACATCGGCTGTCGCGGTTTTTCCGACTAAAAACCCAAATCAAACGTATTTTTAAGCTTTAAAATCGTGTTTTCTTTGTTGTATGGGTTAATACTAAGTATAGTAAACACTAATATGAAAGAAAACTTCAAAATCAAATAATTTACGGGATTTGTCGGAAACTTACGTGTGGCGGATTTGAAATCCGAAAAGGTAGAAAGATAGATCGTGTTGCCGTGATCGTTTTTCTCTAAATGGTTCGGTGATTCGGCGCGTTTTTTGTGTAGTTTTGGTGTAATTAGTGTGGTTTTGGTTTGGTTTTTAGAGAGAGAGAAAGATGAGAGAAAAGAGAGTATAGAGAGAGAAAAGAAAGATGGAGAATGAGAATGGTGGAGGTGAGGAGGTGGGTTTTGTTCCCCATTTCCCGTCTCCGTGTTTACGCTCCGTGTTTGTTTACCCGATCGTTAAATGTTACATTATTTTAACTAATACATTTTTAATTACATATTTCATTATATTTTTAATTAGGATCTTTTTATGAAACCAAAATTGATTTAGTTACAAAATTTTAACTTTGTTTTATTTTAATTATACAAGTTTACGTTTTACGTTATAAAATGATGTGTAAATATTATCAATATAATATTTAATTGTTAATATCGTTATTTAAATATTCTGTTTTATTAAATAACTTTGTTCACCAACAGTCGTATATTTTTGTCGCGTTTGCTCAATTTGTTTCGTATGTAATTACATATAATTACAAATAAGTAATACTACGCGTATTAACTAGTTGGGCTTTGCTAGACTTAACTCTAAAATGTGTTGTGAATTCACTCAAGTAGGGAATTAGCCTAATGATGCAAGTGATTAACGTTAATAATCGCGTTTAAATTTGCGGAGTGTTACATTCTCCCCTCGTTAGAGAAATCTCGTCCCGAGATTTAAAATCAAGTCGGATCGCCCGCGGCGTATGTTCTCCGAATAAGTCACGTTGTCAATAATAATACCAATTTGCGTGGCGCTCAATTGTTGCCAGAAAAGTTTTAAGTATACTCGCGGTATAGTTTAATACTCGCGGTATAGTTTTTCTACCATAGTAGATGTGTTGCACACATAATTAACTTGGTTGTGCAAGACGGGTTAGCGGTTCGACAAATAAGTGAAGTAAAAGACGCGTATAAAACATGTTGCAAGATATATTTTGTAAGGGTAAGGCTAGATACAAACTTTATATGAAATTGTGTAAGGATACGGAGAACATTTTTTTAACCCCTAATTGGGACATGCCCGTAAGATGGAATTCGACATACAACATGTTTGTATGTGGTTTACGCCAACGTGAGACTTTACAAGCTTTTCATTTTCAACCTGTCCAAAGGGGTTATGCTATAAACGAATTTCCAAGCGGATCTTGGGATGTTATTGAAAAGATAACCGAATTGCTCAAACTTTTTAAAACCGCAACTACTTTGTTATCGGGTGTTTATTATCCTACGATTCACTTAGTACTTAACCAAATTTTCTTAATGTGTTCAAAACTAAGCCGGGTATTCGCGTTTTTCAGGTTATCCCTGCTGCATTCCACGCTTTCCACACACTCCAAAAACCCATTTTTCTCTCCAAAAAACGGGAGCAACACCACCAAACCCCTCACTCAACCATTTTTGAAGCAAAAACTCACGAATTAAACCGGCAAAACTCTTCTACAGCATGTTTAAGGTATGATTAACAACTTTTTAATTCAAAACACTTAATTTTCATGGATTGATTGAAGTTTTTAGATTTAGGTTTTCTTGAAATTGAATGTGGGGAAATTTTAGTTGTTTTTATTTCTGTTTATATTGTGAGTTATATGTACTCACACCTTCTTATTTCGTGAATTCGTGTTTAATTTACATGATTATGAAAAATACGAATTTAGGGTTCTTGAAACAAATTTTGGGGAAAATTAATTATGTTTAATGATATACTTAGAATTGTAATCCATTTGCATAATACTCACGATTGTAATGCTCACTTGAATCAAATTACGTGTTTAATTGCATAATTCGAGTTTAGCTTGATATTAGGGCATTTGTGAAAGAGGATGAGTTTGAGCTTTGTAAATAAAATGTGGGAATAATTGTGCAATTACCTTAGGTCATGGATGAATTGGTCAAGGCAATTCTCTCATTTGTGTTGTGTTTTGCAGGGAAGAAGAAAGAAACAAAAAGGCAGCACCTCTGGTACTGCTAACGATGAAGAGGGTGACCGCCCTCAGCCGATGAGCATTGATGCTCTACTTATTCCCGAGACAATTCACCCATGGCTTAAATTTAGTAACAGGTTAACAAAGTACAATATATACTGTCAGAAACTGAACTTATTGAGGGTGAAAGAATGTGATTTATCTCGGGTGGTCGATTGGGAACCACTAGAACAAGCAGGGGTAGCCGCCGGAATTAAGGAAATGATTAGGCAACGTTATTTCGTGGATCACATACCATTCGAATATGAAGAATGGGAAGGCATATTTAAGATTAATGAGCAGGTATACAAAGAGCTATGCGTGGAATTCCACTGCACATATGAAATGAAAGAGGATGTTGAGTCGGCGACTGATAAAAATTTCATGACTTTCCGACTGGGAGGTCAACCAAGGAAAATGAGTATGGTGGAACTTGCTGCCTGTTTGGGCATTTATTCCCGAGAGCAGCTGGATGCAACTCATTTTGAGGATTATTTGATGGCTAGTGAGATGATCGAGACGGAATTTTTTCCCAAGGATGTGTGGCACGAATTTTCACAAAAACCTTAAGCTAGAGGTGGAAATTCATACAAATATATAGAGGACATGCAGTTGCGGGTTATCCAACGATGTCTTGCGCACACCATTTCGCATAGAAGGGAGAACACATAGAGAGTCGGTTTCGCCGACTTATGGTATATGAGGAAGTTTGTAGCGGAGGAGAATATCAATGTTCCATACGCTGTTGCCTGGTATTTACATCATAATGCTAGCGGGATTAGAGGGGCATCCCCTATCTGTGGGGGACAATTTGTGACTAGGATTGCCAAGTCCTTCAACATCAGTTTTGAGAATTTAGAGCGAGTGACGACTAGGCCAAAAACAATAGGGCTAGTTCAGTTTCAGGGGGCACAGGCTGTCTCAGTTGTCAATAACCGGTTCGTGCCCTACCAGGAACCACCACCAGGGGAGCAAGCGGCTCAACCACCGAGAAGAAGAAGAAGACAACAGCAGGTGGAACATGAACAACATCAAGAGGAAGAAGCTGCATATGAGCAGGGAGGTTTCCAGCAGCAAGGCGCATCACTACCATCCATGCTGAATATTATGCATGGTATTCAGGGCCTTCAGGTTAGCCATAATGATTTTTCGCAGGAAGTCAGGTATGAGCTTGGAGCACAGCGCTACCACAACGCTTGGTCGGCACACAACACACAAAGACTTTCTGAAGTGGTGCCCAACTACCGACCTACATCCTACCACTACCCACCCATGTGGGGTCAGTCTGGAGCAAGCTATCCACCACCTGTTTATGACGAGGGTGCCGCCTTGGCAGAGCTGCAGGAAGAGTATCGAAGGCAGCAGGAGAGAGAGCAAGAGGAGCGTGGATTCCCCTATGACTATTCCCCATTTTGAGTGCTTGCGTGCCTCATGTGATTCAGACACTTTTCTAGACAATTTGATTACGGTTTATTTAAGTACTTTTAATTTTATGTTTGGATATTTTGGAATGCTTGACTGTGGATGGCGTTTGGGTACGTTTTTGTACAACAACATCCATAAACATTTTTCTATTTGAAATTAGGTGAAATTTCAGCGGGAAATGGTCAGTAATGCTAGATCAAGCCTTTAGTACCCGGCCTGTACTTTTGTACCCAGCGGGTAGTGTTTGGAAAATGTGGACAGAAGTGGATCAAGCCAAAGTACCCGGCGGGAACAATATATACCCGGCGGGAACCCAGTCTGCCCGGCGGGAACCCTATATACCCGGCGGGTACACCGTACCCGGTTTGGAACCGGGTATTAGACCCGAACCGGTTCCAACCCAGTACCAACCGGTTAGTATAGGGTTGGGTTTTCCCCCACCCAAAACCGGGTCGGTTCCGGGTCGGGTTGTCAAAAACCCGGTTTGTTGACTTTGACCAGTACCCAGTTCGGGTATTCGGGTCGGGTCGGCCTAAAAACCGGTATTGTTCACGACTATGTGCAAGAATTATCATCATTGCCAATTGGTATTTGGTAAATTGTAATACATACTTCTCAAACAAACATTTGAGCAGTTGGCCCTAAAATATATCAAGTTATTGGAGTATTCAAGTTAGATCAGGCCCAAGCCCAAGATATAAATAGGTTGTTTCCAGCCTCATCTTTCACTTTATAGGCTATTTTCATTTTCTAGCCTTTTTTCTAATTTCAATTAAATTTTAATCTTCATTTCTAGTTTTCTACAGCAAAAGTTTTAATGATAAAAGGTTAATGCAATTAGGAACCCCACCCATTATCATTTTTTAAAGATCCAATATTAGCTTAAATTCCTTGAAAGCAAATCATAAACCACTTGAAAAAACTCGGCCAGGCCCAGCCCAATCTGCCACACAATTGTGTAAATGTGTAATGACTAACGAGCTTACCAACAAAAGAAATATCAAACTACTCAATGGCATTCCACTAGAAAAAACGTACTACATAACATGAAAAGGTTAAAAAACAAAACAAAAATGCGAAATTATTCCTAATCAAAGGGCTAAAACTTCCTACTCATCAGCACTGTGAAATGGGACAAGAAATGGAAGTCGTTGTGGACGACGAAGATGAAGGTGAAGTGATACACACGTCTACTTTCTCCGTTTCATCTCCCCAAGATAGCGGGCTATCAAAAATAATATCAATATTATCCTCAAAGCCAGTATCATCAAACAAGTCAAGCATTTCACCTGACTTATCAAGTGGAATGTGTGGGACCGGAAGAAGATTGTAATTTGAATCCAAACATAAGCTCCACGGGTCCCCTTCCTCAACTGAAGGCGAGAAGTCAAGGTTATGAATCTCGGGTAATAGTTCTTCTGATTCTCTAATCGTTTTTTCTTGTTGTTGGCAGGTTGTGTCTTGAGGAAACTCTTCTTGTTGCTCGGTTTTTGGTGAAGCTACGACTTCAGGGGAGTCAGGAGTATGAGTATCTTGAGGTTGTGGTGCAATATTCTTTAAGCGATCAGCATAGATGCTGATATCGAAATTAGTCACTGCTTTTGCACCTCGATATTCAATCGCGGCTAGGTCATATGCTGCAGCTGCTTCCTCTTGAGTGCCTTCAAATAAAAATTATGCTTTAATCATTTTTCTTTCAGATCATGATAATGTCTGTCTATGTTATTCTTACAAGAAATGACAAGCGTAATTTTCCTTATTGTACTTTCATTCGTTAGCCTATCTTACAAACAAGGGAACGATCATCCTAATGAGTGTAGTAGTGTACTCAATATTTCGTGTCAAATCAAACATTTAGCTAGGAGAACCACAAAAGCAACATTACAATAAGTGTAAGTGAACCAGTTCATCTGATTTAGAACTAATGACACAGTAAGTAAGTTGACGATAACCGATTACTATTTGTTTTAGTATTCGTATCTTAGTATGCCTAAAGAGTAACAGCTAAATACGTAACAATGTAACAAACAATAAACTTATTTATTGTTTTACAAACTATAGTAAACGACGATAGGTAACAGCTAACCACGAGGGTTAAATACAACAATCAACATAATAGCACTATGCGTCTATGCAACACCCTACTTGATTCAACTGAATCAGAATAAGCATCCAAATACAATGATAAAACACACAAGTTAAAGAATATAATGTTAACTATTGATAAACTTATACTACGGAGTACTTTCTAATAAAAAAGAATACCATGATTAGAAGACAATTAAGTATATAAGAAAAATAATAATCTAGCTACTGCAGCTAATTGTTTATTATGGCTTTTTAATACTTCCTTGGGAAGAGGGATGTCATGTGCATTGTTTAAGTATATACTATGTAAAAAGGCTTTAAAGTTACTATTATTCTCTGTTTATAATTAAAAAATACCAGTATATCATGCTGTAAAAAATAATTTTTATGAATCTCTAATAAGTCTAGAGTAAAACTAAAACGAGACGCAAAACCAAAGTTATCAACATTACATAACGAACGATTACTATAAAAAAACAACGAAAGTATAAATATTGGATGATAAACTTATATTCTATAGAAAATAGTAATAAACAAATGGTAAAAACAACTTATATTAGAAATTCTTGTCAATGAATATGCTTAATACTTTACAATCTTAAAATATACAGTAGTAATGTACGGAGTATTTTATAAAACTTACTATTTCTTAATAACCATATTGGATCACTCAAGAATATTGAATTTTTAAGGGAGTAGGGTCGTGGACTATTTTGTATTTGAAACAATCTTTAAACAATGTTGCACGCCTTTTCAGGGAAATTGACATATTTGGTGAGATTGGATCTATTTGATTGGATATCAAAAGTCTGTTTTGTACGGCTGCATGTCCTCAAAATGCAAACTCGGAGATCTAGTTACTACTAGTCATTAGGCTAAATGTTTTTATGATGGGACTTAGTATTTGTACAATTGTACACCGTCCAAAATGTTAGTGGTTATTATTATTAGTCCATTTTTAGACGGACTTTATTTATCTTGGGCTTAGCCAGTTTATTGTTTACTACTCGTATATATTTATATATTTATATTGTACGCGAAAACATTATTCAATCAATTCAATAATATCGTTGTTTAGCACAAGACTCAAAATCGTTAGGTATTTCATTGAATGAAAATAGATATAATTTGGAAAAGAAAGTTTATGAAACATATTAGGTTCAAGATTCATCCTAAGCATTGATTTTATAGGTTATAAATAATAATAATAATAATAATAATAATAATAATAATAATAATAATAAGTGTTCATAAATGAGAGTGTTTTAAGATTACACAAATTGACAACAAGACTAAAAACTAAATTAAAACCTAGATCCAAGTCATTAGTGCTACCATTGGAAATATAATGTAATTTAATCCCTTCATAATCAAAAGTCAGAAAACACAATCACTAGAAGATAAAAGCCAAGTCAGCATGTGCCACGTCATAATTACTCACACAACTAGAGTACAGAGAATATTTTATTTTTTGTATTGACCCGTGAAGTATAAAACCTAGGTTCCATAACGAGGGTATAAGGATGAAACTTGAAAGTATAAGTGTGTGAAAACAAGTTGATGTCAGTTGGCTTAAAATGATGATGAAAGCATAAGTGTGTGATTAATATGTTATGTTGTCAACATATAAAATCAAAAAAGGAAAAAAACAACATTTTAGTGGTTAGTCACTTTGCAAGTGTTCCCTAATTCTTGACTTTGGTAGGTGAGCACACTAATTTGGAAAGTATGCATTCTTACTTCTTAGTATACATTTGTGTTCTAAGAGGCCATTCATATATGTTGATATAATCACATGTTCAAAGTATCTATTAGAATAAAGCGACTAATGGTTCCAATTTAGTTATAGTTGTAAATATGTTTCAATGTTGTAAGCGAGAATGTTTATTAGCATGAAATTATAACTACGGGTTATCAAGTTGGACAATTGTGGATCAATGACTTTAATATATCTAAACGACCAAACCTACGGTACTATATACGATAATAACCACTATAATGCTTAATTAATACTAAAAGTCTAGAACAGCGTCACACATTGAAAAGTTCTGCAGTGCTATAAGTCTATAAGGAAAAAAAATGCTAACTTTTGAAGTTACAACCTAACAAAGTATCATTTGGGTATTATTCACTAGTTAGTATTTTAATTAGTTTTAGAAATCAGTTGAGAGGAGACTTAAATATGTGTATATACAAAATATATTGTAGAGTGAGAGATGACACGTACTGTAAGTTCCCAAGTATAGGTATTTGTTTCCAAGAACTCGTCCAATTCGTGCTTCCCATCTTCCATTGTGATGGTGCCTAGAGAAACCATACATTGTAAATTAACAATTGTAATTTCATAGAAATATAACAGTAAATTATTTTGCAATGTTAATGCAAGGTACACTATAAGTCCATAATGACCAACTCTGATATCAAAAGGAGATCTACATTGCATTGGTTCAAGTCATTATCTAACTTTTATTATCCAACTTAATTTCTAGTATTTCTGCCCAATAACTGTCTGCTTTCGGGTATAGCCAACAACCCATTTTTTGTTTCTTGTTATAATTAAAATTAAAGTCAAAGTCATAGCTACATTGGTCTTAAGTTTTAATAGATGAGATCGTTCAAAAAATTAGAGCAAGCATTATACATAAGATGTGTATGCCAAATCAACATCATGTACAAACACATGTTTGGACCAGCATATTTACATGTAACATACAAAAAAACATGAACTTCCACAACTCACCAGAAACATGTTTTGTTGACTTGTGCCAATCAATTGGTAATGAATATAAAGCTTGTGTTTTAATCTCCAAAAAATTATGAGTCACTGTCAATAATTAAGGACTCGAGTTTTTCAAATAAATTATTTATATAATTCCAATCAAGAAACCCAGGTTGTACGTGAAACTCTGTCAATAAACTTTAAAAGATCTTATCTTTCACAAATCATAGTGAAACGAGTCATTTTCCAGCCGTTGTGTTTCACACATATTATCAACACGACAATCACATTGTGAGAAAAGGAAAAAAAATGTTTGTATTCAGAAAAAATAATTTAACTACAATCGCCTCTAGATATGAAAAAGTACACTAGAATAAATTTGGTCATAATGCAGATACGTGTAATAAAATTTTGGAAGTACATGTTTTTTCGGAATTATTTAAACATGAAGATTGTTTACCTTGCTACTCCTCTGTACTTTGAAACACCCCTTGAGAATCCACTACTTCTTCGCCTTAATGAAGCCAAATATTCATCCTTGGACAATTTTTCCATTTCCTCAATATCCTTTTTGTACGTATCAATCTGCAATAAATAAATAAATAAATAAAATGATAAATATAGACAAATCCAAAAAAAAATATTCTATTACAGTTTCACCTTTTCAGTTTATATTTTTTAAAGAAAACACTTATCAATCACATAAAATGATAAATATTAAAAAGGGTTAATAATGGTTTAACCCTCAAAGTTTCACTTTTTTTTTTCATTTTAACCACTCAATTTTTTTTGTAATGATTTAATCCTTCAAGTTTGCATTGACTTAATGGTTTAACCCTTTGAAGGGTTAAACCATTAAATTTTTAAAAGTTTGATGATTAAACTAGAAAAATTTAAAAGGGTTAAATCATTATAAAAGATAAACTTTAGGGATTAAACCATCAAAATGCTGAAGTATAATCAAACTTTAGGCTTAAACCACCAAAATTTTTAAACTTAGAGGGTTAACTCATTAGAAAAAAACTTGAGTGGTTAAAACGAAAAAAAAAATGAAACTTTGAGGATTAAACCATTATTAACCCTATAAAAAAAACTCTTGATGAAAATTACTCAATATTCGTAGGAGGTTTAGATGAGTGAATGAGTGTCCATAACATGAGCAATCCATATTTAAGTATTTTTATTGGTACCTCAAAATTTAGTGTCGTGTCAGATCCCCAATATTTAAGGGCAGCAAGATCATAGGTGCGAGCAGCAGCTTCTTCACTATCATATGCTCCTGCATGAATACAACATTTTACATACTTAGGTAACTGCATTGTCCCTAAAACCGAACAATTGTTAGCTCAAAAGCCTAGCTAGTATCAATTTAATATTTTTGGAGAGCAATGTCAAACAAAAACTAACTATTGAGATATGCCTAGTAGTCTAGTAAGTAGTAATTGAGGGCTAGCAATTCATCCTATTAAAGATGATGTAGTTGATAAAGATGTTTTAATAAAATTTAATAATAAGACGCCATATACGAAGAAAAAAGAAAATTTCTGCAGACTATTACATACTAATTTCATAGACAATAATGTTTTTTTTAATCTTACATGATAAAAGAATTATTATATACAAACCATCTTTATTAGAAAATAATAAAAGTATTATTATAATAGAAAAAGGCTAGAGAAAGAGAGAGAATACTTACCCAAATAAACTATAAAGGCAGAAACCATTGTGACAATTAGCAACAGGGGATCACACCAAATCAGAACAACCAAAAACACAGAGTCAGAAATCAAAATAAACAATTTATTAGCAGATTAACTTAAATTATCAAAAATTCAAGATTGCAGATCTCTGTCATTTAATTTTATTAATTATCTAATCAAATAATTAAAATAAAAAACAGAGAGTGTGAGAAGGTATTTACTTTGTTTTCCTTTCTTATTTTGGATGCTATTCCATGTACCCTTGTCCCACAGATGTGCTTCAAATCTTCCAGTCCATCGATGCCTGTTAAAGTTTTTAATTAAATTCAATTAATTTCCATGCATGCAACTTATAAATTCCATAAAAATTAAGATGATTGAATGCATGTAACCCATAATCTGTACTGTCTGTTTGCGAAGAATCAAGATTTAATCTGAAATATTCTGAAATTTAAAAGCTTTAGGAGGTTTCCAGATTATCATTTTCAAAACTTTGAATCAAATTCACTTCAATTTGCGAATATTTTGGAGATTTTTTCATACATTTCACCAAAAGTTCCACGATCAATTGATCACGTCATGCATAAACCCAGGATCTGTGCTCTCTGCTTTTCAACAGTCTCACTTTAAATTGATAAAAATTTACAAGATTGATCTAAGGGAAGTAGAAATTTCAAATTTGTTTGATTTCAAGCAATTAAATTGAATTGATTTCACTTTCGTATTGTTTTCACAAATTGACCAATAGAAATTGCAATGCATGCAACCCAGAATTCGTTCTCCCCTGTTTTATACCCAAAATCCAATATTGAAATTTAGCTTAAAAAAATTCAAACTTTCTACAAATACCAACAAGTGGGAATCTTGGTGAACTGTAAATTTGAAAATTATTAATACAATTTGAATATTTTACAAAAGAAACTCAGTTGATCATGAATGTTCCGATGCATGTCACACAAAATACCACATCCCCTGTTTTACTCCCAAACCCAAATTAAAAACCTTAGCATCATCAAGTTTCCGTGGCTAGTCTGCGTTCTTTGGACTTTTTCAAATTCCAACAAATGGGTATCTTAGTGGACTCTTAATAATCATCTAATTTCAATCCAATTTGAATAGGTTTAAAGAAAATTTCAATTCTTGATAACTATTGTAATGCATGTAACCCAAAATACCTCGTCCCCTGCTCTTCCCGAAAAACCCAAATTCAAAAAATAGCATAAAGCTAACACCTTTTACAAATTTCACCAAATGGGTATCACAGGGGATTGCAGTATGCAGCTAACCTTTAATAAAAATTGAATCTTTTTAAGAAATTTGCAATAAAACTCACCTGGTGACACCTCTGTAAATGGAGCTTCTGCGAGTGGCTTCAGCATTTTGATTTGAATTCAAAGTGGTGTTTTTTTTATTGTGGGGTCTTGAAAGTCTTTTAGATTTTGGAGTTTGAAGTTCATTAATGCATGAAGATGAAGATGAACATGAAGATGATGAAGTGGGTGACAATCTTCTTTTCTTCATTTTCTCTCTCTAGGTTTATGGGGTTTTATTTGAGAGAGAGAGAGAGAGAGAGAGAGAAGGGGGTTATAGAAAAAAAAGGGGGTTTTGAGGACTCAAGAAAGTCAGTTATGAGAGGGAGGTAGATATATGGGTTTAGCTAGGTGGGTTTGGCTAGAACACCCTACAAAGTTGCTTACCAAAAATCAAGAAGAAAAACACACAAAGAATATAGGGAAGAAAATTGATTGGGGCTAGATTTTGGAAAATTCAGAATTTACCATAGGTGTTTACTTTAACGTTTATAATTATAATTAGTGATTGTGAAAGAAATTTACTTGTAACTTGTAACCTTTTTGTTTGAATTTCTTTTACGATTAAAGAATCATTTTTCGTTCAAAAAAATATAATTAAAGAATCATTTGTTTCGAATATCTGCGAGTTATAAAGTTTGACTTGGTGGTCAAAGTGGAGCTTAAGAATTTAGATTTAATTATGTTGGATATTACACTCCTAGCCTCCTAGGAATGTTCAATTAGCAACACTTTTATGGTGGTAACCGTAGAAATAGACATTTCTATTTTTAACTTTAAAATTAACTAACTTTTGTAATAAAAATTCTATATCAAGATTTTTATAATTATATGCTCTTTAATATGAGATATACATTTTAAAATATCTTATATACATCATAAAAAATTTAGTGTGTATTAGAGTATCACACATAAAAATTTGTGTATCGTATACTTTTTAAATTTTTTAAATCTCTGATATTAAAGAGGGTAAATTTTATATAGTTTTGAAATATTTTTTTTTTATTTTATTATTTTTTTATGCAAAAAGTGTACATATGTTGAAAGTAAAAATAAAAATGAGTGTTCCTACTATAAGTAATGATTCTACAATAACTATCCCCTTAAGTTTTATCACTGATAACCATTTTTCAGTATAAATATACTGACAAAGTTATTGAAAATCGAATAAACACATTACAAAAACTAAAGTTACAATAAAATGACTTTTAGCCTATTAGTATTGAAGTTACTCGAGTAACTAAAAGGTTATAAGTTAAAATCTCATTATAAACAATTGTGTGCAAGTAATTATGGGCGGAGTTAGATTAAATTAGAGTTAACTATAACTCGAATTTTAGGTTGGTCGATTCATGTGGTTTTTTGACATGAAATACTTTTCCATCATCAAAAGCAAAAGTAATTAAATTGCTTTAAGTTTTATCAATACCAAATCAATCTAAGTTCGGTTTACATTTTGAATCAAGGAGAAAATCCAAATTCGAACCTCAATTTAAGATATTGAAAAACGTATAAATATAGGGGACAATTCCATATATAATAGTTCAAGAGAGAAAAATAACTAGAACTGTTAGTTATATTAACTTAAACGCTTTATATAATATTTAATATCCGATAGAAAAAGATTTTGTTTAAAAAAAGAAAAAACAGGAAAAATATAACAATGGGAGAGAATCAAACACATGAGCAAAGCATTGATAATAAATTGCGCAATCGTTAAAGCATACATCAAAATACATTAGCATTACAACTTCGTTTTCTATTTAAATTTATAAAGGCAAAACTTCCTATGTTTCATATTTTCCGAAAATACATATAGTTATTGGCGACAACTTATGGAGATAGTTGTGTATGTTGCCCCTATCATAGCACTGTAAA
Organism: Helichrysum umbraculigerum; assembly: GCA_949592205.1. Lineage (NCBI taxonomy): Eukaryota > Viridiplantae > Streptophyta > Magnoliopsida > Asterales > Asteraceae > Helichrysum > Helichrysum umbraculigerum. Next base: position 123,291,390 of record CATIUR010000001.1, on the reverse strand, counting down.
TAATACATGTAAATAGAATGTGAATCACAAATTTGTTACTATTAGAAAGTAAAATTATAGGAAAAGATAAATATGGGTTAATGTTAGTCTAAGTGAAATATTGACTAACAATTAACTAAATCAAAGTAATATGCCATGTTGTTTATTTGTTGTTTTGAATAGATGGGCATTTTGTATTTCAACCTTTTTTTTTCTCCCTTTTTAGTTGAGAAAAAACAAGAGAACTGTAGACGGAATTAAATTTCATGGTTAGTATATTTTTTATAATTAATAAAGCCGAGTATGCTAATTAATATGTATTAATTTTGAAGTATTAGATATATATAAGTCATGCACGTAGCCACATTTTTTGGATTTAATAGTTGTTGTTCTAGAACCATTGTTGTAACATCCTCAAATTGGGCCTAGAAGTAATAGGTATTTCCTGTAAATTTAAATGCGATTTAAATTTGTTATATGTATTGTGATAATTGAAAATAATAGGTCAAACAGTTATATGACTTTTTGTGAATAGTAAATTATTAACTGTTTTAAATTTATTTAGTTGACGGTAAAATAAAATTGTATTTCCCCGCAAATGGTTTTTAAGTTCCAGACAATAATAAATACGGGGAATGAAAACTAACACTTATATGGTATATTATGTGGATGGGTCGGTTTTTATTTCCCTCCACACATACATACATACGTACGTATACACACACACACATTTAACACAATCAATCCACAAAATCTTGAAGAAATCATCAAATTGGAGCTTCTAAACACGAATTCAAGCTTCCTTAATCATCACAAACAAGGTATGCTCATGTGTTCTTGATTTTATAAACCCTAGATATTGGGGTTTTGGTGTTCCTTGAGCAAAATCCGAATTTAGGGTTTCAAAAGTGTTAATTGATGTTAATTAAGCTTTAATAACATGTAATAATCATTCTAGCATCATCTTAATCATGTTATATGTGTTAATTTTGTGTTTGAGATAACCCTAGAAATTGGGGGTTTTGAGTAGTTGATTAATTGGTAGGATGTTCATGAAATAGAAGCTTGGAATGATGATAAAATTGTTAGTTGATGTTTAAATGATGATTAAAATCTAAGCCTAACCTTGAAATGAAGAAAACGATATATGATCACTAATAAAGTTTATGTGTTTAGTTGATAATTCAAGAATTGGAGCTTCTATGCTTAGAATTATGATGTATGATTTATAAGTGTTGATTAAAGATGATGAATTACATTGATTATGCTAGGAGTTGTGAATTGATTAAGTGTTTATGAGAAGTATGATGATCATGATGAGTTTGATGGGTTATATGGAGAAAGTAGTATGATTTACTAATAAGAACACTTAATTGATTATTAAAGAGGATGGTGTGAAATTAGTTGGTTAAGTATTCATAGGATCAAATATTGATGTTTTGATGAATAATTGATGTTGAAGGTTATTAATCTTGTTAATGGTTTTATTATATTGGTTAACAATGATTATGATGGATGAAGGTGATTAGGTGAACATAATAGTCGTAAAGTTGATTTATGATAATTAAAGTAGCTTAACATGATGATGTGATCTTAATGATCACGGAATTTTGATGTTAATAAGATTATTCATAATCTTGAAATGATGAACGTTGAATTAATACAAGTTAGTGATAAGTTGTTTGATGTAATTACAATAGTATGATATTATATCAATATTGAGACAAGTGCCAAATGACTAACTTGTGTTGTGTTATTGTATTCTCAGATGTGGAGAAGACTCAGTGACATTAGACTACTGAGTGGACGACTATGATTGTCGGTGAGTGGATCTTGGACTTTCAGTCTAAGTTAGTTGTAACAACATGGTTACAACGGGTAAACTTGGTTTATTGCAATGATTGCTTTAATATTAAATTGCCATGATGGCTAACCTTTGATTGATTATTGGCGTCCATTGTGCTATGATAGTTGTGGACTATTTGATTTGGTGGGGGTCAACTAATGTGTTGGGTTTGGATACTATTACTAGGACTTCGCAAGTGCCTTGTACATGTGTTGGACACTGAAATTGCGTCGTGTGTAGTAATAGTACCAAACTATCGGTTTAACCTCTGATTTGGCCGTCAGTTGGTTTTAAGTGTTACTTGGGGAACCATCCGCGGCAAGAGGGTACCTCAAGGACCACCGATCCTTCTATGTTGCTTGTGCGTTGCTTGGTTATAGGCATGTGTTAAGCTGAGTTAGATTGATAGCTTGGGATCTATTCACTTAGCTTCGTGCTAACCCCTCATTACTTCTTGCAGGTTTACTTTTGTATGTGGGTGGGCAAGAAGTACATATGGAATGGAATGTTTGACAAGCTCACTCTGAAATGGATAATACGTTAATGATTTATCAACATATTGGGATTTCTATAACACCTAAACTTAATGTGTATAATGATTAGAATAATCTAGTTTTAAAGGTTGTATGTAAGTGGATTGCTATTTGAAATGTATGTATGCAATCTACTGCTTTCTATTAATCATGCGCTTCCGATATGTTTTAAAAAATATATATATATGTCCTTGTATTTAGCGGGTGTTATAATTTGGTATCAGAGCATAAGTTTGGGTGAATTGGACATTGGTTATGTTCAATCCCAAATCTATATGATGTGTCAAGTCAAACATTCCAGGGATGGGGTTTAGTAATTGTATGGAAATGTGGTTATTGAATATGTACTAACCTATAACAATATGCAATAGTGTTGTTTTGGATGCAGAGACGGAGGAACATGAGGAACCGTCTGGTATTCTCAATGATTCCTCAATACTCGTGGGCCTAGATGTGCCAGGTAATTTCTGATAAGCTTGATGAATTTTAATAAGCTTTGACTGTTTGTTTTACTATGATATGATTGTTAGTAAAGTAAATTGAATTATTGGTAATATTGCTTGCTAATAAAATGATAGAGGTGGTTAATGAGTAATCAAGAAGGAAATTAAAATTTTTGATCAAAGTGTTGGAACTGTGTAGATACATCGTTGACTAAGGTGTAACAATGGTATTATGTGAAATTAAGTGTATCTACAGTGTAAAAATAAGTTGATAAATGCAAGGTGTGATTATAGATCCTTGCTAGGGAATTGTTTGATAAATGATAAACTGAATTGATGTAACTTGATATGATGAAATTAATGGGATGTTGGTATTCTCCATTAATAGGTTTCGAGTCATGTTGTTATGTGAATTAGAAAGAGTTTAGTTGTTGGAATATGTGTATTGACTTGGTAAAGTCAATGTGGTCAACGAGTCTAATTGTGTTAACGAGTTTGTAAAAAGTCAAATTTGAAAAATTTGTTGAAATTGGTTTATATATGATGAACTTATGTGAAATTGGTGATTTAAGGTAATATCATGACACCATTAGTGAAAATGGCTTAGTTGACTTAAAATAGTCAATGATATGTGGAATGTATGTGAAAGTGGTGTTTATATGATCAGAAACCCAAATGGGTCAAATAAGTGCCTAAATGGGACGCTTAGTATGAAAACGGTTAAAAACTTGATGTGGTTGAGTATGATGACTTTTAAGTTGACTTAAAGCCATAAGTATAGATAAAATGTGGCTTGAAAGTGTAATGTAGTCATGTTGATTGAATTTGGTAAAATTTGCCCATTTGGACCCTTAAACGGGTCGACTAGTTAAAACATGATAGGACAAGTATATGAGGGTGATGAATGTGCCCACACGTCATAATTATATGTAGAAACATGTTGGCAAAGGGTGGAACCCTGAATGTATGCCGTTTGGAATATAGCGTGTCAACCAAAATGGCTCAAAATGGCCTAAAAATTGGTTATACGTCCGTTTTCTCGTTAAACGTGTAAATTGAAAAAGTGGAAAAATAGAAAGTTGCATTTTGATTATATAAAGGTGCCTGCGAAATTTCAGACCCTAATTCTTTGCGGTTTAGAAGATATGCGCGTTTGAATTTCGTATTTTTGCATTAAAAATTGCAGACCTGTACAGCAGTCTGAATCCGGACGGATTCCCACGAATACGGCGGATTCATTGGGCGGATTCCTTAAAAATGGTTCTGTCTCGTGAAGTTGGCGGGAATACGGCGGATTCCCCGGAATCCGGGCGGATTCCCATGAATACGGACGTATTCCCTTGAATACGAACGTATTCCCTTGTTTTGAGACTTTTCTTGTGTTATGTGTTATATTAAGTGAGTTTAATATGAAAATTTGTAAATTTCGACGTTCGACGTAATGTTAGACGTAGAATTTCCGCTAGAAAATTTCGGTGTCCGATTAAGATGAAATTTACATGTCCACTCAAAAACGGGTCAACGGTCAAAGCTCATCGCTTTGCCATGAGCCCTGTCAGTTTTCGGCACTTCGGGGTCGTTTGGGGCTCGAAAATCACGTTTTGTTGTTTTTCGGACATTATTTCGGACTTTTAGCTTATGATTTGTATTGGGCTTTTGTTTCTTTGAGCCCAGAGATCATTCCTGTGACTATATGCAATATTAAAAGTTGTTTTAAGAGGTCTATATGGTTCTTTGTGTAGGAGTTGTTTGTAGGCAGTTTATTTAACTGCATAGCATACCAGTAAGGGTATTGTTGATTGTTGCTTGTTAGGGTAAATAGATATTGATTATGTGAATCATGTTATATGAATAATTTGAAATACAATGAAGTATTTGAATCATGAAAATATGAGATATGTTTGAAATAAGTGTTTTAAGAGTTGAGAAAATAATTATATGAACTTACTCTTGTTTGATAACTGAACATGGAAAGTTTATTGTTAATCAATTTAGGAATTATATATTGATGAATATAGGCGGAATATGACATGACATTTTAATAAGGCACTTAGTGCTAAATGTTATATATAGTATTATATGTAATAACTAAGGTATTAAGTGATTGATATTGAATCCAGTGATAAAGGTGTTAAATTGACTTAGTTATGTTAAACTCTACACCTGTGTTAATGTAATAATAAGAATTTTATTGAACAATTGGATTATTATGTCTACTTAATTATGTGAGTAGTTTCACACTCAAAGTAATTAAAAAAAAAAAATAGTAGCAAATAAATATTTGATTGTATACCTGTTGTTAAGGTGTTGTATATGTGTGTTAGCTTGGATATCACATTTGTGAAATATGTAATAGTAAAAGTTAATCACTTTGAAGATGGATGGTATGAAGTGGCCTGAGAATGAAGTGTGACTGACATAATATGACGACGTCTGGCCAACGTATTTATATTATGCCATCTCACATGGAGTTGTGAGGTTATTAAGTACCCAATGAAGCTAAATGATTTTAAAATAACGGATGACATATGTTGACCTGCGGTTATGAAATAGTTATTGATTGACTAAAATTGAGGTAGTAGTAAACTACTAAAACTATTGATTAATGTGATATCATTATAAAGGAAGAATTTTGGACTGTTTCTATTACTTGTTAAAACGTATAAGTGGTTATTCGGTGATGATAATTAAAGCTTGGTAAAGACTACCATAGTTGGATAGCCTATTGTAGGGAAAAAGTAAAATAGTCAGGAAAATAAGAGTTTACTTGTTGGATTGATAATCTTATTATAAGTATGTGCGAATTACATATAATCTTTCGTATTTTTGCTTATCTAATGACTAGATAAAGTAGTAAATTGTAATTTGAAAAGTTATGTGATGAGAAAAGTTAAGTAGAGGTCGGTTAAATTGGATTAAATATGTGAATATTGTTGAAAAATGTGTTGATGATTAGCACATTTTGTTAATGTGGTACGTGTGCTAGTATAGCAAAGTACCCATTGAACGAGACTTAGCATGTATCCTATATGAATTGGTGCTAAGTTGAAACACCCCGCAAATTTAGAATCATTTTTTTTTTTTTTTTTACCGATTTATAATACTAATGCATTTAATTGTATCACAGTCACAATGGTCCCAATTCATACAACTCCAAAACATTTCCTGGAAATAGGAAGTACCCGCCGGGTACCACCTTTACCCGCCGGGTAAACAGGTTGACCCGCCGGGTGACCCATTGAGAACGCCGGGTGAATTAACCATTTCGACAACAGAGACTTTCTTTCGTTTAAAGGTTTTAGAAGCCGCCGGGTCAGGGATTTCGCCCGCCGGTTTGTTCTTGATTCCGGTTTACCCGCCGGGTACAGGACTTACCCGCCGGGTAGTCCTGTATTCCAGCAGACCCTGGCTTAGTTTCTTAATTACCAAATCCTTAACTTCAAACGATCATAACTCGATAATGACAAAGTATTAGAACATGAAATTTTGCAGACACTTATAATATGACATTCCATACACTTCCTAATTATCACTTTTCAAAATTTAGGCTTTTATTCGGGATTTGGACTAATGACACAAAAACGACCATTTTAACCAAATTTTCTTAACATATAAATTTCCATATCACTTCAAACCAGGTTCTCAAACTTTGACACATAATTTAACTATATAAATGAAACTTAAAACAATGACTACCATTTACGTACTTGCACCATGACTCATTGTAATTCTTTAACTCAACCGGTGCCCATTTAGACACTTTCTTGACCCGTTTAAACCTTTACCCATATAACCACTTATCTAACAATTGAACTTCATCACATTGACTATTCCAAGTCAAACCAAAGTACCATTATCACTAAACTTCAACCTTCAACATTTACATACTTAACTATACATGATATACACTAGTTTTAAGTGACAAAACCTTATTTTACAACAAAAGGGGTGACTTGTATCAAGAGCATGATGTTAAGAGATAGCTTGTTACCGACTAGTACACAAGCTTCACCATAACCTTTAAGCCGGTCCCTTGCCCAAACCTTCACGTTTACCACTTGATTCACCTAAAATGATAAACTTAAAACAATAAGCACAACGCTTAGTAAGTAAGGGATACTTCAATAATAACTTAAACACTTAAACAATTAAGGATCCTTAACCACTTCCACAAAGTTAATCACAAGGATTAACTACTTCCACAAGTGACCCTAATGTCATTCCTTGATTAACATCAACAAATGACATAGAAATCACTACTTTAACAAAATCCCAATACTTACCTTGCTTGAGATTAAAAGAAACACTTGGTCCAACTTGAGCACTTTGATCACCTAAACACATAGGCACATAATTCACATAAATCACTTAATCACATATAATTTCTTGACTTTCAACATAAGTGTTGATTCATTAACACTTCTTTACCCAATTAACTTGATTCTTGTTTCCTTACTTCCTAAGCTTCATCACTTTCATATCAATTCTCATTACAACTTACTAAAATGACAATAATTATAAGCGTAGATTTGATTGTAATAGAACTTTAACATTTTAACTTCAATAATCACTTTAACATCACCTATATATCCTTACTTTACTCAATTCATCATTATCTTCCAAGTTTAATCAAAACCCCATGACTAGGGTTTATGTAACTTGCTTTAATTCACAAAAATTAAGCGTATAAGAAGATAGATTATACCTTAAGCAAGTAGAATTAGATGTTAGAAACTCAAAACAAGCAAACCCTAGCTTCAATTTGATGTTTTTCTTCCTTGTTCTTTCAAACCGCCACACACACTCTCACTTGAAGATTTTGGTACGTATGTTTCTCTCCAGAGTTTTCTAATTATATTAAAATCAGATTTTTAATTTAATTATTTTCATTTATAACCCTCATCTTTCACAATTGACGCAAGTTACCCTGATAACAACTTTCTTCTTACATTATAAGTCCTATCAGTACAATTATTCTTACATTGTTAGTCCTTTCTAACTATTTCTTAACTTCTAATAATATGTAAACACATAACACATTATATATATATATTTACAACTTAGCAATTAAACACATAGTACATTATTAAAAACTTACAAATTTTTGGGGCGTTACAACTCTCCCCCACTTATTTAGGATTGTGTCCTCACAATCCATTCTTGAAGTAGAGCCGGATAGTACTTAATCATCTCCTCCTCCGACTCCCAAGTAAACTCGGATCCTTTCCTATGCTTCCATTGCACCTTGAACAATTTGATTTCTTTGTTTCTTAGCTTTTTAATCTTTTCGTCAAGGATTGCAATAGGTTGTTCTATGTAATTCAATTGGTCGTTAACTTCAATCTCTTCCAAAGGCACGTAAGCCGCTTCATCAACCAAACACTTTCTAAGATAGGACACGTGGAAAGTATTATGTATTCCCGCCAATTCATTTGGCAATTCAAGACGATATGCCAACTTTCCAACTCTTGCAACGATTTTAAATGGACCAATAAATCGAGGACTCAACTTTCCACGTTTTCTGAAACGGATTATACCCTTCCAAGGAGATACCTTCAACATAACTAAATCTCCTTCTTGAAACTCTATCAAACGCCTTCTTTTATCAGCATAAGATTTTTGTCTATCTTGCGCCGCTTTCAATCGTTCTCTAATCTGATTTATCTTTTCCGTTGTCCTTTGAACAATGTCAGTGCTTCCCAACTCCCTTTGTCCAATCTCGCCCCAACATAACGGAGTTCTACACTTTCTGCCATACAACATTTCATAAGGCGCCATCTTAATACTCGAGTGGTAACTGTTATTATAAGAAAATTCAGCAAGAGGCAAATGAGTATCCCAGCTACCACCAAAGTCAATAGCACATGCTCTTAGCATATCTTCTAAAGTTTGAATAGTTCTTTCACTTTGACCATCCGTTTGTGGATGATAAGCTGTACTTAGGTTGACACGTGTACCTATATCTTCTTGGAACTTGTTCCAAAAACGAGAAGTGAATCTACTATCTCTGTCTGAGACAATAGATAACGGCATACCATGTCGAGCAACAACCTCTTTTACGTACAAATCAGCAAGAGCTTCAGTGGACATAGTTTCTTTGATTGGTAGAAATAAAGCACTCTTTGTCAGACGATCTACTATTACCCAAATTGCATCATATTGGCGTTGAGTTTTAGGCAATTTAGTAATAAGATCCATCGTAATGTGTTCCCACTTCCAAACAGGTATATCTAAAGGCTGCATTTTGCCATACGGTTTTTGATGTTCGGCCTTAACCTGTAAACAGGTTAAACATTGTTCTACATACTTAACAACTTCACGCTTCATACCTGGCCACCAGTAGTCAGATTTCAAATCATGGTACATTTTGGTTGCACCAGGATGGATTGAATATCGAGATTTATGAGCTTCATCAAGTATTAACTTTTTCAGCTCAGGAGAGTTTGGAATCCAGATTCTTCCATATCGAGTCTTAATTCCTTGGGAATCTTCAACAAAATCATTGACTTGACCTTTTATACGTTCTGCTCTAATATCATTTTCTTGCCAAGCTTTCATTTGAGCTTCTTTAATTTGATCCAATAAATTCGGAAGAATAGTAATTCGGAGTGATTTGACAATTAGAGAGTGATGCATAGCTTTTCTGCTCAAGGCATCAGCCACCACGTTAGCTTTTCCAGGATGATATAAAATTTCACAATCATAATCCTTCACCAAATCAAGCCAACGTCTTTGCCTCATGTTAAGATCACGTTGATCGAAGAAATACTTAAGACTTTTATGGTCCGTGTAAATGGTACACTTAACACCATAAAGATAATGCCTCCAAATTTTTAAGGCAAAAACCACCGCTGCTAACTCTAAGTCATGAGTGGGGTAACCTTTTTCATTTTCTTTTAATTGTCTAGAAGCATAAGAAATCACCTTGCCACGCTGCATCAGAACACAACCTAGACCATTGTAAGAGGCGTCACAATACACCACCATATCTTCAGTACCATCTGGAAGTACCAAGATAGGGGCTTGGCTAAGTTGTTGCTTTAAGGTTCGGAAAGCTTGTTCAGCTTTATCATTCCATTCAAACTTTATGTTCTTTCGAGTAAGCTTTGTAAGAGGAGTAGCAATTTTAGAGAAATCTTGGATGAACCGTCGATAATAACCGGCTAATCCTAAAAAACTCCGAACTTCTGTGGGATTTGTTGGAGGCTCCCATTTCAAAACAGCTTCAACTTTAACTGGATCAACTTTAATCCCTTGATTATTAACAACGTGCCCTAAAAATTGAACCTCACGAAGCCAGAATTCACACTTTGAAAATTTAGCATAAAGCTTTTCATCTCTCAATGTTTGTAATACTTGCCTCAAATGAACTTCGTGATCACCAACAGATTTAGAGTAAATGAGAATATCATCTATAAACACGATCACGAACTTATCAAGCATAGGGCGACATACTCGATTCATGAGATCCATGAAGGCTGCAGGTGCATTTGTCAGACCAAAAGGCATAACCACAAATTCATAATGGCCATACCTTGTTCTGAAAGCGGTTTTAGAAACATCTTCTTCTCGAACTTTCAATTGATGATATCCAGAACGCAGATCAATTTTAGAAAAGAAACTTGCACCTTGAAGTTGATCAAAGAGATCATCAATTCTAGGCAATGGGTACCTATTCTTGATGGTCACTTTATTTAGTTCCCTATAATCAATGCACATCCTCATTGTACCATCTTTCTTTTTAACAAAAAGTACCGGAGCTCCCCATGGTGAACTACTCGGGCGTATGAATCCCTTATCAAGTAATTCCTGCAATTGCTTCATCATTTCTTGCATTTCCGATGGGGCAAGCCTATATGGAGTTTTGGCTATAGGTATAGCTCCAGGTATCAATTCAATACGGAATTCAACTTGTCTATCAGGAGGAATACCCGGTAACTCATCAGGAAATACATCAGGGAATTCTTTAACTACTGAAAGTTCTTCAATCTTAGGAACAGATTTTTGAATATCCACTACATGCGCCAGAAAAGATTGGCAACCATGCAGTAAATAACGTTTAGCACGAGCAAAAGTACAAACAGACAGTGGAACTTTTCGCTTTTCCCCATAAATATCAATAACTCCCCCACTTGGCGAAGTGACCCGAATTATTTTCATTTCACACTGAATAAGAGCATTATATTTTCCTAACCAATCCATGCCTACCACGGCATCAAATTCACCCATTTTCATCGGGATAAGGTTTATAAGGAAAATTTCGTTATCTATCTCTAATTGACACCCACGATATACATTGGTTACAAAAACAACCCTATCGTCAGCAACTTCAACATCTAAGGGAGTATCTAAAGCAGATAAGGGAATTGAAAAATCATAACAAAACTTTTCAGATACGAAGGATCTTGAGGCACCCGAATCGAATAACACGTAAGCAGGTTTTTGATTTATAAGGAAGGTACCTGTCATAACATCCGGGGCCCTCTTAGCTTCTTCAGCAGTAATTTGAAAAGATCGACTTTTAGTCTTAGCAGGTTCTTCAGGCTTTCTTTCAGATTGACGACGAGGTGGAAGGGGAGCAGATTGAGATCTTAAATCAGGGCATTCAGATTTGATGTGGCCCGGTTTATAACAATTATAACATACCCTAATGGGGTTAGGGCAGTCACGAGCTATATGGCCCACTCTCCCACATTGATTACAAGCGTTAGTTCCTACTCGGCATTCACCGTAATGTCTTTTATGACATGTCTTGCACTCAGGAACTTCCTTTCTATCCCCTTTCTTCTCATCTCCCTTAGAACTCTCAGCAGGCCTAGCCTTCTTAGCTGCATAAGAAGATTGTTCAGCTTTTCTTTTCGCTACTCGACGACTCCACTCAAGCTCTTGGTACCGAGCTTCATCTATCATTTCTTCAAGAGTGTGACAACGCTTGGGATTAACAAATTGACGGATCTCTGGCTTCAAAATATGATGGAAATGCTCCATGAGTCGTTTAGGATTCTCCATATATTCTGGACAGAAATGAGCTCTGTCTAGAAAAACTCCAACGATTTCATTTATTGATTCAGTGGTTTGCTCCATAGCTATAAACTTGCGACGAATTTCCATCAAATCAGCTTCTTGCGAATAAGCTTGGTGAAACATTTCTTTAAATTCGTTCCAAGTTAGATTTTTAATTGCTTCAGCGCCCTTGGTACGACATTGGACTTCCCACCATCCTTTAGCTCGAGCTTTAAGAAGATTAGCTGCGTATCTTACCTGTAATCTATCAGGACATTCGGTAGTAGAGAACGCTCCTTCAACTTCAGAAACCCATCTTTGTGCCTTAATAGGATCCATGTCCCCATCGTACGAGGGTGGATTACAAGCAGAAAAATCCCGATAACTAAACTTCTTCTCTTCTGGAGCTTGTACTACAGGAGGTTCAATACGGGGTACATTACCAAAAATATTTGCTTCCTCTTCTCGTCTATAGAATTCATCTGTGATAGTTTCTGAAATCCGACTAAGTAATAGAGGTAGTGACGCCTCTTGAGCGTGAGCCACCTCTTGAGAAATCAGGGTTCTTAATTCAGGAAGGGATAACCTAGCTTCATTAGCAGGAGATCTCGGTCTTTCACCTCCACCTCCTACTTCCCTATACTGGGCTCCACCTTGAGGGTTTAGCCCAAGATTTAAATCAATGTCCCTTTCGTCCATCTTTTACTGAAATAGACACAAAATACTTAATACACATTTAATTCACAATTAATAAACTTATTTAATCTTAACTTATTACCACACATAAACAAACACCACTAAGATTTCATTCTCTCAACATCTCGTGCTTTTCATGACACCGTACCGAGTCATATGATAATTACTGTGTTGGCCAGGCACATTAATTATCACATTATCACATACGTTATCATGGTCCACACGTGACATCTCAATACAGAAATATTAGTGCTTCAGTCAGAAATACAACAATATCACAACTTAATTATATATCATGCTCAACAGTAATAACAATGGTTTAAGATCAAGTACCCACTAATGGTGAATACCCAAATCCCTTAAACCGTGCTCTGATACCAACTTGAAACACCCCGCAAATTTAGAATCATTTTTTTTTTTTTTTTTACCGATTTATAATACTAATGCATTTAATTGTATCACAGTCACAATGGTCCCAATTCATACAACTCCAAAACATTTCCTGGAAATAGGAAGTACCCGCCGGGTACCACCTTTACCCGCCGGGTAAACAGGTTGACCCGCCGGGTGACCCATTGAGAACGCCGGGTGAATTAACCATTTCGACAACAGAGACTTTCTTTCGTTTAAAGGTTTTAGAAGCCGCCGGGTCAGGGATTTCGCCCGCCGGTTTGTTCTTGATTCCGGTTTACCCGCCGGGTACAGGACTTACCCGCCGGGTAGTCCTGTATTCCAGCAGACCCTGGCTTAGTTTCTTAATTACCAAATCCTTAACTTCAAACGATCATAACTCGATAATGACAAAGTATTAGAACATGAAATTTTGCAGACACTTATAATATGACATTCCATACACTTCCTAATTATCACTTTTCAAAATTTAGGCTTTTATTCGGGATTTGGACTAATGACACAAAAACGACCATTTTAACCAAATTTTCTTAACATATAAATTTCCATATCACTTCAAACCAGGTTCTCAAACTTTGACACATAATTTAACTATATAAATGAAACTTAAAACAATGACTACCATTTACGTACTTGCACCATGACTCATTGTAATTCTTTAACTCAACCGGTGCCCATTTAGACACTTTCTTGACCCGTTTAAACCTTTACCCATATAACCACTTATCTAACAATTGAACTTCATCACATTGACTATTCCAAGTCAAACCAAAGTACCATTATCACTAAACTTCAACCTTCAACATTTACATACTTAACTATACATGATATACACTAGTTTTAAGTGACAAAACCTTATTTTACAACAAAAGGGGTGACTTGTATCAAGAGCATGATGTTAAGAGATAGCTTGTTACCGACTAGTACACAAGCTTCACCATAACCTTTAAGCCGGTCCCTTGCCCAAACCTTCACGTTTACCACTTGATTCACCTAAAATGATAAACTTAAAACAATAAGCACAACGCTTAGTAAGTAAGGGATACTTCAATAATAACTTAAACACTTAAACAATTAAGGATCCTTAACCACTTCCACAAAGTTAATCACAAGGATTAACTACTTCCACAAGTGACCCTAATGTCATTCCTTGATTAACATCAACAAATGACATAGAAATCACTACTTTAACAAAATCCCAATACTTACCTTGCTTGAGATTAAAAGAAACACTTGGTCCAACTTGAGCACTTTGATCACCTAAACACATAGGCACATAATTCACATAAATCACTTAATCACATATAATTTCTTGACTTTCAACATAAGTGTTGATTCATTAACACTTCTTTACCCAATTAACTTGATTCTTGTTTCCTTACTTCCTAAGCTTCATCACTTTCATATCAATTCTCATTACAACTTACTAAAATGACAATAATTATAAGCGTAGATTTGATTGTAATAGAACTTTAACATTTTAACTTCAATAATCACTTTAACATCACCTATATATCCTTACTTTACTCAATTCATCATTATCTTCCAAGTTTAATCAAAACCCCATGACTAGGGTTTATGTAACTTGCTTTAATTCACAAAAATTAAGCGTATAAGAAGATAGATTATACCTTAAGCAAGTAGAATTAGATGTTAGAAACTCAAAACAAGCAAACCCTAGATTCAATTTGATGTTTTTCTTCCTTGTTCTTTCAAACCGCCACACACACTCTCACTTGAAGATTTTGGTACGTATGTTTCTCTCCAGAGTTTTCTAATTATATTAAAATCAGATTTTTAATTTAATTATTTTCATTTATAACCCTCATCTTTCACAATTGACGCAAGTTACCCTGATAACAACTTTCTTCTTACATTATAAGTCCTATCAGTACAATTATTCTTACATTGTTAGTCCTTTCTAACTATTTCTTAACTTCTAATAATATGTAAACACATAACACATTATATATATATATATTTACAACTTAGCAATTAAACACATAGTACATTATTAAAAACTTACAAATTTTTGGGGCGTTACATAAGTGATTGTGTAAGTACATGATTATGGTAGTAACCATAGGATTTGACCTCTCTTTTGCTTATTAATATGTGTATTGTGGTTTCCATAACCACTGTCTTGTTATTGAAAAGGATACAATTCATGTATAAATTTTGAAGATCTAGCACGTTGCTAGTTCTGTTTGTGAAAGTATATCACTTTACCTAGTTAAGTGATTTACTTATGTTAAGTGATTTACTTATGTTAAGTGATAACTTGTTTTAAAACGTTCATTGTGTATATGAAAAAATAAGATTTGGATACATTATATGTGCTGAAATGAGAAATTGAAGCATGTATATTGGATATGTGCATGTGTAATTAGGTTGAAAACATATATCTTAAAATGGATTAAATGTATACATATTTTGTGTATGTGTGATTAGTGATTAAGATACGCATAGAGATGATATGCATAAGTAATTTAAATTGTACATATACCTTATGTGCACTTAGTGATAAATAATTATGTAGTTAGGGAATTGGAAATAAAGTGTGAACCAAACTTCACACGAGGTATGATGTGATTAAATTTCCTAGATTAATTAAGGATGATTAGATTTCGAGGACGAAATCTCTTTAAGGGGGGGAGATTTGTAACATCCTCAAATTGGGCCTAGAAGTAATAGGTATTTCCTGTAAATTTAAATGCGATTTAAATTTGTTATATGTATTGTGATAATTGAAAATAATAGGTCAAACAGTTATATGACTTTTTGTGAATAGTAAATTATTAACTGTTTTAAATTTATTTAGTTGACGGTAAAATAAAATTGTATTTCCCCGCAAATGGTTTTTAAGTTCCAGACAATAATAAATACGGGGAATGAAAACTAACACTTATATGGTATATTATGTGGATGGGTCGGTTTTTATTTCCCTCCACACATACATACATACGTACGTATACACACACACACATTTAACACAATCAATCCACAAAATCTTGAAGAAATCATCAAATTGGAGCTTCTAAACACGAATTCAAGCTTCCTTAATCATCACAAACAAGGTATGCTCATGTGTTCTTGATTTTATAAACCCTAGAAATTGGGGTTTTGGTGTTCTTGAGCAAAATCCGAATTTAGGGTTTCAAAAGTGTTAATTGATGTTAATTAAGCTTTAATAACATGTAATAATCATTCTAGCATCATCTTAATCATGTTATATGTGTTAATTTTGTGTTTGAGATAACCCTAGAAATTGGGGGTTTTGAGTAGTTGATTAATTGGTAGGATGTTCATGAAATAGAAGCTTGGAATGATGATAAAATTGTTAGTTGATGTTTAAATGATGATTAAAATCTAAGCCTAACCTTGAAATGAAGAAAACGATATATGATCACTAATAAAGTTTATGTGTTTAGTTGATAATTCAAGAATTGGAGCTTCTATGCTTAGAATTATGATGTATGATTTATAAGTGTTGATTAAAGATGATGAATTACATTGATTATGCTAGGAGTTGTGAATTGATTAAGTGTTTATGAGAAGTATGATGATCATGATGAGTTTGATGGGTTATATGGAGAAAGTAGTATGATTTACTAATAAGAACACTTAATTGATTATTAAAGAGGATGGTGTGAAATTAGTTGGTTAAGTATTCATAGGATCAAATATTGATGTTTTGATGAATAATTGATGTTGAAGGTTATTAATCTTGTTAATGGTTTTATTATATTGGTTAACAATGATTATGATGGATGAAGGTGATTAGGTGAACATAATAGTCGTAAAGTTGATTTATGATAATTAAAGTAGCTTAACATGATGATGTGATCTTAATGATCACGGAATTTTGATGTTAATAAGATTATTCATAATCTTGAAATGATGAACGTTGAATTAATACAAGTTAGTGATAAGTTGTTTGATGTAATTACAATAGTATGATATTATATCAATATTGAGACAAGTGCCAAATGACTAACTTGTGTTGTGTTATTGTATTCTCAGATGTGGAGAAGACTCAGTGACATTAGACTACTGAGTGGACGACTATGATTGTCGGTGAGTGGATCTTGGACTTTCAGTCTAAGTTAGTTGTAACAACATGGTTACAACGGGTAAACTTGGTTTATTGCAATGATTGCTTTAATATTAAATTGCCATGATGGCTAACCTTTGATTGATTATTGGCGTCCATTGTGCCATGATAGTTGTGGACTATTTGATTTGGTGGGGGTCAACTAATGTGTTGGGTTTGGATACTATTACTAGGACTTCGCAAGTGCCTTGTACATGTGTTGGACACTGAAATTGCGTCGTGTGTAGTAATAGTACCAAACTATCGGTTTAACCTCTGATTTGGCCGTCAGTTGGTTTTAAGTGTTACTTGGGGAACCATCCGCGGCAAGAGGGTACCTCAAGGACCACCGATCCTTCTATGTTGCTTGTGCGTTGCTTGGTTATAGGCATGTGTTAAGCTGAGTTAGATTGATAGCTTGGGATCTATTCACTTAGCTTCGTGCTAACCCCTCATTACTTCTTGCAGGTTTACTTTTGTATGTGGGTGGGCAAGAAGTACATATGGAATGGAATGTTTGACAAGCTCACTCTGAAATGGATAATACGTTAATGATTTATCAACATATTGGGATTTCTATAACACCTAAACTTAATGTGTATAATGATTAGAATAATCTAGTTTTAAAGGTTGTATGTAAGTGGATTGCTATTTGAAATGTATGTATGCAATCTACTGCTTTCTATTAATCATGCGCTTCCGATATGTTTTAAAAAAAATATATATATGTCCTTGTATTTAGCGGGTGTTATAATTGTAACATCCACTCCTCGGGTCTAGTTGTATTTTAATATTTTCTGACTTTTAATTATTTATTAGTGTGTCAGAAAATAGTTTTGTGTTGTTATTTGAAAATATTAGGAAAAGAGTCGCATAAATTATTGTGACTAGTAAATTGTTAATTGTTTTAAATTAACATTGTTGACGGTAAAATAAAATAGTTTTTCCTTGCAAATGGTTTAAGTTCCAGACAATGGTAAGTACGGGGAATGAAAATTAACCATTTATATGATAGACTCATATGTTTGAGTCGGTTTATTTCACTCAACTCTATTTACATACGTACGTATCATCTATACATACATAACACATGAAAAACCCTAGATCAATTCACCAAATCAGTTCATAATATCAAATTGAAGTTTCTAAACTTGAATTTAAGCCTCTCTAATCAGTTTAATCAAGGTATGATCTTGTGTTCTTCAATTTCTAAAACCTAGAATTTGGGGTTTTTGGGATTTTGAGTTAATTAGAGAGTTTAATTCGAAATTGAAGCTTGACCTTGTTAAATTGATGTTGATTAAGCTTATTAATGATGATGATTAACATTAATTAAGTTAGGGCTTGTGAAATTGAATTGTGTTCTTGTGGTATATGATGAGCTTATGATGATTAAGTTGAAATTGAGGCTTGTAGTTATGTTAGAATTGTTAATTGATGTTAGTTTCATGATTATAATTGAAACCTTATGTTAGAAATTATGTAATTGAATTATAATCATGATAATAGTTATGGGTTTAGTTGATTATCATGATATTAAGCTTGTGGTTATGATATAATTGTTAAGTGATGCTTAATTCATGATTTGTGACTAAACCCTAACCTAGAAATTAAAGAAAGTGATATATGATCATTAAGGGTTTAATTGATTACTTACGAATTATGATTTATAAGCTTAATCTAATGAGGAGTAATTGATAAGTATTGTTAATGATCATAGTAGGAGTGAGTATTGATGTTAATGATCTTGTTAAAGATTTAACCATGTTATTAGTGATAATTAAAGATGGCTAAGATGATGTTGTGATCATAATGATCATAACTTGATAAGGAATTGTGAACTTTGATGTTTAAGGTGATTATTCATAATCTTGAATTGTATTGTATTAATTTACTATAAGTGAATGATAACTCATTTAAATTATAGTTGAGAAGTGATCATCATAATAGTTAGGCATGATTAAGTAATAATTCAAAAGGTTGAATCTTTGAATCATGTATAATCAATGCCATGGAATGTTGGATTGATAATCCGGATTAATTAATATGATGTTACATCCACATTGGAACAAGTGACTAACTTGTGTTATTCTGTTGTATTACCAGATATGGAGAAGACTCAGTGACATTAGACTACTGAGTGGACAACTGAGGTGTCGGTGAGTGGATCTATAACCTCAGTGTGATTTAGTTGTAACAGGTTTGGTTACAACGAGTAACGTATTATTACTGTTTTTGTTTTCCATTATGATTATGGCTAGTAGTAATAATACTGTTGATAGATTGTTTAGTCTGATATGTTGACCTGATTGAATATGTGATCACTTGTTATTTGGCCTTCGGGCATTATGGTATTGAGGTCAACCGGATGGTTGGGTTTGGTTACTATTGTAAGACGACAGGAATTTCCTTGTACTCATCGTTAATAGGAAATTAGGTCGTATGAGATTAGTTCGATCTCGTCCGTTATGGCCATACGGATATGTACGGTAAGTATTCTTGGCTGAAGGTTTCCCCAAGAATCACCGATCCTCATTGTATTGAGATGTTATCTCATTGATATTGTGTGATACTGGTTGTGTGTTCTTGGCTGAGGGTTTCCACATGAACCATTGATTTACTGTGATGTTTTGTTTACGATTATTTATTGTAAACAAAGTTGTTATGCTAAGTTGGACTGTGTTTATTGATTTCCTCACTTAGCGTTATGCTAACCCCACCACAGTCCTTCCTGCAGGTTATAATTGATGGGACATATTGGGCTGGGCAGTAAGTTCTTGGAAATGATGGAATGTTTGACAACCGGAGTATAATCTGATATATTTTGATTTGATAAGAAAATGGTGAATTTATATAACACCTCATTATGGTATTATTATGGTTGTAATAGATTGATAAATGTGGTGTGTTAAGTTTTGAAAACAACTTATGTACTTTTATATATTTTAAATTTACGCTTCCGAGACAAGAATCATTATTATAATGGTTTACGGAATGAGGGGTGTTATAACCATCATGTTTGCTACTTCATTCATTTGAAAGTACATTAATTCGTATGTGAAAGAAACACAAGACTATCAATATGACGTTTAAAGTGTTCCTAAGACCACTACTAACGGGGCATCGGTTACGCGTCGGTGGGGGGCGTCGGTTGGACCGACGCACCGACGCCGTTGGCACGGGGCGTCGGTTCGGCCGCGTCGGTTGTGTGCGTCGTGGAACCGAAGGAAGAGAGAGGTATGGGCTGGGGTCCACCGGCTGCTTTATACCAAAAAAAAAAAAAAAAAAAAAAAAAAAAAAAAAAATTTAAAAAGTGTGAAACGGTCAAAAAAAAAATTTAAATTTTTTATTTTTTTTCCTTTTTACACTCTATAAATTCAAACCAAATCCAACCCATTTTTCACAACATTCACTCCTCAATTCACTACTTTTATATACAATTGGCGGGTGCGGGTTCTACTCAAGTGGCGGAAACGGATGAAGACGAGGACGACAATGAAGACGACAACGAAAACGACAACGAATCCGAGTAGACTACTAGTTGTATTTTTAAGCTTTCAATAAATGTATTTTTTTCTTTTTTAGGATTTGTAACATTTTTCTTTTTTAGGATTTGTAACATTTTATTTTTTTAGGAATTGTAATTTTTTTCTTTTTTTAGGAATTGTAACATTTTATTTTTTAGGATTTGTAATATTTTATTTTTAATTAATGTAATGTTTTTAGTTTTAATTTAAATGTGTTATTTAAGTTTTTGTATCAAATAAATAGATTAAATAGTGTGTGGGGCCCTGAAAATAAGGGAAGTGATGTTGCTGTTGGCAGGGGTGTGTCAGTTGTGTGTCAGTTTGTGTCAGTCTGACGTGGCGCTGAGCTGGCAGGCAACTGACGCGTCAGTTCGTGTCACGGTTGGGAGAGGCCTAATATCAACGTTTATTATTATTATTATAATTAATTAAACTTATCAATGTCAAATAGCAACTATTCAACATATTATGTTTTAAGGTGTGTTTAGAATCGTTTATTGTAAGGATTTTTCGGTTTAAAAATGAGTAAGAGTCTTCATACTTATTTTTAAATGCTTCCTGTTTAATAAATAAATAGATTAAAAGTTTTATGAAGTGTGTTTATTATATGCTTATGTGCGATAAAAGTAAGAAATAAGCAAAATAGGCATATAAATTAAGCAAATCTCAAAATAGCTAAAAATAATACTCCCCCCGTTCCAAATCTATTGTCCATCTTTCCATTTTGGGATGTCCCAAATTTATTGTCTACTTGTACTTTTCAACCAATCAAAATATTTGTAAGTGGTGAGAGATTAAATCTTATTGGTTGTAGAGTACAACCAGTACATTTTTTTTAAAGTGCGTGTTTTTTGTCTGAGGACAATAAAATTGGGATGGAGGGAGTACGAGTAGTATACTTATGTTTTTTTTGTTTTTTTTTTTGATCTTTTTTTACCTTGGTTAACAACTTAACATGAGTTAGAAGTAAAGAGCCAAAGATGGGAATTATGGTTAGATTTGAACCCATTTGAGTTAATCAAGCACACAACACTTGGCTCAAGTGTCAGCCATGCCACCAATCACCTTTCTTCTCTCTCCTACACTTGAATCTCACTTTTTTCTGCTTATGAAGTCTTGCCACTAAACCACCAACATTTTGACGTTTTTCTCAAATTACCCTTCAAGTCTTCAACTTAGAAAATATCCATTTTAGTTTTCATCAAGTAAAAGTTGTGAAGGGTTTGATGTACTGACCTAGCCAATTAGTAGGAGTACTGTTAGCTGTTATAAAATCAATTGCAGCTAGACATGCCCATGATCAGCCTGAATGCATGATCTTATCATATCAACTAGTCTTCGTAACGTTCACTAGCAAAAACACCTAAATGTATCCACTTCATTTACGGAGTAATAGATTATAGGTTGGCCCAAGAATATTGAAGCATACATGGAGCTTAAAAAGATATTGATGATAGTTACGAAACATGTAATACGATCTATGTTATATATCACTATCGAAACTTGATCAACCGATAAAAGCTTAAATTATCATCAACCATATATAAGTCTTTTTATTTCGATTCTCATGATACTTTTAGATAACTTCATACACACTACTTCATATTAGCTTTATTCGCTCCATTAAGATTAAATATTCTATTTCCATTTATCATTTATTCACATCGATAACAGATAAACAAACATACATATTTTGGTCAATGTACATCACTATGAGGATCAATAATGAGAGTTTTATGACTTGAGGGTTAACTTCGACGAGATGATGAAAGTTGAAGGAGTAAAAGAGACAGAATCTGTGGGGTTCAAATTTTGAAAGTAAATGCACAATTGTCAGTTAGAGTGGTGGGGATGACTGTGGAAGCACCTTAATAAAACAACAATGAAATAAAGGGTGGGTGTAAGAGTGTGGGAAACACGTGTGAGTGGTGATCGCCGCACGTGACTTTACCCCTCAACTTTACCTTAATTACCGGTCCAACCCCAGACCAGGTGGTCAAGTTTGTTTTGATTTTGTAGACGTAAAAAATCAAATCCAACACCATAAAACAATCCAAAATCGTCGTTGGTGTTCTTATAAGTTACTATCACATAACTCATTATTAAAAAAATATAACGAAAGGCTGCGTATGAGATTCATGATCTATTATTAATTTATTATTACTTTATTAAATTAAAAAATGGTAATAGTTACAAGCAAGGTTGTTAGGATCGGGATCCTACGTAGGATCGTTTTTGCCTTTGCAAGATCGTGATCGTAAGATCGGGATCTAACCAAAATATCATTTTTTCTACAAAGATATCTAAATTATTGTAGATTACTACTATTAAAGAGATTAATCTAACATTCAAACTTTTATATTACAAAAGTGATGCAATTTGTCAATATATATTTATAGGACGATAAACGTTCTAAAACAAAAGAAAGTATCCTATCTCCAATCGTCGTTTTAGAGGTTCTAGACTTTTACTTTGGTTATAATTTGATAATAAATGGATTAAATGGGAAAAATTAAATTTGGAAACAAATGGACGGTAAGTTTTGAGATAGGATTTGGACTACGTATGGGCCTTACAAGCCCAATTGCTAAAAAAATAGCTCATTTGTAGGATCGGATCGTTCAACGATCCTACGATCTTACGATCGATCCTACGATCCTACTCCGATCCTACCTCCTGACCGATCTTACTCCGATCCTGCACGTTTTCCCTTGGTAGGATCGTAAGATCGTACGATCCTACGATCAGGATCGCGATCTTGACAACCTTGGTTACAAGTGTTTATTTATCAATTAAATAGGTACAAACAAATTTAGTAGTAGTTGGACCAAGGATGTTGAGGGTGGTTGTAAATGTGTCATAGTAAAACTTAAAAGTAACTTTTTTTAACATTGTGGACCACTATATGATGTATCAATTAGACATGCTATCGAGAGAACGAATTAAGTGTGATCACTTTGTCATCGGCTTCAAACATGTATAAAAAAAAATACATAAAAAAATCTGTAACAAACATACATTAAATTCCAATGTAACAAGGATAACGAGTTTGAATGGTAAGACATGTGACATTAAGAAAAATGTATGATATACATTTATTTTATTAAATTCCAATGTAACAAGGATAACGAGTTTGAATGGTAAGACATGTGACATTAAGAAAAATGTATGATATACATTTATTTAAAGCCGATACTTTATTAGTGTTCATGGTTCATTTTGGTCCGGTTATTGTTTAAAACGGAATCTCCAATAGGGGTTTCCGATTATATACAAATGTTCCGTTTGTTAGTTCAGTTATTTTGATTTGTTATCAATTTTTATGTTTTGGCCTCTAGCTAACTAACGAAGCGTAGCTATTTTGAACGATGTTGAGTAGATCATGGAAAAGACAATTATCAAAACCAATCAGTCGATTTTTCCTTTGAGTTAAGTTTTCTGATGATTAATTTGTTATATGGATCACGATTTGATATTTTGATTAATTTTACTCGCCAATAATTCATGATAGATGGGATAATCATCTTACCTCATTATAGGTCACTTGTTTTTTTTATTAGAATTGTGAAGTAGACTTTTGAGTCTAAATAGATTCGTTAGTTAGTTAATCCTATGTATCTGTAAACATTTTGGTTTTATATGGTCATGAACTAATGATATTATGTCGGCAAGCAGCTAAAAAAGATATTGTAATTTTCTTGACCAAAATAGCTATCACGATATTAAGTAATGCTAAAAAATAATTGCACGTAATAAATATAATTTCACACGTTTTGTATTGAAGTTGGTTTTACTTCGGACATAAAGAATGCATATTTTATTAGAAATTGCATATATTATTCAATTTAGAATTAGAATAAACTAGTGCAATTAATAAATTTCTTTCCTGCTTTTCATTTGTTTTGTTATTATGCACTTGAGTACTTGACTATAAGATCTAGCTATTCATGAGCCCAATATAGAAAGCCCAAGCCCAAAGAAGCAAACAAAGATCAACATGCCATTTAGATATTAAAGCCCATATTACGGGTTTGTTTATAGGATTTCAAAGTTTAGCCCTGTCTTTAAACAGAGGTCCACATGCGAACAACTTACGACACTACACCATAAAACAAGAGTAAATCAATATTATTGTATGGAACACGATAATTTTTTAGTAAAGTTTTTTAGGACACAAAACACTTCTCGATTTTAAAATAAAGTAAATGAAAACATTAACACATCCCTATTCCCTAGTATCTATGAGTAATATTGAAACCTCAACAATAAAGTTAGAAGAAGGTTCTATTATCCAATTGATGAATCCAAAACTATGTAAAAGTCAAATCTTTATTATGTGAAGAAGACGTTACTTTGGGTTATGTTATTAATAACATAGCAAACGTGTAAATCTAAATAAAACTGAAAATGAAACGAGTTCAAAAGTCACCCAATCAACCCACTATTTTCATACTAATGCACCTCCTTATAGTTTTACCTGAATTTGTTATGGATTTTTCTATTTATAGCCCTCGGGGATTAGGGTTATGTTTAAGAAAACATTTTATGCATAAACCATTATTAAACTAAGTGGGGTAGTTATTAATAAGTTATTGAGATGATTATCATCGAAGTACAACAAAATAATGCGTGTCTAATTATTTTAAATATAGCCCTAAGGACTATGTTTAGAAAAATTCATTTGTTATTTACTTGGTATTAAACTACATTTTTCTTCCTATTTTGCCATCTATTATTATGAATTTCCCACTCTGGGAAATGAAAATGAAAATGAATGTTTACACTTTGAAGGAAGAACCACGGGCGTGTTTAATTATGGAAAACTTTAATTTAATGTTTTTCAGAGAACTTTTTAAGAAAATTACGAGTTCTTATTCAAGTTTATATCTTTTAAAAAAAATCTGAAAATGGGGAAATCTCCGTTTTCCATTTTACGACTACTAATGCAAAAATTACGATTTGAAACACTTTATATTCTCGCAAACTTTATTTCAATCTATAAGAAAATAGATAGACATTTTGTTGTTACTAAACGTACACAGATGATACGATGAAAATAACACTTTGCATACGAACATAAAGACGGACAACTCGACATCATAGGCGAATAGCTAATAGTAGAAGGCACAATCGTTTCAAAAGTACAATGAGTCGTATGGGTAACCCTCAGGCACATCATTCTCAGTCGTACAAGGTTTTCTCAATCTCAAAGAACAAGCACACATTATATAAGACCGATAAAAACGTTTAAAGAACTTTTAACATTTTCGTTACCAAAACATCCAAAGAGTGTACAATTGATACTCAAATAAACCAGATGATTTGTGTGTCGTATTATTATTGTAATAGGGTTACAGCAGCAATGTATTTATATAGCTACGGGTTACACATAGGTACCCTGTAGAACTAATATATTACAACTCAATATAACTAGTCTAATACGCCCCCGCAAGCTAAGGACGCGGAACGACCTGGAGCTTGGATCGTAAAAACAGAAATCTAGGAGTTGATAACGGCTTTGTGAAGATATCAGCTACTTGATCATTCGTCGATATAAACTGTACTCGAAGATCTCCTTGGGCAACCTTTTCTCTAACAAAATGAAAATCAACTTCCACGTGTTTTGTACGAGCATGGAAAACAGGATTAGCTGAGAGATAGGTTGCACCAAGATTGTCACACCATAAGATAGGAGCTGAGGGTGAATGGACACCAAGTTCACGAAGAAGAGCTTGAAGCCAAGTAAGTTCGGCTACTGTATCAGCTAAAGCTTTGTATTCAGATTATGTGGAAGAACGAGAAACTGTACGTTGCTTGCGAGTGGTCCATGAGATAAGGTTGTTACCTAGATAGATAGCAAATCCCCCCGTGGACCGACGATCATCTGGACAATCAGCCCAATCAGCATCCGAAAATGCTTTAAGAGATGATGTGGAACCTGTAGGACCACTCATCCAATAAGTGTCGGTGAAAGCCTGAAGTGTTGAGCCAGAGGCTTGTCGAATAAGCATACCATAGTCAACTGTGCCCCGAAGGTAGCGTAAGATCCTCTTAACAGCAGTCCAATGATTGTTTGTGGGAGCATGCATAAACTGACATACTTTGTTGACCGCAAATGTGATATCTGGTCGAGATAAAGTAACATATTGAAGAGCACCAACAACCTGTCTATATTTAACCGGATCAGAAAAAACAGCACTATCGGCTAGAAAGAGTGGACTAGATGTAGCCATTGGAGAAGGCATTGGTTTCGAGTCCGAGAGACCAGCCCGTTGAAGAAGTTCCAAAATATACTTTTTCTGAGAGAGTATAATGTTGGAGCCATGAGGAACAATTTCAATACCCAAAAAGTAATTAAGAGAACCTAGGTCCTTAAGAGCAAAAGCTAATCCGAGCTTTGTAACAATCTGGTCAATGACAGCGCTGTTGTTTCCGGTAACAATAATATCATCGACATATACGAGAATGTATAAGATGATGCCTTCGTGTGAGTAAATGAACAGGGAATGATCTGTCTTAGAACATGTGAAGCCAAGTGTAACAAGAGCCTTTGAGAGGCGTTGAAACCATGCCCGTGGTGCTTGTTTGAGACCGTAAATAGACTTATGCAATAGACAAACATGATCAGGGCGTTGTGGATCAACAAAACCAGGAGGTTGTTTCATATAGACCGTCTCTTTCAAATTGCCATGAAGAAATGCGTTCTGAACATCTAATTGTCGGAGTTGCCATTTTTGAGTTACTGCAAGAGACAAAACAACTCGTATGGTTGTCGACTTTACAACTGGGCTGAATGTTTCATGAAAATCAACTCCCCGTTGTTGACGAAATCCTTTGGCCACAAATCTCGCTTTGTAACGAGCAATAGCACCATTTTTATCCCGTTTTAACCTGTAAACCCACTTACAATCAACAACATTAGTGTTAGGAACACGAGGAACCAGAGACCACGTGCCATTTTTAACAAGAGCGGAATACTCTTCGGCCATGGCTTGGCGCCATTCGGGGTATTTGTTGGCAATGGAAAACGAAGAGGGTTCACTCACTGGATCAGGCGATGTGGTGACGTGATTCGCTGAAGGATTGTAGGGACCCCGTTGTTTCGGGTTCGGACGAAGATTAGGAGGACGTTGACGAGTAGGTGGAGGAGGAGGAGGAGGAGGTGTTGGAGTTTGGGTTGAAGTTGGTGTAGGTGATGGTGAAACCGTGTTAATAGGCGTGGCTGAGTCATAAGA
Organism: Helichrysum umbraculigerum; assembly: GCA_949592205.1. Classification (NCBI taxonomy): domain Eukaryota; kingdom Viridiplantae; phylum Streptophyta; class Magnoliopsida; order Asterales; family Asteraceae; genus Helichrysum; species Helichrysum umbraculigerum. The sequence goes on along the minus strand of CATIUR010000001.1, from coordinate 123,263,624 downwards.
TAAAGGTGAGGATGGAGATGTTGGATGTGATGGAGATACAAACGTATCAGACTCGGGTGAAGATTGAGTGGTGGGACGAGGAGGGTCCGTCATTGTCGGAGATGGGATATCAGGAGGTGTTGTATCGGTTGCCACATAAGCTGACGCTGATGAGGTATATGGGCACGACGTAGATGGCATGGAAATCGGTTGTTTGGGGGTGACAAAAGGGAAATTGTCCTCATTGAAACGGACATGACGGGCTATGTAAAGGCGGTCAGTAGAGAGGTCAAGACAACGATAGACATGGTGTACAGGACTGTACCCAAGAAAAACACATGGGATGGATCGAAAATCCATCTTATGACGGTTATAGGGACGAAGATGAGGAAAGCATTGGCACCCAAAGACTCGAAGAAATGAGTAATCAGGTGTAACACCCCCAAATTCACTGTTTAGCGGAAGCAAGTTTTGGGGTGCTACTAATCAAATATCACAGCACGAAGATAAAGCAAACGACATCTATATGCAACGTTTGTAAATTAGTTACATTCCATAGATATAATGTTTGAAAACTTAGTGTTTTCGTATACAAAAATGTAGTTTCCTAGAGTCCACGCGTATAGCGGGAGATTCTATTACATAATCGTTTCATATACAAAAGATAATGCTAAGAATCTCCGTTAATGCAGTTGTGTTGAAATCATGCGACTCTAGCTAAAGTCCTGGAGTAATCCTACTCCGTCCGGGTACCTGAGAAAACATGCTAAAAAGGTCAACACGAATGTTGGTGAATCTCACAGGTTTGTAAGCAATATCAGTTTTGAACACAAGATTTCATTAGTAGTGCCCGTAGGCGTAATATCAGTATTTGCAATCCAGCAAATGTAAAACCAGTATTTGCAATCCAGCAAATGTAAGTAAGTAAGTTATACCGTTGCCATGAGGCTCATAATCGAAGCTTAACCCGTAAGTAATAATTTGCTCCCGTGACATGCTCGTAACTGAGCAAGCATATGTAACAAATAATAGTCGCCCGTTTATACAGAACGGTTCGTGGTAGCGCTACTACCCCGGGCGGGGAGGGTCATTTCCCTAATGGATCTATTAACTAGTGTTCGCGCTTAAGTCCATAACTAACGATATATGATGGAGAGACTTCTGTAAATAGTAAACAACTCATGCAATTCCGTTTGGTATAGTAAACAGTTTTAGTACTTGTGTTCAAGGAAAAGTAGTAGCATGTTTCTCCCCCAATAAGATAAGACAGTAAAAGTGGGGCCGTAAGACTCACCTGAGTCTTGTAGTAATCAGTAGCAAATAGCAAGTAGTAAGTAAAGCAAGTAGGTTCTCCGAACCCGTAACCTTCAAATGCCTAAACATATGAGGTTATGTAAGTATGTGTCTCGCGAGACGTTTCGTTTAGTTGTACACAACTAGTATATCCAATGTTTGTCCGTATGTTTGTAATTGTTTGTTTTGAGAAGACAGGTTTGGCCCGTTGGTGACGGTTTGTAATAAAAATTTTAAAATGTTGACTTTGCTACAGTAAATGTGCTACAGTGAATTGCTACAGTGAAATTTGACTTTGCTACAGTAACTTTGACTTTTCTATAGTGAAAATCCTTCAAAATTTCCAAGTTTTTCTGTTTTCTGCGACATAATTTGCGACACAAGGATTTGGTATGCGACACAGGCGTTGTGTCGCATAGGGATGCGACACAAGAGCTCTGCGACACAGTGGTTGTGTCGCAAAAGCTTGCGATGCTGATTCAACAGCGACATAAGGGTTGTGTCGTATAAGGTTTACGACACAAGGATACGACACAAGGTACGACACAAACGGATTTATGCGACACAACTTGCGACACAAGCGTTGTGTCGCAAAGATGAACACCAGCCCAGAAAGTTGTGACTGACGCGTTTTTCCGATCCAAAACCCAAATCTAACACATTTTTAGGCTGTAAAACCGTGTTCTATTCATACATATGGATAATACTAAGTTGTGTAAACATTATAACATCCAAATATTACACCAAAATTATTAAATCTAAGTTTTTGGAAATTTTCTTACAATGCAAATCGGAGCTAGAGGAGGCCGAAAATGATGATGTTGCCTTTGTTAATCTTGTTCCTTGTTTGATGGTTATTCCGAAAATGTAACTTTCGTGTGTCGGTTTTGTAACTCCGAAAATTTGAGAGAATTTGGGGAGAGAGTTTTGGTGTGTGTGTGTGTTTTGAAATAATGAAAATGAAAAGGATAGAGAGGTGGTGGTGGTGATGTTGGCTGATCCAAAAGAGGAGGGAGGGAAAACACTCCCTAAAACACAGTGTTTGCTCCGTGTCCTAATTGGTTAATCACTTATTTTTAACGTTTGTCCAAATGGATATACCTTAATATTGTTTAGAGTATTTTAACGAAATTATTCTGCGAATATAAATAGAAATATTTGCCGAGGTATTTAATATATTTTTGTTGAATTATTCAAAATGTCGTCGCGATAATATAAATAATGTCCGTTCGACTGTGTATTTTAGATAGTAAAATACGTTCTTATTATTTAAGTAAGTTTCTGTCACCAACGTCCAAGTAAAATGTATCGGACTCCGTCCGGTTAATCTGTACGATTTATCCAAATCGCGTAAGTACACACATATATATAAATCACCTTATATATACAAATAGAGTCTGTAATTAGTCATATTACATACTAATTACAACTAGTTACAAATAATTAGGCATAATTAATTTTCCTAATTAGGCAGGTGTTACATCAGGAGACCTTTGGAAAAGATGTTCAAAAGGTGACTTGTTAGTCGATGTGCGAGATGGCATGCGATTGATAAGATATACGGCTGTATCAAATGCATAGTGCCAAAAACGTTGTGGAACATTGTCTTGCGCAAGAAGAGTGAGACCAGTTTCAACGACATGTCGATTGCGACGTTCGACAAAGCCATTTTGCTCACTTGTATGAGGACAAGATCGCCGATGAATAATACCAAGCGATGAGAAGAAGTTAGATAAACTACGAAATTCACCACCCCAATCAGTTTGAACTTGTTTTAATTTAGTGGAGAATTGTCGTTCAACCATGGTTACAAAGTTTTTGAAAGTGTTGTAGACATCTGATTTTACAGCTAAGGGATAAATCCACATGTATCGAGTATGATGATCAACACACAACAAAAAATAACGATGACCTTCAAAAGATAAAATAGGTGCGGGTCCCCAAACATCACAATAAACTAAATCTAAAATATTATTACTTCGAAACGTTGAAACAGGTAATGATTGTTTTGATGATTTTCCCATTTGACAAGAGGTACATAAAACTGATAAAGATTTATTCGTAACAGGAATTGAAAATCTAGAAAACATAGAATGTAAAAGTCGCTGATGTGGATGACCGAGCCGCCTATGCCAAGTGGTGGAGGATGCACGATCAGCGGAAAAAACAACTTTATTGACCGACTGAAATTGTGGAAGACATACTGAGTAGAGACCGTGTTCACTGGGCCCGTGAGTAGGATAGTGTGTGTAGACTCGTCCTTCACAACAAAAAAGGTAGAGTGAAATTCAAAATACACATGATTGTCAAGACAGAACTTTTGAACAGAAAGAAGGTTTTTCTTGATTTCCGGTACATGAAGAATATCGGAGAGATAAAAGGTTTTGTGTGGTGAGTGAATTTTAGAAGAACCAATATGAAGGATAGGAAGTCCCTTACCATTACCAACATGAAGTGCGTCACTGCCATGATGTGCCTCTGAGTTATCCATGCTTGCTAAATCAGGCGTGACGTGACTGTTTGCTCCCGTGTCAGGAAACCAAGCAGTAGAAGCTGCTGATGAAGATGCATGAATAGTAGCAAAATTAGCTGTTGGTCTTGCACGAATAGTAGAGGGGTCACGGTTAGGGCATTGTGATGGAATGTGCCCTATCCCACACCGATTACAAGAGCCGTAGACTGTGTTTTGATACGATGCCCAACTAAATTGGCTAGTATCACCACGTCCGCGGTTGTTGTTACTACGATAATTTCCACGTCGACGATTTCCACGTCGACGATTTCCACGGTTATTGTTGTTAGGCTGGCGATAGCCATAATAGGCTTGAGAACCTGATGAAGTGGGTATGATCTGGAAACCTAGGGCAGCCAATTGTTATTGGACTGCTAAAAGTTGAGGTTGCTGCAGTTGAGGATTGGGTGATGAACTAGTGGAAGTACCGAGGGTTCCAGTAGTAGTAGTAGTGTTAAAAGCCTGAGCAATGGACGGGGCAGGTGCACGCGTTTTCCCAAGCATATAGTCGTGATCACTGAGAAGGCCATGAAGTTCACTGAATGTAGTTGGTAATTGACGTGCACTGATGGTAGCTTTAAGGCCATTATACTCCTCACGAAGACCGGAAACTGCAAGCATAGCAATGTCTTCATCTTTAAAAGGTTCACCAATGGCTGCTAGAGCATCAGCAGCCTGTTGTACACGGTTAAGATAAGCATCTGGAGTTTCATCACCGTGCATCTCAATCTTGAGAAGTTGTGTTTTCAAGGTGTATTTTCTAGATGTTGTATGAGGTGCATAGGTGTAACATCCCCAAATCGGGCCTAGAATAAAAAGGTATTTTCTTTAAATTATTTATGCGATTTATAATTTTACATGTGTTTGATTTTAAATTTAATAGGTAAATGAGCCTCAGGAAATATTGTGACTAGTGAAATATTATTTGTTTTAGATAATTTTAGGTAACGGTAAAATAAAATAATTTTCTCGCATTTGAAATCGAGGTTCCAGACAATAGATTTAAAACGGGTATAATTTATACCCAAAAATTGCTGAGTCATAACCACAGGTCGACACCTGTGGCTTCAGAGTATTAACACTCCATTTCTTCCATATTTTCATTCTTCTCCTTTCAAAGAAATTTTAGATATCAAACAATACATCTGATTTCTTCAATTCAAGACTATGATCTTGAATCCATAGTGTTCTTCATCTTCTTCATCATCATCAAAGAATTGTAAGTGTATAATGCTCATTTTCATACATAAGCTTGAAATGTTGAATTAGGTCAAATTAATGATGGAATGGAGTAAGTTATACTTGAATATGTTTTGTGTAGTGATTATAAACTGAATTCTTGATTAATTAGGTTAAATTTCTTGTGTTTCATACTATATTTGAATGAATGTGGGTTTGGTTGAAATTTGGGTAAAATGATGATGCATGTATGGATGTTGATGTTAGATGTTATTGTTTATTGTTACATTATGTTCATAGATGATATTGTGGTCAAATATAGGTAAAAGTTTGAGTACATAACTGCATTTGGTCGATTTTGAAATTGTAGTTCGTAGTTGTAAGTTGCAGGTCTGAACTTCTGCTTTAAAACGTGTGAACGCGATCCAGCTCCATCACCCGGATCGCGTTCCATAGTAAATTTTAGTTTAAGAACGAATTAGTTCATTCAAACGCGATCCAGCCACAGTTACCCGGATCGCGTTAGTCAGTGTTTATTTGAGTCGGGTTGGTTTTGTTCATAGGAACGCGATCCAGCACCTTAACCCGGATCGCGTTCGAAAGTGTAAAATGGTTACAGAATATTTTCTTAAGAAGAACGCGATCCCAACCTCCATTGTCCGGATCGCGTTTGCCTTTGTAATTTTGAAGAAATTGAGATTTTGTGAACTTATGTGAATCTAACCCTTATGTTGTTTAGTTATCGATATTTCTTGATTATCAATGAATGTAATTGAGTATAGTCATAATTAAATTATGAAACGAGTTATTAATTTGTGTTTTAATTGTGTTTACAGAGACACCGAAGACTCAATAAAATAAGACTTTTGAGTTGAAGACTGAGATTGACAGGTGAGTGGACTGGTTCTCACAATTTAATCTTGGTGTTAACAGTTAGTTGCATCAATTTTTAAGTTGCTTGTATTGACTGATTTATCGTTATGATAATGATAGGATTGTTGATTAAACTTGTGGTTCGATAGATTGATTGTTTGCTAGTAAATAATTCCATGATGGGTTGGAATGATAGGGGTCAATTTTGGGTTTAGTTGCTATAGGTTAATCTTTATGGGTCGGATGAACATTCGTTGTGAATTAACCCATATTGGTTAAAGATAGCAATAAACTATCGGTAAAAATCTCTGTATTGGCCTGCAGTTGATTATTAAGTGTTCTTGGAGTGCCACCGCGGACTGAGGGTATCTCAAGAACCACCGATCCTCTGTTTGATTGTTTATTTAGATGATTGTTGTGAATTGATTGTTATACTAAGTTAGATTGTTAGATTTAGTTCATTCACTTAGCTTTGTGCTAATTCCCCACCTACTTTTGCAGGTTAACTTTTGGGATATGTTTAGGCAATGGTGTTGTTTTGAAGAAATGTTTGACAATGGGAACTCTGATCGTTTTGGATAAATCATGTTTTGTTAACATAACACCCAGTTATTGTATTAGCGTTGTAATTATACTTAATACTTATAAACTTGTAATGTTTTGGTATGACTAAATATCGTATATATAATGTTATATCTATATTGGTATGAATGGGATTTACGCTTCCGAAATATAAAAATATATAAAAAAAAAAAAAAATGTCTTAAATCATGGGGTGTTATAAGTTGGTATCAGAGCGTAAGTTTAGGTGAATTGAATATTTAAAGTGTTCAATCCTAAACTTAGTCATGTTGGTCAAACATTTCTTGTGGTGGGGGTTAGTTATGATAGTTGATTTGGTTAGTTGCTAGTACTAACAATTAACGAATGTTGAGATGTGATGTGATGACAGGTATGGCGGATAATGAGCCACCTTCTCATACTCTCAATGATACTACGCGGACAGATGCACCACCAGAGAACCAGGGTCATAATGGTACATCTTATTTAGCCGGTGGAGAAACTGAAACTGATCAGGAGTATATTATGAGATTGGAGAATAGAGTGTTGGAACTTCAGAGAGAACGAGCTGGATCTTCTCAACATCCAGTTTCTACTCGTCCCCACATTGTGACTAATGTACCACCTATTGTATCTTCTACACGGATTCCGGTATCTAATCCTTTTATTTCACAACAGCAGCAACAGGGTTATACTTATCAGACTACGGGTCCTTTTCATTCGACTGGTTATTCTAGTTATCAAATACCTATTCCACCTTTTCAACAGTTGAAGAAAGGTTGTTCTCTTAAAACCTTTATGTCTTGCAATCCTTCAGTTTATTCTGGAAGTACCGATCCTACGGTCACTCTTGACTAGCTTCGAGATGTAGAGAGAAAACTAAATGTATGTCATTGTGAGGAGGAGGATAAGGTACCTTATGCGGTTCAATTATTAAAGGGTCAAGCCATGTCATGGTGGGATTCGATTACTGCACCATTAACTCCACAACAGTTGAATGATATAAGATGACCAGATTTTCATGCTGAGATTTGCAAGCAATTCTGCTCGGAGTATAATCTTTCACGGATTAGACAAGAGTTTCTTGACTTACAAAAAACTGATCAAATGACGATTGATGAATTAATTAAGCAGTTTTCGGATAAATTGCGGTTTGTGCAACAGTGGGTTCCAACTGACCGGACCAAAATTGATCACTTTGTGAAAACATTACCTCCTGATTACCGTACCACAGTGAGACTAGCAGGTTCACTTCCTCAAGCTTATGATTTAGCTCGTTCGGTTGATGGGGATATTATGGCTAAAAGAGTGTTGAATAAAGAAAGGTATTCACAGAAAAACAAAGGAGATTCTTCGAGTAAACAGAAAGGACAAGGTAGTCAACAAAACAGGAGATCGAATTCTGGTATTCCAACGGATAGTAACTATTGTAATAGATGTCGAGCTAGACATAATGGTCCTTGTACTCCCCAGACATCTAGATGTGTTAAGTGTGGAATTTTTGGTCACGCTGCAAAGGATTGTACCTACCCAAATAGCGTGTGTTGGAATTGCCATAAAGAAGGGCATCGTGCAGGGGATTGTCCTGAGGCGAAGAGACAGAGTATGGGTACGGGTAAAGGTTCGCCATCATCTGGTCAAAAGAGGAAAAATCCACCAGTAGCTGCTAGCCGAGCTTTCCGAATGACAGTTGATGATGCTGTCGCCACTGAAGATGTCATCACTGGTACATTTCTCATAAATTCTATACCAGCTCGTGTATTGTTTGATTCTGGTGCCAATTGTTCGTTTATATCTGTGAACTTTTGTGATAGACTGAAATTGATCCCCTCTTTGATTGTTAAACCTTTAGAAGTTGAAATTGCTGACGGTAAATTAGTTCCTGTTACCACATCGGTAGCTGGAGCTAGTATACTTATTGAGGGTCATAATTTCTTAGTCTCCTTTTTGTTAATGCCAATTCCTAGTTTCGATGTAGTTATTGGTATGGATTGGTTAAGTTTGAATAAGGCCAACATTGATTGTCATAAAAAGATTATAAGAATTCCGATTTCTGATGGGTCATACGTCATGGCTCGAGGAGAACGAGTAAAGGGTAGTCTACCATTGATTTCCTTGTTGAAAGCTAGGAAATCTCTATCTAAGGGATGTGATTCTTATTTGGCATATGTGATAGATAGCAAGTTAGAAAAGAAAACTTTGACAAATTTTCCGGTGGTTTCTGAATACCCGGAAGTTTTTCCGGATGAATTGCCTGGTTTACCCCCTATAAGAGATGTAGAATTTCAGATTGATTTGATTCCTGGTTCGACTCCTGTAGCTAAGTCTCCTTATAGATTAGCTCCTTCTGAAATCCGTGAGATGATGAGTCAAATTCAGGAACTGTTAGATAAAGGGTTTATTCGACCGAGTTCTTCCCCGTGGGGTGCTCCGGTATTGTTTGTTAAGAAAAAGGATGGTACTCTTCGAATGTGTATTGATTATAGAGAGCTCAATAAAAGAACAGTGAAAAACAAATATCCATTGCCCAGAATTGATGAGTTATTTGATCAGTTACAGGGATCATCCTATTTTTCTAAGATCGATTTGAGATCCGGTTATCATCAGGTACGAGTTCGCGAGGAAGATGTTCCTAAGACTGCTTTTCGTACCCGTTATGGTCATTACGAGTTTTTAGTTATGCCTTTTGGATTGACTAATGCTCCTGCTATTTTTATGGACTTAATGAATCGTGTATGTCGACCTTTTCTAGACAAGTTTGTGATTGTATTTATTGACGATATCTTGGTTTATTCTAAGTCTGAGGCTGAACATGAACATCATTTAAGATTGATTCTTGAGATGTTGAAAAGAGAGCATCTTTTTGCAAAATTTTCCAAGTGTGAATTTTGGCTTCGAGAGGTACAGTTTCTTGGTCATATTATTTGTAAAGATGGAGTAAAAGTGGATCCTTCTAAAGTGGAAGCCGTTATGAATTGGAATGCTCCTAAAACTCCTTCTGAGATTAAAAGTTTCCTAGGTTTAGCGGGTTATTATCGAAAATTTATCAAGGATTTCTCCAAAATTGCTGGCCCGTTAACCAAGCTAACTAGGAAGGATATTAAATTTCAGTGGGGAGATCAACAAGAAACATCTTTTCAGACTCTTAAGCAGTTGTTATGTCAGGCACCAGTGTTAGCATTACCTGATGGTTCCGAGGGTTTTGTGGTTTATTGTGATGCTTCTCATGCTGGTTTGGGTGCTGTCTTAATGCAACATGATCGTGTTATTGCTTACGCTTCTCGCCAGCTTAAAACTCACGAAAGAAATTACCCCACACACGATTTAGAGCTTGCAGCTGTGGTATTTGCGTTGAAAATCTGGAGACACTATTTGTACGGAACTAAATGTGTCGTATGCACGGATCATAAAAGCCTCCAGTACATGTTTTCTCAGAAAGAACTTAATATGAGACAGCGCCGATGGTTGGAGTTGATTAAGGATTATGACTGTGAAATCCGATATCATCCGGGTAAAGCTAATGTGGTTGCCGATGCTTTAAGCCGAAATGTACCTTCCGACCGAATTTATTTTATGCGTTTGGAAATATCTTCTGATTTGATTTCTCAGTTAAAAGCTGCACAGTTAGAGGCATTGTTGGATCAAAATTTAAAATCTGAGATTTTGTTGAAACGGAAAGATTTATTGATTGATGATTCTCGAGGATTGAAAACTTTCCAGTCACGGGTTTGGGTTCCATTGATTGGGGGACTTCGGGATTTGATATTGTCTGAGGCACACAAATCGAGGTTATCTGTTCATCCAGGGAGTACGAAAATGTACAATGATTTGAAACCATTGTATTGGTGGCCAACTATGAAAACCGATGTTGCTCGAATAGTGGAGACTTGTCATATATGTTCCCAGGTTAAAGCAGAACATCAGAAGCCCTATGGTTCATTGAAACAGTTAGATATTCCGGAATGGAAATGGGAGCACATTACTATGGATTTCGTTACCAAATTTCCCCGCACTCAGAAAGGTAATGATATGATATGGGTGATAGTTGATAGATTAACCAAGAGTGCACATTTTCTAGCCACCAGTGAGACGGCATCGTTGACTCGACTTGCTCAATTGTACATTCATGAGATTGTTGTTAGACATGGTATCCCTTTATCCATTGTTTCCGATAGAGATTCCAGGTTTGTTTCTGGTTTTTGGCAGAGTTTGCAACGTGAATTAGGTACCAGAGTAAATCTTAGTACAGCTTATCATCCTCAGACAGACGGGCAGTCAGAGCGTACTATTCAGACACTCGAGGATATGTTGAGAGCTTGTGTACTTGAGTATGGCGGTTCTTGGGATTCACACTTACCATTGATAGAGTTTGCTTAAGATAATTCTTATCATTCGAGCATTGGTATGCCGCCGTATGAGATGTTGTATGGGCGCCGTTGTCGAACACCTACATGTTGGTTGGAAGCGGGAGAAAAACAGTTTGCGGGTCCCGATATAGTTCAAATTACAGCTGACAAAGTTAAGATTGCTCGTGAGAAACTGAAAGCGGCACGTGATAGACAGAAACAGTATGCTGACCCACGAAGGCGACATGTTGTATTTGCTGAAGGTGAATTAGTTTATTTAAAGGTTTCTCCGTGGAAGGGTGTTATTAGATTTGGTAAACGTGGGAAGTTAGCTCCCCGATATATTGGCCCATTTAGAATCCGTCAGGTGATTAATGAACAATCGGTTTCTTTAGATCTTCCGCCTGAATTAGCGGGTATTCACGATACATTTAATGTTTGCTATTTAAGAAAGTGCAATGTGGAGGATCAATCCCAAATCCTTCCCTTGCAAGATCTTCGGGTTGACCCAAGTAAGAAAGTGGTTGAGGAACCTGTCGAGCTTTTAGATAGAAAAGTGACTAAATTACGTAGAAAAGAGATTCCTATGGTTTTGGTTAAGTGGAAACATAGTTTGGGTGCGGATCTCACTTGGGAAACGGAGGAGAGTATGCGGGTTAGATACCCTAGTTTATTTGTGTCTAGTTAGATTTCGGGACGAAATCTTTCTAAGGAGGGGTGATTTGTAACATCCCCAAATCGGGCCTAGAAGAAAAAGGTATTTTCTTTAAATTATTTATGCGATTTATAATTTTACATGTGTTTGATTTTAAATTTAATAGGTAAATGAGCCTCAGGAAATATTGTGACTAGTGAAATATTATTTGTTTTAGATAATTTTAGGTAACGGTAAAATAAAATAATTTTCTCGCATTTGAAATCGAGGTTCCAGACAATAGATTTAAAACGGGTATAATTTATACCCAAAAATTGCTGAGTCATAACCACAGGTCGACACCTGTGGCTTCAGAGTATTAACACTCCATTTCTTCCATATTTTCATTCTTCTCCTTTCAAAGAAATTTTAGATATCAAACAATACATCTGATTTCTTCAATTCAAGACTATGATCTTGAATCCATAGTGTTCTTCATCTTCTTCATCATCATCAAAGAATTGTAAGTGTATAATGCTCATTTTCATACATAAGCTTGAAATGTTGAATTAGGTCAAATTAATGATGGAATGGAGTAAGTTATACTTGAATATGTTTTGTGTAGTGATTATAAACTGAATTCTTGATTAATTAGGTTAAATTTCTTGTGTTTCATACTATATTTGAATGAATGTGGGTTTGGTTGAAATTTGGGTAAAATGATGATGCATGTATGGATGTTGATGTTAGATGTTATTGTTTATTGTTACATTATGTTCATAGATGATATTGTGGTCAAATATAGGTAAAAGTTTGAGTACATAACTGCATTTGGTCGATTTTGAAATTGTAGTTCGTAGTTGTAAGTTGCAGGTCTGAACTTCTGCTTTAAAACGTGTGAACGCGATCCAGCTCCATCACCCGGATCGCGTTCCATAGTAAATTTTAGTTTAAGAACGAATTAGTTCATTCAAACGCGATCCAGCCACAGTTACCCGGATCGCGTTAGTCAGTGTTTATTTGAGTCGGGTTGGTTTTGTTCATAGGAACGCGATCCAGCACCTTAACCCGGATCGCGTTCGAAAGTGTAAAATGGTTACAGAATATTTTCTTAAGAAGAACGCGATCCCAACCTCCATTGTCCGGATCGCGTTTGCCTTTGTAATTTTGAAGAAATTGAGATTTTGTGAACTTATGTGAATCTAACCCTTATGTTGTTTAGTTATCGATATTTCTTGATTATCAATGAATGTAATTGAGTATAGTCATAATTAAATTATGAAACGAGTTATTAATTTGTGTTTTAATTGTGTTTACAGAGACACCGAAGACTCAATAAAATAAGACTTTTGAGTTGAAGACTGAGATTGACAGGTGAGTGGACTGGTTCTCACAATTTAATCTTGGTGTTAACAGTTAGTTGCATCAATTTTTAAGTTGCTTGTATTGACTGATTTATCGTTATGATAATGATAGGATTGTTGATTAAACTTGTGGTTCGATAGATTGATTGTTTGCTAGTAAATAATTCCATGATGGGTTGGAATGATAGGGGTCAATTTTGGGTTTAGTTGCTATAGGTTAATCTTTATGGGTCGGATGAACATTCGTTGTGAATTAACCCATATTGGTTAAAGATAGCAATAAACTATCGGTAAAAATCTCTGTATTGGCCTGCAGTTGATTATTAAGTGTTCTTGGAGTGCCACCGCGGACTGAGGGTATCTCAAGAACCACCGATCCTCTGTTTGATTGTTTATTTAGATGATTGTTGTGAATTGATTGTTATACTAAGTTAGATTGTTAGATTTAGTTCATTCACTTAGCTTTGTGCTAATTCCCCACCTACTTTTGCAGGTTAACTTTTGGGATATGTTTAGGCAATGGTGTTGTTTTGAAGAAATGTTTGACAATGGGAACTCTGATCGTTTTGGATAAATCATGTTTTGTTAACATAACACCCAGTTATTGTATTAGCGTTGTAATTATACTTAATACTTATAAACTTGTAATGTTTTGGTATGACTAAATATCGTATATATAATGTTATATCTATATTGGTATGAATGAGATTTACGCTTCCGAAATATAAAAAAAAAAAAAAAAAAAAAAAATGTCTTAAATCATGGGGTGTTATAATAGGCTTGTTCAAGGGCAAGCCAAACATCCCGAGAAGTTTCTCCTTGAACATGTCTAAAGGAGGCTTCAGAGATGGTAGAGATAATCAACATACGAACGTGTGCATCGTTCGAAATCCAAATCCTATAATTAGGGTCATCTTTAGGAGCAGCGGTGGGGTTTGTTTGTTTCAGAAGCTTGGAAGGACAAGGGATTGTTCCGTCCACGTATCCAAACATGTTGTTTGTGACAAGAAAAGGTTGAATCATGGTCTTCCAATATCCATAATTGGTAGGAGTTAGAGTGAATGCAAACTTGTGGGAATTATGGGATGTTTTCTCAGCTGTGGTGAAGGCGGCAATTAAAGCCATGATAGATTAGGATTTGACAGGCCTAATATTAGGATTCCGGCAAGGGTTTAGAATCTGTCAGCGAGGGTTTGTAGTTAGGGTTTCTGCTGCTATTGTTAACAGCTAGGGTTTAGCCTTGTGTACGGCTCTGATACCAAAATAAACCAGATGATTTGTGTGTCGTATTATTATTGTAATAGGGTTACAGCAGCAATAGATGATTTGTGTGTCGTATTATTATTGTAATAGGGTTACAGCAGCAATGTATTTATATAGCTACGGGTTACACATAGGTACCCTGTAGAACTAATATATTACAACTCAATATAACTAGTCTAATATTCATGGAGGGGTAAACTTGTTTTCCTTAAGCTCTAGTAATTCAATCTTTTGGTTAACAAATACCAAAAAGGTCAATACACAATCATATGAAGACATGTACCAACATCAAGATTCAGATAATTCGTATATATAAAACAAAAATTCTCTTCAAATCAGAGTACAAAAAACAGTAAGGTTGTATTGCTGTAATAAAGGTTGAGGGTTTTTTTTTTAACAGATGAAGTTGACATGTCTGATATAAACTACTTTAATACAGTTGCAAGGGTGATAAGTAATCAAAAATAAAAAAAATTAAAAATTACTAATCCCTGTAAACAATTATCACTGACTTCCTAATCTTAAAAGATAATGGAGATACAAGATGTTACTGCAAATACTTTATATTTTCTTTTCATTTCTTGCATCTTCTCTGGTATACTTGCAAAATATGCCTACTGCTATGTACAGTTGGAAGAACTTCAAAGTTGATTATCATGCTTCTTTCTGTCCAATGGCTGATCATAACACTTGAACACCTATCATAGTCGGTGTCCTTATTGTCTACACAAAACGATACGTTTTAGTCTTTATTTAGATTATGATAATCAAGGACCCAGATCATGTCAAGCAAATATTTATTAATTTACTCACCTTTAATTACGTAAAAATACTAAAAACTTTGCACAAACAGGCCGGTGATCAGAGAACCGTGAGTCCCAACGTGAATATGACTTCTGATGGATTCCTTCCCCGTACCATAATATCCTGTCACACCTGCAGTTTGTAGGTTCTCAATTAATGAGCAACTAGAGTTTATCCTAGATACTGAGCGAAACTTGTTGATCACAATCCACCACAGCTACATGTGACAAATTCAACCCATTCATGTGTAATGGGTCGATTCTGGTTATGTTATCTCTAACATGTCAAATGTCTACCAGATAGTATTATTATTTAACACATTTAACCTACTAAATCGATGTAATAAGAGGTTTCAAAATCATAACCACATAAATTTTACTTAACGATTGGACAAGAAGAGTTTAGGGTCCATCCAACCCGTCATGGATTCGTCAATTTACCACTCTAGCCCCAAAAACAAAAAGAAAAGCCCGCTTCCGTTTCAAATTTTCATTTTCAGGGAAAACACAAAAAAGGCGATGTAAGCTTTTGCAGTGAAAGTCTTTTTAACTAGTTTATAGCCTGAAAGTGAAGTTGTTGACCAACTAGAGGTCAAAGCATACATCTTTATCAGGATTGAACTAATGACCTATAAATCCAAACATTTTGGTTCATTACCATGCAGGGGTTCTCCTTTTGCTCTTTGATTTTATCGTATCTCCAGCATATGAATCCGAGTTGTAGGAGTATTTGTACGTTGGAGGAAAAAAGATCTTCCCTTCTTTCCAATTCTTAAATACTCTACCAGCTTCCCTTTCAATCTTAAGCTATCCAAACATCCACAAAACACAACATAAGAAAAAATACCAAAAATAAGTGAGTTTCATGTCATGATTTAAGAATGTCGATGTAGTAGCCATGCTTTCTCTTATACTAATACTAACATAATCCACTAATGAAAAATGCATGGTATTACTGAAGAAATGTTGGATGTAGACTTGCAGTTAAAGGACAAGGCATATAAAGAAGACTACGGTAATCTGTTCAAAATCAGTGGTGGCAATTTTTCGGCTCGTGTACTTAACATTGGGTTGATTTGGGTTTTTTTTTGTTATCTGCAACATATCAACAGGGTATATTCCAAGGCTTGTTTATGATAATTAATATTATACAGTACATCTGTTATTTATGAAATAGTGTTTGACTGGTCGGTCTTATATAAAAAAAATGAAAATTTACACGTTATTCAATCTACTCATGTTTTCACCTCTAATTAAACATTATCAAACATACAAGAACGAGAGGAATGAACATACGAAATTACCTGATCCTTACTAAGAAGAGCATCCCAGTCATTCTGCTCTAAAAGTTTCTTAGTTTCTTGATAACTAAGGGCTATTCGATAGTTTAAATCCCCCAACCAAATGACGCGGCTGGATAAATTATATAAACATGAGATTACACTTGGATGCTAATATAAATCAGTCTTATATATCATTAAAACGTAACTGTAAAGTAAGGTGCTTACTCGTGATCTAAAATCTTGTCAGGCACCTTAGCATTGGGTATTTTGCAGATCCTTGGAAACTGTGTGCTTTTAAGAATCTCTATAACGTCTGAATTCCTACGAAGCTCATCCCCTTCTTTCTCTCCAGATGCCAAGTGACTGCACACGAAGCAAAAGCTTGTTTGCTTAAAAGTCATGCTCACCGAGATACAACCCTGTAAACAATTACATCAGCAATATTGTTAAAAATAAAGTAAAAAAAGATGTCCACATGCAGAACCCTTATGCGAGGGCCCGCACACTGCATGTGGGGATGCCTGTTAAGCACTCTAACTATTAAGATTTAAGAGGGTGTTTGGGATTGCTTATTTTTACAACAAATGAGATCTCAAACCACTTTTCAGAAAACCGTTTATCCGCTGTTTATCTGCTTATTTTGCAAGCAGGTAGGTTTATTTTTTAAGCGAGTAAGCTCTATACAGTACATAGTTATATACCTTATTCCCTAGATAACCCAAAATCCCTCGACTTATGCAAGAGGTTCTTAAGTGGCCAATGTATGGAACAAGCTCCTTTTTGACCCAAATCGTAACGAAAATTCCCACCATTTGCTTGCTCTTTATAAGACAATATCTCAAATGTTGGTTCTTGCCAGTAGGCGCAGCAATGCTGACATCAACAGCCATGGCACTATTGTTAAGTGTATCATCCTCCTCTGAAGAAGAAGGATAATCAAAACCATTTGACTTTGACTTTTGACATGTAAAACATGAATCCCGACCGTAACTCCTTCTTTCAGGCTCAACACTGTTGCAGTTACAACTCTTAAACTTTCTTCGACTCTCTGAACGATAGGATCTGCTGGCTGTTTTAAGTGATTGTCTTTGCAAGTACGTTGAGCTGCTGCCGCCACTGAACTTCCTCTCCAAGGAACTTGGATTTGTATTTGATCTTTTTACGACACAAAAATCATTATTACATGATTTGTTAAGGGACTGACTGATTAATGATAGCCATTTAGCAGCAGAACCGTTATCTTCTATAACTAACACATTTCCAGCATTCAAAGGGACTATTTCCTGAAAACTAATAACATAAAACAGTTCAACTACTTTTATCAGCAAAGAATCTTAATTTTTTTTTGAAAAATATAAAACGCACCCTAGAATGTAGATATCAGACTGGCAATGGACTTGCAGAAGGTTATCAAGATTCAGATCACTCGAAGGAGATTTCCCAGCAACATTCCAAGTTGCCGTGAACACCCTAAAGAAAAAGTAAAATAACAAGATAATCACAAAAAACATTAATAAAGCTTGCGAATTATCCAAAAAGAACGTGAAAATGTCGTGATCTTGCACCTGAGGGACTGCACATCATGACTAATTGCCATAGTATCGCCTAGAAAGTTAGCAACTTGAATTTCTGCAAAAGTAAGGGAGACCTTTCAACTCAACACGGGAAATTTATTTACAACCCCTGATTAATTAATGGTGGATATAAAGACCATGTGGATAAAAAGATCAAAAGTCATTAAATGGTCTTCTGAAAGTATCAAGTGATCTTGAACTCTCTGTCTTTTCTGTGTTCCTTAGTGAGGTTAAAAAGCTTAAAATTTGAACATATTCTCACTTTTTCTTTTACATCAACTTGTTATATTCCTCATTATCTTATCTACATATAATCAGATTCTGGTCTCTAATTTGCAGGTATTATGGAGAGACTTTGACCAAAGCTTAAATGTCACACAACTTTTAAGCCAAAAGAAAATTCAACAAATATAAAAATAAATAAACAAAAGCATAAGTTGGAGGCTCAAGAAGTACTCAACCTGTGGGATCATAAGAATTTTTCAATACTTTTCCTTCATCTCCATTATTCAACCTCATTGACAATATTTTATGAATAAAAGACTGCAAATGATCATCATCATCATACATAAATACATCAAAAGATATTCATTAAAAAATATATATATAAATTAGATGAATAAAATATGAAATTAATCAGTGAAACAAAGCCATTATTCATACCTTTTTATTTTCTTCATTTTTACCAGTCATTTTCACATGGGTATGATCCAGATTCCAGAATCACAATTCATCAGCTGAAATTAACAAATAACACTCCATGATCCATATAACATTCAATCCAGAAATTCAGAAAATTTCGGAAAAAAAAATACACCCAACAATTCAAGCTTCTAATAACACATACAGCAAACAAATTCTTACAAAAGAATTGAATAAAATAACAGAAAAAACCAAACCGTCCCTGAAAAACCACCAGAAACCATGTTTCCTGATTTCTGGAAACAAAAAGTTGGTTTACAATAAGGAGACATTCAAAACCCCACATGGGTTTTTGTAAAAAGAAGTCAACTTTGATGCAAAATTTTATGTGGGGTTTAATGAGTGGTTATCAAGAAACAGAGAGATAGATAGTATAAGATAGATAGATTTATGTATAGATACAGAGATATTTAGGGGACCTGAAAAACATCCTGGTGTACTTTTGTTGAATCTGAAATCTTTTCTTCAAATCAGTTTTCTGTGTTTATGCATTAAACAAGAAAACAAAAACAAAAAAAGATTGAATTTTGACGCGAAATGTTAAGAAAGAAAGAGTACGTCAAATTTGGGAATATATATGTCTACCAATTTAACTGTGTTGTTGGTTTACTGGCATCAAGACGTGTTCAAGGCTTATATACTAATTTTCTTTTCGACCCTCGTAGTTTATTTTATTTCATACAGACCATTCAATAGTTTAGAGGTGTGAAGTCATGCAAGTGTTGCAGTATTTTTTTTATTCTTATGTAGAAATTGTTGTATTTGACACAAAATTTGTCAATAAAGAGTAAGCAAAATTTCTAGCTCTAACAGACGAATACGAAATGTTATTTAACACAAAAGTTAACGATTCCTCGGAACTGTAAGAAACTGTAAATTAAACCGTCAAAAGTTACCCAAATAAACTGATGTGTATGTGGTAATGAGACATGAATTACTATTTGAGTGGTATATAGATGGTATGATACATTATTTCGTTTGGATTGCCACACATAGACTGTTATGTGTATGTAGAATTGTAGATGATGATGTTGTTACATATTTAAAGTGTCATGTAAGCACTATTGTATTCTAAACGTATATTTTAGAATTATGATTCGATATATTAACTTTCGCTGTATAAAATATATTATGTAATTATTTTTTTGGAAAAATTGTCACATGATAAGAGCACGAGGAGTGAAAAGGGCGAGCACTGTCATTCATCACTTTCTGGCAGCGTTTAAGGCCAGCGTGCGGAACAAAACGTTACGTCTAAAAAAAAATTATTTTTCTTTTCTTGTTATTTGATTGGTCCAATATAACTTTGGTGAGCTCATTTGAACTTCGAGTTGGAAATTGATCAACTCATTTTTGTTAAAGTCCAGTGAATATTGAGCTGAACAACGAGCACAATGACAACCACTCTTGTATAGTGTATACTCTAACACAAAACCCCCTATATATTAAGTTACAATTATAACAAAATACAAAGTATAAGATAAGGGTATAGATAAAAGATCAACAAACAAAAGTGTCAAAATTAGTTTGTTGTAGTGTAATAAATACTTATCAACTCAGTGTACTATATATTGTTATCTTGGTGCAAGTCTTTAAACTGGCATGTGTAATGTGTTAACATCTGTCATCATCTTACAATATTTATGTCACAAACAATAATCACCACAAAAAGGGTAAAAAAAACTAAACAAGAAGTGAAAAAAAATAAAATAAAAATAAGTAAATAAATGTGGGCTTGTGGAGTTGTGGAGTAAAATCCAGAAAGATAAAAAGTGAGTTGGGTTGACCCGGAGATAGATTGTAAAGTAAAAAGTAAAAACCAGTTGGGGTTCAATTCACAAGAAGTCCGTCCGGACAGTCCGTCCGCCCGTCAAACGAGGTGGTCCTTATACAACGTGCAGGCCTTAAAAACCTCCAACTCAACCCAACTAACCCCACACCTTTTTTTATTTAATACTTTCTTAATTAATGAATTAAGATACTTATGTTATTAAATCCATAAATAATAATATATATGTCGATCTATCATAATTGACCCTTTTTATATCATACTAATCATCATGTGTACTTATATGATGATACGATGGCGACAAATGCCGTTTATGATGGGAGGTTGCGCCCGTGGTGGTGGTGTAAAATACTCAACCATGACGATAATGTACGGGCTTAAGTGCAAGAAACGTGATATTTAATTTTTTGACATTTGTAGAAATACTCGGGGTTATATAAATTCTACAGAACTTTCAATTTGTTGTTAGTGCGGGTATTTTGGTGACATGGATGATGTCACGTATCACCTCATACGGTTAACACGTAAGTTAGAATACCAAAAACCACACACAATAGCGATAAATTACGAGTTAACTATACACGGTGTAAGTCCGAATAGTTTGATATGTATTATGAATGTCAGATTATACATAATTACATTTTCGTGCTAAGTAATTTATGTGTGTTTTGACTTTTGAAAATGTATAATTTGTATTATTCATCATTAATAATTTTTGTTTATATACTCGTAAGAAAAACAGCACAAGTATATATATCAATATCATAATTTTCTTGGTTTTCAAACCCTCCCCCACCAAACTTATGTACCTTGAAAATTACTCGACATTTGACAATAGAATAAATCGTAAGATTTTGTTACTTGAAAAATGAAGAGATTCAAAATCGCGGTGTAACGTGTATCCTCCCCTGTTCCGGTCATGGAATAGATGAAATAAATCAAAAAATGGATTTTTGTTCAAGAATGAAATCTTGTTGGAACTGTCCATATCCGGTTCATCCTTCGGAACCATATCACATCCAGAATCTGATGAAATAGGATGAATTGAGACGGTATTTTGTAAATACGTAATTATCTTGAATAGATTAACCATTTCTTGATTTTTCGATCGTCTGAGAAAAGAAAGATCTTGTTGTTTCTTCAACAATTTCTGATCTCTAGTGGACCTCTCAGTAGGATTCGAACCCAGATGAAGTTCTGACCATCTGTCAGAGAAAAAAGAACGAACGAATCTTGTAGGATTCCCAAGAAATTCTTCGATTTCTTCCGGAAGCAGATGATTAATCATCTGCTTCTCACGTTCCGTGAATAGCCGGGACATTGAGGAATATTCAGAAAGGCATTTGGGGAATCGGTTTGATTCTATCTCTGTTCCTTCCGTTTGAAGAAAGGAAGGATCCCAAAGAATCGATCTTTCTTTTAGTTGTTGAATCTCTCTTTGATTGATCAATGTGTGATATTCCGAATCATCATTACTAATGGAATCAAAATGATCTCTGGATTGATCAGAAGATCCTTTCAATTGGCTAGAATCCCTTACTTGAACGAAACTAGATCTTGTGGAATCATATTGAATATTTGACGATACATTCCGTACCTTGCGAAAAAACCGATCCTTGTTTACCAACCACACGTTGTCTAACCAAATCAAATTCTCTCTCGATACGTTCCTCAAAAAATCCGACTTGGGCGGATTCTTCCCCCAACTAACGAAGAGATCTTGGCGGAATTGCCACATATGAAATTGAGCACAATTTTGCAAAGAAATAGTGTAACAACTACCAAATTAGGACTGGTGATTAGTGCCTAATTCTTTGTGAATACATGTAATTAGTTCTGTGTTAGGCTAATTAATGTAACGAATTGTGTATTGGTGAATATATACGGTTACACGATTTGATTTAATCGTACATAGTTTTAAATCGAATGTAATTCGATTCAGAAAATGCGAACGTTGGTGAAACAATTTAATATAAACATGAACCGTCATTTAAAAGCATTATAGTATACGGAATAATATTTCAATAACCTTCACAAACTGTCCTGACTTGTACAACTAAACTACGCAATTTAAAAATAAAATACTTGAATATATTAAAGAGTTGGCAAAATAGTTTAATTAATTATTTAACAAAGATTCGTATTTTAAATAAGTGACTAACGCATAAAATAAATAATTAACGCGTAAAATAAATATTTAACGTTTAAATACTTGATTTACCGACACTTCATTAGTGCTGGATTTGCAAATACTTGATTTACACCTGCGGGCACCACTGATGAAACATTGTGTTCAAAACTGATATTACTTACAAACCTGTGAGATTCACCAACATTCGTGTTGACCTTTTAACATGTATTCTCAGGTACTCATATGGAGTAGGATTTCTCCAGGACATAGCCAGAGTCGCATGATTTCAACTAAACTGCATTTAACGGAGATTCTCAGCATTATCTTTTGTACATGTTGATTATGTAATAGAATCTTCCGTCATACGCGTGGACTCTAGGGAACTATTTTTGTATACGAAAACATTAAGTTTTCAAACATATATTTCTATGAAATCGTTTTACAACGTCTCATTTAGAGGTCGTTTACTGTATATCTTGTGCTTTGTATATTGATTAGTAACACCCAAGTATGCTTCCGCAAATCATTAAATTTGGGGGTGTTACAAATAGCCCACATGTTTCTCGAGAAGAGATGGTTGACCCAGCCCCTTGTTGTTTGAAAAAACCCTCCACTTCGATTGGTATTTTTTCACGAAAAGCAGACATGAGATAACAAATCCAGTGTTTCACTAAGATTTCGAATAGTGGTCCCGAATTCAAGTTGATTCTATTGTCAGAAGAAGGATAGCTATACTGATTCGGTATACTCTAAAGACGCCCTCGGTACAATATTGACGATCTCACAAAGAATTGTAACTGTTGAGTTCTACGGTGGTGAACTCAATGGAGTCAGTTATAGTGATCCTGTTACTGTCAAAAAATATGCTAGGCGCGCTCAATTGGGAGAAAATTTTTGAATTAGATCGTGCTACTTTGAAATCCGATGGTGTTTTTCGTAGCAGTCCAAGGGGTTGGTTTACTTTTGGACATGCTTCATTTGCTTTGCTCTTCTTCTTCGGACACATTTGGCATGGTGCTCGAACTTTGTTTAGAGACGTTTTTGTTGGTATTGTAGGTATTTTGGTGATGTATATAATGTTACGTGTCACTTCATACGGCTGACACGTAAGTAAGGGTACTAAAAATCACATACAATAGCGATGAATAATAAGTTTACTACACACTGAAAGTCCGAATAGTTTGATACACATTATGAATGTCATATTACAAATATCTACATTTCCGTGCAGTTAAGCGTAATTTATGTGTGTTTTGATAATCAATACGGAGTATTTTGTATTCGTCGTCGTCATTAATCATTTTTGTTTATATACTATCGTAAGAGAAACAGTGTAAGTATGTCACTATCATCATTCTCGTGGTTCTCAAACCTTCCCCACCAAACTTACGTACCTTAAATATTACTCGACATTTGACAATAAAATAAATCGTAAGATTTTGTTACCTAAAATATATTTCACAATCTATTCTATATTATATATTAAAGGGCAGTTGCAGCTGATACCATCAAGCTAATTTGGCCCAATATAAGGTTGATATTTTGATAATGTGGACAAGTTGAGAATCAATAAATTTTGTGGTTTTTTTAACAATTCATAAATTACTATGATTTATTTAATTTAAATATCCTGAAAGTTCCTAGATATGCAAGATCTTTTTGCAGTAATGATACACCCTCATGCTTACCCAACACGCTTTTAAATAGTTTTAATCTGATTGACTTCTTTGCTGGCCAATATCAAATCAAATTTACACCGCCCTTCTCATCCATTAATTTCAAAATTTCTTCCAAAATCATATTTCATATATCAAAGTTTTGATTTTGCAGCCTGAAATAGTTTTCATCCAATCCCTTAATAAGAAGGTTAGTGGCTAATTTTGGTCCCCTTTAATAGTAGCTCCTCTAACATGATGAAATTGCTATCTAAGTATACTTTACGTACTTCCATTTATTAAAATGAACTACTTTTGGTCTATTTGTTGGCTAATATATACTCCGTATAAGTCTACATTAGTTTTATGTGTTTAGTTTTATGTAGATTTTTGGGTTTTTAGTTGCTTTTAGATTATAGATAAAGTTTTTGCTGCACTTGGAGCTATGGTTTTGTTTGGTTGATGGGAAACTCTTAAGGTAGTCCTCAATGGTGCTTACATGTATAAAAGGAACCCATTTAATTATGGGTTTAAGTCACGGATCGTCAACGTACTCTCTTTTTTGTTCCGAGATCATCAATCAACCGGTTTTATTACTAGGATCACCAACGTACTTGTTAATTTCGTGTTGAGGTCACCAATGTACTTTTACATACGGGTTTGAGATCGCCAATATACTTCTTAGTACGGAGTTAAGATCCATCGAATGACTCCATCGAAGGGTCCAGCTTCCTCCATAGGGTTTTGATTTAATTATATGTAAGATTATTATAAATTTTAACTTATTGGTGGATAGTAAAATTTCACAACGTAAAGGTTATGATATTTATACCAAATAAATATACGCATAATTAATATATATGTTAGTTTTGTTACGAGTTGTCATCAATTTAGTAAGTGATATATTTTCTTATAACAAATATTTGGAGTCGTGAGATGTTTGTTAAGGCCTTATAATGCATAACAAAGCTCGTCACAAGAATTATATTTTTGTTTGCTAGAAACTGTTGCTTGAGAAAGATATTTTAACAAAGTTTAATTAATTTATTTGTCTATTAACTCTTCCATAAGTGAATCACTAAAATAGCTACAAAACACAATAAAAGTTAGATTAAGCTTATTTCTACTTTTGTTATACAGAGTAGTTACTAAATATATCAATTAATCTTATACTCCGTAATTTATTCTTCATACAACCTGTGTAAATACGGGTCAATAGACTAGTTACACAGGTCAATAGACTAGTTACCTAAGAATTGCAAGTACACGAGAATACGAGATTATGTGGCAAGCGTTTAAACCCATAAAATATGGGGTGAACCAAGTCAGCAACCTTTTTCACATTGGATAGACCACGAATCTTGAATGGAATAAATGTTAATATCCGAATATGGAAAATAAGCAAATGCATGGTTCAGTTCATATCTGTTAGATAAAAGTTGCATTACTTTTGTTATTTGGACAAATTGTTTAGTAATTGATTATAACGTCATATATTGCCATCACTACCTTTCCAATTTGCATCATCCACATACTCAACTACTCAAGCCTTCTTACAAGTACTATCGTAACTCCGTTCCAAGTTTATTGTTCATGTTTTCCTTTTGAAATGTCATAGATCGATAATTGTTCACGTTCACTTTCAACCAATAAGAAAATGTTTTAAGTGGAGAATGATGAATTTTTATTGGTCATTACTGTATTCATTAAGTAGTATTTTTAAAAACTATATATGTAAATTTGTAGTAGACAATTCAATTGGGACGGATGAATTATACACTAGTAAATATTATTATATCATCTAAGAATTGTTTTTGTTTTTTTTACACTATATTTATCATATCAAATTAACCATCTAATTAAACCTACCTATATTGAATGATTTGATTTTTTAAAAAGCAAATCAAATCGAATCGTGAATATCATAATTGCAATTTCATAAGTTTCAATGGTGAACATTTGCGTATTTTCCTCGATCACTAATATTATTCGTTTCCTTTAACACCATTTTTCACCAAAAAATTGATATCGTTTTCATATAGAAAGTAGAGTTACTTTAAAAAGGAAAGAAAGAACCCAATTCCATAAGTTATTTCTTTGGGAGTTCTTCACCATCCATTTTGCTTAATCCGACATTTTAAGTTGGATTTCATCTTAATATTCTATGCTATTATTATGGTCACTTGCTTATTCAACGATTGTTCATTGTTTTTCATGGATTTCACTTAACATTGATCACTTTATGCCTATTTGTGTAAAGTGAATATCGACGTACGGGACATAGAGATGTATTTTAAACGTACGGTACTCAATCTAATGATATGTAGTTATATCTAATCTAATATGTATAGGTATTGAAACGAGATCGAGCTCTATGAAAGACATAAATAATGAACTCGGTTACATCAATCATATAACTAATATCGTTTTAGAAAAAATAGCTGTTACTCCATCCGTCCCATATTTATAGTTCACTTTTATATTTTTGGACGTCTCATATTAACTGTCCACTTTCAAAAGTATGATGATATAATCAACTAAAATTTATATATTACCTATACTTTATATTATGTGTTTGTAATGTAGAAAAAAAATTGATAAAAAGTAAGGGTTAAACTGTAATGACACACAAAATATAGAATAATTATTACGGAATATCATTTTTTAAAGTGCGTACTGTTTTGTATGGATAATAAATTCGGGGCAGAGAGGTCGAATAAAATATCGACAAGGAGAGATTAAAGTACACACATATTTGCCATATTTGGGCTTTAAATCACCTTTAAAAAGGGAAGGTCAAAAGTGTACATACTTTAATTTATTGAGATGATTACACAAACAATGGACGTTTTGTATTGACTCATAGTGACTTCTATAAGAAATATTTATTATTAGAAAATAAAGTATTAATATGAGTTTTGAATATGATGAAAGTAAATCCATAAAAAATCTATAAATTTTGAGGTCTAAGATTTAAATGATGTTTACAGCTGAAGCTTTGTTATATGATGATTATAACTAAAACTTTGGCAGAAGTCCTATCTATGGACTATGCATAACACAGCTCAGCCACTAGTCCTGATTTTGCCATGCAATTTAGCTTTGTACACATCAAGTTAACCGAATTGACAACTATACCCTTCAAATTCAATTACTCAATGTTTTTAGGCGTCGATTGAAAAGTGAAAATCCCTTGGTAAATTTATTTTTAAAACGTATCGGCGTGGTAAAAAATTTGATAGTATCTTTATCCTCAAAGACAGAGGCTAGATACAACCACATAGATAGGAAGAACCCAAGACAAGCTTTAAGCTAGACAAATAAAAAAAGACTAAAAAACAATGTTAAGGAAAAAACGTCACACCACTCTAAGAAAAACCAACCAAAGACCAACTATTGCCCAGGAGGATTTGTTTTCCAATTAAACCAAGCATTAGACACCTTTGAACACCGATTTGTAAGCCAAAGATGAGAAATAACTTTAACCCGAAGTAAAAGATCTTCATTGAGAATCAACAAACGCTTGTCAAGGAGAGTATGAATACTTAACTAATTTTACTAATTATAAGGCCAATAAGCTCATAAAGTTTACTTCAAATAGCTCATTTTCTTCCAATTTAATTTTTTCGAGCTACCATTATTTGATCTTTTTGAAAACCGTGTTAACTGTAAAAACTTATTTGAAAATCTTAATAAATTATATATAGGAAGCGGACTTATGTCATCCAATTTCAAAATTGAGGTTCAATTAACCAATCAGAAATCAATATTTATTATTTTATTATTATTTGAATTAATTAATTAAATAAAAACAAATAAATGAATTTAACGAATTCAAGTCCTTCCTGGTTTACAACTCCTATTGTTTCTCCCTATAAGTATTTTATCCAATGGTAAATTTTGAAATTTTTTTAATAATAGTGATCTTTATATCAATATCAAATTCATAATATAAACATAAAAATGTTATGAAAAGTAATCTGTCGTTGTTTCATCAAAATGCAATCCACATTAATGGTTCCTTTAAAGTTAAAAAGAAAGCAAAACCAAGAAAATAATAATTCATTACTCCCTATTTGATAAGAAATTACGAGTTAGTAATATATGAAGTGGTTGACCTTATTTATTTTTTTGTTTCAAATTTATATTCTGCCCTACGTGCTATGATCGACAAACTATTTTTTGGGGTGGTTGTTTATTAATGGGCACTAGGTTGATTTTGTTGTTAAAATTCATAATTTAACTATAACTATTTGACACTTTCTTGATGAAAACTCTCATCAATTTATCACTAGCTAGAATTACAAATAGCAAAATTCTCTAAATATAAACTAACAATTATTAACAAAATTCTTCAAAATTATGATTTTTTTTCTTATTACTTATAATAAATTTTGTATAGAAAGTGGGGTTGATATTATCATTCAAATTCAAAATTGAATTTCGATTGACCGATTAGAACCAAACTTCTATTTGAATTTAGAATTATATGCTATGTATATCATGGTGCCAACCAAATACTGTAAATTTACCATCGATGAAAAAACCCTATATGGTACTCAGTAATAAAGAAGGTATATCAAAATTTAGGTTACGAATCACACGATTAACTTTTTTATTATTTTTTATTTTGATGTGCTCAGTAAAAATTAAGTTAAAAATTTAATCTTTGGCCCATAAAAAAAACTTTGTAGTAAAATTTATAAAAGAGTGAAAGAATATTTTAGAACTGGGATAATTACAAATATCCCCTTCCTAAACCACCAAAATATCATATATACCCACCATAATTTAATAATATCATATATACCCAATTCACTTATTTTATTACAAAATAAAACAATAAATCACAAATAATTAACAATAAATCTACTAATGACTATCATACCCCTTACTATCATCTTCCTCTCTCTAAAAATCTCACACCTATGCATTAAACCTAAATTGTATAGTCGTTGGAGTTCTTGCTATCAAGTTTTGAATTTTATCTTGCATTTCACTATTATCAAATACTAACATTAATATGACACCAACTACATTACCATTGAAAACTCCATTACGTAGCTTATCTTAAATACTAAACTTTAAACCCGTGTATATACACGGGCCGTTGATTTTTAATATGAAAAATTGAATTTAGTATTTTGTTTCTAATAATAAAGTGTGTAAGTTAATATGTATATTAAACATTTGGTTGGATTAATGATAATATTACTTTATGTAAATGGATTTATATAAGAAGAGATTAAAAAATAAAAAGTTTTTGAAACCAAGTTAGTGAAAATTTTTAATTATTTTAAGTCTATATTAACTTTTTCAAGTAATTTTATTCATACTCAGTGATTTGTAAATAGAAGCATTGTAGAATCGATTTGAATAATGTTTTAATTAATATATATAATTTCTGTTTATATGTAAGTGATTAATTGATTAAAAAAATATTTTTTAATAAATTAGGGATCTTATTTTTAAAATTTACTAAAAATAAAGGACTTAATGGACAAATTGAAACTTAATTAGAACGATAACATCATAGATGTTTCCTATATAAAGAAAATTTAAATAATGTCATCAAAAATTTTAATTAGCCGATAACTTTGCTTCATTTTATCAAATTACCTAAAATTTAGGATATAATGACATCATACTAAATAATTAATAATTCAATTAAAAAAATAAACAAAGGTCAACCAATTCAAAACTTACTCCGTTCATCTTTCACGTTTTTTTTTTTGATTATATATTTATATTTATTTTATCTTCTTTAATTGATCAATCAAGTACTCTTAAAAGAGAATTAATTAATTTTATCATTATTATAGATTTGATTCTATGCTATATTCTCAATGATAGCATACTTTTTTTGTTGTTGTTGTTGTTATTTTCTTTTTTCTCTTTCTATGATAACTTTTTTCCCATATTTAAAGTTTAAACAAACAACATATTTTAAAAAGAATTTACTCAAAAATTGTTCTTACATAGCAAAAAAATAAAAATAAATTATATATCTGTTTGTGTGCACCACACGAGTATAAAAACTAATCTATTCTTTTTGGGCCTTGATAAATACAACAAAGAAATTGTTGTATACAACAAACTGTACAATATTTGAAACATACAGTACAAGTATATAGTAGCATTATTGTGGTGTATGAATCATTTTATATGTTGTATTTATCACCCCCAATTTTTTTTATTGTAACCTTTAGCACTTATTAGTTTTATAATTACATAGTATAGAAGTGAGCTTCTAAAACTTAGTAATAAAGATGAATGCGATTTTTATCATAATAAATAGTAACGTAACCATATATTAACAAAATTAGGTTAATGCATGATATTTAGGTTAATGCATGAGGGTAAGGTTCAAATGAGAATGGTATTTTGTGTGAGAATGGGAGTACCAATGAGAATGCTCCATTTCAATTAAAGGTGGAGGGGTAGTATGGGCATTTTACATTCTAAAAATAATTAAAATTAAATAAACAGAAAACTAAAAAAGAAAAAGAATATTAATATTATAATTATACCTATACATACAGAATATACAGACACACACGTACGTACACATACCATCGCAGGGTTTTTCAAAATCGTTCAAATCAGTCGCTCAAAACATGAAATCGAAGGTAAAGATTACATTAATTCGACTCAAATACGTCAATTTTAAACAATGAATAATCAATTTTTGTAGATTCGTTGTGATTCAATTAGGTTTTATTTGTGCGAGTTCCATCGATCGTGTTTTGCGCAAACGTATACGATTTTCACGTTATTATGTTTTGCTATTTATTATTTGATTAATGAAAACGCAATTGTAAACTGATTTATACTAATTCATCAATCAATTTTTTATTCGATTCGGAAAAAAAAACCTGCGCAGTTGTACGAAGATCATGGAACTCTGTTCAATTGAATCGCAACAAAATCAGTGTGGTATCGTATGTGTTAGTAGTATCAATTGAAGATTAATTACTCTCTGTGATTTGTGTGTTTCAGCCGAGGTGGTTAAAAATCATCAAAAAGAACTGGAAAAATAAACTACAGCTCATGAATTTCTATTCATTAACACATGTGATACTTAATACTACAAAAACATTTATTGTGTAGAACACTAAAATGGTAGTATTAGAAGAATATAAGACAAACGATGTGGAGAAAGAGATTAAAGTAAATGCTACAGCCTACAGGTAATGAGTTCTTTTATATTTCTTCCAACTCATTGTAACAAATTTTATAGTTATTACTAACACATGTGATACTGGTTAGTAACACACGTGATGTTGGTTACTAACACCTATGTTACTAGCTAAAAATTGCATTCATTTATCATACTGATAATGTCACATGTGGTAGCGGTTAATAACACATGTGTTACTAACTAGTATCACATGTGTTACTAACTAATAAGTATTTTTATCTATATGATATTATTACATGTAGTACTGGTTAATAACACATGTTTTACTAACCAATATCATGTGTGTTACTAGAATTATCACATGTGTTACTAGCTAGTAAGTGTTTTTTTTTTTAACTTTCTGATACTATCACATGTGATACTGGTAAATAACACATGTTTTACTACATAATATCAAAATGTGAGATGTGATACTTGTTAGTATCACATGTGATACTTTCTACTACCAGATGTTTTAGTGTACAATTTTATGTTTTTATAAACTCTTTTACAGGTTCAATGATTATACCAAAGCCCATCATGCAACAAGGAGATACACAATCATATAATGTACAACAAGGAGCACAACCGTCTGCTGCAAAACGTAAGGCAACTGACGTACGAAGAGCAAAGGAAAGGGAGAAAGCGGAAGCAAAGGCAGGGAAAATATTAGAAGAACGGGCAAGGATAAATGGAAATTGATTGTTTTTTATATTAAGTATCACATGTGATACTGCATTATACATGTTGAAAATATTTAATAGTTATTTAACTTTCAATTACATGTTATAGTGCTTGTTACTATTTTTTTTTTGAAACTTGATATAATCAAACTTACTTGATGATGATCCCAGCTAGAGATCTTAGTATGTATTACTTTGATTTATTATTAATAAGCTTGCGGAATAGTTTATTAATAACTTGAAGAACAAACTTGTATATAACAGAATATCTAACCAAAAGCTTCAATATTATTAATAATACGAACACACAATTTGTGTTAGGGTTTACAACCTTGAAGCTAATAACTAGAATGAATTCGTCTTCTATCACTCTATCTAGGGTTTTACAGGATCTCTATTTATAACACATAGAGTCCTTTACAGAATCAACCTATTATGGAAATCTTATCTATTCCATAATTATCTCTAACCGACTAACCAACAGTGGTTGAGTATATAACTAACAGGGGTAGTACTCGTATATTATCAACAGTGGTTGAGTACTTACAAAATACAAACTATACACTAACAGTGGCCCTGTTAGACAAATGTACTAACAGCGGTTGTCTTCTTCTAACAGTGGTTGACTTCTAACAGTGGTTGAAGTCTTATACCAACAGCGGCATGATACTTGTATTCTGAGCAAATCTAACAGTGTCTCAGGTCTCAACAATCTCCCCCTAAACTTGATCATTCAGAGTAATGATTCAAGTTTCAATCCTTCTTTTCTTCTTCTTTCTCCTTCATTGTTTGCCGCTTATGCAGTTGATTAAACACCATGTATAAAGCTCTGTAAACTCCTTCAGTAATGATGGTTGTAGATAACTTCAAATCAATCAATCTATTCAGCAACCCTGTTCCCAGCACATAATGTCGATCATCAAACATGTAGATCACCTGCCCATTGTTGAATACTACCATGTGTACTCCAGCTCTGGCAAAATATCTCCAGGTTATAACCCTTTGATAACAATGAAAGAATAAGTGATACAAGCTGGCTGGTTCAAACAGACTCTGCAATAACTCCATCATTTGTCTTTCAATCACTGCTTCAGAGTTCTTTCTATTCCTGATTCTGCTCACTTGATACAATTCCAAAAGATCATCTCTTGTACAAATTCTGAGCAAATCAACCATACTCCCAACATGATCATCAAATCCTCTTTCCCTTTCAATCTTGATCTCAAGAATCATTTTTCTGAAACCATAATCAATTGCTACTCCTTCCCAATTTATAATTCTAGCCTTTCTTGGTCCTTCAGAAATCTCCTTGCTATCAGTCAGAATCTTGATTCTCTTTTTCAGCTCTGGATCAAATCTTGGAATATCAGGAATAACATTATCTTTAGAAATCTGATTTTTCCATGAATTTCTTCTAACTTCATTCTGCTTTTCCTCTAAGGCTTTCTCTGCGGCCTCAGTAGCTGCCTTTTCTTTTCTTTCTTCTTCTTCTTTCAAAAACTTTGCCATTTCCTTATCTGCCTTTTCTTTCTTCTCCTTCACCAACGCATTCAAATGCCTATTCTCTTCCATTTTCTTTGTCCACTCCTCATCTCTTCCCATATACCTATCATATGCCTGTTGCAGCTTCTGCATATTCCATCCTCTAACAATTTTAGCTGGAGCATAATTTTCAGACAAAGCATTAATCATTTGTCTTCTCCTTTCAGCATATGGTAAAGGTTTACTCCTTTTCTTGGCTAACTCATCTTGCTTTTTCTTCCTAGCCCTTTCCTCATTCGACTTTTTCATCAACAAAAATCCAGAAGATAACTCTTCCTCTTCATTATCTTTCTTCTTCTTTAAATAATCATGAACTCTCTGAGCAGGAAGCTTTAATCCTTGTGCAGTCTTTTCTTTAACAACCTCTGCAGCCTTCTGTGTAATAGTCACTACACTCAGATCATCCAAAATCATTCTCATATCATCTCCTTCTTCTTCAGCTTTAGCTTCTGCAGCTCTCCTTATCAACCTATCTCTTTCTTCTACTTGCATCCTCAGCATATCATGAGACTCAATATGAGGTTCTTTAACTTCTTTCACTTTTGATTTTTCTTTTAACTTTCCTTTACCTTTGTCTTTTGCATCAATCACAGGCAATTTAGACTTAGGTTTGAGTGGTGAAGTTGGTTCTCTGATTGTAACAGGTACCTCTCTTGGTCTTGTTGTTGTTGTAGTTGTGGCAGGGGTTGATATGACAGTAGTGGTGATTGGTGTATTAACAGTGGTAGGAGTTGGTGTACTAACAGAGGTAGATGTAACAGTGGTTGTGTTAATGTTGACAGAGGTTGAAATTGTGACAACAGAGGTTGAAGTTTTGACAGGGGATAACCTTTTAGTTGGCTTTCTTCTTGGAATAGACTTCTTTCTTGTAAAAGTCTGCAACTTCTTCTCTTCAGCAATTGACTTTGATTGCTCCCCCTTAATCTCAACTTCTCCTTTCATTTCTTTTTCAACATCATCAACCACCTCATACACTGACCTATCACTGAAACTAACTCTTTTCTTATCATCCAGATTAGCACCCATCACATCCCAAACATATAATCTAAGTGCAGCTTTCTCAGGCAATCCTTTATTCAATGGAAATACCTGATAAACTGTTTCATCAGTCTGCTCTGCTCCTGCACCATCAACCACCTCATCATCTAAACTTTCATGTATCACATAATCAGATACATTTAGCTCCTCCTCAGCCTTATCCCTGCTCTGCACATAATCATCATCTTTATCATCAAACACTAACTCCACAGTGTCTTCTGATTGTGCCTTATCACTACCACATATATTCATCTCAACTGTATTGTCATCAAACTCAAACACCTCTGTAGCTGTTTCATTATCAAGCTCAAGCACCTCTGTAGCTGCAGAATCATCATTCATCTCATCATCATTTATCATTGCTCCACCCATATCATCATGAGGTCCATATGAATCATCATCATCATCATCACCTGCTTTTGTTGAACCATCATCTTCAGGCATAATATCATCATCTGCTTTCTTCTCCTCCTTGCCTGAAGATTCCTTTAACCTATTTGCAGGTAGAAGGATATTGTTGACAGCCTCCTCAAGCACTAACAATCGATTCTGCACATCAAGCAATTCTGCCTTCTGATAATCAATGATCTCCTTCTGCTTAGCAATGACCTCATCCTGAGCTTGAATTTTCTGTTGAGCCTCTTTTCTGTAAGCCCTTTCCCTCTCATATTTAATCCACAATTTATTGACATCATGTACAAGATAGGAAATCGTCAATTCATCAGTATCACTAGGCTCATCAACATTAGAGTGTGACCTCTTAGTTGAATCCTTGCCCACATCCGCCACTGCAGATGTCCCTTGGTTATTGGTACTGGGACCTACATTTGAATCATCACCCATAGGCTCATCAAACATAGTTGCCTCTGGTTGGGTCTGATTAATGTTACCACTATCCTGCCCTGCCAGTGGGCTAGAAACAGTAGTGGCAGCCCTTCCAGAATGAACATTTTCATCAAGTATGTTCACCTGTTGTGTTGGAACAGTTGACTGAGACTGTGGAGAAACAGGAATCTCCATAGCCTGTGAAGCCTTCTTGGATTTCTTGGCTTTAGATTGGGTAGGCTGTTTGTTCCCTTGTTTTCTTTTGATGCCACCTCTTGATGTGTGTTCAGAACCAACTTGTGTTGTTGGTCTGTCATCATTTGGTCCAGATGGTGTTGGTAATACACCACCAGTAGCAGAAGGAGTAACTAGCATTGTAGTAAACAATGCAGTTTCTTTCTTAGAAAAAGCATTCTGATATTTATTCATAGCCTGAATAGTCCTCAAAGATAGAGTAGAACTAACAATGACACTATCCTCTGCTGGCAGATTTGACAATTGATTATTTAACAAAAGTTGAACAAATCTAGGGTACATAACGAATGTATCACCCTTTACATTCCTAACCATATTATCTAAGATAAATCTAGACATATTAAATTTGATACCCTGTGCCAAGCAGATAATAGGATATGCAATTGTAGAACTAAATTCATTAAAACTAGTTCTCTTTTGAGACAAACATACCAGAAAAGTATGAATGTAGAACTTCCATTGAGGACAAAACCAAGACTTCAAGAAAGTATATTCGGATCTTGTCTTTCCTGAACCTTCATACCCCATATCCATAATGCCTTTAAACAAATCTTCCCTCGATAATTCCAGAATTCCACCTTCATCATCAAACTGTAATAGTTCTCTTAGAACAATCTCAGTAACCATTACCTTCTGACCCTTGACAGTGGAATGAATGTGAGTAATGCCATTAACATTCCCCTCCTTTGCATTCTGCCAGAATTCCTGAATATGTGATCTAATCAATCGTGGAGCGACAGTAAGGGCATAAGTAACTGGACAATTACTTAAGAAATCGATGATAGAATGAAAATACTCATCGGCAAGTTCTTTATTCAAGAAAGCCCTCATGTTGTGTTCAGAATGAACACTGAGCGTAGAAGTACCAGAATCAGACGAAGATGACGATGCCATTGAAGAAATTGATGAACGAATGAAGTGTGAATTACAATAAACAACTCAAATCGAGAGCGAATATTGAAGGGTTTTGAAAAGTTTGAAAGCGTAATTGAAAAAGTGAAGTATTTGAGTATTTATTTGACGACAGTGCCAAGCCCTAAAAATAGAACTAGCAGTGGCACTGCTGGTTATACCCAACAGGTGCACAATTTACAAATAAACCCAACAGGGGTACTTCACTTGACCAATTTATAGTCAACCCTTTCTAACCATCTAACAAAGCTAGCAGCGGCTGATAGTCTAGCAGGGGCATCCGACCAAGGAAACACCAACTTAGAACTAACAGGGGCATAAGCTTAGCTTAATTAGACAACGAAATTTTTTTTTTTTTTTTTTTTTAAACCAAAATAAAATAAGAAGAAACAAATAAAACATTAAATTCCAGCTCAAGTGATGTCTCTTGACAGTGGCTGAAACCTGCAATATTAAACTAAGAAAAACAACTAGCAGGGGTTAAATTACACACATATACATTGACAGTGGCAAAGGTAACCTAACAGTGGCACCATCTGTTATCATGATGAAGCTAACAGTGGCAACACCTGACCCTGTCACATACAATATATTTTACCCGTGTTAGTATCAAATCCAGACCAAAACACTACGTGAGATTGATCATACCAATATTAGTTATCAAAAATGTAAATCTTCCTACATCAAATGCTTTGGTAAAAAGATCTGCAAGTTGATTATCAGTATGAATTTTAAAAATATGAATCAATCTTTTATCATAACAATCTCTTATAAAATGATATCTGATCTCTATGTGTTTGGTTTTTGAATGCTTAACTGGATTCTGAATGATACTAATAGCAGAAGTATTATCAATATAAATAGGAGTGTTCATGAAAGTCAAACCATAATCCATCATCTGATTCTGAATCCAAAGAACCTGTGCACAGCAACTTGATGCTGCAACATATTCTGCTTCTGCTGTAGAAGTGGAAACTGTGGTTTGCTTCTTGCATTGCCATGACACTAACCTATTTCCAAGAAATTGACAACCTCCACTAGTCGATTTCCTATCCATATTCTCACCACCATAGTCACTATCTGTGAATGCCTTTAGCTCAAAATCTGATCCTTTAGCATACCAAAGGCCCAAGTCTGGTTGACCTTTCAAGTATCTAAAGATCTTCTTCACAGCATACATATGTGACTGCTTTGGATTGGTCTGATATCTAGCACAAAGACACACTGCAAACATTATATCAGGTCTAGATGAAGTTAAATACATCAATGAACCAATCATGGACCTATATAAGTGCACATCTACTTCCTCCCCCTCAGGATCAGAATTAAGATGTTTATGTGCCTCCATGGGAGTGCTAGCTACCTTCACGTCTTTATAACCAAATTTATTCAAAATATCTTTCACATACTTCCCTTGGTTAATAAAGATTCCATCTAACTTCTGCTTCACCTGCAATCCTAAAAAGAATGTGAGTTCACCCATTGAACTCATCTTGAACTTCTTATGCATTAAATCCTCAAACTCTTTGCACAATGAATCCCTTGTAGACCCGAAAATAATATCATCAACATACACCTGTACCAACAATATATCTCTTTGAACCCTCTTGGTAAACAATGTCTTGTCAATAGTACCTCTCTTGAATCCATTCTTGAGTAAGTACTCAGATAGAGTATCATACCAAGCTCTTGGAGCTTGATGTAATCCATACAATGCTTTCTTCAATCTGCACACTCTATCTGGATATGTTGGATCTTCAAACCCTGGTGGTTGGCAAACATACACCTCATCATCAATTAGACCATGAAGAAAAGCACTCTTCACATCCATTTGATAGACTTTGAAATCCTGATGAGATGCATAAGCTAAAAATAATCTAATAGCTTCTATTCTAGCAACAGGGGCAAAGACATCATCATAATCTATGCCTTCTTCCTGTGTGTACCCCTGTGCTACCAACCGAGCCTTATTCTTGATCACTATCCCTCTTTCATCTCTCTTATTCTTAAAGATCCATCTTGTGCCTATAGCTTTCTTTCCTTTTGGAAGATCAACCAAATCCCACACATCTTGCAGTTTGAATTGCAACAATTCTTCCTGCATAGATTCAATCCAGCTTGGATCTTTGAGAGCCTCTACTGCCTTCTTTGGTTCCATCTGAGAAAGAAAACATACATATAATGAAGTATGTACATCTTCTTCTCTTACCTTGGTTTGATGTCTTGTCTGAACAGGAGTCATAATATCACCAATAATCAAATCCAAGGAATGATCTTTATGAACCACATATTTAGATGTAGAAGTATCCAGTAGTTCTCTTTCCAAATTAGAACCCAAAAGATTATCTATCTCAGAGTCTGAAAAAGACTCTCTTTCCTCTCTTTCCTTTGATGGCTTTGGAGTTGCTTCAGAATCTGACAAAGAAGTCCTTTCCAAAACTTGAAATGGAGGACTTTGTTCAACAAATTTTGGAGAATCATGCTCTTCCTCTGACTCATGCTGTGGATCTGTATGAGATCCCTTTGAAGTGTATGGTTGATGATCTGGTGAATTTGAATCATCTGGACCCTTGCTTGCACCAGTTTTACCAGGTGAACCATTTGAATCATCAGAAGAAGCATCTTTCTCTGGTTGATCCTGATCCTGTTGAAATACTTCTGGTGGATCTGGAGTCCAAATAGGAAACAAGACATACTTCAAATCATCCTTTTTAGTTTGACTTGAGATTGAATGCCCATCTGTACCTGCATCATTACCTGCATCTGTACCTGCACTAATAGACAAATCTGGATATCTAAAAGCATGGGTTAGTGCATCAATATCAAACAAAACTTCTGGACCTTTTCCTTCTACATTTGATGTATGTTCATTAAAGGTCACATCCATGGTCTCTTCTATGATCCTAGTCCTTTTGTTAAATACTCTATAAGCCTTGCTTTGAATAGAGTATCCAACAAATACACCCTCATCTACCTTACTCTGAAACTTACCAAGATGATCTCTGGTATTTAAGACAGTACAAGGACATCCAAATGGTTTTAAAAAGCTAACCAAAGGTTTTCTTGTAAAGAATAACTCATAGGGTGTCTTGTTATGAGGTTTAATAATCAAAATCCTATTCAAAACATAACAAGCAGTGCTAACAGCCTCTGCCCAAAAGGACATTGGTAGTTTAGCATCTGCTAGCATGCTTCTAGCAGCCTCAATTAGTGTCCTATTCCTCCTCTCAGCTACTCCATTTTGTTGTGGAGTCCTAGGTGCACTATACTGTCTTTCTATACCTTTATCCTCACAGAACTTATTCATCTCATGATTCTTAAATTCTGTCCCATTATCACACCTGATGATCTTAACCTTTTGATTAGTTGAATTCTCAATCCTAGTTATGAATGATCTAAGTATTTCACCTGTCTCATCCTTAGTCCTAAGAAAGAACACCCAACTCATTCTAGAGTAATCATCAGTTATTACCAAACAGTAAGATTTCTTCCCTTGACTAGCTACATTGGTAGGGCCAAACAAATCCATATGTAACAGGTGTAAGGGAGTGGTATTGGTATTCACAAGCTTGGTCTTATAAGAGGTCTTGTGTTGCTTACCTTTGAGACATGCTACACAGTGGTCACTACATTCAAATAACTTTTCAGGTAAGCCTCTCACTAGCTTATTCCTAACAAGTTTATTCATGGTCTTGAAATTCAAGTGACACATCCTCCTATGCCATAGTTCAGATTCAGATACAGTAGCTTTAGAAATGAGACAGTTAACATTTTGAGATTCCATCTTGTTTAAATCACTACAGTATACGTTATCCTTTCTTGGAACTCTCATTAAAATCTTATCTTCAGGTATTTTGAGTTTTTCAGAAAGTATAAGACATTCTGTGTCAGTGAAATATACAGGATTTTGCTTATCTGTGATTTGACTCACACTAAGCAAATTGTATCTCAATTGCTCAACATAATAAACATCATTGAAGGTGAGCTTACTGCTTTTTACCTTACCTTTACCTGTGATTTTACCTCCTTTAGGATTGCTTCCAAACGCTACATCTCCTCCAGAAAACGCTTTAAAGTCCTGTAGCTTTTTCCTGTCTCCAGTCATGTGTCTTGAACAGCCAGAATCAATATGCCATAAGCTTGGTGGCTTGCCCTGCACATATATGAGAAAAACAATTAGTTTTTCTTGGGAACCCAAACCAATGTGGCTTTGGGTTTCCCATGAGCACCTTTGACATCAACCCTTTTGACAGTGATTGATCTCAGTGCTGCATTGGTTTTAGACACTTCAGATTTACACTCATTTTTATGTTTCCAAAAACAATCTGTTTTAGACCTGACAGGGGTTAATGGTTTGACAGTGGTCACCTTTAAGTTTGTATTGATTACCCTGGCAGTGGTAGCTTTACTTGGTATAAACATTCTTTTGAAATGTTTAATACCAGCAGAGGTACCATGCCTGACACTGGTCAAACCCTCCCCTGTTCGTGTCTTGCCTCTGTTAGCCGTTGACAGGGGCACTGCTGTAGCATTAACAGGGGCTGCAGCCTTGCCTCTGTTAGGCTTATTTATCAACACATGACCTGTACCACTGTTCCTATTATTTTTAGGATTGTAGTAACAGTCCTGTTGAAGATGATTATATCTACCACAAATAAAACATGACTTTCTTTTCACACATTCAAACCCATTACCCAACCTTTGTGAAACCAATTGGTTCCAATTTCTTTGATTACCCCTGGGAATGGATTTATTCACATTACTTGCAGTATGTAACTCAGACTTCTTTGATTTACATGTACACTTATCACACTCAGATTTCAACTTGTCTTTTGATTCAGTATTGACCTTTTTGTGTACATACCCTAAACCTGAACTAGCCTTGTTGGTTTTCCTGACTTGATCTAACTGAGCCTTTGCTTTCTCAACAAACATCTTTTTACCCTCTTCTAGTTTAGTACTATTAAGTTCAGAAACTAGACCAGTAATAGACTTAACACTACCATCCACAGAATTACCACTAGATGAGCTATCACTATCACACTCATCTTCCTCAGTCCAATCAGATACCTCAACTTTATCAAAATTTACATTATCATCACAATTAACAACTAGATCTACCTTTTTAACCTCCTCAGACACACCTACCTTAAGTGTTTCTAAAACAAAATCACTTTTAGGTGGGAAATAAGTATGATTATAAGGTGGAGGAACAGCATTAAGGTTGTAACCTAATCCAAGTTTTAATTTATCATGAATTTGAGACTTGATTAAGTTTTGAACACCTTTTGAAACATTTTCCAACTCATCAACTTTCAATTTTATTGACTCCTTATCAGAAATTGCCTCAGCCAACTTAGCACTTAGCATATCAACTTTTGTTTGTAAAGCTTTCTTTTCCCAATTTAGATACTTAACATCTAAGTGAAATTGAGATTCATTCTTTTCGTAAGCTTTTATCTGATTTTCTAAGTTTTCAATAGCTAAAGTGGCATGTTGACTCTTTTCCTTACAAGCTTTTAATTCATTACACACAACCATATTATGATCCCTATAAAATTTAACCATTTTCTTACATGCAGGAGAACATAATTTAGATTGTACCTCATATGGAATGTCTGAAGACTCTGGTTCTTCTGTGACAGCCATCAAAGCTTGATTCTGAACTACAAGCTCTTCTTGGTCACTCCAGTCAAATCCTCCCATTCCATCTTGAGCAACCAATGAATCTGAAGTGGTGTTCTGAACAGGTACCAATCTTCTTTGTGGAGCAGAATTATTTCTCATAATACCATTCTGAGATCCTCCAGCCTGTGTGCTCTTGCATTCTCTAGCAAAGTGTCCCATCTTGTGACAATTGAAACACTCCACCTTGCTCTTGTCAAAACCAGCTACACCATCTCTCTTGTAAGAAAAGTTTCTGTTCCCAGACCTCTGCATAAATCTCTTTGCCCTGATTGTAATCATGGCCATTTGCCATCTTAAATCCATCTCTTCCAGGTCCTCTTCACTAACCTGCTCCAAATCTTCTGTAGTTAATGAAGAATTCACATGGCTTGCAAAGAATGCTTCCAATACATTATCATTAGCACCAGATGTGCTACAACTACCAGATTCACCAACAGAAACAAAAGCAGCATTGTTAGAGCTACCATTGGACTGTTTCAATGCTAGAACTTCAGGCTCAAAATTCCTCAGATCATTATACAGGTCTTCAATCTCTTTCTCTTCAAGATCTGGACTTTGTCTAAGTCCCACAGTGTACATATTCCAATCTGTACCAAGTGATCTTAGAAACTTCCTGTTCAAGTCATCTTTATCAATCTTGACATTGTGATTTTCTAAATCACCCACAAGTTTTTGAAACCTATCAAAAGTCTGAGTCAGAGTTTCAGACTTTACACCTGCAAAGTTTTCAAACTGTTGTTTGAGAAGAGATCTCTTATTCTTCTTGGTGTTATCATTACCACCAAATCTCTTAACAATTGCTTGCATAAGAACCTGAGCATCTTCACAGTTTTCAAACTTCCTTTGATACTCATTAGGAATAGACAAAAGTAGAGTACTTAATGCCTTCCACTCTGTTGCTCTTTCTTTTCTCTCTGCATCAGACTTTGGTGGTGGTCTTTCTTCCTTTTTACCATCTGCATCCTTAGTA
The DNA here is from genome assembly GCA_949592205.1 of Helichrysum umbraculigerum. Classification (NCBI taxonomy): domain Eukaryota; kingdom Viridiplantae; phylum Streptophyta; class Magnoliopsida; order Asterales; family Asteraceae; genus Helichrysum; species Helichrysum umbraculigerum. The sequence goes on along the minus strand of CATIUR010000001.1, from coordinate 123,220,590 downwards.
TAGTTTGGTCCATTAGTAACCACCTCCCACATCATATAATCCGTAAGCAACATGTATTGCCTAATCCTAGTCTGCCATAACTCAAACTCATCAGGTTTGAGCATGGGAATCTTTGTAGCTTGTATTCCTTCCATTGATTCAGTAGACATCTTGTTATTTGTTGAAAAAGCTGTGAAATTCAATTACCTTCTTCAAGATCAAAGTAATATCAAGCTCTGATACCACTTGATGATCCCAGCTAGAGATCTTAGTATGTATTACTTTGATTTATTATTAATAAGCTTGCGGAATAGTTTATTAATAACTTGAAGAACAAACTTGTATATAACAGAATATCTAACCAAAAGCTTCAATATTATTAATAATACGAACACACAATTTGTGTTAGGGTTTACAACCTTGAAGCTAATAACTAGAATGAATTCGTCTTCTATCACTCTATCTAGGGTTTTACAGGATCTCTATTTATAACACATAGAGTCCTTTACAGAATCAACCTATTATGGAAATCTTATCTATTCCATAATTATCTCTAACCGACTAACCAACAGTGGTTGAGTATATAACTAACAGGGGTAGTACTCGTATATTATCAACAGTGGTTGAGTACTTACAAAATACAAACTATACACTAACAGTGGCCCTGTTAGACAAATGTACTAACAGCGGTTGTCTTCTTCTAACAGTGGTTGACTTCTAACAGTGGTTGAAGTCTTATACCAACAGCGGCATGATACTTGTATTCTGAGCAAATCTAACAGTGTCTCAGGTCTCAACACTTGATATTTTAGAAATATAGCATATTTTATACAACATATGTTACGTTAACACACGTGTTACTGGTTGCTAATACATGTATTACTTGTTTAGTATCACATGTGTTACCGATTGCTAACACATGTGAAACTGGTTGCTAACACATTTTGCCCAACCCACATTTCAGTTAAATAAGCTTATAAAATATGTCGGTTCATGTCGGGATTATTTCGAGTTGTCGGTTTTAAATTCGCATCTTAGTACTTTACTTTTTCAACATTTCGGTTTTTGTCGGGTTGTTACGCCAAGTGATTTCACCTACTTCTGGTCAAAATCAAAGCCTCAAATTTTTATCAACTGGTCTTCTAGGTGTCTAGTATCTAGCATCAAAATTTCAGGATTTATCATGTCCATTTACATATTTAATTAAGCTCGCGAAAGTTCCGAACACATTTCTCGAAAACTAACAGGTCAGTCCTATAAATCGGCTCGTAGAGAAAAATGAGTACATTTCTGGAAAAAGTGCAAAACACGAAAGTTGTAGATCTTTTCGATACGCAAATTTGGAAAAAAAATGAATCGTCTAACTCTTAGTATACGATTTTATACAAATATTTTTGTAAGCTGACGATTTTTAGGCAGATTCATGCATGTTCTTATATAAGTTTCAAAAACGATTTTTAACACCAAGTTTGGACATAATCATGTTAGATGAACCTTAAAACATGTAAATAAACATAAATGAAAGTAGAGATATGTCCTCACAATGGTGGTTTGAAGAAAGAAGGAAAGAATTGAGATGAGGAAGTCTTGATGTCTTGTATTCTTGAATCTCCTTTGTAAAAAGATGAGGATGATGGTGGTGTCTTGTGGTGGATTATGGTGGTAGTGTGGTGGTTGTAGGGCTGATTATCTCTGGATTTTTGTGAGAAGGAGAGAGGATTGTGAGAAGTGAGAGAAGAGTGGTTTAGACCACCTGCAACGCAGGCGTTGTGGCCCAGCTGGACGGCGAGAACGCCCCAGAACGCCGGCAACGGGGCGTTCTGGGTGAAGGTGAAGCGGGGCGTTGAGCAAGAAAGAACGGGGCGTGTTTGGGGTGTACAAGTGGGGCCCACGAATATTTAATTGTTTTTGATGTATCCGTTGGGGAAGAAAACAAAAAAAAAATGTTTTTTTTTTTTTTTAAAATCTAGCCGTTTTCAACGGCTTTTTTTGAAAAAATAATTTTTTTTTTTGTTTTTAATATTTCTCACCTATATATATACATACTCTATTTAACACTTTTTCACACATCAAATTCATCAAACTCTCTCATTTCATACAAAATTCAAAAATGGATTCACTAAATTTTATTTTGGAGTCGGATTCGGAAGACGAAATGCTTTTGCAAGTTTTACAAGCTTTGGAAGAAAAAGAAGAAGAAAACAATGAAGCCGAGTCTAGCTCTAGTTCGAGACCACCCTGGAATCGAATTTACATTGAAAGAGATCGCGAAGGTGCTCAAGAACGTTTATGGAACGACTACTTTTCTGAAAACCTAAAGTACCCGGCAAACCTGTTCAAACGTCGTTTTCGTATGCGTCGGGAATTATTTTGCCGAATCGTACAAGGTATTTCCGAATACTCTATTCAACCAATTCCCGAGCACTTTGTTTATTTTAAGCAAAAGCCGGATGCACTGGGTAGGCTTGGTTTTACCGCGCTACAAAAGTGCACCGCCGCCATACGCCAATTGGCTTATGAAATGTCTGGCGATTTGTTCGATGAATACTTACAAATGGGTGAACGCACGTCAAACGATTGCGTTAACAACTTTTGTAAGTGTATATTCGACTTATATTCTCGAGAGTATTTGAGGAAGCCGACTGCCAATGATATTGCTCGGCTTTACAGAGGTCATGAGCAAAAACATGGTTTTAAGGGAATGCTTGGGTCCATTGATTGTATGCATTGGCAATGGAAAAATTGTCCCAATGCATGGAAAGGTCAGTACACTAGGGGTGATCACGGGCACCCGACCATTATGCTTGAAGCGGTTGCTTCATATGACATGTGGATATGGCATGCATTCTTTGGCATGGCGGGTTCAAACAACGATATTAATGTTTTAAACGCGTCTCCGTTGTTTGATTCCATCAAAAATGATACCGGTCCACCCGCATCCTTTAATGTCAATGGACATCCCTACACAAAAGGTTATTATCTAGCCGATGGTATTTATCCGGATTGGTGTACACTTATCAAAGCCTATCACTCTCCTACTGATGAGAAATGAGCCAAGTTCAAGAGGTTTCAGGAAAGTGCAAGAAAAGATGTCGAAAGGGCATTCGGTGTACTTCAAGGCAGGTTTGCAATTTTGAAGATTGCGGGACGAGCTATGAGTGTGAACAAGTTGCGAAGACAATTGTACACTTGTGTCATATTGCACAACATGATCCAAGAAGATAACGGCTTTGTGATTTCTGCTATCGAACAAGAGATGATTGATGATCCCGCTAACCGGCCTCGTCGGGATTTTAGCCAACGATTAAAGGATAGAGAAGCGCGAATAAAGGAAATACGTGACAAACAAGTGCATGACCAATTGCAGTACGATCTCACCGAGCACATTTGGACGCTTCCACCTAACTTCCGCAGCATACCGTTACCTCCAGCTTGATTATTGTATTGTATTGTACTATTTAATTTTCAACTGTCTCGTATTTTAGTTTGAACTTTTAGTTTAGTTTTAGTGTGGTTTGTTTAAATTATTGTATTTTTAATTTCTAGGAACGTAAACGTTTTAGTTTTGTAATTTTAATTTTTTAGAATCGTAACTTTATTTTTAATAAAAATGTAACGTTTTAGTTTTATTGTTATTGAATTAGTTTTTAATTATTAAATTATAGTTTAGTTTAATTAAAAAGAAAATTTTGTTTCTTTTTAAAAAAATTCAAAATTAAAAGAAAATGGTGGGGCCAAAGGGGGATGATGGGCGTTCTGGGGCGTTCTGAGTTTACCACTGCATGTGCTGACTAGGAGTTGACGCTGATGTGGCACTGAGAATGCCCCATGATGGGCAGCACCATTGCAAATGGTCTTAGTGAAATGATGCAAATGCATGCATTTGGAGTGGATGAAGGTAGGAGAGTAATCATTTGATTTTGCATGGAGTTTGGTTGGGTGAGGTGAAAGGTGGCTGGCCCATAGGGGGCCCCACAAGGGTATTTTGGTCATTTTCTCATTCTTCCAATTTGTACACCACGCGGTGTTCGTTTCTTCGATCGTTTAGACATTAATTCAGACGTTTAAACGTTTAATATGCGTACTTAAGTAACGATTTAAAATTCAATATTTTTACTTGAAGTATTTATTCTAAATACTTGAAAAATATTTAAGAAATGTTCCGTTAGATCGCCGGCCTCGATTTGCGTGTTAGTTCTACGGAGGTTTAATCGCGTAACGTTATTTTGAGTCGTTTAAATTAACGATATAATTTGGATAAATTTCCATTGAAGTATTATTTAAAATACTTAATTTGAGTTGTCAAATTAATTATTGACGTTTATTTAGTTGTCGAATTTAATTCGCGCGTTATCGTTGCGTTTGAGACGTTTTAAATCGAAACGTCTAGGTTTTTCGTGTATTATTTTAACAAAATAATAAATAATGATAAATAACTTCTAAAAATAGATTCAAGTTATTTATATAAATGTTTTCACCAACGTCGTATAATTAGGCGGAATTCGTCCGGTTATGTCGCACAATTTCACCAAATTGCGTAAGCGTAATTACAACTAATTACGTAAGCGTAATATAAATACATTACGGGAGTGTATATTCACATAATATACAAATAGTTACAAGTAATTACAAGTATTTAGCATGATACTAAACTAAACACACGTAATTAGGGTTTCTAGCAGGTTAATCAGTAACCCTAAATCGTCGGGTGTCACATTCTCCCCCTGTTAGGAGAATTTCGTCCCGAGATTAGTTTGTTGCCGCAGTCTGAGGGGTATCTAAAAATAGATGTGGGTGTTTCAGTCGCATTTGGTCTTCCCGTTCCCAAGTGAATTCAGGACCGATCCTAGAATTCCACCGGACTTTAACGATGGGAGTACGACTCTGTTTTAAGCGTTTGACCTCACGGTCCATGATTTCAACGGATTCTTCGACGAAATGGAGTTTATCATCCATGTGGATTTCGTCGAGTGGAATTACAAGTGTCTCATCAGACAGACATTTCTTTCGGTTAGAAATGTGGAATGTGTTGTGCACGTTTCTGAGTTGGGGTGGTAGCTGCAGTCGATACGCCACCGGACCAATTCTTTCAAGAATCTCGAAAGGTCCGATGTTGTAACATCCTCAAATTGGGCTTAGAAGTAATAGGTATTTTCTGTAAATTTTAAATGCGATTTAAAATTGTTATTGTGTTTGATTGTATAATTAATAGGTCGATAAGCCTCAGGAAATATTGTGGCTAGTGAAATATTGATTGTTTTAATTAAATCAAGGTGACGGTAAAATAAAATAGTTTTCCCGTAAATAATTTTAAGTTCCAGACAATGATAAGTACGGGGGACAAAACTAGTACACAAAGTAACTAATTAGGTAATATATCTATGTTTTGGGTCGGGCTTTATTTCATATACACATACATACATACGTACATACACACACACACAATTAACCTTAAATCTTTATCAAGATCATGAAGAACATCAAATTGGAGCTTTAAAACTCGAATTCAAGCTTTCTTAATCATCACAAACACGGTATGATCTTGTGTTCTTCATGTTCTTCAACCTAGAATTTGGGGTTTTTGATGTTCTTGAGCAAAATCCGAAATTAGGGTTTCTAAAGTGTAAATTGATGTTAGTTAAGCTTCAATAACATGTAATAATCATTCTAGCATCATCTTAATCATGTTATATGTGTTAATTTCGTGATTTCTTTAACCCTAGAAATTGGGGTTTTGAATATTTGATTTAGTTGGCATGATTTATCTTGAAATTAAGCTAGTAATGATCATATTATCATTAGTTGATAAGAAATTCTTGATTGTAAGTGAAACCCTAACTTAGAATTGAATAAAGTGATTTAGTGTTCTTGGGAAATTGATGATTGTGATGAATAGATGAGTTAATTGATGAACTTGGTATTGTTTGTAGTGAAAAACATCTAATTAACAAACAAAGAATGAAGTTAGAACATGGTTGTTTAAGAATTTATAAAACCTAGTATAAAGGTTGTGAAGAATTCTTAATATTTAATGTAAATAATTTTGATAATGCTTTAACTATGTTGATCAGTGATGATTAAAGTGATATTGTTATTATAATAATTATAATTTGATAAAGAGATGATGAATTATTGATATTATGGGGGTTAGTCATAATCTTGGAATTAATTAAGTTGAATTAGCTTAAGTGATAACTTAATGGAGAAATTAAAGAGAAAAGTTGCAACTTAATTGATTAAGTATCTTGAAGGTAAAGGTTATGATAAATTGTTGATTTTGATGTTCTTAATCTTGTTAATTGTTTAATTATATTAATTAACAAGGGCTAAAATGGATGAAGGTGATTATGATAATCATGAAGTTGATTAGTAATAAATTATATGATTGTAAGTTGAAAAGTGATGTGAATCTATATGAGTATAGATTGAATATTGAGTATTGTGATTACTAAGTTAATTCATAAGAATTTAGTAAATTGGTTAGTTGTAATGATGGAATAATGTTATATACATATTGATACAAGTAACTGACTTGTGTATTTTGTTGTATTTCCAGATATGGAGAAGACTCAGTGATATTAGACTACTGAGTGGGCGACTATGGTAGTCGGTGAGTGGACTTTGATCTCTCACTATAATTTAGTGATCACTTATGTGGTTACTTCAAGTGTTATGTGTTATATTCAAGTGTTAAGTTGAATTGTGAATTGTGTTAAAGTGTTAAAGTGTTAAGTGACCTATTGGTAACTGTGTTAATAGAGGTCAACTATGTTGAACTGTGATGTTACAGGTTAGTCAACACAAGGGTTGTGAACATTCGTTGTAAGTAAGGCTTGTGTTGACTAAAGGTAACAAACAGTTATCGGTTAACCACTGTATTGGCCTGCAGTTGGTGTAAGTGTCGCTTGGTGGGCCACCGCGGCTGAGGGCGCCACAAGGGCCACCGATCCTCTGGTGATGTTGAGTCAAAGTGTTAAATGTGGTGAACTCAAGGTGTTAAACTAAGTTGTATTGTTAGTGATGAGTTAACTCACTTAGCTTCGTGCTAATCCCTCGTTGTTTACTCCTTGCAGGTTAATATCTATTGTTATGGGCGGGTCAAGGAGTAACTGAAGAATGTTTGACTAGGATTACTCGGATATTATTTAATACAGTTTAAAATGTTTGATTATATAATGCCCAGGATATAATGGATTGTTTTGTAAACGGTAATAATCAATACTTAGAACTTAGGTAATGGAAGATGACGACATGTCATTTTATGTATATATATGTTTTGGGACTTGAGCTTCCGCATTGTAAAAAAAAAAACAGTTGTAAATTCTGGGGCGTTATAGATGTACCTAGGGTTTAGTTTACCGCGTTTTCCAAAACGAATGACACATTTTCAAGGTGACACTTTTAGAAGTACTTTGTCCCCGACCTGAAATTCGAGGGGTTTGCGTCTCACGTCAGCGTAACTCTTCTGACGATCACGTGCGGCTTTCAGCCGGTTTTGGATGGTCACGATTTTCTCGGTCGTTTCATGGATGATTTCAGGACCGGTGAGTTGGCTATCGCCGATTTCGGTCCAACAAATGGGTGATCGGCACTTTCTACCATAAAGTGCCTCGAAGGGTGCAGCACCAATGCTGGTATGGTAACTGTTGTTGTAGGAGAACTCACACAAAGGTAGGTGGTTTTCCCAGTTTTTGCCGAAGTCAACCACCTACGCGCGCAGCATATCTTCTAAAGTTTGGATGGTTCGTTCACTTTGACCATCGGTTTGTGGGTGATAAGCGGTACTCATATCCAGACGAGTACCTAGAGCTTTCTGAAGTGTTTGCCAAAATCGAGAGGTGAAGCGGCTATCTCTATCGGAGATGATCGAGATGGGTATGCCGTGTCGTGCTACAACCTCTTTGATGTAGATGCGAGCCAAGCGCTCCATCTTGTTGGTTTCTAGGAAATAGGCAGATTTTGTGAGACGATCGACGATCACCCAAATGGTATCGCAACCGCTCGTTGTTTTCGGTAGTTTGGTGATGAAGTCCATGGTTATGTTTTCCCATTTCCATTGAGGTATTTCAGGTTGTTGCAGCAACCCGGAGGGTTTTTGGTATTCGGCCTTAACCTTGGCGCAGATTAAACATTTGCTAACATAAGTGGCGATGTCAGCTTTCTTGTTGGGCCACCAATACTGTTGTTTGGTGTCATGATACATTTTGTCAGAACCAGGATGTATGGAGTATCGAGATTTGTGAGATTCATCCATCACCAAATCTCGTAGGTTTCCAAAGTTTGGTAACCAGATTCGGTTAGAGAAGTGTCGAGTTCCGTCGGGTTTGATTTCGAATTGTTTGTCCATGCCTCGCAAGGCCTCGTTTTTGATGTTTTTCTCGTTGAGTGCTTCGAGTTGAGTGGAATGGATTTGAGAAATAAGATCGTTGTGGATGGTTAAACCAAGGGCTCAAACTCGAAGGGGTTTCACTCGTTCTTTTCTGCTTAGGGCATCGGCAACAACGTTAGCCTTGCCCGGGTGGTATCGGATTTCACAGTCGTAGTCGCTAAGTAACTCAACCCAATGACGTTGTCTCAAGTTTATGTCCTTCTGATCAAAGATATGTTGAGGATTTTGTGGTCAGTGAAGATAGTACATTTTGTACCGTACAGATAGTGTCTCCAGATTTTGAGTGCAAAAACTACAGTTCCTAATTCAAGGTCATGTGTGGTGTAGTTCTTTTCGTGGATTTTCAGTTGTCGTGAGGCGTAGGCGATGACTTTTTCACGTTGCATTAACACACAACCAAGTCCTTGGTGTGATGCGTCGCAGTAAACTACGAAATCATCGGTGCCTTCGGGTAAGGACAGGATTGGTGCACTGTAGAGTTTCTGTTTCAGAAGTTGGAAGGCTGACTCTTGTTTATCGGTCCAATCGAATTTCTTATCTTTCTGAGTCAGTGAGGTTAAAGGTAGGGCTATTTTGGAGAAGTTCTCAATGAATCGCCGGTAATACCCAGCAAGACCTAAGAATTGTCGTACCTCGGTTGGAGTAGTAGGTGCTTTCCAGCACTTGATGGCCTCGATCTTGGCTGGATCAACATGTATCCCTTGACTGTCAACGACATGCCCTAGGAACTGTACTGTTCGCATCCAGAATCACACTTGGAGAACTTGGCGTATAACTCCTCGTGTCTGAGTAATTCCAAGATAGTTTTGAGGTGTTGGCCATGTTTGGTTTTGTTGCGAGAGTAGATCAAGATGTCATCAATGAACACAATGACAAACTTATCTAGATAGGGTTTGCACACCCGATTCATAAGGTCCTTGAATACAGCCGGTGTATTGGTTAAGCCAAAAGGCATCACTTGGAATTCGTAATGCCCGTAGCGGGTTCGGAAGGCGGTTTTCGAGATATCGGCGTCTCGAACGCGGAGTTGGTAATAGCCAGACCGAAGGTCGATCTTTGAGTAAAAGCTTGAACCTTGAAGTTGGTCAAATAAGTCATCGATTCTAGGAAGTGGGTATCGGTTCTTGATGGTAAGTTTGTTCAGTTCTCGGTCTACCGGTCTCCCCTTGTTTGATCAAGGTTCCACTGGTAATGAAGGGAATACTAACGATTTTCTAGAGACAATTGATTTCGGCACCGTGTTTGGACAATCGGTCCATGCCTATGATGAATATCAAGGTTCCTGATTTTGACGGTTATGAGATCTATGGGGAAATGTTCGCTTGCGATGGTGTAAAATCAGTTGATAAATTCCTATGATAATAATTTGTTTGGAACTATTAAGCCCGATGAAAACCTGAGTTAGTTAAAATATGTTGGGAAAAATCTAGTCGTCAATAAGACGTTGAAAATTTATGTCTAGCCAATTTAATTGGACATTAGAAGTTGTAAATAGTTTCGGGTAGTTGTTTGATGAAAATTCTTTGAAAACTTGAATTGGAAGAAAATCTGTTGAAAATTCTTGTTATTGTAAAGTGTTGAAAGTTTCTGTTAATTCTTATAGTGGTGTCTCCTTAAACGAAAGGGGGACGAAAGAATGAATGAGATCTTTGTATGAGAGCTAAGATTATCACATTCATGATTAAAAGTAATATGTGGCTTCATAGTACGACGATGAATCAACAACAAGAAGGTTTAGTCAATATCGTAGTTTCAAAGAGTAGCCACAAAAATGGCCGGGTAGTGTTCTTAAAGTAGTCAGTCATGACTATATTGTTGTTTCGAAATGAACAATTGCTTGGTGAAGGTGTTTGGTGAAGATAGTTGATAGTTGATAAATTCGTAGTAGCTGGTGGTCCTTACAGTAGTGATTGGAATGTGCAAGTCATAGTTTGAAATAGTTTGAAGTAGTTTATGGATTTAGTCGTTGTGAGTATCCCTCGCAATACTAATCCAGTGATGTTCGGAACAGACAAAGTCGCGAATCAAGTTATGAGTAAATCGTTTGACAAACGTGTTGAATTGATGACCAAACATGATCAAGTAGTAAGTTTCGTGTTTGATAGAATTGTTGACATATAAGTCAAAGAGTGATCAATCATGATCAAGTAAAGAGTTAAGTGGTTTGTTGAAATTCATGCAATTGTTCGAAAAGTTACTTCCAATAAGTAGGTGTTGTGGTTGACCAAGTTCACCCGCAGACCCTTGTAGACAGGTCCTATTGGGTGGAGTGTCAGTAGTGGTAGTAAGGTCTAGTTCGAGGTGGTCAGTCAGTCCTTCTAGTTGTGTACAACACACGCGATTAATAAGTCTACAATAAGCGGGGAAGGGAGATTATAAAGTAGAGGAAGTACATGTAGCGTGTTTAGGTGACGAATCCTCGTGCGGTTCGCGTTTCCGAATGATTAGGATGAGAGTGGGGAGGAAAGAGGGTGAAGCAGGTGTCACTTGTTTGGGTGGCGAATCCTTAGGTGGATTCTCCTCAAGTAAGTCCTCTCTGATTAAGTTGTTGCCCGATACGGTTGGGCGAGTGGGGTACCGTGGAAATCTCCATAGTAGTAAGTAAGATTTGAGTTTCGTTTTCTGTGTCAAGTGACGTAGTGGTGGGAGTGGTTGCCATGAAGGGTGGCAATTAGTTTAGTATACGAGAAGTTAAGGTTATATATAGAAACATAATAACCTAGCACATAAGCACGTATAAGGTTGGTCCCGTTCTATCCTCAGTTTATGTTTCTACTGTACCCTCGTTTACTGTAACCGTTTCAGGTCTTGCATCGATTCTCCTTTAATTGTACATAGTTGATCAAGCTATGTTAAATTAAATTCAAATGATGCAATTGCTGAACCAGTTATACCAAAAGAGGAATACTAACCTAACGGTCATAGTCTAGGTCACTAATGCAATCCTAGTTCACTATAATCTTAGGCTCTGATACCAATCTGTCGCACCCCCAAAACACGTGGCAGCGGAAACATGAGGTGTCACGGGGGCGCCGACCAAATTAAATATCACAACACAAAGATTAAAGCAAAGGACCTCTATATGAGACGTTTGAAAATATTACATTACCATACTTCAAATGTTTACAAAATATCTGGAGTTCGCATCAACCGTTAAGAGATTACTAGTACATTACTGAATATACAAAATATAGCTAAATGCAATCTAATCTCTTGATGTTTGAAAACAATGCGACTCGAGCTAAGCTTTCCTGAAACTCCCTACTGCGGCGGGTTACCTGAGAAATACATACTAAAAGGTCAACATAAAGTTGGTGAGTTCATAGGTTTAAACAGTTATCAAAGCATAGGTATGAATCACAAGATTTGTTTATTTATTAAATAAGTTAATAAAAGTTATACTATTGCAATGAGTCTCATAGTTCGAGCTTAACGTTGTTTGCCTCCGGTAAGTGCCTAATCCATAACACTTCTAATTCACAAATATTACTGCGCCCGTGGGTCGGCTAGAGCGACTAGCCCGGACGGGAATTGTCAGTTCCCGATAGATCTATCCAATAACATTCACGCATATATTAACGAACTATGATGGGTAAAGGGCTTAGGGATTATTTTCGGGTCTCATGCAATCCGTATAAAAGTTGTTTACAGTACTTGTGATCATAAAAACAGTTATAAAACAGTTGTATGTATTCTCACCCCTGAGTATAAAAACAGTAAAAAAAAAAGGGGGCTATGAAACTCACCTTAGATTAGCAAGTATCAAATAAGTAAGCAAGCCAGTGTGCAACCTTCTAATGTCCTAAAAACGTATAAGGTTGGGTATAAGTAGATGTCTCAAAAGACCATCTATAGCGATTGTATAAGTGGGGGTTAATGTCCACTTAAGCCAATCGTGTAGGTGGAGGGATAATGTCCACCTAAAGCTAGTTCATCAACTAGTATGTCCAAATAAGTTGTTCAAGTTCGTTTATCAAAACGTGTACGACCCGTTGGTGAAAGTTTGTAATAATAATCTTAAATCATTATTATTATGTGTTGTTTCATTGTATACTATTCATTAGTACATATCGTGTGTTGCAAACCGATTATTTTAGTTTGTATAAGTCTTAAACCGTAGGTCAAAGTTGGTCAAAGTTGGTCAAACCTGGTCAAACCGGTCAAACTGGTCAAACCTGGTAAAAGCTGGTCAAACCTGGTTAAACTGGTCAAACTGGTCAAGGTTGGTCAAACTTAGCATCACTAGCAAAATGTAGCAACACTAGTAATTGTGGCATCACTAGGTTAGTGTCTCTACTTGAGACTTAGGATATTTTCAGAAAATGTAGCATCACTAGCAAAATGTAGCAACACTAGTAATTGTGGCATCACTAGGTTAGTGTCTCTACTTGAGACTTAGGATATTTTCAGAAAATGTAGCATCACTAGCAAAATGTAGCAACACTAGTAATTGTGGCATCACTAGGTTAGTGTCTCTACTTGAGACTTAGGATATTTTCAGAAAATGTAGCATCACTAGCAAAATGTAGCAACACTAGTAATTGTGGCATCACTAGGTTAGTGTCTCTAGTTGAGACTTAGGATATTTTCAGAAAATGTAGCATCACTAGCAAAATGTAGCAACACTAGTAATTGTGGCATCACTAGGTTAGTGTCTCTACTTGAGTTAGTAATATATGAAGTGGTTGACCTTATTTCTTTTTTTGTTTCAAATTTATATTCTGCCCCTACGTGCTATGATCGACAAACTATTTTTTGGGGTGGTTGTTTATTAATGGGCACTAGGTTGATTTTGTTGTTAAAATTCATAATTTAACTATAACTATTTGACGCTTTCTTGATGAAAACTCTCATCAATTTATCACTAGCTAGAATTACAAATAGCAAAATTCTCTAAATATAAACTAACAATTATTAACAAAATTCTTCAAAATTATGATTTTTTTTCTTATTACTTATAATAAATTTTGTATAGAAAGTGGGGTTGATATTATCATTCAAATTCAAAATTGAATTTCGATTGACCGATTAGAACCAAACTTCTATTTGAATTTAGAATTATATGCTATGTATATCATGGTGCCAACCAAATACTGTAAATTTACCATCGATGAAAAAACCCTATATGGTACTCAGTAATAAAGAAGGTATATCAAAATTTAGGTTACGAATCACACGATTAACTTTTTTATTATTTTTTATTTTGATGTGCTTAGTAAAAATTAAGTTAAAAATTTAATCTTTGGCCCATAAAAAAAACTTTGTAGTAAAATTTATAAAAGAGTGAAAGAATATTTTAGAATTGGGATAATTACAATTATCCCCTTCCTAAACCACCAAAATATCATATATACCCACCATAATTTAATAATATCATATATACCCAATTCACTTATTTTATTACAAAATAAAACAATAAATCACAAATAATTAACAATAAATCTACTAATGACTATCATACCCCTTACTATCATCTTCCTCTCTCTAAAAATCTCACACCTATGCAGTAAACCTAAATTGTATAGTCGTTGGAGTTCTTGCTATCAAGTTTTGAATTTTATCTTGCATTTCACTATTATCAAATACTAACATTAATATGACACCAACTACATTACCATTGAAAACTCCATTACGTAGCTTATCTTAAATACTAAACTTTAAACCCGTATATATACACGGGCCGTTGATTTTTAATATGAAAAATTGAATTTAGTATTTTGTTTCTAATAATAAAGTGTGTAAGTTAATATGTATATTAAACATTTGGTTGGATTAATGATAATATCACTTTATGTAAATGGATTTATATAAGTAGAGATTAAAAAATAAAAAGTTTTTGAAACCAAGTTAGTGAAAATTTTTAATTATTTTAAGTCTATATTAACTTTTTCAAGTAATTTTATTCATACTCAGTGATTTGTAAATAGAAGCATTGTAGAATCGATTTGAATGTTTTAATTAATATATATATATATATATAATTTCTGTTTATATGTAAGTGATTAATTGATTAAAAAAGTATTTTTTAATAAATTAGGGATCTTATTTTTAAAATTTACTAAAAATAAAGGACTTAATGGACAAATTGAAACTTAATTAGAACGATAACATCATAAATGTTTCCTATATAAAGAAAATTTAAATAATGTCATCAAAAATTTTAATTAGCCGATAAATTTGCTTCATTTTATCAAATTACCTAAAATTTAGGATATAATGACATCATACTAAATAATTAATAATTCAATTAAAAAAATAAACAAAGGTCAACCAATTCAAAACTTACTCCGTTCATCTTTCACGTTTTGTTTTTATTATATATTTATATTTATTTTATCTTCTTTAATTGATCAATCAAGTACTCTTAAAAGAGAATTAATTAATTCTATCATTATTATAGATTTGATTCTATGCTATATTCTCAACGATAGCATACTTTTTTTGCTGTTGTTGTTGTTGTTGTTATTTTCTTTTTTCTCTTTCTATGATAACTTTTTCCCCATATTTAAAGTTTAAACAAACAACATATTTTAAAAAGAATTTACTCAAAAATTGTTCTTACATAGCAAAAAAATAAAAATAAATTATATATCTGTTTGTGTGCACCACACGAGTATAAAAACTAATCTATTCTTTTTGGGCCTTGATAAATAAAACAAAGAAATTGTTGTATACAACAAACTGTACAATATTTGAAACATACAGTACAAGTATATAGTAGCATTATTGTGGTGTATGAATCATTTTATAAGTTGCATTTATCACCCCCTATTTTTTTTATTGTAACCTTTAGCACTTATTAGTTTTATAATTACATAGTATAGAAGTGAGCTTCTAAAACTTAGTTATAAAGATGAATGCGATTTTTATCATAATAAATAGTAACGTAACCATATATTAACAAAATTAGGTTAATGCATGAGGGTAAGGTTCAAATGAGAATGGTATTTTGTGTGAGAATGGGAGTACCAATGAGAATGCTCCATTTCAATTAAAGGTGGAGGGGTAGTATGGGCATTTTACATTCTAAAAATAATTAAAATTAAATAAACAGAAAACTAAAAAAGAAAAAGAATATTAATATTATAATTATACCTATACATACAGAATATACAGACACACACGTACGTACACATACCATCGCAGGGTTTTTCAAAATCGTTCAAATCAGTCGCTCAAAACATGAAATCGAAGGTAAAGATTACATTAATTCGACTCAAATACATCAATTTTAAACAACGAATAATCAATTTTTGTAGATTCATTGTGATTCAATTAGGTTTTATTTGAGCGAGTTCCATCGATCGTGTTTTGCGCAAACGTATACGGTTTTCACGTTATTATGTTTTGCTATTTATTATTTGATTAACGAAAACGCAATTGTAAACCGATTTATACTAATTCATCAATCAATTTTTTATTCAATTCGGAAAAAAAAACCTGCGCAGTTGTACGAAGATCATGGAACTCTGTTCAATTGAATCGCAACAAAATCAGTGTGGTATCGTATGTGTTAGTAGTATCAATTGAAGATTGATTACTCTCTGTGATTTGTGTGTTTCAGCCGAGGTGGTTAAAAATCATCAAAAAGAACTGGAAAAATAAACTACAGCTCATGAATTTCTATTCATTAACACATGTGATACTTAATACTACAAAAACATTTATTGTGTAGAACACTAAAATGGTAGTATTAGAAGAATATAAGACAAACGATGTGGAGCAAGATATTAAAGTAAATGCTACAGCCTACAGGTAATGAGTTCTTTTATATTTCTTCCAACTCATTGTAACAAATTTTATAGTTATTACTAACACATGTGATACTGGTTAGTTACACACGTGATGTTGGTTACTAACACCTATGTTACTAGCTAAAAATTGCATTCATTTATCATACTGATAATGTCACATGTGGTATCGGTTAATAACACATGTGCTACTAACTAGTATCACATGTGTTACTAACTAATAAGTATTTTTATCTATATTATATTATTACATGTAGTACTGGTTAATAACACATGTTTTACTAACCAATATCATGTGTGTTACCAGAATTATCACATGTGTTACTAGCTAGTAAGTGTTTTTTTTTTTAACTTTCTGATACTATCACATGTGATACTGGTAAATAACACATGTTTTACTACATAATATCAAAATGTGAGATGTGATACTTGTTAGTATCACATGTGATACTTTCTACTACCAGATGTTTTAGTGTACAATTTTATGTTTTTATAAACTCTTTTACAGGTTCAATGATTATACCAAAGCCCATCGTGCAACAAGGAGATACACAATCATATAATGTACAACAAGGAGCACAACCGTCTGCTGCAAAACGTAAGGCAACTGACGTACGAAGAGCAAAGGAAAGGGACAAAAGCGGAAGCAAAGGCAGGGAAAATATTAGAAGAACGGGCAAGGATAAATGGAAATTGATTGTTTTTTATATTAAGTATCACATGTGATACTGCATTATACATGTTGAAAATATTTAATAGTTATTTAACTTTCAATTACATGTTATAGTGCTTGTTGAATACTATTTTTTTTTTTTGAAACTTGATATAATCAAACTTACTTGATATTTTAGAAATATAGCATGTTTTATACAACATATGTTACGTTAACACACGTGTTACTGGTTGCTAATACATGTATTACTTGTTTAGTATCACATGTGTTACCGATTGCTAACACATGTGAAACTGGTTGCTAACACATTTTGCCCAACCCACATTTCAGTTAAATAAGCTTATAAAATATGTCGGTTCATGTCGGGATTATTTCGAGTTGTCGGTTTTAAATTCGCATCTTAGTACTTTACTTTTTCAACATTTCGGTTTTTGTCGGGTTGTTACGCCAAGTGATTTCACCTACTTCTGGTCAAAATCAAAGCCTCAAATTTTTATCAACTGGTCTTCTAGGTGTCTAGTATCTAGCATCAAAATTTCAGGATTTATCATGTCCATTTACATATTTAATTAAGCTCGCGAAAGTTCCGAACACATTTCTCGAAAACTAACAGGTCAGTCCTATAAATCGGCTCGTAGAGAAAAATGAGTACATTTCTGGAAAAAGTTCAAAACACGAAAGTTGTAGATCTTTTCGATACGCAAATTTGAAAAAAAAATGAATCGTCTAACTCTTAGTATACGATTTTATACGAATATTTTTGTAAGCTGACGATTTTTAGGCAGATTCATGCATGTTCTTATATAAGTTTCAAAAACGATTTTTAACACCAAGTTTGGACATATTCATGTTAGATGAACCTTAAAACATGTAAATAAACATAAATGAAAGTAGAGATATGTCCTCACAATGGTGGTTTGAAGAAAGAAGGAAAGAATTGAGATGAGGAAGTCTTGATGTCTTGTATTCTTGAATCTCCTTTGTAGAAAGATGAGGATGATGGTGGTGTCTTGTGGTGGATTATGGTGGTAGTGTGGTGGTTGTAGGGCTGATTATCTCTGGATTTTTGAGAGAAGGAGAGAGGATTGTGAGAAGTGAGAGAAGAGTGGTTTAGTGAAATGATGCAAATGCATGCATTTGGAGTGGATGAAGGTAGGAGAGTAATCATTTGATTTTGCATGGAGTTTGGTTGGGTGAGGTGAAAGGTGGCTGGCCCATAGGGGGCCCCACAAGGGTATTTTGGTCATTTTCTCATTCTTCCAATTTGTACACCGCGCGGTGTTCGTTTCCTCGATCGTTTAGACATTAATTCAGACGTTTAAACGTTTAATATGCGTACTTAAGTAACGATTTAAAATTCAATATTTTTACTTGAAGTATTTATTCTAAATACTTGAAAAATATTTAAGAAATGTTCCGTTAGATCGTCGGCCTCGATTTGCGTGTTAGTTCTACGGAGGTTTAATCGCGTAACGTTATTTTGAGTCGTTTAAATTAACGATATAATTTGGATAAATTTCCATTGAAGTATTATTTAAAATACTTAATTTGAGTTGTCAAATTAATTATTGACGTTTATTTAGTTGTCGAATTTAATTCGCGCGTTATCGTTGCGTTTGAGACGTTTTAAATCGAAACGTCTAGGTTTTTCGTGTATTATTTTAACAAAATAATAAATAATGATAAATAACTTCTAAAAATAGATTCAAGTTATTTATATAAATGTTTTCACCAACGTCGTATAATTAGGCGGAATTCGTCCGGTTATGTCGCACAATTTCACCAAATTGCGTAAGCGTAATTACAACTAATTACGTAAGCGTAATATAAATACATTACGGGAGTGTATATTCACATAATATACAAATAGTTACAAGTAATTACAAGTATTTAGCATGATACTAAACTAAACACACGTAATTAGGGTTTCTAGCAGGTTAATCAGTAACCCTAAATCGTCGGGTGTCACAATATTGTTGTGTTAAAGTTGTAGATTTGTACCAATTTGATTCTACTGATATCTATTTATTCACCAATTAATTTCATTTCGATTTGAAACTAGAAAAAAGTGGATTATGATAACAATCACGAAACTCTCTAAAATTGAATCACAACAAAACTCGTGTTGTATCGTATGTGATAATGATATCATATGAAGATCGGTACATAGTGAATTCATATGGTTCAGTTAATACCATAAGTGTTACTTATAACACCCATAGATTTCAAGAGACATTTTTTTTTTTAATTTCGGAAGTTATTAATACAAATCATGCATTATAGATTGCGTATAACATAGTTTCAAAACACAATCTAAGCCTGCATGACAAGTTGATACAATAACCACATTAATTACAAACATTAAGTTAGGTGTTATTTAAATTCAAAACATAAGTTTAGAAATGACAACATGTCATATAGTCAGAGTAGGCAGTCAAACATTATTCAAACTAACTTCTTGCCCACCCACATCAAAAGTAATCTGCAAGAAGTGAGGAGAGGGGTTAGCACGAAGCTAAGTGAATAGATCACAACTATCAATCTAAACTATCATAGCAATTGATCACCACAAAGCATCACAACATATACATCAAAGAGGATCGGTGGTCCTTGAGGTACCCTCATGCCGCGGTGGTTCCCCAAGTAACACTTATAACCACTGAAGGCCAAACAGTGGTCTTACCGATAGTTTAGTACCATTACTACATACGACATGATTTCAATAAACAACACATGTACAAAGTCATCATGTCGTCCAAAGTAATAGTATCCAAACCCAATATCATATTGACCCCTGACAAGATAGCACATTCCATAATCATCATGGCAAAATGTACTTATTCAACATATAATTGTAAAACCATGTTTACCCGTTGTAACCGGATTGTTACAACTAATTCAGAATGAGAGTCAATGATCCACTCACCCTTACTTTCACAATCTCCACTCAAAGTTCTTATGTTATTGAGTCTTCGGTTTATCTGGAAACATAAACAATTAACGAATTAGGAACCCATTTGAAATAATGTAATTCATGTCAAATACATCACTTAATAATAAGCTTAAGGTTCCACATTTATTTTCACCTATCAAGTTTTACTTAGCGCACAAAGGTACATATATGCACAAATACACACACACACACACATATAGACCCAAAGCCGATCGGCTAAGGGTCCCTAGCCGTTCGGCTAAGCCCAACCGATCGGCTATACCATAGCCGATCTGCTTTATTAGTTAATTTCAAGCTTCGGTTCAAGTGGCTGAGTTCTGTGGTGATTTTGAACTAACATAACCGATCTGCTAAATTAAACCGATCTGCTTTACTACCTTAGCCGATCGGCTATAAAGAAGAAACCCAGGTACTCAGTTCCTTATCACAGCTTGATCTGAAACAAAACCCCAAATCACCAATTTAAAGACACACTACACGATTTATACATGAAAATAACTTAAAGCATCATCATATATCAAGTTCTAACAACAACTAACTTCCTAAATCATCAATCTAAACATGATCACATATTAACCTATTTTCTTCAAACCCTAACTCATAAACACATATTCAAAGAAATTTAAACTTACAATCGAGGTAATAGCAAGGTAGATGATGATGTTGATAAGTTGTAACCACGAATCCAAGCTTAAATCACTTGCAAAGTTTCTCCTCCTTTGATTTCCCTAATTACAAATGTATGTGGTGTGTGTGTTTTGTTTTGGGATTTAGAAGGAATTGGGGGAAAGGAAAGCAAATAACCCGATCCATCACTAAGGGTGGGTATAAGTTGGTTCCAAATTATACCCGCTCTAAACCTATTGTCTGGAACCTAAAAACCGTTTGCGTGAAAATATATTTTATTATACCGTCAACTAAATTTATTTAAAACAAATAATAATTTATGTATCACAATAAATCGTTTGACCATTTACCCTATTAATTTCAGTTAGGCAAATAACACGAATTATTTTTAAACTCAATTAAATAATCAGATGAATTAAGTAATTTACCAAATTTCTCCTAGGCCGGTAATGAGGATGTTACAAATCTTCCCTCCTTAAGAAGATTTCGTCCCCGAAATCTCGCCACGCTCAAAGAGATTAGGATATCGCAATCTCATGTTTTCCTCCGTTTCCCACGTAAGATTAGCACCCAAACTATGTCGCCACTTAACCAAAACCATGGGTATCTCCTTCTTTCGAAGTTTAGTCACTTTTCTATCTACAAGCTCTATGGGTTCCTCTACAAGTTTCTGACTTAAGTCGACATGCAAGTCTTGTAAGGGAAGGATTTGTGATTGGTCCTCCACCTTACACTTCCTTAAGTAGCAAACATTAAAAGTGTCATGAATACCCGCTAATTCACGAGGAAGATCTAACGATACCGTTTGATCATTAACTATTTGGCGAATTCTAAATGGCCCAATAAACCTAGGAGCAAGTTTACCACGTTTACCAAACCGAATCACACCTTTCCAAGGGGACACCTTTAAATATACCAATTCACCCACGACAAACGAAACCGGACGGCGCCGCAGATCGGCATACTGTTTCTGTCTATCCCGAGCAGCTTTCAACTTCTCACGAGCTATAGCTACTTTATCAGCAGTAATCTGAACAATATCTGGACCCGCAAATTGTTTCTCACCCGCTTCTAACCAACATGTGGGTGTTCTACAACGACGCCCATAAAGCATTTCATACGGAGGCATACCTATACTCGAGTGATAAGAATTATTATACGCAAACTCAATCAATGGCAGGTGTGAATCCCAAGACCCACCATATTCTATTACACAAGCACGCAACATATCCTCCATAGTTTGAATGGTGCGCTCTGATTGACCTTCCGTCTGAGGATGATAAGCCGTACTCAAATTAATCCTGGTACCCAATTCTTTCTGCAAACCCTGCCAAAACCCGGACACGAATCGTGGATCTCTATCAGACACAATAGATAATGGAATTCCATGTCGCGAAACAATCTCATTGACGTATAATTGGGATAATTTACTCAATGAAGCCGTCTCACTAGTAGCAAGGAAGTGAGCACTCTTAGTCAATCGATCCACAATCACCCAAATCATGTCATTTCCTCTAATGGTTCGCGGAAATTTTGTTACAAAATCCATCGTAATGTGTTCCCATTTCCACTCGGGGATCTCAAGTTGTTTCAAAGACCCATACGGTTTCTGGTGTTCGGCTTTCACTTGAGAACATATATGGCACGATTCCACCAAACGAGCAATATCCGTTTTCAAAGTAGGCCACCAATACAAAGGTTTCAAATCATTATACATTTTTGTGCTCCCGGGATGAACCGACAATCTGGACTTATGAGCTTCCATCAATATTACATCACGAAGCCCACCAAGCAAAGGAACCCAAACACGCGATTGGAATGTCTTTAATCCATGAGAATCGTCACATAACAGTTCTTTTCTTTTCAGTAAAATCTCAGCTTTCAAATTTTGATCCAACAATGCTTCCATTTGTGCCATTCTCAATTTGTCAATCAAATCCGAGGAAACTTCTAATCGCATAAAGCAGACTTTTTCGAATTTCCCCTTTCTACTCAACGCATCAGCGACCACATTCGCCTTACCCGGATGGTAACGAATTTCACAATCATAATCTTTTATCAACTCCAACCATCGTCTCTGACGCATATTCAATTCTTTCTGAGAAAACATGTACTGAAGACTCTTGTGATCCGTACAAATAACACATTTAGTACCGTACAAGTAGTGTCTCCAAATTTTCAAAGCAAAAACTACAGCCGCGAGCTCCAAATCATGGGTAGGATAGTTCTTTTCATGAGGCTTAAGCTGTCGAGACGCATATGCTATGACTTGACCACGTTGCATTAGAACACCGCCCAAACCCTTATGTGAAGCATCACAATACACAATGAAATCATCAGACTCGTCAGGCAAAGCTAAAATTGGAGCCTGACACAACAACTGTTTCAAAGTCTGGAAAGCCGACTCTTGTTGATCATTCCATTGAAACTTAACATCCTTTCGAGTCAATTTCGTCAAAGGACCCGCGAGCTTAGAGAAATCCTTGATGAACTTTCGATAGTAACCCGCCAGACCAAGAAAACTCTTAATCTCCGAAGCAGACTTAGGTGCTTGCCAATTCATAACAGCCTCAACCTTAGATGATCAACCTTAACCCCATCCTCACAAATAATATGCCCCAAAAACTGGACCTCACGCAACCAAAACTCACATTTGGAGAACTTGGCATACAACTTCTCCTGTTTCAAGGTGTCAAGTACTAAACTCAAGTGTACTTCATGATCGGACTCAGTCTTAGAGTAAATCAATGTATCATCAATAAACACAATAACGAACTTATCAAGGTAGGGTCGACACACTCTATTCATCAAATCCATGAAGACCGCCGGAGCATTAGTCAACCCAAAAGGCATAACAAGAAATTCATAATGACCATATCTAGTGCGAAAAGCCGTCTTAGGAATATCCTCCTCGCAAACCCGCACTTGATGATAACCCGTCCTCAAGTCAATCTTAGAGAAATAGGAAGACCCTTGTAATTGATCAAACAATTCATCTATTCGGGGCAAAGGGTACTTATTCTTTATGGTTCGCTTATTCAATTCTCTATAATCAATACACATCCGAAGGGTACCATCCTTCTTTTTAACAAACAACACAGGTGCACCCCAAGGAGACGAACTAGGCCTGACAAAACCCTTATCTAATAGCTCCTGAATTTGGGTCATCATTTCACGAATTTCGGAGGGAGCTAGTCTATAAGGAGCCTTAGCTACAGGAGTAGAACCCGAAATCAGGTCAATTTTATATTCCACCTTTCTAATGGGAGGCAACCCAGGCAATTCATCAGGAAAGACGTCGGGGTAATCAGAAACTACCCGGACATTGGAAACGGTTTTCTTTTCTAATTTTGCATCAATTATATAGGCCAGGTAGGATACACACCCCTTAGCTAGAGATTTACTAGCTTTCATCATAGAAATCATAGGGATACTACCTCTTTCCCGTTCCCCTCGAGCCACAACATATGACTCATCCGAGATTGGAATCCTAATTAGTTTCTTATGGCACTCTATACTTGCCTTATTCTTACTTAACCAATCCATGCCTAAAACCGCATCAAAACTGGGGATAGGCATCAATAGAAAAGAAATTGGGAAACTATGATCCTCAATCAATATGCTAGCTCCAGTCACCGATGTGGTAACTGGGACTATCTTGCCATTTGCTATCTCAACCTCAATAGGATTTGTAATACAAGTGGGAGTCAATTTCAGTTTATCGCAGAAAAGCATAGATATAAATGAGCAATTGGCTCCCGAATCAAACAGAACAGTAGCTGGTACAGAGTTGATTAGAAATGTACCAGTTATAACATCTTCAGTCCTGACAGCATCATCAGCTGTCATTTGGAATGCCCTGCCGGTTGCCGTTAGGGAATTCTTTCTTTTCTGGCCAGAAGACGAAGACCCTCTGACCACACCCATCTTTTGTTTTCCAGCCTCCGGACACAAACCCGAACGATGACCTTCCTTTTGGCAATTTCAACATACATGCCTAGGAAACGCACAATCCTTGATGTCATGACCAAGTTGTCCACATTTGATACACCTAGCAGTTTGGGGAGTGCAAGGACCCGTGTGTCTCGATTTACAATTGTGGCACCAATTGGTTCTATCCAAAGATTTACTATCCGAACTGGGCTTCTTAGGTTGATGAAATCCCTGCCATTTCTTCTTTCCAGGACTACTCGAAGAATCACCTTTGGGTTTAAATGGAGATTTTTCCTTAACTTCCAAGCCCTGGGCTCTAACATCTCCATCCACAGAACGGGCAAGATCAAAAGCTTGGGAAAGAGTACTCGCCAGTCTCACGGTCGTCCGATAAGTATGCGGTAACATTCCCACAAAATGGTCGATCTTCATACGTTCCTTCGGTACCCATTGTTGCACGAATCTCAGCTTGTCAGTGAATTGGGAAATGAGATCATCCATCGTCATCTTATCCGTTAATTGCAAATCCAAAAACTCACGTCGAATCCGAGTCATGTCAAATCCCGAACAATACTTCTTACAAACCTCATTGTGGAAATCAGAC
The DNA here is from genome assembly GCA_949592205.1 of Helichrysum umbraculigerum. Classification (NCBI taxonomy): domain Eukaryota; kingdom Viridiplantae; phylum Streptophyta; class Magnoliopsida; order Asterales; family Asteraceae; genus Helichrysum; species Helichrysum umbraculigerum. The sequence goes on along the minus strand of CATIUR010000001.1, from coordinate 123,195,681 downwards.
CAACCAATTGATGCTCTCTGTTGTGGGGTAAAATGTGATGTAATAGAATCCCACCAAACCATTGCTGGACCCTTAAGAAGTTGCACCGCAAAAGGAACTTTAACTTCCTCCTCACATCGACAAACCTCAAACTTTCTCTCCACATCTCTCAACCAATCCAAGGTAACCGAGGGATTTGAACTACCCGAATAATCGGATGGTCTACAAGACTTGAAAGTCTTAAAAGAGCATAGCTTAGGTTGACCCTGAGCTTGAAATATCGGAGTCTGATAACCCGTAGGCCCGGAAGAGAACGGAACCGAAGTCTGATAGATACCATATTATTGTGGATGATGATAATAAGACTGAGATACTGGAATCTGCGAGGTCACCAAAGGTGGTGGTACAACACTAACAGTAGGTGGCAAAGATTGTAAGATTTGTTGAGAAGACCGAGTTTGTCGTTGTTGCATAAACTGTTGTTCAATTGCCTTAAGTCTCAGATTTTCTGTCTCCAGATGAATCATATAGTCATCATGATCAAAGTTCCCTGCAGAAAAGGAAGTACCAGTTTGACCATGGCTAACATTTTGGGTTTCAGTAGGGGATACATTAGTTCGAGAGGCATCATTGGGTGTGTCGGCTGGAGGTTCATTCTCTGCCATATCTGTATCAAAACAACATCTCATAACACGTTAGTTGTTAGTACCTATATACTAACCAACTTCACATGCTAACAAAATCCCACTCGCAGGAATGTTTGACTGATACACATAGATTTGGGATCAAGCACTTAACCCATGCTCAATTCACCCAAACCTAGGCTCTGATACCAATTTATAACACCCGTAGATTTCAAGAGACATTTTTTTTTTAATTTCGGAAGCGATTAATACAAATCATGCATTATAGATTGCGTATAACATAGTTTCAAAACACAATCTAAGCCTGCATGACAAGTTGATACAATAACCACATTAATTACAAACATTAAGTTAGGTGTTATTTAAATTCAAAACATAAGTTTAGAAATGACAACATGTCATATAGTCAGAGTAGGCAGTCAAACATTATTCAAACTAACTTCTTGCCCACCCACATCAAAAGTAATCTGCAAGAAGTGAGGAGAGGGGTTAGCACGAAGCTAAGTGAATAGATCACAACTATCAATCTAAACTATCATAGCAATTGATCACCACAAAGCATCACAACATATACATCAAAGAGGATCGGTGGTCCTTGAGGTACCCTCATGCCGCGGTGGTTCCCCAAGTAACACTTATAACCACTGAAGGCCAAACAGTGGTCTTACCGATAGTTTAGTACCATTACTACATACGACATGATTTCAATAAACAACACATGTACAAAGTCATCATGTCGTCCAAAGTAATAGTATCCAAACCCAATATCATATTGACCCCTGACAAGATAGCACATTCCATAATCATCATGGCAAAATGTACTTATTCAACATATAATTGTAAAACCATGTTTACCTTTTGTAACCAGATTGTTACAACTAATTCAGAATGAGAGTCAATGATCCACTCACCCTTACTTTCACAATCTCCACTCAAAGTTCTTATGTTATTGAGTCTTCGGTTTATCTGGAAACATAAACAATTAACGAATTAGGAACCCATTTGAAATAATGTAATTCATGTCAAATACATCACTTAATAATAAGCTTAAGGTTCCACATTTATTTTCACCTATCAAGTTTTACTTAGCGCACAAAGGTACATATATGCACAAATACACACACACACACACACACACACACACATATAGACCCAAAGCCGATCGGCTAAGGGTCCCTAGCCGTTCGGCTAAGCCCAACCGATCGGCTATACCATAGCCGATCTGTTTTATTAGTTAATTTCAAGCTTCGGTTCAAGTGGCTGAGTTCTGTGGTGATTTTGAACTAACATAACCGATCTGCTAAATTAAACCGATCTGCTTTACTACCTTAGCTGATCGGCTTCTTCATAACCGATCGGCTATAAAGAAGAAACCCAGGTACTCAGTTCCTTATCACAGCTTGATCCGAAACAAAACCCAAATCACCAATTTAAAGACACACTACACGATTTATACATGAAAATAACTTAAAGCATCATCATATATCAAGTTCTAACAACAACTAACTTCCTAAATCATCAATCTAAACATGATCACATATTAACCTATTTTCTTCAAATCCTAACTCATAAACACATATTCAAAGAAATTTAAACTTACAATCGAGGTAATAGCAAGGTAGATGATGATGTTGATAAGTTGTAACCACGAATCCAAGCTTAAATCACTTGCAAAGTTTCTCCTCCTTTGATTTCCCTAATTACAAATGTATGTGGTGTGTGTGTTTTGTTTTGGGATTTAGAAGGAATTGGGGGAAAGGAAAGCAAATAACCCGATCCATCACTAAGGGTGGGTATAAGTTGGTTCCAAATTATACCCGCTCTAAACCTATTGTCTGGAACTTAAAAACCGTTTGCGTGAAAATATATTTTATTATACCGTCAACTAAATTTATTTAAAACAAATAATAATTTATGTATCACAATAAATCGTTTGACCATTTACCCTATTAATTTCAGTTAGGCAAATAACACGAATTATTTCTAAACTCAATTAAATAACCAGATGAATTAAGTAATTTACCAAATTTCTTCTAGGCCGGTAATGAGGATGTTACATTACTGGTTACTAACAAATGTGTGAGTTATTTAGTAAGTAAACATCTTAATCTGACAAAACAACTATAAATATACAAGCTTAACATAATAAACATATGAATTTTTTTCCACATTAAACATAACAACTAAATGTTTGTACATGATAACAAATGATCAAACAACAAAAAAAACTAACTTACAACAATTTAGAAACCAATTGAGATCTAATGAAACTGTTATCGAAAGATCGTAATTGAAGTATAGATCAAACTATACCAAAAACATAAAATAGTATCCCTAGGACTGATTGTCACCCTTGAAAAGCTTAGAAAGTCTTCATTCCATTCCATCATACATGGATCGTCCTAATTTTATGTCCGATAAAGACATAATCAGAATACCACCTGAGGGGATCCTAAACACATCGTGAACCGCGCGTGGAGTCACTTTTATACACGCATTCCTAAACTTTAACTCCATTGTGTATGTATCAAGTTATCAACGAGAAATTAACCCACCTGACATGCCAATAGAATAACAGAGTTGTAAAATAAAACAATTGAAGTTAAATGTAAATCAATAGCACATGTGCTAGTAATCTGTAACACGTGTGATAGCTAGTATCTAGTAATACATGTGATAGTATCTAGTAACACATGCGATAGTGATTAGATACTAAAATATAAACAATTATGTGACACATGTGTTAGTGTTTCATAACACATGTGTTAGTGTTCCGTAACACATGTGCTAGTGAATGATAACACATGTGTTAAGGAATGGTAACACATGTGCTAACACCATTAACACATGTATTAATTTATTTAGTACTATATGTGTTACTATGACTATCAAGAATTCGTTGCTTTTAAACATGTGACATATGTAACTTCAAAACAAAAACAGACTCGCTATAGTTATATCACGAGACACTAAAGTACAAATCAAACGCAGCTAACACACGTGTTACTAAACCAACAAAGTGCAAATGTAAATAACAATCTAGTAACACATGTGATTGAGAACAATACCACATTTGACACTAACTCCTTTCAATCCTTGTGTTAGGAAAAACTCTTCAGAATTTGTAATTTTGCATTTCCAGATGCTAAATTTTCATGCTAATCAATCATTATGAAGACAAAAGTTGATTCATATTTCATTAAGACATTTCATCGAACACCTTATATGCATGTTTATTTTAATTATCCCAAATGCACAAATTCACTTTGATCACACATATATATAATCACAAGCATGATATTCATGCTCAATGTAACTATATACAGACTCACTACACTTGTATCCCTAGACACTAATATACAAACCAAACGCAGCTAACACATGTGTTACTAAACCCTAAATTCAAACAAAAACACAAAAACACATATACTAGACTGTCATACAAGATTAAAACCAACTCAAAACGAAATATCACATATTTAACACTAAAAGCTAAACATGAAACTTCGAAATAACTTACAGAATGGAACGGATCGAAGAGACCTAGAAGCAATCGCCCTTGATGATATTGTTTTTGGAACAATCTCGTCACGAACATCCATTATTACAAATTAGTAAACGTGAGTGATGATATTTAACCGCCGTTCAAGAATTAGGGTTTCATAAAAACGATCTTCGGTGAAAATTAGAAAGTTAGAAAGATGAATCGAAGAATGTAGAAGAAGGAAACGTCGATTTTAGCAACAAACAACAATGATTTGATGATTAATTTGAAGGATTTTGAGAGCTAGGTTTTTGGAAGTTTAATTGCAGAGAAGAGAAAGAACGTGAGAGAGATGGATGTGTTTTTTTTTTTAATAAAGTGGAAAAATAAAATTAATTAATTGATTGATGGATTGACGATTTTGCCCCTCCGCCCAAAATCTAATTTACTTAAATTTTTTTAATTAAATAATGGGGTATTAATCTGGGCCCTTGATTTGCAAGATCCAATGGCTCACAATCATTCCCCCATTTTCACACAAAATGAGTGTACTCATTTGAACCTTACTATAATGCGGGATATTTAAATAGTTTGATGTTAATTAATTAATTTTTAAATGTCGTATTTACCGTTAAAATGGCCCGTGTGTATACACGGGTTTAAAAGCTAGTTTCATTAAAAAGAATAAACTTAAACTTCACAATTTTAATATAGGACAATAATATATCTATCATTAATCTTGTTAAATCTATTAAAACTTTTCATTATTTACATGTTCTACTAGCTTTTTATCCACAACTTTAATAGAATTATTTAAAATTGATGACAGTAGAAATCTATCTATTCATATATATAAAACAAAGATTTTTTTGCTTATGTGGCAACATATTAACCCTCCTAATGTGGCATTATAATAAAATTTTCACCATTTACAAAATTTTTTAGATATGCCAACTTATTTATTACTTTATTTAACCTCAATTTTTACCCTTATTTAACCTTGCTAAATCACATTTTGTCAAATTTATACCATTGTTTATTTTATTTTCATTTTAATGTCTATTTATTTTTTTATTTTATGATTTTCAGTATACGTTACTAATGAGTTTCAGTAATAAATTTCCAACTTTCAACGATATTAATGCAATTGAAAACATAAAAAATATATGATTAATTATATTTTTCAAATGCACGGGCTAACAAATGTATTAAAACTCAACATAATTTTTCAACTAAAGGTTATTACTTTTGCCATTCATACGGTGATAAGATCGGTACTGTCATGAGAAATGAACAGAGATTCAAATTTCAACCACTCTTGGAGAAAGAAGGAAACTACATCATACATCATGTATCAATTGCTAAAAATAAATCAAGTTCATCCATTATAGTTAATTTGTACATGTTAGTTCAACGATACTAAAACCATATTTTAATTGCGATTGTCACGATATTGTTAATTTGTTATCAAACATAAACAATAAATAAATAAATATATAAGTAGAAAGATTGTCGCATATTTTATGTATATATCTTAGGAGATTATGACAATTAACCTCATGAAATATATATTTTGTCATTTAGTTTTAAATTTTAAATTCATACATATGTTTTTTGCATTTTCATTTTAATGTCTCTTTATGTTGGTTATTGTACGTCAAAGTCTAAACTTTTATTATTTGATCTATCCTTTTTATTAACACTTCAAAATTTGTTGCTTCCTTTATAGTTTGCTTATCTTATTAATCCATATTCATTTTTAATAATAATTGCACAATTAAGTTGACAACATTATATTTACAAATTATACTATGTATTTTTAAAACGGTCGTGCATCGCACGGGCTCCATACCTAGTATAATATAAACGTTGTCAAAAGACCCTCGTACATACATTTTCTCCCGATATTTGGCTAGTCAAAGCCTAAAAGGACACGTTTTGCTTTTGCCGTCCGGAAGCATGTCTCGTAAGTTGTGGAAATTTCCTCGATTTTTAAACGCATAGTGGGCCAATTCATTACCACTTATCATTATCTTATCTTTATTTAAATGTACTAATCCAGCTCTAATTTTGATTAATAATAATTTAAGGTTTCGCATTTCCAACCAAATAATTTTATTACTAATATAAGTTTATAATTAACGTTTGAAATATCTATTTGTGACCAAGAAACTTTTTTTTTTTTTTAATTTTGTTTTGAAGAGCAAAGCTTATATTAAAACATTTTGTATCACTAGAAGATTTTGTAACCAAGAAACTACATTCATTTTTTGTTATGAATATATATTAATTTGAAAAATCAGATTGCTTATTGTGTTTTTTTTTTAAATCGTATTCTGGTGATAATATATACTCGTATTTTTTTCTTCCGAATAGTGTTGTTGTTACTATTTTGTTATGCTCTTATGAAGTAGTTAGGATAACTGGGCCAGAGGCTACCAAGAAAGTGAGCCATGCCCATTAGCCCATACAGTAAATTACTATTACAGGGTGGGCTTGCATTATTTACGTTACGTTATTGGGCTCTATTCAGTATGTGTGACTCATGTAGGCGTGAACATATAAACCGGTTTTAAAAACCGACCCGGCCCAAACCCGGAAAACCGACCCGGTAAGAACCGGGTATAACCCAACCCGGTTCGGGTTTTTTCACTACCCGGCGGGTAGGGAACCGGGTAGAGGTTTCGGATTTCAAAATCGGGTTGGGACCGGGTAGGGGTCGGGTCGGGTTGGAAAACCCGGTAAAAAACCCGGTAAAACCCGGTTGAAATGGGTCAAAAAACCCGGTTCGGGTCGGGTAGGTCAATGAACCGGTTTTCATTTTGTTGACCAAAACCCGGTTCGGGTAATGGGTCGGGTCGGGTTGGGGAAAAAACCCGGTTTGTTCACCTTTAGACTCATGTGTGTAAGCAAGAATACACGATTAGCCAGATTCAACGTTAAATTAAAGCAAATAAGTCGAATCAATTCTATATAATTTAATAGATAAAACTTTATAAAAATAAAAGGTTATCAGAAAATGGATATCAACTTAGCTATTGTTGGTATTGTTCAAGTGGTACCTCAATCGCACATGTTCATACCCTACATGTATGAGCGACATGTTAAGGGTCTGCTCCGTGACTTAGCATATGTGGGTGATTTGTAGATATGTAATATGCCAAACGTTGAAGCTCTTACGGGTGGGGCGGATGCGTACCATTGAAATATGGTATGGGAATCACTGCGTACCATTGAAATATTGTACGGGGATCACGAAACCCTCCAAATTACCTTTTTTTCCTTGTACAATCTCCATTCGTTCCAAAAGGTTAGAAAGATTGAATTCACGTTTTTTCGCATATATTTAGTTACCGTTTTCTTATTGGGCTCTAATTGGTATGGACTATGAGAGATAGAGCGTGTCTATCATAGATTTGGTTCACATAATAACTTTTGAAAGGATGAAATAAGTTAAAGAATTAGAATTTGATTCTGATTCAAAGAATGTGATTATGAAAGAATTTAATTTATTATGAGCGTTTGGTTGATACACAATAAAACTAAAGTAACAAATATTAAATGAAGGATAACGGATCGTAGTAAATCACCCTGTAGAGCATATGTGAGAATCTGGTTATCATGTTGATCCATGACATATAATTATCTATCATAAAATCCTAACAATTCTCAGGAGATATATTCAACTTTTAATCTTATTCCCAATAAAGTAAGAGAAAATAAAGTACATTCGCTTATTATCTAACATTCTAATTCTAATATTTTCAATTTTTATTAAACCCTCAAAAATGATATTTAAGAAACTACACACTATATATCAACTTCATACATATGATTTATGAATTTGTTTTGAAGTAATTCGCGAGATCAACGCGATAATCAAGTCATAGTTCGTTGGCTGAATGTATCATTAACCTTTTTTTTTTTTGTACGTGGAACTTATCATGTCTCCATTGATTTATGCCGCTTCCGTTATTGTTGTTGGATTGGTTGTAGAGCTTGCTATGCTTATGTCTATATTTTAACCAAGGTTGTTAAGATCGGGATCTCACCCAAGATCGTTTTCATCTTTGCAAGATCGAGATCGTAAGATCCTACTTTAATAAATAATTTATATAAAAAATAATTCATATATACATTTATTATAAAATTAAAATGATCCTACGATCTTGGTTACGATCTTGTGACCGATCTTACGATATTGTAAGCGATCCTACGATCTATATATACGATCTTACGATTTTAGTTAAGATTCTATGAGAATTACGATCCTACAACGATCTAACACGTTTTTATGAAGTAGGATCGTAAGATCGTACGATCCTACGATCAAGATCGCGATTTTGATAACCTTGATTTTAACTACTTTCAATAAAAATAATCGTGAATTGAAATTCAATTAAGAACTAAACAGCATATTTTAAGCCTCGTGCATCGCACGGGCCTAAATCTCTAATGTATTTTCAATAATTCAATACATATCTCAATAAATTTACTTTCTCAGTTATTAAATCTCACTTATTCGTATATTTCGAAGAGTCAAACGAGCATATTACTAATAGCGATTTATATCGATAATTAGTACGTACATTGGAAAAGAATAAAGTTTGACACGATACTATTACAATTCACCAATTTTAATATTTTTATTTTCCGCTGAATTACGCAGGCCCGTATTTTGCTAGTAGATATAGATTAATTAATTGCGATGAATTAATAATACATTTAATTTATTTTAATTGAATCGAATTGGATAGTAATTATAAAATTGATTATGGTAAAAAATCTAAAAGATTTGATTTCCGGTTGAAATAATTACACGAAATCTAGGTGATTATGTTCGCACCCTCCTCCCCATATCAGAAGACAGTATTACCCCCCAGTATTCACAAGACGAGTAGATTAAGCGGTGGGTAACTTCGGTACTTAACATTAAAAATAAGGAAATAAAATCCACGTTGGCACCCAAAATATTAAAAAAACCAACCAATTAATACATGCAAAAGCTTCTTCATTCTTCATCAATATATATACACATATACTTCCTTCCTCCAAAAAACCATTCTGTCTTCCCCAACGAATTATTATCACCCCTTCAATTCATCGATCGTTCGTTTGTTTTCTCTAATCTCTAGTTAGGTATGTATATCGTCTTCTTAATTACATCTTTATGTATCTATATATTGAATTCTTGTTGTAAAAAGTAGCTAATTTGTTGTTCGTGTTCACAGAACTAATTAAAGTTCATATCTTGCATATATATATATATATATATATATATATATATATATATATATATATATATATATATATCTGTATGTATATGTAATGTATATATCCAGTTTTATATATATATTCTTTATCTATAATATTATTCAAAGAACTAGATAGTTTCTGAAGAATATTGTACATGTTTCCTGCTTAAAGAATGCTAAATTGTGTGTTTCTTGAATAAATTATAAAACCTTCTGTTATGGTTGTTGATTTTCTTTTTCTTGTTTCCGTTTTCGGTTTTTGTTTTATTTGATACGTACAGAGTAATTCACAGGGTTGGTCTGAGTGCATATGTATGTGTGTATGCACAATGTGTGATCAGATATAATCAAACATACCCTGTAATTTTTTCATAATTATATTTTTCGTGAAATCTTGAAAAAATTTATGATAATAATCTATAGAGGTTGATAATAGTCATAATGATATTTGCTGTAGAATAATTTATATGTGCGTGGTATTAATATTTTTAGTTACCATTGGGGTCTTGGCCCGGTGGTAAGGAGTTTTCCCTTATGAGGTTTCTTTCTTGAGGTCATGAGTTCGAGCCTCGTTGAGAGGGGGAATCCTGTGACGCTATATATATATATATATATATATACAAATACAAATTACATTTAATTGATGGTCAAGAAAATTTATGAATAAAAATACTTTTTTATTAATCGTCTTTTGATATGCAATGTGAATGTTCAACAACAATAGATTATTAGGCCTTTTTAAAACTATTTTTACGTTTTTCGCCTTTACTTTTTATTTTTTCGCTATTGATAATCGATAAAAATGGAGTATCATGTGATGAAATTCGGTTTGATTGCTTTATATAGATTATATCATATTGATCTCACAACATGTATAAGTACTTTACATGTGCTATATATTTTTTTTGTTGTTGTGATATTGTGCAGAAAAAACACAAATGGAGGGTTCAAAAGCACAAGCAGTAGAGGCATTGCCACCACCTCCACCCGCTGTTCTATCTAGTTTTGTTCCTCTTAAAGTCAAGGGCTCAGACCGTAGTCCGATGACTAGACGTGGTTTTGGCACAAAAGGCCAGAAGATCTCTTTGTTAACTAACCATTTTAATGTGAAGTTGAGCAGCACCAATGACTACTTCTACCAATACAATGTATCTCTCTAACTCTTTTGTGTTATTTGTGTACTATGTTAGTTTGTAGCTTTTGCGTTTGTCTTTTGAGTTTAAAGTAAGTTATTTATGAAATTCAACTATGCTATTTATCGTGTATTTGGAACAAATTAGGTACAAAAGTAGTATGTGAATCTTTGTCAAAATTCAAGTTAAATTAAGATTTGAATATGTAAATGTCAAAAGTGGATCATTTGCTATGTATTTGTGAAAGTTCTTCACTTGCCATGAATGCTGCTTTAAATTGGTTATGCAGATCTACAAAATCCACTTTTGACTTTGGCTGTCAAATAGATCATAACAGAATGTCAGGATTCATTACAATTAGGCTAACAGAATATAACTTGAACATATTAAGAAACAAATAACTTCAGATATCTATATCACTTTTCAAACTCAAAGAAATTAAGGTTTGACTATCTAAAGTGAAAAGTGAATATTTGGATATCTGCTATGGGATTTTCATCTCATGCATTGTGTGTTGTTTTAAGCTCTGGTATATTATTGAGTGTCAAATATATCACATCTGAATGTCAGAAATAATTACAGAGATAATTACAGGTATTTCCATTGTACATAATATTAGATTACGATAGGATCACTTTGGATCTTGAGAAACTCTTAGAATCTATATCAAATTAGTACTTTAGTAGTTTGAAAAAAACATACTCCGTATTTGAATAGTCAAAGGTGTTTGTGCTGTATGCTGCTTCAGGTGGCTTTTTTCTATGAAGATGGGAATCCTGTTGAGGCGAAAGGTGTTGGTAGAAGCGTACTAGACCTGGTTCAAAATGTATATAATTCTGAGATAGGTGGGAAAGGCTTTGCATATGATGGAGAAAAGACTTTGTTTACAGTAGGCCCTTTGCCAGCAACTAGACTTGAGTTTCCTGTTTTGTTAGAAAATCTGTCATCAAATAGGTACATAACATTTGATATTAATGATTATTTTATCCTTTTATGGATCATGTCACTAATGAGCTTGTGTTTATTTATTTATGTATTTTTTATTTTATTTTTTGTGTGTGTGTGTAGAACTGTACGAGGAGGTAGCCCAAGTGGAGTTGACACCAAGAGATCAAGGCGTCCACCTCAATCAAAGACATATACTGTGAGGATAAGCTATGCTACCAAAATACCGATTCAAGCAATTTTTAATACACTTCTAGGAAAAGAGTCTGAGCAGTTCAATGACGCTGTAAGGGTTTTGGATGTTCTTCTAAGGCAGCATGCTGCAAAACAGTAAGTCATTCATATGCAAATAAAATTTATATTCAAGTTGTTTATATTCATTAACATTGATCATATTCTCATTGTTATGTTTGCAGAGGGTGTCTTCTTGTTCGACAGTGTTACTTCCATAATGACCCGCGAAACTTTATAAGCATTGGCAGTGGAGTTGTGGGTTGCAGAGGTTTTCATTCAAGTTTTCGGGCCACTCAAGCTGGATTGAGTTTGAACATGGGTAAGATTTAACACTCCGTATTTTAACTTTTAAAATTTTTGAATTTTATTACTGTGACTGATTGATCATCTTTTTTTTTTATTACATTGTAGATGTGTCGACTACAATGATAGTCCGGCCAGGAAAAGTGAAAGACTTTCTTCTCGAGAATCAAAATGTTCGAACTTTAAGGGATATTGACTGGATTAAGGTAGCAAGTCCTTTTCAAAAAACTGATAGTAGCTTTGATTGATCTATATTCAACTGATCTTTTATATTCTTACGGTGAATAGGCTAGAAGAATGCTGAAGAGCCTCCGTATCAAGACTTTTCCCTCTAACCGAGAGTATAAAATTATTGGGTTGAGCGAAAGAAAATGCGGAGAGCAGAAGTAGGTCCAATTTGTTCATGTTATTTAGTTACTGTTTTCATGACGTGGGTCTGAACAGGAAAAAAATATGTATGACACCCACAATGTGCCAGACAAAAACAAAGTTAAATGGTCTAATAATAATTAAACAATCGAATGTGCTTTGTAGATTTGCATTGAAACAAAAGAATGAAAACGGCCCAACTGAGACCACTGAGATAACAGTCTATGATTACAATGCCAAGCATCATCAGATATATGTTAACGAATCTAGAGACTTTCCATGCCTAGATGTTGGGAAACCAAAACGACCCACTTTCATCCCACTTGAGGTAATTGATAATACTTATTTGTTAACAATGATCATTAATCTAGTTTTATGTAAATATGCTCTATTTTGCTTACAGCTGTGCGAGTTGGTACCCCTACAAAGATATACCAAGGCGTTGTCAAGTTTACAAAGAGCTTCACTTGTCGAGCAATCCAGACAAAAGCCACAAGAGCGTATGAAAGCTTTGACGGGAGTAAGCTAGCTTTCCTTATAACATATTCTAGTAATGTTGCATCGAGAATAGTAAATGGTAAATACAGTTTTCATTACTTCATCTTTTTGTAGGCATTGAGTCAAAGTAACTACGGTGCTGATCCTATTATTAACTCAACCGGCATCACAATCAGCACTATGTTTACTCAAGTAGAGGGCCGCGTTTTGGATCCACCAAAGGTAAACATTGTTTGAAAATTACCCTTTTTTTACAACTCATTTCTCATTATTTTGTGTGTTCATTGCAGTTGAAGTTTGGGAATGGAGGCGACTTGCTTCCTCGTGGTGGTAGATGGAATTTTAACAACAAGGTAACAAGTTCTTCATGTTCGTTATTTAACATATTTGAATAATGAAAATGGGTTTGTAAATTCCAACACTATGATTTTTATCTGCAGACACTAGTTGAGGCGACACAGATATCATGTTGGGCTATTGTAAACTTCTCTGCACGCTGCAACGTCAATATCTTAAGTAAAGATCTAGTGAGGTGTTCTCGAGCAAAAGGGATGGTGAGTTAACTAGCTTTTTGCATCTATTTCTGGTGTGCCTGAATATATAAGAATATAAAGATAAAATTTTGTATGATATTTGTAGGATCTTGATGACCCATATAAAATGATCGACGAGAGTCCTCAGTTTAGGCGCGCTCCTGTTCCAGTTCGTGTAGACAAAATGTTTGAAGCCATAAGGAAAGCACTTCCGGGCCCACCGCGGTTCCTTTTATGCATCCTCCCCGAACGAAAGAATTCAGACATCTATGGTTTGTTATATCCTTCTTTCCAGTACCTGAAAAAATGTCTTCATACATATAATAAATAATTTTTTTTATTTTTTTTTACGATTTTTATAGGTCCATGGAAGCGAAATTGCCTAGTAGATCATGGGATCATCACCCAGTGCCTTGCTCCAACTAAGATTAATGACCAGTATCTCACTAACTTGCTTTTGAAGATCAATGCAAAGGTCTTCTATTTCATACCAGCAATGTTCAATGTTTCATGGTGGTTTCTTTCTGCAACTGGGGTTTGATTTATTCTTATTTTAATTCAGATGGGTGGTATAAACTCTCGGCTATCTAGTGAGCATTTGCGGTCTATGCCAGTGGTGTCGAAGACTCCCACCATAATCTTTGGAATGGATGTGTCCCATGGTGCTGCTGGCCGTTCTGATATTCCATCAATTGCTGCAGTATGTTATGTTCTAGATTCATAGTCCCATGACAACTATCTATGATTCTAAATACTTGGTTTTGGAAATGTGTAGGTTGTAAGCTCGAGAAAATGGCCGTCCTTTTCAAACTATAGAGCATCTGTTCGTACACAGTCAGCGAAAGTTGAGATGATTGATGGACTATTCAAACCCATTGCACCTAATAAGGACGAAGGAATGATCAGGTTTTCACGTGCTCGATTTTAATGAACATTTTATAATGTTTAAATTTTCATTCATAGAACTTACTTTTACATTATTAATTTATTTTTCTTGTGATTTCAGGGAGTTGCTGGTAGATTTTTATATGAGTACTCCTCACCTAAAGCCCCAAAATATAATTATATTCAGGTATGACACTTGAGTGTGCCTAGCAACGTATTAGTCGACCCTAATACCTGCTATTTAATCATGTTTATGCAGGGATGGAGTTAGTGAGTCACAGTTTAATCAGGTGCTGAATATCGAGCTAGAGCAGATCATGCAGGCCTGCAACTTCTTAGACGAACAATGGGATCCGAAGTTTATGGTGATCGTGGCACAGAAAATTCATCATACCAAGTTTTTTCAAGTTAACTCGGAGTTCAATGTTCCACCAGGTTTCACTAATAGCTGGAACTGATATGATTTAAAAGAATAATTAAATCGAACAATATTTGAGTCTTACAAAAATTTATGTGTTTTAGGAACAATCATCGACAATGCAGTTTGTCATCCAAAGAACAATGACTTCTACCTGTGTGCTCAAAATGGACCAATTGTGAGTATTATCAAAGCGTTTATACATTTGTTTGTGACAAAAAATATATGACTTAGTTATTCTTTTTTAGGGGACTACGCGACCTACCCATTACCATGTACTTCTAGATCAGATTGGTTTCTCCACTGACGAGTTGCAGGAACTCGTTCATTCACTATCCTATGTGTAAGCCATTCAATTAGCTAATAAAGTCATAATCTTAAGGATAAGTAATTTGTGCAAATGATTAATGATTAATTTGGGGATATTGCAGGTACCAAAGAAGCACTAGTGCCATATCTGTAGGTAATATGTTTATACTTTTTGCATACTTTCGTATCTGCAGGCTTACAACCTTATAAGTTTACGAAATGGACATTAGTCTTTATACAAATAAATGATTCAAAACATTATTGGTAAATTTGAAGTAACTAATGAACTCCTATACAAAATTTGTGCAGTTGCTCCGGTTTGTTATGCCCACTTGGCAGCAGGGCAGATGGCACAATTTCTCAAGTTTGATGATGTGTCGGATACTGCATCTAGCCTCAGTGGTGGTGCTGGTGGTTTCACTCAAATGCCCAAGCTTCATGATGATGTATGCAGGTCAATGTTCTTCTGCTGAACACCTATCAAATGATGGTAAAAACAGTTGTTAGATAGTTCTCTGAGTATTATAAACTTTATCATATTTTGGTTACAACTTGAATGTACATTTACAGCATCCACAGATTTTGAATAACATGGTTTTTGTTATGTGGATTGAACCACATCAATTTCTGGTGTTTAACAACTAGAAATATTGACTAAGATTTGAATCGCATTTTCAAAATTGACTTATATGATTTTTTTGTCATACAGGTAAGCTTTGTTTATTTCAGTAACCAATCATTACATGATATTATTTACATGATACATTCATCTAATAAACTGTATTGTTTTGACTACAGATTGGTTGCCACATATATGTAGTAACGTGATGATAAATTTAAGTAAATTTTGAACCAGCAGAATTTAGCTGGTTTAATTCTTCTGTGTTTTTTGGCTCCGTGACTCATGAATTCTCAATTTTGGTCCTGCCCATTTCCGACTACCTGCACACCCATAATCCAGTTACGAATAGACAAGATCCCATATTCATCTACATATAGGCTCATCTTTTTCATGATTATAGGATTATGGGTGTGTTTGGCAACGTAGCTTATTGAGGCTCAAGCTACCCGCATTTATTTTTTCTATGTAGTGAACCTTCTACAAGGTATATATATATATACAAAGGTAAATCATACCTCAGATTTACTTATTTGCATAGCATGTATTAGGCTCAATGAAAACCATACCTTAGACAAGGTGACCCATGGAATCCCTCCATGCCAAGTAAATAAGATCCTATAAACAACCGCTTGTATCTAGAATGAATATAACATTAAAATTATAGTTTAATATAACTTTGTAAAAAGAAAAAAAAATAAGGAAAAAGTTTATTTTAACCATTTTATTCAATAGTACTCACATTTACCTATAAGCGAGCCTACATAACTTCGACGGTAGTTATACAGAATAATGGGTCAACAAGTTTTTATCTTGAAGTTTTTGAAAACGTCGTTGAATTTCGCATTATGATTTTATAATTAATTGTATATAACTGATCACTGGGCGCGGTATGAATAGTAAATTTTTGATATATATATTGGAGCGTTCAAATGATAACAACTAAAATATTGAAAACTTGTGAGAACTATTTATATACGGAGTATGTGATTGTTCACATATGATTAGGGGTGTTCACTATTTGGACAAACCGAATTTGTCCAATTAGACAATTTGGTTTGGACAATTTGGTTCGGATAATTTGGTTTTTTGGATCGGTTCGGTTCAAAACCAAATATTTAATTTGGTTTTTGGATTGGTTTTGGTTACTACTATAAAAAACGGATATTCCATATTAACCGAATTGTAATATACTTTGCTAATATTTTCAATATGTGTACAAATTAATTGAGTTAGTCACCCACTATTATATATATTGATACCATTTTTAACTTTATTCATTATCTATCACAAAAGTCTCAACTATATTTAATTTTGTTTTGCAAATTATTAGACTTTTGTTATGAACTTACGAAACGTGCTAATTAGTTTTGTTTAATATTCAAGTTTTTTGATTTTGTTTTAATGTTTTTATTATTTATATATGAATATATGAAAGCATAAATCGAATAGTAAAAACCGAATAAACCAAATAGAATTTCGGTTCCTTTTGGTCTTTTACTTGTTCGGTTCGGTTTCAATTTTTCAAAACCGAAAACCGATTGGTTTTATCTATTAAGTTCGATTTAAACCGAATGAACACCCCTACATATGATAATGTCAATACATATATATATATATATATATATATATATATATATATATATATATATATATATATATATATATATATGTGGGAGAGTTCAATGGGGAAGTAAAGATCTAGGGGAAGAGGGAAGTGAATCTTGACCCTTTGATCAACTCATTAATAGAAAAGGGTGGAGGGGCAATTAGGTAATTATATAAATAACAAAATTAAACTTAAATTTAAAAATAGTAATAAGCTAGCTATTGAAGATTCATCGCTCCGTTCCACAAACAATTGAATAATCCGATTACAAAAACACAAATTCATCCTAAATACATAACGAAAATCATAAATTGCGCATGAATTGATTCATAACAATGGCCGAAATTCAAATTCATCGTATTCATAAAATTTGGGTTTTTTCGATTTTGCAAATTTTTTTGCATAATCTTTGATTTGCAAACGAAAACATGAAATTAATCTAATTTCATTATACAAAATACATAAATAATGAATGAAAACGAATTATATATGTGATTCATCATTGAATCTCAAAATTTTGATATTTTACAGAAAGTTAATATTCATACCGATGAATATTAATAAAAAATATAACAATGTAGTGTTCAAAAGATTATCAATTATAGTCATAAGAAATTAGTAATGTGTATGGAACATTGAAGAACATTCTACATACATTTGACAAAGTTTTTTTTTTTTTTTTTTTTTTTTTTTTAAGGTATAATATCCATCCCGATGAATATTAAAATGCACTGGTATCTTAGTACTCATATTGATGAATATTAAGTGATAACAATAGATATGGACGGATGTTATAACATGTAAATAACATTATCACTTGATATTCATCAATATGAATCGTAAGATATAACATACATTGGTGCATATATATATATTCATCATGACGAATGTTAATATTAATTACTCTTAAGCGTTTGTTTTAATTTCTATTTACTAAACGTTATAGACTATATATAAGTTGATATTCATCTATATGAATGTTAATAATTAAAGCATGTAAAAGTTAATATCAAAATGAACCTTTAAGAATAATATTCATATGGGTGAATCTTAATTAATACTCACCAGGATGAATATTACTCTTAAGCGTTTGTTTTAATATTTATTTACCAAACGTTATAGAGTATATATAAGTTGATATTCATCTATATATCTATATGAATGTTAATAATTAACGCATATAAAATTTAATATCAAAAGAACCTTTTAGAATAATATTCATACGGGCGAATCTTAATTAATATTCATTGGGATGAATCTTAATTAATATTCATCGGGATGAATCTTAATTAATATTCATTGTAATGAATATTTACGTTCTGGTAATCAATTTTTCAGAATTATGTAAAAATCTAAAATTCTTCATGTATAGGTTTTAATTATGCGTAATTGAGTATAATCCGATTAATTATCGGTTCTTATGTTTTCTATGACGAATTGGTTTAATTTGGTAGAGAATTCAATCAGCGCTCAAAAAAATCATAATTGAATAAATCAAATGAAAATCGAAATTCAACTAGAAGACGATTATGATATAAATTGATAAACGTAATTCCTCACATAAACGATTGAGAATTGATGAATTAAAATAGAATTGAAAATTATCAATTCGGAAACTCTAAAAATTGTAATTTATATGCGATCCTTGATATATGAATAATCTGAATTTAAAACGAATTCGAAATTATAAGAATGAATGATTAATTGTGATCGCGAACGGAAAACAAAATCAAAGTTGGAACAAACTATCAGATTGTGCGTTCAATTAGTGATAATAGATATTTATTTTAATTAAAAAATATACATTGACTATAATACCCTTGTCCCTGTAAAATGGATTGAAATCGAAACAAGAAGAAAAGGGGGCTGGAGGAAAAAGATAGCAAAATCAATGGTGATGGAGTAACTTCCCCCCTTCCCCCAAGATCAACCCTTCCCTCTGGATCCTCTCAATATATATATATACTAGTGTTAAACCCGTACAATGCACGGCTAGATTAATATTAAAATTTAGCTAAGTTGGTATTATATGAGTTTGATATTGTTAAGAGAACCTACAAAAACTTCGTAACAAAAACAAAGCAAGTATACTAAGAGAACATTTGACTTGTGGCACACAAGTCCTTTTTTATTAAGTGAAATAAGAGTACTTAACATTAAACAGGATATAAACGCCAATCTCGTTATATCACCATCAACCCACCACAACAACAGGCATAAATGGATCACCATCATCAATGTATTCTGAAATACAGAAGTAGAAAAGGTACGTGATTGATGATAATTTTAGTTTTAAAATTGTTGATAATAGTTTAGTGAAAGGAAACTAATGTTACCATCAGTTATTCCATGCATTTTCTTAAGAGGTTTCTCCATCATAAAAATCGAGTCTTCACCCATGGTGTATGGGAATATACTTGCCTTCTCTTTTTCTCTGGATATAAGATGGCATTCCACTGGTTAAGTGATTAGGTGGGACATTAATGCTCAATGAAGTTGTGGGAGTCTGAACAGCTGTAGACAAGGGTGGAATTTAAAATACGATTGTATGGAAGTAACGTGTAACACTAACATTAGATTGAGTACATATTTTCATAAAGAAAATTACATTATATATATATATATATATATATATATATATATATATATATATATATATATATATATATATATATATAGGGGAAGGATCAAGAGGGAAGCATCAAATTTGAGGGAAGGAGGGAAGCAAATCACAGCCACTAATTTTCTCCCACATTTTTCATACAATAAATAATACATATACAATACCCATTTAATCAACTTTAGTCTAAAATCCAAAATTAAAGTATCAAATTCAATAATTCATCAATCAAAAACATTATAAATTTTTCAATCCATCAAACACATTCATACATATCTTCAATTCGTCATGATTTGAAATCATCAAAAATTATGAATTTTGGGTATAACTTTTGGGTTTTTATATAAAATTTTATTTTGCCAATGAAAACAATAAATTAAACGAATTTCATCATACAAAACTTATAAACATGTAATTAATCGAATTATGGTTGTTATTAATCATCAAATTTCACAGATTTGAAAATATCCAGAACGTTAACATACATTTGCAATGCATGTTAATCAAAATTACAAGTAAGATTCTTAAACATTCATATTTGTTGAATATTACATTATATAATTTATTATACATCGTTGAACGTTATAACATAACATTCATCAATGTATTACAATATATATGAGTTAATATGCATTATAAATGAATGTTATAATGTTCATCAGCATGATATAAGTTAATATTCATCATAAATGAATGTTAAAGACTCAATGAGATGTTAACATGCATTTATGATGAATATGAGTTATTATACACTAATAACATATATAAGCTAAAATATTCATCATAAATGAATATTTAAATTGTAATTTTTATAACATGCATTTCAAATGAGTATTAACTTTCTGAAAATTTTGATTTCGAGATTTTTTGGGTGTAAAACGTAAAATAACTACAAGTTTGTTTGATTATTGATGTATATGTTCGATTTATTTGAATTTTGCTTTATATACATCTCAATTTTGTACTCAATTGAATGAATTTGTGATTTTTTTTATGGGTTTCTACATTTTTCTTCATGAAATCTATTTTCTAACAATTTTTATTGAATCTAACAATTGTTAATCAATATTGCTCAACGAGTTGTGTATTAGTGTTTTTAAATTTATTTTTGCAAGTTTCAAGCTTTAATTTGATGAATTTAAGATGAAAATCACGTTTTTAGTTGTCTTTGATTAACATGCTTTTGAAATGCATGTTAACGTTCTGGAAGGTGATTTCAAGTTATTTACAAAAATGCCACCGCGTTGACTTTTGAGTTGACCAGAATGTGTGGCTGAAAATCACTTCCCTCCTTCCCTAATTATTTTACTTCCCCAAGGATCTCCCCCCTATATATATATATATATATATATATATATATATATATATATATTTTACTTTTTTCTTTTTCAATTAAACGTACATCAATGTTCACATATGATTGAAATTAATCACATGTGAACAAACACGTATTCGTTGTGGTTCTCACAGTTCTCAACTTTAAAGTGGTTCTCATTTGAACCTCCCACTTTTCATATATATATATATATATATGAAAATTCAAGAGTAATACAAGTAATACTGATGAGGAAGATATAAACTGGTATTAGGTAAGCCTTGAAAGAATCTATAGATGCTCCTCCCCTATGTGATGATGCATCTCCCTTGCTTGGAATTACGGACATTGTGTTTTAATGACATCGTATGTTTTGTAGTGATTTGATTGTAGATGATGATGAAACTACATGATGAGTAGTTAAACGTGATTGATGTAATAGTGTGAAATATATATTGAATTAGTAGACAAACTCAGGAACAATACTTAGGACAAATGGTAATGTTGATAATTAGAGAAGAATTTATATGTAGGAATGTGGTTAAATCTAAGATGCAAAAATGATAATAAGGAGAGTGTTAGAAGTGATACTTACACTTTTGGTTTAACCACATACTCGGTTTGTGAAACTCTTCTTGTTTAAGATTTCTCTACGGTTTCGTCTTGCATTCCTTTATAATTGCCAACTGAGCGACCAATATGTAGCAATGGGTCCAATAGACATGGATTCCTTGAGATTGTAGATGGGAATCCTACAAAAATAGACATGGATAAATAAGAAATGTTAGAATGAAAAGTACTTAAAAACGTAGTAATATATGAGATAAGGGTCTGAATAGTAGGCTATCTGTGGATAAATTATATATTCTGGTAAACGGATCCGGGTGTAATATGGTTGAGAAAAGACGAGATAATTTGTACAACCAAAAATGGAGTGTCTAGCATGGTAATCGCTTATCTTGCCAGTTACTACAACCAAAATGGAGTGCCGAGCATGATCTTCCTTAGCAATCAAATCAGCCATTTGGTCAGTCACCAAACATCGTGACACTGACGGTAAAATTGCCTGTGAACAAATGATGCTAAGGACTTAATAAAAGAAACAATTATAGCATACCTTATGTACGTTAAAAGTGAAGCCCAAGAGATTCGGGGGAAGTAACTGAAAATCTGTCAAGGTAATTGTGAACTGTTAAGGTAATTGTGAATATTTTATTTCACAAGCCTTGTATTTTTCTGGGACAAGATCATCAAAGGAGACGAACTTAGAAGCGTACATAGTTCCAGAGAAAAAGGCAGCAGGAAGGATGATGGTGGTAATTACTTTTGCAAAAACAATAAAACTATAAATCTTTATGTCAGCAAACAGTAATTACCACTTTGGTGTCTTTTTGCAAAAAAGAGTTTTAAAGAATCTTTATGTAAGAGAAAAAGACACCAAAGTGGTAATTACTTTTGCAAAAACAATACTCTACAATTGAGTAACAACTATGAACATATTGCCAACTATTCAAAGAATGTTTGGCACATGCACTCAACACATGAGAACAAGGATACTTAAAAATGTCCCACTTACCACATATGCATGTTTTTTGTTCCAAATTTACTACTTGCACATTTTTCCCTTTTTGAGTCATCACCTCCAATATTCCTTTCTCTCGATTAAAAGATCTCAATTGGTGAGCACTAGCTTTAGACATCAAAGCTACCTGTTTTGCAACAACATGAGGAGTATACACATCTCCATTAGCTTGAGCACCAGAACCCAACGGACGCCTTACCTCAAAAAAGTGCACCAATCTGTAAAATGTAAGCTGAACACATGCCGTGATTGGTAAAAAACGAGCACCTTTTAATACGCTATTAAAAATCTCGGACAGATTTGTGGTGAACCCTGATCGCTTTACTCGGGGACTTATCAAACACTACACCTTCGGGTCCATCACAAATTTTGCCACCCCAAAAGCATAGTAGTGTAACGAACTTTTAAGCCATACAAAAAAAATCCCCTGAACCTATAAATAAGCATAGAAATCAATAATCATGCACATTGATATAGGAACAGTTCATAAGCCATTTAGAAGTACAAATTCTGTGAGGTTTTTAAAAAACTAAGAAACGTAGCAACACTAAATTGAGCAACAGAGGAAAGGAAAATTTTAAAGATAAAACATACCTTTACTTGCACTTTTTTGGAGAAGAGAAAGACGATGAGAAAGCAATCGATCGAGAAAGGGACTATTACTCGTAGCAATGGTGTGCCGCGTCAACGAGATAGTCACCGGAGATGGAGAATGACGATCGACGATGGTGGAGAATGTGGATCGTCAATGGCGGGAGTGGCTAGGGTTTTTTATTTTTATTGTTTGATTTGGATTAGAAGGGGAAAAAAAAGAACGGGAGTAAAAAGGAAGAAGTCAAATGGAAACTTAATTACATAAAAGGTAAATACTTTTGCAAAAATACCAAAATGGTAATTACTTTTTTCCAGCCCACCAAATTGGCTAAAAACTCCTATTTTTTTAAATTGAATGACGTGGCGTATTAGATGTGAAATTATTAGTGTATATTATTGACACGTGGCAAAAGCTGAGTTGGCAAGGTTATTATTTTGACAAATAATTAAGAGTCTCCTACCTTAGTTATAAGAGAAGATATATATATATATATAGTGGTGGGATAAAATAAGAAGGGGAAATCTTGTGAGAAGGTGCGAACCAATTCTGAGCCGTCAGATCAGTTTCTACGTCGCGGGGGCATTTTAGTAATCACAGCAAACTCATCACCGCCTATTTCAAAACCGTTTTTTCCTTATGATTCTTCGATTAACAAGTCGATTAATCGGAGTTCCGAGTATCATCATAAAGTTCATCTATAATCTCTACTAAAATGACATAAAAACCTCCAGAAAATGCAACAATGGTGAAATTCGTTACAAAAAGTAAGAAATTACATTCTCGTAATCGTATCAATGAATCACATATAATCATTCTCATTCAATTCCATAATCTATTTTCTGTATTTTGCAGCAACTAAACGAAAGGAGTTTGTAGATAAATCGTACTCGAAATGGCGGAATAAACTTCCAGATACTGTGAATCAATACGATGATGATTCAACGGACACTAACGATGAAGGTAATAGCAAAATTAAGTATTAAAATGTAGAACTAAACTGAATGTGACGATGATTGAGTTGTGAGATGCATTTTCCCCCAAATAACAACATGTGCCTTACAAGTGTTTGATAAAATGTCAAGCCTAATATATAGCCTTCCATAGTTACATGTGATAGTATTATTTTGAGTAAATATTATATACTGATTCTATAACGAATGATTTCAAGCCTAATTATATAGCCTTCCTTGGAAGTTGTATTGAACTAACATGCGAATGGAGTGAATGTTTGAATGACTTGATTATAGTATATTTTTAGTGTATTTTATATCTGTAATGTAAAATTGCTGATATAGAAACTTGTTTACAGACTGAGATATTGCTAGTGTAAAGTAACTTGAAAGTTTATGTTTGTGATATGGATATGGTATGTGGTGAAAAATGCGGTAAACTAAGGCTGTTTAAAATTGGCTTGTCATGAAATGAAACAGCTCAGGTAGACTGGTTTATGTTGAAGTAAAACATACTCCATAAGTTTACTGTAAGGTATTTAGTTTGTCGAGCACATAGTGTCAGTGTGTCGCTTCAATTGAACAATTTAAAAGTTACACAAGCATAGTGTGAAATCACTTCTTTTTCCGAAGACTAGTATAGTGTGGTAAACTAAGACTGAGCACGTAGTTTTTGTAAGCTGATATATTGATGTTCTGTTGAAGCGTATAATGTGGTTCAAGGCTATTTAATGTGATTAAGTACATGTATCTTATATCCTTTGCTACTCTTAAAATTAACTCAATGGCTACTCTCAAAATTAATGATATCAATGTTTAATAGTTCCACTAAGTAAGTAATAACTAGGACACTAACTTGGTCCTTGCTTAGGATCTGATCACGTGGGAAGCATGTGGTTGTGTCTCATATAATTTTTTGGGTCTTTATGGTAATATATATGATGCATGCTTTTTCAAAAAAAAAAACTAACAAGGACACAACAGTAGCTACTCTTGACAAATTCTAATGCAAACTGCTACTTAAAGTTGCAATGCTCAAATCGACATTAATCACATTAGAAGTTAACATAATCACAACAAAGTCATAGTGATTATTGCATTTTAACAAGTGAATATCTGTTCTAAATGATTTTACATTTTACATTGATATCAGAGGATGATGAGGAAGTAAATATTACATTAAAGCATACTATACTGATTCTATATGCAATTATATACTGATTCTATGTGTTTATTTATTTTACAAAATGTGGGAGGTTTTACAAAGCGAAATGGAAAGAAGACATGTCCGAAGGAAAAACAAAGACAACAAAGGGTAAAGAAGAAAGAAGTTATGAAAGCGAAGAAAGAAAAAAAGAACATGGGTAACTACTGATTAATATCGTATTATTTCTGTCATACTTTTTGGTCAGTGCTAATATATTCATATAACCTTATATGATGCACAATATCTACTTCTTCCTCGGAAGAAAATGATAATGTTTCGGAAGAGGAAACTGACAGTGATGATTTGCTGATGCTCACTTATAATGAAGAAGATGTAAAGGTCAAGAAAAGAAAGAAGAAAGTTCCATTGAACTCAGATTCGGATACTGTCTATGAGATTCCTAAATCCCCAAAGCAAATCAACGCCTTAAAGAAAAACAAAGTCTCATTACTGAATGAACATATTCAAGTACTGATTCGAGACGCTATTCAAGGTGTTCAGTTTGAGAAGAAGAAGAAAGGAAAAAAGGCTAAGGAAGAGTATAGTTCAGTAAGAACAAGGAGCTCACCAAAACCACTGTTTAATGTAATTAAGGTTTTAAGTGATGATCAAAAACAAGCTATCAGAGACATTGGATTTGGTTCTGTCCTTGAGATTTCTTTTGGTACAATTCCTGCAAGGATTGGATATTATGTAGTAGATAGACTTGACGAAAGAACACTAACGATAAGGTTAGAAAATCGTTATCTTCAAATAGATAAACAGGTGGTACATGATATGTACGGCATACCATTGGGAGGAGTGAAATTCAAGAAAGAAAAGATCAGTAAGGGAGCTGATAGACTTACAAGAGAGTGGCGAGGTCGTATTGGAATGTTGAAAGGAAACATTCGACCAAGTCATGTAGTGGAAGCGATAACCAGATCACCAGAGGATGCGGGAAGAAACTTCATTTTGAATTTCCTTGTTTTATTCAATACATGCATGGCTGAAAATTCAATAATGGGTACATGCAACCTCAAGTTTCTGCCATATATAAATGATGATGTGGATATAAAAAGTCTGGATTGGTGTCAGTACGTCATTGACTGTTTGAAGGAAAGCAAGTACTATTGGGACAGAGATGATGATGAATCTTTTTACACTGGACCCCTTGCTCTATTAATTGTAGGTATCATATGTTACATTCTTTGTAAAGTCTATAAATATTTGTTTAGTAATGTAACAAGTTGAATTGTGTAGCTATTCTATGTTGACTTTACGAAGTGTAATAGATTACAAGTCATTCGGGAAAGACCGGCACTCAAATCATGGACCTCTCAATTACTTAGCCAAAGAGAAACCGCTGAGATCAGTTCTGGAGGTTTTGGTCGGGGTGAACCTGAATTACCATTTGAAGAAGAGCAGAATATGGTAAATATAATTGACGAGGAAGGAAGCAAACAACCGGAATGTACTGATTTCAAGCTCACTAATGTCCAGGTATAACCTATATCCAAATTTTAAAACCTTTCATGCATATAGTTACATGATATGTTATAGTAACTCATAATTTTTTGGGGATTACACTGTTTTGATTCCTTAAGAGACTCTGTTCCTGATTCATAAGATAATACTCACAAAAAATGAAAATGTAATCACATAAAAGAAAAGTGATTATGAAGTTGTAAATTGTGATTACTAGAAGTAGTTGACACTAATAGTCCTAATATTGTGTATATAACTAAAAGTGGGAAAATAGATTGACAGTTTGGGTCACGCATCAGGTTAAATACAATGTTTGATCCGTAGTTGGTTTTGTTCGGAACAGATTTCTGGCAACGTTAGGCAATTTAAATTAGTAATCACGTTTTACAACTGAATAATCACTTGTATTTTGTGTGATTGTGCATATTACTGACATCGTTAACATCTTTTAGGAATATATTGAAAGCATCAATTCAAGATTCCTTAGTTTGATGAACGGAAAGGAGAAACTTGGTGGTTTATTGGCTGAGGCATTGTCAAAGTTCCCAGACAATGAGAAATTGCAGCAATACAACAAACAAGCTGAAGAGTTCTTTGGAAAGTCAACATTCGATGCCAGAAAACCAGATAGAAATGGAATTGCTTTTAAGGAACATTACAACAAACAAGTTGAGGAGTTGTTTGGACAGTCATCATTCGATGCCAAAAAGCCAGATATGAATGAGAATTCTTCATTGGAGGCTTTTACTGGCCAAATGGATATTGAAATGGTTGATGTTGGAACAAGTGGTGAAGTTGAAATAATCGATAACCACTCAAAGTCAGGGAACCTCATTCTCATGACTAATGGAGATAAAACAGTTGTTAAAGCAAAGACTTCGAGTCCTGGAAAAGTGAATTCTGAGTACTCACCAATGATAGGGATGGTTGCTGACACAAACAATGTTGCTTCTGCAAATGATCAAACTTTGATTTTGTCACCTCAAAATATATATAGTTCACCACCTTACACTGATTCATTTTTCAAAGCGATTGATGAGGTTGTAAGCAAAGCGAGGGCAACAAATGTCAATGACTTTGAACCACCATCATTTAGTCTGAATTTAACACAGGAGTTTGAAAGATCTTCACACGAAAAAGATAGTGATCCAAAAGAAGGGGTTGGCATCAACCCTTTATCTTCCAAGAAGCCTGAAGTTGAGAAACTGGAAGGAAAAGATGAAAGCGTTAAGACAACTCGAACTGAAA
This sequence comes from Helichrysum umbraculigerum, assembly GCA_949592205.1. Lineage (NCBI taxonomy): Eukaryota > Viridiplantae > Streptophyta > Magnoliopsida > Asterales > Asteraceae > Helichrysum > Helichrysum umbraculigerum. The sequence continues at coordinate 123,167,480 of CATIUR010000001.1, read as the reverse complement.
TTGATAAGGTTTCAGATATAATGGTTAAAACGGTTACTCGAGAAGTTAGTGCGATGACTATTGAAAAAGTTCCACCAATACCTCCTGTAAATTTTGAACTGGAAAAGCCGAAGCGAGATTTAAGACCTTCTGAATATAAAAAATCACCTTTTAAGGAGCGCGCAGTGGATTTGTCAAAAGGTTTGACTACAAGCGAGAGGAAACTTTTCGACTACTTACACTCATTCAGTGATCCAATTTGGTAAGTAAATTACATATCAAAATGACTTATAAAATCTTATGTTTAAGTTAATTATATTTATAATCAACTGACATAGTTTTGTCTGATTTCAGGAGAGTTGTATTTGAATGCATTGATGGCTATATGCTGATTCCAGATATGATCCAAACCATCTTACCAGGCAGATGGATTCTTATAACAATAATCGACATTTGGTCACATATGCTTAACGTTGATGAAAAGTTCAAATCTTCAAACTCTCCATCGAGATTCTTTTGTTCTACAACTCACTTGGTAAGCAATAATCGCACAACCATTTGTGTGTTTAATTTGTTTCATGTCTGATATTATGATAACATCAAGATATTTATTGTTATTATACAGAGAGATGAGGTGGTTGAGGAGGGAAAACTAATGACTAGTGACGTGAAATCCTTTTTTGATAAGATCGCTCTGAATTCAAAGATTAAAGACGGTCTCGAATTGCTTAAAGATGTGGATTTGGTAAAACTTCATGTGATATTTTTACTTTATTATTCATATTTTCATTATTAAATGTAGAAAAATATATGGTGTTTCTTAAACAGGTATTCTTCCCGGTTTTAGCATCAGGCCATTATTATCTGATGTGTTTCAATCTCAAGAGAACTGCATTCTTGATAATTGATAATGTTGAGGATGAAAAGACAATTGATGAGAGGTACATGTATGCTCCAGCAATCATGGTAAGTACCAACTACAGATTTTATACATACAACAATGTTATAATATTAAGTTTCGAATACTCATAAGCAAATATGTGGTAATCAGAGATCGAATTTTGGAAGATATTTGACTGAAGTTGGACATGGAAAAGCAAAATCAGTACTGGTAGCTAACCCACAAAGGGCAAAAATGAAGTGGAGGACATGTACAAATTCAGAAGATTGTGGCGTGTTCGTTATGCGTCATATGGAGACGTATATGGCACAACCAATTAAAGAATGGGATTGTGGATTAACAAGAGAGTCCAATAAACAACAGAGGCAACTTAACACCTTGAGAATCAAATATGCAGATAAGATACTTTTATCTGACTTCAACATTCACAAAGATAAGGTGCAGGATGAAATGGAAAAGTTCAGCACTACGGATCCTAGAGAAAAAGAACAGATAATGATGAAAAGTTATAGCAAACTATATCCCCGGTCAATTTAGCTACTTCGGTTTTATGTCTTTCAAACACTTTCTATTCACGTTACAATATGATACTTTTGTGGATATTTTTTTCATTTTTAGCTTTGAATATAGTTTTCACTGAACTTTGTATAGTCATTACTATAACAAATTTGGAGGTTTGAGGTATAGTAATGTCAATCTTTACTGTAATGTCAATTTTTAGCTTTTTGAATATAGTTTTCATTGATCTTTGTATTGTTATTACTCCAACAAATTTGGAGGTTTGAAATATAATAATCACAAAGCTAAAGGTGGGAAACAGGTGGACGGGTTGGGTTGTGCAGTAGGTGAAACAAACCTGATTGAATCACACTTGTGTTGGGGTGGAACACATCATGTTTGTCTCATCTAGTTGTGTAATGTAGTTTAGTCATCACAAATTTCAAAACGTACAGCTTGTCTCAACCTTGAGACCACGATCCCTTTCGAAACCAAGAGATGACATTTTTGGCCCATTAACTCATAAACGGATTGATTTTGAATTGGAGAGTTTTTGTAATCACAAACTTTAGAATTGTGTTGGCTAACTTTAGAATTGGAGAGTTTTTGTAATCACAAATCTTGGAGAGTTTTTTGGTAACCTTTTTATGCCTATATTTGGCACCAAGTTGTGATGGGTGATACTTATTTTTTTTTAAATCCTATCATCATGACCTTATCTATTGACGCTGGACCAGATACTTGGATTGTAAGTAAATAATCACAAAAAACAACCACATAATCACATAAGGTTAATGTGATTATCGAGTTTTTATTATCGTTTCAGTTGTTTCTAACTGTAATAATATGAATATCATGCAATATTCAATAGGTGTAGAGTTTGTGATGATGGACTATATATATTGATGTTCTTTTGTGTATAGGCTAGTTGCATTCAACCTGGGATATCTTCCGGGAGGTGACAAAACAGTAATTACTAAATCAAATCAGGTATAACCCGATTAGCAATGGAGGCTGCAAGCAGAATAGTAGCATCAATTCAAAATTTCTATGGAAATTCCAGTTGCAGTGTTTTTACTCTGGAATTTTAGAAGTACAAATATTATTTTGCATATGAACAGACTCAGGTATCCAGAAACACACAAACAAGAACACCCAAACTTCACTCACTCGGAATTGATCAAAACTGACTAGTCTCTAAGTTGCACAACATTGGGTTAGTAAAGCATTAATTCCAATCTAATACAGAAACCAAATTGCTATCCATGCCTCAAATACAAGCAAAATATTTCAAAAAAGGACATTCATTTCTCTAATAGTTCAAAGTAACAGAGTATCAATAGAACGAAATGAAAACAAACCAAGACAAAGATAGTATGCTTATCCAATCATCCAAACCCCACCAAGGCTGGTGAATCAATTGTATGTAAGCTTTATTTGAAAAGTAAGAAAGTACTAATGCAAGGAAATCCTTTTGTATGTACTTATGCTAGTACCCAAACATATTTACCTATTCATCTTTATTTTTTGTTGGACAGTTACGAGAGTCATGATGAGAATATTCACCACACTCCTTGCAGAGCCTCTTTGGCTTTGAGCTTTTTGCAATTGCTTTATCACGATCACTGGACAGCCTCTTTCCACCACTTCCACAGCCCTTGTTTCTTATACCTTGTGGAACTTGTACATCAACCGCAGCAGGTTTAGAAACACCAATCAATGACTCCATAGTTTCTTTTACACTCATTGTAGGTTCTTCTGAGATATCAGCATCTATCTCATCCTTCAAAATGTGCAACTGTTCTTGATATTTGAGAAGTCTATCTTTGTCAATACTTAGTCGACTAAGAGAATATCTGACAGTTGAGTAAACATCCTGTAGAACCATCCCGCGATCGTCCTTTGTACTTTCTAAGTTCATATCAAGCAAATCTACTTCTTCAGCATCCATAGTCCAACGGGTTGCGATATATTCAGTTGGAATCTCCACAACACCTGACAACCACAAGGCACAAAACATATGCCGACACAGTATACCAAATCGCACATACTTCATGCAACGACATGCCATCCTCCCATTAGTTGCATCAGAGACAACCTGTGAAAATGAAAAAAAAAAACAAAGAAAGTATACTTACAATTGAAATGAAATAACAAACTATCAATTTTTTTTAACAGTTCATATGAATTACAGATATGAAAATCATATATATTATGTACCTTGTATTGGCCTTTGACCTTCATTTGTTCATCTTTTTCCTCAATAATCCGTAATTTTTGGCCATCTTCTATGGTGAAGGAAATTTGGGAGCATGAAAACACAGATTCATAAATCTCATCCTGCACTTCAAAAAAGATTGTACGAGTGTACACCTTAGCAGCATGTCTTTCTATTTTACGAGATGTCTTAAAGACAGGTTTTGTAGTCCTCATTTTATGATCTAGTGTACGCTGCACGCTTCTTTGTTTGTCTATCGCCGACTCAAAACGACCCATAAACCTGACTAGCATTGAATAAGGATGTGAGAACCTTCCGAAGAAGTAATTTTCACTCTCAGAACGTGATGTGGTCCTCATTAACCCAGACATTGGTAAGTCCCTGAAATACGCGGGAATCCACCTCTCCCTTATGTCAAACATGTCACACAGCCAGTTGTTATTTTCAAGCTTATATTCTTGTACTATCAATAACCACTTTTCTTCAAAATTAGTGGGATTAGTGGTAGCATTCCAAACAATATGATTGAATCTTTCAAGAAAATCATCGTCTTTGTATATTTTTGAGGGAATCTGCACATACAAATATTACAAATGTAAATGTAAGTAAACGCTTATAATAATCACAATACAACATCATTAACTCTGGTAATTTATCAGTTATATCAAGTGATTATTTCTAGATTATTTTTTCATACCTTATCCTTGAGTTTCTTCATAATATGCCACATGCATAACCTATGCCTAGAATTGGGAAGAACATCTATAATAGCTTGCTTCATCGCAGGATCCTGGTCTGTTACCACCAATCTGGGCTCACTGTTATCAACTGATTTTAAAAAAGCTTTGAGCAGCCAAGTGTAAGAGTCAATAGTTTCCCTAGCAAGCAAACCCGCTCCAAAACTAACACACCTCTTGTTCTTGTCCACTCCGGTAAATGGAACAAATACCATATTGTACCTAAAAACATATAATTTGGACATTTATACTACAAGTTAGTAATAGGTATTTCATTACTAGAAACATTGTTGCACTTATCATATTTAAGATAGACAGAAGTATTACTTGTTTGTTTTGAAGGTGGCATCAAAGGATATAACATCACCATATGCTTTATAATTCTGTTTCGCTTTTCGATCAGCCCAAAACATTCTGATAGTAACCGGAAAAATTAAGCAGTTTAACGATTAAAATTTAGATTGATAAAGCCAAATTCGAGATGGCTGGTCTCCTTCACTAACGTGAATACAACAAGTTTATTCTTCTTTTCTTTTCTTAAACTAAAACAAGGATTACATATTTATTACAAACTGACGATAACTGCTCCTAGAATACAGGATAATAACTGTTCCCTCCCATTCAATTTCAAATGTTGACTGGTTGACCCAGTGGGTCCATCCACATTCCAAAAAGGGCATTAAATTGTTCCTGCTCATGTCTCTTGACTCGTGTTTTCTTTCTTGTGTACACCTGTAGATTCTTATCAGTACTTCCCCGCCGGAAAAACGACTTGTCCTCAAGGCGAAAGTGAGGGAATTGCTCAGCTAACAGATCATATGACTCCCAAGTAGCTTCTTCCAGAGGACGATGAGCCCAAGAAACCAATAATTCCAACACGGATTGACCTGCTTCCAGCACCCAGCGATGATCAACAATTGAAGCAGGCTGAACATCAATCTCGCAATCCCTTGTGATCGGTAATGGGGCAATTGAGGTAGGAGAAAAAGACCCATGGGCTGGTTTAAGCATGGAGACATGAAACACCGGATGAATTTTAGCATCCGGAGGTAATTCAAGCTCATAAGCCACAGGCCCAATGGCACGTTTGATCCGATAAGGGCCAAAAAAACGAGGAGACAACTTTTCATAGCGTCGTTTAGCCAAGCTTTGCTGTCGATACGGTTGAAGTTTTAAGAAAGCATAATCCCCAACCTGAAAGGTTACTTCTCGTCGTTTCGCATTGGCTTGATTACGCATCCGATCTTGAGCTTTCGTAAGATTGAAGCGTAGGAGCTTTAACATGTCATCACGAGCAATTAGTTGCTGTTCCAATTCTGCGTTTTTGGTTTCTCCCATTACATAAGGCAGAAGGGATGGAGGATCCCGGCCATAAACGATGGAAAAAGGAGTGGTGCTCGTAGAAGTATGATACCCGGTGTTGTAAGAATATTCAGCCCACGCCAAATAGGAACTCCATTTGGTCGGTTGTTCATGAGCGAAGCAACGTAGATAGGCCTCTAAACATCGATTGAGAACTTCTGTCTGACCATCCGTTTGTGGATGGTAACTGGTGCTCAATTGCAGTTTGGTTTGGCTCAAACGAAAGAGTTCCTGCCAAAAAGTGCTCAGAAAGATGACATCACGGTCCGACACAATGGAGCGAGGGAAGCCGTGTAGACGAACAACTTCCTTACAAAAAATGGCAGCCACACTCTTAGCTGTAAAAGGGTGGGATAAACACATAAAATGGGCATATTTGCTCAAGCGATCCACTACTACCAAGATAGTGTCAAACCTGTTGGATGGCGGTAATCCCACAATAAAATCCATGGAAATGTCCTCCCATATTTGAACCGGAATTGGCAAAGGCTGGAGGAGACCAGCCGGAGATAATGTTTGGTACTTTTGCTGCTGGCATACTAAACAGTTCTGCACAAACACCCTGATTTCTTGTTTCATTTTTGGCCAAAAGAATTGGAGAGACACGCGTTTAAATGTTTTTAAAAAACCACCATGTCCACCAACTGGTGAGTCGTGACACTCCTGAAGTAATCTGAGTTTAAGATCGGGTATATCAGGAATGACCATCCTACCTTTGAAAAACAAAAGTTGGTCATGCGAAGAAAAATCAGAAACCAGTGAAGGATTTGTTTGGAGCTGTTGGAGAATATCCGCTGTATAAGGATCTTGTTGAAGGCCCCTTTTTATGTCAGTGATTTCGACGCAATATGGTATTGACATAGTCAATAGTTCACCTGAATGGGGACGCCGAGAGAGTGCATCCGCTCCCTTATTCTCTTTTCCAGCCCTGTGAATTATCGAAAAATCATAAGGCATCAATTTAAGTAAAAGCCGCTGCTGCTCGGTTGTGGTGATGCGTTGCTCCAACAAGAATTTTAAAGTATAATGATCAGTGCGAATAAGAAAGTGGCGTCCCAATAAGTAGTGGTTCCATTTTTGAACAGCGAGAACCAGAGCTAATAATTCTCGATCATAGGCCGACTTAAATCGATTAGATGGGGAGAATCCTTTACTAAAGTATGCGATTGGATGCTCCTCCTGAGATAAGATAGCACCAACTCCTGCCGAAGATGCATCACATTCAACCACAAATGTCTTTGAAAAATTAGGTAACCGGAGAACAGGTGCTGAAAGTAAGGCCTGTTTCAATGTGGTGAACGCGTTTAATGCCTCGTTAGACCAAACGAAGCCGTCCTTTTTTGTAAGAGCAGTCAAAGGGCGTGCAATCATTCCATAGTTTCGTACAAAGCGTCGATAATAACCTGTGAGACCGAGAAAACCTCGAACTTCTTTGACATTAGAAGGAATAGGCCACGATTGTACATCCGTAATTTTCTCCTGTTCCACCTGTACACCGTCCCCAGTTATGATATGCCCCAAAAAGGACACTTTAGATTGTCCAAAACAGCACTTTGAAAGCTTGACATAGAATTGTTGGTCGTGTAGCAATTGCAGGGTTTTTTCAAGATGAGAAAGATGTTGCTCCATGTTGGGACTGTATACTAGTATGTCATCAAAGAAAACTAGTATAAAACGACGTAAGTAAGGGCGGAATAAGTCATTCATGACAGCCTGAAATGTTGAGGGTGCGTTGGTTAGGCCGAATGGCATTACCTTAAACTCATAATGCCCTGAATGAGTGCGAAAAGCTGTCTTCAGAATGTCCGATTCGTGAACTCTGATCTGATGGTAACCAGAGCGTAAATCCAACTTGGAAAATACCGTGGCTCCATATAACTCATCCAATAATTCGTCTATATTTGGGATTGGGTATTTGTCGGCTATTGTTATTTTGTTGAGAGCTCGATAATCCACACACATCCGCCAAGTATTATCTTTTTTCTTGACGAGTAAAATCGGGCTTGAAAAGGGACTATTGCTAGGCTGAATAAATCCCGCTGCCAACAATGCTTCCACTTGTTTCTCGATTTCAGCCTTTTGGGAATGAGGGTATCGGTACGGTCGGATATTAGGTGGTGTAGAGTTTGGAATTAAGGGAATATAATGGTTCTGCGAGCGGTTGGGAGGTAGATTCTTGGGTTCTTCGAAAACCGGGTGGTATTGATGTATCACCGGCTGGAGAACATCGGGAATTTCTGGTTGAGTACCCGGTTCAACAGCCAAGTATTGGAAACTGGAGGACCTTTGCGAACCAGTAGTAATACCCTGCCATTTATAACGTTTGCCATCTACATTGAAAATCATAAACATCTCTTTCCAATTCGCTTGGACCGTATTTAGTGTTTCCAACCATTGAATTCCCAAAACCAAATCTGCTCCACCAAGCGAGAAGGGATAAAAATCCTGGACAACTTTAAATTCGTTGATTTGTATTGGAAGGTTTTTGCATATCTGACCACATTTAATAAAATCTCCATTCCCAATTTGAACACCAAAAGGTACCACTGCTTGAGTCTTAAGTTGCAAATCCTTAACCAATACATCCGAGATAAAATTATGTGTAGATCCCCCATCAATCAAAATAATTACTTCCGTGGAGTAAAGCATACCTTGAACCTTCATGGTTCTGGGGTGGGGTTTTCCAAGGATGGCATGTAAACTGATCTCCGCACTGTCATTAGTATCTCCTGCTATATATTCAACTTCATTAGGGGACTGCTCTTCGGGCTCCTCTTCCACTTCCAACACCTTGAGAGTTCCTGTTTTACATCGATGGCCCGGCCCATACTTTTCACCGCATCGGTAACATTCACCCTTAAGGTAACGAGACTGTCTGTCCGCATCATAAATTCGTAAGGGTGGTTTGGTATTATTGTTGGTAGAATTCGATGTAGGAGTCGTAGCCTTGGACTCGGGTTGGAATGACTTCGATGATGCTGCCCAAGTTGATCCTCTCCCATAACGGGTGTGGCTGATCTTAGACTCGAATTCCAAAGCGATGCTTACCGCTTTATACACTGTTCGTGGTTTCTGTATTCTTACATCCGCTTTTAATTCTTCTTTGAGGCCATTAAGAAACACTCCCAAGAGACAATGTTCAGGCCAATTGGACACCCGTGAGGAACGTTTTGCAAATTCTTGTCGATACTCTTGCACAGTTCCTGTTTGCTTAACACTACACAAGTATTCATCCGGGTTCTGGAATTCTGTAGGTCCAAAATTTCTCTGCAGGGCTCGAACAAAATCCTCCCAATATTCTATCATTTGATCAGTTGATATCCAAGAATAAAAGTCTAGTGCATCTCCCTCCAAATGCATCGATGCAACATCTACTTTTTCCTCATCTGGGATGTCATAGTAACGGAAATATTTCTCTGCCTTAAGAATCCACCCCCGTGGGTCTCCATCGCTAAAGGTAGGAAAAGCAATTTTGTTTTGCGGTCGGTACCTTTGATTATGCCAGGATGACTCCCCTTCATCCTGTTTTCCATTACCCCATCTGTCCTTATTATGCGATTGAGATTTGAGGGCTGCTACCTCCTTCTGCAACGCATCTATGGACTCCAATTTCTTGGCGATAGCAGTTAACTGCACTGCCACCGGATCAGGTGGATGATTTCCCTCCTCAGAATTACTCCGGGTCTGCACCATGTCTTCGATTTCCCGGCAATGGAACCAATGATAGTAACCGGAAAAATTAAGCAGTTTAACGATTAAAATTTAGATTGATAAAGCCAAATTCGAGATGGCTGGTCTCCTTCACTAACGTGAATACAACAAGTTTATTCTTCTTTTCTTTTCTTAAACTAAAACAAGGATTACATATTTATTACAAACTGACGATAACTGCTCCTAGAATACAGGATAATAACTGTTCCCTCCCATTCAATTTCAAATGTTGACTGGTTGACCCAGTGGGTCCATCCACATTCCAAAAAGGGCATTAAATTGTTCCTGCTCATGTCTCTTGACTCGTGTTTTCTTTCTTGTGTACACCTCTAGATTCTTATCACATTCCTGTTAACCTATGATTCTCGCAGCACTTATACTCGAATGAAAAACCGGGAACATCCTCTACTTTCATTAACATTTTGTCTATAGTCATCTGCGCATCACTCTCTCCGATAAAGCAATTCAGATCCTTGTTGAAATTTTTAAAATCAGCAACAGTTCCACCCACATTCTCATAAGATCCAGTTAACTCTTTCATCACTTTGTGTGCCACAGAAGCACCAATATTCGCGTTAGAAACATTAACAATGAAAGACTTTTGTAGATAGTCAAGATGCCTACGCTGCTTTAGAAGATGATTATCTGCAACACTCACCAATTCGTGGTTGTGTTTCTCCTCGAAAAAATATATGACATATGAGTTCCCATCCCCCAATCTCCTAAATTTTACACAAGCTTTACAACCTGTTCTAGTGTCAGACCTATGAGGTTGTTTGTCTTGCAAGCTGTCAAACGGTTTACTCAACTTAAAACCTTCTTTACTACATAACAGATACTTCACATTCACCATTCCATTATTTGAAAGTATAGATGTCGATTTACGAATATCAAATCCACCTAACAAAGAATATCTTTTATAGAAGGCAATGGCTTTTTCCAACGAATCGAATGTTAAACCTATTGCAGGTTTAGCATATGCTGCTGTCTCAGGTATCCAAAATTCCGTACCACCAACAGTTTCATGCTCAAAACCAGAACCTATAATGCCAATAATCACATAACACAGCATATTAATCACATCAGTTTTATTTAGCATAATCTGTATAATCACATAATATAACACAACAATCAAGATAAATTTCGTGATTAAGTCATAGAGATCATCATACAGCCTATATAATCACCTAATAAAGCACAATAATCACATCAGTTTGTTAATAATCACCTAATAAGCATGATAAATTAAGCGATTAACTTCGTAACCTAAATAATCACCCAATACAACACAATAATCACATCAGTTCTATTAGTATACAAACTTCAATTAAGTGATTAAGTCATAGAGATCATCATACAGCCTATATAATCACCTATTACAACACAATAATCACATCAGTAGTATTAGTATACACATTTCAATTATGTGATTAACTAGTAAGTAACACCTAATACAAAACTGTAATCACCTAATCAAACACTGTAATCACAACACTTTTATTTAGCATAATCTATATAATCACATAATATAACACAGCAATCACAGCATTTTAAAGATAAATTACATGATTAAGTCATAAAGATCATCGTACAGCCTATATAATCACCTAATAAAGCACAATAATCACATCGTTTTATTGATAATCACCTAATAAGCACAATAATTTTTGCAATTAACCTCATAACCTAAATAATCACCTAATACAGCACAGTAATCACACGAATTACATTTAGCGCGTATAAAGCAAACCTCGTCACCTAGATAATCACAATTTAGAATTATAAATTCATATCTTCTAAATCAGTTATTCAACGTCAATTTATTGATAATAATCTAACCGTTTGATGCTATCACTATACGAAATTCATATGCACGATCAAAAATTCACACAGCACATGTAATGAAATTGCTAGATTTTAATTCAAAATTGAGCTTACAATGATTCTCGTTGGAACACGACGCACGATCGGGATCGCACCTCATATTTACTGCGAAAGAATCCGAAGAATCGAAAGAATCTGAAGAATTCGAAGAATCGAAAGAATCTGAAGAATCCAAAGAATCGGAAGGATCCAAAGAATCGAACGAAAAATCTATGTCAAATTGTGACGTATGTAGCGTGGACTTTATCAGGTAATGCGAATTAAATATATGAGGTGTTTATAGGATGCTGGAAATTACCAAAACACCCCTGCTAGCATAAACAAGGTAGTTATTGAATCAGGTCCGGCCTTTATTTTAGGCCGTTGATGGGCTAATGTGACGGCCCAGATCTCTTCTTACCTTCTCACAATAATCTTCCTTCTTATTTTAAACCTCCTCATATATATATATATATATATATATATATATATATATATATATATATATATATATATATATATCTTATCTTATTAAATATAATATATGATTAACCTTTATAACATCATCATTTATATTAAATTGCATTAATCAATTAGACCCCTCTATTTATTTAGTTTTTACATTATATATCATCTAAATTAAATTCAATTAATCAATTAGGCCCTCTTATTTGGTTTTTACATTATATATCATTTAAATTAAATTTAATTAATCAATTAGGTCCTTCTATTTACTTATTGTTGTGAATAGTAAATTATTGTCTTAAATCTCAATATTATATTCACGTATCCACATATATATAAAATGATGTTAATTATAAATCAAAGTACCATTAATTTATTAAAGTAGATATATAAATAATTATAATTCTTATATATAGTAATAAATATAATACATAAATCAGAGTTAAAACATCATCAATCAAAACCAAATTTAATTAATATCATATTAATCAATTAGGTTTATATATTTTAATCAAATTAAAAATTATAACCTCTATTTTAATTATAGAATCAACACCCCGTGTGTATACACGGGTTTTAGATCTAGTATATATATATATATATATATAAATGTTAATAAGAATCAATAAGACCTTGAAATTCAAAAAATTAAGTGTAAAAACTTATTTTAACTAACTTTAATCGACTTGTTCACATGTGAACTGTTCAGTTGTGAACATATGTGTTTTTACGAGTTTTTATACGTAATTTTACATTTTTTGACGTCTTTTTGTTTCTCATTTGAACAAATATTAATGTTCACATGTGTATAAGATGAATTACACGTGAACAATTACATATTCATTGTTGTTATAAAAGTTCTGAACTTTATAATGGTTCTCATTTGAACCTTCCCATATATATAATAGGAAGTCTTATTGGCTGTGTGTAACACAAACCAGTAGGTTAAAATTTGCCTTTTTGAAACTGTTATAAGTTTGTATATGTTTGTAAAATTTGTAAATAAAAAAACGAAGATGAACTTAACTAAAATTCTAAAAATTAGACTCAGATATAAAATTCATGAAAAACTACCAAGTACGAACCTGATTTTATATTTTTATAAATTTGATAAAAGATGTAATTTAATAAAAATAGAAGGCCGTAGTATTTTGTACACTCTCATTCGGTTTGCAGCGCCACAATAGCACACTTTTAGTGCACAAAATCTTTGATGTATGTATGTAGATGTAGATCATAAAAAAGTCAAATTGACTTTACATTACAATCAGTAACTCTCTGCTCATAGTATCCGGCTACAAGCAACCCCCTCCTCCCCTATGCCTTTCATAGTTTCATCTTCTATGCCTACTTTTTGTGGAAAAACTAAAAAAAGTACCCCCTTATTTATTTTGGTGATGATGCGTACACCGTCAAAAATTCTTCGTAAACTACTAACCGTGTTTTAGAGTGTTGTATTTTATAACACCACGAAGCACAGTTAGTGATGTACGAATCACTCCCCTTTATTTTAGTGTTGGTTATCAAACTTTCAACACGATAGATAACATCCGACTAACGGTGTGTTTGGCAACCCTTTTCTAAGGGATTATTGGGGATTATAAGAGATTGAGCTTTTAGTTTTAAAAAGCTCAATCCCTTATAAAATTACAATCCTTGTTTGGTACAAAAGGTAAAGTAAGGTTTCTTCAAAAAATAATCCCTTAAAGGAGAATCCCTTCAAACTAGCTTCTCTAAAGAATCTCCATCCCCTCCTTACTAAATTACTATATTACCCTTCTTTTAATTAAAAATGTAGAGTAATAATATGTCATGTCCATTTACATCATTTTACACTCATAAGCTTCAACTCCAACTAATTTGCCAAACACTTCTAGAAAAATATAATCAAGGTGTGTATTTTATTTAAAATGTAAAATTTGTTTATTCTAAATATGGATGGATTAACAATCGATGTTTGTTAAACAAAGATCGATAAATTGAATCTCTCACTATCTCAACCAAAAGTACCTGATCAAAGTGTTCTACATTAAGGTTTTTAGTGTAAAAAAATACCATATCATTGGGTTGACGCTACTCTAATGCAAGTTTTTCGCAGCCGTAAGTGTTCCGTCAATACTGCTAGTGTGGCGTACGATATTACGGGCAAACTAGATGGATTTAGATATGTATGGTTGCGTGATGAAGAGTATTCTTACAGAGCAATTAACTGTATGCATGGTCAGGTATGCTAGCCAATACAATATTATTAAGCTAGGGTCTAAAATTAAAATAGAGTGAGTAAATATGAGGTTCTTATGTACGTTGTGATGCAGAGAATTAATGAGAAGAAAATATGTATTGAGAAGAGACAAATAAATCAGTTTGATTTATCAGCTGGTAGCAGTGATTAAACCCTTTTGAGGTATGAACATTTTGATAAGTAGCTTTTTCTGGTCAAACAAAAAACATTTAAAGGGGTGCCTATCGGGTTAGTGCTCACCTCCCTTGTTGTGAGACACACAATGCACGTCACCATAGGCACTGATGCGTGATGGTAGTTCTACGATTAAGTAACCAATCAAATTGGATACAAACCCTTTAGCTAAATTCAATGTGTCATAATACAAAATAAATAGACTCAGTTTAGTACTTACTTTTGATTGCTCGGTAGGATCAAAGTTTTCTTGCTTGTTGCCCTTGTACAAGTAATATCTTCTCCTTGAAGTCAACAACCTTGAGGACACGTTAAGTATCCTCCAATAACGCACGCTCGAATGGATGGTGATTCCAAAGTGTATGTTATGCCGTTTAGAAGACCGGACCAATTCGCTACCGTAAAATTTTCAAAACCTTAACAAATTCGAACAAAGTAGGGGTGTCACCATAAAAAGTGCTCTTGTATAGTACGAATGGTGGTATGTTAGTGTTTGTAACACCCCCAAATTTAGTGATTCGCGGAAGCATACTTGGGTGTTACTAATCAATATACAAAGCACAAGATATACAGCAAACGACCTCTAAATGAGACGTTTTGTAAAATAATTACATTTCATAATTAAATCGTTTGAAAACATATAGTTTTCTTTACAAAATATATAAGCCTAGAGTCCGCGTATGTGGCGGGAGATTCCATTACATAACCATAGCTACAAAAGATAATGCCAAAGAATCTCCGTTATATGCAGTTTGGAAATCATGCGACTCTAGCTAGTAATCCTGGAGTGATCCTACTCCGTAAGTGTACCTGAGAATACATGCTAAAAAGGGTCAACCAAAAGGTTGGTGAATCTCACAGGTTTATCAGTAAATAATTCAGTTTGAACACAAGATTTCATCAGTAGTGCCCGTAGGCGTATATCAAGTATTTGCAAATCTCGCAAAAGTAAAGTAATCAAGTTATACCGTTGCCATGAGGCTCATAATCGAAGCTTAACCCGTAAGTAATAAGTTGCTCCCGTGACATGCTCGTAACTGAGCAAGCATATGTAACGAATAATAGTCGCCCGTTTATACATAACGGTTCGTGGTAGCGCTACTACCCCGGGCGGGGAGGGTCATTTCCCTAATGGATCCATTAACTAGTGTTCGCGCTTAAGTCCATAACTAACGATATATGATGGAGAGACTTCTGTAAGTAGTAAACAACTCATGCAATTCCGTTTGGTATAGTAAACAGTTTTAGTACTTGTGTTCAAGGAAAAGTAGTAGCATGTTTCTCCCCCAATAAGATGAAACAGTAAAAGTGGGGCCGTAAGACTCACCTGAGCCTAGTAGTAAGCAGTGGTAAACTGTAAGTAGCGTGTAGGTTCTCCGAACCCGTAACCTTTAAATGCCTAAACACGTAAGGTTAAGTAAGTAGATGTCTCGCAAGACCATCTAGGCTTGTTGTTCACACAACCCGTTATGTCCGTTGTTTGTCATTCGAATGTTTGTTTGAAAGTTTGTACGCGTTTTGTAATTTAGAGTGGCCCGTTGGTGAACGAGAGTAAATAATAATTTTTAAGTGTTGTTATGAATAGTGAAATTTTACCCCGTTTGCTACAGTGTTGCTACAGTAAATTTGACTTTTCTACAGTAACTTTGACTTTTCTATTCTGGTTTATGCGACACTTCTATGCGTCACTTAAATTGGTCATGCGACACTAAGGAAGTGTCGGGTATTCAAGTCATGCGTCACTAGTGTAGTGTCGTATAAAGTAGGAGTTTAATATCATGCGACACTTAGGCAGTGACGGTAACAAGTGTCGGTTTAAGGTTCTAGGCGTCACTAGAGTAGTGTCGGACAAGAGTGTCGTATAAGATTATGTTTCGATTATAGGCGTCACTAAGGCAAGTGACGCTAGTAGTGACGGATATTGAAAATGCGTCACTTAGGTAGTGACGGGAAAAGAGGGCTTATACGACACTTAGTCAGTGTCGCACGAAGTGACGCATATCTGGGTTCATCAGTGCGTCACTTACGTCTGATCGACGGATTTTGAGCCAAAAACATGTTTTCGGGTTTCCGTTTGGTCCGATTCTTTTACCCAACCCTTATATGAACATAATAAGCCTATAGAAACTATAAACTAGTAAAAATGATCAAAAACGAGAGATGTTGAGATTTGTCGGAAACTTACAAAGTGCCGAAATGAAATTTCGGAAAGATAGCGTCGTAGATCGTGAAGTGGTGAACGTTTTTCTCCAAAGGGGTGGTATGATCCGAGTGTGTTTCGTGGTAGTATTTTGCGATTTTTGTGATAGTGGTGGTGGTTTTTAGATAGAGAAAAAGAAAGAGAATGAGAGAATAAGAGAGAGAGAGAGATAAGGGAAATGAGGGTGGGGAGGTGATGACCTCACCCCTTTGTGGCTGATTTTTCGGTGGGGTCCACCGAGTGTGGACTTCACCAATTTCGTTCCCTGTTGTTGCGTTCCGCGCGGTGTTCGTTTTTCCCCGTTGTTTTATGTTAAATTATTTATTTTTACGCGTTAATTACTCATTTTAAAATACGAATTTTGTTAAATAATTTACTTAAATTATTTCTTTAAACCGTTAATAGTTTGAAATGTAATATAGTTTGTATAAATTTAATTACCTTTGTTTTTAAATCGTGTAAGCTTTTATCGAGTGATACGAGATAATTACTAATTATTATAAAATAGTATTTTGGTCATAATTGCATTATTTTAGTTTATACACATTTGTTCACCAACGTCCGTATTAATCGCATAGAATTCTATTCTATTTAAATTGCGTACGATTTAAGTCAAATCGCAAAGTTGTATATATTTGCCAATATATAATCCGATACATAAATTAGCCTAACACAAAACTAATTACATGTATTAACAAAGAATTAGGCACTCATTCTGGTCCTAATTTGCTGGTTGTTACATTCTTCCCCTGTTAAAAGAATTTCGTCCCGAAATTTAAGTCGAAGTCGCGTTTGGGGTAGAATCAGTGAACAATTGAGGATACTTAAGTCGCATTTGGTCTTCCCGTTCCCAAGTGAATTCCGGACCGCGCCGCGAATTCCACCTGACTTTGACGATGGGAATACGACTTTGTTTCAGTTGTTTGACCTCACGGTCCATAATTTCGACTGGTTCCTCCACGAAATGTAGTTTGTCATCGATGCGAATCTCGTCAAGTGGTATAATAAGTGTCTCGTCAGACAGACATTTCTTTAAGTTAGAAATGTGAAAAGTAGGGTGCACGCTGCTGAGTTCAGAGGGCAGCTGCAGTCGATATGCCACTGGACCTATCCTCTCGAGGATTTCAAAAGGCCCAATGTACCTAGGGTTTAATTTCCCGCGTTTACCAAACCGGATTACGCCTTTCCAAGGCGATACTTTTAAGAGTACTCGGTCCCCAACTTGGAACTCGAGTGGCTTGCGTCTCACGTCAGCATAGCTTTTCTGACAATCACGCGCGGCTTTGAGTCGGTTTTGAATTTCGACGATTTTCTCTGTGGTTTCATGTATAAGTTCAGGACCAGTGAGTTGACTATCTCCCACTTCAGTCCAACAGATCGGTGATCGGCACTTACGACCGTACAGTGCCTCAAAAGGTGCAGCCTTAATGCTGGCGTGATAACTGTTGTTGTACGAGAATTCGCACAACGGTAGGTGTCTTTCCCAATTTGTACCGGAATCAACTACGCAGGCTCGTAGCATGTCCTCCAGTGTCTGAATAGTTCGTTCGCTCTGGCCATCGGTCTGAGGGTGGTACGCAGTACTCATATCGAGACGGGTACCCAGTGATTTTTGGAGTGATTGCCAGAAGCGAGATGTGAAACGGGCATCCCTGTCAGAGATAATCGAGATAGGGACACCATGTTGGCAAACGATTTCTTTGATGTATATTTGTGTAAGGCGTTCCATTTTATCGGTTTCTCTGATTGCCAAGAAATGGGCAGATTTGGTGAGACGATCGACGATCACCCAAATGGTATCGCAACCGCTCGAAGACTTAGGAAGTTTGGTTATGAAATCCATGGAAATCTGTTCCCATTTCCATTGAGGAATTTCAGGTTGTTGGAGCAATCCCGAAGGTCTTTGGTGTTCGGCTTTGACCTTGGAACAAGTTAAGCATTTGCTGACGTACAATGCAATATCAGCCTTCATGTTTGGCCACCAATAAAACTCCTTGATGCCTTGGTACATTTTGTCGGATCCCGGGTGGATAGAATATTTGGACTTGTGAGCTTCATCCATCACCAAGTCTCGTAGGTTTCCGAAGTTAGGCAACCAGATTCGGTTTGAGAAATACTTAACTCCGTTGGGTTTGGTTTCGAATTGCTTTTCCATGCCTCGCAGGGCTTCGTTTTTGAAGTTATCGGGTTTCAGGGCTTCGAGTTGGGCAAGGTGGATTTGGGTGGTGAGATCGTTATGAATGGTAATACTGAGTGCTCGAACTCGAAGTGGTTTTGTTCGTTCCTTACGACTGAGAGCATCAGCAACCACGTTTGCTTTGCCCGGATGATATTTGATCTCACAGTCGTAATCGGTGAGTAATTCAACCCATCTGCGTTGCCTCATGTTAAGATCTTTCTGGTTAAAAATATGTTGGAGACTTTTGTGGTCGGTGAATACAGTGCTGCGGGTACCATAAAGATAATGTCTCCAGATTTTTAAGGCGAATACCACGGCCCCTAACTCGAGGTCGTGAGTTGTGTAGTTCTTCTCATGAACTTTAAGTTGTCGGGAGGCGTAAGCAATGACCTTGTCTCGTTGCATCAGCACACAACTGAGACCTTGGTGAGAAGCATCGCAGTATACCACGAAGTCATCGGTGCCTTCGGGTAGAGATAGAATGGGTGCACTGCAAAGCTTGAATTTTAACAGCTGAAATGCTGACTCTTGTTTATCGGTCCAATCAAATTTCTTTTCCTTCTGAGTCAGCACTGTGAGGGGTTTGGCAATTTTCGAAAAGTTTTCGATGAAGCGGCGGTAGTAACCGGCCAATCCCAAGAATTGGCGTACCTCGGTGGGAGTGGTTGGCGCTTGCCAGTTCTTGATTGCCTCAATCTTTGATGGGTCTACATGGATTCCCTGACTGTCGATCACGTGTCCAAGGAATTGAACGGTATTTATCCAGAACTCACACTTAGAGAATTTGGCGTAAAGCTCCTCGTGTCTAAGCAGTTCTAGGATGGTTCTGAGGTGTTGTGCGTGTTCCTGTTCGTTTCGCGAATAGATAAGGATGTCATCGATAAAAACAATGACAAACTTGTCGAGGTAAGGTTTGCACACCCGATTCATAAGGTCCATGAATACAGCCGGTGCGTTGGTTAGACCAAAGGGCATCACTTGGAACTCGTAGTGCCCGTAACGGGTTCTGAAGGCGGTTTTTGGAATGTCAGCATCGCGAACACGCAATTGATGATAACCTGATCGAAGATCAATCTTTGAATAACAGCTTGATCCTTGAAGTTGATCGAACAGATCATCGATTCGAGGGAGTGGGTATCTGTTCTTGACGGTTAGTTTGTTCAACTCTCGGTAGTCAATGCACATTCTGAATGAACCGTCTTTCTTTTTGACAAACAAGACCGGAGCTCCCCAAGGTGAAGAACTCGGTCTGATGAATCCTCTATCCAGGAGTTCCTGTAACTGAGTAGACAACTCCTGAAGTTCGGATGGGGCTAAGCGGTACGGTGCTCGGGCCACCGGTGCGGCACCCGGCACGAGATCAATCAAGAACTCGACCTGTCTAGGTGGAGGTAAACCAGGTAGTTCTTCTGGAAAGACTTCGGGAAAGTCTCTAACGATTGGCACATCCTCAAGTCGCTTCTCCTCCGACTTTTTCTCCGTAATGTGCGCGAGAATTGCGGGGTAACCCTTTCTCAGAAATTTTCGGGTTTTTAAACAGGAGATTAAGTTTAGTCTCGACCCACCAGTCTCCCCCTGTATGATCAAGGTACTACCGGCGGTGAGAGGAATTCAGACGATTTTATCATTGCAAACAATTTCGGCCCGATGCTTGGACAACCAGTCCATACCCACGATGATATCAAAACTTCCTAGTTCAACAGGCATTAAATCGATTGAGAAAGTTTCGTTGGCGAGGTTTAAAGTGCAATTAGGTATCACACTATTGGTTTCTATGAGTTTACCATTTGCGAGTTCTACGGTGTACTTAACATCTAAGGCCGAAGGGGTGACATTAAGTAGTGGACAAAACTCATCAGATATGAAACTTTTATCAGCACCGGTATCAAATAATACTGAAACAGTAAGATCGTTGAGAAGAAACGTACCCGTTACAACATTCGGGTCTTCCCTAGCTTCCCCAACTTTGATGACAAATGCTCTGCTACGAGCAGGGTTGTTGTTCCGTTTGTTGCTGTTGTTGTTGTTGTTGTTGTTGTTGTTGTTTTTCTGCTTAGGGCAATTATTCTGAAAGTGCCCAGGACTTCCGCACCCATAACAAGTCTTTGGGGCACTAGTGTTCCGACAATCCTTGGCCAGATGCCCAAAACGTTTGCAGTTTGTACACGGGCAGGAACCGTCGTGGTGACGATTGCATTTGGGGCAGTAGGGCTTGCTTCCACTGTACCCTTTCCTTTCTGAGGTGCCAGATGAATAAGCCTTAAGGGGCTCAGGCTTTCGGTTGGTGATTTGGTTGGATGAGTTGGGGTTTCCTTCCCACTTTCGTTTGTTGTTTATAGGTGGGGCTGAGGTTGTGTTACGGCGGACAGCGTTTGCCGTAAGTTCATGGGCCATACGGATGGCGTTCTGGATAGTACCTGGTTTGGATGAAGTCACCAGGTCCTGGAGTTTCTCGGGCAGTCCATCAACATATTTCTCGATCCTCTTGTATTCAGGATCGACCATGGTTGGGCACAGGAGTGCCAGTTGGTGGAATCGGTTGGTGTACCCGGTGATATCATCACCTTGCATCTTGTGGTTCCAGAATTCCAGCTCCAGTTGTTTCAGTTCATCCCTGGGGCAATACTCACCCCTCAACATCTCCTTCAACTCCTCCCACGGGAGTTTATAAGCATTGGCAATACCCACAGTCTGGGCATAGGTGTTCCACCAGGTAAGAGCGGTGTCAGTGAAAGTACTAACGGAGAACTTAACCTTGTCTCCCTCCGCACAGTTGCAGATAAGAAACACAGATTCGACTTTCTCGATCCAGCGTACTAGACCGATAGCTCCCTCAGTACCTGCAAAGTTTAGAGGTTTGCAGTTCTGGAAGTCTTTGTAAGAACAGGGTTTGGGTTGTGGTCCATTAGTAGCTGTATCTTCGCTACCAGGAGCTGAAGTCCGGGTAGCTAGGGCTTGGGCCACGCTACGGGCAATCAGACCCGCAACTTCGGCTTCAGTGAGGGTGATTTGTCGACGAGGAGGCATGCTGCTGATCAAGGAAAGAACAAGGAAAGTGGAATAAGTTATTTGCATGAAACTATGATATATCACAAGTGTATATAATGAGATACACGATAACAGTACGAGGTGATAATCATATTCCATTTAGGTAAACAAGTTGGATACAAAGTTCGGGTTTTCCAAAAGATTACAGAGTAGTAGTAGTAGTACAAAAGTACCGGGAATGGTTACATCCGGTTGAATTACATAGGTCCTAATTAAGTAGTTAACTGGTTACAAGTTACAGACTGCTCTAATCTTGATGCAGATTAATCTGCTCCATCAGCGCGACAAGGCGGTCCATGGTTTCTGCTAGTCTGTTGGCTTGTCTGGTGTTGTCTTCGACCACAGCTAGTCGCTGTACTAGTGCTCGAGAGTGGTCCTCAGTCTCCTGTGAACGCTGTTCACACTCCTCTAGTCGGTTTCTTACGAGTTCACCCGCGCCTAATTCAGCGGTCATTGAATCCTGAATTATGCTTACAGAGAGGTTTGTGTCCTCTTGTTCTTGCTGGAGTTGTGATATGCGGTCAAGAGCTTGGCGAAGCAGGTAGGTCATTCGGTGTTGTTCCCGTTCGAGATTTTCGAGCCTTTGTTCCTGACGGCGGAGTTGGGTAGCCAACACTGGCACCGTGAGATGTGCCGAGTTCTGAGAGTTATGAGCAGGATAGGGGCTGGTTCGAGGTGACCTTGTGTTCCTCCTGGCTACTCGTGGGTTTCGTGACCCATGTGAGTGAGAGTGTGACGGATTAGGTGGTGTGTTTGCCATTCCTGTGGCAGAGTGTAAGTAAGACGAGGCTAATATATACAAGTATATAATATCCATCCTAGTGTCTAGCACGTATCAAGTAATGGTCTGGTTCTCTCGTGGTCAGAGTCAACTAACGCATTCCTGTTCAACATAACCATTTCAGACCTCACATCATCTTTCCTTAATTGTACATAGTTGATCAGGCTATGTTAAATTAAAGTCGTATGATGTAATTCCTGAACCAATCATGCCTAGTAAGGAAATACTGCATAATGGTCATAGTCTAGACCCACTAAATGCAACCTAGTTCACTATAACCTGGCTCTGATACCAATCTGTAACACCCCCAAATTTAGTGATTCGCGGAAGCATACTTGGGTGTTACTAATCAATATACAAAGCACAAGATATACAGCAAACGACCTCTAAATGAGACGTTTTGTAAAATAATTACATTTCATAATTAAATCGTTTGAAAACATATAGTTTTCTTTACAAAATATATAAGCCTAGAGTCCGCGTATGTGGCGGGAGATTCCATTACATAACCATAGCTACAAAAGATAATGCCAAAGAATCTCCGTTATATGCAGTTTGGAAATCATGCGACTCTAGCTAGTAATCCTGGAGTGATCCTACTCCGTAAGTGTACCTGAGAATACATGCTAAAAAGGGTCAACCAAAAGGTTGGTGAATCTCACAGGTTTATCAGTAAATAATTCAGTTTGAACACAAGATTTCATCAGTAGTGCCCGTAGGCGTATATCAAGTATTTGCAAATCTCGCAAAAGTAAAGTAATCAAGTTATACCGTTGCCATGAGGCTCATAATCGAAGCTTAACCCGTAAGTAATAAGTTGCTCCCGTGACATGCTCGTAACTGAGCAAGCATATGTAACGAATAATAGTCGCCCGTTTATACATAACGGTTCGTGGTAGCGCTACTACCCCGGGCGGGGAGGGTCATTTCCCTAATGGATCCATTAACTAGTGTTCGCGCTTAAGTCCATAACTAACGATATATGATGGAGAGACTTCTGTAAGTAGTAAACAACTCATGCAATTCCGTTTGGTATAGTAAACAGTTTTAGTACTTGTGTTCAAGGAAAAGTAGTAGCATGTTTCTCCCCCAATAAGATGAAACAGTAAAAGTGGGGCCGTAAGACTCACCTGAGCCTAGTAGTAAGCAGTGGTAAACTGTAAGTAGCGTGTAGGTTCTCCGAACCCGTAACCTTTAAATGCCTAAACACGTAAGGTTAAGTAAGTAGATGTCTCGCAAGACCATCTAGGCTTGTTGTTCACACAACCCGTTATGTCCGTTGTTT
Source organism: Helichrysum umbraculigerum (assembly GCA_949592205.1). NCBI lineage: Eukaryota > Viridiplantae > Streptophyta > Magnoliopsida > Asterales > Asteraceae > Helichrysum > Helichrysum umbraculigerum. The sequence goes on along the minus strand of CATIUR010000001.1, from coordinate 123,143,837 downwards.
GTCATTCGAATGTTTGTTTGAAAGTTTGTACGCGTTTTGTAATTTAGAGTGGCCCGTTGGTGAACGAGAGTAAATAATAATTTTTAAGTGTTGTTATGAATAGTGAAATTTTACCCCGTTTGCTACAGTGTTGCTACAGTAAATTTGACTTTTCTACAGTAACTTTGACTTTTCTATTCTTGTTTATGCGACACTTCTATGCGTCACTTAAATTGGTCATGCGACACTAAGGAAGTGTCGGGTATTCAAGTCATGCGTCACTAGTGTAGTGTCGTATAAAGTAGGAGTTTAATATCATGCGACACTTAGGCAGTGACGGTAACAAGTGTCGGTTTAAGGTTCTAGGCGTCACTAGAGTAGTGTCGGACAAGAGTGTCGTATAAGATTATGTTTCGATTATAGGCGTCACTAAGGCAAGTGACGCTAGTAGTGACGGATATTGAAAATGCGTCACTTAGGTAGTGACGGGAAAAGAGGGCTTATGCGACACTTAGTCAGTGTCGCACGAAGTGACGCATATCTGGGTTCATCAGTGCGTCACTTACGTCTGATCGACGGATTTTGAGCCAAAAACATGTTTTCGGGTTTCCGTTTGGTCCGATTCTTTTACCCAACCCTTATATGAACATAATAAGCTTATAGAAATTATAAACTAGTAAAAATGATCAAAAACGAGAGATGTCGAGATTTGTCGGAAACTTACAAAGTGCCGAAATGAAATTTCGGAAAGATAGCGTCGTAGATCGTGAAGTGGTGAACGTTTTTCTCCAAAGGGGTGGTATGATCCGAGTGTGTTTCGTGGTAGTATTTTGCGATTTTTGTGATAGTGGTGGTGGTTTTTAGATAGAGAAAAAGAAAGAGAATGAGAGAATAAGAGAGAGAGAGAGAGATAAGGGAAATGAGGGTGGGGAGGTGATGACCTCACCCCTTTGTGGCTGATTTTTCGGTGGGGTCCACCGAGTGTGGACTTCACCAATTTCGTTCCCTGTTGTTGCGTTCCGCGCGGTGTTCGTTTTTCCCCGTTGTTTTATGTTAAATTATTTATTTTTACGCGTTAATTACTCATTTTAAAATACGAATTTTGTTAAATACTTTACTTAAATTATTTCTTTAAACCGTTAATAGTTTGAAATGTAATATAGTTTGTATAAATTTAATTACCTTTGTTTTTAAATCGTGTAAGCTTTTATCGAGTGATACGAGATAATTACTAATTATTATAAAATAGTATTTTGGTCATAATTGCGTTATTTTAGTTTATACACATTTGTTCACCAACGTCCGTATTAATCGCATAGAATTTTATTCTATTTAAATTGCGTACGATTTAAGTCAAATCGCAAAGTTGTATATATTTGCCAATATATAATCCGATACATAAATTAGCCTAACACAAAACTAATTACATGTATTAACAAAGAATTAGGCACTCATTCTGGTCCTAATTTGCTGGTTGTTACAGTGTTGCTTTTTGATTTTCTTTGTTATCATTTTTTAGAGAAATGATAACCAAATTTTAGAAAAATGATAACAACAGACGTAATAGAAATGTTGCCTTCTTAAATTGCTCGTTAGCTATCATATAACACATTTCACAAAATGTAAAATAATGCATCACAGTTTTCTTGAGCTATAAAATCTCCATCTAGTTATTTTTTGGTAGTGCTGACTTTATTCTTTTTTGTATGTTCCTTTTTTCAGATCAAAAATAAACAAATTCGAAACGAAATCGTTCACTGAAATTGCAAATCAAATTCGAAGGTACCAAAATATTCAAAAATGCAAAATTCTAATTCAAAGGTAATAATAATTATAAAGCTTTTAATGTCTATTTATATATAGACTAAAGTAACCGACCTATGACTAATCTTTATTCGACTAAAACACACAATACCAAAACTAATATAACAAATTGTAAACCAATTCATATACCAAAATTTATATTTAGCAATCAAACTCTAGAGTTTAAGTCACTTTCTAACAATCTCTACTGTGACTTGAACTCCAACTTCAAACCAAACGCTATGCAAATCAAATTCTTAATATTCCCAACGCTAGTGATACTGGCCAAATGCAAAATTGCATGACAAATCAAACGATCGATTCCAAAATCGATCCAAAACATAAATGATCCAAATCAAATGCCGCTGACTTCAAACCAAACAATCAAATGCTAACCGATAAATAATTCAAAACGGTTAACCAAACGAAACAAATCAGCTCAAAATCAATACCAAGAACAAATTTTTCAAAAAAAACAAACTCCAAACGATCGAACAAAATCCAAACGTCTTGATAATAATCAAGTTTTCAAACACCAAATCGGTCTTTAAATTCCAATCATACAATTCAAATTCAAATAACCCACTTATTAGATAAGGATTACGATCCAAATTTGGAAATTCAAATGCGATCCACAAACTAATGATCTAATCATGATCTCCATGAAAACCAAACAATCAAATTCAATACGAAACTCAAATCCAGACAGCAATTTCGACAAGCTATAACTTTGTACCGATGCCTCCAATTGAAGATCGCTTCTGTCAAATTGTAGATTTATGTGCCTTAAATCTACTGTTCAAATTTCACAACGATCCAATGGTTAACGAACCCGCAGCGCCAAATCTCCAAAGGCTGCGCATAAACTGACGAACCAGAAAATAAAACAAACGAAACAAATTCAAACACCAACAGGATCCCTCCAAATCTCCAACATTTAGTCAATGACCAGAGGATGATTAATACAAGAACTAAGCTCTGATACCAATTGTTAGAGATATACCGAACGAATACAAAAAACAAAATAAAGACAAACGAATTCGAAACGGAATCGTTTATTGAAATTGCAAATCAAATCGAAGGCACCAAATATTCAAAGATGCAAAATTCTAATTCAAATGAACAAAGAGCTATAAAGCTATTAACGTCTATTTATAGACTAAACTAACCAACCTATGACTAATTGTAATTCGACTCAAACACACAATACCAAAACTAATCTAACAAATCGTAAATCAACTCAAATATTAAAACTAACTAATATCAGCAAACAAAAGTTTAAGTCATTTTCTAAGACAGATAAAAAATCATCGGTCACGGTTTAATGCTCCTTTTGACAAAAGGGTTTCTTCACTACAACAAAAAAGGGCTTTTAGGACCTTTTTTGTGGGACACTTGTTTATAGGCGTCCTATAAAACATCTAATGGGACGCTTTAAATTTTTATTCACTTTATTATAGTATTTGTTACGACACTTTATATGTAGGTCCTATTACATGAAGTTTATAGGATGTTTATTTGTAAATGTCCTATTATTGTATAAATTAATAGGACACTTCATATGTGAGTCTTATTACATTGAGTTTTAAAGGACGCTTTTTGGTTGAGGTCTCATTAGATTAGAGACTTATTAGGACACTTGTTCTTCGAGTCTTATTACATTGGGTCTTACATGACGCTTATTTATCGAGGTCTTAGTATAGGCTAATAGGACCACATGGCAGTTATCTGATGGTGTGTCTTATTATTGTAGAGTATGATAGGACATATTTGAAACATTATTAACTTTTATAGGACACTTAGTAGTCGGGGTCTAGTGATTTAGGGACGCTCATGGTAGCCAAGTGACATATATTACAATTGACATTTACGGACAATGTATACAAAATTCAAGTTTTTAGCAATTTTATAACAAGGTAAACATATATATTTAAGTTTTACACATTCATCTTGATGCCTTTTCCTTTCAATCAGTTTGACTCAAAGAAGTCAGACTAACATTTTGAGATTTTCATCTTCTTCATAATTTGATTCTCTAATATAATTATTTCATCTCTGAATCCTAACCATTAATCCTATTTAACTTCACAAGCATGTACAAGTCTTCTAATTTTATCTTCAAATCTTTTTTTTTTTATAAATAAAGCTTTAATGGCTAGTTTGACAAGAAAAGGTCATATTGTACCGATTTTATAACATTTCAATTTTCAAATCAGACTAAATCAAGCATCCGAGATTTAATTAATTGCAAGTATAAACAATTGCAATAAACCTGTCTTGACCATCTCTTATACAACTTTCCATCATTTTTGCAAGAAAATTAAAATTGCAAATAACCACTTTGAACAATGAAAGTCAACAACCATAAAATATCGTTTTATCTCTAATCAGCGTCAGTAGTGATCGTACCAGCATCAACAACTCCCTACACTCTTAGACTCGTTACCATGATAATAACATCAAACATAGATCAAACTATAATCTTTCCAACGATTTAACCAGAACCATGAACATCAAAAACTTTTGCATATAAACAGAACAACATTGGGTTTTAGTTCTAAAACAATCCCAACAAATAGAATTACTCAAAGCAATATACGATGACTTTTAGGTCCAGAAGCAATCGAAAATAAAATTAAAAATATCTCAACGATTTTAGAATTCAAAACAAGAGTAACAAATATTATCTTGTAAAACAATCCCAACAAATATGATTACTCGAAGGAATCTGTGATGATTCTAAAAGCTACATAACTTGATTCACCTCGATGCTCATCCTAGTGTTCTTCTTGCAATCATTCTCATCGATCACAAGTTTGCCCAATCATCTCCTACAAGTAAATGAATAAACATAACATATATAAAAGCTCATAGAAAAACTCTAAATATTATTATAATAATCATTACTATTATACAACTATTTTGATTCGTTCTACCCTGCGAAAGTAATGCTATTCATGTTCAAGAGCAATTTACTTCGAATTCACCAGTAACATCAATGGAAAACTTCAGTTATATAACACGATATTCTTTAATTTGTTGTAGAAGTAAATGTAATTTTCCTTTATTTGGTTGATCTTAATGAATTTAAAGAAGGGTTTATGGTATGGATCACCAACGTACACTTCTTTTTGTTCCGAGATCACCAACATACTCTTAAAAAATTTGTTAGTGACTAATATTTTGTTGGCGACCACAACACATAATTAACAAGTATGTTGGCGACAAATCCGACCATTTGAACACCCCTACTTTCTGGTAGTGCCATTACTCCCACTAAATTCTATGGAGTATATTATTTTTAGCAAACAGATTTTTTTTTTCTTTTCAGCTCAAGGTGTAATAAAAGAAAATTTATAGCCAAAAGTTTTGAATCCCATCCCCAACTATGAGTGTATATGCAATATGTCAAAATTTGGATCTTGGTTTGGTCCAATGTAGAAATAGTAGGCTACAAGTTTGGTGTAGGTTGACTATCTTATGTCAATAGTATAAAAGAAGTGTTTTTGGTGATTATGAATACTACAAGGAATTTAGTAATGATAGTGAAGCTAAAGGAATGAAATAACATAAGCAGTCATGGCAAAATGTAAGCACGGAAAACATTGACTAAAACTAACTTAGTAAAATGTACAGAAAACAGAAAGTGAAAAGGCGATATCTCAACTTAAACTAAATCGTGGCATAAACGACAAATATAACATAACCAGTCACTTCACCATCAGTACTAGCAGAGTTTCAACAAAGCATAAACTGAAAATAACTTATTGAATCATAAATTTTTACAAGAAGTATGAGAGACAAACCTGAGATTTACACAAGATCCAATCAAACGAAATTGATGATTAAATACCTAACTTGTTTCTAACTGATGTTCATCCTCATCCAAAACTAGGGTATTGGTGTAATACGTACATACATAAATAAATAGATCTATTGTCATACATAAAACAATAAGGATCATTCCAATCAATTTTGTCCCATAGCTTGCAATAGCCTAAACAGAGTATATGCAATAGCAGACTAGAAGGGGTTTTTTTTTGTTTTTTTTTAATCAGCCAATAATTTATAACAACTCAAACAATTGCACATGGACTGCAAAAGAATCAAGCGAAATAACAATTAAAATCACTCAAAACCAATCGGCAAATTCAGACAAAACTCCCTAAATTAATCGACTTTCTTGATGCCATGATTGTGTTGGATGGTGCTTAATTGGAGGCGCACAAAGAAAAAATATGAATGGCATTAGAGATTCATCATCATTAAACGACTAAATAAAATCGATTTCCTATCACAAAAAAATCATAAAACAGATAAACTATCAAAAACCTACAAGAAAAACAAATTAAATAACTGTTTATGGATGTCGAATAAGAGAATCGTTGAAGGAAGCTCACATAATCGTTTGAGTCGTTTGAGTATGTTTATGGTGTTTTTCTTGTGTGTAAACATAATGAATGTACTTCCTAGGGTTATCAAGGATAATAATACGTAAGAAATAAAAAGTAAAAGGAACTTTGAATATTAGTAGTATAATTCTGTTATGGTATGAAAGATTGAAAGCAACAAAGCGTAATGTTTAATTTAATCAAATATAATAAAAAAATATAAAGAATCTATCATCATCTAACTTTTTTTTAACCGATTCAGCATCGCTCAAATTGTACCGCTACCACAAACGCCGCTCAGACTCCATATATATGACTGACGGGGTTTGGAATCTAAGACTCATCATATGTGGGTGATTTGTGGACATGTGATTTGTCCGGCGTAAATGCTCCTTACGAAGGGGCATATGAATAGCATTGAAATATGGTACGGGGTAAGGTTCCCTCTGAATCACCCTTTAACTATTAAATTTTTGTAAGGTATATGTTAGGTTCCAACATAAAGTATAACCATATTGAATTAAATTTTTGTATATGTTTCATGTTTCTATCGTAACATTAAGTTAAATATCTCAAAGATTCTTCATCCTAATACTTCATCCATCGGCTCTTATAAAAACTAGCACAATACCCGCGCAATGCGGCGGTGAAAGTAGTGTCGGTGGATAAACTGGTGATTGACGATTTTAAAATGAAAATAAATGTAAATATTTTGAAGATTTATTGTATGATGCTTGTGTTGTGTATTATTTTATCTATATGATACATATAATAGAAAGAAATCTGATTTGCTTATAGTAATCAACATATTAATGGAAATGATTTGGTCATATATTATATGCATTAATTAATAGGTATAAATGTTATAGGGGTATTTTAGGAACTTCAATTATTTTAAGTATTTTAAGATTCAACATTGGACACGCTTTATAAGTAGTAATAGATAATAGATAATAGATATCATCCTAATATTTTATATTGTAATGTCCTAATAAAATTTTATGTTAATTAAATAATATATGTATATACATATACTAGATATAGCCCCGTGCGATGCACGGCAATTTAAATTCTTCAATTTTTATTTATTTAATCAACATCTTATAAAAACACATAACAATTAGAAGTTCAATGTCAAGATAAATTAAAACCATTGAGTTGGAAAAACTAAAGATAGAACTTAAATAAAAAATACATGCAAAGTATGAACAAAAAGATCCAAAAATATACATATAATGAATAATACGCAATTTGCACGTTATTGTGTTCCTAATAAGAAAACTTACCAATTAAGAATTATTTAACCGTTCTTGCACTTTAATTGACGTCTCCAAACTTCAAACGATTTAGAAAATTACAACACTGAAAAAAATCAACAAAAAGATTAGATCTATATATGAAAATAATAACAAAGAAAACATAATTATAATAGAAATAAACAAACTAAACAGATCATGAATTCTTTCAGTCAACATTAGGGGTAGTATCATAAAAATTGTATTGGACGACAGTTTAAATGAGAACATATCATCGATCAATTTAATTAAATATGTAGTATATATGATATATGACTTCTACAACAAATCCGTTCACAAATTGCAATGGCTCTCATTTAATCACGATGAGAAACTTATAGTTGCACAAATAAGAATTACGTAGCTATAGACGAAAAAGATGATTAAACATATACTATATATTTACAAAGAAAATCAATTGAGTTGTTTATAAAACCCAAATAAATCAATATCAACTATCTATCAATATAAATAAAAAAGTTTCATAATAAATTTGCTAGAATGATCGTGAACCTTAATATTTGCATGCTTATGCGTGAAATTAAAAGTGGGTACGATCGTAACTGTTGACCACGTGCAACACTTCACCCCAACCATCTTTATAATTTTCATATTTCGAAAGGTTTGGCGTGATATTTGTCTCCATAATTATCATTAGGTATTTAATAATTTTTTATCATATAGAACAAATGCAATCACATTCCAACTCTTATTGTTATTATTATATAAATATAAATAAATAATATAATAAACTCCCATATTCCTATTCCGACTTACGATATACAACAATTAAATAATAACAAAAATAATATTATACTTACTATTTTATTCAAATGAAATAAATTATTTATTTTTTAATTATGAAAGATCGCCAATTCTAAAATTTATATAATTGTCATTAATTAGTCATTCGAATTAAATAATATTATTCATCAATTGTAAATTTTATGAGATTGCCACATGGCATTTAATCTTAGGTGGCAAAATTTGGAGCTTTTTTCAATACTCGCTTAGTATATACATAGATATAAAAGATATGACATTAATAAACGATCACCAGCTTTAGAATGTATATAAACACCTAAAACTAGTCATATTTTACTACAATTATGTATATAAGTTTTACAAAAACAATATAAGGATATGTCAAGCATAAATATGATTGCCAACGAGTCGAGGCAAGCTTGAGCTCAATATGATAGCTCGTTATGGCTTGATGATAACGGATTGAGTCTCAACTTGTAAAAAACGTGTGTTTAGTCAAATATCTTATAATATAGTATAACAAAGTTATATTGTACTCCCTCCGTCTTAAAGTTATTATCTACAGACAAGAAACATGCAGTTTAAGAAAATTTAATTATTACACTGTACTTTTTCAGTACTATGACAGTTCTACCCTTACTTTTTACCTACTTTTCTATGACATAAATATAAAGTAGGGGTATAATAAGAAGTTTAGTTTATTATATCATTATATTTTTGGAAGTGGACAATTAATTTGGGACGCCCAAAAAAGGAAACATGAACTATAAATATGGGACGGAGGGACTATATATATATATATATATATACATATATACATACATACATACATACATACATACTGTAATCTAGTTTCTAGTGTAATCACAACAGAAGGATCTAGCTAAAAGGTATACCTCTACGGTCATGTAGTGATTATGCGCTATCAATACACTCTTCTCAATTCCTTTATATATGCTCTATTGCTTGTCATGTCTTGATGACAATGGACTGGGCTCGACTTGTAAAAAACGAGTGCATTAGTCAAATACCTCGTAAAAATAGTATAAAGTACTATACTTTCACAAGTATAGATTTTTTTACTGTATTGACACATTAAGAAAAAACAAAATCCAAAGAACTAATTTGAAAAGATTAACATAAGATAAGATATTAACTTATAAACTAAAAAATATATATAAATATAAGTCGTAAGTTATTATTATAATAAGGAAAATGATAAGTACATCTATATAATACAAGAACTCTACATTAAATTATACGTTTCAAACAAGTTTGACTCATTTTTTTAATTTTGACTTCTTCCCACTTAAATTTCACTTATTCGGTATCCGTATTCCCTCTAATAATTTCAATAAATATAAATTTATTTCCTCCTTATCTTGTGAAAAAGTCAGAGACTCATTCCCCATCTTAAACTAATTCCCCAAATAAAATTGTCGCTCTCAATCTTCCCCTACGGCAGTACGGCCGCATCAAAAAAATCAAGCAAATAAGGTCTGAACATTTATACTTTAAAATCGTTTTTTTGACTTGATTTTATGATGTATATGTGTATGTGTATATTTCTGTTTTCTATTATGTCACTGATTATGATTTTGTTTATAATACCCAATTTATCATAATTTGATCTTTGGTTCTTTAGTTTTAATTGATCACTTTTCGGATTTTATTTAATCATTAAACAAAATCAACATCTACTATGATTATACGTTTTTCTTTATGTTTGGTTTCCCAGTTATTGAAACTAGGTTTTTTTTTTTCATGCTATATCATTGTTTTGGGTTGTCTCAATTTTTGGACTGGAACTTGACTTTTCTGTATGTATCTACTGTTACTAATGTATATCGGTTCAACTTAATTAGCTTTAACATGTGTAATATGGATATTGTGTTCATTAGTTATAGTTTATGATAGAAGTAGGTATATGCTCTAGTTTAGTAATTTATTACTTTGTGTATATCTTGAGCATGTTCCAAATCAGTTACAAGAAATTGATAAATTTATTGTACTTGATGTTTATGTTACTTTAAAACCGATCATTAGATCCAACATCATATTTTTGTTCGTTTCATATAAACAATTTCGATACACAGGCAATCATAGTAATAGTCATACCTTATTTTGCATAAAACTATTTGTTCTTGCTTGAAAGATGTAGCAATGGAAAAGTATACTAAAATTCATTGACCATCTACTTTCTAGTGTATATATCCCTCATACCTTATTTTGCATAAAACTATTTGTTCTTTCTAGTGTACCTACATATCATTTTACAATAGTTTTTAAAAACCACATACCTGCCTACTTTTGGTTGGCTCTACATGCGATTGGTGTCAAGATAAAGAAGCCCTTTTCATCCTTCTATTTATCCAGTCAAAGCTACATATCTGGATATCTTGGAATAATACCAGAATCGACGGAAATTTTGATATAAAAACTCTGTTATCTTTTAAGATTAATTCATGTATATATATATTTGATGTTTATATCTTGTTTGAATAACATTTAGAGATGAACACACATTGACTTTATAATTAATAATTCGTGTTTAATTTTTGTAGGCGTGGGGAACGTACAAAGAAGAGTAAGGGGTCCAAGTCACATGAATAAAATATGGGGTGTATCAGAGATTATAAAGGTTCAATTTAATGATTATGAGTAGCTAATTGACAAGAAAAGAAACTAGTCAGCTGAGCCATTCATATTTTCTTTTGTTAGGGTGGAAAATACTGCCCAATTTACAAACCTTGATCTAAAGTTATGCGAGAGTCTGTGAAGAATTAAAGGTATTTTTATATTGTAGTGTAACTACTATTTGTATGATTATAAATTTTTAATGTAACACGTCTCTATATATTCTTGAATATCAACTTTGTTGAAATATGAATCTTCATCTGTATGTGAACCAAGTAGAATGGAAATGTTTCGTGCGTGCTTCTCTAAAGACGCGAGTACAAAGAACAAAGAAGTTGCAGATGCAATAGTAGGTACTTTATAAGAGTTTGGCTCCGAATGAGCATGTTAGTGCTCAAGAGATCATACCGGGTTAGTGTGAGGTAAATATCCAAGTACCTGTGAAAGATCTACATGTTTGGTGAGGCTATATGACTTACATGTCACCATTGAAGATGTTTTTGGTGCAAGTACCGCGTGGCCTTCTACAGTCGTTTCGGGTATGTCATTCTTGTTAACCTCTTTTTATCTTTTTATACTTTCATATAAGGTCAAATTTTATTATTATTCCATCAATATAACGAAACAGCATGCATGTTCATACATATCACCGATTCACTATTTTGATAGAATCAATTTACACCAAGACCACAAAAACATAAGCTATGTTGAACCACTTGAACTATTGATATCAGTCCGGCCCATTCAGCACAACTTTGGCGCCTTTTATGATTTGTTGCTCCCCAATTCTTTCAACAGTCTCGGATCATTGACCATTCTAATATATATGCCTTCAGTCATGTTCTCATCTACTCAAAATTACGGAACTTAATTATTTGAAACAAACCCGTATTGTAGACTTTATACTAAAGTACATATTATTTCATTGTAGGTGATGCGTGATGAAGATGCGCGAGGAAGATGTGTGATGAAGATACGTGATGACTCAAAACTATGCTTTTAGTTTTCTTTTTCGTGTGCTTAATACTTTTAATTTATCATGTAATCGTCAGACGACTTTATTTGAACAATGTTATTATTTTATTAGGTTAAGTGCCTTTATTATTAATGAATGACTTCTTTAAATCGTAAATTAGGTTTATTCTTTCTTTTTTCTTGAATGATCTTTGGGCTCATACAATTTAAATAAATAATAATCATTAACTAATAAAATTTTATGTAATATATTGTTTTGTATTTGTAATATTGAATTGTATTCAATGAAAAGAATTTTAGGACGCTATTAACTTTTTAGGACATTTGTCCGTGTCTCAAAAGATAAAGGTAGACATACGTGCATTGTAATTCAGAACATCAAATAGCGTCGTATTAGACTTTTTAGGACTTTTGTGCGTGTCTCAAATGATGATAGTAAGGACACGTGTATTAGAATTTAGAACATCAAAAAGTGTCCTATTAGACTTTTAGGACGTTTGTACATGTCTTTAAAGATTATACTAGGCACACGTGTATTAGAATTTGGAACATCAAAAAGCGCCCTATTTTAAGTTTGTTAGGACACCATAAGTGTTGCATTAGACATTTTAGAAGACTAATAAAGAAGTGTCCCATAATATATATTAGGACGCCTATAACTTATTACAACGCCTTTTTATGCGACGCTTAAATGATTGGTCCTATCAGATAAAAGGTCTTATAAAGTAGTCTTTGAGGACACTAATGTGTGTCCTATAAACCCATATTTGTTGTAGTGCTTCATTTGAATTACATGACGGAATGGGTGCAAATCTTGTACCTTATTAAGTTTCGTCTAAGTTTCATCCTGCTAAGCAAGACGACAAGTACATAGAGCATTTGAGAAAGTGGACAGTTAGTCATAAACCTGAAAGAGGTACGGAAGTAAAGACCTTGATGCCATTAGACCATCCGTAACGCGTACACGTGGCGGCGTTCTCACCCTCCAGAACGCCAGAACGCCGCTAACGCGGCGTTCTGGACGGCGTTCAGCTCGGCGTTCTCACTCGATTAACGCCTCCGTTTTTGCGTTTTGGTGGGACCCACAGCATATTTAATTTTCTTTTCTCTTTTTCTTTCGCGATAAATGCCGTAAATAAAAAAAAACGGTTTTTTTTTTGAAATTCAAAAACTTTCGAAAAAAACAAAAAAAAAAATAGGGGAGCGTGGGTAACGGCTATTATTCAAAAAAAATTATTTTTTATTTATTTTTTTTTTTTCAAACCACCTAACTCATTTCTCTATATAAACTAACACATTCTAACTCATTTTTTAACCCACTTCTTTCCTTTCAACACCATTTCTCCATCTATTTTCTCCATCTATTTTCAATACTTTCAACACCATGTCCAACCCAAATTCCGACTACAATCAAACCAACAACCCGGAAAATATGTCGTACACAAACCTTATGTTATTCGGAACCGGAAACACACCCGGTTCGAGCGGGTCTAACCCAAACGTACGTCCAACCCAACCACCATACGGGTATTATCCTAACCCGAATTTTCAACAACACTATGATCCAACCCAACCACCATACGGGTATTATCCTAACCCGAATTTTCAACAACTACCGTTCCCGCAACCTTACCCGCAACAACCGTTCCGGCAACCAACTTTCCCGCAACAACCGGCTATGCCACCCGAACAGACGGATGAAGCACCAACCCAAAGATCCGGAAAACAAGTCGCGCCATCACCCAATAAAAGAAGCCATGCCAAAAAAACAGACGGGTCGAAAAAAACATGCAACAAACGGGCATGGTCGCCAACTGAAGAGGCGTGGTTAGCAACTAGTTATTGCGACGCATCCGAAGACTTTGAAGTCGGTAACTCACAAAAACGGGGTACTTTGTGGGGTACTATTGAAGAAAAGTTCAACGCCAACAATTATGGTTGGGTTCGCGGCGCCGACCAATTATCATCCAAGTGGCGTACACTTGACCGAAACTGCAAAAACTTCAACGGGTGTTATGAGTCGGTAAAACGAGCTTGGGGTAGCGGCCGAGACAACGGGATGATTTACGATCAAGCCGTAGCCGAATACTACGATACCTACAAGAAGACATTCACCTCAAGGGAGGCTTGGTGGTTCCTCAAAGATCATCCGAAATGGAAGGCACCAAATCCGGTAGGTGGAACCGGATTGCGCGACGAGGACGAAGATTTTTTTGATCAGTCCGTTGATCTCTCTGCCGACCGAGAGAACGAGTTATTTGGGCCCGACCCGATTCCACGGCCCATGGGCCGAAACAGAGCCCGAAAAGCGGCCCGAAGCTCTGGTTCTTCCGATGCGGCGACATCTTCCCGGACAGGAACCCCGACCGAAAAGGTTGATGACGCGATACAGGCTATAGCGAAACACAAGGCCGAATTGTTAGCCGCCCAAAAAGCATCGATTGAGGAGATCACCCGTCAGGAACGATTGAGAACTGCGTTTCAAGGTCTACAGTTTCTCAAATTCAACCCCGAAGAGATCCCGGATCCAGCTGACCGTGCAGCGTTCGCGAAGATGAAGAAACAGTTTCGAAATGAGTTTGCGGAGTTCTACGATGCCGACGAGGACAACGAGGATGACGACGAGTAGTTTTTAGTGTGTTTAGATTTTTATGATTGTAACGTTTAATTTCTTAGGATTGTAACGTTTTATTTCTTAGGATTTTTATGATTGTAACGTTTTATTTTTTAGGATTGTAACGTTTGGATTTTTAGGAATGTAACGTTTTAATTTTTAGGATCGTATTGTATTTTAAAATTATTGTGATGTATTTTATTTTTAAAAAGTAATGTAGTTCATTTTTATTTGAATTAATGTATGGTTTTTATTTTAATTATTGTGGTGTATTGTATTTTTAATTAAAATGTTTTGTATTGTATTTTAAATAAAATTAAATTAAATTTAGTAAGTTAGTGGTGGGTCCCAGAATGGAGGAAAAAAGTGGCGTTCTGGTGTTATGATTAGGGGCGTTCTGGTGTTATAGTTTGATGCTGATGTGGCGCTGATGTGGCACCTGAAAAAGTGGCGTTCTGGTGTTACGGTTACGGATGGTCTTATGATGCATGTATTTATAGAAGCACTTATAGGAATTAGCAAAGATCTCAAAAATTTATTGAGGGGTAGCACATCACGGCTCACTTCATTTCGCAATATGTTTCTTTTAGGAGTTGATTTTAAGATCATTTGATTATCTCATTGTTATTGCATGTAATAAGTAGATTTGTAATTGCTTTTTGGGTAAATTACACTGCGTATCCCTCGTTAAATCTAACGAATCAACAGTTATCTCATAAAAAATAATCAAAATACCCTTCTTCTTTGTCTTTCCTTTATTCCTCGTACACTAATTCTACACCATAACCAACCACAAGCATCACCGGTTACCACAAAATGCAGAAACAATAAAATTCTTTAAACAACCCTTTCACCTCCATTTTTAACCCATCCTCACCTCCATCATAAGTGACCCACCATGCCTACCTCAATCCATTCACAACACCACCACTACATCTTCAATGCCCATCATCATCTCACATTTTCCCCATTTCTTTTCCATTTCAAAACTAATCATCAATTGAATTTTCAAGAGGAAAAAATAAAAACTTTAAAAAAACCCTAATCAAATATTGAAATCATAACCAAAAACAAAAACATCCAAATCATTAGCTAGATCTATAAGAATATTACAACAAGCATCTAAGATTCTTCACTAATTTGTACGAAGGGGCGGTGGATCTGCACATAGCCGCTTCGACGACGGTTCCGTTAAGGATGGTTGTGACGAGTTTGTGCAGAGACAAGGATGGCGACGGCCTTGCGCTGCGGCAATGGTGACGTCTCTGGTCGCTTGCAACTTTCCGGCCATCTTCCACTTTCCGGTCTCGTCTACTTCACGCCGCCGTCTAATTTCCGATCCTCATCTCGATTGTTTGAAATTTTTCCTTAACACAAGATCTCAGCTTTCAATTTGGTTTTAAATGAATGCTTCACTGGTGAAGTTAGTTGTATAGCAATGATGAATTGACGATGATGTTGTAAATCTGATTTTAGTTGTGAAGAATGAACATGAATATTATGGTTGTGGTAAGAGAATTAATTAAATAGATTTATTTATCATCAATTAATTTCAAAAATGTTACAAATTGATGACAGTGATGGTTGGTATTGATGGGCGCGCTACGATGGATGTAGAATTAGGGTATGAGGGAACAATGGTAAGATAAAGAAAGAAGGATATTTTGGTTATTTTTTATGAGATAACCGTTGATTCGTTAGATTTAACGAGTGAGGGACAAACTTGGGACGTAAAAACTAACCACGGGGACATGCTATGTAATAAAAACTTAGGAGGGGCACACGGTGATAAAATGAAAAACCACAGAGATATGCAGTGTAATTTACCCTTGCTTTTTTGAAGAGAAAAATGATTGTTAGAACTCTCGATAATGTGATAACTACTTACTCGTCATTCAAATAAATAAACCTCATAGAATTAAATAAGTTTATAAGCAACTTTAGGATATTTTCTCAATTTCTAAAATTATCGGAATAAACATTTTAGCATGAATTAAATAGATTTTAGAATGATCAAACTCGGAATCAAACCTGATATACATTTGTACACCACTTTAATATCAGGTTTTTCTCGAATAAAAAGAATGGATGAATGTAAGGATTTTTAACGATTCAGTGAAGCATGGTTTGGTCCCAACTAAAGAAACTTACACATCAATGATGTGTGGATATTGTAGAAATGGACAAGTCAATGTTGCTATAAAGATTTTCGAGAGGATGAGCAAACATGGTTGTGTGCCTGATAGTATTACCGATTCAAGTGATTTTTAATGCACTTCAAGGGCAAGATTCTGAGAGTTTAATGAAGCTGCAAGGGTTTTGGATGTTCTTCTAAGGCAGGCATGCTGCAAAGCAGTAAGTCATACATTTAAAAATAAAATTTAATATAAAGTTGTTTGTATTCATTAACCTTGATCATGTTCTCATTGTTTTGTTTGCAGAGGGTATCTGCTTGTTCGACAGCGTTACTTTCATTATAACCCGTGAAACTTTGTAAGTATTGGGGGTGGAGTTGTGGGTTGTAGATGTTTTCGTTCAAGTTTTTGGGCCACTCAACTACTCAAGCTGGATTGAGTTTTCTTAAATATTATTACGATTACCGATCAATCATCTTTTTTGATTAAATTGTAGATGTGACTACTACCATGATAGTCCGGCCAGGGATAGCATGGTAGACTCTCTGCTCGAGAATCAAAATGTTCAAACTTTAAGGGATATTGACTGGAATAAGGTAACAAGTCTTAGTTTTTAAAAAAAAGATTGTTAGTAGCTTTTATATCATATGGGTCATCAGGATCCTATAATACGATTAATATAGGTCCAATGGAAACAGAACTGCCTAGTAGACAATGTGATTATCACGCAGTGCCTTGCTCCAACTAAGATCGATGACCAGTATTTCACCAACTTGCTTCTAAAGATCAATGCAATGGTCTTTTATTTCATACCAACAATGTTGAATGTTTCTTTGATTTTCAAGTTTGGAACTTGGGTTTGATTTATTTTTATTTGATTTCAGATGGGTGGTATAAACTCTCGGCTATCTAGCGAGCACATGCGCTCTATACCAACCAGTGGTGTCAAGAACTACCACCACAATCTTTGGAATGGACGTGTCCCATGGTGCTGCTGGCCGATCTTATGTTATGTTCTAGATTAAATACTTGTTTCTGGAAATGCATAGGTTGTAAGCTCGAGAAAATGGCCCTTCTTTCAAACTACATAGCATCTGTCTGTAGAGCATCTGTCTGTACACAGTAAGCGAAAGTTGAGATGATTGATTGCCTATATAAACCCATTGCACCTAATAAAGATGAAGGAATGATCAGGCTTAATTCACGAGCTCGATCATTATGAACATTTTCAATCTGTTTAAAATTTCAGAGTCATAGAACTATTTTTTACATCTTTCATTTTTGTGATTTCAGGGAGTTGTTGGAAGATTTCTAGACAAGTACTCCTCAGCTAAAGCCCCAAAATATTATTATCTTCAGGTAAGACACTTTGAGTGCGCCTTCAAATGTATTAGTTCAACCTTTATATACTGCTAATTAATCATGTTTTTATTGCAGGGATGGAGTTAGTGAGTTGCAGGTTAACCAGGTGCTGAATATCGAGCTATAGCAGATCATGCAAGCCTGCAAGTTCTTAGACAAAAAATGGGATCCGAAGTTTATGGTGATTGTTGCACAGAAAATTCATCACAGCTAGTTTTTTCAGGTCAACTCTGAGTTCAATGTTCCACCAGGTTTTCTAATTTCTGGAACTGATAAGATTTAAAAAAAGAATTAAACCGAACAAAAACTGAATCTTTTTGGTGTGTGTGTGTGTGTGTGTGGGTTTTAGGAACAATCATTGACAATAAAGTTTGTCATCCGAAGAACAATGACTTCTACCTGTGTGCTCAAAATGGACCAATTGTAAGTATTACCGAAGTGTTTATACATTTGTAATATTCATAGTCCGATGGCTAGACGTGGTTTTGGCACAAAAGGCCACAAGATCACTTTATTAACCAACCATTTTAATGTGGAGTTGAGCAGCACCAATGATAACTTCTACCAATACAGTGTATCATATCTAACTCTGTTGTACCATTTATATACTACTACGTATCACAGTTCATAGCTTTAAATTTCGAGTTAAATAAAGATTTGAATCTGTAAATGTCAAAGTTGGATCATTTGCTATGTATTTGTAAAGTTTATCACTTGTAATAATTGCTGTTTTAAGTTGGTTATGCAGTTCTGCAAAATCCACTTTTGACTTCTGCTGTCAAATAGATCATAACTAAATCTAGTATTTATTACAATTAAGGCTCGTTTTGCAAAAATTTTAACAAATTGCATACAAGTATGCTAAAATAATATAATTTAAATATTTTAAGTAATAAAAACTGTGAAAAGGCTATATCAAATTCTAAATTCAGAGAAAGTGAGGTTTGACAATTTAAAGTGAGTAATGTTTGGGGCTAAATTTTATAGTTAGGATACAGGATCCTGAAGTCCCTAGTTACTATTGAAAATTATATCTAAGATTATGCATATGTTCAGGATAAAGCTAAGACTAAGGATCCTGAGATTCTATGTTTATATGATACAGGTAATCAAGATCTTGGATATATCCAGGATCACACTTGGATCAAGGATCCCGATTATAGATGAGTATTTAGGTATATTCAGGATCCTGAGTATAATAGAAATCTCAGATATACTCAGGATCTCAGATATGTTTAGGATCCCGGATATGTTAAGTATCTTGGGATCAGATATTACTAATGTTTATTTGTTAGTTTTTGTTCAGGATCTTGGATATTCAGGATCCCGGGTGATCAGGATCCAGGATATATTCGGTATCCCGAGTGAAACGCTACTAATCTGTATTTGACCGTTGTGAATATTGACTAAGTCTACCAGGAGTTAAATGTGGGTTAATCATGCCTATATTTAAGGATCAAGGCTTGGAAGAGGTCAGAAAACGTGTGGAATACCAAGTCAATGTGGAAGACTGGAGGATCCAGGATATTTCGGGAGGATCCCTGATTTTTCGGAAAGTTAGTTATATTGCATTTACTATAAATTGGAGGCAATGTGATCGAATAGGACGACCATTATTCACTCCAAACACTCTGTACTTACATTTTACACGATCAAACACACCTGCACTTCATCTTTTTCATCCCGTTCATCACAAAAACACTTAGTTCGATCATCATTGCGCTCTTTCTTTGTAATTATCCTGAGTTTACGTAATAAAATCATCAAAGGCAAGGAACGATTGTTCCTTCCCGAGGTTTTATGCCGGCGATCTAACAAGATCAAGGGCTTTCCTCGTATATCCTTGTGTCGATCGCATTTACTTTACATTTTCGTCGTTTAATTTGCATTTCATTGATCTTTCGATCATAAATTCTGCATTATCCTGATTTTATCTTACATTTATCATAAAGATACGTATTTATCTTGTTTCTAATCATCTTTTTATCGCAATAATTGCATTATTATTCTGTTTCATGCATTTTTATTAATTGCGATCATATATTTATTGCATAACTTGCATTATCCTGAAAATACTTTACATTTTACTTAAACTTTTGGAATAATCTTATTTACAAACACTTGTTTTCACCGTTAAACACATTTTTAATAAGGATCCACGAATCCAAGGATTCAAGGCATAATTTTCATTCAAAGTTGTCATTTACTCATATAGATAATCGTGTAAAAGTGTAATTATCTTGAAAGTAATTTATAGCACCCAACCTCACTTTTCTAAGTTTGATCACTTAATTGCTTAGTGTAATTTTTGACCAAAATAGTTTGGCGCTCACCGTGGGGCAAGTGGTGCTTTTCATAACCAAATTCTTGTTAAAATCCTTGTTAATTCACTCTTTTCAAAGTTTTTTTTGTCAAAAATGTCGACATAAGGACAACCTATATCTTCTATTGTGCCCTCATCGACATCTGTGATGACCAATCTACCTCCTGCTTCCCCTCTATCGTTATCACAACGGGGACCAGAGAATATCTATAGGAGAACAGCTTCCACAAGATCTACCTTCTCAGGATACGGGATCACAGATCAGGATCCTGTTATTATTTCTAACAGGAATATTGTGGCTTTGTTTTCACAGATGAAAGAGCAATTAGGACGTGTGGAACAGAGTAACGAGGCCCTGAAGAAGGATCTTGAAAGCTTGAGCGGAAGAATCAACACTCCCCCTAATCAGGATACTACTCCTTTTCGGAGCAGGATCCTGGATTTCAACACTCCAGCATTTGCAAGTATTGGAGAAGATTTCATTGCTGTGCAAGGAACTACTGGAATCCCAGATCTAGTGTATGCTACAGGGATCTCCACAACAAAGGATCTTGAACAAAATCCAGGATCCTCATCCAGGATCCCAAATGATGGTAACATATTTACTAATTATTATGCTGACAATATGTTTGGAACTAACATTTTCCAGGATCCTGGAGTAAGCCTTATTATGGCGAGAGAGTTGCAAAATTTGAAGGATATGATATCCAATATTCCTGGAGTTGTGCAACCTATACCTGAACTTGCTCTATCAGCCCACAGGATCTCAAGATTTGCACCACCTATTTGTGATGCTGAGATCCCGAAAAGATTTCAGACTCCAAGTATGAAGCTATATAATGGGACTGCGGATCCTGAGGATCATGGGGTGCAGTATCGGGAAAGAATGAAGATCATTCCTATTCCAGCAGACCTTGAGGAAGCATGCTTATGTAGAGGATTTGAATCCACTTTAACAGGATCCGCACTAAAGTGGTTAATGAATGTTCCTCCTTACTCTATTACATCCTTTGCTCATTTGGTTAACTTATTTAATAATCATTTTTCATGTAGTAGAACTTTTGAAAGACTAACTAGTGATCTCTACAGAATTGTTCAAAGGCCTAATGAAATTCCTAGAAATTTTGTAGAAAGATTTGAATGTGAATCTCTGGATATTCCGAATCTAGATACAGCAACAACGGTCCAAGCTTTCAAAATGGGGATCAAGAGAGATTCACAGCTTTATCAAGATCCTATGACGAATCCGTGCGAGAATCTGGAAGAGGTTAGGAATCAAGCCTTGAGACTCATAAGGCTTGAAGAGGATGTTATGAATCAAAAAAGTGTGGAAATGCCATCAACTTATGCTAAGCCGAATAGGAAAAAGAAATCATCATCATGTCTATGTACGCGATGCAAGATCTTGGAGATAAAGTGAGATGGCCAAAGAAAAAAGTTAGAAATAATGCTTGGAAAGATAAATCCAAATGGTGCGCATTCCATGAGGATTGTGGTCATGTTACTGAAAATTGTATGGCTCTTAGAAAAGAATTCAACCATTTATTTGGCAAGGGATACTTAAGGGAACTGTTCGGAAAGAAAGGATCTCGCAAAGGATTCTTAGGAGGCTCGGGATCCCGGAGTTCAGGATAATTATAGGATCCTGCACACAGCAAGATTCCAACCGCCTGACGCTAAGGTAATAAATTTATATCTGGGGTTTTTAACATATGTGGCACGTCTTTCTCTACAGCTAACAGATATGCTAAGGATTGCTACACAACATCAATGAAATCTACTACCAAGCCTCCATCAGCATAGCAATCAATGGAAAAAGGCATGGGATATCTTGGCTACAATCAGATAAGGTATCAAAGAAGTGCGACTCCGTTCTTAGGATCCTAAGGTGGAAAAGGATAGGACGTATGTTATTGTGTGCTGATATGTTCAAGGAAGCAAGATTCCTGATCTTGGCAAACGTGGTGGTGGAATACAAATCTAATTGGTAAATTATTACTCGTGAATGTGGCGGTATCCCGAAATATGAACGATGCTGCATAAGTTAAAGATCCTGAAAGGTCAGCAAGTTCTTATCTATTACTTAAGTAAAAGTCTACTAGATGCTGATACTAGGTACTCTTATCTTAAAAAATTTATGTTTGCATTAGTTATCTTGAAATACATCCTATGCATGATAAGATTAATTAATTATTAAATATAAAAACCAAGAATGTCACTGTGAATAACTAAATGATCTCGGAAATTAGATGTTTATAATCCTATAATGAGATTGTAGAAATATGATAAAACTTTATCTTTTGAGTAAACTTTACTGGCGATCTTTAAAATAAAATATGGATACAATATGCTTAGTTAGGTTAAGATATGGTATTAAAATCACCTTAAAGGTATGACATGCAACAGGATATTGATTATAAATTTTAAAGTGCCAATAATGAAACGGATTACGAAACACCAATTGAAGGTTTAGGATTAACTAAGGATGTCGGTGTAAAACATATAGGTGTATGTTAGTTACTAATCATCATTGGAAATATACCCTAAGGATAGTTAGACTAGTTTTGTGGTTGGATATGCTTTAAGATTCTGCAGGTAACTTCGGGATCTTCAACTGATGCTATGTTGGTGATCTTGAGTTTGAGGATAATTGGACACATCAGGTTCTGGGGGCAAGTCAGGATCATAGATGTAGTCGATCATTAAATTTTTTGCAGAAGGATCATTATTGTTGCGGTATTTTGAGGATCCTGAAGCATAAGCAAAACTGAAGGATATGCACGAAGGAATTTGTGGAAACTATCCTGGGGGCATACATGGAAATATTCAGAACCGATGCATCTAATTATCTATCTGTG
Source organism: Helichrysum umbraculigerum (assembly GCA_949592205.1). Lineage (NCBI taxonomy): Eukaryota > Viridiplantae > Streptophyta > Magnoliopsida > Asterales > Asteraceae > Helichrysum > Helichrysum umbraculigerum. The sequence continues at coordinate 123,120,700 of CATIUR010000001.1, read as the reverse complement.
ATTAATGCTTGATTGGCTTGGATGCTGGAAAACGGGGCCATGTTGATGGGGAACTACTTTCAACATCCTGAAATACTATTCACCTAAAACTCTATCATGTGTAAGTTGAGTATTTATATTCAACATAAAAAGGTACACCTATGATCCTTAACTTTTTATTAATTTTTATATTCTTTACTATATATGTATGTGTGTATCATAATTATATATTAATATATGAATGAAAATCTTTCATAATTATTATAACGCCCCTCATTTACTACAACAATATAATATTAAGTTTGGCGGAAGCGACTATTATAATTACATATTCTATTGAAAACCTACTAGAAATTTTCGCCAACCTTTATACAATATGTTTAACTACTAATCAAACATAGTTAACATGTTTACAAACCCGGGCATTATATGCTATAAAACATTATTTATTACAAACTGGATCAGAGTTGTAAGTTTCAAACATTCCCAGCATCAAAACATCCTTCCTGACTACCCACATAATATACATCACCTGCAGGAAGTAAATTGAGGGATTAGCACGAAGCTAAGTGAATGAATTATCAACTACAATTCAATTTAGCTAGCAATCTGTTCACAATCAATAATACAACAAATATCGTCAAGAGGAACGGTGGTTCCTAAGGACCCTGTGCCGGGTGGCCCCATCAGAACACTTACATCAACTGTAGGCCAGAACAGTGATTAACCGCTAACTAAATGCTAATCTCCATCAACACATGTACGCAACCCTGTGTTGACCAACATTAGCAATCAAGTCCAACCAACAATCTAGTTGACCTCTGGATTATACATTTCAATTCAATGTTCATCAAACAACCAATCAAATGGCATATCATTTCCAGGTTAACATACTATCAATAGTAATCCTATAATTACTGATTGAAATCAAACTGACACAACCAAATCAAACTGTGAGTTTCAAATCCACTCACCTGATCGTTTCGTTTCACTTACTCAGCTGTCTTATCTCGCTGAGCTCTTTGTTTATCTGAGAATTACAATCAAACATAAGTTAGTAATGATGTTCTCAAACCCATAACTTATATTCGAATATCATACATGTGAATACATCTTATAACATGAAAACCAAATCAATATATACACATTTGATAAGTACATTAACAAACCTATCAAATAATATTAACACATTCAAGATTAAAAGAAGTTCATTCAAAATTCACATTTCCTGAAAAAGTGTTGAATCCGCCGGATTCATCTGAATCCGTCCGGATTCATTTAAATCCGTCGGATTCCCAACCGGATTCAACACCTTTTCGTTTCCAATTTTGATCAGGTCCTTTTAAAACGAATACATTCTTGAATACGGTCATGAATACGCCGTATTCAGCAAAATTCTGGTTTGCGTTTTTCGGGGGAATCCGCCGGATTCAGGGGAATCCGACCGGATTCCCATGTTTCTCAGCAAACCTTCAGCTCGTACAGAGCATAACCCAGCAGCTATAATTCTCAAACAAATAACCACAACAACGATTTCAGCAACAGTTTTTAGCTCACATATCATCCTATATGCATACCATAACATGTCTAAAGCATCAAGATCATCAATCAACATCAATTAAAGCAACTAGGTATTAACCAAAGTCAAGAACTCACCAATTTAGAAGTTTCAACTAGATGGTGATGATGATTATGTTATCGAAAGATCACAGCTCCAAATTCAATAGTTATTGGTTATGATTCAGCTTAGGTTTTTTGATTTTTAGTTTTAGGGTTTAGAGGTTTTAGGTTTTACTAAATAAGGAAAGTGAAGAACTTTCCTAAAAGGGAAAGTATTTAAGTCGGTCAACTTTTAACACCGACCCGCATCCACTTAAAACTAGTCCCCTTTTAATCTATTGCCTGGAACCTAAAAATCATTTGCGAGAAACTTATTTTATTGCACCGTCAACTATAGTAAATCAAAACAATCAATAATTTACTAAGCACTATAAGTCCTAAGGCTTATTTACTTAAGTTTCGCAAATAAACAAATAATATCAAATAATTTCTAATACGATTAAATATATCAATTTAAAATTAGAAATTACCGGACCAAAAGAGAGGATGTTACAACTCTCCCCCCCTTAGGAAGATTTCGTCCCCAAAATCTCATCACGATCAAACAATCCAGGATATCTGGATCTCATACTATCCTCAGTTTCCCACGTTAGGTTTTCACCTAAACTATGTTTCCATTTTACTAACACCATGGGAATCTGTTTCTTCCTAAGTTTGGTCACTTTTCGGTCAAGAAGTTCAACTGGTTCTTCTACTAACTTCTGACTCTGATCAACTTTCAAATCTTTCAAAGGAAGAACCTGAGACTGGTCTTCAACGTTACATTTTCTCAAATAACAAATGTTAAACGTGTCATGAATACCAGCAAGTTCTGGAGGAAGATCCAAAGTAACAGACTGATCATTAACAATCTGACGAATTTTGAACGGTCCAATATATCGAGGAGCCAATTTGCCACGTTTCCCAAACCAAATTACCCCTTTCCAAGGCGAAACTTTCAAGTAAACAAGTTCACCTTTAATAAAAGTAACTGGTCGACATTTAGGATCAGCATATTGTTTTTGTCTATCACGTGCAGCTTTCAACTTTTCACGAGCCACTGCAACTTTATCAGCTGTCATTTGAACAATATCTGGACCTGCAAACTGTTTCTCACCTGCTTCTAGCCAACAAGTTGGAGTTCTACAACGGCGACCATAAAGCATTTCATATGGAGGCATGCCAATACTAGAATGATAAGAGTTATTATAAGCAAACTCAACCAATGGCAAATGAGAATCCCAAGAACCACCATACTCCAGAATACAAGCTCTCAACATATCCTCCAATGTCTGAATCGTACGTTATGACTGACCATCTGTTTGAGGATGATAAGTTGTACTAAGATTCACTCTGGTGCCTAACTCACGCTGCAAACTTTGCCAAAATTGAGATACAAACCTCGGATCTCTATTAGATACAATCGATAATGGAATACCATGCCGAGTAACAATCTCATTCATATACAACTGTGCAAGCTTACTCAGAGATGCAGTATCACTAGTAGCTAGAAAATGAGCACTCTTGGTCAATCGATCAACAATGACCCAAACCATGTCATTTCCGCGGACAGTTCTAGGCAGTTTGGTAACAAAATCCATAGTCAAATGTTCCCACTTCCATTCAGGAATCTCAAGCTGTTTCAACGATCCATATGGCTTCTGGTGTTCAGCTTTAACTTGAGAACAAATATGACAAGAACTAACAAACCTTGCTACATCCATCTTCATTGTAGGCCACCAATACAAAGGTTTCAAGTCATTATACATTTTCGTACTTCCAGGATGTACAGACAATCTGGACTTATGGGCTTCATTCAGAATAACATCTCGAAGACCACCAAACAAAGGTATCCAAACACGAGACTGAAAGGTTTTTAATCCCCTCGAATCATCTAATAACAATTCTTTTCGATTCAACATAATTTCAGCTTTCAAATTATGATCTAACAAGGCCTCTAACTGTGCAGCTTTTATCTGGCCCACCAAATCAGAAGAAACTTCTAAACGCATAAAATAAACTCGATCAGAAGTTACCTTGCGGCTTAGAGCATCAGCAACCACATTGGCTTTCCCTGGATGGTATTTAATCTCACAATCATAATCCTTGATTAATTCTAACCATCTTCTCTGCCTCATATTCAACTCTTGCTGCGAAAATATATACTGAAGACTCTTGTGATCTGTACAAATAACACATTTGGTACCATACAAGTAATGTCTCCAAATCTTCAAAGCAAACACAACCGCTGCAAGTTCTAAATCATGGGTAGGATAATTTCTTTCATGAGGTTTGAGCTGACGAGAAGCATAAGCAATCACACGATCTCGCTGCATTAAAACACAACCCAAACCAGCAATCGATGCATCACAATAAACAACAAAATCATCGGACCCATCTGGCAATGCTAATACAGGAGCCTGACATAACAACTGTTTCAGAGTCTGAAAAGCAGCTTCCTGTTGTTCAGTCCATACAAACTTTTCATCCTTACGGGTTAGTTTAGTCAATGAACCGGCAATTTTAGAAAAATCTTTAATAAACTTCCGGTAATAACCCGCCAAACCAAGAAAACTCTTTATTTCTGAAGCAGACTTTGGAGCTTTCCAATTCATTACAACTTCAATTTTCGAAGGATCAACTTTAACACCCTCATTACAAATGATATGACCCAAAAACTGTACTTCCCGAATCCAAAATTCACATTTCGAAAACTTTGCATACAAATGTTCTTTCTTTAAGGTTTCCAATACTAACCTCAAATGCATTCCATGCTCTGATTCGGATTTAGAATATACCAAAATATCATCGATAAACACAATCACAAATTTATCAAGAAAATGTCGACAAACACGGTTCATCAAATCCATAAAAACTGCGGGAGCATTCGTCAAACCAAAAGGCATAACCAGGAATTCAAAATGACCATACCTGGTTCGAAATGCAGTTTTAGGAATATCACAATCATGAACACGAACTTGATGATAACCTGACCTCAAATCAATCTTTGAATAAAACGAAGATCCCTGCAACTGATCAAATAAATCATCTATCCGGGGCAGAGGATATTTATTCTTTACTGTCCTTTTATTCAATTCCCTATAATCAATGCACATTCTAAAAGACCCATCTTTCTTTTTCACAAACAGAACTGGTGCACCCCAGGGAGAAAAACTAGGTCGAATAAACCCTTTATCTAACAACTCCTGTATCTGATTCATCATTTCACGTATCTCAGATGGAGCTAATCTATAAGGGGCTTTAGCTATAAGTGAAGAGCCAGGAACAAGATCAATCTGATATTCAACCTCCCTAACCGGTGGTAAACCAGGTAATTCATTAGGGAATACTTCCAGTTACTCAGAAACAACCGGTACATCAGAAAGGGACTTCTTTTCTAACTTAGCATCAATCACATAAGCTAGATACGATTCACAGCCCTTGGACAAAGATTTCCTAGCTTTCATCATACTAATCAAAGGTATACAAACATTATCCCGTTCTCCTCGAGCCACGACATATAACTCTTCAGAGATTGGAATTCTAATCAGCTTATTGTGGCAATCTATGCTTGCTTTATACTGACTTAACCAATCCATGCCAATAATTACATCAAAACTAGCAATTGACATCAACAGAAAGGAAATTGGGAAAATCTGGCCATCTATCATAATACTAGCTCCAATTACCGAGGTGGTAACAGGAACCGACTTGCCACTAGCTATTTCTACTTCAACTGGGTTTGTTATCACAGTAGGCATCATTTTCAACTTATCACAGAAATACATGGATACAAAAGAACAATTTGCACCAGAATCAAACAAAACACGAGCTGGTACAGAATTTACAAGAAAAGTACCCGTGATCACGTCATCTGTATGGACAGCTTCATCCACTGTCATTTAAATAGCCCTACTAACTGCAGATGGCGGAGTCTTCCGCTTCTGACCGGAAGAAGCTGATGAACCAACAACTGACCCCGAACCCTGTCTCTTAGCCTCAGAACACTGATTTGCACGATGACCTTTATGGCAATTCCAGCACACATAAGTAGGAAAAACACAATCTTTGGCTTCATGACCAATCACGCCACATTTCACACATCAAGTGGTTTGCACAGTACACGGCCCAAAATGTCTAGCTCTACACTTAATACACCAATTGGGACGATCAGAAGTACCACCACGACTTTCTTGTTTCTTACCCTGCTGATTTCCTTGCCACCGTTGCTTACCTTTACCAGAAGATTCACTCTTAGATTTCTGAGAAACCATTTCTTTACTTGGTACTTGTTGAGGTTTCAAATCACTGTCAACAGATCGAGCTAACATGAAAGCTTGAGAAAGAGAGCCAGCTAATCTCACTGAAGTTCGATACTGATTAGGTAAAGTACCCACAAACTGTTCTATCTGAGTTCTCTCATCAGGAACCCACTGCTGAACAAACCTGAGTTTCTCGGTGAACTGATTTATCAAATCATCCATTGACATGTTATCAGTTAATTGCAAATCCATAAACTCCTTTCTAATCCGAGCTATATCATAGTTTGAACAATACTGTTTACAAACTTCATTACGAAAGTCAGACCATCGGATAGATGCTTTCTGAAAAGAAGATAATACAGAAGTAATCGAATCCCACCAATTCATAGCTGCTCCTTTTAAAAGTTGAGTTGCATAAGGAACTTTTAGTTCTTCCTCACATTGACAGACTTCAAATTTCTTTTCAACATCTCTCAACCAATCTAGAGTTACAGAAGGATTCGTACTACCCGAATACACAGACGGATTACTGCTCATAAAGGTTTTAAAGGAACACACCTTTTGCTTTGGCGGTGAAATCGTACCAAACACAGGATGAGATGATTCAGCCTCTTTTTGTTGTTTATACATTCTGAGTGCTTGGTTTTCCTCTTCCAATTGAAGCAGATACTGATCCCTTTCTGCCTCCTCTCTAGCATGGAAAGAAGTACCAGCATTCTCATTCCGGTCATCATGAGTCCCAGCAGCAACTTCAGGCCTTGAGGCATTATTAGGGTTAACAGGTAGTTGCTCGTTATCCGCCATATCTGTAAACACCACAACAGCTTACAAATCATTAGTCGTTAGCACCTATTCTACTAACAGTTTCACATTCAGTACATAATCCCATTCCCAAGAATGTTTGACACAACAAAATCAAAGTTTAGGATTGAACATACAATCATATTCAATTGCCCCAAACTATTGCTCTGATACCAACTTATAACGGCCCTCATTTACTACAACAATATAATATTAAGTTTGGTGGAAGCGACTATTATAATTACATATTCTATTGAAAACCTACTAGAAATTTTCGCCAACCTTTATACAATATGTTTAACTACTAATCAAACATAGTTAACATGTTTACAAACCCGGGCATTATATGCTATAAAACATTATTTATTACAAACTGGATCAGAGTTGTAAGTTTCAAACATTCCCAGCATCAAAACATCCTTCCTGACTACCCACATAATATACATCACCTGCAGGAAGTAAATTGAGGGATTAGCACGAAGCTAAGTGAATGAATTATCAACTACAATTCAATTTAGCTAGCAATCTGTTCACAATCAATAATACAACAAATATCGTCAAGAGGAACGGTGGTTCCTAAGGACCCTGTGCCGGGTGGCCCCATCAGAACACTTACATCAACTGTAGGCCAGAACAGTGATTAACCGCTAACTAAATGCTAATCTCCATCAACACATGTACGCAACCCTGTGTTGACCAACATTAGCAATCAAGTCCAACCAACAATCTAGTTGACCTCTGGATTATACATTTCAATTCAATGTTCATCAAACAACCAATCAAATGGCATATCATTTCCAGGTTAACATACTATCAATAGTAATCCGATAATTACTGATTGAAATCAAACTGACACAACCAAATCAAACTGTGAGTTTCAAATCCACTCACCTGATCGTTTCGTTTCACTTACTCAGCTGTCTTATCTCGCTGAGCTCTTTGTTTATCTGAGAATTACAATCAAACATAAGTTAGTAATGATGTTCTCAAACCCATAACTTATATTCGAATATCATACATGTGAATACATCTTATAACATGAAAACCAAATCAATATATACACATTTGATAAGTACATTAACAAACCTATCAAATAATATTAACACATTCAAGATTAAAAGAAGTTCATTCAAAATTCACATTTCCTGAAAAAGTGTTGAATCCGCCGGATTCATCTGAATCCGTCCGGATTCATTTAAATCCGTCGGATTCCCAACCAGATTCAACACCTTTTCGTTTCCAATTTTGATCAGGTCCTTTAAAACGAATACATTCTTGAATACGGTCATGAATACGCCGTATTCAGCAAAATTCTGGTTTGCGTTTTTCGGGGGAATCCGCCGGATTCAGGGGAATCCGACCGGATTCCCATGTTTCTCAGCAAACCTTCAGCTCGTACAGAGCATAACCCAGCAGCTATAATTCTCAAACAAATAACCACAACAACGATTTCAGCAACAGTTTTTAGCTCACATATCATCCTATATGCATACCATAACATGTCTAAAGCATCAAGATCATCAATCAACATCAATTAAAGCAACTAGGTATTAACCAAAGTCAAGAACTCACCAATTTAGAAGTTTCAACTAGATGGTGATGATGATTATGTTATCGAAAGATCACAGCTCCAAATTCAATAGTTATTGGTTATGATTCAGCTTAGGTTTTTTGATTTTTAGTTTTAGGGTTTAGAGGTTTTAGGTTTTACTAAATAAGGAAAGTGAAGAACTTTCCTAAAAGGGAAAGTATTTAAGTCGGTCAACTTTTAACACCGACCCGCATCCACTTAAAACTAGTCCCCTTTTAATCTATTGCCTGGAACCTAAAAACCATTTGCGAGAAACTTATTTTATTGCACCGTCAACTATAGTAAATCAAAATAATCAATAATTTACTAAGCACTATAAGTCCTAAGGCTTATTTAATTAAGTTTCGCAAATAAACAAATAATATCAAATAATTTCTAATACGATTAAATATATCAATTTAAAATTAGAAATTACCGGACCAAAAGAGAGGATGTTACAATTATTATTTTCATTCGAATCTGACATTGACTTAAGCATCGGATGAGTGTTAGGCAAACTAACACCCACCTTTACCCAAGATCTTGTGTTTGTTGTAGTTCATGCATCTAAGGATCATGGAATGAAGATTAGGGGTTGGCCACCTCTCCTCCGTTAAGAATCCCAGCGATTCTCTAAGGTTTAGAGGTTTGCTGACGCATAAACACCTCTCTAAGAATTTGGGTTTCCACACCCCGTCGGGTGTGCACGATGTTTGATTATAGTGTCATGGTTAGGGAATCGTGGTTGCCTCTGGTGCCCGACAAATTCATTTCTATTGGCCTATAAATCAAACTCTTCCGATTGTCAGCACTGAGTGCACTAGGTGCCGACCTAAGGTTTGTGTCGTTTTCACGTCACTCTAAGGTTTGTAATGTTTTCACATTACCTAAGGTTTTGGCGTATTCGCGTCACTAAGTACACAAGGCTTGTAATGTTTTTACATTATCTATGACGCAAGGTTTGTAATGTTTTCACATTAGCAATTGGTTAGGCATATTCATGTCTCAAATGGCTTGGCCCACGAATCAAACGGTTGTAATGTTTTCACATTACCAAATGGTTTGGCATTTACATGTCACGAAAATTGATTTATCAAAAGCTTTCTTAAGATTTGTAATGTTTTACACATTACCAAAATATTTCTACTGGCGTAGGCCATAAAAGATTCAAATGGTTGTAATATTATCATATTACCAAAATATTTTTCGAATTTAATCCAAAGATTATGATTGTTATAATGTTCTCACATTATTCAAAAGTTTTGACATTTTCAGTTATTATTACAATATTTTCGACAGAATTTATGTCGTTTTTAAAGTTAAACAAGAATTGTATTATTTTGGTGTTACGAAGATAACATGAATGTTTTATGTTATCAAAATCTTCTAACAATGTTATATTTTAGGATCACTGGATTATCCCAAGCAAAATCCTGATATTCTCTTTGAACGTATCAAGATTTGTTTCAGGATCTTGAGTAAAAGGTCATGAAAATGATCATGATGCTTACAGGTTATTTGGAAGACTTTGACACTATTGTGTCATCATAAAGTATTAGTAATGTTTTCACGTTACTTTGGCGACCTTTGATGCTATTACAGGATATAATCGTCATCATTGATGGTTTTTAATATGCTTCTCAATCTGAAGTATGTTTCAGGATCCTAAGATATGGGAATCCTGAGTACGAAGTTATTTCAAGTTCTCTGAGGAAATCTCCTTAGAATCCTGGAGGTGTAAGTAAAGTAATCATGAGATGGGGGAATCTTCCCATTATTTCGAAAGACCTACAGATATGATCAGAATAAGCACGTATTGGGGGAATCTCCCCAGTATTTTAAAAATCATATTATTTCAAGTATATCCTGAGGGAATCTCCTCAGGATCCTAGTCATCAGTATGATATAAATATATATTGAGGGAATCTCCTCAATATCCTAAAGATAGGGAATATATAAATCCTAATTGGTAGCCTTGGTTTCTTTGGCTTCCTTGTTCTTTGAGCATCTTGAATAACTTTTCGAGATTCTGATGTTACTTAGGAATTTTACGATTGAAAGTTTGTTTCAGGATCCTAGGATATGGGAATCCTGGGAACAGGATTATTTTGAATATATCTTGAGGGAATCTCCTCAGGATTCTGAGTTCATGAATGAAATAAACATATATTGGGGTAATCTCTCCAGTATCCTGGAGATAGAAGATAAATAGAAGGTGATATCACACATCAAATGAGAAGGCAGCTACCCTGCTCCCTTTCTCTCCATCACCTTCATCCATGGTGAATTTTGCTCACTACCATGAACCTATATTTTCAGATTGTTCAGCAAGAGTCAAGAGGAGCCTCCATATGCTCTCTCTCTCTCTCTCTCTCTCTCTCTCTCTCTCTCTCTCTCTCTTTGTATTCATCATCCAAGTTTAAACCTTGCTCATCACAAAAACCCATCTCCTTAGATGGTATTCATTCGATTCACACCACCCTTAGTGTCGTTCAATACACTCTAACGGGTTATCCACGTAAATTACGGAGTGTAACGAATCGAACCAAGCCAATCCAAACTCAGGATTAGCTTATCCTGGATAAAAGTTCCATAAGCGGAAATTAGAAGGCTCAAAAAGACTAAATGGTCAACATAAACCACTTGAACACCACCATGGCTAACCGTGTTAGGTTGACCTCATTCTAGGCACAGTCCAAGTATGTATAAAATTGACAGGAATGGGGGCTTCCCTTCTGGATCCTGGAGATATTTGATTTGTTAGAGATTCAAGAAGAAATACCATGATCAAGGTCGTGGAAGTCCATGATGCTTTGGATAAACAAAGAAGCTACACCAAGCCATGAGTACAGTTTGGGAGTAACATAGCTTTGTCACGGATTAAACAAAGGATTCAGGTATGTTTATCACTCTTTGAAGTCGTTGTGCTATTTTTCATTGAAACTGGACGAAGAACAGGTAACCGAAGCCATTATTAAGTTTGAAGTCATGCAAATGAGGTATGAAAGGGTTTATGCTTATCAAAAATTCAATCAACGTGGACATGGTTTTCAATTCACGGTAATATCTTGCCTCATTTATTTAATGTTTATTTTTAGAAGTTGTGTCACCATCAGGGTCCTGAAGATAACACAACTTGGGGGCAATTGTTTGGGGCTAAATTTTATAGTTAGGATACAGGATCCTGAAGTCCCTAGTTACTATTGAAAATTATATCTAGGATTATGCATATGTTCAGGATAAAGCTAAGACTAAGGATCCTGAGATTCTATGTTTATATGATACAGGTAATCAAGATCTTGGATATATCCAGGATCACACTTGGATCAAGGATCCCGATTATAGATGAGTATTTAGGTATATTCAGGATCCTGAGTATAATAGAAATCTCAGATATACTCAGGATCTCACATATGTTTAGGATCCCGGATATGTTAAGTATCTTGGGATCAGATATTACTAATGTTTATTTGTTAGTTTTTGTTCAGGATCTTGGATATTCAGGATCCCGGGTGATCAGGATCCAGGATATATTCGGTATCCCGAGTGAAACGCTACTAATATGTATTTGATCGTTGTGAATATTGACTAAGTCTACCAGGAGTTAAATGTGGGTTAATCATGCCTATATTTAAGGATCAAGGCTTGGAAGAGGTCAGAAAACGTGTGGAATACCAAGTCAATGTGGAAGACTGGAGGATCCAGGATATTTCGGGAGGATCCCTGATTTTTCGGAAAGTTAGTTATATTGCATTTACTATAAATTGGAGGCAATGTGATCGAATAGGACGACCATTATTCACTCCAAACACTCTGTACTTACATTTTACACGATCAAACACACCTGCACTTCATCTTTTTCATCCTGTTCATCACAAAAACACTTAGTTCGATCATCATTGCGCTCTTTCTTTGTAATTATCCTGAGTTTACGTAATAAAATCATCAAAGGCAAGGAACGATTGTTCCTTCCCGAGGTTTTATGCCGGCGATCTAACAAGATCAAGGGCTTTCCTCGTATATCCTTGTGTCGATCGCATTTACTTTACATTTTCGTCGTTTAATTTGCATTTCATTGATCTTTCGATCATAAATTCTGCATTATCCTGATTTTATCTTACATTTATCATAAAGATACGTATTTATCTTGTTTCTAATCATCTTTTTATCGCAATAATTGTATTATTATTCTGTTTCATGCATTTTTATTGATTGCGATCATATATTTATTGCATAACTTGCATTATCCTTAAAATACTTTACATTTTACTTAAACTTTTGAAATAATCTTATTTACAAACACTTGTTTTCACCGTTAAACACATTTTTAACAAGGGTCCACGAATCCAAGGATTCAAGGCATAATTTTCATTCAAAGTTGTCATTTACTCATATAGATAATCGTGTAAAAGCGTAATTATCTTGAAAGTAATTTATAGCACCCAACCTCACTTTTCTAAGTTTGATCACTTAATTGCTTAGTGTAATTTTTGACCAAAACAAGTAATTTCTCTGGTATTTATATCTTTAGTAATTTCACATTTAATCTTTGACTGTCAAATAGATTATATTCGAAAATGAATGTCAAAATTGATTACAGGTAGCTATGAAATAATAGTTTGACAAATACTTGACTGAATAGTCAAAGTCAAAGGTGCTTGTGTTGTATGCTGTTTCAGGTGGCTTTTTTCTATGAAGATGGGAATCCTGTTGAGGCAAAACGTGTTGTTAGAAAAGTACTAGACCTGGTCCAAAATGTATATAATTCTGAGATTGGTGGCAAAGGCTTTGCATATGATGGAGAAAGGACTTTGTTTACAGTAGGCCCTTTGCCAGGGACTAGACTCGAGTTCCCTGTTTTATTGGAAAATTTGTCATCAAATAGGTAGAACAACATTTGATTATTATGAAACAAAAAATTATCATTCTTTGAATCTTGTCACTAATTAGCTTGCGGTTTTATGTGGGGTTATTTATTTATTTATTTATTTATTTTGTAGAAATGTGCGAGGAGGTAGCCCGAGTGGAGTTGAAACCAAGAGATCAAGGAGTCCACCTCAATCAAAGACATATACTGTGAGGATAAACTATGCTACCAAAATACCGATTTAAGCGATTTTTAATGCACTTCAAGGGAAAGAATCTGAGCAGTTCAATGAAGCTGTAAGGGTTTTGGATGTTCTTCTAAGGCAACATGCTGCAAAACAGTAAGTCATACACTATGCAAATACGATTCTATTATCAAGTTTTCTGTATTCAGTTACCTTGATAATGTCCTCATATTGTTGTGGTTTACAGAGGGTGTCTTCTTGTTCGACGGTGTTACTTTCATAATGACCCACAAAAGTTTATAAGTATTGGTGGTGGAGTTGCGGGTTGCAGAGATTTTCATTCAAGATTTCGGGCCACTCAAGTTGGATTGAGTTTGAACATGGGTTAGATTCAACACTCCATATTATGACTGGTGAAAATTTAAAAAATCCAAAACTATGACCGACTGATCATCTTTTTTTGATTAAATTGTAGATGTGTCGACTACAATGATAGTCCGTCCAGGATAAGTTGCAGACTTTGTTAGACTAATCTCGTCCTCAGTCAAAGTGCAAGGACCATATATGTATTAGTAGTTAACTTAAATACACATCTATATGGTGGCACCGGTTCACAGAAAACACAACAACCGGTGGAAACATATCAACAGATGGCAACGTTTCACAAAGGATACAACCGAACATGAAGCAACACAACCGTTGGGAAATAACCGCCGCAAAACAGTAGTATAAATAGGGCTTTCTATTTTCGTTTTATAAAGAACAAAATTGTACAGATTATCATATTACTTGATTCAATAAAACATATAGTTTGTATCCTTTCCTTTTGTTATTACCTGATTCGTGTTTGATTGAAACCCCACTGGGCAACAAATTGGTATCAAAGCCTAGGGCTTCGATTCGGCGCTCCAAGATCGGAAAAAGAAGGAGCAATTCACCTGAATAGATCGAAGGAATTAAGGGGTCGTTTCTGTATATAAACTTGGAACCAAAATCACAAATCGTGTTGATTTATGGTTCGGACAGAAACAAGAAGAACATCGTGTTCTTTGGACAAACAGAACAGGGGCGAAAGGGTGAACACCAGGGTGTGTTCGGGTTTTGTACAACGAAGAAGAAGAACACTTATTTTGTGTTCTTGTTGATTCGAAAAAAAAAGAGGAAGTAATACCAGGGTTGTGTATTCGGATTTGTACAAAGAAGAAGAAGACTTCTGTGGTTTTTTTGGTACAAGGAAGTATCAGGAAAGGAGAACAAAATTCTGTTCTTGGAAAGTGGTTTCAAAAGAAAAAAGAAGACCAGATATTTGTGATTCTCGAAGACCACACAAAAAAGTCAAAATTTTTGATTCTTTAAATTTAATAATAAATAAATTTATACAAAACTATTCTATTTTAAATAGTTTTGCAGATACAACATTTATTTGGCAAAATTTTTAAAAGATCAAAAATTTGGGTAGTGCGCGTTTAGTTTGTATTAGCATTTGAATACCAAACGGATTCGGTATTTGGGGTTGAGATCGTTTTCAAGGAACAAAGAAACCATCGAAAGAGTTTCGTGTTTAAAAAAAAACCAAGGAGTAGAAGTAAAACAGAGACAAGCCGGAAGAGCATTTGTCTAAGGACCGATTCAAGGAAGGAAAACATATCTCATCAAAGGAATCATCAAATTCGGGTTTTTCGTTCTAACAAAATCTGAATTTATTTATTTTAATCTTATATATAGATAAGGTTAGAAATTGCGTTGATTCCTAGTTGAACCTATAAATTTCCTAGATTCCTACTTTAAGTCAAACTTAGAATTAGGAATAGTTTTTTTATTCGATGGCTAAAGGAAAAACCAAGGAAATTATAGTTCATAAAGAGGCTATGTCATTTTCTCAATTTCAGTGCCCCGTTTTACAACCTACAAATTATACAGTATGGGCTCTTCGTATAAAGACCATACTAAAGGCAAATGGGCTTTGGGAAATGATAGAACCTGAGACTAATACAGAACCAGATGTAAAGAAAGATATGGCAACAACTTCATATCTTTACCAGGCATTACCAGAAGATATGATTTTACAAGTTGCTAGTTGCAAAAGTGCAAAAGAAATTTAGGAAGCACTGCAAACTAGGCACATAGGTGTAGATAGAGTGCAAAAGGCACGACTTCAAACTCTCAAAACAGAATTTGAGATGTTAAGGATGAAAGAAGATGACAGCATTGATGCTTTCTCAGCAAAACTCAATAGGATTGTCACAAGGGCAAGTGGCTTAGGATCAACATTTGATCAGCAAACTCTAGTACGAAAACTTCTAAGTTCCGTACCGAAGAGATTTATACAGATTGTGGCAGCCATAGAACAATTCACTGATTTGGAAAATACAACCTTAGATGAGACAATTGGGAGGTTGAAAGCCTTTGAAGAAAGGATGAATTTGTTAAATGGAAGCCCGACTGACAATCAGGATAAACTTCTGTTCACAAACCATGACAAAAATTTGAGTCATGAGAGATGCTTTAATAGTGAACAAGAGAAGTTTAAGTCATCTCAGGATCACAAGCAAGACGGAAAAACCAAACAATTTAACAAAGGAAAGAAATCCTCTCACAAGTTCAAGAAGAATAACTTCCACAAAGGTGAAAAGGATTCAAGCAAGGTTAAATGTTACAGATGTAACAAGTTTGGACACGTTAGGAGAAACTGCAAACTAAAGGATATTGGACAAGAGCAATCAAATTTGGTTCAGGAAGACATGGAACCAACACTCTTGATGGCAGTTCAAGGAAAAGGAGATAAGGTTGAGGAAATCTTCTTAAATGAAAAGGAGATTGAACCTAAGAAGTACATAAGCACGGATGAAAGCTTATGGTACTTGGATAATGGAGCTAGTAACCATATGACCGGAGTTAGGACACACTTTAAGGAGATAGACGAAAAGATCTCAGGAAGAGTCCGTTTTGGTGATGGGTCATATGTGGAGATTAAGGGTAGAGGCTCTATATTACTCGAATGTAAAAACAAGGAACAAAGAATAATTCCCAATGTTTATTACATTCCAAGTCTGAAAAGTAATATTTTGAGCCTAGGACAACTAACAGAGAATGGCTGTAAGATCATTATGCAAAACAATAGATTATTGTTATATGGTCAGGATCAAAAACTCCTTATGAGAGTCGAGAGATCAAGGAACCGACTTTACAAGATCAATTTGAAAGTAGGCACGCCTATCTGTTTATTGACTAATTTGGAAGACCAAGCATGGCTTTGGCATGCTAGGTTGGGTCATTTGAATTTCGATTCAATTAAACAAATGACTCAGAAGAAATTAGTGGAAGGGATACCCAGTATAAGACATAAGAGTCAAGTGTACGATGCTTGTTTACTAGGAAAGCACAGTAGAGCTCCGTTTCCAAACCAGACAAACACTAAGTCAATAGAACCTTTGAATTTAGTGTTTGGTGATTTATGTGGACCTATTTCCCCAGCAACAAAGTCAGGAAAGAAGTACACGTTTTTGCTAGTAGACGACTGTACTAGGTACATGTGGGTATACTTCTTGAATTCAAAGGATGAAGCGTTCGAGACTTTTAAGGAATTTAAGTTGAAGGTGGAAAATGAGGTCGGGAAAAAGTTAAAGACTTTTAGGATAGACAGAGGTGGTGAATTTACATCAAGGGAATTCACACGGTACTGTAAGGAGAATGGAATACTTAGACAACTTATAGCACCATACTCTCCACAACAGAATGGAATAGTAGAGAGAAGGAATAGGTCTGTAATGGGCACAACAAGGAGTATGTTGAAGGCTATGCATATGCCACAAAATTTTTGGGCTGAAGCTATTAGACATGTGGTATATGTCTTAAATAGAGTACCTACAAAAGCTCTGAAGGATTCTACACCTTATGAAGCGTTAAAGGGTAGAAAACCAAATATAAGACACCTTAGAGTTTTTGGATGCAAAGCCTATGCTAAGGTAACCAAGCCACATATAAAGAAGTTAGATGATAGGAGCACGGAATTGGTTTACCTAGGAACTGAACCAGGATCAAAAGCTTATCGATTATTAGATCCTGTAACAAAGGATATTCATGTTAGTAGAGATGTAAAATTCAAGGAAGATGAAGGATGGGACTGGAAATGTTACTTGGATAACATTGATCCAAGGGAACCAGAATGGAACGACTTTATTATAAATGATAGCCGAACATCAAGTTCAAGGACCATTAATGAAGTTAGAAGTCCAGATTCCGAGAGAAATGATGAAGAGAGTACACTAAGTCCCATGAGGAATAATGCTCAAGGTGATATGTCTGATGATGAGATTGTACAACCTATAGACAATCCATCAACACCTCCACCATATACCTATGAGCCTAACTCAGAAGAATCTGCTGGATATACATCATCAATAGCAAGTTCATCGAGATAATATGATCATACCCCAGTTCGAGGGCTCAGAAGCTTATCTGAAGTTTATGATCGAGCACTAGAAGTGCAAAGTGATGAATTGCTACTACTAGAGGAAGAGCCTAGAAATTACAAAGAGGCTGCACGAGATAAGAAGTGGATTGAGGCAATGCAGACAGAAATTGACTCAATCAACAAAAACAAGACATGGAAGCTAGCCACCCTACCAGACAATCAGAAGGCTATTGGTCTGAAATGGGTATTTAAGACTAAACGAGATGCAGATGGGAAGATAATAAAACACAAGGCTCGCTTAGTAGCTAAGGGATACGTACAAGAGCATGGAATAGACTATGACGAAGTCTTTGCTCCTGTAGCAAGAATGGAGACAGTTAGATTAATTCTTGCATTCGCAGCTTATCATGGATGGGAAGTTCACCACTTAGATGTCAAATCAGCATTTTTACATGGTGAACTTAAGGAAGAAGTATATGTTACACAACCAGAAGGTTTTATGAAACCAGGAAATGAAAATAAAGTGTATAAACTTGTTAAAGCACTTTATGGGTTGAAGCAAGCTCCTCGTGCATGGAACATGAAGTTAGATCAAACCTTGAAATCGCTGGATTTCAAGAAATGCACATTAGAACAAGCAGTCTATACAAGGATAAGTAAAGACTCTATGTTGCTTGTTGGAGTTTATGTGGACGATTTAATAGTTACTGGAAGCAGTAAGGAAGACCTTCAGAAGTTTAAGTCACAAATGGAAGATAAGTTCGAGATGAGTGACTTAGGTTTATTAGCTTACTACTTGGGAATAGAGGTTACCCAAACAGGGGGTGGAATTTCAATAATGCAATCAGGATATGCCAACAAGATTCTTAAGGAAGCAAGAATGTTAGATTGCAACGAAACCAAGATTCCCATGGATCCAGGAACAAAGCTAATAAAGACAGAGGGAGGAGAACTAGTTGATGCTACCGAGTATAGAAGTCTAATTGGGTGTTTAAGATATTTACTTCATACAAGACCGGATCTCAGTTATTCAGTTGGTTTGTTAAGCCGGTTCATGCAAAAACCAAGGGAACAACATATGAAGGCAATTAGACAGGTGTTACGTTATATCAAAGGCATATTAAATTTTGGTATAACCTACTACAAGAAAGGTGGATGCAAGTTACTTGGATATAGTGACAGCAGTTATGGCGTCAACATAGAAGAAGGCAAAGGAACGACAGGGATTGTATTTTACCTTGGGAACTCACCAATAAGCTGGAGTTCTCAGAAACAACCTACTGTTGCACTATCATCATGTGAATCAGAATTTATGGCGGCAACAGCAGCAGCTTGTCAGGCACTATGGCTACAAAGACTATTGAATTCATTAACAGGCTGGAAGGAAGAAAGGGTTACAATCAGAGTCAACAACAAATCGGCGATAGCACTTATGAAGAACCCCGTGTTTCATGGAAGAAGCAAACACATTGATATACGTTATCACTTTATCAGAGAATGTGTTGAAAAGAATCAGATCGAAGTCGAGCACATAAGTGGAGACTTACAACGGGCGGACATACTTACAAAAGCCTTAGCAAGGATCAAGTTCGCAGAAATGAGGGAGTTGCTTGGCGTGAAAGATCTACAAGAGCAGGAACGAGATTAGGGGGTGAATGTTAGACTAATCTCGTCCTCAGTCAAAGTACAAGGACCATATATGTATTAGTAGTTAACTTAAATACACATCTATATGGTGGCACCGGTTCACAGAAAACACCACAACCGGTGGAAACATATCAACAGATGGCAACGTTTCACAAAGGATACAACCGAACATGAAGCAACACAACCGTTGGGAAATAACCGCCGCAAAACAGTAGTATAAATAGGGCTTTCTATTTTCGTTTTATAAAGAACAAAATTGTACAGATTATCATATTACTTGATTCAATAAAACATATAGTTTGAATCATTTACTTTTGTTATTACCTGATTCGTGTTTGATTGAAACCCCACTGGGCAACAGACTTTCTTCTCGAGAATCAAAATGTTCAAACTTTAAGGGATATTGACTGGATTAAGGTACCAAGTCCTTTTTTAGAAAACTAAAAAAATTTAAAAGTTAGTAGCTTTAGTAGCTTTGATTAATTCAATTCATAATCTTACTAATCTTTTATATTTTTTACCGGAGAACAGGCTAGAAGAATGCCGAAGAGCCTCCGTATCAAATCTTTTCCCTCTAATCGGGAGTATAAGATTATTGGGTTGAGTGAAAGAAAATGTGGAGAGCAGAAGTACGTCCTATCTGTTCATGTTCTTTTGTTAGTGTTTTAATTATGAGTTAAACAACTGAATGTGCTTTGTAGATTTGAATTGAGACAAAAGAATAGGAACAGCCCAACAGAGACCACTGAGATAACAGTCTACGATTACTATGCCAAGCATCATCATATATATGCTAACGAATCTAGAGACTTTCCATGCCTAGATGTTGGGAAACCAAAACGACCCACTTTCATCCCACTTGAGGTCATGTATAAAACTTTTCAATAACAATGATCACCCAAGTTTATCTAAATGTTATTTATTCTGTTTATAGCTGTGCGAGTTGGTACCCCTACAAAGATATACCAAGGCATTGTCAAATTTACAAAGAGCTTCACTTGTCGAGTAATCTAGACAAAAGCCACAAGAGCGTATGAAAGCTTTGACTGGTGTAAGCTCTCCTTATAAGTTATAACATATACAAATGTTGCATCAAGAATAGTAAATAGTGATTTAATTACTTCTTCTTTGCAGGCTTTGAGGCAAGGTAACTACGGCTCTGATCCTATTATTAACTCAACTGGCATCACAATCAGTACTACGTTTAATCAAGTTGAGGGTCGCGTTTTGGATCCACCAAAAGTAAACATTGTTTGCAAAATTACCCATTTTTTGTACAACTCAGTTCTCGTAGATTCGTATGTTAATTGTAGTTGAAGTTTGGGAGTGGAAGAGACTTGCTTCCTCGTGGTGGTAGATGGAATATCAGAAACAAGGTAACAAGTTCGTTATGTCAGTTATTTAACAATTTTAAAAATGAAAATGTGTTTTAGATTCTAAATGTTTTTTGTCTGCAGAAACTTATTGAGACGACACGAACATTAAGTTGGTGGGCTATTGTAAACTTCTCTGCACACTGCAACGTGACACAACTAAGTAGACATCTAGTCAAATGCTCTCAAGAAAAAGGGATGGTGAGTTACCTAGTTTTTTGCATTTCTTTCTGGTGATTAAATTATATTACAATATAAAGATCAGATTTTATGCAATATTTGTAGGATCTTAATGACCCATATGCTATAATTGAAGAGAGTCCTCAGTTTAGGTGCGCTCCTGTTCCCGTTCGTGTTGAAAAAATGTTTGAAGCCATAAAAAAAGCACTTCCTGGCAAACCACGGTTTCTTTTATGCATCCTCCCAGAACGAAAGAATTCAGAAATCTATGGTTTGTTATATCCTTTTTTCTTGATCTTTCACTACCTGAAACCTTCCCTTTATACAAATGAATTTATAGGTCCATGGAAACGAAACTGCCTAGTAGACTATGGCATCAGCACGCAGTGCACTGCTCCAATTAAGATAACTGACCAGTATCTCACTAACTTGCTTCTAAAGATCAATGCTAAGGTCTTATATTTCATACCATAATGTCTCTTGATTTTTTCTTTTTGGAACTCGGATTTGATTTATTTCTATTTGATTTTAGACGGGTGGTATAAACTCTCGGTTACCTAGCGAGCATTTGCTCTCTATACCAGTGGTGTCAAAGACTCCCACTATAATATTTGGAATGGATGTGTCCCATGGTGCTGCTGGCCGTTCAGATGTTCCATCGATTGCTGTGGTATGTTATGTTCTAGATCTATAGTCCCATGACAATGATCTATGATTCTAAATACTTGTTTTTGGAAGTATGTAGGTTGTAAGCTTGAGAAAATTGTTGGTGTTTTTGTTTATGATTGATTTTGTGATAGAGAGGGAATGTAAAACTGACAGAAAACTTCACACACTTACTCTACTTTCATTCATTCATAAGTCGATATATATATAGGCTTACACATACCACGTAACTACATGCATAATAAATGTAGAAACACATTTTTGACCAACTATTCTATACCCATGCGTACTATTCCATATCATGCTTACTATTTCATATCATGCTTATTGACTTTTGTTTGCCAGCCACATGCAAGATACATTTATGCATGCATGCACATGCCAACTCTACCCAATAATATTTGAACTGTTACTTGGCACGTGATTTGAGTTTAGCTCCATCAAATTCCTCCCTTAAACTCAAATCTCTTCCATCCTTCATTCCAATCATTGTCTTGCAATTGTTGAATAACTCTGTTGGAAGTGCTTTCGTAAATATGTCTGCTGCTTGATCTCTACTTGCCACATGACTTAGTTGTACTTTCTTTTTCTGCACCTGCTCCCGAATGAAGTGGAACCTCACATCTATGTGTTTGCTTCTTTCATGATGCACTGGGTTCTTAGCCAACTCGATTGCTGATCTATTGTCGACCCGTATCTCTGTTGCTTCTCTTAGCTCAAAATTCAGCTCACACAGCAGATTCCTTAACCAAATTGCATGACAAACACACCACGAGGCTGCTACATACTCTGCCTCACAAGTTGACAAAGTTACTATCGGCTGCTTCTTTGATGCCCATGTAAAAGCTGTATCTCCCATGTAGAACACATAACCAGATGTGCTTTTTCGATCATCTACATCTCATCTCCAATCACTATCAGAATAGCCCTTCAACTTGTATTCATCGGAGGTTGAATAAAACAACCCAAGTGATAATGTTCCTTTAATATATCGAAGGATTCTTTTCATAGCCTTCCAATGTGACTGATTTGGATTCTCCATGAACCGACTTGCCACTCCAACACTAAATGCAATATCTGGCCTGGTACATGTTAAGTACCGTAGGCTGCCAATTAAACTTCGGTATTTATTAGCATCAACTTGTTCTCCTCCCTCAAACTTAGATAACTTTAAACCCAACTCCATTGGTGTTGCTACAGGATTGCATTCTTCCATTTTGGCTTTCTTAAGTAACTCTTTCGCATAAGCTTCCTGTGAAACAAATATCCCTGATTCTTGTTGCTTGATTTCCAAACCAAGAAAATATTTCATTAGCCCTAAATCTGTCATTTCAAACTCCCTGGTCATAGCTTCCTTAAATTCTTTTATCATTTTCTCATCATTACCAGTAAATATGAGATCGTCAACATACACAGCAATAAATAAAAGCTTATCTTTATCTTTCTTCGCGTATAAAGCATGCTCGTAAGAACACTGATTGTACCTGTTTTTCTTGAGGTATGAGTCGATTCGGGTGTTCCATGCTCGAGGTGCTTGTTTTAACCCGTAAAGAGCCTTCTTCAATTTCAGCACCTTCTTTTCTTTCCCTGCTTTCATGTAGCCTGGTGGTTGTTCTATGTACACTTCTTCTTCGAGCACACCATTCAAGAACGCCGATTTCACATCCATTTGGTAAATTGGCCACTTGAATTGTGCAGCTTGAGAAATAAGTAATATAATTGTTTCCATCCTTGTGACTGGTGCAAATACTTCACCATAATCAATCCCGGGTTTCTGTCCATAACCCTTTGCAACGAGCCTCGCCTTGTACCTCTCAACTTCACCTTTTGCATTCATCTTTTTCTTGTATACCCATTTCACTCCAATGGGTTGATGTCCTTTTGGTAAATCCACAAGTTTCCATGTATCATTCCTCTCAATTGCAGCTATTTCTTCATTCATTGCTGCTTGCCATTTCTCATTTCTTACAGCTTCTTCAAATGTGATATTTTCCCCATCTGCTAATAAACATACCATATGAATTTCATCTGTCGATTCATATAAGTCTTGTAAACTTCTCATTTTCGGTTGTCTTGGTTCATCTTCAACATCAGAAGTTTGATCAGATGATGTAGAGTTTGAACTTTCGCCTTTTTCATAGGTTCTACTAATTATTTGTGGTTCGTGATCAGATTGTTTCTTTTCACGAGCTTCCTTCTGGTTGGTCCAGTCCCATGCACTTTCTTCATTTACATGAACATCTCGGCTCACAATCACCTTCCTTTCAATTGGGTCAAATAGCTTAAAAGCTTTTGTCTTCTCGTCATACCCAATAAACTCGTACTTCTTGCTTTTATCATCCAGCTTGGTCCTTTTCTGATCCGGAATGTGAGCATAAGCTACGCTACCAAACACTTTAAAATGTGACACTGTTGGTTTAATTCCACTCCAAGCTTCTTGTGGTGTTCGATCTCCCAATTTCGCATGTGGACATCGGTTTTGTACATAAACAGCACACTGAACCGCTTCTGCCCAGAATTCTTTTGGCACATTCTTACTTTTCAACATTGATCGAACCATGTCAAGAATGGTCCGATTCTTCCTTTCTGCCACGCCATTCTGCTGAGGTGAGTAAGGTGATGTCAAAAATCTTTTAATACCTTGTTCATCACAAAAACTAGTAAATGCAGACGACATATACTCGCCACCTCTATCTGACCGTAATGCCTTAATAAAACAGCCCGTTGTCTTCTCAACCAACACCTTGAATCTTTTAAATGCTTCAAACGCCTCTGACTTTTCTTTCAGCAAGTACACCCATGTCTTTCTCGAGTAGTCATCAATAAAAGTGATAAAATATTTATTGTTACCCAATGAATTGGGTGTCATCGGGCCACATATGTCGCTGTGTATTAACTCGAGAAGATTACTTGCACGATATTCTGCATTCTTTGGAAATGAGGTCCTTGCATGCTTCCCAATTACACAATCTTCACATAATTGTTTGGTGTAGTCCATGTCGGGCAACCCATGAACCATATCCTTCTTTGCTAGCTCTTGTAAGCCACCATAGTGTAAGTGTCCAAACCGCATATGCCAAAGTGATGTTGTATCTGTCAAATCAGTTTGCAAACATCTCTCGGGCACATTTTGCAAGTTAAGTTTGAACATACGACTTCTGGCCATCTCCACACGTGCAATTAATCGACCTTTTCTATTCTTCAGACTCATCCACCGACCCTTCATGACAATCGAATGTCCATTTTCCATCATCTGTCCCAAACTTAAGATGTTGCTCTTCATATCAGGCACATAATACACATCTTCAATTGTAGTCTTTTTGCCATTATAGAAGAGACCTACTTTACCTCGACCTCTAACTCGTATTTTTGATGCATCACCAAATGAAACATGACCATCTTCTATCTCTTGTAGTTCTACAAACAGATTTTTATGTCCACACATGTGGTTGCTAGCACCTGTGTCGAGATACCATTCTATGTTGTCATTAGAAATAGAATCTTTATAGGCCATCATAACAACACCATCATCTTTGGTTTCTTCGGTAACAAGATTCGTGTTTTCTTCAACCTTCTTTGCTGACCTACAATCTCTTGCAAAATGCCCATGTCTCCCACAATTGTAACACTCGACACTTGAACGAAATCCACGACCGCCTCTACCGCGACCGCGTCCTCTACCACGCCAATATTGTTGATTATGGCCATGCCAATTTTGCTGACTTTGGGCTGTTTGTTCTCTTTCATTGTGACTGTTATCTCTTCCACGACCTCTACCACGACCAGAACCACGACCTCTATAATTGTTTCCTCTTCCTTGGTTGTTTTGCTGCATATACAAGGCTTTTTCTTCATTACTGTCTTTGTTTGCAACGAATCATCAAGTGACTCTTGCTTATTTTTCTTTTTTCTTTGTTCATGTGCCTCTAACGAACCAGCAAGTTCGTCAATAGTCATCTCCTCCAGATTCTTCGACTCTTCGATTGCACACACCACGTTCTCGAACTTTTCGGATAATGACCGCAGAATTTTCTCAACAACTCTGCTGTCTGTTAGAATTTCACCGTTCCGTTTGAGTTGATTCACCACCGTTTGCACTCGGGTGATGTACTCCGAGACTCCTTCTGTTTCCTTCATCTTCATGGCTTCCAACTCACCACGTAGAGTTTGGAGCCGTACTTGCTTAACTCGATCAGCGCCTTTGTATACATTCTGTAATATCTCCCATGCCTCTTTTGATGTTGAAGCATTCGCTATCTTCTCAAAACCTGATTCGTCTACTGCTTGAAACAACAGATAGAGACCGGTTTTATCTTTCATTCTTCTCTCCTTCCACGCCTTTGACTGGGCTGCAGTCATGGCACCGATTTCTACTGCACTCGGTTCTTCGTAACCGCTTGTGACAGATTCCCAAACATCTTGAGAACCCAATAATGCTTTCATCTGAATGCTCCAATTCTCGTAGTTTGACTTGTTGAGTTTCGGAAGTAGAACGTGGCTTAACGAAGTGCTTGTCGGGTTCATTTTTCTTTTGCTCTGATACCAATTTGTTGGTGTTTTTGTTTATGATTGATTTTGTGATAGAGAGGGAATGTAAAACTGACAGAAAACTTCACACACTTACTCTACTTTCATTCATTCATAAGTCAATATATATAGGCTTACACATACCACGTAACTACATGCATAATAAATGTAGAAACACATTTTTGACCAACTATTCTATACCCATGCGTACTATTCCATATCATGCTTACTATTTCATATCATGCTTATTGACTTTTGTTTGCCAGCCACATGCAAGATACATTTATGCATGCATGCACATGCCAACTCTACCCAATAATATTTGAACTGTTACTTGGCACGTGATTTGAGTTTAGCTCCATCAAAAATTGCCATTTTTTTCAAACTATAGAGCATCTGTTCGTACACAGTCAGCAAGAGTTGAGATGATTGATGGTTTATTCAAACCCATTGCACCTAATAAAGACGAAGGAATGATCAGGTTAACTCACATGCTCCATTATTATGGACATTTCGAAATGTTTAAAGCTTTAGTCATAGAACCGTTTTTAACAAAATTGTTTTACTCTTTTTTGGGTGATTTCAGGGAGTCGTTGGATGATTTCTATATAAGTACTCCTCGGCTAAAGCCCCAAAATATAATTATTTTCAGGTAAGACACTTGAGTGCGCCTAAAAACGTATTAGTTCAACCTTTCTATACTGCTAGTTAATCATTTTTTTTATTACAGGGATGGAGTTAGTGAGTCACAGTTTAACCAGGTGCTGAATATCGAACTAGAGCAGATCATGCAGGCCTGCAAGTTCTTAGATGAAAAATGGGATCCGAAGTTTATGGTGATTGTGACACAGAAAATTCATCACACCAAGTTTTTTCAAGTTAACTCCGAGTTCAACGTTCCACCAGGTTTTTCTAATTTCTGAAACTGATATATGATATTATATAAGAATTAAACCGAACTAAAACTGAATCTTTTGTGTGTGTGTGTGTGGGTTTTAGGAACAATCATTGACAATAAAGTTTGTCATCCGAAGAACAATGACTTCTACCTCTGTGCATAAAATGGACCAATTGTAAGTATTACCAAGGTGTTTATACATTTGTTTGTGACAAAAATATAGTGACTTGATTATTTTTTGGTTTTTAGGGACTACACGGCCCACCCACTACCATGTACTTCTAGATCAGATTGGTTTCTCTGCTGACGATTTGCAAGAGCTTGTTCATTCACTATCCTACGTGTACGCCATTTACTTAAATAGTGATGTCATAATCTTAAGACTGTAAAATTTGTGCATATACTTAGAATTTGGGGATTATGCAGGTACCAACACTAGTGCCATATCTGTAGTAAATATGTTACACTTTTTGTATAATTTGCATATCTCTAGTTTTGATACAAATATATGATTCATAATGTTGTTAGTAAATTTGGAGATTCTAACGATACGTATACAATATATGTGCAGTTGCTACCGTTTGCTACGCCCACTTGGCAGCAGGGCAGATGGCACAATTCCTCAAGTTTGATGATGTGTCGGATACTGCATCTAGCCGCAGTGGTGGTGCTGATGGTTTCACCCAAATGCCCAAGCTTGATGATAATGTATGTAGTTCGATGTTCTTTTGCTGAACGCCTAACAAAAGATGGTAAACACAGTTGATAGATAGTTCTCCGAGTATTACTATATTAAATTTATGTTTTTTTGGTTACAAGTTGGATGTACATTTTGAGCATTCACTAGATTTTGAATAACCTGGTTTCTGTCATGTGGAATGAACCACATCAATGTTTGGTGTTTAACAACTAGAAATATTGGTCAAGACTTGAATCACATTTTCAAAGTGGACTTATAATATGCTTTTGTTACTTGAATTAGTTTTACTATTTATTTGAATGACCAATCATTATGAGATATTATTTACATGACTTTTGTTCTGTAACTATGCTTAAATTTTGCCATACAAGATACACTTGTATAATAAACTGTCTTGTTTTAGACTATCAGATTGCTTACCACACATATATAGTTTCATGTGGTGGTACATATGGGCAACGACACCCCGTAATTTTAAAGCTATTTACAAGTGATCAAGATAAAAACCGAAATTCAACTATTCTTCTGTACGTGTTATTTGAACTAAAAATAAATGTTGTTTAGACTTATATATCTTAATTCAAGCTACAAACCATATGTTTATTCTTTCACTGTCGTATTTCGGATTGAGCTGGTGGTTGATATTCAATTCGATGTTCAATTGAACACGGTAACTTAACACGGTGTACGAATTTGAGGGAGTGGTTTAATGTTTATCAATACTAAAAATAGATTGTAGACATGTTTCGATTACTCCGACTTTAACATACTTGAAAACTAAAAAAACATACAAATCGATAGATACTAAAAAAATAAATAAAATAAATAACTTTTGTATTAAAATCGTATCGTATCCTGCGAATTTACGGATTATAATCTAATTATCCTTTGTATTAAGGTGGAATTGAATTTGAAATAATAAAAGTACAACTCTACGGGACACTAAATCTGATCATTACTACATCCGTTCCAAAATAAATGTTCACATTACTATTTATACATATTGCAAAATTATTATTCACCTGCAAAAAAATAACTTCAGAAAACATTAAACTCCGGGAAAATCACAAATTTGATCATTTGACCAAACTCATTTAACAAAATAATCCATTGAATTTTGTTTTTAACAAAGTAATCCACTTTTTCGCGCTACAGTACACGAGAACGGCGCGACTATAATAAGACAAACCCACAAAACTGATTATTTCAAAAATTGGTGGCCAAAATCATGTCAGGTTGGGCCCGGCGTGACAGAGAGAAAGGAAAAAACAAATGAAGGCGCGAGAGAGAGGAAAAAACAAACAAGGCGCGACATAGAAAGAGAGAAAAAAGGCGAGAGAGAGAGAAAGAAAAAAAATTAATATATTATATTTTTCATATTTAATTAACGTAGTATTTCGTTTTTATTTGATAATTTTTTATATACAATGTATAAAATAATTCCGAATATATATTCATGATCAGTGCAATTTTATCTACATTTCGACCTAGTAAATTTTATCGTCATATATTATGTATATCTACATTTCGCCTCTTTTTTTTCCTTTCTCTATATGTCGCGCCTCTTTTATTTTTTCTTTTCTCTCCGTCGCGCCAGGCCCACCCTGACATGGTTTTGGCCCACCAATTTTTGAAATAATCAGTTATGTGGGTTTGTCTTATTATAGTCGCGCCGTTCTCTTGTACTGTAGCGCGAAAAGGTGGATTACTTTGTTAAAAATAAAAGTCAATGAATTATTTTGTTAAATGAGTTTAGTCAAAGGATCAAATTTGTGATTATCCTTCAAACTCCCCATATAACTTTCATTTATTACTCTTGATTAGTTATTTAGAGTTGGGTTCATTTAAGTATGAGAAATCAAAAAAGTATACAGGAATGCATCTCAGCCATCCATTCTATCAAGGGGTGGAGGGGTATTTTTGTCCTTTAACAATTTCACATTTAATTAAATAATTAATAAAACACATCATAATAGCAGGAAAAACATAATGAACGCACGGGCTAGGGTTTTTGCGAATTTCACATCATCGATCTCACAACAAATCACCAAATTGAAGGTACGGATTTCACTAATTAGTATCAATTTCGTAAACTTCATACTACATACGATCGATTTCAACTGTGATTTTGAAACGCCCCGAAAACAGAACCATTTTTTTTTTTTTTTTTTTTTTTTACCTAACACTGAAAACACACTCTATTAGGTCCCACATCTAAAATATGACATTATAGACTCGTTATATCGTCCTCTTAATCAAATAATGACTCAAATAACAAAAATGTGAATTTACAAGAGATTCCCCAGGAATGACTCCCATTCCTCAGAAATCAGACATGCTGTTAACACTTGGATTCGGATTCCCCAGGAATGACTCTAATTCCCCAGGAATCAGGGTTGCTGTTAGAACTTAAGTTCAGATTCCTCAGGAATGACTCCGATTCCCCAGGAATCAAGGCTGCACACAAACTAATACCAAAATACGAATTTCCGACGCGCATAACTTTTTACTCGTAAACACTTAAACCCTGAAAATTTGCAGGCACCTCCATAATGCCAAAATGAAACTTTCTATTTTTGCACTTTTTCAAAATTCACGTTTTACGAGAAAACGGACATATAATCACTTTTCGACCATTTTAACCACTTTTTGACTACAACTCAAATCACAAACCACACACAGTTAAACTCTACTCTTTTGCACACTTATTTAACTCCTCAAAACAAACTTGAAGCAAATAAAAACCAACCCATGACACCACCACACATTAAATTCACCACATGACCACTTTCAACCCATTTTGACACCTTAATGACCCATTTCATAATTCAACCATTTTTCAACCAATTCAACACTCAAACCACATTTGTTTGACCAATTCAAGGCTATTGACAATGTGTCCACTTCACATTTGACCAACCAATCACATTCGACACTAAATCACTTTTCACCACTTTAACCCAAACCAAACCAATCATACGACTTCATACACTTGACAACCACATACACTAGACACCATAACTCTGTTTGACTTTCAAAGTCAACTACTATACATTGACCAACATATTTAATTCGAAAACTCATTGTTTGGGCGATTTACACAATTGAGCATCAAAACAACAATTCAAAAGAAAGAAGCATATTCTAACCATAAGCATGCTCCATATCCATGTCACTAGCTTCTCATAACCCTTCTATCCACATGTCTCTATCAAAACATCAACCTACAACATAAACACTGAAACGGGTAAGCACAACTGCTTAGTGAGTACACAGGCAAATCAAACAAGCAATTCACATAAACACAAAATCATTGGTCTCTGAAAACACTGAACACTGATCACTGAGCACCATACCACATCGATATGCATGCTAACACTATTTCACTGAGTACCATACCACAACGGTATGCATACTAACACTGTTTCACTACATAAGCATATTCCACAAAATCCACAAACTACATAATCACCCAACAATCGATTCATATAACATTATAACTACACTATCTTCATTAATTAATCCACATATGTAAACACATTTTCTTCCACCCAATTGTGTAGCCTCTTGCTCGGAAGCAATCCGGATCCAACACAATCGAATCATACACTATCAATTCAAAATAACATCATAACTACATAATCTCAATTATTTAATCCACATATATCAACACATAATCTTTCACCCGATTGTGTAGCCTCTTACCCAACAGTAATCCGGATCCAACACAATCGAATCATACACTATTCTCCACCAATTCTTTCTTTTACCTTCAAGCTAGTGACATACTCATTACTCGCTAATGAGATAATCACTACTGACTTTTCCAAATAACATGTATTCACATAACAATTAAGCATAACAAGTAATTTAACACAATTAACTATTATAAGCAATAAACATAAATAAACAAACTTAACAATTAACTTTCCTTGATTGTGCAAACCTTTAGCCCGCAAGCTATACGGTACTACACAACCAAATCACCTGTTTAACCCCCCGTATCACTCACCATACTCTTTTAAACGATTTCACCATCTTGATCAACATAAGCTTCCATGTCTCTAATCACCTACATAATTCCATACATGATACATACAACACTTTTAAACACTAATCATCATTAAACTAACTACTAATCATATTCATACTCTATTAACACTTCTAATTACACTATTAAGCTTATTTCATAGTTTCATGATAATCTAACATAAACACTAAAATTCTCATAAACACTAAATCATAATTTCATTACTTTCTATCATGTTATATCATCACTAACAATCATAAAAACACTAACAAACACTAATTAAACTAATTTCATATCATAAATCACTAGTTTTATAAAACCCCACCAAAACCCCACTTTGATCATAAGCTACATACTTCAAATTAATCACTTTCATAATGTTATATGATCACTAACAAGCTTATTACAACTAATTATCATCAATTCCATCAATTTAAAACCCTAAATTCGGATTAAAACCCTCAATTTCTTAAAACTCCATGAAACCCCATGAAACCCATAAACCCTAAGTTAAAAACATAAAGGAATTACTTACATGATGTTAAGGATGATTAAGAAGGAAGAATTAAACAAGTAGAACTAAGAATTGAAAGAAGGAATTGAAGAAGAAATCATCTATGTGAAATCTCATTCTCTCCGGCTCTCTCACGCTCTTTCTCTATCTCCCTGGAATATTTGAGAAATAAAACTGGATAAACACACTACTGTACGTACATATCTATATGTTTTAATACCCTTTTTAAACCCTACAGTCTGGAACTGGTAAAATCGTTTACGTTTTTCACTATATCTCGTTATCTACCTAATACTATTTCATTATAAAAATATATCCGTGTACGATTTTAAAATCTGAAACTTGGGGTGTTACAGATTTACTGATTTCAACCGATTCATTGTGTTTTTCGTATACGTAACCTACAAAAAAGAACGAACACTGAAATCGGTCCGACTTTTCACGTTTTTTTATGATTTCGTATCTATATTTTGATTCCTAATCACATATTCTACTTATTTCAATTGATTCTACAAGTAATTTCAAGTGATTTGAGAAGAAAGAAAAAAAAAGTTGAAGATTATTAAGCGATGTTTAAATTGCATTATAATTCGTTAAATTGATTGACATGTAGAATTAAGTTTTTCAATAACAAATTATCATACAGATGGTTGAAATTGAAATATTCGAACAACCGGTGCAACATCCACCTACAGCAAAAACTACATGTATGGAAAATAGTGAAACCAAATTACACCACATGTGGTATAATTCAATGAAAACTGAATATTATTCTATCTGGTAGTAGCTTGTGGTAAACATTATGATATAGAAGTACAGAAAACTTACTTGTACCACATGTGGTAGTAGCTTCTGCTAATATATAGTATGTCAATAGTGACCATTATCATATAAAAATTAGCAAAACTCACCTGTACTACATATGGTAGTACCTTGTAGTAACCGTTTATCGTACAAAATTATATAACTAAATTGTACATGTAGTAGTTCCTAAAAAATCACATGTGGTAGTATGTCAACTGTGATATAGAGTACTACCACATATGGTATAGTAGACTACCACTTGTGATAATGTACACTATTGTTTTTTTTTATTATTATTTACAGGTTTACAACATACACCTAATACTATTCTATTAGTCTCAACTGAGATTCAAACACCTGGTGGAAGTACTGTTTGGGTACCGCAAGCACCAAAGGAAGATAAACCATTTGTTGGACAAGTCTTTGAAAACCTTCAACAGTCATATCTTTAATGTATACGATATGGATTGAGCGGTGGATTTGGGGTGAGAAAATCAACACAGAAGAGGCTGAATGATATTCACAAAACCATATGTGAAAAGCACTATGTGTGTAGTAAGGCTGGATATCCTAAAAAAATGCAAAAAGACATGCTAGAGGAAGAAGAAGAAGTTGAAAAACCTATAGTGTTTTCCACAATCTAAGATAATGCTATGGTTTAAAAGTGAATTTCATTTGATGTGATTTTTCTTCTTTTCAGTAACTCATTTAATGTGCTACTTGTTTATAACATATAGTATTTTCCACAATCTAA
Organism: Helichrysum umbraculigerum; assembly: GCA_949592205.1. Taxonomy (NCBI): domain Eukaryota; kingdom Viridiplantae; phylum Streptophyta; class Magnoliopsida; order Asterales; family Asteraceae; genus Helichrysum; species Helichrysum umbraculigerum. The sequence continues at coordinate 123,086,931 of CATIUR010000001.1, read as the reverse complement.
GATATTGATTAATACCACATGTGATAGTTGTTGTTACCACATGTGGTACCACGTGTGATATGGTACTTGTCTATAAAATAAAAAAGTATTTATTTAGTTTACAACAATATTGGTTGATATTGTGAAATGTGAAATCTGAAATGTGAGACTTCGTTTACAAAAATCGTAAGGTTTAACCTTAAGAATACTGGTTGATACCACATGTGGTACTATAAGTATCACATGTACTAATATGAGGTACCACATGTGATAGTTGCTGCTACCACATGTGATAGTTGTCTATAAAATAAAAAAAGTATTAACCTCACCGATAAAAAAGTATTTATTTAGTTTACAAAAATAACGGTTGATATTGTGAAATGTGAAATCTGAAATGTGAGACTTTGTTTACAAAAATCGTAAAGTTTAACCTGTAACATCCTCTCCTGCAGTCTGGTAATTCCTATTATTTAAATTGCGTATTTAATTGTTTTAGAAATTATTTGGTATTATCTATTAAATTGAGAAACTTAGATAAATAGGTCCCAGGACTTATTGTGTATAGTGAATTATTGTTTGTTTTAATTTACTATAGTTCACGGTAAAATAAAATAAGTTTCTCGTAAAATGATTTTAGGTTCCAGACAATAGATTAAAAGAGGAATAGTTTTAAGTGATTACGGGTCGGTGTAAAGATTTGACCGCCTTATAACCTTTCCTCTTTGGGAAAGTTTTCTTTACTTTCCTCTTTTAGAAATATTCAAGAAACTTCAAAATCCTTATAACTAGAAACCTAGAAATCAATTGTGGAGCTGTGATTTGGAAGTGATTAGAGCTTCATAATCATATTATCATCATCACCATCATCAAATTGGTAAGTTATGATCATGTTTAAATTCATGCTTATGATCACTTAAAGCTTTAGTATGAATTGGTGTAAAATTGACGCATACAACATGTTATAGTAGCTATAAATGATGTTAAATAAGCTGTAAACTGTTGCTGTGGTCGAATTTGTGGTTTATTTGTTTGGTTTTACACTTGCTGAGTTCTGCCATGAAAGGCCTGAGAATCCCCTGCACGACAGAGGAAGCCGGCGGCTTCACCTAAACGGCTTCTAATTTGGACCTCGAGTACACGACTGGATTTGGAAAAGAGCATGAAGCCGGCGGCTTCATATGAAGCCGGCGGCTTGAAGGGGTGTTCCAGCAATGTTTTGTTTTAAGTTTTAAAAACTTGTTCTCACTAGTAAGTTGCAATGTAACTTGTATTAATAACATGATAGTACATGATAATTGTAATATTGATTGTATTACGTTCATAAGAATTTAAATTGATATAAGTTACGTATTGTTGATCCTGATTACTAACTTATATTTGATTTTGATTCTCAGATCCTCCAAAAGATAAGTGATATTTGGAATCTGAGTTTGTGAAGACCAAGGTATCGGTGAGTGGATTTAGAGCTCACTTTTGATTTAGTTGTAACTGTTTGGTTGCAAAAAGTAAGCGTAGATTGTTTATAGACTGTTTAGTCTGTGTTATTGATTATGAATCTACGTGACATGTGAATATACGTGTATCAGACTATTGAGGTCAACGTATAGTTGGACTTGATGGTTATTATGTGAATTACACAGGTTTTGATTCATCTGTTGTGTTTGAGATCTGTGTATGAGTTTAATAACCAATAGTTATCCGTCTATTCTGTAATGGCCATACAGATTGATGCTAAGTGTTCCTGGAGAATCCCCGGGTATTATGGTTCCTCCAGAGCCACCGATCCTCATTGAAATTGAAACTGAAATGTGTTTACGTTTAATTGCTGTAAACAGATTGTTATGCTACGTTGAAGCGTTTGTGATAAATTCATTCACTTAGCTTCGTGCTAATCCCTCATTTTAACTTCCTGCAGATTATGTTTGATATGTGGGTGATTAGGAAGTGGATGCTTTTGGGGGAAAGTTTGGCAGCTTGTAAACTCTGATATGGTTTTGTTATAAACCCAGTTTTGTAATACATAATGCCCCGACTTGTGTAGTTTTTAAACAGTTGGTTTGGTGTGGTTTGGAACAGATAACTGTTTATGTACAGTATCCTAATGTACAATATATAAATATGTTTTAAATTCATACGCTTCCGAATAAAATAATAGTATATTATTGCAAAGAATGAGGGGTGTTATATAACCTCAACAATACTGGTTGATACCACATGTTGTACTATAAGTACCACATGTGATAGTTGTTACTACCACATGTGGTACTATGAAAGATACACGAATGGTACTTGTCTATAAAATTAAAAAAGTATATATTTAGTTTACAACAATAATTGTTAATATTTTGAAATATGAAATCTGAAATGTGAGACTTTGTTTACACAGATCATAAGGTTTAACCTCAACGATACTGGTTGATACCACATGTGATACTATAAGTACCACATGTGATAGTTGCTGCAACCACATGTGGTACTATGAAAGATACACAAATGATATTTTTCTATAAAATTAAAAATATATTTATTTAGTTTACAACAATAATGGTTGATATTGTGAAAAATGAAATCCGAAATGTGAGACTTTGTTTACAAAAATTGTAAGGTTTAATTTCAACGATACTGGTTAATACCATATGTGTTACTATGAGTTACCACATGTGATATTCTTGATACCACATGTGATACTAATTGGTACCACATATGATACCACATGTGATATTCTTGATACCACATGTGATACTAGTTGGTACCACATATGATACTGTCTAAATATTTTAGAAGTCGCTTTGAAAATAAAAACAAAAAAAAACATACACACAAACATTTCAAAAAACTAAAAAACATAAACCATAAAAAGATAAGTACATTACATTAATTTCTAAAAAAAATATTCACAAATTAACAACTTGTGAAGAATCCATAAAACTGTACTTGAGACATTAACAACATTCAAAATTACCAAAGACATTAACATACTAATTTTCTGTAGTAAGTAGGGTATTGTCTTCACCATCACCTAACGACTTTTCTTCACCTTTGTCTTCATCTATGGGGTTTCTAATGGAATACTTAATTTGCTTCTCGATCAATTCTTGCGTGTAGTTATGCCTAAACTGCTCATCAAGGGTGTGAACCCTATGCTTGTGAATATTACACTCGTGCAGCAACATTTTGGAAGCATACTTGATTCGCAATCGGATAAGTTGCATATCTTGCGAGTGACCCTCCTTATAACTAAGTCCACAATCAAATTTGCTAGATAACTGACCAGAGTAATGCTCCATATGCATCATCAAGAATATGCAACAATCACGATGATTTTCCAATGTCTTTCATTTTAGATTCATCAATGTTGCCCTCTCCAACGCCATTAATTTTTCAGTAGCGGGATGTTCAACAGAAAGAAGATGTCGAACAAAAACAGATTTCTACAAACAAAAACATATAAAAAAACAATGAAAAAAAAAACAAATTGATTATGTAAAGAAAAACTATATTAAATGAGGTGTAGTGTTACTTACAACCAGATCACACGTTTCCTTGTACTTCCCATCATAGTCCACTTTGGCACAACTATTATCAAGAATATGGAAAGTTTTGTTCTTCAAATGGAACATCAATAAATAGAAGTGATGAGACCGATATATCGGAAAGTAAACCTGCCAGAAATGTAACAGTTATAAATAAATTTAAAAATGTGGTTTTCTTCCTAAGTATCATATGTGGTACCTCATAGTACCACATATGTAACACCCTAAATTTCAGAAAATTAATATCGTACACGGATATATTTTTATTACGAAATATTATTATGTAGATAATGAGATATAGTGAAAAACGTAAACGGTTTTATCGGTTCCAGACTGTAGAGTTTAAAGGGGATAAAATAATTAGACCGACTTATATAGATATGTACGTACAGTATATGTTTATCCAATATTCATCTAAAAACATTCCAAAGTGTTTTAGAGAGAGCGAGAGAAAAAGAGAAAAACCTCAGGGACGATTCTAACTTCCAATTCCTTCAATTCAATTCATGATTCAAGCTTTAGAGATTCGAATTAATCTTCCTTTCATCATCTTCTAGCTCAAGTAAGTTGAATTCTTCCATGATTTAACCTAGGGTTTTGGGGTTTTATGAGATTTTGATGGGTTTTGTATGAATGAGGGTTTTAATCCGAAATTGAAGCTAGAAATTGATTGAATTAGTGTTAGTTAGTGTTTTTATGATTGTTAGTAGTTATATAACATGTTGGAAGTGATGAATTTATGATTTGTGTTCTTGAATAATTATGAGGGTTTTGAAGAATCATGATTATAACTTGAAGTTATGGTTTAATTTGGTGTAGTTAGTGTTAATTAGTGTTATAAAAGTTGTTGAAAATCATATAACATGATGAAAGTGAAGAAATTATGATTTAGTGTTCTTGAGTAATTCTAGAGTTTATGTTAAGATGATGTTAATAAGTTTAATTATGAAACTAGTGATACTTATAGAGTATGATTATGATGATGAATATGTGTGGTAAGAGTTTTATTAGTGAGAGTTAAAAGTGATTAAAGAAGTAGTTTAATGTGATTAACTAAAGATTTAACTAGTGAAATCAAAGTGGGGGAGGAAGTAATGAGATTATGTGGATGATTGATTAGTGTTTAAACATGTTGTTATGTGTTATGTACTTTATGATAGGGATTGAAGAAGTGGATGCTTATGTTGATCAAGATGGTGAAATCGTCATTTAAGAGATTGTGGTGAGTGATACGGGGGTTAAACAGGTGATTTGGTTGTGTAGTACCATATAGCTTGCGGGCTAGAGGTTTGCACAATCAAGGAAAAGTTATTTGTTTATGTGTGTTTACTTAGTTTGTTGTCTTTAAATTATTTGTTTATATTTAATTGTTATGTGAATACGTGTTATTTGGAAAGTCAGTAGTGATTAACTCATTAGCGAGTAATGAGTATGTCACTAGCGTGAAGGTAAAAGAAAGAATTGGTGAAGAATAGTGTATGATTCGATTGTGTTGGATCCGGATTACTGTTGGGTAAGAGGCTACACAATCGGGTGAAAGATTATGTGTTCATATATGTGGATTAAATAATTGAGATTATGTAGTTATGATGTTATTTTTAATTGATAGTGTATGATTCGATTGTGTTGGATCCGGATTGCTTCCGAGCAAGAGGCTACACAATTGGGTGGAAGAAAATGTGTTTACATATGTGGATTAATTAGTGAAGATAGTGTAGTTATAATGTTATGTGAATCGATTGTTGGGTGATTATGTAGTTTGTGGATTTTGTGGAATATGCTTATGTAGTGAAACAGTGTTAGTATGCATACCGTTGTGGTATGGTACTCAGTGAAATAGTGTTAGCATGCATATCGATGTGGTATGGTGCTCAGTGATCAGTGTTCAGTGTGTTCAGAGATCAATGATTTTGTGTTTATGTGAATTGCTTGTTTGATTTGCCTGTGTACTCACTAAGCAGTTGTGCTTACCCGTTTCAGTGTTTATGTTGTAGGTTGATGTTTTGATAGAGACATGTGGATAGAAGGGTTATGAGAAGCTAGTGACATGGATATGGAGCATGCTTATGGTTAGAATATGCTTCTTTCTTTTGAATTGTTGTTTTGATGCTCAATTGTGTAAATCGCCCAAACAAAGAGTTTTTGAATTAAATATGTTGGTCAATGTATAGTAGTTGACTTTGAAAGTCAAACCGAGTTATGATGTCTAGTGTATGTGGTTGTTAAGAGTATGAAGTTATGTGATTGGTTTGGTTTGGGTCAAAGTGTTCAAAAGTGATTAAGTGTCGAATGTGATTGGTTGGTCAAATGAGAAGTTGACATATAGTCAACAATGTTGTAAGAGTCAAACATGTGTGGTATTGGGTAATGTGGTGGTGTTATGTAGTAGATTTGGTGAAAGTGTCCAAATGGACACCAAAACGGGTCAAAAGGGTTAAATCGGGTTAGAATGTACTTATGTGGGTTTGGTCAATGGTGTTAGACTTGTTTTGGTATGTTGATCATGTGTGCAAAAAGTTAGAGTTCAAGTGTTCATGGTTTGTGATTTGAGTTGTAGTCAAAAAGTGGTTAAAATGGTCGAAAAATGGTTATATGTCCGTTTTCTCGTAAAACGTGAATTTTGGAAAAGTGCAAAAATAGAAAGTTTCATTTTGGCATTTTGGAGGTGCCTGCAAATTTTCAGGGTCTAAGTGTTTACGAGTAAAAAGTTATGCGCGTCGGAAATTCGTATTTTGGTATTAGTTTGTGTGCAGCCCTGATTCCTGGGGAATCGGAGTCATTCCTGAGGAATCTGAACTTAAGTTCTAACAGCAACCCTGATTCCTGGGGAACGAGAGTCATTCCTGGGGAATCCGAATCCAAGTGTTAACAGCATGTCTGATTCCTGAGGAATGAGAGTCATTCCTGGGGAATCTCTTGTAAATTCACATTTTTGTTATTTGAGTCATTATTTGATTAAGGGAACGATATAACGAGTCTATAATGTCATATTTTAGATGTGGGACCTAATAGAGTGTGTTTTCAGTGTTAGGTAAAAAAAAAAAATGGTTCTGTTTTCGGGGCGTTTCAAGTTGGTATCAGAGCAATGGTTTGAGAGAGTTAGGTAATCCGTGATAGGATTGCTTAACCTTAAACCATTATGATTGTTTGATTTGCTATGATTATGATTATGTTTAACTGTGAAATTGATTCTAGGAATATAATTGATTTAGTTGTATGTGTAAATAAGATGGATAAGTAGTAAAGTAGTTTTTGATTATGTGCTTAATTGTTAAATAGTTATTGTGTGTTAACTGTTGAATAGGTTATGTGTTATGTGTTTGTGTGGGAATCACATTGAAAAACGATGATATGAGATAACTTGAGAATGAAGTGTGTATAACATAATATGTCTACGCCTGATCACCGTAGTTATATTATGCTAGTTCACATGGAATTGTTGGAGTTATCAAATATTAAAGTGATTTAATGTGATTATTAGAATAGAATGTAAGGGAAGAGGTGTTTAACATATGTGAATTACGGGTTAGATATTATGAAAAGAGGAGATAATAGAGGTAGTAGGAGAAATAAACTTGTACTTAGTGATATGTATTTCACTTATTATGTGAAACCAATATGTAAGGGATATATGATTAAGAGCTTGTAGAGTTAGTATTGATAATATGTATAATCAGTGAATTACGTGAAGTGCTCAGAGTATGATTAAGTGTTTGTGCATGAGTAGAGATAGTAGTGAGACTGGGTAGTACGAGTGCCATTCGTGAGGACACGAATGAAATAAGTGGGGGAGAGTTGTAACACCCCAAATTTCAGAAAATTAATATCGTACACGGATATATTTTTATTACGAAATATTATTATGTAGATAATGAGATATAGTGAAAAACGTAAACGGTTTTATCGGTTCCAGACTGTAGAGTTTAAAGGGGATAAAATAATTAGACCGACTTATATAGATATGTACGTACAGTATATGTTTATCCAATATTCATCTAAAAACATTCCAAAGTGTTTTAGAGAGAGCGAGAGAAAAAGAGAAAAACCTCAGGGACGATTCTAACTTCCAATTCCTTCAATTCAATTCATGATTCAAGCTTTAGAGATTCGAATTAATCTTCCTTTCATCATCTTCTAGCTCAAGTAAGTTGAATTCTTCCATGATTTAACCTAGGGTTTTGGGGTTTTATGAGATTTTGATGGGTTTTGTATGAATGAGGGTTTTAATCCGAAATTGAAGCTAGAAATTGATTGAATTAGTGTTAGTTAGTGTTTTTATGATTGTTAGTAGTTATATAACATGTTGGAAGTGATGAATTTATGATTTGTGTTCTTGAATAATTATGAGGGTTTTGAAGAATCATGATTATAACTTGAAGTTATGGTTTAATTTGGTGTAGTTAGTGTTAATTAGTGTTATAAAAGTTGTTGAAAATCATATAACATGATGAAAGTGAAGAAATTATGATTTAGTGTTCTTGAGTAATTCTAGAGTTTATGTTAAGATGATGTTAATAAGTTTAATTATGAAACTAGTGATACTTATAGAGTATGATTATGATGATGAATATGTGTGGTAAGAGTTTTATTAGTGAGAGTTAAAAGTGATTAAAGAAGTAGTTTAATGTGATTAACTAAAGATTTAACTAGTGAAATCAAAGTGGGGGAGGAAGTAATGAGATTATGTGGATGATTGATTAGTGTTTAAACATGTTGTTATGTGTTATGTACTTTATGATAGGGATTGAAGAAGTGGATGCTTATGTTGATCAAGATGGTGAAATCGTCATTTAAGAGATTGTGGTGAGTGATACGGGGGTTAAACAGGTGATTTGGTTGTGTAGTACCATATAGCTTGCGGGCTAGAGGTTTGCACAATCAAGGAAAAGTTATTTGTTTATGTGTGTTTACTTAGTTTGTTGTCTTTAAATTATTTGTTTATATTTAATTGTTATGTGAATACGTGTTATTTGGAAAGTCAGTAGTGATTAACTCATTAGCGAGTAATGAGTATGTCACTAGCGTGAAGGTAAAAGAAAGAATTGGTGAAGAATAGTGTATGATTCGATTGTGTTGGATCCGGATTACTGTTGGGTAAGAGGCTACACAATCGGGTGAAAGATTATGTGTTCATATATGTGGATTAAATAATTGAGATTATGTAGTTATGATGTTATTTTTAATTGATAGTGTATGATTCGATTGTGTTGGATCCGGATTGCTTCCGAGCAAGAGGCTACACAATTGGGTGGAAGAAAATGTGTTTACATATGTGGATTAATTAGTGAAGATAGTGTAGTTATAATGTTATGTGAATCGATTGTTGGGTGATTATGTAGTTTGTGGATTTTGTGGAATATGCTTATGTAGTGAAACAGTGTTAGTATGCATACCGTTGTGGTATGGTACTCAGTGAAATAGTGTTAGCATGCATATCGATGTGGTATGGAGCTCAGTGATCAGTGTTCAGTGTGTTCAGAGATCAATGATTTTGTGTTTATGTGAATTGCTTGTTTGATTTGCCTGTGTACTCACTAAGCAGTTGTGCTTACCCGTTTCAGTGTTTATGTTGTAGGTTGATGTTTTGATAGAGACATGTGGATAGAAGGGTTATGAGAAGCTAGTGACATGGATATGGAGCATGCTTATGGTTAGAATATGCTTCTTTCTTTTGAATTGTTGTTTTGATGCTCAATTGTGTAAATCGCCCAAACAAAGAGTTTTTGAATTAAATATGTTGGTCAATGTATAGTAGTTGACTTTGAAAGTCAAACCGAGTTATGATGTCTAGTGTATGTGGTTGTTAAGAGTATGAAGTTATGTGATTGGTTTGGTTTGGGTCAAAGTGTTCAAAAGTGATTAAGTGTCGAATGTGATTGGTTGGTCAAATGAGAAGTTGACATATAGTCAACAATGTTGTAAGAGTCAAACATGTGTGGTATTGGGTAATGTGGTGGTGTTATGTAGTAGATTTGGTGAAAGTGTCCAAATGGACACCAAAACGGGTCAAAAGGGTTAAATCGGGTTAGAATGTACTTATGTGGGTTTGGTCAATGGTGTTAGACTTGTTTTGGTATGTTGATCATGTGTGCAAAAAGTTAGAGTTCAAGTGTTCATGGTTTGTGATTTGAGTTGTAGTCAAAAAGTGGTTAAAATGGTCGAAAAATGGTTATATGTCCGTTTTCTCGTAAAACGTGAATTTTGGAAAAGTGCAAAAATAGAAAGTTTCATTTTGGCATTTTGGAGGTGCCTGCAAATTTTCAGGGTCTAAGTGTTTACGAGTAAAAAGTTATGCGCGTCGGAAATTCGTATTTTGGTATTAGTTTGTGTGCAGCCCTGATTCCTGGGGAATCGGAGTCATTCCTGAGGAATCTGAACTTAAGTTCTAACAGCAACCCTGATTCCTGGGGAACGAGAGTCGTTCCTGGGGAATCCGAATCCAAGTGTTAACAGCATGTCTGATTCCTAAGGAATGAGAGTCATTCCTGGGGAATCTCTTGTAAATTCACATTTTTGTTATTTGAGTCATTATTTGATTAAGGGAACGATATAACGAGTCTATAATGTCATATTTTAGATGTGGGACCTAATAGAGTGTGTTTTCAGTGTTAGGTAAAAAAAAAAAATGGTTCTGTTTTCGGGGCGTTTCAAGTTGGTATCAGAGCAATGGTTTGAGAGAGTTAGGTAATCCGTGATAGGATTGCTTAACCTTAAACCATTATGATTGTTTGATTTGCTATGATTATGATTATGTTTAACTGTGAAATTGATTCTAGGAATATAATTGATGTAGTTGTATGTGTAAATAAGATGGATAAGTAGTAAAGTAGTTTTTGATTATGTGCTTAATTGTTAAATAGTTATTGTGTGTTAACTGTTGAATAGGTTATGTGTTATGTGTTTGTGTGGGAATCACATTGAAAAACGATGATATGAGATAACTTGAGAATGAAGTGTGTATAACATAATATGTCTACGCCTGATCACCGTAGTTATATTATGCTAGTTCACATGGAATTGTTGGAGTTATCAAATATTAAAGTGATTTAATGTGATTATTAGAATAGAATGTAAGGGAAGAGGTGTTTAACATATGTGAATTACGGGTTAGATATTATGAAAAGAGGAGATAATAGAGGTAGTAGGAGAAATAGACTTGTACTTAGTGATATGTATTTCACTTATTATGTGAAACCAATATGTAAGGGATATATGATTAAGAGCTTGTAGAGTTAGTATTGATAATATGTATAATCAGTGAATTACGTGAAGTGCTCAGAGTATGATTAAGTGTTTGTGCATGAGTAGAGATAGTAGTGAGACTGGGTAGTACGAGTGTCATTCGTGAGGACACGAATGAAATAAGTGGGGGAGAGTTGTAACACCCCAAATTTCAGAAAATTAATATCGTACACGGATATATTTTTATTACGAAATATTATTATGTAGATAATGAGATATAGTGAAAAACGTAAACGGTTTTATCGGTTCCAGACTGTAGAGTTTAAAGGGGATAAAATAATTAGACCGACTTATATAGATATGTACGTACAGTATATGTTTATCCAATATTCATCTAAAAACATTCCAAAGTGTTTTAGAGAGAGCGAGAGAAAAAGAGAAAAACCTCAGGGACGATTCTAACTTCCAATTCCTTCAATTCAATTCATGATTCAAGCTTTAGAGATTCGAATTAATCTTCCTTTCATCATCTTCTAGCTCAAGTAAGTTGAATTCTTCCATGATTTAACCTAGGGTTTTGGGGTTTTATGAGATTTTGATGGGTTTTGTATGAATGAGGGTTTTAATCCGAAATTGAAGCTAGAAATTGATTGAATTAGTGTTAGTTAGTGTTTTTATGATTGTTAGTAGTTATATAACATGTTGGAAGTGATGAATTTATGATTTGTGTTCTTGAATAATTATGAGGGTTTTGAAGAATCATGATTATAACTTGAAGTTATGGTTTAATTTGGTGTAGTTAGTGTTAATTAGTGTTATAAAAGTTGTTGAAAATCATATAACATGATGAAAGTGAAGAAATTATGATTTAGTGTTCTTGAGTAATTCTAGAGTTTATGTTAAGATGATGTTAATAAGTTTAATTATGAAACTAGTGATACTTATAGAGTATGATTATGATGATGAATATGTGTGGTAAGAGTTTTATTAGTGAGAGTTAAAAGTGATTAAAGAAGTAGTTTAATGTGATTAACTAAAGATTTAACTAGTGAAATCAAAGTGGGGGAGGAAGTAATGAGATTATGTGGATGATTGATTAGTGTTTAAACATGTTGTTATGTGTTATGTACTTTATGATAGGGATTGAAGAAGTGGATGCTTATGTTGATCAAGATGGTGAAATCGTCATTTAAGAGATTGTGGTGAGTGATACGGGGGTTAAACAGGTGATTTGGTTGTGTAGTACCATATAGCTTGCGGGCTAGAGGTTTGCACAATCAAGGAAAAGTTATTTGTTTATGTGTGTTTACTTAGTTTGTTGTCTTTAAATTATTTGTTTATATTTAATTGTTATGTGAATACGTGTTATTTGGAAAGTCAGTAGTGATTAACTCATTAGCGAGTAATGAGTATGTCACTAGCGTGAAGGTAAAAGAAAGAATTGGTGAAGAATAGTGTATGATTCGATTGTGTTGGATCCGGATTACTGTTGGGTAAGAGGCTACACAATCGGGTGAAAGATTATGTGTTCATATATGTGGATTAAATAATTGAGATTATGTAGTTATGATGTTATTTTTAATTGATAGTGTATGATTCGATTGTGTTGGATCCGGATTGCTTCCGAGCAAGAGGCTACACAATTGGGTGGAAGAAAATGTGTTTACATATGTGGATTAATTAGTGAAGATAGTGTAGTTATAATGTTATGTGAATCGATTGTTGGGTGATTATGTAGTTTGTGGATTTTGTGGAATATGCTTATGTAGTGAAACAGTGTTAGTATGCATACCGTTGTGGTATGGTACTCAGTGAAATAGTGTTAGCATGCATATCGATGTGGTATGGTGCTCAGTGATCAGTGTTCAGTGTGTTCAGAGATCAATGATTTTGTGTTTATGTGAATTGCTTGTTTGATTTGCCTGTGTACTCACTAAGCAGTTGTGCTTACCCGTTTCAGTGTTTATGTTGTAGGTTGATGTTTTGATAGAGACATGTGGATAGAAGGGTTATGAGAAGCTAGTGACATGGATATGGAGCATGCTTATGGTTAGAATATGCTTCTTTCTTTTGAATTGTTGTTTTGATGCTCAATTGTGTAAATCGCCCAAACAAAGAGTTTTTGAATTAAATATGTTGGTCAATGTATAGTAGTTGACTTTGAAAGTCAAACCGAGTTATGATGTCTAGTGTATGTGGTTGTTAAGAGTATGAAGTTATGTGATTGGTTTGGTTTGGGTCAAAGTGTTCAAAAGTGATTAAGTGTCGAATGTGATTGGTTGGTCAAATGAGAAGTTGACATATAGTCAACAATGTTGTAAGAGTCAAACATGTGTGGTATTGGGTAATGTGGTGGTGTTATGTAGTAGATTTGGTGAAAGTGTCCAAATGGACACCAAAACGGGTCAAAAGGGTTAAATCGGGTTAGAATGTACTTATGTGGGTTTGGTCAATGGTGTTAGACTTGTTTTGGTATGTTGATCATGTGTGCAAAAAGTTAGAGTTCAAGTGTTCATGGTTTGTGATTTGAGTTGTAGTCAAAAAGTGGTTAAAATGGTCGAAAAATGGTTATATGTCCGTTTTCTCGTAAAACGTGAATTTTGGAAAAGTGCAAAAATAGAAAGTTTCATTTTGGCATTTTGGAGGTGCCTGCAAATTTTCAGGGTCTAAGTGTTTACGAGTAAAAAGTTATGCGCGTCGGAAATTCGTATTTTGGTATTAGTTTGTGTGCAGCCCTGATTCCTGGGGAATCGGAGTCATTCCTGAGGAATCTGAACTTAAGTTCTAACAGCAACCCTGATTCCTGGGGAACGAGAGTCATTCCTGGGGAATCCGAATCCAAGTGTTAACAGCATGTCTGATTCCTGAGGAATGAGAGTCATTCCTGGGGAATCTCTTGTAAATTCACATTTTTGTTATTTGAGTCATTATTTGATTAAGGGAACGATATAACGAGTCTATAATGTCATATTTTAGATGTGGGACCTAATAGAGTGTGTTTTCAGTGTTAGGTAAAAAAAAAAAAAAAAAAAAAAATGGTTCTGTTTTCGGGACGTTTCAACATACGATAGTAGATAGTACCACATGTGGTAGTAGATAGTACCACATGTGGAACATTCAATAATCATCATCTACAAAAAACTATCTCATTAAAACTCTTACGAACTAAAAACAAAATATCAAGTTCAAACATTCAAATCGTCCCAATAAATTATCAAATATATGTACACTACTTATCGACATTATTATCTTTTCTTGTGAGCCATACAAGCTCCCCCTTCAATTTTTGTTTCAGTTTCAGTCATAAATAAACTACCCTTTCATGTATAATTTATTCTTCAAATTAAATTCCGTTGACTTACGGACTCTATCATGTTAAAAACAAACAATTAAACAATTGTGGGTTACTAGAAGTAAATACTAAAGTAGTAAAATTAAACCGAATAGAAAGACTAAGTTTCGTTCACAGACAACTGTTGAAAAACAAAACAGAAAGACTAAAGCAAATAACGCATAAAACAAACTTCAAATTCACAAAGTCTGCTTACGTTTCGTTCCATAATGCAGCGAGTTATGAAATTGCTAATTAAACCAGACACTTTTATATTCTTTCAACAAACTCAGTCGCCACTAAAAGCTCACAATACTTGTCTCATTTGAAAGTGAATTAGTTTAGCTAGCTAATAGCCCATTCCAATGGCTAATTAAGTAAGGAATAAACTCCAGTAACATACATAACAAGTAGATGGAATATGGTTAGTAGCTCTAGTCTTCCTAATTAGACAAGTTCATTTATAATTCAGTGATCTAAATACAAATTGGAACACAACGAAACCAAAGATTCTTCCAATTAATTGCATATACAACTTGAAAAACAACCATAAAATCTAAAAGGCCATGATCAACTTCATTATGTAGCTTTTTCTCTTCATGATTAAACCAAGTTCGTGTATAAGTAATTGCTACACGCCTAACTACAGATTCAAATAAGATGGAAATTGCTATTCTCACAATGGATCTCAAACAGCCTACAAATCCTTTAATGAACAGCAGCACTAAAAAGCTAATGATCAAATTATTCACACATCAATGAAGCTAATAGCAATTACAAACTACAAAAATATAAAAAAAAAAACATACCATGTGGATGTATTCTAATAGGAACAACATTAATAGGAGATTTTGAAGCGTTTGATAGTGCAACTTCATCACGAATATCCATCATAAGAACAAAATTTTTTCTTCCACAATTTATGAATATATTGGAAAGGTTTAAAAAGATATGTATGTTGTAAAGTGACATTTCTAGCTAAAATAATTGTTTGGTAATAATAACATTTTTGTTGTTAAGGTTGCAATAATTTGTTGAGCAATTCATATATTCATAGTTTTAACAAACATAAATTGTAACGATTAATATAACTATTCAGACATTTTATTGAATAACTAATGTGTATCTACATGTACAAAATCAATCTATAGTGATGAGATATATATAAATACTTAAATGAGATATTATATAGATTTGAAAAGTAATAAAGAAATTATAAAATTAACTCTCTTACCAGTCGAATATAAAATTATAATTAAGTTGTGTGATTAAAACTAATAAAACATTTAAAAGATATCATGAACGTGAGCTACCTATTAATTAAGCTTGTACTCAAATTATAAATAAATGAAATTGAGATCCATGAGTTTGTAAGATAATATTTCTTTGTCAAATTAATAGAACTACGATAAAAGCTATAATGATATTAAAAATAAACTATCCGAATTCACTAAAAGTTATAAGTATTTACAGATTTGAAAAAAGGAATGTTAAAATTAAGATAAAGAATAATAAAATAAATTTATAACTTAAAATTAGAGGGGAAAATATAGATAAAGGAATTCATAATTTCGACTATAATAAAAAAAATTATATTACAAATATTATCCAATGACACATTAGTTTGGATTGAATTGGTTAGAGTTTAATTATCTATTGTAGTATTTACCTTCAAAAATAATGACACTTTAAATTAAATTAGTATAATTTAGTTTTAATTTTTAATTTTTAATTTTTAATTTTTAATATAGTATTACCTTATTTATCATGTTAGTGTAGGAGAATCCACGTCATCAAGCTTATTTCTTATAATGATGACACGTAGGATTTATGTGATGTGGTATGGGTAAATAGTTGCCAAATCATTTAAGGTCTCCTATCTTAGTTATATATATATATATATATATGGCTTGGTTATTGTAAAACAATCCTTAAACTAGATTAAATAGAATAAAATCTTAACCATCGATGATATTTAGATCAGATCTATTTTTGAAAAAAGTCAAAGATTCATTTATAACTACACAAGGGTAAAAAAGACATTTTAAAAATCACCTGATCTGATGCACAAAATACATCCATGATTCCATTCACTTTTACAAACATTATTTAATCAATATAAAATACAAGAACTAATTTCAAAAGATAATAATACAAAACAAATCTGTAGACAAGAAATTAAATCGATTCATAGTCTTTGATGTACGACTTGTTTCACGAATTCACAAACTAAATTATTGATTTATAAGTCCACAAGCTTGATTCACATATATGAAAATAACTTGATTCACACTAATGAAAATCGAATCAGTATACAGGCAATTAAATAATAATTGTTTACTAGAAAATAGTACAGTAACACGATACAAAATTCATTCAAGAGCTATTTTTGACAAAAATTAATCATCAAAAGATACAAAAATCTTTGATTTTACAGATTCACATAACTACTAGAGTTGATGCACATCATCAAAAGATAAAAAAATTCTTTGATTTTAAAGATTCACATAACTACCAGAGTTGATGCACATATCTACAATGTGATGCACAACTATTATTCCCACTCTAACACTTTGTTCACGATAATCGGAAAACATTGGTCGGAAAAACTGATGCACACCAGAAAATCGACCACCGAAATATCTTGATTCACAACGAAAATTAAAAGCATTATGTATATCAATCAGCAGACTTGAATGTACACAGAACACGATTGTATAAACAAAGTATACGGTGGCGGTCTATTGGCTTTAAAGCGATTTCCGATGGTCTCATGATTGTTGCCGGAGGTTTCATGACTGTTGTCGGAGGTTTCATGACTGTTGGCAGGAGCTTGTGATCAAGGTTATATAAAATACGTGTTGCGGTTCAAGTAGTTGTGATGCGACTGGTAATTTTGGTCTAGCAACTACATTTGATCGGAATCACATAGAACATTGGGTTGGGAAGAAAATAACGGCTGAAGGAAAAAAAGGGATGGGGAACTCGGTCATTACTCATTAGGGATATTAAAGGGCTTGAAGAAATTGACTACAATACCCCTTGACTCATATTAATATCTAAGGACACTTGTCAATCTCATGTATTATTCTATTTATTTTACGTTAACGTTTATTCTATTTGATCCAAACCCTATATATATATATATACTAGTTTATTGACCCGTGTATACACGGGTTTGACAAAAAATAAAATCACAATATTATTTGATAAAGTTTTAATTAAGTATAATAAATATAGAAATAAGAGCCTATAAGTTTTATATATTAAATTTGTATTCCAAAATTATATCGGTTTCTATTTGTACGTGAGCATCTATTAAAGTTTTAAGAGGATATTTAGAACATCTTTGTATGACTGTATGTACTTAATCATCTTAAAATTAGAAAGCAAAACAAAAGAGTATTTATTCTTTATACTCCATAGTTACAACGGTCAATGAATCAATGAATTCATATAAGAACAAAATATTACATAAAAAGGAATCAAAACATTCAAAAGAAATACATATCTTAAAAACATATACTCCGTATGATACATAACTTAATAAAAAAAACAACCAAAAGGCATATTAGAGTCACAAAATACACTTCCAAAACATTAATGCACTTTCCTTTTTCCTAACTCCTATTTACATTTTAATATATCACAAAATACACACAAAAAACAAATTTCCTTAAAGACTCTTATTAGATATCATCACAACACCCTTATTTTTTAGCTGCTATCATTCCTTCGAGACCACAATTTCAATCGGCCAACATCCCATTTGACACCACCTGCAGATCACCCATTACCCATTTGACACCACCTGCATATTGCCCACTGATCCAGGAATTAAACCATAAATCCCAGCTAACTTTATAGACCTATTAGCCATCCACATTCCACACCCATTTGGTGCTGCCTTCATGAACCATCACAAACTGATTATTTTATTTTACCTTGTAATTCAATAAAAAAAAGTATAAAAATGTATACAACATTCTCTTTATGCTCCCTTCAATTCTCTTGTATTTGAAAAATTTAACTACATATAACTAAAATTTTAAGAGTTTAAAAATGACAAAAGGGTTAAACAACTATCCTTACTTTTTTGAATATGAAACACATACCTCGCGTAAGCAAGACAATAGAAGAACCATAAAAGCTGCTTTTGGAAATCGATCAGTCGTAACATAGAGAGAAAGAAAAAAGTTAAAATGTAGCAGTTACCTAAAAGAAGCTATAAGTCTATAACAAAGTTGTTCTACAATCCTAACATAGACATTTTAACAAACAATTAAATTGCATAAAAAATAATTGTATTTCTTAAACCTTAATGGTAAGAGAAATACAACCAACAAAAGCTCATACTAATTCATGAATGGTTTACAAATGAATTTAAGGCTACAAAATGAAACTATAATGATGCTAACCTGGAATTTTGTTTCCTTGAAGCAAATATATTATACAGATTTTTTCCCCTTGAACGAAAGTATAATGATACTGACATTAATAAGCAATAACAATTCTGGGGTAGAATCCCTAAGTTAGTAAACATAGAACTCAAGAAATCGAGATACAATTAACTCACAGCTCACAAAACCTTCATTATCATGCGTTAAACAACAACAAAAAAAAAAAGTGGGCTTATTCTTTTTTCTTTTTTCTCAAAATATGACTAACTCGTACATTATTTAAGTAAAGTTAAAATTCATCTTGAAACTATTCCAACAGGAGGAAAAATTAATTTGATCTTATAATTTATAATCAACCTCACTGAATCATGAAACATGGACTACTTGCTACTTCTTAACAGCTGCCACCTCCCAAATCAGTAAAATTACCAAGCTAAAGAAATCTATAATGTATACTAAATAAAACTATCAAGCCAATAGAAATTCAAATAACAGTTTAAGGTGGATTGTAGATTACACCTCATGAACCGCATAATCAAAAAGTGTGTGTCACAACAACATAACCTTCGTATCAATCTCACTTATATATATCTCCAGCTGCATATTCTAAAAATCAGTATGAAGGTCAAAAAATATATATGATATCTCATACCTCAGGATACAATTGGTTACTTTAGTTTCATCTTTCAAGTGCTTTCCTTTTATCATAAAATTTATTTATGATACTTCATGCCCATCTAAAGACACAAAATCAGCACCAAGAAACTTGCCATCAATGATCTTATTTGAAAAGGTCTTAGATTGTATTAACAAATATGTATGGAAGCTCACAGAAAACCTTTATAGAATTATTTTCAGGTGTAAACCTCTTGCAGTCCTCGTAAAGCTTCTGCAACGAATAGCATATATACTACTTCAAGTTTCACCATCATGAACCATCACCATAAACTACATCAAACCCCATATACATAAGAATAGCATATATAAATCAAAACAATCCAAATAAAATGAAGAGATCAAGATTAATAAGAAAAAAAATCAACCCCAAAAAATCTTAAAATAAATTAATAAAATGTAAAATAAAATGGTAGAAGCCAACAATTAATAAGTGGGTTACCTGCTATAAAGTCGATTTGCAGAAGGCTGAAGGAAGATAAACATAATAATGGAAAACCATAACAAATTGTTGAGTAGCTGTGAAAAAATGAAAAACAATACAAACTAAGATTCAGCCTCTAATACATTTAACAAAACCCTAGCGCAAATAATGATAAAAAAAACTTACCACATGCCATTGCAATTGTAAGAATCACGAAGTTAGACATGGTCACATGGAGATATAAAAAATCAACATAACTGAAGAAGACAGAGGTTAAAATTGGGAAAGGAAATGGAAGTAAAGAAACATGATGAAGAAGAAAGAAGAAAGAAGAAAGAGATGAATGAACCCACAAGAATCAAGGAATACAGTGATTACTTATTTTAATATTTGAATTCAAAATGTTTCAGCATTGGAATAGGTGGGGCGTTCCGTTGATGGCAGAGGAACCAATCAACAGCTTAGCATGCAAAAGTAATTATAAAAAGAAGTTGCAAATGTCTAGAAAATTACACAAGAAAATAAGCAATTAAGCAATGGTAGTTGGGCACAATGACCAAAGCCCGTCTACATGCTCTATGTCTAGGAACTATTACAAAAACTTAAATGAAATTAATCCTGAAATTATTAAAAGAAATTAAAAAAATCACAAAATTTCTTTTATTTCATGAAGCCACGTCATCAAGCTTTCAACCTTAGATTGGGCCAAATCAGCTTGATGACATCAGCGCTAACTCCCTTATATTATATAGTATAGATATATATATATATATATATATATATATATATATATATATATATATAGATGAGTGCAAAACTAACAATTACTAGACCTAACAAAAAAAAGTTGATGGATATTTTTTTATTGGGACCGAAGGAGTATTAATTTATTATCGCTAAATAATCTAATATTAATAAAAAAATCATACAGAAATTAAACGATAATAAACAATGGAATTTTATATTTATATTTATAAATATGATCAATGATCAATTTCTATCTTCGACGTTCCGGCAGCCCCATCACATCATAATCCTCCCTTTTACTTTCTAAACCAAACCCTAACCCTAACTGTAGAGATGAAGAACGGGGCATGGACGGGGATGGATTTGGATCGTTTTCACGCGTTAAGGGCATTCGAGAATCAAAGATTAATTAATGAAAGGAACGGGATACTTAATAATAATTTGATTACCAGTAGGGATTTTGTGGAGTTGTTAAATGAATTTGCTAATAATAAGGCTGAGGAGGCTAAGATAATGAAGAAAATGGAAAACAGAATGAAGAAGATAATGGAAAAGAGAATGAAAGATCCTAAGTATGCCAGATTGAAGGATAAGATGATCATACCAAAGTCTAGGGGATATGGAGAGGTATCATACCCTATTAAGGAACTAGATGAGATTGAAACTGATTCTGAGATCGAGATGCAGAGAGTATTCGATCTCACATGTAAGGAGATTGACGAGGAGTTCAAGCAAGAGCATCCGGAAGAGTGGGAGAAGATGGAGTTCAAGCGAGAGCATCCGGAGGAGTGGAAGAAGAAGAAGGAGGAGAGGAGGAGGAAGAAGAAGATGAAGAAGAAGATGATGAAGAAGGAGTTCAAGCGAGAGCATCCGGAGGAGTGGAAGAAGGAGAAGGAGTTCAAGCGAGAGCATCCGGAGGAGTGGAAGCTGCAGGAGAGGACGAGGAGGAGTTTGAAGATGCTGAAGAAGAATTTGAGGAAGTTGAAGTAGAAATGGGACAGCGACAACAAAGAGTAGAACGAAGAGCAGTACTAGTAGTTTATATATATATATCTGTGTTTGTTTTCTTACTTTTGCATGCTTTTGTTGAACTGATTGGTGTGTTTTCTTATTACTAGTTGTGATGAATAATATTATAATGTTAGTTGTTTGTTGTCATTTTACAAACTGCTTATATGGTATATGTAGATGTTTTGGATAGGATAAAATAGACTAATAGCAGTTAAAAAAAAAAACTCCGATCCAGTTCTCTCATAGAATTCTGGGTTTAGGTCCTTTGGAAGTTAGGATGATGTTTGGACTCAATGCGTTGAAAGTTTACTTGAGAGAATGTTTACGATGATTTGCAGCGCCTCAGAGGATATGCTTTATCCTATCTTATATCTTCAGCCTGTCGAATTCGCTTTTTGCTTGACCTTGATTCCACGCTGAAAGGACTATTTCAAAAGATCGTTGAGCATCTTGAGCCTATACCAAATCCACAGGGTGAAAATATATCTCAGCATAACATGTGATTTATCAATGAGCAATTCATACAATTCTTGAAATCATATAATATTGGTTACTCTATGGTGGCTGCTGTTTGTTTTTAGTTTTAAGTACATATATATAAATATAAATGTAATATTGAGTCTGTTAAGCAGAAATTATGCAAGGATTAGTCATCTGTTTTGATGATTGTTACCTCTGCTTGGTCATCTACTACCGTTCGACATTTGGGGAAAGCAACAGTGGCAACCGGAAAGGGACGCTTGTTATCTGCAGGGAATGTTCTATACAATTGGATTTTAATATATTTTTACCTTCTCCAAATCCTATATTATGCCAATTGGATTTGTGAAGCCAGATGTGCTGATGAATTTGAATCTCAACTTTCAAAACATGGAAGCTTGAAAAGGCTGTATTCTACCATCAACATCTTACAACTGCATGTTCTAGCTTTCTTCTTGAGTTATAAACTGAAGATAGTACACACTATCAATTTATCATATAATCTGCTAATATTATGATACTCTCATAATTGGTACTGTAATACTTTTAACCTGGACATGGATTGATGCATGTTTTCAGGAATAACATGTTTAGACCCGAAGGTCGCCCTCAACCATTGTTGTGCATGGCTCGGTGTTGCGAGTAGCTTTGCTGAATGTGCGTCTACTATGGTTCAGGAAGAGGTAACTGCAATACTTGTATTTATATCTATTGGCATGTTGTAGAGGTGGTAATGTTAACCTGTTTGTATGGAAACGGGTTAGTCCAGGTTGTATTCTATTGGTAATGGGTCAAATTTAAATTACATAAAAATGCAATGGGTCAAACAGTTTAAAAACGGGTCATATTTGTGGCGACATGAATCCAGAAGTGTCCTGAATCGCTTTATAAAAGAAAGCGTAATCTCATTTTACTGGTTGTCATGATATTATAATGTTAGTTGTTTATTGTCATTTTACAAACTGCTTATATTGTATATGTAGTTGTTTTTGAATAGGATAAAATAGACTAATAGCAGTTAAATAAATAAAAAAAGGTCGCTCCAGTTCTCTCATAGAATTCTGGGTTTAGGTCCTTTGGAAGTTAGGATGATGTTTGGACCCAATGCTTTGAATGTTTACTTGAGAGAATGTTTACGATGCTTTGCAGCGCCTCAGAGGAATTGCTTTATCTTATCTTATATCTTCAGCCTGTCGAATTCGCTTTTTGCTTGACCTCGATTCCACGCTGAAAGGACTATTTCAAAAGATCGTTGAGCATCTTGAGCATATACCAAAACCACAGGGTGAAAATATATCTCAGCTATTACATGTGATTTATCAATAAGCAATTCATACAATTCTGGAAATGATATAATATTGGTTACTTTATGGTGGCTGCTGTTTGTTTTTAGTTTTAATTACATATATAAATATATGTAATATTGAGTCTGTTAAGCAGGAATTATGCAAAGATTGGTTATCCGTCTTGATGATTGTTACCTCTGCTCGGTCATCTATTACCATTCGACATTTGGGGAAAACAACAGTGCCTACCGGAAAGGGAGGCTTGTTATCTGCAAGGAACGCTTTATACATTTGGATTTAAGTATATTTTTACCTAGCAATTGGTGTCTTGGGCATGGCAGCTAATGTCCCATCAGGAGTATGGCAGGAACACACCAAGACTTTATGACCTTCTTAGTTTGTGGTTCCTTTTATAGCCATGCTCAGAAAGTCTGTTTTGATGCCAAAAACCGCCATGGCGTTTACAATTGCAGCATCTATTCTGGGGCAGGTTATCGGATCTAGGGCTGAACGATACCGCCTGAAAGCTATTGCTGCCGGACCTCCCCCAACTGTGACTGAAACTTTTGTTGGTGGGTTTGACTCGGCAGAGATCAATGTGGGTGTGGCCTATCTGGCAAAAGTTAAGGTGGCATTGTGGTGAGACTGTTGAGTGGAAATCCACTTCTATGCAGGTTGCAGGGCCATCTGCTTGATATGTGTAAGCTTTTGGTTATTGCTGGTTGATTGTGTCATGTTAATTAATTTGTTGATAAATGTTTCTGAATGTGTGTAAAGACTCGGCCTGTAAGCTAGTATGAGCAGTAATTAACACATTATACCCGCTGCTGGTGGTCTGCTGTCACAATTATCAAAATATGTTATTTTGTGATTTATTATATATAAGCTTCGTCCTTTCAGTTGTGGTGTCTGTCTGGAAATGGATACTACTTATGAGACTACCTGACCAATAGTCCTTGATACATGACATGATTTTTTTGACTTCTAATGAAGATCTTGTGCGGAAGATGAGGCAAAAAGAGCACAACAGCAAGCAAAAGTGTTGGAGGATGCTAGAGACCGATGGGAGAATCAGGGCATCAAGGTAATCATGGACACTATCTTCGTGATGAATCAGTTGCTGAATCTACACGGGTCAAATGGTCAATGCTCGGAAGTAAGTTTTAATTAAAGGAATCAAGTGCCAAGCTGAAAACCTGCTTGACAAACTAATGTCAATGGCGGCCGATGTGAAGTGCAATTCAAGGCAGATATTTATAAGCTCATTGAGAAGATACTCTTTATTATATCTCAACTGAAAGAGTTGGCTTCTAAGGGTGTGAACTGTGAAGCAAGTGAGCGAGGTCAAAGATGGTGCAGTGTTGAAAGTCAACAGCTCGTGCCAAGATTTGCAGCAAAGTTCAGTTGGGCTGATCAGTTCGGGTGTAAAAGAAGGCGTGAAGCGTGTCGTTAGTGATAGCAGGGATTTAGAAACTCACTTGGAAGTTTAGGACTTAATTATGGTCTTAACATGTTATTTTTATTTGTTTGTACCTGGTATGTATTGGTACGAAATTCTAAAGAAAAACTAATTTTTATACAATCGCTGATTACTCCAATAACTAACATTAGTATATCTATATATTATCTAATCTGATCCGGCTTGTGTATGATAATAGATTAGAATTAGAAAAATGAAAAATTAAACTTGTATCTCGAAGGTTTCGTTAGGTTGAAATAGATCACTTTAATTATATTCTGTATGATTTTAATGATTTCGTATTTTCCTTTCTTTAAAAAAAATAACAATTTGTGTGCCATATATATATATGCATGTATAAGCCTGGATTGTTTGGTAGCAATTATTATTAGAGCTTAGTTATCATCAATAAAGTTTGACACGTTTATCTTGATTCTTCAACTATTTTATTTATTTACAATCAGTGGGTATAACATGAACTTGCATGCAGGTGTAGATAAACTAATTTTTCATAAATTTATACGTAGTAATATAATGGGTAAATTTGATATTATATGTTGTTATTAGGAAGTTTATAATAAATACGATCAATTTTTAAGATCGTCCCGGCAGCACCATCATCATCTCCGCGGCTCACATCCATAATCCTCCCTCATATTCTTTCCACTTTCCAAGCCAAACCCTAACCCTAACTCTAGAGATGAACAACAGGGCATGGACGGAGCTGGATTTTGATCGTTTTAACGCGGTAAGGCAATTCGATAATCAAAGATTAACTAATGAAAGGAACGGGATAGTTAATAGTAATATGATTTCCCGTAGTGATTTTGTCTATTTGTTAAATGAATTTACTAATGAGGCTGAGGAGGCTAAGATAATGAAGAAAATGGAGAAGAAATTAAAGATGAGGATTGTGACACCCGGTCAAAAAGGGCTAAAATTAGGGGCCAATTTAAACTTTTAAATCACGTATTACATACGTGTTAACACTTAAGCATTCAAGTATTATATATATATGTGTATATATATAAACCGAAACAATTATTTAATAATCACGAATACACTAATTTAACAAAACGCAGAAACCCAAAATTGAATTTGGTGAAAAACAATTTTTAACAAAGTATTATTATTGAGTATAATAATTACGTACTCCGTTTGAAATTTAAATACATTTTAGATACAGAAAACTATCCGTACATTTTAAGTAAAACAAAGTTACAATTTTATACATCCGTAAAAACATTTTTACAAAATATTTCAATTAAAAACTTATACGAATCTATTTTTAGAAAATTATCATTTTAAAAGATTATACTACATTACGATCGGGTACACGAACACGGGTCGAGAATTACCTATCTACCTCAATAATTGAGGCCGGTTATAATACCCGACCTCAATTATTTGATACACACACACGCTCACATTTCAATCTCAATCTCTCGCTCTCTTTTCTCTCGGTTCAAACCCAAACAACAACAACACAACATCATCAACAACAATCATAATCATAATCTGGATCATCATCATCTCCATCCTTGTTCATCATCATCATCGTGTTCTTCATCATCACCACCTCACGGTTTCGTTTTCAAAAATTGTAAGGAATCATTTCGTTTTTTCTTTCTAATTCATGTTTAAATTACGTAGTATAACATGTACTAGCTTAGTATTAAGTTATTGGTTGCGGAATTTGAATTTAAAACGGGTTTTGTAAACGTTCTGTACGAACAGAGTCGAACCAGACACGTGAATCCGGCGGATTCGGGTGAATCCGGCGGATTCCTGCCCAGAAAACATGAACACGGCGTATTCAATGGAATACGGTCGGATTCCCGTGGTTTGTCATGAATACGGTCGGATTCTTGGGAATACGGCGTATTCCCCACAAATGCCACCAATCCGGCGGATTCAAGGGAATCCGGCGGATTCCCCCTTTTTATTTCAGGATCCAACGAATCAATAAAATAGCCCTGCGAATTCTAGCTAAAACAGAACATGTAAATTTTCGAAAACGTCGACGATTTAACAAGTTAAAACAGGGTAGCTTCTCGATGAAAATTTTATTATAACAGATTGGGCTCAAATTTGCTCGGTCATTCAAAAACAACCCAATGATCAAAGCTAAGTACCTTAGTCTTGTCAGTTTTAGGCCATCCGGAGTCGTTTAGGGACCGAAAATGGCAGATTACTGTTTTCAGACTCATACCAAATTTTGTAAACTCAAACATAAACATTTAAACAATACATTGGATAATCCTTTTACTCATTAGAATCTCGCGTGTTTAGGACTCTAAGGGATTTCAAAGATTGTCTATTCCACGTCGGATATATTCATTTGCTCGGATTGACTCAGGTGAGTCTCACGGCCTCATTTTCACTGTTTACTGTTTTTAAATATCGGGGGAGATGCAACACAAATTGTTTTAGTGATCACAAGTTATTCGGTTAGTTAATTTAATTATTAACTTGTTCATTGTTTCGGTTATTATTGTCGGTATTGATTTTCATTGTACGGTATATGCACGAGTGTTTTAATTCGGTAAAAGTCCTCAACAGTGTATGGTTCATTAACTTAATAAGGCGCGATTACTAAAAGATAGTACTATCATGGGAGTGACGTCCCCGTCCGGGTTGCTAGCTACAACCAAGTTAAAAACGGGCATTTTAGTAATTGTTATGGGTGTGTCACCAAATCGGGAGGCAAAGATCGGGTTAGGCTTTGAATCATAGCTCAGTGCAATACAAATGTCATTATCGGTAAATCATTGTTCGGAAACCTTAATTGGTTTAATCATTGGTCGGTAGCCCTAATGGGTAAATCATGGTTCGGTACATTGTTATTCATTGATCGGTTTACACTGTTTAAATTATCGTCGGATATTCATGTTGATCACATCAATGTTTATTTAAACCTGTGAGATTCACCAGCTTTATAGCTGACCTTTTAGTGTTGTATTCTCAGGTACTCATCAACAGTAGGAATGGCCTACAGAATAAGCTAGCTATCACGAGTCGCATGCATCCATTTAGACATGAAGATTTTCTGGCATTATATTTTGTATAATGGTTATGTATTAAAATCTTCTGAAATCATTTTGCGAACTCACTACTATGTTTTAAACTTATGACTTAAACTTTGTATTTCTTTTGGAAAACTAATGTAATGTAATGTATTTCTAAAACGTCTCATTTAGAGTCGTTTGCTTGTACTTTGGTGTTTTGATATTTGATTAGTCATGCCCCAAAACAGTCGCTTCCGCAAAGCATGAAATTGGGGGTGTGACAAGGATGAAGATGAAGGCGCCTGAGAATGAGAATTTGAGAATAAGATGATAATACCAAAATCTCAGGGATATGGAATGTTAACATGTCCTGTTAAGGAAATAGATGAGATCGAAACTGATTCTGAGATTGAGGAGATGTGGAAAGATTTACGATGCTTCGCTAAGGAGGTTGAGGAGAAGTTCAAGCGAGAGCGTCCGGAGGAGTACAGGCGACTAGAGGAGTGGAGGGAGAGGAAGGAGAGGAAGAAGATGATGAAGAAGAAGAAGAACAAGAAGAAGAAAGTGAAATTGGACAACGAAGAGTAGTACGTAGCAGTAGTATATTTATCGCGTGTGTTTTCTAATTTTTGCATGCTTTTGTTGAACTGATTGGGTGTTTTCTTATTATTAGTTGTGATTTGTGATTGTGATAATATTATATTGTTAGTTGTTTGTTTCTGTTTGTTGTCAATTTACAGATTGCTGTAGTTACAAATTACAATTCATTTATACTGTAGATACAGTTCTTATGGACAGGATATAATAGACTAATAGCAGTAAAAAAAATAAAGAGTAAATTCCAAAGATGGTCCCTGTGGTTTACACCGATTTACGAAAGTGGTCCATAAACTTTTTTTTTCATGTTTTCAGTCCAACAACTTTCAATTGTGCTCGAAAATGGTCCCTCCGTCTAACTTCGTTAGTTTTTACCCGTTAAGTGGCATCATGTGACTTGCACACGAGGGTAATTTCGTCATTTCCCCTCCCCCCCCCCCCCCCCCCAATATTACCCCCTTTTTCCCTTTCGTCATTATAGTTTGTACCGTATAACCTCATCATTCTCCCATCTTTTCACCATCATTTTTTGTAAAATTTTAACAAACCTAACACCTAAATCAGTATCTAATTACACACACTATCGCAATCGATTTCACGGATCTGAGGTTTTTGAGACGAGATTTTGTAATTAGATTGATGAAGATTGAAGTGAGATTATCTGATGTGAGTAAACATATAAGGAAGAAGAAATTTTGCCAGAAAACTAGTAGTAAAAGGAACCGGTCGACGGTCCACACTTACGCCATCGCTTGGGTTGATCCAACCGCCAAGCTTCGTAGCCACCTGGACACCGTCGGTGGTGAAAATCCTACCTGGAATGTCGGCGGTTTGTTTTCGAGACCTGATCGGTGAAAGTGAAAACGAAGATAAACAACTGCAACGGCAAAGCCGCCGTGAACGACGGATGTCATGGCATCCGACGGTTCTCAGCCGTAACGGATCGGAATGGAGCGAGCGATCGTCTGAAGTGGAATCGTGTGATTTTCCAATCGGTGATTAGGTGGATTTTTCCGACGGGAATGAGTCAACGACGTCGTCTTCATCGTCTGTGAGTACGGCGGCGTTTAAGGAGGTTAACGGCGTTAGGTTGACTAGTCAAACGGCGGGTAAGAAAGAAGTGATATCGGACGGTGGGGGATTGCTTATCCCTTTCGTTAATATAGTTTGTGCAGGAATAACCAGGAATAAAATAAGTTCAAATACATTTAATTTTGTTATCAATTTCAATGTTTCTTACTTTGATCAATGAAGAATACGTACAAATCGACGCAATTATATATACTTCTGAAATTTATTTATTACAATTCAACTTAATAAATTAATCAGTTTAATTTCTTTAAATACTCTGTTTTTTTTTTTGTCAATTGATGATCTTAAAAGGTTTCGTAATTCGGTTGAGGTAATTTTTATTTTTGGTGAATATTTTAATTTCCGTGTTTTTTGGTTTGGGATTGCGTATGCATGTTGTTGTAATTTTGTTATTTTTTTAGTTGAATTTTGGTAGTTGAGTAAGTTTTTGGTCTAATAAAAAACGTGAATGTTGGTTTTTTTAGGGTTAGAGATTGAGGAAGCAAATAAGTGTAGGTGTGTGTGCGATTAAAGAAAGGGAAAAAGGGTAATATTGGTGGGGAAAGGGGAAATGATGAAATTACCCTCGTGTGCAAGTCACGTGATGCCACTTAATGGGTAAAAACTAACGAAGTTAGACGGAGGGACCATTTTCGAGCACAATTGAAAGTTGTTGGACTGAAAACATGAAAAAAAAAGTTTAGGGACCACTTTCGTAAATCGGTGTAAGCCACAGGGACCATCTTTGGAATTTACTCAAAAATAAAAAAAAATTGCTCCAGTTCTCTCATAGAATTCTGGTTTAGGTCCTTTGGAAAATAGGATGATGTTTGGACCCAATGCTTTGAACGTTTGCTTGAGAGAATGCTTACGATGATTTGCACCACCTCAGAGGATATTTTTTGTTTTGAACAGCTGAAATTGATATTATATTAAAACAAGGCTATTGAGAACATAGCCAAATGAGAGATACATAAGAGGGGACAAAACAAAGGGAGAAAAACAACACCTAAACCTATGTAAATACACTTATCGGATTGCAACTACAATCCACCCATGTAATTGATTGATTTTTGCATCTACTAGACACCCAAAGAAAAGGTCAAACTTGAATCTCATCCATGATTTTAGCCACCGAACATGCCACTCCTTTGAAGACTTTGTCGTTTCTCGACTTCCATATACACCAAATGGTAACCATAACAACCGCTTCAAATATGTTTGACACTTTGTCTGAAAATTGAACCTGATGAGGAACCAAAAACAGAGAACGACAACTTGACACACACATTAGTTGTGAGTCGAGGCTCCACCATCGCATCAATTTGATCCAAAGTTCTTTTGTAACCTCGCAATCCACAAAAATGTGATGTTCTGTTTCAATTGAGTTATCACATAGTGGACACAATAAAGAATGTAAATCTACACCCCTTTTGTCAAGATTAACGCGAGTGGGAATTCTTTCATTCCAAATCCGCCATATAAGAATGTTCACTTTTATTGGAAGTAGTTTATTCCACGGGTACGGTTGACCATCAGTAGGGAGAAATTTTGAATCCAACAGAACTCTTAAGGACTTGACTGTAAAAGAACCCAGGCTTTCCAAAGACCACCCCCAACGATCTCTGCCATCTACTAAACATTTTCCTTGGATGTCGAGCAATAAGGCATTCATCTCATCAAGTTCCCTGCCTCTTCTTATGTCATGCCTCCATGACCATTGAGCAGAACCGTCTAACTTTACCAGTCGACATTTGGAAAAAGCTTCAGTGTCTACCAGAAAGAGAGGTTTGTTATCTGAAATGAATGCTTTATACAATTGGTCCAGGTGCTCTATACTAGTATGCCGAAACTTATATTATGAGCCAAATTTTATATTATCCCAATTGGAATTGTGAAGCCAGATGTGTTGATGAATTTAAATCTCAACTTTCAATACATGGAAGCTTGAAAAAGGCTGTATTTCTACCATCAACATCTTACAACTGTATGTTCTGGCTTTCTGCACGAGTTATAAACTTATAATAGTACATATTATCAATTTATTATATAATCTGCTAATTATGCTACTCTCATAATTGGTAATACTTTTTAACTTGGACGTGGATTGATGCAGGTTTTCAGGAAAACATGTTTGGACCCAAAGGTCGCCCTCAACATTGTTGTGGATGGCTCGGTGTTGCGAGTAGCTTTCTGGAATGTGTGTCTGCTATGGTTCCGGAAGAGGTAACTGCAATACTTGTATTTATATCTATTGGCATGCTGTAGAGGTGGTAATATTAACCTATTTGTATGGAAATGGGTTAGTCCAGGTTGTATATTCTATTGGTAATGGATCAAATTAATATTACATAAAAATGCAATGGGTCAAACAGTTTAAAAGGGTTAAACGGGTCTTAAATGTCGTCTGACATGAATCCAGATGCTTTCAATGTCCTGAATCGCTTTATAAAAGAAAGCAAAATCTCATTTTAGTACTATAGATTAACATTAACGTGTTATACAAGATTCATCAGTTATAAAAAGACAAATTATTATAGATTTTGCATGGAACTTGCGTGCCTACAAAATTTAATGGGATAGTTAACTAAAAGGGTGAAAATGGAGTAGTAATTTACTATCTCCCCTTTTTATGTGATTAAGACTTTTGCATCAAACAGTAAAAAACCAAAATAACTAAACAATTGCACCTCTTGCCATGATGCAGTGAGTTTAATCAACTTGAAGGTGAACCAAAGAGATAAAAAGCTAGAACAGACACTTCAGGCCGCCATCAGACATTGGCACTTTGTTTCCTTCTCGTGTTGGCCATTCCTGAGATCTAACAAAACCAACTCAAATTGGAACACTAGAATTTGGCTTGAACTTGGCACATACGTACACAAATCAACCTTCAGACACTCCACCCGATAAAATCTATTAATACTGGCAGCCGCAAAAAAAACCCCACCCTTTTCTTAAACTGTGAATCTGTATAGATCAAGACAAAGCTAGCACAAGCATAGATGAAAGACACGCAATACATCAAACCCAATATGCAGTAATGCAAAATACACACAACTAAGGAAAGATTCTGTCAAAGGTTACATCAGTTCCAATTCCCAGTATGGGTCACAATGCACATGAAACGAAAATAAACTATAACTGGATGGAAATTTTTTTACTGAACTATACCGCCGCCGCAAATCCCCACGCCCCACCCGGGTTCAAGCCTCTGGGAGTACAAAAAATCCTATGCTCCGTGTGTGGGGTCACTGGGGGCAGGTGTTTAGCCGGACGGGTTGCCTCTTGCGAGTGGGGCTCCGTGGATCTACGGATCCGGGGTTAAGGGTTCTCCCCAATAACCTTTTTTTTTTACTTGGGAGTTCAACTACTGGATGCTGTCAAAATTATGCGAACAAAGTCTTCACTTCTTTTCAGCACCTCCACGAGCCCTGCAAATAATTCCATAAGTTTTAAAGTAGATAAATATGTAATAATTTCCCACTAACTAATTTTCACTGAATAGCAACATACTTCTGGGATATTCTCATCAAGTCATTCTACTTTGTCTACAAAGAGATACGAGATAGAGCAGTTTTCTTTCTTTTATTATTTCCCATTAAAAACCAAACATAATTGGTCATTTTCAGCATCTAATTTCTTAAAGCAAAATACGTAGTACATCGTAAGTATGTTGTAACTTGTGCAGACTCCATTGCAATTAGAATTAATATCTACTTAAGCAAGTTACACATAACTTAATAATCCAAATTCGTAGCTAAATCAGGCCATCAGGGAATAGATAACTTGGTGGTACTTGCATGTATTAACATTCAAAACTAAGAAGTTCAAACACGCTACTTCTTAGATAGATGATATATGGCTTTTATTGAGCGGCTTATTCAGAATATCTTTCAGCTTATATGTTATGAAGTCCAGTTTATTTCTTTTATACGTATTGAAGTAACAAAAAGAAAAGTTTATGATGTCTAGTACAGGCCGAAATGTTGTTCTTTCGGAAATCTGGAACACTTAAAAGCTATTAATGACGGTGTCACGATAGCTAAAGCCATAGATCTTGCTGATTTAATTGAAAATGCTGGAGCAATGCTTATCCAAGAGGTCTTTGTGCCAACCAGACTATTGTGCATTTTTTTTAACCAGATGCACTTGATTAACAAATGACTGTATCAAATATCTTATCCTTTTGTAGGTTGCACCCAAGACAAATGATTCAGCTGGGGATACCAATGCAATTGTTCTCGCAATAGAAATGATGAAATCTGGATTATTGGCAGTAACGTTTGGGGCGAATCCTGTTTCTTTACAGAAACGTATGGAGAGGACTGTAAAAGCATTGATCAAAGTTTTAAAGACTAAAGCAATTCCAGTCAGTAAAAGGGATGATATAGAAGGCAAACTAAATTTGGCTATAAAGGCAATTGAGTAATTGGTCTAAATGTGGTAGGGCACTAGGGCCAATTTGGGTCAGACAGACTCAACAACACTTATTTTCTCCATTGTTTTTATAAATTGTAAATAGTTGACTCGTCACACGTGTTAAGCCCGATTAAGAAAATTACATTGCTAAAGTAATAGTATAGTTTTGTTTTAAATAATGAAATTCATGAAAGTGTATGTATCTGAACACACGCTAGGCAACTTTGATTATTGGTTTCAGTGCGTGGGAATGCACTTAACTTTAGGCCGATGTTTATCGTATGTACCAAACTTTTTTTTGGTCTATTGTGTGTATCAATTTTTCAACTTTGGTCTATTGTGTGTATCCAATGACTAATTTGATAATGCGGCAACTGTATAATGTGCCACATCATTGACACATCATCAAAAACGGGTGCCAAGTCAGTCGGATACACACAATAGACCAACATTGAAAGGTTGATACATACAATGGACCAAATCGAAGTTTGGTACACACTATAGACATCAGACTAAAGTTAAGTGCATTCCCCTTCCCTAATCCCTTGATTATTTAACCTGTTTGCCATTTTTATTATTGGCTAGTACTTTATAGGGCTTAGTGCAGGGGAATGCACCCAACTATGACACGAAGTCTATTGTGTGTACCCATTTTTAATTAGCTTTATTGTGTGTACCAAACCCGGATAAAAGCCTATTTCATGCACTTTACCTCCGTTTGAAATCTTTGACGGTTAACTCATTGACCAAATTGATACATAGTGCATACGTGGAGTAACACATCGGCAAATTTTAATGAGGTGTATACAAACACTTAACCAAAGTCCAGGTCATCCACACACCGTCTTCTTCACAACATTCCCACACCCAACATATTTGATGGAACTCCACCGTCCCCTTCTCCGACGAACTCCACCGTCGGCCCATCACCGTTTACCACGACGACCACCATCACTACTCCGTCAATTCCCTCACCGAAAACTGAAAATCCCGTCACCACCATACCCGCCATGAACAGTAACCACACCAACCACCCTCACTCCAATTGAACTACAATTACTCTTCTAACAACTTGAATCACAAATGAACAAAATCGAAACCCTACATCTATAACCGAAGAATAAAAGGAGGTAAGTTAACGATTCTAATTTATGTAGCCTTACCCACTTTAAGGATGTCGAAGTTTGGGTTCACTCCGGCATTGGTGGCCGATGATGGGTAAAAAAAAGATTAGGGAAGGGTGATTTTACAGGTCATTTTGGTTGGAGCTGTAGGAGACTAGGAGGTGATGGTAATTATAGTGGTGATGATAATTTTAGTGGAGGTGGGCGGTGTATCATTCGGATGCAGGTGAACGATATTGGTTTTTTTTCTTATTAAATTTCTTTACACGTAAACTCCTTACGTGGCATGTGTAAAGGGTTAACCGGCCATTAACAGGTCAGGTGCATGAAATAGACTATTATCCGGGTTTGGTACACACAATAAAGCTAATTAAAAATGGGTACATACAATAGACTTCGTGCCATAGTTTAGTGTATTCCCCTACTTTATAATTTACCCTTTTACTGTGTTTCGGTACAAACGGGTTGAAATCATCACCTCTATTTCTATCAAAAGAAGAGACTATACTTAGCTTCCTCATTTTGGCACTTTTTTTCAACCGTAGCTTCCATCTCAGCTGGAAATGATAGATTAATTGGAAACTTAATAATGGAAGCTATAGATAAGATTGGCCATGATGGAATTAATCTCTATTGAATCTTCCTCATCAAATATTATTTTTGTGATGGTTGAAGAAGAAATGAAGGTAAACTAAGAATTATTTGGATGGAGTGTAAGATTTTGAGGTATATATATGTATGTATACAATTTAGGCTAGTTCGCTGATTTTGAAATTGATCTGGACTTCTTATAATCATTTGTTCCGGTGTTACTGAAGTCAACCTCAAGGCTTATGTCTGTTAGATATTCTTGTATGTTTATAATTGCAATTATAATATTTAAACATAATGACTATGATTTGATCCGCATGTATCATTTTCGACTGATAAAAGACTCTTCACTAAAAGTGGCAAAGTGCCGAAGTGGGTGCTGATGGGTTGGGTTTGGCTGAAAACAGGCCATTCCTCAAAATTGGTCGGGTCAGGTTGGGTACCACATATTTGGGTCACTTTCAACCCATTTGACCTGTTTCATTTGAGCTAAGTTCTTCAAATTGTTTCCATCTGACCCGTCTTCGAGTAAAGATCAACCCAAATTGACACATTTCTAGGTAAATGGTTCTATTTTCATTACAACTTACAGAAGTTGTAGATGAATGCAAATGGCTATGCTCATGCTCCGCCTAGTTAACATATTTGCCTTGTGATATCTGGTATTCTGGTTCATATATTCTCTTAATTTTTTTCATTTCATATTTAAATAATGTCTATTATGTCTACTCAGGAGTCAGGAATACTTTCCATATACAGATCGACAAATAATATATGTCTCCTCATTTGGTCATGAATGATACCGGAGGTGCAGCAGTGTGCATAGCAAGAGTTACGTATAATTCAAGATGGAAATAGAACATACCGGAGGTTCAGCAATGCGCATAACTACCTTTCTAGCACACTCCAAAATCTAAATTCAAAAAATACCAAGTAAACAAACTAGCATTTTTAGATATAACTTTAGAATCATTGATATAAGCCCATTCAGATGTGAATAACACCGATGAAGATTCAAACAAAAAAATGATCCAATATTTCAATCTCATGTGAAGTAAAAAGGTAATTTTCCTATGTTATCATTTGAATCTCCATCATTTTTCACATGTAAATGGACTTAATTAATTGCAATTTAACCTTTTTGTGGTTCTTGTATGAACATAATATCACTATATATAAATAAATGTAATAAGGGTATTATTACATAATAAGGTGATTTAAAACTAATTACTAGAATCTTTGCAATTCTATAAATAGTAAAATAGGGATGCTTAAACCCTAACCATATGAGCAAAAAATTTAGAAATTACCATTTTGCGACGGACATTCATAATGATTTGGAGACAATCCCTAAGATGGTTTTTTGTTTGTTTATCAAAGACAATAGGTTTCTTCAAAACATGTTTCCTCTTTTTCTTTTCAAGGAACAGGCCGATCCTGCGGACCGGGAACCGAAGAACGGCTTTCTTCTTTGGACCAGCAGCACCCTTTTTCACCATTGTAAAGAGTATTGTTTTGAGATTGAGTAGAGGAGGTTGCGACTTGCGAGTGACTTTGATGATACCTTTTTTTTCCCCTAACGAAGTTATAATTCCACCGCCCTATTTGATAAACATAGATGTACTTTGATAAGTTCATGCATCTATTAATGTACATGCATCGATGGATTTATCAAATATAGCGGTGAGAATATTACTTTTTTATTATTTTTTATAATACAATCCGAATAAATAGGATACATTATCTAATAGAGAAAATTACGGAGATAGACCGGTCAACGACCCCATTTCACTAAATAAACCCTGTCAGGATTTTTTTTCAAAACTAGACCGAGATTTCGCCAAAATGGGTAATTCATTTGGCGTTTGGCGAAATTTTCAAGTACCCAATAAAATCATGACACTTGTCCATATGATTTCGCTGCAACCCAAAAAATCGCTAAATCCGACCTTTTCGCGAAGCCATAACAACCTGACACGTGTTATAAAAAATTCGCCAAAATGCAGAAAAGTTTTGGCTATCGGCTATTTTTTTTGAATTTTTGGAATTCGAGCCATCCCCATTTGGAACTATGGCCATGGCAAGAGAGGTAAAAGTACTATATGGTTACTGTTTCCCCATTAAATTTGATGTTATTGGCATATCATGCAGGACATTGGTCTTTATAAGGCTCAAACTAAACTGCCTTTCAATGCATTTGGAACTATGGCCAT
This sequence comes from Helichrysum umbraculigerum, assembly GCA_949592205.1. Taxonomy (NCBI): domain Eukaryota; kingdom Viridiplantae; phylum Streptophyta; class Magnoliopsida; order Asterales; family Asteraceae; genus Helichrysum; species Helichrysum umbraculigerum. The sequence goes on along the minus strand of CATIUR010000001.1, from coordinate 123,049,398 downwards.
GGCAAGAGAGGTAAGAGTACTAAAGTACCATCTTTAATAATCGCAAAAGAGACCGAGAATTTCTGGTACATTTGCTCATTGGGTTTCACTTGCAGGAATTTGAAAACAATTCGGCCTCGAGCCAGATATTTTGGCTTTTGAAAGAGAGTGAATTAACTCCGAGTAATGCAAACATGTTGGACGGTCGTTATGCTGTCTTTGGATATGTAACCCAAAGATGGGGGATGGCTCGAATTCCAAAAATTCAAAAAAAATAGCCGATAGCCAAAACTTTTCTGCATTTTGGCGAATTTTTTATAACACGTGTCAAGTTGTTATGGCTTCGCGAAAAGGTCGGATTTAGCGATTTTTTGGGTTGCAGCGGAATCATATGGACAAGTGTCATGATTTTATTGGGTACTCGAAAATTTCGCCAAACGCCAAATGAATTACGCATTTTGGCGAAATCTCGGTCTAGTTTAGAAAAAAAATCCTGACAGGGTTTATTTAGTGAAATGCCGTCTTTGACTGGTCTATCTCAGTAATTTTCTCTATCTAATATCTAATACTACTTATAAAGCATCTTAGTGATGTTGAATCTTAATTCTTAACTTTTTTTTACCCATTTTACCCCTATTACTTATAAGGAAATAATATTTGCAATTTTGCATTAACTACATTATTATTTACTAATAATAATTTGGTCAAACATAATTTATTTTGTATTACTTTATTATACTACTACGTAATTTTATTAATTTGTATAATAAACTCAAACAACTCATAGTTTTATGAAATGATATTAATGAATCCAAAATGTACAAAGGTTTTTTTGTAAAATTTTTGGCATGTTTGTTTTATAAAATTGAAATATGTAACATGAAATATATATAGATAACCTTAACATATTATTGCACGTATTAAAAATATATGAAATAACTGTCACCGCCGCATTGCGCGGGCAATATGCTAGTTTTATTTACTCATATAACTCAATGCAAATACCTCGTATACAAATTCATTTATCCAAACAACCCGATATTAGTTTTAACATGATATCTGGGTGATTCAATTATCTCAAAAATGTAAATCATAATTCAAAATTCTGTTTTTTTATATGGATAAATCGAAATTCACCGGAATAACTCAAACTCATACTTCGTAATGTTGGAAATATGAAGATTAATTGGGACACGATGGAGATCGTGCCACGAAAGTGTAAGATCGCGACGTAATGTATGTCATTTGTAATCTAATAAAAATTATTTGGTTTGACCTCGTCGACTAAAACCTTTGAGATCGAACATAAACATCATCAGTGTGAGTCGTATTGTTTATGTTATTTATCTTGTAGCTTTACAAAACTCTAAACAGCAAACCCTAAACCCTAAACGCTTTACAAAGCTCTAAATCGTAAATCATACTAAACCCTAAATCATACTTAACCCTAAACCCTACTAAACCTTAAACCCTAAACCCTACTAAACCCTAACCCTAACCACAAATTAAATGTACAACCAATTAGGCAATTACTAATACATGTGTTACTACCTTGTAAAATCCACCAAAAAATGAAAAAAAAAAAAGTTGTCAAAAGTATGCCTTGAGGACGGCAAATCGAAGAAGAAAAAACGCTGAATTTTATGGTGCATATTTCATGATTTTTCGACTTACCGTTTGTGAGATATTTGAGTTTCAAAAATGCGAGGAAATGGATATTTGATGAAAATGAGTGGTTGAGATTGATTCCATATTCTCACTTAAAATTGTTGTACTCATTTGAACCCTACTCTATACGAGTACTGTCAGTTCGTTTTTATTTTTGATTGCAATTGGTTGTTGCTAGTTTATCCGTTGTAACTCCTAAAAATTGATATTTGAGCTCTAGGTGGAGCAATTTGAGAACAATTATCAAAAATAAGGTTTTGATTGTTAAGGATTTTCATTTCTTAGGAGATAAAGATCTTGGACTATTATGTATTTTCATCAAATTTCACATGAATAATCATTGATCCAAATTAGTTTTTATGATTGATTTTGGTCATGATTTTTTATTTTTAGGATCTCCAATCATAATCTAATCCCTCGCTATTTAACTACTTATAACATGTTTTCTTTCTATTTAGCTCTCGTATACACGATAATTATACTCTCAATAATAATTGTTTCAACTTTTCTTTCTTTTCTTTTCTCCCTCAAAGTATTGAACTTAGATATCAAATAATTTTCAAACTTACGTAAATGTTCATATATAGTTTGAAAACATGACTTTTTTGAAATTTATATCCAATATAAGTATATAACTATGTTAATTTTTTTTACATTGAATTCTTTTTAAGAATTGAGTTTGCATTTGAATTATCTTCTTATACCGAATAATCAAACTAGACGATAATTTTTTTTTTTTATTTCTATGATAATATGTAGAAACTTGTTATTCTACATGAATTAATTATACATAAAACCAAAGTGCTATCGGTTTAGTGGTATCGAGGTGGCCCTCCAACTTTGAAGTTGAGGGTTCAAGTCCTGTGGTAGGACAAAATGTAAATATTTGTAGGTTATCGTATATATTCGTGTGATAGTAGTGATAGCTTGATAGGATACTTGCATTTCTAAATAATAAATAAAAATAATTATATGTAAAAGGAAAATAGTTAAGAAAAATCTTAGTTTGTTAGTGGAGACACTAAAAGACAAAAATACCCTTCAATATTTCATGAGAAGTTAATTTATCATGATTAAATAATAAATTTACTCTTTTACCCCTTAATATATCATGATAATTTGCCATTTTAGTTTGTAAATTGAATTTAAGGTATAATTGGGACACGATGGAGATCGTGACACGAAAGTGTAAGATCCCGACGTAATCTATGGCATTTGTAATCGTGAACTAAAACCTTTGAGATCGAGCATAACCACCATACGTGAGTCGTATTTTTCATGTTATTTATCTTGTTGCTAATTTATTTTAATTGCTAGGTAAGCAATTAGTATCCGTTTATTATTTGTGTGTAAACCTGGATTATATGAGTGTTGTGAGTTCGTTTTTATTTTTGCTAACAATTGGGAGTTGAAACTTGTTTCCGTTGTAACTCCTAAAAATTGATATCGGAGCTCTAGGTGGAGCGATTTGAGAATAATTGCGGATGTAAGCATGATCAAGATTAGGTTTTGATTGTTAGGATTTTCATTTATAGGAGATAGAGATCTTGGACTATTGTGTGCGTGTAATTATAGTAGATCTACTTTTGAAAGAAGTTAACCACATGGGACAATTGAAACGACATGGTTTTGGATACATTTTAATTGAAAATCAAGGTTTGTAGTTCGTTACTCGACGAGTAGTGGTCGAGACACGATGGAAGAAGCAATTAGTGGTCGGTGTTTTGTGGATGAAATCGCGGCGCGAGTATGGCGTTTCACTGCTAGGATTGATCGAGTGTAAAAAAGACTTGTAGAATCTCCTCCGCTTCAAATTGTTAGTATATGAGTCTTCAAATTAAAGCCATAATCACAGTAGGGAATACAATCAAATACTCCGTCTAATCATATGACTTCTACATTTTAATTATTTCCTATGCTCTTGTTCCGGTATTATACTAATTGGCACTGTGAGGTTTAAGACCATTTACAATGTATTGAATCATTTAGAGTTAAGGTTGACACATTATTATCTATTTGTCACGTAAATCTTTACAATACGGTTTGATAGAGAGTTACCTAAATTTATCATTCTAGAGAATAGAGATAAACTATTGGAGTGGCTCATATATAATGGTCAAAAGCACATAAGGTTGGTTATTCAAGGTTCGGATGAGTTGGCACATTCACAATACTTACATGAATTTAATTAGTTTTGATTGAACCATCGATATCATCTCATTGTCGATTGTCATATTTGATAATTTAATAGATCATAAATGATCGACAATCTTACAATTTTTTCAATTATCATTTATTTATTATAGTTCTATTCAAAATGCAGTAGAAAAATGATACTATATATAATAAAAATTTTATGAAAAAAAAATTTAATTTTTTTTTTAATTCTGGCGGTCGGCGGTGGTTGACGGCAGCAGGTGGTAGGGTGGTGGTGCTAGGTGAGGTTGGGGAAGAAGAATGTAGGAGGAGGAAGAAAAGAAAGTGGAGGGGTTAAAATGTAAAAATCAAAATAGTGGAAGGGGTGTGGAGTTAAATTTTTTGTTATGTATTTTTTTTTTATTAATTCTAATCCCTATTTTTCAAACTAATTACATAAATGTCATCCCTTATAACCATTGATCTAAACCAAATGATAATCCAACGACCACAATTAAATTTTCTCTTCCTTCTCCTCAAATACCCCATTCTCCTATAATCCTCCATCCAATTTATTCCAAAATATATAGTCAATTTTCTAGATGTATGAGTCGAGACCGCTAGCTCTACTTAGAACGCATATGCTAAAGATTAAAGGCATATAGAAAATTCACATATATCATTTTCTTCTATACTCGTTTATGAAATTTAGGGTGCGTTTGGTTCGAAAAGGGAAATGGGAAAGGGAATACTATGCAATGCAATGAGCATTCCTTAGTATTACCTTTGCCATAAATGTTGCTTGGTTCGTATAGCTATGAGTAGGAGTGACATGATAGGTCGAGTCAAGTTAAAAAGTACCCGACACAAATCTGGCATGATCTCAAACGAGTTGTGGGTCAAAAGTACCCACCTCGTACATAATCTTTATTACCCGTTTAGGTAAACGGGTCAAACGGGTTACTTAGTTGGTAGGTTGATTTCGGGTTAAATGAGTCAATATAATGGGTTACTTTTGGGTTGGTTGGTTGACCCGTTAACCCGAATCGTTAACCCGAGTTCAACTTAAAAATTAAACGCGATATAAGTTTCGGGTTAGCAAATCGACGGGTCAAAAGTGTAACACCCAAAAATCCAAAAGTAGTATTATGATGAAAACCAAATAAGTTGTTTTAAATTATTATTACTTTATGTGATATAAAATAATAATAATTGTATGTCGGTTTTAAAGTTCCAAGCAATGATAATCACGGGGGATAAAATAAAACACATATATATCTAAATACATGTGTATGTACGTATCATATATCAAAAATCTTTCCAGAGAGCACAAGAAAGAGCGGGAGAACTCACGAACCTTAAACCCTAAATCAAAATCGTTCCAAAACATGAAATTGAAGCTAGAGAATTCGAATTCATCAACGATTAATCATTTCTAACACAAGGTAATCATGATTCTTATTTAATCTTGATTTGAAACTTTGAGTTTTATGGGGGTTTCAAAGGGTTTGAGTGATTAATGGTTTCTAGGTTGAAATCAAGGTGTATTATGATGAATTAGTAGTGTATAAGTGTATATATGATGATGATTAACATTAATTCAATGTAAAAGTGGATAAATTGATTTGTATGATTAATGATCAAAGTGGGTTTTGATCAAATGATGATGAATTAGTGTTAATACATCTTAATTAGTAATTATAAATGTTGTTAGAGCATGACTATGGAGAATTAAAGTATTGAATCAAGTAGTTAATCATGTGGATTAATTATGCTTATGATAATGATTATGATTATGTTAATAAGGTGATATTACGAAGCCATGATTAAGGTAATCAAATGTTAAAAATGGCTATGATGATGATAAATGATGATTGAAGTATTACATAAGTGATTAAACCATGTAAATTGTTATGAATTAATGAATGAAGTAATGAGCTTAAGGAGTTAATATGAATTAATGATGTTGGTGGTGATTCTTCATAACTTTGGATTGGTTATTGTTGAATTATGATAAGTAGTAATAAGTTAAGTGATTGTGTAAGTAGTGAAAGTTATGAAACAAAGATAATCACGTAGAGAGAGTTATGTGTAGTTTGATTAAAAGTCAAACTTGGTCAACCCAATAGGGTGATAGGTTGTTTATATTAATTAGTTGATTATGATGATTATGGAGTGCTAAATATGTTGTATGTTGATATGTTGTATGATAGGTGATCAAGATTGGTGTTATCTATGTTCAAGCATTATGTTACCTAATTGCCTAAAAAGCCAAGGTGGGTGATATGGGGGTTAAATGGGTAATGATTGTGTGTTCCGGATTGCTTCCGAGCAAGAGGTTCACGTGATCGAGTGATTATGTGTTATTTTATTTCTAATTGTGGACTATGATGATTGTGTACTACCGGATTGCTTTCGAGCAAGAGGTTTGCACAAACAAGTAGATTATGTTGTTTCTAATCAATGATTGATTATGAGGTGATTATAGCACATTATGTTGAATATGTGCTAAGATGAATTATGTTGATAAAATATGATGATATGTGGAAAATTATGTAGCCTATGTGGATTATGTGGAATGAGCAGTTTGTAGAGACCCTATGATATTGTATAGTATGCATACTATTGGCCGCGGGAATGCAATATGAAGTTTAGCTAACTACGGTTAGTCTTATGATGTTGAGCCTGGTATGCATATCGACGTGATATGGTGCCTCGCATATGTAGTTTATGGGCCGCAGATCCGCACAGAGTTTCTATCTCTACAATTGTTTAGTAGTTATTTGCCTAAGCAAGTATATGTAGTTTATATGTGTTAAGGGTTGACTTAATGTTGTTTATGTAAATTATTCGTTTAATTGCTCGTATGCTCACTAAGCTTTATGCTTACTCGTTTCAGTGGTTTCATATTGTAGGTACTTGGTTCGGTTGAACCAATTGGATGAAATGTGATTACAAGAAGGTAGCGTGGATTGGAGCTTGCAATGTGGTTAGACAAGCTCTTTCTCCTTTTGACTTGTCGTTATGATTATCGCTTGTGTAAATCGCCCAAAGAGACACATTTAAGGTTATGTTGATGATTTAAGGTGTAAAGTGGTCAAGTGATTTAAAAGTGTACCTTTGACTTGTCAAAGTCAAAGATGAACGTGGTAGTGTCAATTTGGGTAATGGTTATATTGTAAAGTGATAAAAGTAATTTGATATACATGTGTATGGTGTTGATCATGGTTTTGGTGGAATTATGATCAAAGTGTCAAAAGTGGCATAATGGTTCATTTATGTAGTTATGAGTCATGGATTATAGTACGTTGTCAAATTGAGTTGAAATCAAGTGTCAAATGAGTGATATGGGTTAATTTTGGTGAAAATGTCCAAATGGACCCTAAACGGGTCAAAGGAGTCAAAACAAGGTGGAGTGAGGGTATGATGTTGATGAATATGCTCACATGTCACAAATGTATGTAGAAACATGTTGGCAAAAGGTTGAAGTTAGAAACCAAGTGGTTTGGAATATGACGTGTCACCTAAAATGGTCTAAAATGGTCATAAATTGGTCATACGTCCGTTTTCTCGATAAACACGTATTTTGAAAAAGTGTAAAAAGGTAAACCTTCATTTTGGTATAGTGGAGGTGCCTGCAAAATTTGGTGGTCTAACTCTTAACGAGTAAAAAGTTATGCGCGTTTGAAATTGGTCAAAAATCTGAATTTGGTAAAAGTTGAGTCAGGTCGTCACAGCTATGATAAACCTGTGACAAGCCTATGATGAAATTTAGTCATTTGAGTGGGTCTGATATAGGCTCTTCACGGCTATGATAAGCCTGTGATGGTGTCCATCACAACTGTGATGAACTTCGTCACACCCGTGATGGCATAGTCAAGAAGTTATTAAATTGAGTCAACGTGGAATGATCGGTCGTGTTGCTTAGTCAACTTAAGTCGAGTTGTCGAGTCAACCATTCAAAAAAAAAAAAAAATTTGGGGCGTTTCAAAAAGTACTCAACCCAGATACGGCATTCATAACTGTTTGAGTAAACGGTCAAACGGGTTTAGGTTGGTATGTTGGTTTTGGATTAATTTCGGGTTGTTCCGTTGGTTTCGGGGTAAAACGAGTCAAATTAAATGGGCTAATATTAGGTTTGATTGATCGACTCGTTAACCCGAAACTTGAACCGAATCCGACCTTGAATATTAAACGGGTTGCATTGTTGAGGTTTAGTGGGTTGACGAGTTGAGATGAGTATATAAATGTTATATGGTATGATGATTCTAGGTATTGATACCTGTTACCCTCAATTTGGTGGGAAATGGATGATTACCTACTAATGGGTAATGATTGATTGCATTATACTAAACCAAACATCAATATTCATTATCTTTCTCATTCCTCACCCCTTAATACTGTAACACCCCAAGTTTCAGGTTTTAAAATCGTACGCGGATATATTTTTATAATGAAATAGTATTATGTAGATAACGAGATATAGTGAAAAACGTAAACGATTTTACCAGTTCCAGACTGTAGAGTTTAAAGAGGATAAAATAAGTAAGCCGACTTATTTAGATATGTACGTATGTATGTTTATCCCAATTTATTCATTCATGTTCCAGACATAAGAAAATACACAGGGAGTTGAGAGAAAACGCAGGAAGCTTTCACAAGTCAAAAATCAGTTTCAAAACTATGATTCAAGCTCTAATCATTCGAATTAATCCTTCTTTGATCATCTCTAACATCTTGGTAAGTGATTTTCTTGTATTTTAACTTAGGGTTTATGGGTTTCATGGGGTTTCATGGAGTTTTAAGAAATTGAGGGTTTTAATCCGAATTTAGGGTTTTAAATTGATGGAATTGATGATAATTAGTTGTAATAAGCTTGTTAGTGATCATATAACATCATGAAAGTGATTAATTTGAAGTATGTAGCTTATGATCAAAGTGGGGTTTTGGTGGGGTTTTATAAAACTAGTGATTTATGATATGAAATTAGTTTAATTAGTGTTTGTTAGTGTTTTTATGATTGTTAGTGATGATATAACATGATAGAAAGTAATGAAATTATGATTTAGTGTTTATGAGAATTTTAGTGTTTATGTTAGATTATCATGAAACTATGAAATAAGCTTAATAGTGTAATTAGAAGTGTTAATAGAGTATGAATATGATTAGTAGTTAGTTTAATGATGATTAGTGTTTAAAAGTGTTGTATGTATCATGTATGGAATTATGTAGGTGATTAGAGACATGGAAGCTTATGTTGATCAAGATGGTGAAATCGTTTAAAAGAGTATGGTGAGTGATACGGGGGGTTAAACAGGTGATTTGGTTGTGTAGTACCGTATAGCTTGCGGGCTAAAGGTTTGCACAATCAAGGAAAGTTAATTGTTAAGTTTGTTTATTTATGTTTATTGCTTATAATAGTTAATTGTGTTAAATTACTTGTTATGCTTAATTGTTATGTGAATACATGTTATTTGGAAAAGTCAGTAGTGATTATCTCATTAGCGAGTAATGAGTATGTCACTAGCTTGAAGGTAAAAGAAAGAATTGGTGGAGAATAGTGTATGATTCGATTGTGTTGGATCCGGATTACTGTTGGGTAAGAGGCTACACAATCGGGTGAAAGATTATGTGTTGATATATGTGGATTAAATAATTGAGATTATGTAGTTATGATGTTATTTTGAATTGATAGTGTATGATTCGATTGTGTTGGATCCGGATTGCTTCCGAGCAAGAGGCTACACAATTGGGTGGAAGAAAATGTGTTTGCATATGTGGATTAATTAGTGAAGATAGTGTAGTTATAATGTTATGTGAATCGAGTGTTGGGTGATTATGTAGTTTGTGGATTTTGTGGAATATGCTTATGTAGTGAAACAGTGTTAGTATGCATACCGTTGTGGTATGGTACTCAGTGAAATAGTGTTAGCATGCATATCGATGTGGTATGGTGCTCAGTGATCAGTGTTCAGTGTGTTCAGAGATCAATGATTTTGTGTTTATGTGAATTGCTTGTTTGATTTGCCTGTGTACTCACTAAGCAGTTGTGCTTACCCGTTTCAGTGTTTATGTTGTAGGTTGATGTTTTGATAGAGACATGTGGATAGAAGGGTTATGAGAAGCTATTGACATGGATATGGAGCATGCTTATGGTTAGAATATGCTTCTTTCTTTTGAATTGTTGTTTTGATGCTCAATTGTGTAAATCGCCCAAACAATGAGTTTTCAAATTAAATATGTTGGTCAATGTATAGTAGTTGACTTTGAAAGTCAAACAGAGTTATGGTGTCTAGTGTATGTGGTTGTCAAGTGTATGAAGTCATATGATTGGTTTGGTTTGGGTTAAAGTGTTGAATTGTAGAAAAAGGTCAAAAGTGATTGGTTGGTCAAAGATGAAGTTGACAAATAGTCAACAATGTTGTAAGAGTCAAACATGTGTGGTATTGGGTAATGTGGTGGTGTTATGTAGTAGATTTGGTGATAGTGTCCAAATGGACACCAAACGGGTCAAAAGGGTTAAATCAGGTTAGAATGTACTTATGTGGGTTTGGCCAATGGTGTTAGACTTGTTTTGGTATGTTGATCATGTGTGCAAAAAGTTAGAGTCCAAGTGTTCATGGTTTGTGATTTGAGTTGTAGTCAAAAAGTGGTTAAAATGGTCGAAAAGTGGTTATATGTCCGTTTTCTCGTAAAACGTGAATTTTGAAAAAGTGCAAAAATAGAAAGTTTCATTTTGGCATTATGGAGATGCCTGCAAATTTTCAGGGTCTAAGTGTTTACGAGTAAAAAGTTATGCGCGTCGGAAATTCGTATTTTGGTATTAGTTTGTGTGCAGCCCTGATTCCTGGGGAATCGGAGTCATTCCGGAGGAATCTGAACTTAAGTTCTAACAGCAACCCTGATTCCTGGGGAATGAGAGTCATTCCTGGGGAATCCGAATCCAAGTGTTAACAGCATGTCTGATTCCTGAGGAATGGGAGTCATTCCTGGGGAATCTCTTGTAAATTCACATTTTTGTTATTTGAGTCATTATTTGATTAAGGGAACGATATAACGAGTCTATAATGTCATATTTTAGATGTGGGACCTAATAGAGTGTGTTTTCAGTGTTAGGTAAAAAAAAAAAAAAAAAAATGGTTCTGTTTTCGGGGCGTTTCAAGTTGGTATCAGAGCAATGGTTTAAGAGAGTTAGGTGATCCATGATAGGATTGCTTAAACTTAAACCATTTATGATTATTGAATTGATATGATTATGATTATGTTTAACAGTGAAATTGAGTCTATGATATATAAGTACAGAGATGGATTGATAGAGGTAAGAGTAAGTGTTTACGTGAAATTATTTGTTGTAGTTGCTTGTGAAGTAGTTTTGATTATGTGCTTAATTGTTAAATAGTTATTGTGTGTTATGTGCTTAGGTGGGAATCACATTAGAAAACGATGATATGAGATAGCTTGAGAATGAAGTGTGTATAACATAATATGTCTACGCCTGATCACCGTAGTTATATTATGCTAGTTCACATGGAATTGTTGGAGTTATCAAATATCAAAGTGATTTAGTGTGATTGTTGAGATAAAGTGTAAGGGAAGAGGTGTTTAACATATGTAAATTACGGATTAGATATTATGATAGGCAGAGATAATAGAGAAAGTAGAAGAAATAGACTTGTATCTAGTGATACGTATTTCACTAAATAATGTGAAACCAATATGTAGGGGGTATATGATTAAGAACTTGTAGAGTTAGTATTGGTAATGTACGTGGTGGTGCTAGAGAATAGTAATATATGCGTTTAAGTATGACCAGTGAACTAAGTGAAGTGTTTTGAGCAAGATTAAGCGTTTGTGTATGAACAGAGATAGCGTTAAGACTGAGTAGTATGAGTGTCATTCGTGAGGACACGAATGAAATAAGTGGGGGAGAGTTGTAACACCCCAAGTTTCAGGTTTTAAAATCGTACGCGGATATATTTTTATAATGAAATAGTATTATATAGATAACGAGATATAGTGAAAAACGTAAACGATTTTACCAGTTCCAGACTGTAGAGTTTAAAGAGGATAAAATAAGTAAGCCGACTTATTTAGATATGTACGTATGTATGTTTATCCCAATTTATTCATTCATGTTCCAGACATAAGAAAATACACAGGGAGTTGAGAGAAAACGCAGGAAGCTTTCACAAGTCAAAAATCAGTTTCAAAACTATGATTCAAGCTCTAATCATTCGAATTAATCCTTCTTTGATCATCTCTAACATCTTGGTAAGTGATTTTCTTGTATTTTAACTTAGGGTTTATGGGTTTCATGGGGTTTCATGGAGTTTTAAGAAATTGAGGGTTTTAATCCGAATTTAAGGTTTTAAATTGATGGAATTGATGATAATTAGTTGTAATAAGCTTGTTAGTGATCATATAACATCATGAAAGTGATTAATTTGAAGTATGTAGCTTATGATCAAAGTGGGGTTTTGGTGGGGTTTTATAAAACTAGTGATTTATGATATGAAATTAGTTTAATTAGTGTTTGTTAGTGTTTTTATGATTGTTAGTGATGATATAACATGATAGAAAGTAATGAAATTATGATTTAGTGTTTATGAGAATTTTAGTGTTTATGTTAGATTATCATGAAACTATGAAATAAGCTTAATAGTGTAATTAGAAGTGTTAATAGAGTATGAATATGATTAGTAGTTAGTTTAATGATGATTAGTGTTTAAAAGTGTTGTATGTATCATGTATGGAATTATGTAGGTGATTAGAGACATGGAAGCTTATGTTGATCAAGATGGTGAAATCGTTTAAAAGAGTATGGTGAGTGATACGGGGGGTTAAACAGGTGATTTGGTTGTGTAGTACCGTATAGCTTGCGGGCTAAAGGTTTGCACAATCAAGGAAAGTTAATTGTTAAGTTTGTTTATTTATGTTTATTGCTTATAATAGTTAATTGTGTTAAATTACTTGTTATGCTTAATTGTTATGTGAATACATGTTATTTGGAAAAGTCAGTAGTGATTATCTCATTAGCGAGTAATGAGTATGTCACTAGCTTGAAGGTAAAAGAAAGAATTGGTGGAGAATAGTGTATGATTCGATTGTGTTGGATCCGGATTACTGTTGGGTAAGAGGCTACACAATCGGGTGAAAGATTATGTGTTGATATATGTGGATTAAATAATTGAGATTATGTAGTTATGATGTTATTTTGAATTGATAGTGTATGATTCGATTGTGTTGGATCCGGATTGCTTCCGAGCAAGAGGCTACACAATTGGGTGGAAGAAAATGTGTTTACATATGTGGATTAATTAGTGAAGATAGTGTAGTTATAATGTTATGTGAATCGAGTGTTGGGTGATTATGTAGTTTGTGGATTTTGTGGAATATGCTTATGTAGTGAAACAGTGTTAGTATGCATACCGTTGTGGTATGGTACTCAGTGAAATAGTGTTAGCATGCATATCGATGTGGTATGGTGCTCAGTGATCAGTGTTCAGTGTGTTCAGAGATCAATGATTTTGTGTTTATGTGAATTGCTTGTTTGATTTGCCTGTGTACTCACTAAGCAGTTGTGCTTACCCGTTTCAGTGTTTATGTTGTAGGTTGATGTTTTGATAGAGACATGTGGATAGAAGGGTTATGAGAAGCTATTGACATGGATATGGAGCATGCTTATGGTTAGAATATGCTTCTTTCTTTTGAATTGTTGTTTTGATGCTCAATTGTGTAAATCGCCCAAACAATGAGTTTTCAAATTAAATATGTTGGTCAATGTATAGTAGTTGACTTTGAAAGTCAAACAGAGTTATGGTGTCTAGTGTATGTGGTTGTCAAGTGTATGAAGTCATATGATTGGTTTGGTTTGGGTTAAAGTGTTGAATTGTAGAAAAAGGTCAAAAGTGATTGGTTGGTCAAAGATGAAGTTGACAAATAGTCAACAATGTTGTAAGAGTCAAACATGTGTGGTATTGGGTAATGTGGTGGTGTTATGTAGTAGATTTGGTGATAGTGTCCAAATGGACACCAAACGGGTCAAAAGGGTTAAATCAGGTTAGAATGTACTTATGTGGGTTTGGCCAATGGTGTTAGACTTGTTTTGGTATGTTGATCATGTGTGCAAAAAGTTAGAGTCCAAGTGTTCATGGTTTGTGATTTGAGTTGTAGTCAAAAAGTGGTTAAAATGGTCGAAAAGTGGTTATATGTCCGTTTTCTCGTAAAACGTGAATTTTGAAAAAGTGCAAAAATAGAAAGTTTCATTTTGGCATTATGGAGGTGCCTGCAAATTTTCAGGGTCTAAGTGTTTACGAGTAAAAAGTTATGCGCGTCGGAAATTCGTATTTTGGTATTAGTTTGTGTGCAGCCCTGATTCCTGGGGAATCGGAGTCATTCCGGAGGAATCTGAACTTAAGTTCTAACAGCAACCCTGATTCCTGGGGAATGAGAGTCATTCCTGGGGAATCCGAATCCAAGTGTTAACAGCATGTCTGATTCCTGAGGAATGGGAGTCATTCCTGGGGAATCTCTTGTAAATTCACATTTTTGTTATTTGAGTCATTATTTGATTAAGGGAACGATATAACGAGTCTATAATGTCATATTTTAGATGTGGGACCTAATAGAGTGTGTTTTCAGTGTTAGGTAAAAAAAAAAAAAAAAAAATGGTTCTGTTTTCGGGGCGTTTCAAGTTGGTATCAGAGCAATGGTTTAAGAGAGTTAGGTGATCCATGATAGGATTGCTTAAACTTAAACCATTTATGATTATTGAATTGATATGATTATGATTATGTTTAACAGTGAAATTGAGTCTATGATATATAAGTACAGAGATGGATTGATAGAGGTAAGAGTAAGTGTTTACGTGAAATTATTTGTTGTAGTTGCTTGTGAAGTAGTTTTGATTATGTGCTTAATTGTTAAATAGTTATTGTGTGTTATGTGCTTAGGTGGGAATCACATTAGAAAACGATGATATGAGATAGCTTGAGAATGAAGTGTGTATAACATAATATGTCTACGCCTGATCACCGTAGTTATATTATGCTAGTTCACATGGAATTGTTGGAGTTATCAAATATCAAAGTGATTTAGTGTGATTGTTGAGATAAAGTGTAAGGGAAGAGGTGTTTAACATATGTAAATTACGGATTAGATATTATGATATGCAGAGATAATAGAGAAAGTAGAAGAAATAGACTTGTATCTAGTGATACGTATTTCACTAAATAATGTGAAACCAATATGTAGGGGGTATATGATTAAGAACTTGTAGAGTTAGTATTGGTAATGTACGTGGTGGTGCTAGAGAATAGTAATATATGCGTTTAAGTATGACCAGTGAACTAAGTGAAGTGTTTTGAGCAAGATTAAGCGTTTGTGTATGAACAGAGATAGCGTTAAGACTGAGTAGTATGAGTGTCATTCGTGAGGACACGAATGAAATAAGTGGGGGAGAGTTGTAACACCCCAAGTTTCAGGTTTTAAAATCGTACGCGGATATATTTTTATAATGAAATAGTATTATATAGATAACGAGATATAGTGAAAAACGTAAACGATTTTACCAGTTCCAGACTGTAGAGTTTAAAGAGGATAAAATAAGTAAGCCGACTTATTTAGATATGTACGTATGTATGTTTATCCCAATTTATTCATTCATGTTCCAGACATAAGAAAATACACAGGGAGTTGAGAGAAAACGCAGGAAGCTTTCACAAGTCAAAAATCAGTTTCAAAACTATGATTCAAGCTCTAATCATTCGAATTAATCCTTCTTTGATCATCTCTAACATCTTGGTAAGTGATTTTCTTGTATTTTAACTTAGGGTTTATGGGTTTCATGGGGTTTCATGGAGTTTTAAGAAATTGAGGGTTTTAATCCGAATTTAGGGTTTTAAATTGATGGAATTGATGATAATTAGTTGTAATAAGCTTGTTAGTGATCATATAACATCATGAAAGTGATTAATTTGAAGTATGTAGCTTATGATCAAAGTGGGGTTTTGGTGGGGTTTTATAAAACTAGTGATTTATGATATGAAATTAGTTTAATTAGTGTTTGTTAGTGTTTTTATGATTGTTAGTGATGATATAACATGATAGAAAGTAATGAAATTATGATTTAGTGTTTATGAGAATTTTAGTGTTTATGTTAGATTATCATGAAACTATGAAATAAGCTTAATAGTGTAATTAGAAGTGTTAATAGAGTATGAATATGATTAGTAGTTAGTTTAATGATGATTAGTGTTTAAAAGTGTTGTATGTATCATGTATGGAATTATGTAGGTGATTAGAGACATGGAAGCTTATGTTGATCAAGATGGTGAAATCGTTTAAAAGAGTATGGTGAGTGATACGGGGGGTTAAACAGGTGATTTGGTTGTGTAGTACCGTATAGCTTGCGGGCTAAAGGTTTGCACAATCAAGGAAAGTTAATTGTTAAGTTTGTTTATTTATGTTTATTGCTTATAATAGTTAATTGTGTTAAATTACTTGTTATGCTTAATTGTTATGTGAATACATGTTATTTGGAAAAGTCAGTAGTGATTATCTCATTAGCGAGTAATGAGTATGTCACTAGCTTGAAGGTAAAAGAAAGAATTGGTGGAGAATAGTGTATGATTCGATTGTGTTGGATCCGGATTACTGTTGGGTAAGAGGCTACACAATCGGGTGAAAGATTATGTGTTCATATATGTGGATTAAATAATTGAGATTATGTAGTTATGATGTTATTTTTAATTGATAGTGTATGATTCGATTGTGTTGGATCCGGATTGCTTCCGAGCAAGAGGCTACACAATTGGGTGGAAGAAAATGTGTTTACATATGTGGATTAATTAGTGAAGATAGTGTAGTTATAATGTTATGTGAATCGAGTGTTGGGTGATTATGTAGTTTGTGGATTTTGTGGAATATGCTTATGTAGTGAAACAGTGTTAGTATGCATACCGTTGTGGTATGGTACTCAGTGAAATAGTGTTAGCATGCATATCGATGTGGTATGGTGCTCAGTGATCAGTGTTCAGTGTGTTCAGAGATCAATGATTTTGTGTTTATGTGAATTGCTTGTTTGATTTGCCTGTGTACTCACTAAGCAGTTGTGCTTACCCGTTTCAGTGTTTATGTTGTAGGTTGATGTTTTGATAGAGACATGTGGATAGAAGGGTTATGAGAAGCTATTGACATGGATATGGAGCATGCTTATGGTTAGAATATGCTTCTTTCTTTTGAATTGTTGTTTTGATGCTCAATTGTGTAAATCGCCCAAACAATGAGTTTTCAAATTAAATATGTTGGTCAATGTATAGTAGTTGACTTTGAAAGTCAAACAGAGTTATGGTGTCTAGTGTATGTGGTTGTCAAGTGTATGAAGTCATATGATTGGTTTGGTTTGGGTTAAAGTGTTGAATTGTAGAAAAAGGTCAAAAGTGATTGGTTGGTCAAAGATGAAGTTGACAAATAGTCAACAATGTTGTAAGAGTCAAACATGTGTGGTATTGGGTAATGTGGTGGTGTTATGTAGTAGATTTGGTGATAGTGTCCAAATGGACACCAAACGGGTCAAAAGGGTTAAATCAGGTTAGAATGTACTTATGTGGGTTTGGCCAATGGTGTTAGACTTGTTTTGGTATGTTGATCATGTGTGCAAAAAGTTAGAGTCCAAGTGTTCATGGTTTGTGATTTGAGTTGTAGTCAAAAAGTGGTTAAAATGGTCGAAAAGTGGTTATATGTCCGTTTTCTCGTAAAACGTGAATTTTGAAAAAGTGCAAAAATAGAAAGTTTCATTTTGGCATTATGGAGGTGCCTGCAAATTTTCAGGGTCTAAGTGTTTACGAGTAAAAAGTTATGCGCGTCGGAAATTCGTATTTTGGTATTAGTTTGTGTGCAGCCCTGATTCCTGGGGAATCGGAGTCATTCCGGAGGAATCTGAACTTAAGTTCTAACAGCAACCCTGATTCCTGGGGAATGAGAGTCATTCCTGGGGAATCCGAATCCAAGTGTTAACAGCATGTCTGATTCCTGAGGAATGGGAGTCATTCCTGGGGAATCTCTTGTAAATTCACATTTTTGTTATTTGAGTCATTATTTGATTAAGGGAACGATATAACGAGTCTATAATGTCATATTTTAGATGTGGGACCTAATAGAGTGTGTTTTCAGTGTTAGGTAAAAAAAAAAAAAAAAAAAATGGTTCTGTTTTCGGGGCGTTTCAAATACCCCCAACCAAACACCCCCTTAGATCATATATAATAAACAGTAAGTAATCAATGACTACAATATCAAGGTATGGAAGAAATGTTATTTACAAAATAAAAACGTACACTTCATGCCCATTGACTAGTTGACTTCGTTTTGCACACCTCCAGTGTTTTACAAACTAGCGTAATACCTGCAATATGCAGTGGGATACGATAGTCGTATATTATATCTGTTTTTCAAGGACTATCCACGAAAATGACTAAATAACGATAGTTTACTCGTATGTAGAGTTGAGAATTCAAAATGTGCGTTGGTGAAAACTAAATATATTGAAAATAATAAATTAATAGTACAAAATAAAAATTACATAAGTTAAATTTGGAAATGTTCAATATATATTAGTAGAAAATTTTAAAGTTTCTATATATAAATAAAGAAATAAGTAGCATGAGATGAAAGATGTAAGAGTGGCAAATATGTCTTTTTAATTTAAGTTAAGAATTTTAAAATTCAATAGTGGACACGCTTTATAAGTACTAGAAAATTATCTGCGCAATGCAGCAGCGGTTACAAAATGAGAAAAATGTAATAGTGGTTGATTATCACTAGTAAATAACCCGCGTAAAACGGCGGATAACATATATCAACTAAAAAATCTTTTCCGATGACTCGATTCACAGAATATCTCATTTTTCAATACCCAATTCTGAGAAATAGTGCAATACGGAGTATTAATTACTTTTATGTATTTCACTTATATTATTCATGTGTTAAATTGAATGTTGATCTTATAGATTTAAATACCTATTTAATTATAAAATGTGTAATAAATATTTGAAGGGTATGAGAGTAATTTCCCATCTTACTTTTTTGATATATAGATTGAGGGGCATATTGGGAATTTCCCATATCCCTTTTACTAAGTTTAAGCCAAAAGTATACAAATGCTTAATACGGGATTAAGATAATAGACAATAATTTTAAGTAAAGATATTTTAATATTTAACGAATGTAATTGTTAGGAATATAAACAAAAATGAATTCTCAGGAATTGGATTCATAAATAATCCATTGTACGTTACTTTTAATATTAACAAATTCAATGATATTAATGTTAAATTAGAACTAATTAAAGTGCTTCATTTTTTTTCTTCTATATGTTTAGCATGTTTTACAAAATGGAATGTAATTCAAAATGATGTTAAAAAGGAATCTGATAATTATTAATGCACTTTTCATAATCAGTTAAAGGGTAGTTTTTTTTTCCAATATTAATAGGGGTATTATGGTATTTTCTGATCTTTAAATTTATAAGGTTGCAAAGAAAATAGACAAACAATTTATAAGATGTATAGAAAAAAAATTGATTAATAGGTAATAGATGAAGGAAGATCACTATTGATAGAGTACTACCTAGCTCTTTAATTTCAGTATTACAGAATTTTTACATACACTTTTTATTTATATATTTACTAGTTTTCAAATACATGTATACACATGGGACGTTAAATTTCTATTTAATTTTTATAAGTATTAAAAGATGTATATGATTAAAATTTAAAATGTTATTATAGTGTTATTTTATGCAATGGATCTTGAAAAATTAAATTATTTATGGTTGTATCTATCTATATATTAAGCAATCTAATCGGTAATTATATATCGATTCCATATAATAGATCCGGTTGTTCACTTGATTAAAAAGATCTGATAGAATAAAATATTGATATAAAGAAAGAAAAAAATCACGTATTTAATAATTATTAGCATATAAAAATATTCGAATTGTTAAAGAGTTACCAATTACGTACTCAAATAATAAAATATTAACTTTAAATTCATCCAACGCTATATATAATCAACTTATTTGAATCATGCATTCTAGAGAATTTGTAAATATGTTGTAATTTTTTTTTTATAAAAATTGAGAAATTTGGGGGTGTTATATTTAAATTTAAATAAAATAAAATGACTCAATTGATCAATTTAAAGTTTATTTAATTGATGACACCATATATTATTTTTAAGATTATTACGATTATGACTATAATTTTGTGAGGTCATACTTCATTATAAATTAAAGCACAAATGTTGAAATATATATGCACACACTAGTGAAGTTGTGAACTTTTCTTACGAGTGTCAAGTGATACATTATTGATATCCAACGTAATCGCAAATACAAAAGTATAGAAAACATTGTTCATCTTTCTTGATTATATATATTACAAAGGTAATTAATTCACACACAACACCACAAATATATACAATTTTCCAGGTCGATCCTCAATAGCTAAATTAACCAATGACCGTGACCCTTCAATTCGCTTCTTTCAAGACTTATTTTATGGATTTAGGATATGAAGTCTTGCTATATATATGTGACATCAAGCATCTATCTTTACAAACTTATAGTAATGATCATATTACATTTTCAAATATTAAATCCTATAATATAAAGAAGTTAGACATATACATAGATGATAGATCATCAGCAACTATTTTCCTTTTGGGTGAAAGGAGATATATTTGGTTTAGGGGTTAGTGCGGTCGAATGTATCTAACTTGTTACGAATGTCTATTGTGTGTATCCTTCTTACGGGATTGATTTTTAATGTATCTAACCTTCAAAAACAGTTTTTTGATGTATTTTGTCACCTGCTCAACCATTAGAGCACACGGAGTGGCTCCTTCTTCATCGCCGTTTTCCGACGAGGACGCCGTCGGACGGCGTTCTGCCGCACCGTGACGGTGTTCTCGTCGCCGTTCTCAACGGCGTTCAGCTATAGCCGTCCCCTCTCAGACGCCGCTTCTTCAACGTTTTCTCCTTTTTATGTTTTCTTTTTGTTCTCTCCTTTTTTATGTTTTCTTTTTGTTTTCTCTTTGAAGAAATAGAAGAAGAAAAAAAAATGCAGCAGTACAGCAGATATGAAGAAGAGGAAATCGGAAGAGGATAAAAATGAGTCACAATCTCTTGTTATTTATATTATTATTTAATTATTATTATTAAAATGAAAAGTGAAAGATTATTGGGAATAAAAAAGTTGATAGGGACGGATTTTGTTTTTACTTGTATAGAATTTTTAGTACTTTAAAAAACAATTGTAATTGTATTGGGCTAAATTAAATGTTGTTTTATTTAATTTATTTGTTTTTATACGTTAATTTATACAATTATCATCATTAAAAAAACAAATAAAACAAATAATATAAAATTCCAGAACACTGTTCAGAACACTGTTACCACTCCACAAAATCCTCACTACAAAATTCTCACTCAGAACACTGTGTTTAGGCCGTCACCACTCCGTGTGCTCTTAGCCCGTTACTAGTTGATTTTCTTTAAGGAAAAATTGTGTACGTGGCGTGCCATATCATAAATCATATGCCAACTCATCTTTAATTACATTTATATTTCTTGAAAATAATCAGTTTTATTTTCATCTTCATCAAACTCAAAACCATTCACGATTATACCTGCTATTCTACCGGAGTTTCAATCACCCACTAGCCATTAACGATTGTTGGCTTGAAGCAGGACAACAATTTATCATTTCTTTTCATGTTCTATTTCATGCTTAAATTAATATGGCAAGAAAATGGTCCCGCGGTCCTGTTGAAACCAGATTCTTTCAATCTCAGAAAACCAAGAAATGAACACTCCATAAATAATCACCACCACAAAATTCAAAACCTTTTGTTTCCTTTTTTTCTCCAATATCCCGTCACCACAAAATCACCACCGTCACCTTAGATTCTGTCACCACCATCACTTTAAATTCCGGCCACCACCGGCATCGACGGTGGCAGAAGGGGTAGCTATAGATTAAACCGTCGGCGGTCTGAGACACCACCGCCGTTGTTGATGCTGATCTCTTTACCCACCCCCAATAGCATAAGAACCATCGATTCCGTCAAGCTCTTCCAGATCCACATCCAAACTCGACGATGGTGTCAGAGATAGACTGGTAAAGTCGCCGGAGTGATATCCAGTTGATCCTTAAATCAACGATTAGCTTATGTGAGAGTGATATCCGGCCAGATCCACAACAACTTCACTTGTATTATTATTATTGTTATTGTCATTGTTGATTGTTATAATTTAATATATTATTATTAACTTCAGGTCCAATTTGTGTAATTTAATCTTTTTGTTTTTCGTATATATGTATGTATGTATATGTTATGAATGTAAATGCTTATAAGATTAAGAGGTTTAAAATTAAGGTTTGGGGAAGAACAAAAAGGTATTGTTTGTGCTTTGATTTTGATTTGGTTTGTTTTTGTTTGTAGTTTTGTTAAACCAAACTAGAAAAAGAGATACTGTTAGAATTTGGGTAAAAAGTCTATCTGTTTTATGTTATGAGTTTGAAGGAGAAGATGATGATGATTGTTCATGTACCATGTATTTGGGCTTCAAGTCCATGGGCTCCCTAAATGGGCTGGCTCATTCCCTCATGTACTTGGGCTTCAAGCCCATGGGCTCCCTAAATGGGCTGGCTCATTCCCTCTATATAAAGGGGAACCCTAGCAAACAAAAGGGGGAGATTTATTGATGAGATGACAAGGATAACAAGGGCAGCCCCTTCTCCCCATCATCTTCTCCATCAAGATGAGCTTGGCTCATCACTCAAAACCCATCTTCATAGATGGTATCATACCGATTCTCATCACCCTTAGTTTCGTTCGATACACTCTAATGGGTCCTTACGCAAGTCGCGGAGAGTAACGAATCGGTCCAACCCAACCCGCACTCAAGAGTAAAATTATGCT
The DNA here is from genome assembly GCA_949592205.1 of Helichrysum umbraculigerum. Lineage (NCBI taxonomy): Eukaryota > Viridiplantae > Streptophyta > Magnoliopsida > Asterales > Asteraceae > Helichrysum > Helichrysum umbraculigerum. Next base: position 123,026,631 of record CATIUR010000001.1, on the reverse strand, counting down.
TGATCAAATGGCGCCATCCGTGAGAATCGCAACAATTGGTCTCGTGTTCTCTTCTTCAAACAAAGATATGTTTTCTGCTCAATTCTTCATAATTACTCACGTTGGTGTCGCCGTCTCAGTTAAACATGATATTATTGTTTCATATTATTATACTATGGAATTTTTAACGAAAAGATGGTATTTTTTCTGCTTTTGATATCAAAATCAAGCCCATGCTAGTGGCAAATTTATTATCATTTGTTTCATAAAAAAAAAAAAAGAAGAAGAAATGTACAAGTACTTAAAGCACGAGTACAATTCAAGAGGCATCTTAATGCTACTGTGCTTTTTACGTAACATAAAAGCAGAATCTTGTTTCAATTAATTTTTCACATTTTGTGTACTGGAATCTTAATCAAACAGCATGACATCTTTTCAAAATGAACTTATACGAAATTGAATGACCACAGTGGCTACAAAATTTGTCTCATTTGTACATTATCATGGTTAAATTCGGTCCAGAACTAGACCATTACATCAATCGATTAAGGGACTAAACAAAAAACGAATTTTGAAACACAAATGGCCTATCACAATTGAGATTCTTTGATCTGATCACAACTGAATGTTGTCAATTAAATGTTGTAGAAACAATCTGGTGGCTCCATAAATGAACACAACTTAAAACCAATAGATGTTGAAGACGCACTCCAATTGCTCGATGAAATGTCTCAACCACTCATACAAATATCTTCATCACATTGTATAACAGCTTGTTTCTCGGATTAATCTTTTTATTTATTTTAGCAGGAAGCATCGGTGGGAAGTTCTACACTCAATACCAAGTGTTCGTTAAAATGTCAATGGTCTGATTAGCAGCTTTTTCGGGCCTGAACGCAGCCTCTTTCTTTCATGACTAGCAGCCGCATTGTTGCCCGGTTGCAGGCCCCTCGCGGCACTTGAGCAGACCTGATCGCAGGGATGATTCGCAGTTATTTGCAGGGATGATTTGCTTCAAAATAGCATGCTGACTGGCACCAGATTATAGCCTACTGAAGGTCTGATTCGCAGCTCGTTCATGACTGCCCAGCCTTGTTTGAGCCTCCTGTGCAGCCACTCTCGGGCCTGGGGCAGCCACCATTCAGATTTGATCGCAGCCACATTCAAGGCTTGATTGCAGGTAGGGATGGCAATTGTCACCCGATCCGATGGATATCCACCCGATCCATCCACTTATTGATGGATACCGACGATCTAATTGGATGAATAGTGGATATGGATATGGATGTGGATGAATAGTGGATGGGATATGGATGACAAGTTATCACCCATGGATTTATCCATTAATCGGAAATACATATACATATACATATACATATACATATACATATACATATACATATACATATACATATAGGTATATACACATAAATTTACATATCCACGTACATATAAACCGTAAACTATTAATGTGTTATTGAATATATAAAGTCGTAAAATTTTAAAATTAAATGTATATTTGAGGGGTTTTTTGGATTATTCATTTATATAACAAATCGAAATGCATAAATATATCGCGCTGAACCAAGTTTTGCTTCCGACCATATAGTGAAGTAACAATCCACGATTAAAGACAATCAAAACATGTGTGATTAACCGATAAACATAGAGATTACACATTTGTATTTGTTAAAATATATGTTTACTTATAATTGTAACCAATTATGATTCATTGACGATATTTGTTACACGCTATTGTGAATAAATTTATGTATGTTACGTTATATTTATTTTTTTGTTACAATATTTGTTGGTTTCATTTCATATTAGGAAATTTTTAACATTTTTTTGAATATCCAACGGGCGTCCATTAACCCGCTTAATCCATCGGATATGGATATGGATGGATGAATTGAAATTAAATGGATATGGATATGGATATGGACGAAATTTTTTTGAATGGATATGGATGTGGATATGGCATCATCCGATCCATATCCGATCCATTGCCATCCCTAATTGCAGGGGCCATTTTGGGTTACCTTGCAGCCACACTTAGGCCTGATCGTAACTCCGTTGATGCCTGATTTTTATGACCTTAGCTGGGCCTATCATCCCTGCCTTTTATGGCAGGCCTCCGTGCACCTGCTCCTTCAGTGAGTTCACATTACAAAAATGTCAAGGCCTAATTAGCAGATCCGTTACCGTGTTGCCCTGTAATAACCTTGTACCCCTCTCGAGACACTTGACGAGCCAGTAGCTTTGTACCCTGCACACGTGAATATATGTCAAATGCTAGATCAGGTTCAAGACTTATTTTATCAGCATCATCATTGATTGAGCATCATCATCGATTGAATTATCGAGTCAGGCAAAGACAAGCAGGCACGCAAGTAGCCACTTTCGGGCCTGCTTGAGACATCTACCGAGCACTCTACCGAATTCGGTATGTAAGTCTTTCCATCTGATTGACATATACTACTACGTGTAAGCTCAAGATCCAAATTCATGTGTCTAATATTTTGGATCAACATCTGCCTATTACCTGAGAAACATATGAAACTTTCATTCTTCTTAGACATTAACATACATGACTTTAAGCAAAAATTACAAATAAAGTTCCTCTATTAATTTTCACATCAACTTATTTAGATCACTTACTACTCCTTTTGCAAAAACTAAGTGTGGGTGCCAACCACAGTACTCGTACCTGTGACCAAATCTTTAACATGCTTACTTAGCTAGTTAGCAGAACTTTATGTTGCCAATTATCTATTTATTATCAAATTTTGTGGTCTCAGATTTACATATTTGCTAGGAGACTCAGAATGATATATATAATATATCAATTGGAATTTTAAAACAATATTAGTTATGGCCTTTATTTAAATGCCTAAGGTACTAATAGTACATGGCTGTACAAGAAAATGAAAGAATTTGCATGTATCAATGCATGGTATGCAACTTTGTTCCCATGTTACATACGTACATGCCTAGCTTTCTGTGAAACAAATGAATAATTATTCATTTTCCAAAGTCACCATAGTTATCATGCAACTTGTTTTCAGTTGAGTAGTGAGCAAGTCCATACATATTTGATTTCAGCTCTATTCCCTGCTCACTTCTACTTGCTATTTTCGGGTCTGCTTACAACCATTTTTAAAGGCCTACTGGGCCACATGCTTGTGTTACTCTCCTGGATACCCGCTGCCCGATTCTTATGCCTTCTCCCAAGCTTGGTTCGTAAGTTTGTTCATATGATTACACAAACACAACTATGTGTAAGTTGGAATCCAAATTCAGGTGTTACATGATTTGGATCGTCATCTACTTACTTTTACAAAACTCTTACAAAAATATACAACTTTGCTACTTACAGAAAAAAGAGTTCAATATACTACTATATCGGTTTTAATCAGACTTTTATCAATTGACCTGAGCCTGGATATATATTCATTACCATGATATTTTTATCTGATCACGTTTTTAATTAAAAGTTGTTAACACAACCTGGTAGTCGCGTGAACCAACATAACTCAAGGTTTGCGAACGTTGAATAGGCACGTCGAGTGCTCAATAATATGTATTATCTAAGTTTGCAGCTATTTTTGCATAATGTGCCACATTTTTTTTGCGGTGTAGTACTTTTTTTGTTAGCAGGATGCAAAACGGAATTAATCACAGCTGCCCTAGATGGTCGGCGCAACTACATTTCGATCCCCCTTTTGAGTCATCATCACAGCCTTTTCGGGCCTGCTTTCCAGCTCACCTCGGGTCCATTTGCAGCCCTTTTTCGGGCCTAAATGCAGCCCTTCGGGCCTTAATTGCAGCAGCATTCAAGGGATCATAACCACATCGTTAGGCTGATTTACAGCCACATTTCAAGGGCTATTAGCAGCCACTTTCGGACTTGCTCGCAGCTGCATTCAAGAACATCTTCCCAGGCCATCCGACAAGCCACTTACTAAGCTATCTGCTACACTTTGTAAGTATTTCTACGAAAGTAAAACAAAAAACGCACATACATGATTTGCACCAAAAACCATGGTTTTAACATCCTTTCTTCACAAAGCTTACATTTCAAAAGTAAAAAACTCAACTTTTGAGTTTATACGACTTTGAAAAAGCACAAAGTTACAATGAGTTGCAATCATTAATTTTACTTTTATCATAAGCAAATATAACAGTGGGCATATAAACACATGTACTTTATGATAACATCTTCATAAAGCCAATGGTATAATCACCACCTTTTACAAATGTGCCACTGTCATTTTACATGACTTCTGTAAAGAAATCTTTTTCTCAGTTTTTTCATGGAAAAAACATATAGACATATGTCCTTTACACATTTCGTAATAACATATTCATCTTGTGTTACTGTTCACATTTTGTTAACAAAACTCATGCCGTCATAATTTGAACTAGTAGTATGCTTGATACAACACTTAATGTGTTCAAGTAACTTGGTCATTTAATTCAAGTTATAATGCTCAAGTAAATGACCAAATCAAAAATGAATTTCTAAACACATATTATTCATTCAACTGGTATATGTTCCGGACTAATTCTTGTTAACAGTTTTCAATTCAAGATTTAAAATCAAGCTGGTGGTTTCTTGAACCGTGACCATATACAGTCAGTAACAATTCTGATCGCGATTACAAATCACGCATTACCCATGATCGCAACCCATGTTGTGTTCTGCTTGTGTTCCATGCAATTTAGTTGCACAAGCATAACGGTGACACCCAATCATTATTTTAAGTTCAACACGGCTAACAGTTTTTAGCAATATTGAACTGGGGGAACCTGTTAGAATATAGCAAATAACTATAACAAATTGTCATACAATTGCGGAAGCGAATAAACACGTATTTATAATTAGTTAAGATAGAAAACGTGTACCTTTTAGCTAGCTCCAAATAATCGTTTATAAAACGAGTAGGTTTCACTAATGGTAAAACCCTCTAAGGTTGCACGCACACCACCTTCACGACACGATAACGATGCTAGTCGAACTACACACTAAATAATTATAATCTCTCTTGCTTTTTCTTGATTGTAAAAGTCAAACCAAAAGAAACAACTTTTGGTTGTTTTTGACGGCTCACAAAAAGGGAGAGAAAAGAGGGGTTTAATTATTAGGGTATTGTATGTGTATTAGGATACCAATAACCCTAACTTAGGCTTTGTATTTATAGGTTTTAATTAGGTTATTGAGTTGTATATGGATACCTAAAATTCGGCCCATGTAAAACCCAACCCAATTCAAAACCCAATACAAGTTTCACTAACTTAACATTTAAGTCCCTCAAGTTTAGTTTATATTAAATGTGCATAATAATTAATACATTATTAATTAATTAATCGTGTCTAAATGATTAAGTGCGCGCCCCCCATAGGCTCATTAATTTCCGGACTTGCTTAAGTCGTGTACAAATATACCAACAGCTCCCACTTGGACATGTCTTAAGCAATAACATTGGTTAGCGTCTAGCAACACTCCAATGTTCCCAGAAATTTCTGAGTTTCGTTTCATAAAGTCTCAGATAATGATTTCATCATTTACAATCCCTTTGTTTCAGATACCGGTGTTAATCATGAGTATGGATCAATGTCATTTCATGATTTAACTGTTCTATTTCTCATTTCATGTAATTAATCAAGATTACAAAATGAATCGAGACACATCTAGATTTCATTTTGGTATGGCCATACACACATCTGATTAATACCTAATGAGTGGCCTAGAAGTATCATTCTTCAATAACGTTTTGAAGGAACAAATTCTATATTGACTGCACGTGTCAGTCATGTATTTCACTACACTTCTGAAAATAGTCCTGTGTAACTACCATTTACGAATAGTTAGAACCATATCAAGAAGATGCAATCCATACATGCTGAACCTACTTGCATCTCAAGTCTAAGGATTCAGTAAATAATCATTTTCGAATATTCCTTAATGACGACGATCCATAAAGTAATAATTCGATAATTTGGGGAATCCGATATGCATCTGTATGAATATCATGTGAGTTTAGTGAGACCCTTTCTGACCAATCACTCAGATATGTCTTAGTTTGACTATATTCCCATAGAGTCAATCGACATTGGATAGTTTAGAATAATAACAATTATTCATGGATTAAACATGCAAATATAGGATACAATTAATTATTAAATGAAAACAAACATACCAGGTATTTTGATTCATTTATTGCATAATAATTGTTTAACATCCTTTATCCAAATACTAAACACAGAATTACATGAGATAACTAGCTAGACGAAGTCCTATGCATACAGCATGTTCAGTAAGCTTTACTCTCGATAAAGATTTAGTGAACGAATAAGCTAAGTTATGATCTGTGTGAACTTTGAGTAACTTTATTTCACCTAGTTCGATCTGCTCTCGAACACAGTGATATCTTTTAGGATAATGTCTGGCCCTGTAACAACCCCAAAATTAGGACCAATTTAAAATTTTCCTAATTACGTGTTTATTACTTGTATATAATATGAAATAGGATTATATGCGTTATTTACTTATTATATATATATGGATGGAATGTATATATATACGCGTATACGATTCGTACAGATCGTATAAAACAACAATCGTACAACTTGCGTACATTAATAAAACAACTATTAAATAATGTGAAATTATTTAATTACTTTGATTATTACTTTATATTATGTTTATAATATAACGGAAAACGTACGTTTTAATTAAAACGTCGCTTCCGCAAACTGTTAAATTTGGGGGTGTTACAGATTGGTATCAGAGCCTAAGGTTATAGTGAACTAGGTTGCATTTAGTGGGCCTAGACTATGACCGTTAGGCAGTATTCCTCATTAGGTATAACTGGTTCAGGAATTACAGCATACAAGTTTAATTTAACATAGCCTGATCAACTATGTACAATTAAATGAAGATGATGTGAGTTCTGAAAGGGGTTATGTTGAACCGGAATGCATTAGCTGACTCTGACCTCGAGAGAACCGGGACTTTTACGTGATTGTGCTAGACACGAACTAGGCGGTTATGTGATATATATATATATATATATATATATATATATATATATATATATATATATATATATATATATACATAGGCCTCTTTCCCCGATACGATACTCTCTCGACTACTACGAAATCAATATTCTTTAAAATTTCATCGAACAAACGATGACTCGATTCTCGTCATTCTGTCCTTATTTAACTTTTATGAATTCACGAATACCGACATACGTCCGAAGATCTCCACACCATTATAACCGACAACCATAGTTACTCGAACATCCTTCGATATGAAGATCGAGACCTTGTTTTCATTTGCTATTCCTATCTAATTCTACGTTTATAACATTCTACAATGTACACTACTGTACCGTTAGGTGTAACCTAATAAAACCATTTTCAGCTCAATTTTCGTCAGATTTCAAATTATACAACCGACTTTTACTATCAAAATTTTATAACAAATGTATTTTTATCAAACTTGTTACAAAATTTCTCACAAAAATGTTTTATAAAATTTTCAAAAAAACTTCAAAACCGTATAAACTTAATTATAGTACACAACTTTAAACAATCTTCAAACTTTGGCATATTTTCTCTAAACTTACTAAAACCATCACAATCATAATTCTTGTTCAAACCTTCACATGTTCTTTATTTATTGTTTCAAGGAACATGCCTCCTCGACGACAAATCACTCTTACTGAAGCCGAAGTAGCGGGTATAATTGCCCGTAGTGTGGCTCAAGCTCTAGCTACCCGGACTTCAGCCCCTGGTAGCGAAGATACCGCTAATACTGGACCACAACCCAAAACCTGCACCTACAAGGACTTCCAAAACTGCAAACCCTTGAGCTTTGCAGGTACTGAAGGAGCGATCGGTCTGATTCGCTGGACCGAGAAAATCGAATCAGTATTCCTCATCTGCAACTGCAAGGAAGAGGATAAAGTTAAGTTCGCCACCAGTACCTTTTCTGACACCGCTCTTACCTGGTGGAACACATATGCACAGACGGTGAGCATTGCTGAGGCTTACAAACTACAGTGGGATGAACTGAAGATTATGCTGAGGGGCGAGTACTGCCCAAGAGATGAGCTGAAGCAATTGGAAGTAGAATTCTGGAATCACAAGATGCAGGGTGATGACATCACCGGCTACACCAACCGTTTTCACCAACTGGCACTTCTGTGCCCATCCATGGTTGATCCTGAGTACAAAAGGATCGAAAAGTACGTTGACGGACTTCCCGAGCGACTACAAGATTTAGTAACTTCGTCCAAACCGGGAACTATTCAGAGCGCCATTCGTATGGCTCATGAGTTAACGACTAATTCTGTCCGCCGCGGCTCGACTTCAACCCCGTCTGCGAGTAACAAACGTAAATGGGAAGTGAGTCCCCACTCATCCAACCCGACTTCTGACAAAAAGCTTGCAATCGTCAACGTCAATGACTCAAAGGCTTACAAGGGGAGCAAGCCTTACTGCTCCAAATGTAGCCGCCATCATAACGGCTCCTGTCCCTGCACTAAGTGCAAGAAATTCGGGCACCTGGCCCAAGACTGCCGAACCAACCCCACTGGTACTGATACTTCGGCACCCAAGACCTGCTATGAGTGCAACGGTACCGGGCACTTCAGGAAGGATTGCCCTAAGCTGAAACCTCGAACCAACAATACAAGGAGTAGAGCTTATGTAATCAATGCTAGGGAGGATGACCCAAATCCGAGACTCTGTGATTTACTCAACCCGGGTACGCTTATTCTTTGACTACCCGAATCTGTTTTCTCATAAATCTCTCGCTTAATGATTTATGTATAACTGTATTTTATTCTGTGTGTTTTCTTTGATCCTAAGTACACAATAGGACTAGGAAACGACCGACTACTTAAATCCCGACAACACAATTTGCCTTACACTTTAGATACTGTAACCCAAACTCCCTTCCCAAATTATCTCACACTGGTTGAGACCGGGAACTCGTATGCTATTCGTTACTTTAAACAGATAAATTAAGATAACTTCACTTACTTGAGGCAAATTCTTAAATAGAACACTTATTTCGTAGGAAATGACAACTCACTCCGTCAACAACCCTACACTGCAAAATGAACTGCTCAGTGAGGAACCGAAGATGTTTCCTTACCTCCTCGAACTCGAGTGTGATACAGAACACTCCGCTGAATCAGCAGCAGCACCTGCTTCTCCTGCTGCTCTAACTGCTGCAAAAGCATCAGTTGATGAAACCTTGACTGCTGAATCAGTCAGCCACCTCAACCAAACTATTGAATCGCTGCAAAAACAACTTACTGAAGCACGGGAAGACATTGATGACCTACGACGAATTGCTTTCCAAAATGACATACGTATGCGTGAGTACGAGCTACGTTTAATAGATTTAGAAAACCCTACTTCACCACCAACTTCACATGATACTCCTACTGAAGAGGATACCGACACCGACTGTACGTCACCTCCAACAAAAAGAGTGAAGATTACTCCCTCCAAACCCACCGGAAACTACTTGGGAAAGAAACCTTTCTGTCCCCAATGCACTCGGCATCATGAAGGACCGTGTACCATACCCGTCGGTCGATGCAAGTCCTACCTTAAGAGTACTAACTTCCCTAAGACGAAGCTGTGCTTCAACTGCGGGAGTGCTGGCCATCTTAAGGCCCAATGTCCACTACCTTCAGACAACAAAACTAAAGGTACGTTACTATTAGACAATTACCTTACTACGAACACTGTAGGACCTACCCTACTACTGTAGGCTACTGGTACACATTATAGCTACCTGACTAGTATCGAACTACCGGTTACTACTTCGAACAAATTTCGGGACGAAATTTTATTAACAAGGGGAGAATGTAACAACCCCAAAATTAGGACCAATTTAAAATTTTCCTAATTACGTGTTTATTACTTGTATATAATATGAAATAGGATTATATGCGTTATTTACTTATTATATATATATGGATGGAATGTATATATATACGTGTATACGATTCGTACAGATCGTATAAAACAACAATCGTACAACTTGCGTACATTAATAAAACAACTATTAAATAATGTGAAATTATTTAATTACTTTGATTATTACTTTATATTATGTTTATAATATAACGGAAAACGTACGTTTTAATTAAAACGTCGCTTCCGCAAACTGTTAAATTTGGGGGTGTTACAGGCCCCACTCTGAACTCCAAGTTCATTTAGCAATTATAATTGCCATGAGTTATCGCAATATAACTCCATGGGATTTTTATTTGTGGGTACACGTCAAGCCCAGAAATAAATTATGTAATCCAGACAGCTTCCATCTCAGCTTCTGAAGGTGCTATGTACTCTGATTCAGTTGCAGACATGGCATTTGTGGATTGCTTCATAAGGAACCCTTTCCACTATGTCTCCATCCAAGATGAAGATGTATCATGTTTGAGATTTCATATCATCTCTATCAGTCTGAAATCCAGCATCATTGTAACCAGTCACTTTGAGCTCAGCTTCAGGATTTCCACCATAAACAAGGAACATATCTCTTGTAGCTCTCAGGTACTTGAGAATATTTTTCAGAGCAATCCAGTGACTTTCACATGGATTCTGTTGAAAACGGCTGGCTATGTTCTATACGAACGCCACATCAGGTCTAGTGCATCTGATAACACGTAAAAAGTCATGTTTTTACTTATGTTATTTCCCGCATTTTAGACTCAAAGTTAGCAAAATCACACCAATAATGTCAAATATTATGATATTTTGTTAACTAAGTCAAAACGGAAGTGATATTTATAAAACCATCGAAAATGATACGAAAAACGTGAAAAAGGAGCATAAACGGTCAACGAATCTTTAGTTCACGCATTTCAACACTTTTTGAGCAAAACTAAGAATTATGACCTCTAATTTATGTCATTATGTTCGTTAGGAAAAGACGATCGCGTGGATATAAAGAACGTTGAAAACGGATGCACGATGAAGAAGATACGCCCAAACGAAGATCACAAGCAACCGACGGACCACGATACGGGAGAGACAAGCCGGATACGGCCTAGCCCAGCCGTATACGGCCAAGACCAAGCCGTATACGGCCTATCTTGACCGTATACGGTCACTTCCCAGCCGTATACGGCCAATCTCCCCCGTATCCGACCTTGTCCCTCCCCCGATACGGCCAATCTCTCCCGTATACGGCCAAATTCAACCGTATCGTGTGTTTTGGTCATCCAAGGTGCAATCTTGATACGATTGGGAAATACGGCTGAGATTTTGGAGGTGGAAATACGGTTGAGGAATACGGTTGAGACAAATCTATAAATACTAACCACCACCTCCTCATTTCAAACAATTCTCAACATTTTACACTTCATTCATCCAATTCTCTTTCACACTTCTCTTTTATTTTATTTTTCGGTTTTTATTTTTAGCTTGTAGTTTTGGTTTCTCTCTCTAGAGTTTTCTCTCTCTAGAGAGAAGTAGATAGTTAGTTAGTTAGAGGTAGAGAGAGAAAAGCAAGGCGTTGTAATCACGGTGTAAAAGCATTCTTGGTGCAAAACTACGCGTTTCTCAATATTACTCTGCTCGAATTTCTGGTGATATCTATCCTCTCATACTTATATTATGTCTGAATTATTTCTGCTTATTTGTATGATGTGTGCTATGTGTATTGCCATGATTACTGAGTAGTGTACTATTGCGGTTATTGAAATGTAGATAATTAGATGTAGGGATGATGTTAAATTAATCTTTATTTAAAATATGTGATTGGGAATTATTAAACTTTATTATGCTCAAACTTATCATGCATCTAGACTTAGTTATGGATCACCCTTTACAGTCCTTCGCGTGACTGCTACTTAGGTTTAGAAACTGATCACCTCTAGATACGGTAGTTTGTTATCTGTGTTATCGTACGAAGCCGTGTCTGTTACTGTAATTCGGCTAAAGTACTGGGTATAGCGATGGAAACACCACTGGTGGAGTACAACCGTGGAAGCCTGAGGAAAAGCCGTTGGTACCATCACTGTGGACTACCTAGAAACCCTAGAATATGGTCTAGACATCATAAAGCTGTGGAAATGCCAAGTACACCGTAGGCCTACCTCTGGTTACGAACACGCTGTGGAAATACAGTAACTAAAGTACACCGTGTCTATAGTTAGAATTGGTTAACATGTGGAAAAATAGTTATACGCGGTGAGATCAATTCTGGTTATCAAGCCGTGGAAATGCTGTAAGCATTGTACACTGTAATAGTATTTAGAATTGGTTGAACCGTGGGACTGTTGGAGTACACGGTAGACTGATCTCCGATTATACGGCATTGTGGAAAATGGTAACAGTACTGTACACCGTAATAGTACTCACGGTTAGCAACCGTTGTGGAAAAGTGCACTGTACCCCGTTAAGTGTGTCTAGGGACGAATGACTGATCGCAAAGGAGAGTTCTAGATCATGACAGAAGTAATTAAGCTTATAAAACCTAAGGCATGAGTCTAGAGATGAAAGTCAAGCCCAGTAGTGGTTCAAGATTCTTAAAACCCCTAGACTCTACAAAACTGATAGTTTGAAATAATAGGTTTATAATTAGTACATGGTTAAATAATAGCAGTTGTAGTTAGGTGTTAAGAAAGGTCGGAATAACCCAATAGGCAGCCTGTCACCTTATTCCTACACCCTTCAAGGGTCGCTGTCTCTACAAAGACATGTGTGGGGGGTCGGATAGTCTGTTCTGATCAGAATCACGATAACCTAGGTACTCAGTGACATACTTATGTAGGTCTGACCGAAACAAGTAGGGTCCTAGCGTTTACACCTGTAATGCATCTGTCTGTTAATTAATTAAGTCCCTAATCACCTTTATAATAAACATCATCCCAACAACTGATTATTGAAACTTCAACAGCCGCATTCTCTATCTATCTAGCTAATTACCGATTCTCATCTCTATTTTACTTTTCTGCATTTAGTTAATTAATTTACTAGAAAACCAAACAAACATAATCTACCTATCTACACAACCCAACCTAATAGTAAACCTTATCTCTGGCCTAAGCTTCGTTTCAATTCGCTCCGATTAAAGAACGACCTCGAGTTATACTTGCTGCTTACTCACCCAGTGTAGTAGGTAGTACCTATAAGTTGAGCCCCGCATATTACAAATTTTAAAACTTACCCACGACGCCCGCCTGATTTGTCCGGACGAGTCCTTTGACGACGAGGACGGTTCACTCGCGTGAGCTAAAAACGAACCTGACTTATCGGGCGACGTCAGCATCTAACCGCATACATAATAGATCCAATAGCCGAAGCATAAGGAACCCTTTGCATACGCTCCACCTCAACAGGTGTAGAAACACATTGTTTGCTATTTAAGTCAAGTCTTTCTAACATTGGTACATTTCCACGTTTAGAATTCTCCATCTTAAATCTCTTTAAGATCTTATCAATATAAGCACTTTGACTTAGTTTAATAACCCGCTTAGTTTTATCTCTATAGATCTTGATTTCAAGTATGAATGTTGGTTCTCCCAAGTCTTTCATAGCGAAATACTTTCTAAGGTAGTATTTTACATCTTGTAACTTTGGAATGTGATTTCTTATGATTAATAAGACCACAACATATAAGACAAGGAAATAACATTACTCCCACTAGCTTTTTGATATACACATGGCTTATTAGGGTTATGAATAAATCTAAACTTTTGATTTCCTCATCAAACCTCTTATTCCAGCTTCTTGATGCTTGCTTTAGTCCATAAATGGACCTTCGAAGCTTGCATGCTTTGCAGGAATGTTTTGGGTCAATAAAAACCTCCAAGTTGATCCATATAGACCTCATCGTCTAGATAACCGTTTAAGAAGGTAGTCTTGACATCCATTTGCCAAATCTCATAGTCATAGTATGCTGCTATGGCTAAGAGAATCCTAATAGCCCTAACGTCTGCTACAGGAGAGAAGGTTTCATCATAGTCAACTCCGCAGATTTGAGTATAACCCTTCGCTACGAGACGAGCTTTATAGGTGTGTACATTTCCATCCACATTCGTAGCTTCAAGCCATTTTGCAGATTCTGGATCTGATAATGCAGCTTTGAAATTAGGAGGTTCATTAAGATCCCCTAACATGTGCTCCTCAGTTTCTACATTTAGACACAACTTTTTGGAAGCACGTATTGTCCTTGTGGACCTACGAATTGGAATAACATCGACTTGAGGTTCAACACTTTGAACACTTTCCCCCCCAAGTTGATGTTCGCTAGTGTTTGTAGAAGGTGATGCATCTTCCTCTTGATTCTCATCAAGTTCTACAACCCTCCCACTGTTTTCTTGAGCTATGAGAGTCTTTGCAAAGAACTCAGCATATCTAGCAACTTTAACAGTATTTGCAGAAGGATTGTAGAAGTAGTAACCCATTTTTTCCTTTGGGTATCCTACAAAGATGTACTTAATAGATCTTTGCTCGAGTTTGTCAGGCGTATCCCACTTCACAAGCGCCTCACATCCCCAGACCTTTAAGTAAGACAAATTAGGAACTTTCCCATGCCACAATTTATGTGGTGTCTTATCAACCTTCTTGGTTGGAACCATATTCAGAATACGTACAGCAGTTTTAAGAGCATAATCCCAAAATGATTATGGGAGAGTTGTAAGGTTTATCATGGATCTTACCATGTCTAACAGGGTTCGATTCCTCCTCTCAAATACTCCATTATGTTGTGGTGTGTATGGAGGAGTAAGCTGTTGGACAATCCACACGCTTTCAGATAATCCTTAAACTTTTGGCTTAAGTATTCACCATCTCGATCCGAACAGAGGATCTTGATGGTCTTACCGAGTTGATTTTTCTACTTCACTCATATACACTTTAAATATTTCAAAGACTTCATGTTTATGTTTAAGCAAGTAAACATAACCATAACGACTGAAATCATTATTAAAAGTAATGAAGTAGCTAACACCTTGTCTTGACACATGTCTAAATGGACCATAAACATCCGTATGTATGATTCCAGGTAGATCTTCAGCCCTTTGCGTTTGATGCGGAAAGGGTTTCCTTGTCATCTTGCCACAAACACAAGATACACATTTATCAAAGAATCCATCATCATTTGATTTTAAAAGCCCTTCACGTTGAAGCCTTTCAATGTGTTTCTTGCCAATATTTGCAAGACGATAGTATCAAAGATAGGTAGAGTCCAAATTAGATTTTGGCTCTTTTATTGCTAACTGAATACATAGAATTAACTTTTGAAACATAATCATGCATATCAATTTCAAAAATACCATCACAATGAATAGTATTAAGATAATGAACATTATCCTTAGAAACTGAAAAGCCATAATCATTAAAAACACTGATAAAACCATTATCTTTCAAAAGTGAAACTGAAATAACACCTCTCGTAATAGCAGGTGCATAATGACAATTGTCTAATACAATGATTAAGCCTAAAGGCAAAACTAAGTCAAACTTCCATAAGCTTCTACTGCTTCACGTACACCATTGTACAAGTAGAGTGCCTCATGTTTCAGTTTCTTCTTTCATCTAAATCCATGTATGGTATTACAAATGTGAGTACCACAACCAGTGTCATATACCTAGGAATTTGAATTAGAGAATGAATATAATTCTATTATTGTGAAGATACTTGAAGGTCCGGTCGAGCCGGTTAGCTTCTCCTTCATATTCATCAACTCATGAAGATAGGATGGACAATTCCTCTTCCAGTGTCCCACAGTGGTAACACGCCTCATCCTTAGCCGGATGCTCTTTCTTTGCTGAAGGGGTTTTCTTAGGTTTAGGGACATAAGCACCTTGCTTTCCCTTAGTCTTTCCCCCAGTTTGCGGTTTCTTATCTTTCTGGATCTTTTCACTTCTAATCGCAAGGATTTGTGGAGTAGCCGATTTCAGCTCTGTAATCATATCAAACGGACTATGATATTCAAATTGGTTTTGAAGTTCGGGAGTCATGCTGCCGAGTATCAAACAAAAACAACTTCATTATGACGATCATAAAGAGAATTTCATACTGCTAATTCCTCTACAGGACCAGTAGCAGTATTAAGAACAAGTCTCATCGACTGTTCAATGACTTCTGTTTTCCTTTCAACACGAAGGACAATCCTTAGTTGACAAAACCAATCATTGAAATTCCTTCCAGAAAGATTATAGCATTTGCCTGAAAGCCGAATAATTCAAGTTCGGTACAGGATTTACCATCTACAACTAGATAAAAGTTCAAATTTAGTATTTTCGATAATACATCCTTAAAGAAAATTAAATACCCTAATGTTTATATATTCACATAAACAATTAATTTTCTTAAGGCTAGGATCCTATTTGACATACCACAATCACATCAGTTGATCTGCTAGCAATAATGATACTCAAAAGGTAAGTGACGATCAATAATTGCATTACAAGTGCAATTCCTAGAATTATGGGACTTACAAATAATACTTATGAAGCAAGCATAAGTGAATTTGTAAACATGTTTCATCCCATCTTTTCCCACGGGCTTAAGGATCTCACCGCTTAACTCGTTTTAAGTCGTCCAATTAAGAACTGTAAATAGTCCACCACCGTCTCACGATGAGTGGTAATTTACCTTGGGATTGCAATTTACCTACGTCTCACGCAGAGTAAAAAGCAACTGCAAGTGTTCTTACGATTGGATGGCAATGACTTAAGTTTTAGGGTAACGCAATTTGATGTGTTATCAAATATGTATGAATATGCATGCACCATATTCATATCATAGGTTTAATAAAAACATTTTATCTATCATCAACATAAAGAGCTCGGTAGCTCCATTTGAACGCACAAAGAACCGCAGAAGTAAGGCTAGCGCAAGGCTGATTAAGTAACCCACTTTCTTTAAGGAGACAGAGCCTCCATGCTTATAGCTCTCTTATAGTTTGTTCAAATGGGTGAGCCGGTGTTTCTTTAGAGATGAAAGATACCAATTTTATTAAATGAATTTGTAATCAATTAGATATTTTACAACGCGGGAGCAAATTACGGTATATGAGCCCAACCCTTATGCGTCATAAATATGTAATATTACAAACTCTAAATCAAATTTCATAGTCATTTAGTCAAGTTTAATTTTATTTTCTAAAAAACAATTTTGCGTCACAAGTCAACAATTGGCAAATAATTAAACTAAACTAATCGACTAGCTTAAGGGGCATTGATCTTATGGCCACTATGTTTTAGTATGCGTAATTTAAACTACTAAACAATTAACAATTAATTTTCATGCAACTTTTGGTGGGTGAAAGCCTAAAGCATGGCAAACTAGGGACATGTTATCCTTGTCAATTAAACAATTTAAACAAGTAACACATAATTACACTAATCAATTTCAAGCATACCATCTCAATTAACAATTAATTTTTAACTAGCATATCAATATATCAAAGTGATATCCATGACAAATTATCCATGAATTTCATGGGTACCCTTTGTCTAGCTAATTTTTAAAAGTTCACTAATAATAACAAAGCAATTTACATTAAACACGTTATTATTCTTGTTAAACATAAAATTTGCTACGGGATTTTTAAAGTTTTTAACAATTAACTAAAAGGATTATCTAATTTTTATATATATAAAAAAATTATTTGCTTCATCTGTTGCACGTGGTCAGCAACAACCAACTCAAAAAAAAAAAAAAAAAAAAAAAAAAAAATCTTTACTATTTGTCACTTACCGGATCCACATGACCAAACCAAAAAAATAAATATATATATTTTTTTTCTTTGTCTCTGTACGTTTGCTTGGATACCACAAAACAAAAAACAATAACTTTTTTTTTACTTACATCCTGTTCGTGATTTAGAACCACAAAACAGTCAAAAAAAATTTTTTCCTCTTCTCATCGTCGTCGGCTAGTTCCCACACAACCAAAACAAAAATTATTTTTTCATTGTAATTTGCCGAACCAAACAAAATATACCCCCACCAAATTTATGTTTAACAAATCTAACTAATTACAACATACGCGTGGCTCTGATACCACTGTTAGAATATAGCAAATAACTATAACAAATTGTCATACAATTGCGGAAGCGAATAAACACGTATTTATAATTAGTTAAGATAGAAAACGTGTACCTTTTAGCTAGCTCCAAATAATCGTTTATAAAACGAGTAGGTTTCACTAATGGTAAAACCCTCTAGGGTTGCACGCACACCACCTTCACGACACGATAACGATGCTAGTCGAACTACACACTAAATAATTATAATCTCTCTTGCTTTTTCTTGATTATAAAAGTCAAACCAAAAGAAACAACTTTTGGTTGTTTTTGACGGCTCACAAAAAGGGAGAGAAAAGAGGGGTTTAATTATTAGGGTATTGTATGTGTACTAGGATACCAATAACCCTAACTTAGGCTTTGTATTTATAGGTTTTAATTAGGTTATTGAGTTGTATATGGATACCTAAAATTCGGCCCATGTAAAACCCAACCCAATTCAAAACCCAATACAAGTTTCACTCACTTAACATTTAAGTCCCTCAAGTTTAGTTTATATTAAATGTGCATAATAATTAATACATTATTAATTAATTAATCGTGTCTAAATGATTAAGTGCGCACCCTCCATAGGCTCATTAATTTCCGGACTTGCTTAAGTCGTGTACAAATATACCAACAGAACCAGGATACAATATTGGCCCTGATAGGTTCTTCCACAGTCACCATTCTTTTGAGTCGGTTTGAAACCTCTCATGTGATAAATTGCCTTAGCCCGAATAGACGCAACTCACCGACCAACAGGTATTGAGATTTTGCTCAACTATTCAGTGTTGTGTTATTCATCATGGAGTTTGGTATCATTGAACTTCTCAGGTATGTTCTTTATTATTAGGCATTCCAGCCTCGCTTTACGCATACAGCTCTGTATTATTGTGCTTTAAAAACAGGGATGAGCAATAAGCTATTAAGCCCCAATTATCAAACAGGCATTGAGCTTTTACGCTCTATTATTTAGATTGAGCTATTAAGCTCCACTTATCAGACAGGCATTGAGCTTTTACGCTCTACTGTTCAGATTGAGCTATTAAGCTCCACTTATCAGACATGCAT
This sequence comes from Helichrysum umbraculigerum, assembly GCA_949592205.1. Lineage (NCBI taxonomy): Eukaryota > Viridiplantae > Streptophyta > Magnoliopsida > Asterales > Asteraceae > Helichrysum > Helichrysum umbraculigerum. The sequence goes on along the minus strand of CATIUR010000001.1, from coordinate 123,007,519 downwards.
TGAGCTTTTACGCTCTACTGTTCAGATTGAGCTATTAAGCTCTACTTATCAAACAGGCATTGAGCTTTTAAGCTCTAATGTTCAGATTGAGCTATTAAGCTCTACTTATCAGACATGATTGAGCTTTTAAGCTCTATTATTCAGATTGAGCTATTAAGCTCTATTTATCAGACATGATTGAGCTTTTAAACTCTACTTTTCAGATTGAGCGATTAAGCTCTACTTATCAAACAGGATTGAGCTTTCAAGCTCGGCTTTTCAGATTGAGCTATTAAGCTCTACTTATTACACATCGTCGAGTTATTATGACATGTTGTCATACTGAGCTCTTAAGCTCTGCTCTTCAGACATGGATGAGCTATTAAACTCTACTTTCCAGGATAAGCTATGCCTTCAAATTGAGCTACCATAAGCCTTCAAAAGGTCGTTCATGCCTCAATACAATACCAATCTAAAAATGTTATTTGTGAACAACCGATGCAAGCCCAGAGGGGAATGATCACCCCCTCTGCGAATCAAATAAAAGTTGTTCACTCCAGAAGACTTGCCATATTTTCCATGTTTATGCAAGTCAAAACATGCAAGGTGCTAACATTAACTCATGGCCACCCCGTTGGCCGGGGTTATCCTATATAACCCCACGTTGCCCCACTCCCTGCACTTGGCTGACAGAATCACCCGAATTAGCAGACAGGAGTGGCGGTCCTGCCATAGTGGAAGGTGAATTCTAGCCCTATCCCTGGCAGAGATCCACCTCAACCAGTAGGTTGGCAAAGTGTTGGGTCAGACCAAGGCAGGAATGACACAAGCATCCGCCAGTAGGCTTGCTAGCTGGACGTTCCCTACACCGAAGGCAGCTAGAATTGCCAAGTCATGACTAACCAGACAAGATGAAAACAAATAAACAAGCAAAACAATAACTGTTTAAAATCAAACTCAATTACTCAAGTCAATCGTGTGCTGCAGCACAACAATTAGTTCAACATGGTTCTTGATAAAATTACCATATCGAACTGGGGAGTGATGATATATTATATGTATAACGCCCCTAATTTTAAAACACTATTTTATTTTATTTTTAAACATTGCGGAAGCAATATCCCATATATATATAACCCTGTATTACCAAAATATACATAATCATTTACATAAGCATTTTGTTATATAGCTACACAATTAGATGGGCGTTACTTTAACAAATCATTTAAAGTAGTACAAAAGTCATCAGAGTTCTATCATTGTCGAACACTCCTTCAATTTACTCCGAGACCCGCCCTTAACAAAATATATATTAACCTGCAAGGAGTAAACAACGAGGGATTAGCACGAAACTAAGTGAATTAACTCATCACTAACACTACACTTAGTTTAACACTATGAGTCTACAACAATTAACACTTTGACTCAACATCACTAGAGGATCGGTGGCCCTTGTGGCACCCTCAGCCGCGGTGGCCCACCAAGCGACACTTACACCGACTGCAGGCCAATACAGTGGTTAACCGATAACGGTTTGCTACCTTTAGTCAACACAAGCTCTATTCACAACACATGTTCACAACTCTCGTGTTGACTAACCTGTAGCAAAACGTCCAACGAAATTGACCTCTTTAACACAATCACCAAAGGGTTTCTTAACACTTGCTTCTAGTTCACAATATGCCGTAACACAAAAATGCACAATTAACACTTGAAATAACCACATAAATGATCACCAAACATAGCGAGATATCAAAGTCCACTCACCTGTCAGTCTCCGTCTCCAACTCAAAAGTCTTATTTTATTGAGTCTTCGGTGTCTCTGTACACGCAATTAAAACACAAGTTAATAACTTGTCTCATAATTAATTATGACTATACTCAATTACATACATTACTAATCAAGAAATATCGATAATTAAATAATATAAGTGGTAGATTCATATAAGTTCACAAAATATCAAAATCTTCAAAATTACAAAGACAAACGCAATCCAGACAATTGGGTTGGGATCGCGTTCCTCTTAAGGAAAATATTCTGTCACCAAAATACACTGTGGAACGCGATCCGAAAAAAGGGCTTGGATCGCGTTCGCAAGAACAAATCCAAACGAACTCAATATTCTACTGATCAACGCGATCCGGGTAAGAGGCTTCGGGATCGCGTTTATAAGAACAAAATATGCGGTAACCAAGTAACACATGGCAACGCGATCCGGTCAATGGTGCAGGATCGCGTTCCTCAATTTTTCAGCAGAGGTTCAAACCTGTAATTACACAGCACGAACCAAAACCACAAAATCGACCAAACTCAACTTGTAACTCAGATTATTACCGATTTCTACGTACAATAACACCTAATAACATCATACAACTATGATTCAAACAACAATTCATCACCAATCATCAAAATCATTTATAACCTAACTATTTCCATTCAAACTAAAACTTAAGAAATCTTTCATGTTTTTATCATGTAATCGAGTACAAGGAGTTAAATCATCATCATCAAATCGATATGCAACCATCTATTTAGCTCATCAAACTTCAAATCATAATAATCAATAATGTGTTCAAAACTCAACATATACAAATATAACTTACAATATGAAGAACACTATGAAGATGAGGATGATGATCTTAACAAGAATTTAAGCTTCCATTCCTCAATCGATTTGATTTAAGCTTTTGAAGTGATAAGGGTTTGAGTTTAATTTTTGAGTTAGGTTAAAACTTGGTGAAAATGAGGGATTGGGGAAAATATGATCGATCACCCCTTTTTATTAAAACCGTCCCATTTAAGTTACAGTTAACATTATACTACTCTTAGCTCTATTGTCTGGAACCTAAATACTAATTGCGAGAGAATTATTTTATTTTACCGTCGTCTAAGATTATTTAAAACAAATAATATTTTACTAGTCACAATATCTCCTGAGACTTATTTACCTATTAATTTCACAATCAAACATAATCAAACAATTAAATGTACGTATTTAAATTTAAATAAATACCTGATTCTACTGGGCCCAATTTCAGGGTGTTACAATATGTCACCCCAAACAGTATACTATGTCAGTTCTATAGACTGACCGCTATTGCAATTATGTTGCTAACTACCCTGCACTCCTCATCACCCAAACAACGACATGCTTACTTTGCTAGCAGGTTCATAGTCGTAGGTTCATTGTCAGGACTGACTCTGACCAGACTACCATTTTTTACATGTCTGACATCCATGCTATGGTCATACTTACATTATTTACATACGGCTAGCATACTCATTATCGCAAGTTCTTTGGCCACATTATCTTATTTTTGCAGGTCTTTTGACGTTTTGACATGTCCCCATGCCATATTTAGCATACAATTATGCTTACGAGTTCATCGTCCCTCTGGGTGCAAGTTTTTGGCAACAACATATTTATAGTTCGATACGACAATTATAAACTTGTCGTACCGAACTAGGGGGACTTGTTCATGTACCATGTACTTGGGCTTCAAGCCCATGGGCTCTCTAAATGGGCTGGCTCATTCCCCCTATATAAAGGGGAACCCTAGCAAACAAAAGGGGGAGATTCATTGATGAGATGACAAGGAGAACAAGGGCAGCCCCTTCTCCCCATCATCTTCTCCATCAAGATGAGCTTGGCTCATCACCCAAAACCCATCTTCATAGATGGTATCATACCGATTCTCGCCACCCTTAGTTTCGTTCGATACACTCTAATGGGTCCTTACGCAAGTCGCGGAGAGTAACGAATCGGTCCAACCCAACCCGCACTCAAGTGTAAAATTATGCTTGATCAATGATGAAGAAGATGAAGAGCATGTGGTCATTTTACTCAGGAATGTTAACAAAAATCAGACAACATAAATTGAGTTGGCAGATGAGTTGGCAATATAAATTGAGTTGGCTGACACGTGTCATCGTATGTGGCATCTAAAAGTTGTTACCTGTTACACGTGGGCTTGATGCAGGTAAAATGCGTTGAATGTGACTTTTAACAGGTTAGATACATTAAAAATCAATCCCCTAAGAAAGATACACACAATAGACATTCGCAACAAGTTAGATACATTCGCCGCACTAAGCCCTTTGGTTTATACTATATTTGGTTTATACTAGAGAGTCAAAATTGTGTGTCCTCTGTGATATTCATCAGTTTGCATAGTTGTCTTTTAGTTGTTTGAGTTCCAAAACAAATGAGCAAATCAGTAGTTGTCAAGTTTTAAACCATTTTCTGGTGAAAAAGCTAGCAAAGGATCAGTCATTGCTGGTCATAAACCTATTTTTGTGCAAAGTTGTTTTGGACTTTGGTTGCTTTGTGCAGCAACTGTTTTTCCTAAAACAGTAAAAGGTCATTGTTTGGTGTTAATTTTCAAGTTCTTCTATCATACATACATACACATAAAATTACAAATTTGACAGTTTGACCTATAGCTAGCAGCATACGAAATCATGTACTCCGTATAACGTATTACAAACTTGGTACTATCATACATATATATATTGATATATACATACATATATATATATATACATACATACATACGATGTGCGTATATTCAAGTAAAATATGTATACCTTCACAACTTAAGTTATTTAATTATATATTTTTTTTATCAAAGCTTTACATTGTCATTATTACTATATGAAAAATATATAGCAAACATAAAAACGGAAAAGAGGTTTTCATGTTCAAGTTATACCCGTTTTAACTCAGATGTGGACAGCTTAACCGGGTTAAGTTTATCCTCGGATCATTTTCATCACTTTAATTAAGTGCAATATAAAAGTACTTTGAATGACTATTATTAGTATTGACAATTGTTACTTCACTATTTTGAATGGATATTTTTAAAGCATAACAGTCATTTTTATATTTTTACTTTAATGTTAATATATCCACCTAGCTTGATCCTGAAAAAAATATTCTTTGAAAATAATGACCACTTTAATAGGACATACTGTCACAAAAGACGAACAATACCTGCACATGCCATGCATATATCAGGCACAAAACTGCAAAGTAATCCCACGTATAAACGTATGCTATAGTTGTATCAAGTACATGATGCGATTCACGCACAGGTATTTAAAAACATACGTGCACTACACATTTATTCCAAATATACATTTTTTAAACAAATTGTGTTTATTTGTTAGAAATTAATGCTTGAATTCGTTCATGTTCATATTCATATTCATATTCATATACTGTATATAATACTATCAAATCTCGACTCGTAATTTATTGTCAAAATTGTTATTGATGAAGTCTCAAGTGGGTGTCAACAAACACTTTATCCGTTCTAAACAACACCGCTCCATTCATGTTCACGAGAGTGCTCCCTACCATCACCGTTCTTGTGCATTTTCGACATGAGGGAAGAAAGGACACCATAGACACCAATACGTCTTCTCTTCGTCTTCTCTTCGCCAGCTCAATTTTTTTCTTCTTTTTTTTGGCTTCTTTTTCCTTTGTTTTTGGTATATAAATATGGGATCCAATTAGAAAGTTATGGGAATTTCTTGATAGATAATGCTAAGTCCCGGCATAGTAGGTCCAGGTCGCAAGTTATTGAGTTCTTCAAGTTATTATATATATTAATATTTGCATAATGATATACCTTTCTAATTTTCACGCACTCTAATTATAAATTATGTTAGTTCTAACAATTTATTTATTAATAACACATGACAAAATTAACAAATTAAATGAGGGAAGTGAATAATAAATACATAAAGTTTAAGATTTAGCAGAATTAATAAAAAGAATAAGCAAGATGATAAGCCATTTTATATCTTTTATTACAGCATTAGAAATCAAGTCTACAATCTACATTGGTTTTAACCGTTGCAAGTTGCAACTACTCCCCATGGTCCAATAATATTTAACTTAATCAGTAATTAGTATTGATCGATAAATTACTGAATGACTATGGTTAAAATATAAAATAATTGATATTGTGTTATACGTATATGTAACAAGGAAGTAGTTTCCTTTTAAGATATTTACTTTTTTTTAATTAATGTACGTGATCTTTTTATTTATTAAAACCTGTGTATACACACGGCCCGTTAAATTTGTATTTACTTTTGATAAAAAATGTATGTGATAAAGTTATAACGTTTTATATGAGCTCGAGATTACGCAATGAACTTTAAAATTTAAGTAAAAGTTTTTTGTTATGTTGTGTATTAAACTTTACACTTTAACTATGGGAGCTGATTTTGGCAAATATTTTTTTACTTGTTACAAGGAAACAGTTGCAAAAACAGTTGTACTGTAGGTATAAATAGTTGTACTGTTTCCTTGTGACAAGTAAAAAATTACTTGTCAAAATCAGCTCCCTTTAACTATTGTATGAGACATATATACTTTTATTTCCTATCTCTTGGCCTTGTCCAAAAAGGAAAGTTTACATACAATAGACGATATTTACAAGTTCAATGCGTACAATAAAAGTTTACAAAGTTCTACTCATACAATAGTAAAAAGTGCAAAGTTTAATACATAACGAAGCAATAAACTCCTTAATCAATTAAGGTAGTTTGTATATTCAATACTAGGTTGCTTACCCGTGCGATGCACGGCTAGAATTCAAGAAAATGTTGTTGCTGTAAAATGGCGATTGTTTAAACATAGTATATAATAGAAACTTTTAAAGTTTATGATGTATTTATTGTAATTTAATCATTGGTATATATATATATATATATCTATTGTAATTAATGAACAGAGTAGAGTAAACAATATTTTTTTTAAGAGTGTGTATATCAAATGTTAAAGTTTTAAGTTTGAAATATAGTTTCCACGCAACTTATAATAACAAAACAAAAATGCGAGTATAATTAACCAACACTCAAATGCAAAAAATGTTAAAGAAAATGATGAATCTTCAAACACATGGATGAACGTAGTGTCCATAAGATACGGATAGACTTTTTTGCCGTACGATACATGGCTATGTATGTTTATTACTATCTATAGTCTATATCTTACGTGTGAGTAGTGACCTTTTTAAAAAAAAAATAAAAGAAAATAAAATAAAAGGGAAAAAACTATATCTTACATGTTATATAATTAAACATTTATTGTGATATATACAACGATTACAAGTCGTGTGGGATATATATGATCTACTGGAGCACTCCATTTTCGTAGTTGAAAATAGACTTTACATTAATGATATTCAGTAAGAGAATCCATTTATTTTAAATATCTTATTAATTAGTTATAAAAATGTCTCCAAACAAAAGAACAGGTTTCGTACAAAATATTATACGAATAAAATAAGTCTTATCAATGATAATAGAGATTCGAACAATAATAAATACAAATTAAGAGTGTAGGAATCCGCACCTCAAGCTTGTGCTAAATAGCTAAATTATTAATGTCGAATCAATGCTATTTTATTTTTTTTCCTTCGAATGGTTTGCAACACGACATAGATGAATATGGGTATATCATGAAATTATAAGTCTACGATTTTTATATTTGTATTGTAACTGGTCGACTTTTCTATATTTGATCCATTACTTTGTTTAGTAGTTATATCTAGTTTTATTATTATTATTATTATTATTATTATTATTATTATTATTATAAGATCATACAAATCCTTAACTAAATTAACTCATGTTGACATGGCAAATAAATTTTTTGAAAGACTATCAATATGAGACCTAGGATTTGTGCTTATTTGTCAAAATAAGAAGGATGCCACATAGGACTTAGCTACTATTCTTTTAGTTATATAGATATATATTAGTTGATGTCATATTGTTACTTTTTGTATACAAATTCCGATGTGCATACTGTAATTTGGTAACCAGACATATTTAAGGTAAGTCAAACAACATGCTTGATTATAAGTGAATCTAAAAGTAAAAGTATTTGGTATTTATATCCTCTTGGTTGTGTTTGTTTGTTGTATGCATATTCTCGAAAATATATGAATACAAGGGATTGAAGTTTTGTTTCTGTTCTTCTTCTCTTTTTAGTCGATTTCATCATATGGCTTTGGTATTTTTGGATATCCGAAATTTCGGATTCGGATAGCGAAATTATATATCTTAAATTTCGGATATCCGAAATTCGGATATCCCGACTTTGAACACCCCTAATCTGTTGTATGTGTTTAACTTACTATTTTATGTATAGAAAATTACAAAGCATATTTACTAAACCTCCCTTGAAAAATATATCCCAAACTGATATATTCATATCTTTTATATGTCTAACTTTTCTAACAAATTAACGAAGCGGCCCTATTAATTCGTCTTTCTTTGTCCAGGCATACCTCAATGGTTGCTCTCAATTCTTTAATATTATTACTTTAAGTTCATGTCCATATATCTTCTATCTATTTGTTGTGATTATCTGACTTTCAGGAAAGAATTAAAACACCATGATCATGTTTTGTCGAGACATCAATTAATTGATTAAATGAAGTTTACGTAGTGTGTAACAAATTATAGGATTAGAGTGAGGTTATTGAGAAAAGAGTATTAACATACACAATGTAAGCAGCTATCCAGGCCGTCCATTTCATATTGATCGTTAAAAAAAGCGGAGTGGCTTTTTCGTAAATAATTGGAAAAGTAGGGGCAATCAGTAAAAGCAAGTGGTACACATAACGACCGTTAAGTGTCCGCTATGTCATTTTCTACACCAACGTTCTTCATTAAACCCCTAACACTAGTATAAACCCTAATTTTCGAATTCTCAATTTCTATGTATTTCCAGCAATCAATTGATGAAATATTGTTAAATATGAAGAGAAAAACAAAACCTAATTTCGGATTCCTCCATTAACAATCAATGTCGAAGAGGATTCTACCGATTCATATGTGTATCATCATTCAAAAAGAGGTAATTTCTGCAAATTTCAAATACATAATTGTGTATTGCTTTAATTTTGATTATAATTCATATGTATTGCATCGTTGTATCGTGTATTAATATAGATAATTTGTGAAACTGAAAATCAATCATATATGTTTATGAACATCTAGAGACTTTTAATCTTAAAGTTTACAGTTGTAATGTGTATCAAAAAATTATAATGCTAAAATTATGGATGTCTGAAATGTTGAAAATTAATGAGAATACATCATGTTTGTATTTTTAAAATTTTGAAATTATTAATTGAGTTGTTATGTTGTGTATCAAAGGATTATAACACTTTAAACTTGTATAGAAGAAAACACGCGTATCTCGATTAAATAATGTGCTATACGGCCAACCTGTCAGAACGAGAGTGCGAATATGGTTATCGAATAGTTGTTTGTGGTGTAACTGTGTTACTAATTAATGTTAAGTGTTTTAGCAACAGTTTTTATTCTTTTGTATGTTATGAAGTAGAAACGGAATGAAATAAGTTGAAACATATTGTTGTCATATAAGAAGATATAAGATTGTCGAAGTGTGTGTATATTTTTGGGGCCTTCTATAATCTGTGGCCTGATGAAGGTGCCTCTAATGTATGTGTGGAAGAATATAATGTTTGGAATAATGGGTATTAAGTGCAATTTTTTCAAACTTTGAACTCATATATGTGTACATAATATCTACGGGTAAATTTTTATATTGTTGCGTAGTCTTTGACAAGAGTTTCGTAACAATGTATTTTATGGCCAAAGTTAAGTCGTGGTGAATGAGATATCGAGGTCCAAAGTGAGGTGATTGATGTTGAAACTAAGAAAGGAAAGTGGGTCTGTTTTGACCGATGACCCATCAGGTAACTGCGCCTGTTTTGGGGTATGTCTTGACCCGAACCATGGCCCGTATAATCCGATCCACACCTACCCCATATGAGATGACCAGACCTGGTTCCTTTCACATTCCATCAGTTAATAAAGGAGGTGATCAAGAGGTTCTAATCGATTCTGATTGATTAGTTGGTTAAAAAACTTAATCATGGTTTTTAAAGCATCAGTTACATGACATTTTCTACTATTGTACAGGACTTGATTGCTTATTCATAAACATAAATATTTATGTCTTTTACCATTGATGCTCTCTCTTTGCACTTGAATTTACAAATGATGTCGGCATTATCTTTTGTGCAGTTGACTTGTTCTTATAATTCATCTTAGGAGTTTCTACATAATATAGTTTTTTTCTAGCTTTATGTTCGTATCAAGTTTCTATAAATACACATAATGAATTTATAGAAAAGTGATAAGAACTAAAAGTATACACTTTTCTATACAATGAGCATTTAGTAGGTCAATTTTTTTATGTGATAGCATTAGTGTGTGCCTAGTTATATATTGATGGGAAATAATGTATTTTTATATTGCAGCTTGCGAACACTTGCTACTGTAAAAAGGAATGGATGAGACATCTAAGGCTTCAACAGAGAATGAGGTAAGATACCAGAACTGTGTCTTTGTTATATTCCTTGAGGCTTGAACTTTCAGTATCATTTGGCAAACTGTGGACAACAAGGTGTAAAGAAGCCCAAAGGACCTCTTAAGGCACTTCAGCCCAAGCTAAAAGTAACCAAATCTTTATTTTCTCCTCCTCTGCATGAGAAAAACATTTTCGTACTACTACCTGATTGAATGGATTATTAGCATTGTACTAGAGGCGACTAAATGGGTAGGTTGGGTAACGGGTCAAAATGGGTACATTTTGTACGGTTGCATTGAGTAAAAATAATCACCTTCAGTACAATCATTACAAAGGTACATTGTGGAAGAATTTCTACCTATTTACATTAAAGTTGTAACTTTATTTACATATTTGCCACCTCTACTTTCTATCTTATTAACCGTGGTAAGGCATATGGAAATATATAAGGAAACTTATGTCCAACTTTTTTTACAGAGTTTGAGAAAGAAAGCGTATATCAGAATAAACAATTGAATGATTTGACGGTTAAGTATGTTACAAAGATACTGACTTCGCCACTCAACAAGAAACATGAATTCGTCGTCTACTGAAATTGAAGACCATGAACGACAACCCAATTTCGTAAAGGAAAAGATGAGGAAGTGCGTTTAGAGTATTTCAATTTGCTTAAAAAAACTATATCCTCCTCGTGGATTATGTATCAAGTATAATTTTCTTAGATTATGATTAAATATCTATACATGTGCATTGTGTATCATATTATAATTTTATAAAATTGTGATTAAATTTTTATATATGTGCATTGTGTATCACTTATAATATTATTAAGTTGTGATTAAATTTCTATTGAATGACAGTTTAATTTTTTTTTTTAAAATCATAAAGCCTAATAAATTAAATCTAGATACAAGCTTTTGTTAAACTAGAAACTCACTTACTAACTTTAAATTACATATGTTTATTATGTATCAATATAAATTTACTATTAGAATGTAAATTATTTATACCCGAATCAATAAACCCGAGACACAAATATCATAGAGTATTAAGTGTAAGTAGTGTAAGTATAATCATTATTATAGTTGTTTTGAATGATTTAAAACCTACTTACTAATAATGTTTATTGTGTATTAATCCAATCTGATTTGTCAGTCATGTAAAAAGTGAATAAACTAACAATTAGATGAAAGAGGAAAACACAAAAAAATTTATACATGTGCATTATATATCAAGTATAATTTTCTCATATTATGATTGAATATCTATACATGTGCATTGTGTATCAAATTATAATTTTATAAAATTGTAAATTCCAATATATGTGCATTGTGTATCAAGTATAATATCATTAAGTTGTGATTAATTTCTATTGAATGACAATTTAATTGAAAAAAATTCTAATGCCTAATAAATTAAATCTAAACACAAGCTTTTGTTACACTAGAACCTCATTGACTAACTTTAAATTACATATGTTTATTATGTATCAATATAATTTTACTACTAGAATATAAATTATATATACCCGACTCAATGAATAACACAAATATCCAAGAGTATCAAGTGTAAGTGGTGTAATTATAATCATTATTACAGTTATTTTGACTGTTTTAAAACCTAATCTAAAAACCCTAGACATAGTTTTTACTAATGTTTATTGTGTATCAATCCAATCTGATTTGTCAATCATGTAAAAAATAAATAAACTAACAAATAAATGAAAGAGGAAAACATAAAAAAAATTATACATGTGCATTATGTATCAAGTATAATTTTCTCAGATTATGATTTAATATCTATACATGTGCATTGTGTATCAAGTTATAATTTTATAAAATTGTGATTAAATTTTTATATGTGCATTGTGTATCAATTATAATATCATTAAGTTGTGATTAAATTTCTATTGAATGATAGTTTAATTTTAAAAAAGATCATAAAGCCTAATAAATTAAATCTAGATACAAGCTTTTGTTAAACTAGAAACTCACTTACTAACTTTAAATTACATATGTTTATTATGTATCAATTTAATTTTACTACTAGAATATAAATTATAAATACCCGAATCAATGAACAACACGAATATCCAAGAGTATCAAGTGTGAATGGTGTAATTATAATCATTATTACAGTTGTTTTGAATATTTAAAACATAATTTAAAAACCCTAGACATAGTTTTTACTAAGGTTTATTGTGTATTAATCCAATATGATTTGTCAATCATGTAAAAAACGAATAAACTAACAATTAGATGAAAAGGAAAACACAAGAAAAAAAAAAAAAAAAAAAAAAAATACATGTGCATTATGTATCGAATATAGTTTTTTCAGATTATGATTAAATATCTATACATGTGCATTTTGTATCAAATTATAATTTAATAAAATTATAATTAAATTATGATATATGTGCATTGTGTATCAATTATAATTTTATTAAGTTGTGATTAAATTTTTATTGAATGACAGTTTAATTTTAAAAAAAAAATTCATAAAGCCTAGTAAATAAATCTAGACACAAGCTTTTGTTAAACTAGAATATCATTGACTAACTTTAAATTACATATGTTTATTATGTATCAATTTAATTTTACTACTAGAATATAAATTATTTATACCCGAATCAATAAACCCTAGACACAAATGTCATAGAGTATTAAGTGTAAGTGGTGTAACTATAATCATTATTATAGTTGTTTTGAATGTTTTAAATCTACTTAAAAAATCCTAGACATAGTTTTTACTAATGTTTATTGTGTATCAATCTAATAAACTAACAAATGAATGAAAGAGGAAAATACAAAAAAAAAAATTATACATATGCATTATGTATCAAGTATAATTTTCTGAGTTTATGATGAAATATCTATACATGTGCATTGTGTATCAAATTATAATTATATAAAATTGTGATTAAATTCTGATATATATAAAATTGTGATTCAATGATTCCTTAAGCTATTTAAATGTACATATTGTCTCCTTGCTATGTGCCATATACACAAATCGAAACAAGTGGATAAATCGAATAATAAAAATACTTGCCCATTTGCGGATAGGTGCAAATTACTGTTTTCAACACCCATTTCGGACACCTTAAACCCTTCCAAAACCCACATATATTATACTGTTACGAAGGTAGTCGAACTTACTTTGATGTAAAACTTATACCTTTTATAAAACGCAACACACATCTATTTACACCCCTTTAAAAACTGGCAATAACCATTTCTGACTGCTAAAAGTTTAGAAATCAGCCCCAACATTCTGTTTCGCGTCCCTATTTTCGACCACTTAGACACATCCATTTTCAATGAATCTTATATTATTTTAAACACATTCGACCATACTTTAACTGTAAGCATTCAATTTATATCCAGAAACAATACACTGATATATACAGTCTCTTAAAATCACCGAAAGTGGTTTTGAGGCTTTTTACCCAAATTGCCGAATGCAACCTGTTTTCACAACCTATCTAAACAACACATCCATAAAACTTGAAAACCTTCATTTTCATTGCAAAAGGACCAACATGTTTTACACCACACCATACTTACATATTTACATTATGTACAACCAAAAGCCATAACCACATTTGACCCGTTTTGACACTTGCAACGTTTCCAACCCAATTTCCTTCAAGCAATTCTTTTGGTACACCATCATTTACTTTTTGATACTACTCCTACCTTGATGACACGCAAAAAGTCATGTTTTTATGTGCCATTATCTCACCATTTTAGCCCAATTATTAATGAAAACACTTAAATATGAACTTAAACGTCACATTTCATCATAAGGGCTAAAATATAGACGATGTTTCAAGAATCAGCAAAAACAACCTAAAAATGAGTAAAACAGAGCACAAACGATCATTGAATCTTCCGTTCACGTATTTAAGCACAATTTGAGCTATACTTGGAATTATGACCTCTAACTTATGTCATTTTCTTCGTTAGAAAATTACAAAACCGTGAGCGCGAGAATCACTCAAAACGGATAAACGATGAAGAAGTTACGCCCGAACGAAGAAATGAAGAACCGAAGAATCAGGATACGGGAGAGCTAGACCGTATACGGCCAAACCAGACCGTATACGGCCTAGCCTGGACCGTATACGGCCTAGCACAGCCGTATACGGCTTGTGTTCTCCCGTATTCACCCTACGTTCTCCCGTATACGGTCCAGTTCTCCCGTATTTGCCCTAGCTCAACCGTATCGTGCGTTTAGGCGATAAAAATCTGATTTTTATTCGGGTTTGCAATACGGTTGTGCGTTTGAAGTTTTGGATACGGTCTACGGATACGGTTGTGCGAGTTCTATATATAGAGGCTTCATTTCTTCATTTTGAGACATCAATCAATTCATCCATTCAACAACTCTCCACATACACACACTTTCTCTCACTACTCTCTCTCTAGATTAGGTTGTAATTAGTAGCAGATTAGAGGCTAGTTAGAGGGGCAATATTGTAATATCGCTTGGCGCGTACTAGAAGTTCTGCTCGTGTAACGTTCAAGTTGTATTCAGCTACGCTCTTATTACGGTTATATCTATCCTTTATCTATTTCATTATGATGATTGTTATTACTGTTGTCATGCTAGATTTAGGATTGGTTCCCATGATTAGCGAGTAGTGATATTGCGTGTTTGCTATGATGTAGTTAGTCGTAAATTGGTTGAAATGATGCTATGAAAATTAGTGCTTTGATTTATTTTCTATTTATGATTTTAAACCTATCAAACTAATCGCCTTTCGACCAGTAAACGTGATTACGGCCTTAATGATGGGACGTCGCGAACCCCATCAAAGGTACTTAGTTATCTGTGTCAAACATGAACATGGTCTGATTTGTTAATCGTGTAAATATCGCTTTCTAAATGAACGCTAAGTACATCGTCATCGTGGAAATACTGCTTTCTAATCTGAACGCAAAGTACACTGTGATTATGGAAATATGGTTTTCTAACTGAACACCAAGTACACTGGAGCCGTGGAAATAATGTTTTCTATTCTGAACGCAAAGTACACTGTACCCGTGGAAATATGGTTTTCTAACTGAACGTGAATATTACACTGTTGACAAGTTAGGGATTTATTGGGACTTAAAAGTAAGGGCTGGTTTATATCATAGATGGATAATATTATGCTTAAATACAAACTTAGTTAAGTAGTTTGGGTTAGCCTTTGTGAAGCAATGTAAGGTACCGTAAGTCGGTTGAGTACTCTGTATAGCGTCGACAACACCTCCGGTGTAGTTAATACGTGGAAGCCGAGGAAAAACCGCAGTTACTAAGCCTTGTGGAATAACGGTAACTCTGTGCTCAGCAGAGCTGGTACCGACTTGGTCCTTGGTTCATCAATGGA
Source organism: Helichrysum umbraculigerum (assembly GCA_949592205.1). Classification (NCBI taxonomy): domain Eukaryota; kingdom Viridiplantae; phylum Streptophyta; class Magnoliopsida; order Asterales; family Asteraceae; genus Helichrysum; species Helichrysum umbraculigerum. The sequence continues at coordinate 122,991,796 of CATIUR010000001.1, read as the reverse complement.
AACACTTTCAGTGGAGTACAGTGTAGTAATCACGGAAAGAGTCGTTGTTATCGGTCTATGTGAATCACCGAGTCATCACTCAACACCCAGACTCACCAAACCATCGATAGAAAGTAATCAAGCACATTCTATAAACTTGGTCTTAAATGCTTTGTTTAGATTAGGTATTATTGTGGGGTTAAGAAAGGTCGGACATCGAGTTGGTTTATCGCCTTATTCATGCACCCAGGGTTTCATCCCAGATAAGGGTCACTATACCTTCACCGGTTAGTGTTGTGGGCTGGATAAACTACTCCGATCAGAATCAGGATAGCCTAGTCGCCCAGTGACATACTGATCGAGAACTCTATCAGTAGGGGGCTAGTTCTCACTCCACAGATACCTGAAATAAATAAAATACAAACCTTTAGAACACGTTTTCATACATCATACATCATTTTAATCAATAAGGCTACCGAAATCATAGCAAACACCCTCTCTAGATTATCTGCTATCTACATTTATTTTATCTGCTTTAATTTAAATTTTCTGCCTAAGTATATAAAAAAAAAAAAAAAAAACCAAAAACAAACCACCAATCAAATCTTTTAAAAACCCGCTAGATTGATAAATACGCCTGTTTCGTCCACGATCCATAATACACTGACTCAGAGAACGACCCTAGGTCATCCTTGCTGCTATACACCAATAGTAACTAGGTATACTTAGGCCCCGCAAATACAAATTTTAAAACCCTCTGATCACCCGCTCTAAACGAGAGGTCCGCAACGACGCGAGTAAAATCGCGACCGACCGTTCGGGCGGCATCATACCTGCAACATTTGAAGCACGTGGCCATATGGTTTGTTCAATATCATAACCATCAATCGTTTCACCCTACATATATACTTCACCATCGAGAACTAGTTTTTCTTCAGCATATATAACCACACCCGAATCTTTAACCGTACTTCTTCACTATAATCTGCACTACGGGGAATATCAAAACATAGGGCATCTGTCGTACCTGAAGTAGTTTCATGTTCCAAAAGTCAGTATCAACCATCAACCAATAAATAGTATTACATAGAGGAATGTAGATAGAAAATCTTACTCTTAATCCATGGGTCAATCTGAAAACTGAATACAACCTCTACTAATTCCACACCCAAACGTCACCAGAATATTTTTGACATCCAAACCCGTCCCAACAAACGGGCTGTTGCTAATCAGTTAAATTTCATCATCTCAAAATTGGTAAGGACTTCACAAAACAATTATATTCACAAAACATATAACATGAAACTTAACGAAACACTCAATCAATTAGAATACATTTGATAACACTACATAAATTAAAAATTTATCAAACTCAATTTAACCTGATACACCAACAGATATTTGAAATTGAATCAAAATTTATCTAATTTAACAAGATTCTCTAAATCAGATACACAATGCACAACATAAAAAGTTTACATATAAGATACAATAATTCAAAAATGTATAATTACTCAATTAGAATAACATGAAACATAATGAGCTAATGTAGAACAAATATCAAAACATCATCAATAAATTAGAATACATTCTAGTATACATTTGATTACAATAAAGTTATCTAAGATGTATCACACACAAATTTAACCTAATACATCAACATGTATAACATAATTGAACTTGAATCAAAATTTATCATATGAATACAAAATAACGTATAAAGAACTAAACCTTCATCGAAATTGACCACATAAGTAATCAACGAACATTCAATTTAACAGAAATAAGCAAAAAAAATAGAAAATTTTAACCTAATTAATCGACATTATAATTTGTAAAACGTAGTTTAAAGTTATTACTTTCAATTTCGAAATACTCATCATAGATTGGAATAGTAGATTCTAAAACAAAAGTAGACATCTTGAATGAAAGTTGGTAGAAAATTGAAGAATTTTGGGAAAATAGAAAGGCAGCAAATTGAATGGAATCGTTTATATGTATAGTAGATAACGGAATTAATGACCTAGTTAACGGAACTAATTGAAGAGAAGAGGAGTTCAATTACCAAATTACTCTCAATTGAGCGGCATGAAGGTTGAAAGTGGAAGAAGAAAGTGAAGGAGAAGAAGGGACACGTGTTTGATTGGTGGTGGCTGCGTACACTGTGTACTAAAAGTACGCTGCGTATTTGAACCAGCATCTATAGGATTAAGTGTTTGAAAATGTATATAATTATGCGTTGACTTCTTTAGTGTGTACAAAACTAAATTGACCTCCATTGTATGTACTTAACTATTAATTTCGACCATTGTATGTATTTTTGTGACGTGTTATCAAATATAAGGTGACAAGTGGCATCTCTACATAGTTGACACGTCACAAAAATACATACAATGGTCGAAATTAATAGTTAAGTACATACAATGGAGGTCAATTTAGTTTTGTACACACTAAAGAAGTCAACGCATAGTTATATACATTTTCAAACACTTAACCCCAAATTATACGTAGTGTGTAACAAATTATATTACATAAAGTATTAAAATTGGATTATGGTTGCTAAATATATATATACAATCCTTTTTTTATAGGGGATCCTTATCTATAATTGATTTTTAATATGATTAATTTAAAAATTATTTATAATTTATGATGTCATTAAATTCTATATTTTAGTCAATTTGATAAAATTGAGTTAATCTATTGGTCGATTAGATTTTTGATGACATCATAACCCGCTTCCTATATATAATTTAAGATATTTTTTCTATTAGCCGTATTTAACCAAAGAAAACCACAACAATAAAATCATCTACCTTTACATCCTTAATTGTATGCTACGAACGAAGAATAAAACCCCTTTTGTTTCTTTCTATTTATTCGACCGGAAGTTATTACACACAAAGAGTTCGTGTTTTTCTTATATACTAGACCTTACACCCGTGTATACACACGGGCCATCAAATTTATAGTTGTTTTTCATAAGTATAAAAGGATAATGATTATTAATTCAACATTACTTTTGAGATACATTAATTCGTATAAATAAACGGGGGGTTTTTATTTACTTTGGTAAAATGTTAATGTGAACGATGACATGGACATGATGCGGATGCCTTGTGGATTAATTATATGTGCATAAGTCGAAAGTTGGTTTCAGGTAAAGCAATAGATGTTTTGAAAAGTTTACTATATAAAATAGGATGTTTATGTGGTCGAAGATATAGAAAAACGTGTCAAGGTAGATGCATTCCCAAACTATAAAACCTTATTTTTAATAATATGAGTTGCAAATTACAACATTAGATTCCTTTGAATCTGAAAGTGTCCCGATTCTTAAATCAACTATCATTGAGTTGGAGAATATGCACTCATTTTAGCACCATTAATTTATTATGAATTTGTTGACATGATAATTGTAATCTCATTAAAATGGAGGTATCTAATTTCAAGATTCAATTTGTAGTACCAACATACCTTCTTACTCTTGCATTCTTAAGCTTCGTAAACGTACTACGGAGTAATTATTTACTTAATTAATGAGAAGTCAAAGTTGTGATAAAATACAAAAATAAAGCAATATACATGGATAATAAAATTGAGTGTGTCCAAAATCTTATGGCAAAATAAATTTATTATTGCAAATGGCAAATTGACTTGTATATAATGAATATTTTTGTAGCGGCAAGTAAATTTTTTTTTATTTTATAATGTAGACATTTATTGTTATTAAGTGTACCTATATTTAAGATAAAATGAGATTTGTTATATTTATGAATAAATATAAATATTTAAGAAATAAGGGTAATGGAATAGATATTTTGTGCAGAATGTCCCATTACTTTTTTTAAAAAAAAAAAACAAAAAAAAAAATATTATGAATAGCTTGTTACTGGATCCACGATTAAAAATTACCAAATTAAATTAATCCACTTAATAAAAGGTCTACGATTTGGGTTTTTACTTTACTTTGTGCTTGTATTTGTATTGGAAGAAGATTCCATTGAATTTTATAAGGTAACGTGATAACTTTTTAATTAAATATTATTATATAGATAGATTTGTTAGCATACGAAAATCTAGTTTTATTAAAATTAGAATTATTATAGGATTATGATAATATAAAATTAATTACGATGTCATCATTACCTAAATTTTAGCCAATTTAATAAAATCAAACAATCTCATTGGCTAATTATTATTTTGATGATATCATAGGGTGTTTCCTATATATAATTTTAGATTAGATAGATTATTGCTTGATTGATTAGAACTGGCATTCCGTAGGTGATCTTTAAAGTGCTCGTGTGGTGTTCTATATATCTTGAACACTAGTTAAATTCTACGCATTCGAATACCTTAATTTCTTGCGAAAGGTATATTTAACTTCATCTTTAATTATCTATTATGTTTAATTGTTTCCGTTGCGTTTTTGGTCATGTTATTAACTTAAAAATCGTTTTAAAAGTCGTTGATAACAATAGACCCTTATTAGTATAGTTAAAAGTTTGCAACTATTATGTAACAAGATTATTTTGAGTGGATGATTCGAAAGACGTTGATAGTCGCTCGTTGACCATATTCGCTTGTAAGTTACATGTCTAATTAAAAGGTAACCTCAAAGTTGCATTACATATACGTTATTGAGGGGACTTCTAAACTCTTAATCGTCGGACTAACCACGTAGAATTTATTATGAATAGATGACAATCATTGGAAACGATATCGTAAACTAGTAATTAAATCACTTCTACCATTACTAAATATTCTAAACGTGGACTCATTGGTTGTCGTTTTGAAGCCCCTTTATGTCGTTTTGGTTACTGTTCATTAGGGTTAGTTTCGTAATTTTTTTTTCCCGTTTTGAAGCCCATTTATTTAGTTTCGTAATTTTGTTTTTTTAATGTCATTTTTTACAAGGGGTTGTTTCATTATTTTGTTTTCTTTTTTTTATTTAACGTCGTTTTGTACAAAAAATATATATATAATTTTTCCTTTAATGTCGCTTTTTACTATTCTTTAGGGGTAACCTCCGTAATGATTTTGGTTGGCAAATATATTGATTCAGTAGATAACACTATAAGAATGACACTACATTGTTATAGACAAATGCATAATTTTTTTAAACTAAACTTTAAATAACTTTTATGGCATTTTAAACATAAATGATCATCATTGGAAGTTGATACAACGTAAAAATCTATCAATTATTACTGTGTTTCGGCCAAATATATTCAACAGAAAACAAAGTTTTTTTCTTGGTGCGTCGTTAAATGTTGAACGTGTTTTTTAACCCCTACTGGGTCTGAATGTCCACTCCGCGATTAATTAAATGTGCACTCATCACTTTTATATAATTACAGAGTATAGCATATTGATTTCAGCATACGGAGTACTTTGTACCGACAAACTTTTACCATCAAGATTCCTATATATTGTACCAATCTAACCCGCAGCGAAGCGCGGGTAGCCACTCCCCTTGTTTACTACTAATAACGTAAATATGAATTTACATGCTAACGTTAGCCGGCCTTTGGCTTTCTTCGCATGCTTGAGCTTTTATATCATATTTGAAAAACTGAATGCTCCGAATGATATAACGATCGATCGATCACATAAATATTATCCCGGTTAGACTACGTATATTTAAGTTAGAAAAAAACGGGCTGTTTTCGAATTATAATATGAATAGAAAAAAAAATTATCCAATCACCACTCTTTTCATGCTGATAGAGAATAGTAACTAGAAAACCTTACAATATTTAATTTAGGGTTAATAATGGTTTAATCCCTAAAGTTTCACTTTTTTTTCGTTTTAACCACTCAACTTCTTTTTGAATGTTTTAACCACTCAACTTAGGGTCAATAATGGTTTAATCCCTGAACTTTCAATTTGTTTTCGTTTTAACAACTCAACTTTGTTTTAAACATTTTAACCACTCAACTTATGAGTTGACCATACTTTAACCACTAAAGTTCATTTAACCATTAGAAAAAACCCTTTCGTTAACTTACAATGAAAGTTTAGATCGGGATATATAAACTTTAAACTGATTTTTTATCGACCAAGGTTGTAATGAGAGAGATCTTACCTATGATCGTTTTTGTCTTCACAAGATCGAAATCGTAAGATCATATCGGAATCGTAAGATCTTACGATTTCGATTTGAGCATAGGATCTTACGATGTCGATCCGATCCGATCTGACTTAACATGAATATAAGTTAAGAAAATATAAATTAGTTAATTTTTGTCCAATAAAAGGTTAATAGGTTTATTATTTGTCATGCTATTAATCTTTTATATGCATTATAATACAATCTATGAGATCATAATGTATGAGTAGGATCTTACGATTCCGATTTGATCTTACGATTTCGATCTTGTGAATACAAAAACGATTCTAGGTAAGATCCCTCTCTTGACAACCTTAGTCGATAAAAAAATCAGTTCAAAGTTTATATATCCCGATCTAAACTTTCATTATAAGTTAACGAAAGGGTTTTTTAAATGGGTAAATAAACTTTAGTGGTTAAAGTATAGTCAACTCATAAGTTGAGTGGTTAAAACATTTAAAACAAAGTTGAGTGGTTAAAACGAAAACAAATTGAAAGTTCAGGGATTAAACCATTATTGACCCTAAGTTGAGTGGTTAAAATATTCAAAAAAAAGTTGAGTGGTTAAAAGGGAAAAAAAATGAAACTTTAGGTATTAAACCATTATTAACCCTTTAATTTAAGCCCATTCAGGAAATTAGAACATCGATCCCAAACTTTATTGAAATTTAATCACCTTGTTCTTGTGTCATATATAGAAAGAGGCCGTAAAGAAAAGTTAGTAATTTGATTTTATTCATTACTCATCTTTCCTGGTGATTAAGCTTTACTCGACCATATCTAACGGGGAATGATTTGTATCATACTCTTTTCTCGTACATTACTAGGAGTATGTTTTATAGTATTATACATTAAAACATTGTAAAACACAATTGATACTATACATATCATTACTCATATCTAAACGTAAATTTCATCCATAAGTATGCATTATGCAATACTCCATATTCCATACTACATATGCCTAGCTCATTTATGTACCTACAGGGGCGGAGCTAGGAAATATAAGTAGAGGGGGCGAAATAAAATTTTATTTATTTATTTTGTAGTTTAGTTAGTGGGGCGAAATAAATTTTTTCTTATTTCTTTTGTAGTTTAATGGGGGCGAAAATTTTAAAATGTCATTAATACCTTAGAAATTTTTATTTTTTATGTAATTTGAAAATTCTAGTAGAGGCGGCCGCTTACGCTGCTCCGCTCTGTCTCCGCCCCTTTGTACCTATAGGCTATAGATATGCATATTCCGTTGTCCGGTTGCTCGCGTGTATAGTTGTAACTTATTTAGTTTGTCTACTTGATATGCAATAAATTAAATAATGACACGTGACATGCACGTCGTAGTTTACATCTTAATAAAGCAAGGTTTAAACACTCGTGTTGTTCATCTTAAAATATAAGTTGAAATTACCATGTGAATCCCTTCATTAAAGATTATAACATTAATAAATGTATGTGAATCCCAAATTAAAACACCGTCTTTGGTGGTTCCCTTTTCTCCTCTAGTTCGAAAGACCAACGTAGTTATTAATTTAAAACTTATTACATAAATAAGGTAGTCATAAAATAATGAGATGTGACTAGATTTTAATTCAATTTAAATACGAGAAGTTGTGACATTGTTTTTTTAGTATTTTGGTGAGAGCACTGATGCTTGAAAAGTGAGGAGTGAAAAATATTAAGTTTTTACCGTGTTTTGAGTAAAAATAACCATCTATAAAGCAGCCTCTTGGCTCGACACTGATAGGGAACGCCGTCGAGGACGTTGCTGCAAAGTGATGGAACATTCTCTGACGGTGTTCTCAATGTTGAAAACTCATATCACTCTAATACGTTGTTTTGCATTCTAAAAATATACTGTTCCATTTATATTTTATATACTTATAATTGTTCAATAGTTTTTGACAATTATTACAACTAAACTTGATTTACACAATAGGTATCTCACTATTTATTGGCTATATAGCATGATCATTACAAACCTTTGTGGGCAAGTAATGCAAACAAAAACTTCAAATTTTATTTACACATTTTAAAATAATATATATATATATATATATAGTACCATCAAGGGCATCAACGTCCCGTGTGTGTGTGAGGAGAGACAAAATATGGCAAGGGTAAAATTGGTAAATGCATTCAAGGAAAGTGAAATAGGGACGCGTGTCACCGTATCATTTGCTACAGAAACCCCATCAAATCAAATATATGATCCCACCACCACAACACTACTCTCTAGCTAGGGTTTTTATTTTCATCATTTCCTTTTTTGAATCAATTGTCGTTTTCTTCTCTACCAAGAACTAGGTATAATAATCACTTCCGTCTTTACGTTTTAATGCTATTTTACTGATGTTCTTGTTGCTGTGTGTATTTTCTTTAGATCTATTTAAAATTCTTGTTTACTTTTGTAAGCTGCTTCTATAATATGTGTGTTTTCGCGTAATCAGGGCCGTCTCTAAACTTTTAGAGGCCCTGGGCAAAATTGCCGTATCACGGAAATGGGACCCTAAAACTAGATGTCAAGTAAGACAAAGGTTCGATGAAACTGAACGATCCGATTTTCAAACAATTTATTTATTTCTCTGTTTATTTCTCTAATATTTATTTCTCATTCTCTCAAATCTCAACTTGTTAGTTATTAACTCTTTTAGTCAAACTCTAATACGTCAATACAAGTTTTCAATTTTGGACCATTCAGTCGACCTATATCTGTTTAAATATATATTTAGTCTCAATCTCGTTACTAACAAAGATTTCTTACTTCAAAATAAAAGAGATGTCAATCTTTTATGTAATCATCATATATATTACACATAGCACATTACTTGGGGAAAAATTTGCAGGCCCTCGAAATTTAGAGGCTCTGGGCAGTCGACCACCTCGCCCACCCTCAAAGACGGCCCTGCGAGTAATGCGATCTTCTTCTTCTTCTTCATGTTCTTTTTTTTCTATTTCTGGATTTAAATGTTGAGAAGAAAATAATGTTTTCCGTTTTTGTTTCTGGTTAGATTAGTGTAAGTTGCAGTAGTTTTTGATTTACGGAAATGAACGCAAAATTGTAGATCTGCTTTTTTTATGTCTATCTATATATATATATATATATATATATAAACATACACATACTTAACGTCTATACATACAGAAAAGCTCAGTAGCTTTTGTGTAAGTTATTGTTTGTGTAAATAGTTTTTTTGTTGATTTTTTGGTATTATTGCAGAAGAAGAAGGTGAAATAGCATGTGTATACCTGTATACAGTTATGTATGCAGATGGAAGAATGTTTTGTATGTCTTAGTATGTACGAATGTGTTTATTTGTATATAAAATTATGCGATGATATACAGAAAACCTTTATTTCACCTTTTTTGTTGATATTTTCATATTTATTGGGACTATGTTTTATCTAAACCCTTTTTTTACTCTTTGGTTTTATGTCTGTGTTGATAATTATTGCAGATCTGTGATAAGAAACGTTGAAATCTTATACTCTTGTACTGTCTTTTCCTAGGGATATTTATAGATTAAAATGATTTGGTAGCTTCTGAGAAGTTTTTTTTTTTTTTTTTATTTTTTAAAAAAATTTATAAGTAAAATTTATTTACAATATTTGCTTTAATTTTGCTTGTGGTTTTATGTGTTACTTTCGTATATAATTATTGATGATTTTCTTTCATGGATCAAATACTACTGTTTTGGAGATTGTACAGCTAGCATACATGTTGTTACTTGGACATTTTTAGCTAACATATTATGTATTTTTAGTAATCATAGTAAGTGTTCTGCATTGAAATTACAAAGTATTACTTCTTGTTTACTGTGGACACAATATACTATTTATGTGTTTTCTTAGCTGAAAATAAACATTATGTTTCCTTTGATTGTTTCATAACAATAATATAGTACTAGTTTGTATAATATTATGATCTCTGAACTTATTTTATAAATATTATCTTACATCTTACATGGGTTATAATAAGGTTGTTACTACTTGTAGAGAAATTCGAAAATGACGGATTCAAAGCAAGAAGGAGCATAAGCATTGCCACCACCTCCACCGGAGATCCCTTCGAATTTTGTAACTGCCAAAGCACCAGGACCAATCCGCACTCCTATGGCTAGACGTGGATTTGGCTCCAAAGGCTAGAAGATCTCTCTACTGACCAACCATTTCAATGTGAAATTGAGTAGTACTAGCGACTACTTTATCAATACAGTATCTCCTTGACCCTACTTATTATTGAACTTCATTATTGTATAAAGTTATCATGCTCTCATTTTGTATAATTCTTAGTTTTGTATGGAAATGTGTTAATGGATATTAATATGAAAGTTTATATCATACTTTAAACCCGAAACTAGTAGGTAGTTTTTAATAGTTACTCCTATATAAGTAGTGTATAATTAGATATGACATTTATGACATGTGTTGTTATGGTGTTTTAAGCTATCTTTTCTTATACAAATTCCAGTTTTGACTTCTGAGGGTCTAATACTATACTAAATGCTATAATTGATTAGGATTGCATTTCGTTATTCAGTAAAAAATTTTAGCATGCAAATGTACAAATCAATATCATGACAAAAACTTCTTTGATATATAAACTTCGGAGACATATACCGAATTCGTAGTTAGAAGAAATCTTGTGTTGAATCTCTGAAGACGAAGGTGCTGTTGTCTTATGCTGTTTTAGGTGGCATTGACTTATGAGGATGGGAATCCAGTCGAGGCAAAAGGTGTGGGCAGAAGGGTACTTGACATGGTCCACAATTTGTACAGTTCTGAGTTGGATGGGAAAGGTTTCGCTTATGATGGCGAGAAGACTCTGTTTACTGTGGGCCCTTTGCCTGGGACTAAACTTGAGTTCCCTGTTTTGTTGGAGAACCTGTCATCAAATAGGTAGACAATGTTTATTGTTTATGTTAAATTTAAATCCATCTAAGAATCTTTTGATTGATTTAAGATTACCGTTTGTGTAGAACTGTTCGTGGAGGCAGCCCAAGTGAAGGAGAAACAAAGAGATCAAGACGCCAGCCTCAATCCAAGTCCTATACTGTGAAGATAAGCTATGCTACTAGAATACCCATTCAAGCAATTTTCAATGCTCTTCAAGGGCAAGATACTAAGCAGTTTCATGAGGCTGTGAGAGTTTTGGATGTGCTTCTGAGGCAACACGCTGCTAAGCAGTAAGTTTGCATACACTCTTAACAATACTCTTAACTTACAATGTTAGTCACTAATATTATTTAACGTTTTCTTGTGTATATTTGCAGAGGCTGTCTTCTGGTTCGACAGTGTTTTTTTCATAATGATCCCCAAAACTCGATAAGCATTAGAAGTGGGGTTGTGGGCTGCAGGGGTTTTCATTCCAGTTTTCGGCCCACTCAAGGTGGTTTGAGTTTGAACATGGGTAAGACTTAAGACTCCACAATTCAACAGTTTAAATTGATATTACATGTTACCTGCTGAAACTTTTGACTCTGATAAATATTATTTTATGATTGTTTTGCAGATGTTTCGACAACAATGATTGTCAGGCCAGGGAAAGTCGTAGAATTCCTTCTTGAGAATCAAAATGCTCGCAACATAAGATATATTGACTGGATGAAGGTAAGAAATTACTTCCGGTTCAGATTTTTTGATTGATTTATAACTTGATAATCTTATTGCTTTTTTCTCCTTCTTCGTCTTCTGGTTAACAGGCTAAGCGAACACTGAAAAATCTGTGTGAAGACCTTTCCATCTAATTTTGAGCATAAGATCATTGGATTGAGCGAGAAATCATGCAAAGAACAGAAGTAGGTCCTATTTGTTATTATTAATTAGCCTTTTTATTTTATAAGTCTTATTTAGTAAGAAGTGAAATTAGACTTCACAAAAAGAGTTTAATTAATATGTGTGTTGGTTTTAAAGCAGAAGAATGTGTTACATTTTTGTAGGTTTGTGATGAAACAAAGGGATGGAGGCAGCCCTAGTGAGCCCTTTGAGATCACAGTCTTTGAGTACTATGCCAAGTTTCGTAGTCAAGCACTTAGGGATTCTCAAGATTTTCCATGCCTAGATGTCGGGAAACCAAAGCGCCCAGTTTACATTCCACTCGAGGTAATAAATTCACATTTTGTCAACTATTGCTCATTCAAAGCCTAAAGTACATTCCCTTTCTTACAACTGTGTGAATTGATACCACTACAACGGTACACCAAATCGCTTTCAAATCTTCAAAGAGCTCAACTACTTGAGAAATCTAGGCAAAAGCCTCATGATAGGATGAGAGCCTTGACTGGTGTAAGCTTCTCCTATAACATAGTTAACATAATGATGTAAATAAAATAAAGACTGGTAATAGTAAATAGTGTTATTCTTTCATTTTTGCAGGCACTGAAGCAAAGTAACTATGCTGCTGATCCTCTGATTAATTCCACTGGCATTACAATCAGCACTACATTCACTCAACTGGAGGGCCGTGTTTTGGATCCACCTAAGGTGAAAATTGTGGTTTGCCTATAATGTTTTTTTTTTGTTGGTTAATTGTTCTCTCAGTAGCAATGTTACATACTTTGTATTCTTTGCAGTTAAAGTTTGGGAGTGGAGGAGACCTGCTTCCTCGAGGTGGACGTTGGAACTTCAACAACAAGGTCACGTACTTTCAATTTTGTCATTTGGCATTTTCTAATAACTAAGTAAAATATCAAGCGTTGGTTATAACTGCTTGTTATTTTGGATGCAGACACTTCTAAATCCTTCACAGATTAGCTGTTGGGCTATTGTGAACTTTTCTGCACGTTGTGACATTAAAGGCCTTATCAGAGATCTACTTAGGGCTTCTCAAGCTAAAGGAATGGTGAGTTGACTCACGTATTGCACATCTTTTTGGTGTTTATACAAACATCATATAGAAATGTCAATTTCTTACTTTTGGGGTGATACTTGCAGAACGTTACTGAGCCGTATAGAGTAATTGAGGAAAATCAACAGGCTAGGCGCAACCCCGCTCCCGCTCGTGTGGAGATGATGTTTGAATCTATCAAAAAAGAACTTCCGGGACCACCTTCGTTTCTTTTATGCATCCTTCCCGAGCGAAAGAATTCTGACATATATGGTTCTCTTAAACTCTTTCACGATTTTTTTACCTGAAAAACTATCTTTTTATCGGAATAAATAATACAAAGTTTGTTTATGGTGGTAGGCCCATGGAAGCGAAGTGTCTAGCAGACTTTGGGATCGTGACACAGTGCGTTGCTCCAACTAGGATCAATGACCAGTACATCACAAACTTGCTGCTGAAGATTAACTCAAAGGTATTCATTTCAATCTAATCCCATTATCAGTTCTTGTATTTACTTTTTATTTCTAAAACTTAAATCTGACTCTCGTTTTTATCTCATTTCAGATGGGTGGTATAAACTCTCTGCTAGCAGTTGAGCATTTGAATGCTATACAATTGGTGTCAAAGGTTCCCACCGTGATATTCGGAATGGATGTGTCACATGGTTCACTTGGCCGTTCTGATGTTCCATCAATCGCTGTTGTACGTTTACTTGTGGATTCTTAGTTCCTTGACAATAATAATGCGGTAATTTGATAATAATTCCTTTTCGGCAATATGTAGGTTGTAAGTTCAAGGAAGTGGCCCTTGATATCTCGCTACAGGGCATCTGTGCGTGCTCAATCTGCACGTATTGAGATGATTGATGGCTTATTCCAGCCTGTGGCTCCCGATAGAGATGAAGGGATGATCAGGTCTGTGTAATATAAAGATATCCTTTCTAAAACGTTTTTGAATTTTCAGCTATAATCGATAGTTACAAAGTTTTGATGTATTTGTGATTTCAGGGAACTATTGGAAGACTTTTATCTGAGTACTCCTGGGATTAAACCGCAGCATATTATTATCTTTCGAGATGGGGTTAGTGAGTCTCAATTCAGTCAAGTGCTCAATATTGAGTTTGAACAGATAATGCAGGTTAGAAAAACTTCGATTTTGTAGTTGAAAAGTTTTATTGATTTGGTAGCCTCAACTGAAAGTAGATATGGTGTAATCCAGGCCTGTAAGTGTATGGATGAAAACTGGGATCCCAAGTTCATGCTAATTGTGGCTTAAAAAACGCACCACACCAAGTTTTTCCAACCCAACTCTGATGCAAATGTTCCACCAGGTATATGATTCTATAAAAAAATTCGATTTGCAAGTATAGAAAACTAAATTGTGCTTTGTGCTTTATTTCTTGTGTTTCACATTGACAATAAAATTTATCATCCAAAGAACAATGACTTCTACTTGTGTGCTCAAAATGGACCAATTGTGAGTTTAATGAAAGCATTTGTATATTATACATTATTTTATGATTAATATAAAAAATAGTGTTGCTGAGTTATAGTTTGCTTTTAGGGGACTACTCGGCCTACGCATTACCATGTTCTGCTCGATCAGATTGGGTTTAAAGCTGATGACCTGCAAGAGCTTGTCCACTCACTATCTTATGTGTAAGTAAATCAACTAATTAATACACTTGTGAACTAAGAATTACTACGGATAATGATTCATTGACTGTTGGGTATATGGCAAGTAGTTGATTAGATTATGGGATTCTGAATTATGCAGGTACCAAAGGAGCATGACTGCCATATCAGTAGGTAAGTATGCTACACTTGCATTCTTTTCATATCGTTAGATTCTAGATAAAAAACATAAGTTTTGAATGTCATTTGTAAATATCATGAGCCTAATGATCCATTCCAATTATACAGTTGCTCCCATTTGTTATGCCCACTTGGCCCAGATGTTACAGTTTGTGAAGTTTGATGACATGTCTGATGCTGCATCTAGCCATAATGGTGGGACTGGTTCTACTTATGGTGGGTTCACCCAACTGCCTAAGCTTCATGAGAGGGTTTGCAGTTCTATGTTCTTCTGTTGAACACTTAGTAGGCCTTAGATAGTTTTTGATACTCGGAACACAGTTTCTTGAGGATGGTTGTTTGAACATGATCTCAACTTTATCTTGTTTTGTTATTATGTTTTGAATCCTAACTTTACAGCACTGTGCCGTATGGCTGCTGGGATCGTACCTTTTGATGGTTAATGCATTTGGAACATTTCTATATTTTGCATGATTTGGTTTATTGGGTCGAATTTGTTTCAAGTTTATACCTTATGTGGAAATGTGGAATTAAACCACTTTATGGATAAACACATGTATAATGTTGATTCTCTGTTATCTAAATTCTGGGTGCGAGCCATGTACAATTGGCGTTTAACACCTAGAATTTTGCCTAAGATTTTTGAACAGAGTTTTTACATTGGATCTAATATAACTTTTTATCTCCATGAAGTGTGTTTGAAATGTTATTGTAGCATACATTTCATGTTTTCTTTCTCTGTCTTTACTACTCCGTATATGTTTTCTCAGTAAAGAAACCTTGACGATCTGGTTAATCGTTAAGCAATTTGCTAACACATAACCTATCTGTCTTGTGAGATCTCTTGGTTAAATAAATTAGTGTGAGCCACTTTCAATGTTCGTCACGAATTTGTTACTATTGATAGCTGCTAATGTGATGTGTAGTTTAATATAATATATGTTTCAGAGCAAATTTTTCATAAGTGACTTAGGTACTTAGTTCCTGGTGTAGGTGCATATGTCCAACTTTTGTTACCAATTAAAAGTTGGAATAACAAACAAATTGCAACTTGCAACTCGTCAATGACTTGTATAACGAATTAAGTAAAGTTATATGTGATGTAATATAAATAGTACCATTAAAAAATTAATAAAATATGAGTTGTTACAACTTACAATTATTCAACAAGTTCTACCTGCTTGTGTTTACCAACTAATTTGAATATATTATGTTTTGGTTTGGAGACTTATAGATACAGCACAAAAAATGTTTATTACAACACACTGTACAACACCTAAAGATTACAGTACAACCTATCATAGCATAATTTTGGTGTTTGAATCAAATTATTTGGTGTATTTATCACCTCCATTTTGTTTGACACAAAGGGTCCGTGCCTAAACATTGGTCCATATTGATCGCATACATCATAAGTAAGATTGTATAAGTTGTCACATGTATGACATTTAATTAAT
Source organism: Helichrysum umbraculigerum (assembly GCA_949592205.1). NCBI lineage: Eukaryota > Viridiplantae > Streptophyta > Magnoliopsida > Asterales > Asteraceae > Helichrysum > Helichrysum umbraculigerum. Next base: position 122,975,607 of record CATIUR010000001.1, on the reverse strand, counting down.
CACATAACTTGAGATATATCTATTGGGATAAATATATCTTAGTTGTCAGTTGTATCAAACAAGACCAACCTAATTAATAACCTATGGCTTTGGAGGGTCCATATTCGAAAAAGGACCTATTCTTTAGAAGATCTATTTGGTGTTTTGTAGTGCGATGTTCCATTCTGCAAGAACTTTGAATCATTCTCTTGAGACTCATCATCTTCATCATAAATGATCCGCTTGCCCCGAAATGACTTGGACCAATAGGGAAATCTCAATTCATTGGGCCTTCGATACAATCAAATAGAAAGCCCCAAGGGCGCCATATATTCTAGGAACCCAATCCTCCTCTATTGATTGCCAGTCGATGGCTCTTCAAACTCCGATTCGTCTTTTTAATCGAGAAATCTCTCATCAAGGATAGAACAAAATCCATTTTGCATCATATCTAAGGGATTCCTGGGTTCGGTTCAAAGAAGCGATGTCATTCGATCCTTACCAAACCGATTGCATGCCTGTGAGGATACATGTGAGGATACCACTAGAGTGACTTCCACTCCTAATAGGGCCATGAACTAGGCTAGAGTTATTCTTAAACGAGTTCATAAGAAGTCCCATTTTTCCATCGGGTCTAGATAGAGACCATTTTGGATTTTGATGAACATAATTGAAAATTAATATTCATCATATTATGGACATTTTGGGTGTGTTTGGCAACATATTAGTTGAAGATGGAGCGTGGGACTAGAGAGATTTAAGTAGTTGAGAAATCTTTTCATAAGCAATTTGAATTTACTTCTACTTGGATTCTTTTTTCAACAATCCCCATTTTTTATGTTAACAAATGGGACTTCTAATTTATAAAAGGTTAGGGGATGTTATAACTAAAATCTCACTATATAATAAATTTACATTCCATTTTTATAAATCATTAATGTCATATTTCGCTTGGAATATGCGTAAAACATTAATAGCATGAACAATGATATATACGTGAAGTACAAAATGCAAAAAAGTTAAATTATCACTGGAACGTGTCATGTGCGTAATGTGAAATAGAAATGCAATTTTCCTAAGTTCGGATGTCCTCGTATCATTGAAAAGGACAACATAAAATCGACACCTAATTTTCACAGTTTTCATTTTCAATTTTTTACATTTTCTTTATTATTTTCTATATATATATATACGGAGTAGCTTTTACCTTCATGGTCCGTGTAACACACATGATCTATAAAAAAAAATCTAGTATTTCATATTATTATACCTAAGTTTTCATAATTTGGAGCATTGCAAGCTAAAGAAAAATCATTTATAACGTTTAAAAGACAAAGTTGATCATACTTGGAAGTATATGGTTGCATACTAACATTGAATAGTACAGTAGATCATGAAGAATATAAAGTAAAAAGAAACAATAGGGACGATATATATATATATATATATATATATATATATATATATATATATATATATATATATATAGGGTGGTGATCAAGAGGGAAATGTCTTTTTGGGGGAAAGGGGAGAAGCGTTAGTACGCATCAGGAAGCATATTACAATTATCAATCAAAACGTCAACAAAAAATTATTTTTATCGGTAAATAGTAATCAAAATCGATGCTATAAAAGATATTTTTGACGAATGAATTTCATTTTTAAGTCATAACATTAATTGATGAATATTTATTTAATTAATTGTAAAGATGCAGTGTGATGCATATTAACTAAGATGCATCGTGATGCATCATAAAACTTCACATTATTTAAAAAATATTTTTATTGTTAAGATACATCACAATGCAGATTAACTAATATGCACCGCGATGCATCTTAACGGATTTAGATCAAATATTCATAAATCGATACTATAACTTGAAGAAAAAATTTATCAAGGAAGCTTAACATTTATAACATCGATTCTGATTAACATTTACTAAATTTCAGTTTGCTTTTTTCGAGATTAGTATAGGTGAAGGTAATATGCTTCCTGATGCGTACTAACGCTTCCCCCTTCCCTCAAAAAATGGACTTCTGTAACATCCACTCCTCGGGTCTAGTTGTATTTTAATATTTTCTGAATTTTAATATTTAATTCGTGTGTCAGAAAATAGTTCGGTGTTATTATTTGAAAATAATTGGTTAAAAAGTCACATAATTTATTGTGACTAGTAAATTGTTAATTGTTTTAAATTAACTTAGTTGACGGTAAAATAAAATAATGTTTCCCCGCAAATGGTTTTTAAGTTCCAGACAATGATAAGTACGGGGGACAAAACTAGTACACATATTTCTAATATATGTGTGTAATACGTAATAAACTTCACCAAAATTCCAGTATCATCGATTGAGTACGTGAGAAATATTGAAACCCTAGAACTAAACCCCAAATCATCATTAAACCCCAAATTCTTGTGAAATTAACTTCTGTTCTTCCCTGTTCCTTCTTTGGCCGAACCAAAAACACCACAGGGACGAATTGTAAATATTGAAACAAGCCTTGAAGTGAAATTGAAGCTATAGAACATTGATTCAAGCTTCCAAAACATGAATTAATCACTCCTTGATCCTCCTAATCATCTTGTAAGTGTTAAATCTTGATGTTCATATAAACCTAGAAGTGGGTTTTTGGGTATTTGATGAAATTAGAGTGATTGATGTTAAGTTGAAGCTTGTAATGCTTGTAGAATTATTAATTGATATTTACTTTATGATTATAAGCTAAGCCCTAAGCTATAATTGAAGATTTGAATGTATGTTCATGATAAAAGTGGTGGGTTTAGTTAATTTTCATGAAATTAAGCTTATGGTTATGATATAATTGTTAAGTGATGCTTAATTCATGATTTGTGAATAAACCCTAACCTAGAAATAAAAGAAAGTGATATATGATCATTAAGGGTTTAATTGATTACTTATGAATCATGATTTATAAGTTTAATCTAATGAGGAGTAATTGATAAGTATTATTAATGATCATATTTGGAGTAATTAATGATGTTAATGATCTTGTTAAAGATTTAACCATGTTATTAGTAATAAGTAAAGATGGTTAAAATGAGGTTGTGATCATAACTTGATAAGAAATTGTGAACTTTGATGTTTAAGGTGATTGTTCATAATCTTGAATTGTAGTGTTGATTTACTATAAGTGAATGATAACTCATTTGAATTATAGTTGAGAAGTGATCATCATGATAAATAGGCATGATTAAGTAATAATTCAAGAAGTTGAATCTTTGAATCAAGTGTAATCAATGTCATGGAATGTTGAATTGATAATCCGGATTAATTAATATGATGTTATATTCATATTAAAATAAGTGACTAACTTGTGTTATTTTGATGTAATTCCAGATAAACAGAAGACTCAGTGACATTAGACTACTGAGTGGACAACTGAGGTATTCGGTGAGTGGATATATAACCTCAGTGTGATTTAGTTGTAACAGGTTTGGTTACAACAAGTAACGTATTATTACTGTTTTTGTTTTCCATTATGATTATGGTTAGTAGTAATAATACTGTTGATAGACTGTTTAGTCTGATATGTTGACCTGATTGAATATGTGATCACTTGTTATTTGGCCTTCGGGCATTATGGTATTGAGGTCAACGCGATAGTTGGGTTTGGTTACTATTGAAAGACGACAGGAATTTCCTTGTACTTATCGTTAATAGGAAATTAGGTCGTATGTGATTAGTACCAAACTATCGGTCTATTCTGTATTGGCCTTACAGATTGTGGTAAGTGCTCTTGGTGAATCCCCGGGTATTATGATATCTCCAGAGCCACCGATCCTCATTGACATGTTATTGTATTGAGATGTTATCTCATTGAAATAGAACTGTATGTTCTTAGCTGAAGGTTTCCCTAAGAACTCTAGATACTCTGTGATATTGTGTATTTACGATGCTTTGATGTAAACAGAGTTGTTATGCTAAGTTGGGCTGTTGTTTATTATTCACTCACTTAGCGTTGAGCTAACCCCCCCCCCCCCCCCCATTAACCTTTCTTGCAGGTTATAGATTGGATATTAGTTGGGCAAGAAGTCGGGCTGGATGGAATGTTTGGTGACAAAGCTTTACTCTGATAACTGATTTGTATAAATCAGTGTTGTCTTTTAATTTCATATAACACCCAGTTTAATGTATTTTGGTTGTAATTCATAAGACTAGTTTGAATCTGGTTTTGAATTATCAGATTTTAAAGATGTTAATATTATAAGTTAAAATGTTGAAAAATGGACTGACGCTTCCGATGTATTAAATAATACGATAGTAAATGAGGGGTGTTATAAGTTGGTATCAGAGCATTGGTTTGGGTAAATTGGACATTGGTTATGTTCAATCCCAAATCTATAAGATGTGTTAAGTCAAACATTCCAGGGTGTGGGATTAGTAGTTGTATGAAGAAATGGTTATTGAATGTGTACTAACCTATAACAAGATGCAAGATTGTGTTTTGGTTGCAGAGACGGAGGAATATGAGGAACCCAAGGGTATTCTCAATGATTCCTCAATATCCGTGGGCTTAAGAATATCAGGTACTTCTCATTAAGCTTGATGAATTTCAAAAAGCTTGAATTGACTACTTTGCTATCATATGATTAGTAGTAAAGTGATTGAGTCAGACTGATATGATTCCCCGGTTATGAGTCATTGGTGATTATTACTTATTAATGTGATGCTAGGAATATTAGTTGAGATGTTTAGCATCATGAGTAGTTCAAAATGAACTAGAAATGGATTGTGTAGACACATTGTTGAATGAAGTGTAACAATTGCATTATTTGGATTAAAGTGTGTCTACGATAGGAAAATAAAGTATAAATCATTGTGTGATTATGATTTGATAAATGTAAGGTGATTATAAATCCTTGTCAAGGCATTATGTGATAGTTGTCTGAAGTATAGTTGCTCCTTCGGGAGAATACTTGAAAATGTGGCTAAATGCTTATGTATTGTGCCTTGATCATGATTGTGGTTGAATTATGATCTAGGTGTTAAAAGTGGTAAAATTGAAAGTCAAAGTGGTCAACTAGTCTTGATATGCATTGACAAGTTTGTAAAAGAAGTAAACGTTGAAAACTTGTTGTAATTAGTTGAAACATAATGAATTTTATGTGAAATTGGTGTTTTGAGGGTATAATAGGACACCAATAGTGAAAGTGAGTTGGTTTGACTTATAATAGTCAACGTAATGTGAAATGGGTGATGGAATGGTAGTTATATGGGTTGAAACCCAAATGGGTTGTTAAAGTGCCCAAATGGGTCACTTAGTGGTTTGAGTGTAATGAATGTTAAAGTGATTTTAAATCCTACATATAGTAGGAATGTGTGCCGAAAGTGTTATTGTAATCAAAATGGTTGAAATTGGTAAGAGTGTCCAATTGGACCCTCAAACGGGTCAAAGAGTCAAAAGATGATAGAATGGGGATATGAGGGCGATGAATATGCCCACACGTCATAAATGTATATAGGAATATGTTGGCAAAGGGTTGAAGTCAGAAACCTAGCCATTTGGAATATGGCGTGTCAACAAAAATGGTTAAAAATGGTCCAAAATGAGTCGTACGTCCGTTTTCTCGATAAACGTAAATTTTGAAAAAGTGGAAAAAATGAAAAGTTGCATTTTGATTATATGAATGTGCCTGCAAAATTTCAGACCTTAATTCTTTACGGTTTAAGAGATACGCGCGTTTGAATTTCGAAAAATTGCATTAAAATTGCAGGTCTGAAAAATGCATATGAACGCGATCCAGCCCTTTGTTCCGGATCGCGTTGCCAAGTGTTATTTGGTTACAGAAATTTTTCTAAAGGTGAACGCGATCCAGCCACCTTAGTCCGGATCGCGTTTGAAAGAATAAAGTTGACAAATTTTTTTGCAAATTCCAAAAGTGCACAAGTCTTTAGTAGTGTTTTTAGCGACGGAAAATTTGACAAATTTTCTATAAGCACGGATTGGGCTGAAAATTACATGGTCACTCGAAAATGGTCCAATGATCAAAGCTAAGTACCTTAGCCTAGGCGGTTTTTGGCCATTCGGGGTCGTTTGGGGCTCGAAAATGGCATTTTACTGTTTTTCGGACCTTATTTCGGACTTTTAACTTACGTTTTGGAATGGGCTTTTGTTTCTTTAAGCCCAGGGATCATTCATATGACTATGTGCAATATTAGAACTTGTTTTAAGAGGTCCACATGTGTTATTGTGTATGAGTTATTCTCAGGCGGTTTATTTAATTGCAAAATGTACCAGTAAATGGTATTGTTGATTGTTGCTAACTAAGATTAGTAAACATTGATTATGGAATTATGTGGATTATATCATGTGAATTAGTTGAACATGATGGAATACTTGAATCATGTAGAACATTAAAATTGGTTAAATTGAGCATTTTAAGAATTTGTAAGTTAAGTGCATGAGCTTGTAGTTATGTGATAATTGGACATGAAATGCTCAATTGTAATTAAATTAAAGGTATTGATTGGTGCAATTGTGTTAGACATTACATCTAAGTTAATGAGATAATGAAAAGGATGTAAATGTCTGTGTTGATTATACCTATCTGATTATATGGGTAATTACATCTTCCAAGGGATACATGAAATTGGTAGCAAGTTGATATTTGACTATATATCTGCTGTAAAAGTGTTATCATATATGTGTAAGAATGTGATATCACTGTTAATGATATATGTGAAAGTAAAGATTACTTACTTTGGAAAGTAAATGGTATAAAGTTACCTGAGAATGAAGTGTAACTGACATAATATGACGACGTCTGGCCAACGTATTTGTATTATGCCATTTTACATGGAATTGTTGAGGTTACCAAGTACCATAAAATTTAGAGTGATTTTGAAATAACAGGTAAGATATGTTGACCTGTAGTTGAGAAATAGTCAATGATTGACTGAAATGAAAAAGTAATAAACCACTAATCTGTTGTTTTACTATGGTATCTATGGTACAAGAAATGTGTATGTGGTTAATTGCAACTAGTGTGAATTAAAATATGAGCTAAGCAAAGTGGAGGTCAGTTGATTGTGAATAACAATGTGTTGAATATGTGACTAAAGACAGCACCTTATGTTGTTGAAAGATTTATGCTAATGCAGCATGGTATCAACTGGTGCTGATTTAGCATCCAACTGGATATGGTAGGATGCTAATTGAATATGTGATAATAGTTTTACCTATTGGATTTGACCTTTACATACTGATTTCTCTTATGTGTTTATGATTATATGAATTGGATTACTTTCGAGTAAAGAATTTCATATAACCTAGTAATTGTGTATAAATACAAGTTGTGAATCAGTAAAGAACTAGTTGCGAAAGTAGAGATTCTAGCAATGTGTTAGCTAAAGAAATACATAGTTATTAGCTAAATTTCTAGTTGTGAATTGAGATAAACTTGTGTTGCTAATGTGTATATTGTGGTATTTATTACCACTAGTGTTATTGACATAACAATAGAAAGTTCATATGACTATGTGATTCACTTATGTCAAGTGATTGTGTTGTATACTTGGCTAGTTATAAATGATCATGTAAGTGATTAGTTATCTGTTTAGAGACAGGATATATGCACAGTATATGTGCAGGGGGAAAAGATAGAAACGTGTACATTCGGTTATGTGCATGTGAAAAGAATTCAATATATGTATATATATTTATAATTTGCTCAAGGGAGTAACGTATGATATGTGTATATTGTGATTAAATAGTTGATTATGCTACACTTTATGATGGATACTGCATTGGTGATAGCTATTGGAATAGAGTATAATGTATGTACAATTTGTGTTTGTAGGGATAAAGATATGCATAAACAATTTAAAATGTTACACACATTTTATGTACATATAGTAAATGAGCGAATAGGTGATTCTATTAAATAGATTGGATAAGTATGATCAGATTTCGAGGACGAAATCTCTTTAAGGGGGAAAGATTTGTAACATCCACTCCTCGGGTCTAGTTGTATTTTAATATTTTCTGAATTTTAATATTTAATTCGTGTGTCAGAAAATAGTTCGGTATTATTATTTGAAAATAATTGGTTAAAAAGTCACATAATTTATTGTGACTAGTAAATTGTTAATTGTTTTAAATTAACCTAGTTGACGGTAAAATAAAATAATGTTTCCCCGCAAATGGTTTTTAAGTTCCAGACAATGATAAGTACGGGGGACAAAACTAGTACACATATTTCTAATATATGTGTGTCATACGTACTAAACTTCACCAAAATTCCAGTATCATCGATTGAGTACGTGAGAAATATTGAAACCCTATAACTAAACCCCAAATCATCATTAAACCCCAAATTCTTGTGAAATTAACTTCTGTTCTTCCCTGTTCCTTCTTTGGCCGAACCAAAAACACCACAGGGACGAATTGTAAATAATGAAACAAGCCTTGAAGTGAAATTGAAGCTATAGAACATTGATTCAAGCTTCCAAAACATGAATTAATCACTCCTTGATCCTCCTAATCATCTTGTAAGTGTTAAATCTTGATGTTCATATAAACCTAGAAGTGGGTTTTTGGGTATTTGATGAAATTAGAGTGATTGATGTTAAGTTGAAGCTTGTAATGCTTGTAGAATTATTAATTGATATTTACTTTATGATTATAAGCTAAGCCCTAAGCTATAATTGAAGATTTGAATGTATGTTCATGATAAAAGTGGTGGGTTTAGTTGATTTTCATGAAATTAAGCTTATGGTTATGATATAATTGTTAAGTGATGCTTAATTCATGATTTGTGAATAAACCCTAACCTAGAAATAAAAGAAAGTGATATATGATCATTAAGGATTTAATTGATTACTTATGAATCATGATTTATAAGTTTAATCTAATGAGGAGTAATTGATAAGTATTATTAATGATCATATTTGGAGTAATTAATGATGTTAATGATCTTGTTAAAGATTTAACCATGTTATTAGTAATAAGTAAAGATGGTTAAAATGAGGTTGTGATCATAACTTGATAAGAAATTGTGAACTTTGATGTTTAAGGTGATTGTTCATAATCTTGAATTGTAGTGTTGATTTACTATAAGTGAATGATAACTCATTTGAATTATAGTTGAGAAGTGATCATCATGATAAATAGGCATGATTAAGTAATAATTCAAGAAGTTGAATCTTTGAATCAAGTGTAATCAATGTCATGGAATGTTGAATTGATAATCCGGATTAATTAATATGATGTTATATTCATATTAAAACAAGTGACTAACTTGTGTTATTTTGATGTAATTCCAGATAAACAGAAGACTCAGTGACATTAGACTACTGAGTGGACAACTGAGGTATTCGGTGAGTGGATATATAACCTCAGTGTGATTTAGTTGTAACAGGTTTGGTTACAACAAGTAACGTATTATTACTGTTTTTGTTTTCCATTATGATTATGGTTAGTAGTAATAATACTGTTGATAGACTGTTTAGTCTGATATGTTGACCTGATTGAATATGTGATCACTTGTTATTTGGCCTTCGGGCATTATGGTATTGAGGTCAACGCGATAGTTGGGTTTGGTTACTATTGAAAGACGACAGGAATTTCCTTGTACTTATCGTTAATAGGAAATTAGGTCGTATGTGATTAGTACCAAACTATCGGTCTATTCTGTATTGGCCTTACAGATTGTGGTAAGTGCTCTTGGTGAATCCCCGGGTATTATGATATCTCCAGAGCCACCGATCCTCATTGACATGTTATTGTATTGAGATGTTATCTCATTGAAATAGAACTGTATGTTCTTAGCTGAAGGTTTCCCTAAGAACTCTAGATACTCTGTGATATTGTGTATTTACGATGCTTTGATGTAAACAGAGTTGTTATGCTAAGTTGGGCTGTTGTTTATTATTCACTCACTTAGCGTTGAGCTAACCCCCCCCCCCCCCCCCATTAACCCTTCTTGCAGGTTATAGATTGGATATTAGTTGGGCAAGAAGTCGGGCTGGATGGAATGTTTGGTGACAAAGCTTTACTCTGATAACTGATTTGTATAAATCAGTGTTGTCTTTTAATTTCATATAACACCCAGTTTAATGTATTTTGGTTGTAATTCATAAGACTAGTTTGAATCTGGTTTTGAATTATCAGATTTTAAAGATGTTAATATTATAAGTTAAAATGTTGAAAAATGGACTGACGCTTCCGATGTATTAAATAATACGATAGTAAATAAGGGGTGTTATAACTTCCCTCTATATATATATATATATATATATATATATATATATATATATATATATATATATATATATATATATATGGGTGCATCCACATCGGCACATCTTGTTTGTTGACTCCTACCCAACTTATTTATACACACTACTTACTCACGATTTTATTATATATAACCACGAATATTTACAAATTGCCTCCTATGAAGTTTGAAACCACAACCATCAGTTGAATGGTTTCCCATATGCCGATGCGATGGAATAAATACAAATTTATTAAATCAACTATTGAAATAAAATTTAGTTATTATCAAGATAATTACAATTTAAAAATCACATAAATTTATAACTGTGTTAGTTAAAAATTTAATTAATGTGTACATTTTATCTGATTTTGTATGTATGTATTATTACTGATAATGTGAAATAGAGTATTGCCAGGTAGCCCAAATTATATAGGCTTAATCATATTTATAAACTTTCATTGATTGTCATGTAGAATTTCGCTTATCATCTCTTTTTACATTTACCAATCAAATCATACATGTGTTTCAATAGTATCATTCGAATTAGATTTAGACACGTGTTTTATTTTATTGTTCGCAATTAAAAGAGCTTTCAAGTTAAATTTTTGTTATTGAAAACCAACAATAACTTTTCTAACACCACATATTAATATGTGTACTTATTTGGGTTACAAAATTAAAACGTTATACTCCGTATATAATTAATTTTGTTATAGAATGTTAAGTTACTTAGTAAAAACTTAGAACAAAAGATATGAAAAGGAAAGTCCATTTTAGAATGGTGAAAGAAAATCTTCAAGGTGTAACCCAATAACTTTCATGAAATTAATATTTCATGAGTTTTGCCAATAGAATCTTGTTACGTAAATAAACATAAACATATAAACATAATCTTAAAAAGAGCGTCCTAATTTACCGTGAGAATTTGCCGAGTAAGTTCACAAATCGATTATAACGGATAACACGTAATTAAAGTCAATTACTTGCATGTAAAAAAGAAAAGAAAATAACATTATTTTTATTTATATATTCAGCTTACAAAAATACACCAAATTTACCTACTAGGTATAACTTATGGCGAGTGATTAATACAAGTTTTTTTTATGGATATAATAACTTTATGCATATATATACAGTACAGTACAACATTGTTATGCATATCATTTGGTATTTACATCAAAATGTTTGTTGTATTTATCAATATCCATAACTTATTGGTAAAATCCAGAAATGATGGTTATGAGATTAATATCGCTGCATAAACTTTCATAATGCTGTCTCACTAAAACTCACTCTATAATTAGTCTAAATATTCATTACAATTAACATGGAAGCTACAATGTGCTTTTTAAAATTCTTTAAATCCCAAAGCTACATTTCTAGCAACTAAAATTGCCTAATAAAGCCGAGCTATGAAAGAAAAGCAAGCTCATTAAATTAAAGTTAATTTATTTAGGGTGTGTTTGGATTAGCTTAAATAAGCACTTATCTGATTATTTGCTTATTTTGACAGCAGATAAGCAGATCCAAACACTTTTCTGAAAACTGCTTATCTGCTTATTTTGAAACACTCCGAAATTTAGAACATTTTTTTTTTACTCATTTCGTAAAGTCCTACGTTTTAATATGACATTTTAGACTTGTTGTATCATTCCCTAGATCAAATAAGGATTTAAATAAGAAAATGTTGAATTTATAAGAGATTTCCCAAGAATGACTCCCATTCCCCAGGAATGAAGCATGCTGTTAGTAATTTGAGTCGGATTCCCCAGGAATGACTCCCATTACCCGGGAATCAAGCCTGCTGTCCATTTTACCATCTTCCGAAATTCGACCGTGCATATCTTGAAAATGACAAGTCCAATGACCATGAAAATTTGCAGGCACGTGTATAATGACAATACAAACATTTCCCAATTTCCACTTTTCGTAAATTCGCGTTTTATCAATAATTGGACCGTTGACCAATTTTCGCCCAATTTAGACTAAAACCATTGACATGTCATTTCACAAACTACACATACTCTGGCTTTCAAACTTTGACACTAACTTTGACCATCAAAATGGGACTTAAAGCAATTCTCACAACTTTCGTACTATATCTGTAACATCCTCAAATTGGGCCTAGGAGTAATAGGTATTTCCTGTAAATTTAAATGCGATTTAAATTTGTTATATGTGTTTGATTGTAAAAATAATAGGTCAAACAGTTAAATGACTTATTGTGAATACTAAAATATTACTTGTTTTAAATTTATTTAGTTGACGGTAAAATAAAATTGTATTTCCCCGCAAATGGTTTTTAAGTTCCAGACAATAATAAATACGGGGAATGAAAAGTAACACTTATATGGTATATTATGTGGATGGGTCGGTTTTTATTTCCCTCCACACATACATACATACGTATGAATACACACACACACACCAACCTTAAATCAATTCACAAAATCATGAAGAATCATCAAATTGGAGCTTCTAAGCATGAATTCAAGCTTCTATAATCATCAAGATCAAGGTATAATCTTGTGTTCTTCATTTTCTAAAACCTAGAAATTAGGGGTTTTAGTGTTCTTGAGCAAAATCCGAAATTAGGGTTTCAAAAGTGTAAATTGATGTTAGTTAAGCTTCAATAACAAGTATTAATCATTCCATCATCATTATAAACATGTTGTAATTGCTAATTCTTGAATTTCATGTAACCCTAGAAAATGGGTTTTGAATAATTATATGAAGTAGGATGATTTTCATGGAATTAAAGCTTGTATTAGTAATATAGTTGCTAGATATTGCCTAATCCATGTTTATAGGTTAAGCCATAATCAAGAATTAAAGAAATTGTGTATGATCATGTAGGATGCATATGAATACAATTGATAAAGTAAGAATTGAGCATTGTAATGATTATATTATTGTTAGTTGATAGTTAATTCATGATTATAAGTGAAAACCCTAAGTTAAACATGAAGAATTTGATACTTATTCATGAAGAAAGTTAGGGGTTTGAGTGATTATTCATGGATCATGGTTTTAATGCTTAGGATAATAATGTATACATTGATAAATGTTGGTTAATGATGATTATAAACATTAATCAAGTTAAAAGTTATAAATGGGTTAATATGTTCTTGAGAATTATAGTGATTATGATGATATTCATGAGTTATATGAGAAATTCGGTATGGATTATGATATAGAACATTTGATTAATAATCAAAGATTAAAGTTAAAACTTGTGTGGTTAGGTATTCATGAAATCTAGTATTGAGATTTGGATTATGAACCATGTGATATGTTATTAACATGAGTTGATTTCTATAAATGAGTTACTAACTCGTTTTGTTTAATTGTATTATCAGATGTGGAGAAGACTCAGTGACATTAGACTACTGAGTGGACGACTATGATTGTCGGTGAGTGGATCTTGGACTTTCTGTCTAAGTTAGTTGTAACAACATGGTTACAACGGGTAAACTTGGTTTATTGCAATGATTGCATTAATATTAAATTGCCATGACGGCTAACCTTTGATTGATTATTGGCGTCCATTGTGCTATGATAGTTGTGGACTATTTGATTTGGTGGGGGTCAACTAATGTGTTGGGTTTGGATACTATTACTAGGACTTCGCAAGTGCCTTGTACATGTGTTGGACACTGAAATTGCGTCGTGTGTAGTAATAGTACCAAACTATCGGTTTAACCTCTGATTTGGCCGTCAGTTGGTTTTAAGTGTTACTTGGGGAACCATCCGCGGCATGAGGGTACCTCAAGGACCACCGATCCTTCTATGTTGCTTGTGCATTGCTTTGTTATAGGCATGTGTTAAGCTGAGTTAGATTGATAGCTTGGGATCTATTCACTTAGCTTCGTGCTAACCCCTCATTACTTCTTGCAGGTTTACTTCTGTATGTGGGTGGGCAAGAAGTACATATGGAATGGAATGTTTGACAGGCTCACTCTGAAATGGATAATACGTTAATGATTTAACAACACATTGGGATTTCTATAACACCTAAACTTAATGTATGTAATAATTAGAATAATCTAGTTTTAAAGGTTTGTATGTAAGTGGATTGCTATTTGAAATGTATGTATGCAATCTACTGATTTCTATTAATCATGCGCTTCCGATATGTTTAAAAAAAATAAAATTGTCCTTGTATTTAGCGGGTGTTATAAATTGGTATCAGAGCCTAGGTTTGGGTGAATTGTACATTATAAGATGTTCAATCCCAAACTTAAGATTGTGTCAAGTCAAACATTCCAGGGATGGGGTTTAGTGGTTGCATGAGAAAGTTGCTATTAAATGTGTGCTAACCTATAACAAGATGCAATAGTGTTGTTTTGGATGCAGAGACGGAGGAACATGAGGAACCGTCTGGTATTCTCAATGATTCCTCAATACTCGTGGGCCTAGATGTGCTAGGTAATTTCTGATAAGCTTGATGAATTTTAATAAGCTTTGACTGTTTGCTTTACTATGATATGATTGTTAGTTAAGTAAATTGAATTATTGGTGAATATCGCTTGTTAATAAAATGATAGAGGTGTTAATGAGTAATCAAGAAGGAAATTGAAAATTTCGATCAAAATGTTGAAACTGGGTAGATACAGTGTTGACTAAGGTGTACCAGTTGTATTATGTGAAATTAAGTGTATCTACAGTGTAAAAATAAGTTGATAAATGCAAGGTGTGATTATAGATCCTTGCTAGGGAATTATTTGATAAATGATAAACTGAATTGATGCGACTTGATATGATGAAATTAATGAGATGTTGGTATTCTCCATTAATAGGTTTCGAGTCGTGTTGTTATGTGAATTAGAAAAAGTCTAGTTGTTGGAATATGTGTATTGACTTGGTAAAGTCAAAGTTGAATGGGGTTGTGTTAAACTTGGCAATAGCCATGTTATAAAGTGATGAATGTGACTAGATGTTTATGTGTTTGACATCGATCATGAATGGTTTGAATTATGATCTTTATATTAAGAGTAGTGTAGTGAGAAAGTCAAAGTGGTCAACGAGTCTAATTGTGTGTTGACGAGTTTGTGAAAAGTCAAATTTGAAAATTTGTTGGAATTAGTTCATATATGATGAACTTATGTGAAATTGGTGATTTAAGTGAATATCATGATACCATTAGTGAAAATGGCTTAGTTGACTTAAGATAGTCAATGATATGTGGAATGTATGTGAAAGTGGTGTTTATATGATTAGAAACCCAAATGGGTCAAATAAGTGCCTAAATGGGCCGCTTAGTATGAAAACGGTTAGAAACTTGATGTGGTTGAGTATGATGACCTTTAAGTTGACTTAAAGCCATAAGTATAGATAAAATGTGGGTTGAAAGTGTAATGTAGTCATGTTGATTGAATTTGGTAAAATTTGCCCATTTGGACCCTTAAACGGGTCGACTAGTTAAAACATGATAGGACAAGTATATGAGGGTGATGAATGTGCCCACACGTCATAAATATATGTAGAAACATGTTGGCAAAGGGTGGAACCCTGAAAGTATGTCGTTTGGAATATAGCGTGTCAACCAAAATGGTTCAAAATGGCCTAAAATTGGTTATATGTCCGTTTTCTCGTAAAACGTGTAATTTGAAAAAGTGTAAAAAGGAAAAGTTTCATTTTGATTATATGAAGGTGCCTGCAAAATTTCAGACCCTAACTATTTACGGTTTGTAAGATATGCGTGTTTGAAATTCGGAAAATTGCATAAGGATGTGAAGTGCAGGTTACAGGCTTTCATAGCCGATCTGCTCTTGTTAGCCGATCTATTATTGCTTGAAAGCCGAACGGCTAAGTTTAGCCGAACGGCTAACATAGAACAAATCGACATCAGAAAATTTTTGGGACGAAAATGGTGTGAATTTTGACAAGTCTAAACAGGGTCGCGGATAAGTGACAAAATTTTTAACTCGGATTAGGTTGAAATTCGCTTGGTTACTCGGAAACGTCCCAATGATCAAGGCTATATTCTAATAGCCTAGGCAGTTTTTGGTCATTCGGGGTCGTTTGGGGCCCGAAAATCGCGTTTTATTATTTTTCGGACATTATTTTGGACTTTTAGCTTGTGATTTGTATTGGGCTTTTGTTTCTTTGAGCCCAGGGATCATTCCTATGACTAAATATAATGTAAAAAAAAAACTTGTTTTAAGAGGTTCACCTATTTTATTATGTATGAATCATTTGTAAGCGGTTTAACTAACTGCATAGCATACCAGTAAGGGTATTGTTGATTTGTGCTTGTTAGGGTAAGTAGATATTGATTATGTGAATCATGTTATATGAATTATTTGAAATACAATAAAGTAAATGAATCATGTGAAATATTAGAAATGATTGAAAGGAGTATTTTAGGAATTGAAGAGTATTATATAAGCCTATTTATGTTTGATAGATTAAATATGGAAGGTTAATGGCTAATCAACTTAGGAATTATATATTGATGAATATATGTGGAATATGACATGACATTTTAATAAGGCACTTGGTGCTAAATGTTATATATAGTATTATACGTATTAATTAATGTATTAAGGGATTGATATTGAATCCAGTGATAAAGGTGTTATATTGACTTAGTTATGTTAAACTCTACACCTGTGTTAATGTAATAATAAGAATTTTATTGAACAATTGGATTATTATGTCTACTTAATTATGTGAGTAGTCGCACATTCAAGTGATAAAGGAAAATAGTAACAAGTTAATATCTGATTTTGTACTTGTCGTTAAAGTGATATCATTGTTAATGATATATATGAAATTAAAGATTAATCACTTTGAAGATTAACGGTATGAAGTGACCTGAGAATGAAGTGTGACTGACATAATATGACGACGTCTGGCCAACGTATTCATATTATGCCATTTCACATGGAATTGTTGAGGTTACCAAGTACCAGAGAAATTGATGTGACTTTAAAATTGGTAAGTTTTCGATGTTGACATATGAGTGAGAGAGAGAGAGTCAGAGAAGACTAGAATGAAATGGTAGTAAAGTATTAAATTATTGTATTAATGAGTTACTATTAATAACAGAAATATATAAATATATATATATAGAGAGAGCCTTTTGAATGAAACTGTGAAAATTGATAGTTATATTATTATTAATTGAGAATTGTGTAAAATTTGATTGTTATTATATGCTTAATATCAAGGTGAAATGATAAGTTGTTTATATGAGTGAGATAATCTAATGAGAGGTCATCGAGATTAAAAAAAAAATTTATTATTGATATGATATTGTTGAAAATACGTGTATGATTAGCACGTTCTGATAATGTGGTGCATGTGCTGGTATAGCAAGGTACCATTGAAGGAGACTTAGCATGTATCCAATATGAATTGGTGCTAAGTGATTGTGTAATTACATGATTATGGTAGTAACCATAGGATTTGACCTCTCTTTTGCTTATTAATATGTGGTTATGTGGTTAGTGAGGTATGGTTCCGTGATATTTTAATAAAAATGGGTTCCATGTACCTCAGTGATATGTGAATTTTAGCATGGATGCTAGTATAATCAAAATTTAAATTTCATTAATGATATGTGTATGGTGGTTTCCATAACCACTGTTTTTGTTATTGAAAAGGATACAATTCATGTATAAATTTTGAAGACCTAGCACGTTGCTAGTTCTGTTTGTGAAAGTATATCACTTTACCTAGTTAAGTGATTTACTTATGTTAAGTGATAACTTGTTTTAAAATGTTCATTGTGTATATGAAAAATAAGATTCAGATACATTATATGTGCTGAAATGAGAAATTGAAGCATGTACATTGGATATGTGCATGTGTAATTAGGTTGAAAACATATATCTTAAAGTGGATTAAATGTATACATATTTTGTGTATGTGTGATTAGTGATTAAGATACGCATAGAGATGATATGCATAAGTAATTTAAATTGTACATATACCTTATGTGCATTTAGTGATAAATAATTATGTAGTTAGGGAATTGGAAATAAAGTGTGAACCAAACTTCGCACGAGGTATGATGTGATTAAATTTCCTAGATTAATTAAGGATGATTAGATTTCGAGGACGAAATCTCTTTAAGGGGGAGAGATTTGTAACATCCTCAAATTGGGCCTAGGAGTAATAGGTATTTCCTGTAAATTTAAATGCGATTTAAATTTGTTATATGTGTTTGATTGTAAAAATAATAGGTCAAACAGTTAAATGACTTATTGTGAATACTAAAATATTACTTGTTTTAAATTTATTTAGTTGACGGTAAAATAAAATTGTATTTCCCCGCAAATGGTTTTTAAGTTCTAGACAATAATAAATACGGGGAATGAAAAGTAACACTTATATGGTATATTATGTGGATGGGTCGGTTTTTATTTCCCTCCACACATACATACATACGTATGAATACACACACACACACCAACCTTAAATCAATTCACAAAATCATGAAGAATCATCAAATTGGAGCTTCTAAGCATGAATTCAAGCTTCTATAATCATCAAGATCAAGGTATAATCTTGTGTTCTTCATTTTCTAAAACCTAGAAATTAGGGGTTTTAGTGTTCTTGAGCAAAATCCGAAATTAGGGTTTCAAAAGTGTAAATTGATGTTAGTTAAGCTTCAATAACAAGTATTAATCATTCCATCATCATTATAAACATGTTGTAATTGCTAATTCTTGAATTTCATGTAACCCTAGAAAATGGGTTTTGAATAATTATATGAAGTAGGATGATTTTCATGGAATTAAAGCTTGTATTAGTAATATAGTTGCTAGATATTGCCTAATCCATGTTTATAGGTTAAGCCATAATCAAGAATTAAAGAAATTGTGTATGATCATGTAGGATGCATATGAATACAATTGATAAAGTAAGAATTGAGCATTGTAATGATTATATTATTGTTAGTTGATAGTTAATTCATGATTATAAGTGAAAACCCTAAGTTAAACATGAAGAATTTGATACTTATTCATGAAGAAAGTTAGGGGTTTGAGTGATTATTCATGGATCATGGTTTTAATGCTTAGGATAATAATGTATACATTGATAAATGTTGGTTAATGATGATTATAAACATTAATCAAGTTAAAAGTTATAAATGGGTTAATATGTTCTTGAGAATTATAGTGATTATGATGATATTCATGAGTTATATGAGAAATTCGGTATGGATTATGATATAGAACATTTGATTAATAATCAAAGATTAAAGTTAAAACTTGTGTGGTTAGGTATTCATGAAATCTAGTATTGAGATTTGGATTATGAACCATGTGATATGTTATTAACATGAGTTGATTTCTATAAATGAGTTACTAACTCGTTTTGTTTAATTGTATTATCAGATGTGGAGAAGACTCAGTGACATTAGACTACTGAGTGGACGACTATGATTGTCGGTGAGTGGATCTTGGACTTTCTGTCTAAGTTAGTTGTAACAACATGGTTACAACGGGTAAACTTGGTTTATTGCAATGATTGCATTAATATTAAATTGCCATGACGGCTAACCTTTGATTGATTATTGGCGTCCATTGTGCTATGATAGTTGTGGACTATTTGATTTGGTGGGGGTCAACTAATGTGTTGGGTTTGGATACTATTACTAGGACTTCGCAAGTGCCTTGTACATGTGTTGGACACTGAAATTGCGTCGTGTGTAGTAATAGTACCAAACTATCGGTTTAACCTCTGATTTGGCCGTCAGTTGGTTTTAAGTGTTACTTGGGGAACCATCCGCGGCATGAGGGTACCTCAAGGACCACCGATCCTTCTATGTTGCTTGTGCATTGCTTTGTTATAGGCATGTGTTAAGCTGAGTTAGATTGATAGCTTGGGATCTATTCACTTAGCTTCGTGCTAACCCCTCATTACTTCTTGCAGGTTTACTTCTGTATGTGGGTGGGCAAGAAGTACATATGGAATGGAATGTTTGACAGGCTCACTCTGAAATGGATAATACGTTAATGATTTAACAACACATTGGGATTTCTATAACACCTAAACTTAATGTATGTAATAATTAGAATAATCTAGTTTTAAAGGTTTGTATGTAAGTGGATTGCTATTTGAAATGTATGTATGCAATCTACTGATTTCTATTAATCATGCGCTTCCGATATGTTTAAAAAAAAATAAAATTGTCCTTGTATTTAGCGGGTGTTATAATATCTATAACCCATTTTGACACCATGACCCATTTATGACCCATTTGGACCCTCAACGACCCGTTTGGGTCTTTACCCATATGACCACTATTCCAACACCCATTTCACATTCCTTTGACTATTCTAAGTCAAACTAAGCCAATTTCTCTAATGGATTCTCATTGTAACCATAGAACAACAATTTCTCATAAAACCATAATATTTACATTATTTACAACAAGTGTTTAATAGCAACCTTTCCAAAAATGTCAACGAACATACAACAGCTCGTTGACTACTTTGACTTTCTTACTATACCAAGTTTGACTTTTATCAAAGTCTTAGACTTACAAACTCCATATGACAAAACCTTGTTTCTTGACAAAAAGGGGTGAACATATATATCGAGAGCATGATTAAGAGAGTAGCTTGTTACCAACAATGAAACAAGCTCCACCATTAGCAACCTTCGGGCCTTTTACCCATATCCCTTTGGGTCCCACTTGGCTCACCTAAAAACATATAAACAATATCGAGTAAGCGAAACGCTTAGTAAGCAATGGGCTATCAATGATAATCAATATCAAATCACAACATACGTATATTAAGGATCCATAATATCATATGTTAATTCCCGCAAGAATTAACATCTTCGGGCCTACACCCCGGTATATAATCATAACTCATCAAGTAAATGACATATCCATTACCGGTCATTCCAAGTAAATGGAATAAGCAATTACTTGAAGAAAGATAGCATCATCCATTAACTTACCTCGTGATAGCCCACTTATAAAATTACTTGTATCAACACTTTGATAGCGTTTATCACCTAACCATGTAATCATGTAGCCAAGTATCAATCACACAATCACTTTCAATTCATTATTTGTATTAAGTTATACAAGTGTTATATTTCCCAACACTTACAATTCTACCTCTTGTTTCATACACTTTTATATAGATGATTGTTTATAAATGGGTAATTATCATAATATATCATCAATTACCTTCATTAACACTAAGAGTATCACTCCTTGGTGCATAATCACACATAATATATATCAATTACCCATTTATACCAATAATCACATACATAATCATAATCATAATTATTCAATTTCTTATAAACACATGATTATGAATGTTTTAACCACACTATTATCATTTACATATAGAACATAACTTAATTAAGTGTATGAAACATATATAATTCATTAAACCACTAATTCATTAAAATCAAGAGTCTAGGGTTTTACTCAAATCACTCAATTCATCAATTTATACAAGAAGGAGAGTTATTCATACCTTACTAGCAAAGAAGAACTTCAATTAGACAAAACCCTAAGTGATTAGCTTAAAATTAAACCCTCCTCCTTGTGTTCTTCAAAAACCGACTTCACTAAAAGCATATACGTGATACTTCTGTGTTTTAATTGTTTATATACTGTAGAGTGATATAGAAGCAGTGTTTTTATACTGCAGTTTACAATTAAACCCTCAACTTATAGTACTTGTCACTTTTAGTCCCTCTACTAACAATTTCATTAAATGGTAAGTCCTATCGATACAAAACAAATTACACAGTTAGTCCTTCTAACTTAAACAGTTAAAATAATATATTTTAAGTTTTAGAACTTACGAAAATTGGGACGTTACATATTTACTAAGGAATAATCACTTAAAAATAAGTAAGTGTCACATACTTATTTTTTAATCACATAAGTTCTTATAAATAAGCTAATCCAAACACCCCATTATTTATTATAATAGAACCCATGATACCAATGATTACCAATTATTTTGCTTGTATGAATTATTTTCATTAAATTAAATCAAATTATTAAATAACAATTAAAAAAAGGAAATTACAACTCCCCCTTCCATTCCATTTCCATGTGACAAACTGAATAGTAAACACCACCCAGATTCCTTTTTCCAGAGAAAGAAACCAACTTTATTAATAATCTTTGATCTTTGATTTGTTTATTTAGGGTTTTAATTATTTTAATTACAAGTTGTAATTAGACATAATTAACAGTAATGTCAGATTAGGGTTCTTGCAGACATGACTCTCAGAAGCCACTCAGATCAAAAGACAATTTTGCTGAATTGCTGACCGGACCCTCATCATTAGATCATATTGGTATGGAACCTTCACTTTCTTGCTTTTATTCTTTTATTTATTAATTTATATTATCTTTTCAGTTTTTAAGGTCTGCACCCTTTTGTTTTTTATTAATCATTGACCAACTGTATTTAAAATTTGAAGCTCATTTATTACTTCAGATTTGATTCAGAGTTTTGGTTAGAAATTTATGATTTTGATATCTGGGTTTTGAGTTTTGAAGCTTTTCTGATCTTGGTTTCATTGGAATTAATAAATATTGTATTGATGTTTATTTTCTGTTGAATTTCTTGCTTATTTGTTGATCATTAAACCAGCTTACCACTTTTGAAATTGGTTCATAATCCATGAGTTTGGAACATGGGTTTTGAATATTGAGCTTTTTGTGATCTGGGTTTAGTTGGAATTTGGAAAAATACTAAAATAGTAATATTGATGCATAAATTAGTTGTATTTATTGCTTACTCGTTAGTCCCTATACCAAAGCTGATGTTTACATGAATTAGATCTGGGTTTTGATATACAAGCTGTTCTTCAGGTTGTAAGGTAGCTTAATTTGATTCATTTGAATGGGGGAAAGAACTGCTGTAACGGGATTTAGAATTGAAGAAGATGAAGATGATGAGTTTAGAAGTTGTTGTGGAGATGAGGAAGAATTAGGTAAGGAAGAAATGATGAAAAAAAGTATGAAGAATGTCGGTGATGATGAATCTCTGGATGAGTTTTCGGTACGAATGTTTTTCAAAGGTGTATCCATTGCGTATCCTGGAAATGTTGGTTTCGATGTGTCGGGAATTGGAGTGGTGATGGAAGGAGCTAACAAGGTTCCTATGTTCCAAGTGCAAAAAAAGCTTGAATTTTTTGTAGATGAATCGGTTGCGGATTATTTGGCTTTGATGGATGGTTTATCCGAAGCTACACGCAGTAACATCAAAAGGGTATTTGCATTTACCGATTCCTCGACCCTATTTGATCAGGTAACAGAATGTTTTCAAGTTGAATACGATCTTATTTTGAAAGTTTAACTCTGTCGCAACGATATTATGTTATCGTTATGTACCAATCATTATCCGTATAGGAAATCATGTTATTGACTCTAAAGTCGTGATTTTTCTGCCAGATTACAACCGGGGAAACACTTGAGAACCCGCTTCTCATGGCATTAAAACAAAGAATATTAGAACATGCTGAAAATCTTGAACATTTTGTTTTAAAATGTGTTTCCAGCATTGATCTTGAAAAGCCATTGCGGCTCGCTCAAGTGGCAACTGGAATTGTTCATCTTCCTATTAAGGGCGACTCATTGGTCCAAACCTGTTCGATCTGCTGTGAAGACAAACCAACACCCATGACAATCACCATGAAATGCTCACACAAGTTCTGTTCATGTTGCGTCAAAGCTTATGTTGATGAACAAGTTGAAGCCTCTCAAGTTCCCATCAAATGTCCTCAATTAAATTGCAGATATTACATTTCTACCCCCGAGTTAAAATTGTTTCTTCCGGTTGCTTCTTATGCATTGTTAGAAGACTCTCTTTCAAAACCAAATTTGAAAGTCACAGATAAATTTTACTGCCCATTTTCTGATTGTTCTGTTTTGCTTGATCCTTGTTGTGATTCAAATCAAACTGACAATAATTGTGTGGAGTGCCCTGTATGCCGAAGATTTATATGTGTCAAATGTGGGGTTCCTTGGCATACGTCAATGAGTTGTGACGAGTTTCAAGACCTCCCAACACAGGGAAGGGATAGTGGTGAGTGTTTGGTGAATAGAAGAGGCAGGCAGTGCCAGATGTGCGAAAGGATGATTGAATTAACGCACGGTTGCTGTCACATAACATGCTGGTATGATCATCTTTGTGTTTTTGAAACTAATTAATGGAATTGATGTAGCAATGTTTACACCTTTATTTAACTCTTAATTGAAAAGCGCGTCCCTTTTTCACGAAAATGTCATATTGGAGGATTTTATCTGTTGGATTACTTAAATGATCTGAATTGCAAAGCACTCAAATTTCTTATTATCCGATTATTAAAACTTTAAACAAGATAAACAAATTCAAACACTTTTTTTCTGTGAGCGTTATTAAATATGATTTTAAATTTCGATTATTCAGTACATAATCAATTTCTGAACAACACCCTTTGTTTAAAGCACTTCTCACTTCTCAGTCCAATAAAAGCTGTAACAACTTTTTAAGTATTTAAATAAACTCTTGTACGGATATCTAGAATAACCAGTTTGTATGTTATCCTTGTTACCACTAACTTGAGTTCTCTTTTTCTTGGGCAGGTGTGGGCATGAGTTCTGTTACTCTTGCGGTGCCGAATACATTGATAGTGAACAAACATGCGAATGTGTGTTATTGGATAGTGATGAAGGAGAAAATGATGATTTTACTCTTACCCAAAACTTCAATTCCAGCCCTGCACCTGAGGAATGGGCATGGGATTCATGTGGATCTCTTTCAAACTTGATGGACGCTTACTCAGATCAAGAAAGATCGCAACTTGCGCTAATACAAAGGTTTCTTGCGGGAGGTTTTAGTCTCGGGGACCACCATACATACACTTATCAGTCCCAATCCCCTCCACCCCCATGCACAGACTCGGGGCCATCATATCTTGAAAACACTATGAAAGACCTCCATCAGCTTCCTTGGCTCGAGAGGTTTGTTTCTGTCATTAGCGACAATTATTATGATCAGTATACTCAGTGAAAAGCATATTTTTAGCATTCAGAAAATAGATAGAGAAAACAAAGACCATAAAGATGCTGATCAGAGAGACAGAGATTCTCATTCTGTCTCTGTAAAACGTATCCTATTGTACCCATTGAGCGTAGTTATATTTGTAATTCAAGTCTTCCGCTTGAAGATTGTAGACCCCTGTATACAACATTATTCAGTACGATCTCTTTCTTTTTCTAAAGAAAGAATGGATGGCAAAAACAATTACCAAGATAATGAAAAGGAAACTCTTTTCTGTGTTTCAGATTCTTATTGTTCTTTATAAAAATAGGTGTTTTCAACTTGTTTATCGAACTTGATCTTGAGAAATGCTGTCAAAGGGTTAATGCCCATCATATGAGTTGATAATTGTGGAATGATTCATAATTTTATTTCATCCAAGTTACAGGATCATTTTATTTATTATTTATTATTTTCTTAAAATATCAAACTATAATTCCAGTTGAATTTGTATTTCATAAACATACAAAACACGTCAACGCCAATCGTTATACCGTTTCTAGAAATGTGCTCGAAAACAGTACATAAAACCAACTTGGCTTTGTTTAGAAGATCAAGTTGTTAATGCATTGACAGAACTAGCATATCAATACTCGAATTGGACCTACAAGTGACAAGTTGTGCATTTTTAATACAGTGCTTCCACTTAGATAGTGATTTACAAGGCTGATTTCGACATTATTGTAGTTTGTTTAGTGTTTGTGCCCACATATATCCCACCAATGGTGGCCCGCCAATGTAATTACATCAATTTTATAGCAATAGAGCGTAACATCAATCGTAGAATAAAGATACTTGCTTTTCAATCGATAGCATTTACTTTATTCCCTAAAATATTGGAGTATAATTTTCTCAAGTAATTATAGTACTCAGCTTGTGGTATTGATCAAGCACTGCTCCTGTAACTCAACCCAAATTACGTTTGGATGCCGTTTGAAACATAAATTTAAGAAACGGTTTGGTCCAATTCCAGACCGAAAGCAAAACTGGTTTTTTTAGACCCTCCTCAATCTAACCATATTGGACCATTCCAGTTGGTTCTATGGCTTTGTCGGTACTTTTGCACACGCCTGTAACTGTCAATGATTATGAAAGGACTCTCTAGTTTGGCTAACGCTGATTTATCGATGGTGGTACATTGATCTTAATAAAGTTGAGGGGTTTGCTTACTTTCTTGAAGTCCTTACACCACAATCTCTCATTTGTGCCTTAAGAGTTAGGACCATACACTATAGTCCTGTTTCTTTCATGTTTTCCGAATAGATGGGACAGGCACTGTCCCGTTTTTCGTTCATCTTTGAGGTTTTTGTCCACTACGGGACGGTCGTGTCACAGTGTATCTTTATTTATTTATTTTGGGTTCGTTTGTATATAATATAAATGTTATTAATGCATACGGGTTCAAATTGATGAGTTTTGAGTATGTTATGATAGGGAGTTATGTTTGGGTTTTTGAGATGTGCTGGTGACGTCAAGCTGGCTGCATATTTCTCATTGAGCCCAAGTCCTCAACTCAACAATTTAGAACATGATTTTAGTCAAGAATTAATCCTATTTCAATGCTCATGCTTTGTTGCTCATGTATATAGACCCATATCGTAAATGATTGTGAAGAATAATCTGTAAGCATTTACATGAGCACACTGCAACGTTACAAGAAAAATACATATGAAAAACGATAGATGAATGTAAAATAGACAGGTCCATTTCGAACCATCTACTTATCAACGAGTCTACTTGTGTTTTGTTCTATCTCAAACGGGTAAGATAACTGCTTTTGGGAAAAAAGTGGAATGTATTGGACATCAGCCAAAGTCTATATCTAACGCATACAAGACTTAAAGTCCCCTTTACTACAAGATGTAGATTGATTGTAATAAACTCTTGGTTTTGTATCAGAACTAACCCTTCAGTTATTTATGAACAATTAAAATAATGGACAAAAACCATGTCTGTGGGTCAGCCAGGCCCGGCCAGCTTCGACCCATACCAAGATAACGTGTTTCAGCCTGAAGTTGCCTGCTCAAATATGGAAATAAACACAAAAAAGCTCAATCAAGGAAAAAGAGAACATGTATATGGATCACCACAAAGGCATAAACAAGCAAAAGCATTCCACATTCGGACACTGCCACAGAGCCACTGGATGATAATTCCTGCAAGAACCAAAATATGGTCATGTTATCCCTGAAGGTAATCCCTTAATCTGGAGCTTAAAACTCCCAATTTAGATAAATCATGGTAGAATTACTTGTCTTTGAAGCATGGGAATTTGTATAATGCTCTGCATTTGGTGTTTTTAGCTCTGAATTAGGCCTTACTCTCTGAAAGAAACAACCAAAAATATAACTAGAATAACAATCCTTTTGTCTAGACTAACCATCATATCATGTTTAAAGAATATTGCTTGGTTTATGGACTACAGACTACTATAAGAAATAAATTCAACATATTTCAAGTATAGTTTACGAAGTATATCGAATATCAACTTACCTCTAAGCAATTATATCAATCTGTGTGGTCTATGTTGAACAAGCCACATATCAACACCATGCCAAAAACTAGACTCGAGAAAATTCGATGGGCACACAACTAAAACATTTAATAGAAAAACACATATAATATACACCATTTTCAGTGGAATGTCTATACAAACTGCTGTGTAACTGTGATAATTGAGACTGGGTAAAATGTTTTCTGTGTATTATTCAGTCAGCCATGTATACAATTTATACAAGTGAGAATACATGTATTTTAGGAAGGTAATAAAACTAATACTATACTACAGCCTGTAATTAAGCTATTATAGTTATACACAAAATCTTTATATTAATTATTTCCAACACTCCTCCTCAAGTTGGAGCGAAGATGTTAATCATGCCCAACTTGCTACAAATAAACTCTATTTGCGTTTTACGTAGTGGTTTCGTAAGAATGTCTGCAAGTTGATGCTCAGTCCTGATGTGCACTGGCTGAATAGATGGAGGGTTTGATCGAGTTCCAACAACATGGTCTCTAACCAAGTGACAATCAACTTCAATGTGTTTGGTCCTCTCACGGAAGACTTGATTCTTGGCTATATGGATAGCTGACTGACTATCACAATAAAGCCTCATCAAGTCATCAGTAGTAACTCCGAGCTCTTTGAGAATTCTTCTAATCCATGTCATTTCACATGACACATCTGCCATAGCTCTATATTCTGATTCAGCACTTGATCGGGACACAGTATGTTGTTTCTTGCTTTTCCAAGAAACTAAATTACCACCGACAAAAACACAATACCCTGTAGTTGATCTTCACGAAATAGGACAACCTGCCCAATCTGCATCAGAGAAACCAGATATTCTACCATCTCCTTCTTCAGTCAATGCACCTACTCGACAATGTCCCTGATCTGAGTAGAGTATTCCTAAGCCTGGTGTGGCTTTGAGATACCTCAAAACACGGAGAGCTGCATTCCAATGGCCTGTGTATGGATCAGACATGAACTGGCTTAGGATACTTACCGAAAAAGATATATCAGGCCTAGTAACTAGTAATTGTTAGATAATTCAACTTCCCAACTAATCTCCTGTATCGTTCTGGGTCCTTAATAGGATTTCCGTCCTTGGGAAGAAGTTTTCCTATAGTAAGCATTGGACTATCCACTGGTTTGCACCCTAATAACCCACACTCTGTAAGCATATCAAGGACATACTTCCGCTGAGACAAAAGAATTCCTTGTGGAGATCGAGACACTTCTATTCCAAGAAAGTAACGGAGTCGTCCCAAATCTGTAATCTGAAACTGAGATTGTAAGAAATGTTTCAAATCAGCTATCCCGGTATCATCATCTCCCGTGATAATGATGTCATCCACATAGACTACAAGAATGATTCGGCTGCCTTGGTAATGTCTAAAAAACACTGAATAATCTTGAGAGCTGCGAGTCATTCCAAATTCTTGAAGAACATCAGAAAATCGTCCGAACCATGCTCTCGGAGACTGTTTGAGGCCATATAATGAACGTTTCAGTCGACATACTTTAGATGCTTCCTCCTTAATAATAAATCCGGGTGGTTGTTCCATATATACCTCCTCCTCAAGAACGCCATTAAGAAAGGCATTCTTGACATCCAACTGATAAAGCGGGCAATGATTAATAGCAGCCAAGGCTATACAGATTCGTACAGATGGCATCTTGGCGACCGGAGAGAATGTCTCTTCATAATCGATACCATATGCCTGAGAATAGCCCTTTGCAACTAACCGGGCTTTCAGTCGATGCAATGAACCGTCAGGATTAAGTTTCACTGTGAACACCCATTTACAACCAATTTTACGTTTCCCTGAGGGAAGCTGCACCAAATCCCAAGTATGATTCCTTTGTAGGGCATCCATCTTCTCCTGCATTGCTTTAAACCATCCAGGGTGATTAAGTGCCTCAGTAATATATTTCTGGGAACAGGGTGTTTATCAATGGCTGTTGTGTAAGCACATGATTCAGGTGAGAGGTGGGAGTAGGCAAGATGATTTTGGATAGGATATCTCGTAGAACTTCTTGTGCCTTTTCTAAATGCAATTGGAATATCTGGAAATGGGGCACCAGGTGGGTTATAGGTTCAGTTCGGTGTGGTGTGTCTTGTGGTTTTGGATCAGGTTGTGGTTCAGGATCAGGTTGTGGTTCGGGATCAGGTTGTGGTTCAGATGATGAACGTGGAACAGAAGAGTTACCTGAGTCATGACACGTAGGTGAGTTCTCTTGGGTCTCTGTTGCTTGTCTGTAGCGCTGCCTCACATATACATTGGTGTATCGAGTGTCTGCTTGTGTTGCTTGATTCGAGGGCTTTGTAGTTTGAACTGGTATGGTATAGATCGGAGGATCAAGAGATTCGGACGGGTTTGGAACAGGATTAAGCGACTCTGAAGGATTAGTAAAGTAAGAACTCGACTCATTAAAGGTGACATCAGAACCAAGTGAAGTATCGGCGAAGGGTTGAGCTGTAGCAACGATAGCCTTTTTGAACTCGTGAGTACCCAAGAAACACACACTTTATAGCACGTGGTTCAAGTTTGTTATGTCCAGGACAATTATCATGGACATAACACACACACCCAAAGACCTTAAGAGCCAAAGGAAAAAGGGTACCATGAGGAAACAGAACAGAAAATGGTATTTTCTTGTCCAAGACAGAAGATGGCATGCGGTTAATTAGATAATTTGCTGTAAGAACCGCATCAGCCCAAAATCGTTGTGGGACATTATAGTGAATCATCATGGTACGAGCAACGTCTAACAAATGACGATTTTTACGTTCAGAAACACCATTTTGCTGAGGTGTATACGCACATGAAGACTCATGTATAATACCACGTTCAGATAAAAAACTGGTGAAATCATTAGAGAAATACTCTTTTGCATTATCAGATCTAAGTGTTTTTATGCAAACATTAAATTGTGTTTTAACATAAGCATAAAAGTCACGAAAAATAGAAAATATTTCATTGCGCGATTTAAACAAGAAAACCCAAGTTGCACGAGAATAATCATCGACAAATGTAATGAAATATTTAAAACCATTCGTTGAGATAACTGGACAAGGTCCCCAAATATCTGAATGCACCAACTGAAATAAAGTACTAACTTGACTCGACTCTTTAGGGGGATAGGGACGACGGGTATGTTTTCCTAATTGACACGATTC
Source organism: Helichrysum umbraculigerum (assembly GCA_949592205.1). Lineage (NCBI taxonomy): Eukaryota > Viridiplantae > Streptophyta > Magnoliopsida > Asterales > Asteraceae > Helichrysum > Helichrysum umbraculigerum. Next base: position 122,944,668 of record CATIUR010000001.1, on the reverse strand, counting down.
ACAAGTAAACTCGTTAACAGACGAAAAATCTGGTCTTAGTTGCTTCAAAACGGGTAAGGAAGGATGCCCTAACTGACAGTGAGCTTCTTGAATTCTTGAATCACATAGACGTGCTGATGGTGACTTCAATGCAGACAAGCGATAGAGACCCTGAGACTCAAAACCTGTGCCAATCAACCGGTTCGTCCCCAATTCCTGAAAAAAACAGTGTGTAGGATAGAAAGTTGCAAAACAATTATTTTCACGTGTAACTTTACTAACAGACATAAGACTTTCTGGAAAAGTAGGGATATAAAGAACTGATGATAAGTTTAAGTTTGGTAGGTTGTTGCTGGATCCTATGCCTACAATTGGACATGAAGAACCATTTGCAAGTCTAACGGGATTACGGTTTATATTTGTTTTTAAGTTAGATATGATGTCTTTGTTCCCAGTAATATGACATGTGGCACCTGTATCAACAATCCAAGATGATGATGAGCATGCAGAAAAACAGGTTGAAGATATACCTGTGTGTGCTGTATTAGCACGAGGAGTGGAGGCAACCTGTCCAGAGGTATCATGTCGGGTTTGGCAGATTTCCTCTTTGTCAGTACATGCTAGCTGAGCATGAGGAGGACGCGGGGGTGGTTGAGATCCAGGTGGCCGATTCGGGCAGTTGTACTTAGTATGTCTGTATTCTTTGCAGTAATGACACTGGATCTTCTTGTTATAATCATTTTTTCTGTTACCGCCCTTTCCATGATTTTTGACACTAGAAGCTGCAAGTGCAGATGTGTCGGTCACAGGGGATTGTACTTGTGACTGTGAGTTATCTGAAAACATTTCCCGAATAAGATGATATGTCGAGGCTAGGGACTCGGAGGCTGTGTGACTCAGTAGCAGAGGGCGAGCACTTGAGTACTTGGGGGATAATCCGGAAATGAATGTCATTACATCCATTTTTGCTAATCGCTCCTCCTGAACTTCAACATCCGGAGTAACAGGAAAAAGGACACGTAGTTCTTCCGCTAGCTATGAGATTCTGGTATAATATTCTGTAAGATCAGAATCACCCTGCTCGCACCTGAAGTAGGAACCAAACACCGAGTATGCGTGGGAAAGAGATTCTTTGGCTGAAAAAGATTACTGTAAATGTTCCCACATTTTCTTCGTGGTAGGATAGTTTTGAGCAATGTTCAAAACTTGTGGTTCCATAGCATTCCAAAGAGCCATTCTAATCCCACTGTCATCTAGCTTCCATTCCCGGGTTTTCGGGTTAGGCGGTTCTTGGGTCAAGTAACCATCTTTATCCAGACTCTCGAGTCCCGTCTGAACGAACATACTCCATTGAGCCCAATTCGTAGAGTTTAATTTGACTGGTATCTTCAAAACAGCAGAATAATTAATAATTCCTGAAATTGTGGTGTCACTCGATTTGGCTTCATCTCCTCCCATGATAAAACAAGGCTGGGTAAAACAGATCTGGAAAAATTCAACGGGATCAGAATTCTGGACACAGACCATCGACGCCGACAGCAGTAGTACTGTACTGGATTAAGGGTTTCGAAGAAGTCGGTGCCGGAAAACTTTAGGGTTCCGGTGAAGTCGGTGCCGGAAAACTTTAGGGTTCCGGTGAAGTCGGTGCCGGAAAAAATTAGGGTTCTGGCGAGATAGAAGGAGGCTGTCTATTGATGGTCAGGAAGGGAACCACAATAATGACAGATCTGGGAACAGAATTGAGATCAGAAATTATCAGGTTCAGATTCCGGCAGAAATTCCGGTGACAGACTGATTCCGGTGAAGTTCAGGCCATGATGGGGGCTCTGATACCATGTGATAATTGAGACTGGGTAAAATGTTTTCTGTGTATTATTCAGTCAGCCATGTATACAATTTATACAAGTGAGAATACATGTATTTTAGGAAGGTAATAAAACTAATACTATACTACAGCCTGTAATTAAGCTATTACAGTTATACACAAAATCTTTATATTAATTATTTCCAACAGTAACAAAGAGAAATGAACAAAGGGAGATCATATATATATATGCACATTTGATAGTGGTATAGAAGAAAGTACTATTATTGTTGTTATGATCATTCAGTCCATTTATACGCAAGCTTAGCGGCTTCAACTATATTGGAAAGTAACATGGAGACGGTAACAGGTCCAACTCCTCCAGGAACAGGAGTAATTAATGACGCTTTAAGAATTGCCTCTTCATAGCAAACATCTCCAGTCACACGAGAACCATGTGAACTATTGCAGTCCTGTTTATTATCAGCGTAAAAAGGCATCACAATATATTAAAGTTGCATTAGACAGGACTGAACAAAATGATGACATATTAACATTAACAGATTGACTAGAAAAAAAAAAATGTACCTTCACTAACGTTGAGCCCATGTCAATTACTACGACCCCAGGCTTTAACCAATGACCTCGAACCAAATTCGGAACTCCTACATCTGAAACTAAAATGTCAGCTTCACGTGTCATCTGTTCTGGATTCTTGGTGAATGCATGTACAACACTGACAGTAGCATGATGTCTCTGCATATAGAAATAGAATTAGACAAATACTAAAAACAATACTATATGATCTTGATTGAGTATATACTATAACTACCTGCAACAGCAAGGAAGTAGGTAATCCGGTAATTTTGCTTGTCCCAATGACTACCGCTTTCTTACCTACTATTTCCACACCATATCGGTGAAGTACCTCAATACACCCCCGAGATGCACAAGGAATAAATAAAGGCTCCCTTCCTGTCAGCGCAAGATTCCCCATATTAACAGGATGAAATCCGTCCACATCTTTATCGACACTCACAGCATTTATAATCTTCTCCTCACTCAGATGCTGAAAAAACAAATAATATACACTAAAGAAAGTACTGACTTTATGAGCATTATGTGTTGCATACACTGATAAGAATAGTGTTAATTACTTTGTTGAATCAATTCCTCTAAAAAAGGATGAGGTAATATGATTACACTGGGTAATGGAAGTTGGACAAGAATGCCATGTACTGATTCCTTGTGATTCAATGCCGAAACAGTATTAAGAACTTCATCTTCTGTAGAATCTTCAGGAAGCTCTACTACTACTGAGGCGATCCCAACTTGTTCACAAGCTATTTTCTTGATGTGTACAAAAGAGAGGGAGTCTTTTCTTTTGCCCACTAATACTACACCTAATCCAGGTACCTTGTTGATTGAATTTTTCATATTACATACTTGGGCGACTAATGTAGCTTTAATATCGTTTGCAATCAACTTCCCATCAATCTTTACTGCTATATGCTCATCATCTGTTTATTTTATACACACGAGTAAGCACTGTAAGTCAATATCAGGAATGATATGTAGTTTCCACGGTTTCAAAGTTCAGATACATCTTGACAAATGAGGTCAGAGTTATTAACTCTGAACTTTTTGAATACATAGTGACTACTGACTATAGATCGGAAACATTAACTTTCACATGAAGGTCGTCAACTTGAAATGCTATCGAAGGTAGCGTTGTACCGAATTGGTAGATTTTTGTCTATTTTATACAGAGCAAAAAAATAATTAAAACACCTTGTAGGAATTATTGCAGCAAAAAAGTAACAAACTTTCATCAAACTGACATATTTGGTAACAAACTTGTATTCCATTAACAAACAATGTATGTAAGTAACCTATGCAAATTTGAAATTTCTATTCTGATACCTATGTATGTAACAAACTTTAATTCCATTACCTCATCACGACATGGCGGCATGCCACATCATCATCATTTTGTATACAATTGTTTGTACATTTTTCACAAGTGTAGCATTACTCTTTAACCTCCAAGGACACTTACATACATTGGGCACAATATAGTTATCACTACATACAACGAGAAATCAGCAAATTAATTTGATAACACATTTTGGTACAACAAACCCTAGCTAGTAAATACCTAAAATTAGAGTATGAGTCCAGTTTAAGCATCAAAATTAGACTTTGAATCTAGGTGGCCGGATTCTGCAAATGCAATGCTCTAATTAAAAAAGAGAGTGAATTAAAAATTCTTACAGGATGCAGAAGCATGTCTAACTAGAGACGGCGACGTCGGTGGTGATGGATAGTAGATATCTGAAATTTGGTGGTCTAAGTTTGATAACCTATTTGGTGATGGTGACATACAGTTAGTAGTATAAGCATATGAAGAAGATGAAGAAGTAAAGCATTTGTTGCTTAGTTGTAGGCGACAGCAAATAGCCACAGCACTGGAGGTTCGCATCTTAATTGTAGCTCAAAAATGAGCATTATTTCTCAGTTGAATTTATTTATCATTGTGTATCTTATGGAAATAATTTCAAGATAAAAAAAATATAAAAGTTGGATTGAAGATGTCAGGTGTTGTGATAACGTGTAGGATACTTGTGAAGTCGGTCCTCAGTTACACAACAGGAGGTGGTGTGGGTGTACCTTTTTTTCAATATTTTAATTTTAAGGAGTGGTGACGGACTGACGGTGGTAGGATATTGAGTTTACAGTATTTTTAATATATATTTTTAAAAGTTTAAGAAAAAAAAACCATCAATGTTACGCGTCGGATTCTACTTCAGAATGCTGTTTAGAATGTCGTCGGAAGTGAAGAACGGCAAAAATTTTGTATCCACTTACTAGTTATTTTTTTACCTAATCAAGAAAAATATCTTATTTACTTTTTACATATAAAAAGTATGCTCCAGCAACTTTGCAGTTTGCACATCTGCATGCTATAATATATTGGTTGTCAAATATATAAATTACTAGACTTTAAACCCGTGTATACACACGAGTCATTGATTTTTAATATGAAATTTCATATTTAGTACTGTATCTTGTTTCTAGTAATAAAGTGTGTAAGTTAATATGTATATTAATCATTTAATGGATTCATGATAATATTACTTTATGTAAATGGATTTATAAAAATAGAGATGAAAAAATAAAAGATTTGAAATCAAGTTAGTGAAAAAAAATTAATTATTTTAAGTCTATGTTAACCTTTTCAAGTAATTTTATTCTTACTCGGTGAATTAATAATAGAAACATTACAGATCGATTTGGATAATATTTTAATTAATAAATTAAATTTATTTTTATATGTAAGCCGAGTAGTTGATAAAAAAAATTCTTTTTAAATAAGTTAGGGATCTTTTGAATTTGCTAAAATTAAATGACTTAATTGACAAATTGAAACTTAATTAGAATGATGACATCATAAAGATATTTCCTATATATGATAACCAATTTTACTAATGAACTAAAGATGTTACTTAAAATCTTAAATATCCTTTCAATTCCTTACGGAGAGTGATGCTTTACTTATATCCGGGATTTCTTGAACCTCGTAATTTACTTAGCAGCCCCCGTGTTACAATTCAATATGATGATTCTTATATGTTGTAAACTTTATTGAAAACATGACATTAATAATAGACCAAATTTTATAGAGATGCTCTAAAAATATAGGTGCATTTTCCTCAGGAATCTTATTGTTTGGGTACGATCGGACAACTACCGATATCTATTAATATCTTTTCTTAGAATGTTGACGATTCTTAGTTTGTACCCCTAAGTCAATCATGCATGAGCTAAAAAGCTTAAGCTACTCCAAACACTTAAATACAGTTTACAAGCTTATATTACTTATAAAGTATATGTAACATCCTCCGTACCGGTCTGGTAATTTCTATTATTTTAATCGCGTATTTAATTGTTTTAGAAATTAACTGGTATTATTTGTTAAATTGAGAAACTTAGTTAAATAAGTCCCAGAACTTATTGTGACTAGTGAAATATTAGTCGTTTTAAATTACCTTAGTTAACGGTAAAATAAAATAAGTTTCTCGCAAAATGGTTTCTAGGTTCCAGACAATAGATTGAAAGGGGACTAGTTTTAAGTGGATACGGGTCGGTGAAATATTTTGGCCGACCTATAAACTTTCCTAAAATGGAAAGTTGATCATTTCCTTCTAAAACCTAAAACTAGAACCTAGACACAAGAACTCTTCAAACTTAAATCAACAAGCAAACTTGTGGAACTGAAATTCTGAGTTTAACCTCATCATTTTCATCTTGAAATCTCTAAATTGTAAGTGTTCTTCATGTTTAAATTCATGCTCATAATCAATTGAAGTCCTTACATGAATTGATGTTAAAATTGAAGCACTAGACATGTTATAGTATACCTATATGATGATATATGAGGTCTGCGATTGTATTTCATGAGTTGGAAACTGATTTTGTGAGTTTGGTGATAAAATTCGGGTTATGGGGTTTTGCTGGGCGATGATCGCTGGTTCAGGGTATGAACCCGGCGGGTAATACCCGAACCCGGCGGATAGTTCATCAAGACCAGGAACCCGGCTGGTAAACCGGGAACCCGGCGGCTCGTATAGGCTTTAAAACGTGGAAAAGTTCTGTTACCATGAAATCTTAATTCACCCGGTTGTTTCATCGGGTACCCGACTGGTAAATCCTAGTACCCGGCGGGTACTTGGGCTACCCGGCGGGTAGTAACCCGTTTAGTAGCTTTTGATTTTAAGTCATTACAAAGTAAAATGTCGATAAGTATATGTGGATATGCTTTATTATGAACCATGAATATGATTAGGAACTTATTATCGTTATGTAAATAATATTTAGTTCCTTGAATTATGTTGGATATAAGTTCAGTATTGATGATCCTGATTACTAACTTACATCTGATTGTGATTCTCAGATCCTCCAAAAGATAAGTGACTTCTGGACTCTGAGTTTTTGTGAAGACAAAGGTATCGGTGAGTGGATTTATAACTCACCTTTGATTTAGTTGTAACTATTTGGTTGCAACAAGTAAACGTAGATTGATTATAGACTGTTTAGTCTTTGTTAATGATTACAAATCTACGTGATATGTGAATATATGTGTACAGTTTATTGAGGTCAACGCGTAGTTGGACTTTTTGGTTATTATGTGAATTACACAGGTTTTGATTCATCTGTTGTGTTTGAGACCTGTGTATGAGTTTAATAACCAATAGTTATCGGTCTATTCTGTAATGGCCATACAGATTGACGTTAAGTGTTCTTGGAGAATCCCCGGGTATTATGATTCCTCCAGAGCCACCGATCCTCATTGAAATTGAAATAGAAATGTGTTTACGATTATTTGCTGTAAGCAGATTGTTATGCTAAGTTGAATAGTGTGTGATAAATTCATTCACTTAGCTTCGTGCTAATCCCTCATTTTAACTTCCTGCAGACTATGTTTGTTATGTGGGTGATCAAGAAGTGGATGCTTTGCAAGGAAAGTTTGACAGCTTGTAAACTCTGATATGGTTTTGTTATAAATCTAGTTTTGTAATATATAATACCTCGGCTTGTGTAGTTTTTAAACAGTTTAAATTTGGTGTGTTCTGAACATGTAACTGTTTATGTACATTATCTTAATGTACAGTATATAAATATGTTTTAAATCCATACGCTTCCGAGTAAAATAATAGAATGTTATTGTATAGAAAGAGGGGTGTTATAAGTTGGTATCAGAGCATAGTTTTAGGCTAATTGAGCATTGTAAAGTGTTCAATCCCAATTCTGAAGCATGTTTTGTCAAACATTCCTAGTATGGGATTTAGCATTGGTTATGAATTGTTAGTAGTTAGGTGCTAACGATTAACAATTGTTGAGTTGTTGTGATAAATACAGATATGGCAGATAACGAGCAAACGACCGCCAACCCTAACAATGCCTCAAGAACCGATGCTCCTCCTTTACACATTAAGAGTGAACCACCGGCTCATGATGGTACTTCTGCTCGTGTTGGTGAAGAATCAAATCAGGATGATTATATGCACGAAATGGAAGATGAATTGATTTCCCTTAGAGAATTCAAAAGACAAACTGAAGCTGCGTCATCTCAGCAACGGTTTCAACAACCTATCTATCCATTTGGTACTATTCCTTCATCCCAGGCTAATAAGACATGTTCTTTCAAGACCTTTATGGCCAGTAAACCTCCTGAATATTCTGGTAGTCCTAACCCGACTGTTACTTTAAATTGGTTGACAAACATTGAAAGAAAGTTTGAAGTGACTTGTTGTGAGGAAAAGTTTAAAGTGCCATATGCAGTACAGTGTCTTAAGGATGAAGCTATGGTCTGGTGGGATTCTATTACCGGCCATTTGACCCAACAACAAAAAGAAACTATCCAGTGGTCTGAATTTCATCAAGCGGTTCGAAATCAGTATTGTTCAGATTTTGAAATGGCTCGGATCAGATGGGAATTTGTAAATCTTCAATTGACTGATAAGATGACAATGGATGAGCTAATAACTCAGTTCACCGAGAAGTTGAGGTTTGTTCAACAGTGGGTCCCTGATGAGAAAACGAAAATTGAACAGTTTGTTGATGCATTACCTTCTAATTATCGTACCACTGTGAGATTAGCAGGTACTTTATCTCAAGCATTTAACCTCGCACGTTCAGTTGATAGTGATATGAGAGGATCAGTTTTTCCAGCTAAGGATAGATCCGATCAGAAATCCAGAAAAGAATCTTCAGGAAAAGGGAAACAAAGGTGGCAGGGTAACCGGCAGGGCCAGAAAAGTGGTAGTAAAAGTGTTTCTTCTGGTAGTTCCAACTGGTGTAGTACTTGCAGGTCTAAGCATACTGGGCCGTGTACACCTCAGACAAATAAATGTGTTAAATGTGGTGAGCTTGGTCATGAGTTCAAGAATTGCAAGTTTCCTAATTATGTGTGCTGGCATTGTAAGAAAGAAGGGCATCGTGTTGGTCAGTGTCCAGAGGCGGGGAAACAGGGTTCGGTTTCGGTCGGGAGTTCGTCATCTTCCGGGCAAAAGCGGAAGAATCCTCCGCCAGCTACTAGTAGGGCGTTTCAGATGACAGTCGATGAGGCTGTCCACACAGATGATGTGATTACTGGTACTTTTCTTATAAACTCTGTACCAGCACGTGTTTTATTTGATTCTGGAGCAAACTGCTCATTTATATCTGTGTGTTTCTGTGATAAGTTGAAACTGATTCCTACTGTGATAACTAAGCCCTTAGAAGTAGAGATTGTTAGTGGCAAGTTAGTTCCTGTTACCACATCGGTGACTGGAGCTAATATTGTAATTGATGGCCAGACTTTTCCAATTTCGTTTCTGTTAATGCCGATTCCAAGTTTTGATGTGATTGTTGGCATGGATTGGTTGAGTCAGTTTAAAGCTAGTATAGATTGCCACCATAAGCTGATTAGAATCCCAATTTCTGAAGAGTCATATGTTGTGGCTCGAGGAGAAAGGGATGGTGAGTGTATACCTCTGATTTCTATGATGAAAGCTAGGAAGTCGTTGTCTAAAGGCTGCGAGTCTTACCTGGCTTATGTGATTGATGTGAAATTAGAAAAGAAATCCATTTCTGATGTTCCGGTTGTTTCTGAATATCCGGAAGTGTTTCCCGATGAACTGCCTGGTTTACCACCGGTTAGGGAAGTTGAATATCAGATTGATCTTGTTCCTGGCTCATCGTCTGTAGCCAAAGCTTCCTATAGATTAGCTCCTTTTGAAATACGTGAGATGATGAATCAGATACAGGAGTTATTGGATAAAGGGTTTATTAGACCTAGTTCTTCCCCTTGGGGTGCACCGGTTTTGTTTGTGAAAAAGAAGGATGGGTCTTTTCGTATGTGTATTGATTATAGGGAACTGAATAAACGAACAGTAAAGAATAAATATCCACTGCCTCGCATAGACGATTTGTTTGATCAGTTGCAGGGATCTTCATTCTATTCTAAGATTGACTTGAGATCAGGTTATCATCAAGTTCGTGTTCGTGAACAGGATATTCCTAAAACTGCTTTTCGAACCAGGTATGGTCATTTTGAATTCCTGCTTATGCCTTTTGGTTTGACGAATGCTCAAGCAGTTTTTATGGATTTGATGAACCGTGTTTGTCGACCTTTTCTCGATAAATTTGTTATTGTGTTTATCGATGATATTCTGGTATACTCTAAATCTGAATCAGAACATGAATTGCATTTGAGAATAGTGTTAGAAACATTGAAAAGAGAACACTTGTATGCCAAATTTTCTAAATGTGAGTTCTGGATTCGGGAAGTACAGTTTCTGGGTCATATTATCTGTAATGATGGTGTCAAAGTTGATCCTGCTAAAATTGAAGCTGTTGTGAATTTGAATGTTCCAAAGAATCCTTCTGAAATCAAAAGTTTTCTTGGGCTAGCTGAATATTATAGAAAATTCATTAAAGATTTTTCAAAGATTGCTGGTCCGTTAACCAAATTGACAAGAAAAGATATTAAGTTTCAGTGGAATGAGTCACAGGAGACAGCTTTTCAGACCTTAAAGCAGTTATTGTGTCAGGCACCTGTATTAGCTTTGCCAAATGGCTCAGATGATTTTATAGTTTATTGTGATGCGTCCTATGCTGGTTTGGGTGGTGTTCTTATGTAGAGAGACAGAGTTATTGCTTATGCTTCTCGGCAATTGAAACAGCATGAAACAAATTACCCTACCCATGATATAGAACTGGCAGCTGTTGTGTTTGCACTGAAAATCTGGAGACATTATCTTTATGGTACAAAGTGTATAATCTGTACAGATCACAAGAGTCTTCAGTACATGTTTTCTCAGAAAGAATTGAATATGCGTCAGAGACGGTGGTTAGAACTAATCAAAGATTATGATTGTGAAATTCGTTACCATCCAGGAAAGGCAAACGTGGTTGCTGATGTGTTAAGCCGAAAAGGTACTTCTGACCGCATTTATTATTTGAAAGTTGATGTTTCTTCTGACTTAGTGGATAGAATTAAAGATGCACAGTTAGAAGCTTTATTAGATCCTAATCTAAAGTCAGAGATCATGTTGAAAAGAAAAGATTTGTTAGTTGATGATTCTAGAGGATTGAAGACTTTTCAGTCTCGTGTGTGGATTCCTCTTATTGGTGATATTCGGGATATGATTTTGACTGAAGCCCATAAGTCACGTTTATCTATTCATCCCGGTAGTACCCGTATGTATAATGACTTGAAACCTTTGTATTGGTGGCCCACGATGAAAACCGATATTGCACAGTTTGTTAGTTCGTGTCATATTTGTGCTCAGGTTAAAGCTGAACACCAGAAACCATATGGGTCATTGAAACAGTTAGAAATTCCAGAGTGGAAGTGGGAACATATCACTATGGATTTTGTGACTAAACTTCCGCGTACGTCTCGAGGTAATGATATGATTTGGGTCATTGTTGATCGGTTGACCAAAAGTGCTCATTTTCTAGCTACCAGTGAAATTGCATCTCTGAGTAAACTTGCATAGTTGTATGTGAATAAAATAGTTTCGAGACATGGAATTCCTTTGTCGATTGTGTCAGATAGAGATTCTCGGTTTATTTCTCATTTCTGGCAAAGTTTGCAACAAGAATTGGGTACACGTGTAAATCTTAGGATAGCTTATCATCCTCAGACCGACGGTCAGTCAGAACGTACGATTCAGACACTTGAGGATATGTTAAGAGCTTGTGTTTTGGAATATGACGGTTCTTGGGATTTTCATTTACCGTTGGTTGAGTTTGCATATAACAATTCTTATCATTCCAGTATCGGTATGTCTCCTTATGAAATGTTATATGGTAGACGTTGCAGAACGCCTACGTGTTGGTTAGAAGCTGGAGAGAAACAATTTGCTGGTCCAGACATTGTTCAGATAACGGTTGAGAAAGTGGCAGTTGCACGAGAAAAGTTAAAAGCTGCACGTGACAGACAGAAACAATATGCAGATCCACGTAGACGACCAGTGACTTTCTCTGTAGGTGAGTTAATTTATCTTAAAGTATCGTCGTGGAAAGGTGTTATCAGATTTGGGAAACGAGGTAAATTGGCTCCACGATACATTGGACCGTTCAGAATCAGTCAGGTTGTTAACGATCAGTCGGTTATGCTTGATCTTCCTCCTGAACTTGCTGGTATTCATAGCACGTTCAATATTTGTTATTTGAGAAAATGTAACGTTGAAGATCAGTCACAGATTCTCCCTTTGAAAGACTTGAAAGTCGACCAGAACCAGAAATTAGTTGAAGAACCTATTGAAATTGTTGATCGAAAGATTACTAAACTTAGGAAGAAACAGATTCCTATGGTTTTAGTGAAATGGAGACATAGTTTAGGTTCTAATTTAACCTGGGAGACCGAGGAGTCTATGAGATCCAGATATCCTGGATTATTTGACCGTGATGAGATTTCGGGGACGAAATCTTCTTAAGGGGGGGAGATTTGTAACATCCTCCGTACCGGTCTGGTAATTTCTATTATTTTAATCGCGTATTTAATTGTTTTAGAAATTAACTGGTATTATTTGTTAAATTGAGAAACTTAGTTAAATAAGTCCCAGAACTTATTGTGACTAGTGAAATATTAGTCGTTTTAAATTACCTTAGTTAACGGTAAAATAAAATAAGTTTCTCGCAAAATGGTTTCTAGGTTCCAGACAATAGATTGAAATGGGACTAGTTTTAAGTGGATACGGGTCGGTGAAATATTTTGGCCGACCTATAAACTTTCCTAAAATGGAAAGTTGATCATTTCCTTCTAAAACCTAAAACTAGAACCTAGACACAAGAACTCTTCAAACTTAAATCAACAAGCAAACTTGTGGAACTGAAATTCTGAGTTTAACCTCATCATTTTCATCTTGAAATCTCTAAATTGTAAGTGTTCTTCATGTTTAAATTCATGCTCATAATCAATTGAAGTCCTTACATGAATTGATGTTAAAATTGAAGCACTAGACATGTTATAGTATACCTATATGATGATATATGAGGTCTGCGATTGTATTTCATGAGTTGGAAACTGATTTTGTGAGTTTGGTGATAAAATTCGGGTTATGGGGTTTTGCTGGGCGATGATCGCTGGTTCAGGGTATGAACCCGGCGGGTAATACCCGAACCCGGCGGATAGTTCATCAAGACCAGGAACCCGGCTGGTAAACCGGGAACCCGGCGGCTCGTATAGGCTTTAAAACGTGGAAAAGTTCTGTTACCATGAAATCTTAATTCATCCGGTTGTTTCATCGGGTACCCGACTGGTAAATCCTAGTACCCGGCGGGTACTTGGGCTACCCGGCGGGTAGTAACCCGTTTAGTAGCTTTTGATTTTAAGTCATTACAAAGTAAAATGTCAATAAGTATATGTGGATATGCTTTATTATGAACCATGTAACACCCCCAAATTTATTGTTTAGCGGAAGCACGAATTGGGTGTTACGAATCAATAATCACAGCACAAAGATATATAATGAACGACCACTATATGCGTCGTTTTGGACTTGTATTGATAAAACAGAAGTTTACATCAAAAATATTGTTTACATTAGCTCAGCTTGAAATTGAGAGATTTAAGTACATAATTAATCTATACAAAATATAATAATGCAGCTAAATCTCTGATTGTTTGCATGATGACTCGAGCTAATTGATCCTTACTTGAGCAGTCCAACCTACTGCTGGTCACCTGTGATACATGCTAAAATTGGTCAGCGAAACGCTGGTGAGCTCACAGGTTTGTATGTCAACACATATATTTGTATGATCCGCAAGATTTAATAATTGAATTTAAAATGCAATTAAGCAAAATAAAAGTTATACAGTCATGAGCACATAGTCTGAGCTTAACTTGAGTTGTCAGGCCTGTCACACCCCAAAAATCGGTAATTGTGTTTATTTAATGTTTAGCGGAAGCAAATTATAATTAACGGAAGCATCTTGTGTAAACAGTTTAACAGCGGGGTGATGACGTATCAATTGTGCATTCATCGTATCAGAGCATATGATCATACAGAACATAATATATAAAGGATGCCAGTTTAAACAGTTGTTACAAAAGTAGTACGACTATGTAAGTCGTACAGTAGTAATAAAGTTTAAAACATTTAAGTTCTACAATACATATGTTAAAATAAGATTTCATGAGTATAACTGCAATGTCTGCAGTAATACAGAGGAAATCCTCAAAAGCTGTCCCAAAATATATGGCATCCTAAGTAGTCCAGGGTTGACCATCCTGAATGCATGCGATCCTTACTTACATAGCTAATTTCATGTAAAACATAGAAAGAAAGTCGTCAACAAATATGTTGAGTGAATTCACAGGTTTTGTATAAATACGTGGTATGTTAAACCATTTGAGTTTAAGTTATTGAAATGTTATTCAATAAATAAATGTTTGCAGGTTTTTGCAAATATAAGATTGTAGGGTTGTTACCCAAAATGTAAGTCTGATTGTTTACCAGAATATAAGTATAATCAGTAAGTATACTGAAATAAAACAGTTGTAGGATATGTTCATCCTAAATAGTAAGTGGGAATGATTAGACTATAATCCCCTGAAAGGTGAGCTAAACCTCGCAGGTTAAAGTAACGCGACCTAACCCTATAACCAAACCACAACCAAAACTTATGTTGTTTGCCTGAAGGACAATTAAGTATACGCTCCATCCACAGGAGGGTCGTCACGGCAATAGTACTATTCGTATACTCAGTGGCTAGAGTCACCTAGCTAATGGTTATAGTCTGCATGACATAAGGTCTTTCATGCACACAACTCAAGTCTGGTCCGTACTAGGATTTGTTGTCTAATTCCCAAAACAGTTGTGAAATAATATTTCATAACAAACAGTTGTATAAAGCAATTTAAAGCATTTATATAATTTGCTGCATATGTTTGCATGCAGTTTCTATGTTTACACCCCTATGTTTAAAACTAGAAAACTTTTGTAAAGTAGGGGCTGTGAACTCACGGTGGTTTGCTCGGTATGAAAGCTAGCAGCCAAACAGATAAAAGTCCAAGGTATGTTAACCTATACAATAAATATATTAACATAAGTACGTTTGATTTGTTTTAATCACTTATATTAACAGTTTGTTCGTTTGAAGAAATGGTTGATTTCTTATTAATGTAAGTTGTTGTAATTGTTGGAAATATTGTTATTATTTCTTTCGTCGTATACTTGGTTAAGTATATAAACCAATATGTAATTGTCTATTTAACGGAAGGTCGTTTTATTTTCATTTGTACATATACTTTGTATATAGTTGTTCGTATAATTCGAATGTTATTCCAATATCATTGTATGTGCATATATTTGTTTTATATATGTGTACGGATGTAAACATACTTGTTGTATATTATTAATTTGTACGTTTGTTAAACGTGAATTTCATTGTGTATATATATATATATATATATATATTTATATATATTGTAATACGTTGTTTACGTATTTAAAACGTTATAGGTTTTATTTGTTATAAAACTCAATAATATATTTATTTTGTTTATACAATAAATATTATTTGTTTTTAATATCGTTACATTTGTTTAACAGATTTAAGTGTCCCGATAATGTAATCGTTTTCCCAAACGTATAATTTACAAAGTCCATGTTCATATATACGTTTATATATATATATTGTTCGTTCGTATGAGTTTAAATAAGTCCAAAGTCCGTGTCTCGAATATATCTCATTTATGTATTTATTAATAGTTTACAATGTCTCGTAAATGTCTATTAACAATTGTAACCTGTTAACGGAATCGTTTGTATTTAATATTAAAAGTCAAAGTGCTGACCAGAAATGGGAATCCGCCGGATTCTATATGAATCCGCCGGATTCATGTTAAAAGTCGGAATACGCCGGATTCGAGTGAATCCGCCGTATTCAATCAAGTTCGGGGGAATCCGCCGTATTCAATCGAATACGCCGGATTCGTTTGTGTTCATCAGGCAATTCGTGTGAAGGTTTGGGAATACGCCGGATTCATTTGAATCCGCCGTATTCATCCGTGTCTTTTACTCGTTCATCGTTTTAGCCGAAGATTTGTGTGCGGGTCGGACACGGGAATCCGCCGGATTCCCTTGAATCCGCCGGATTCGTTTGGTTTTTGGTTCGGAATACGCCGGATTCAAAGGAATCCGCCGTATTCGTGGCTCGTTTCAGCCCCTGTTCGTGTCTGATGAAACTTATACATATGAGTGTTTGTTTCCAATCCATTATACACTAATACTAAATGTTTATACAAGTGTTATGTGTCGTTTTTATAAGTTATTACTTCATTTTAACAAGTTTTTATATAACGATTTTGGTTTTGTAGTTTTGGTTTTAAAAACCCATTTTAAGAACAAAGCTTTCAATCATCAATTTAATGTGTTATATGTGGTGATTATTATGTTTAAACAAGTTATATAACGATATTGAAGTATAGAATTCAAAGAATTGAAAGTTCCTTACAATGAGATGAAAATGGAACGGATGATGATAAACGTATGATGAAGATGATGATGGAGATGTTGTTGCTCCTGCTTGTTGTTGCCTCTGATCTTGTTGTGTTCTCCAGATCAAAGAGGAAGAAAAAGATGAATTTTTTTTTTTTTTTTGTGTGGTGTGTGTGTCGATGGATCACAGAGAGAAAGAGATCATCAGGAGGGAGTATGGTTTTAAAATAACCATACCACTGCATTATTGAAGTTAGGTGCCAATTTTTGGCACCTCAATTTCGAGTACGGGTATAATTTTAGCAATATAAAAATTAACATATTACATTTTTATTTTGTAGGTGTTCTCCTGGTTCGTTATTTATAATCAGAATAATGATATTATCATTATTTTAAAACGTTGTACAATTTTGTACATTTTACTGCGCACAGTTAATTGAGCGCAAAATTTCAGTTAATTTAGGATTTCATATTTTGAGGTAATGTTCTAAATGTTATCGAATGAACTAGAAAATTTGCCTTTTTATGATTTGACGTCGTATGCGCGTTTTAGAATTATTTCTGTTCGTGTTATAATACGTTTTATGTTAAACGTAAAATTAGACCTTTATATCTATATGTTATAGATATATAAATACTCGTAATTAATAATTACATTATTAAGTATTTTTGTATCACGAAACTTTTGTCATTTATTTTTGTCGGGTTCGTTCCGATATATTTGTACGTAACTTTTAATACTTGCTTATTACGTATTACTTTTTGTTTAAAAGTACCAGGCTTGCTAGACTTACATCACATTAAGAAGTTTTGTTAAAACTTAATCAGGAAATTAGCGTAAGAATGCACATGCTTAAATGTTAATTAATACCTAATTTGGAGAGTTGTCACATTCTCCCCCCGTTAGGGAAATCTCGTCCCGAGATTTAATTTGTGTCGTGATTCGTGGTCACGGGTTCAAATAGGTGTAGGTACTTCTTGCGCATCTCGTCTTCACGTTCCCAGGTGAACTCTGGGCCTCTTTTCGAGTTCCATCGAATTTTGACAAGTTTGATCCGACTGTTTCGGAGTTTCTGCGTTTTCGTATCCATTACTTCAAGTGGTTCCTCCACGAAGTTGAGTTTTGTGTCGACATAGATTTCGTCAGGAGGTATGATTAACGCTTCGTCAGATAGACACTTCTTAAGATTACTCACGTGAAACGTGTCGTGAATATTACTAAGTTCTTGCGGCAGTTTAAGCTTATAAGCTACAGGACCAATCCTTTCTAGGATCTCAAAAGGTCCGATGTAACGTGGGTTCAGTTTGCCGCGTTTTCCAAATCGCACAACTCCTTTCCAAGGAGATACCTTGAGTAGGACTCTGTCACCTACTTGAAACTCTAAAGGTTTTCGTCTATTGTCTGCATAACTCTTTTGTCGGTCTCGTGCCGTTTTTAATCGATTAAGCACTTGAGATATTTTGTCCGTTGTCTCTTGGACTATCTCAGGACCTGATAACTGTCTGTCATCCATATCTGCCCAACAGAGTGGGGATCGACACTTGCGTCCGTACAACGCCTCGAAAGGTGCCATTTGTATGCTCGTATGATAACTATTGTTGTACGAGAATTCAGCTAAAGGGAGATGAACATCCCAGTTCCCTCCAAAATCAATCACGCATGCTCGTAGCAAGTCCTCAAGCGTTTGTATCGTTCGCTCGCTTTGACCATCGGTTTGTGGATGGTAGGCGGTACTCATGTCGAGTCTAGTGCCTAAAGCTTGTTGCAGTGTTTGCCAGAAGCGAGAGGTGAAACGTGCATCTCTATCAGAGATGATGGATAATGGAACTCCATGTCTAGAAACAACTTCCTTTATGTAAATTCTAGACAGCTTTTCCATCTTATCCGTTTCCTTAATGGCAAGAAAGTGAGATGATTTTGTCAGTCTGTCGACTATCACCCATATGGAGTCCATTCCAGATGATGTTTTCGGTAGCTTCGTTATGAAATCCATTGTGATGTGCTCCCATTTCCATTTGGGCAACTCAGGTTGTTGCAAAAGCCCAGACGGCTTTTGATATTCAGTTTTGAATTTGGCACAAGTCAGACATCTACTAACGTAGGCGGCAATATCTCTTTTCATGCCAGGCCACCAGTAAAATCCTTTCAGATCGTGGTACATCTTATCTGCACCAGGATGTATCGAGTAATTGGACTTATGAGCTTCGTCCAATACTAGGCTACGTAGCTCATCAACACAAGGAATCCAAATTCGATTCATGAAGTACAATACTCCATTTTCCTTAGACTCCAATTGCTTCTCCATCCCTTTGAGGGATTCGTCTTTCATACGTTCTGGAGTAAAGGCTGCTTGTTGAGCATCACGAATTTGGGTAATTAGATCCAAGTGGATTGTTAGTCCTAAGGCTCGAACTCTTCGAGGTTTCACTCTTTCCTTACGACTCAAGGCATCCGCTACTACATTAGCTTTGCCCGGATGGTACTTGATTTCACAGTCGTAATCATTTAGTAGTTCAACCCAACGTCTCCGTCTCATGTTGAGTTCTTTCTGATCAAATATATGTTGGAGACTTTTGTGATCGGTAAAGATCGTACACTTTGTACCGTATAGATAGTGTCTCCAAATCTTAAGTGCAAAAACGACTGCTCCCAACTCTAAGTCATGCGTCGTATAGTTCTTCTCGTGAATCTTCAATTGACGAGACGCATATGCAATGACCTTGTCGTTTTGCATCAACACGCAACCTAATCCTTGATGTGAAGCATCACAGTAGACAACAAAGTTTTCTACTCCTTCTGGTAAGGATAGGATAGGTGCGGTGCTCAATTTCTCTTTCAGCATTTGAAAAGCATTCTCTTGCTTCTCGCCCCAATCAAACTTCTTGTCTTTTTGCGTTAGGGCGGTAAGTGGCTGAGCTATCTTCGAGAAATTCCCAATGAACCTTCGGTAGTAACCGGCTAACCCAAGAAATTGTCGTATCTCAGTTGGGGTCTTTGGGGCTTCCCAATTCTTAATCGCCTCAATTTTGGATGGGTCCACGTGAATTCCTTTGTTATTGATCACGTGACCCAGGAAATGAACCTCACGCATCCAAAACTCGCATTTAGAGAACTTTGCATAAAGCTTCTCTTTCTCCAGTAATTCAAGAATCAGCCTCAGATGTCGTTCATGGTCTTCCTTCGTTCTTGAGTATATCAAGATATCGTCAATGAACACTATGACGAACTTATCCAAGTAAGGTTTACATACTCTATTCATTAGATCCATGAACACTGCTGGCGCATTCGTTAGCCCAAACGGCATAACCAGGAACTCGTAATGACCATATCGAGTCCTAAACGCAGTCTTAGGGATATCTTCATCCCGTACCTTCAGTTGATGGTAACCCGATCTCAAGTCGATCTTTGAGTAATAACTTGACCCTTGCAGCTGGTCAAACAAATCGACGATGCGTGGCAATGGGTATCGGTTCTTAATCGTCACTTTGTTCAGTTCTCGATAATCGATACACATCCGCATTGATCCATCCTTCTTTTTGACGAACAACACCGGAGCTCCCCACGGTGAAAAGCTCGGTCGGATGAATCCTAAATCCAACAGTTCTTGTAACTGTGCAGACAGTTCCTGCATTTCTGATGGAGCTAGACGGTAAGGCGCACGAGCAATCGGTGCAGCTCCCGGCACTAGGTCGATATGAAATTCAACCTGCCGTGGAGGTGGCAACCCTGGTAGCTCGTCAGGAAATACTCCTGGGTATTCGCGTACTACGGCCACGTCGTCTATGCGTCGCTCCTCGGTTTTCTTATCCACAACATGTACCAAAAATGCTTGGTACCCTTTTCGTAGATACTTATTTGCCTTCATGCATGTAATCGTTTTCACCACACGATTACTCTTTTCTCCTCGAACCATCAACATTTCTCCTGACGGTAAAGGTAACCGTACAATCTTCTCATGACAGATGATCTCTGCGCGGTTCAGTGACAACCAATCCATGCCAACCACTATATCGAAGCTCCCTAGTTCTACCGGTAGTAAGTCTATCTTGAAAGAATGACCTTCTAATGTTAAGGAACATCCTGGTACTATTTCTCCTGTTTCAATCAACTTACCATCGGCTAGCTCTACAGTATATTTGTTATCTAGCTTAAGGGATTCGATCTCTAATAATGGTCTAAACTCAGTGGACACAAAGCTTAAATCAGCACCAGAATCAAATAACACAGAAGCAAAGTGGTTGTTTACAAGAAACGTACCAGTGACTGTGTTAGGATCCTGACGTGCCTCTGGTGCTCCTAACATGAACACGCGTCCACGAGCTGGCTGATTGTTGTTGTTGGCTCGGTTGTTGTTGTTTCCACGGTTGTTTCCATTGTTGTTGCGGTTGCGAGTGTTGTTGGCGTTACGGTTTTGGTTATTGAGTCGAGGGCATCGGTTTCGATAGTGCCTCATGTCGCCACACTCAAAACATCCTTGATTTTGGCGAACAGTGTTTCCCTTAGGGGTAGGGTTTACCTTACAGTTTTGGGTTTTGTGACCCCATCCCTTACAGCTGTCGCAAAACCAACACTCACCCTCGTGGTGTTTACTACACTTATCACACTTAGGTTTGTTACCCAAGTATGGCTTTGGTTCCACAATGGTGGCAGCATAAGACTTTGGATTTCCAGATCCTTTCTTGTTGGATTGACTCTGACGGTCATTCCACTTACGCTTCTTACCTCCAGAACTACCAGCTTCAGCACTGCTCTGCTCAACCTTAACCGACACAGTCTTCTTGGTCAGTGTCCCCATTCTAACTGCTTCATCAGTCAAACTCTGCGCTAAGGTAACAGCGCTCCTGAAAGTGTCAGGTTTGGAGGACGTAACTAAACTCCTGATCTGTGGTGCCAGTCCATACACATAGCGTTCAATACGCTTGTATTCAGGTGTTACCATATGTGGCACAAGACGAGCTAGTTCTTGGAACCTGGTTGTATAACTAGTGATATCAGCACCAATCATAGCAATGTTCCACAGCTCAGTCTCAATTTTCTGCATCTCACTGCGAGGGCAGAATTCTTCCATCATCATACTCTTCAATGTTTCCCATGTCATGGAATAAGCATCTGGTCGTCCCATCGACTGAACTTGACTGTTCCACCAAGTCAAAGCTTTATCAGCTAGTGTGCAGGCAACATACTTCACTGCAGTGTCTGGTAGACAATCACTGATGTCCAACACAGAATCCATCTTTTCTATCCAGTGTATAATACCAATAGCACCTTCAGTGCCACAGAAAGGTGGTGGTTTACATGCCTGAAATGTCTTATATGAACACCCTTTGCGGTTATTCACAACAGTCTCAGCAATAACAGGGGTCGATCCACTGTTATTAATCCCAGTCTCACGGTTTCGACTTGCCTCATACTCGGCAATACCTTCAGCTATGCGTCTAGCTATCAACTGCTCAGTAGTTTCCTCAGTGTTAGGTGGTGGAATGGTTTCAGATGTAGGAGGTACAGTTGTTTTCTGACTGTTCCTAGTAATTCGTCGTTTTGGCGGCATAGTTCAGTTCTGCGATGAATAAAATGCAGAAGTCAATGCCAAAATAATGAATGTGATGAACAAGATTTCACATTGTCTATCAAATGAATAGTATGGAGAATTTGAGAGAATAATGTTTCACATTGTATATCGCACGACTTTGAAACACCCATATGTACTTTGTACAATATAATCACGTTGGCCAGGCGTCATTATATAATGCCAAATACATATTTCTTTTCATCATCGTTTAAGTGCAATCAATGTTTTATGGAATTCAAGATAAGATAAATAATTCATAGTATGGTAGGTTTTCAAAGTTTGCAAGAAATGGCTTCAACAATTATTACGTGATAACTTTTCTATCACCTGTATATAGAGATGAATATAATTCGTACGAAATTTCGAATCGAACCTAAGTTATATTATACATTAACTAGAACGTTCTTACATCGTTTCATTGCAAAACTTGATGATATCTTCTATATCCATCAAGAGTGATTTCCAATACAACACGAGTTGTTACAGTACTAATTAAACTAAACTTAGCTATACTTAGATCCTAACAAAACAATTATATTCCTACGACAGTTCTTCATCAGTTCTTTATTAAGCTATCTTTAGCTATGTTCTCTGTCGTAGTGCAGTTCTTTTCCTTTCACTCCTGGTCCAGGTTAGGAGAGGAGTAATGCGTTTCTAGCATAGTCTTATATCGCAGAGTCGTATGACAGATCACCTCATTCTCAGTTGAGCACTTGCTCAGACGTTTAATCCAATTCTTGACTCTCTTCTTGCGATCACTAGCTACTTTCTTCCAGAAGCGAATTCTATCCCTAACTCGGACAGACATAGGCCTCTTTAGGATTCTCAACTCAGTTTCATAGTTCTTGCATTTAGATGCAAGTTCCCAGTTTTGACCATCTAGCTCTTCAACTTGGTCTCTAACTCTCTCATATTCCTCTATGTCAATCAATCCAAAGTGGTGGTTTTCAATTTCTTCTTCCACCAGTTCCACTATCGGAATTGTTCCAGTATCGACATATACATATTGTATCTGCTCGTCGATGGTTATGTCATCATCTGATGAATATTCACTTATGACAGGTTCTGCCATTTTTCCAGTTTCAAGAGATCTATAGGTTACAAAGACATATTTCAGTATCCACAATTATGTAGTATCTATTGTCAATATATAATCCAATCACAACGCACAGTAACATAAACAATAATAATAGACCAAATACATATGTCATATCATATAACTGATCATAGTTAGTTCACAAGTTTTTATACAAAACATGATGGATGTATCCTAGATATCCATCGATCCAAAGACTAATCAAAGCATGACGGGTCTGTCTACACACCGTCGATCCAAATGATATACAAAACATGACAGGTATGTCTATACCCGTCGAACCAAAGTTCCAAATCTAATACATAGTATATATACAATCCTAAGTAGGCACAACCCGCCCTACATAGGTCTAACGGAAATACGGTAGAAATGATCCCACGGCTGTCCTCAACACAGCCATCACCACACAAGCACCAACCACAAGCCCTGCAATCCTAACATGTCTCTCAAGTGTCCTCACACGAGCACGTGCGGACTCAGCTATCTCCTGGGCAGTAAACACATGGTTCAACAAAAAGTGATGATGCTCATGCATACCAGCCATGTCCCCATACAGACGGGAGATCTCATCCTGTACCTGTCCAAGGTGAGAACCCCTGCTAGAAGTAATACAGAACAATGTACGCATAACAGCAACTAATGTAGGGAGAGTCTGCTCTATCGGCTCTCCAGTGGTAGGCAGTGGTGCCGGGGGTCGTGAGGACTCTCCTGTCTCAAATGTGGAGGGAAAACCCTCTAATGACCTCCAGTGCCTCAACATAGGAGTCATCCACTCTAGATGAGCAAACCTGGGTGCCCTCTGTGGAGACTCAACAGACTCGTCCGCTGGTGCTAACGGACCTATAGGAAAATCTCTGACACACATCCTCGGTGTCCTCCTATATACAGGCCTGCGAGAAGTCTCACCGGCCTGATGGTGAATACCTGTAGTGATAGGGGTAACCTCATGTGCTGTCGGTGGTGGCGCGATGTAAGCGTCACTAGTGTCGTCTGACATGTCTCTCAAATGAACAGATGACTCATCCCCTACAGTGATCGCGGGACCCTCAAAAGGAGCCTCAGTCGGCTCTTCATCCGAAGCATAAACATGGTAAACTGATTGACTAGACATACTGTGACAATGGAAATTGTGTGTGATGTGTCAGTCATATGTTAGACGTATGCAAACTGTATGTATGAATGCATGAATGTTCTAGCCAAGGCTATAGTCTAGGTCTCTAAGGTTTTTAGTCACCTAAAGACTTCTAGTTCGCTATAACCAATGGCTCTGATACCAAGTCTGTCACACCCCAAAAATCGGTAATTGTGTTTATTTAATGTTTAGCGGAAGCAAATTATAATTAACGGAAGCATCTTGTGTAAACAGTTTAACAGCGGGGTGATGACGTATCAATTGTGCATTCATCGTATCAGAGCATATGATCATACAGAACATAATATATAAAGGATGCCAGTTTAAACAGTTGTTACAAAAGTAGTACGACTATGTAAGTCGTATAGTAGTAATAAAGTTTAAAACATTTAAGTTCTACAATACATATGTTAAAATAAGATTTCATGAGTATAACTGCAATGTCTGCAGTAATACAGAGGAAATCCTCAAAAGCTGTCCCAAAATATATGGCATCCTAAGTAGTCCAGGGTTGACCATCCTGAATGCATGCGATCCTTACTTACATAGCTAATTTCCTGTAAAACATAGAAAGAAAGTCGTCAACAAATATGTTGAGTGAATTCACAGGTTTTGTATAAATACGTGGTATGTTAAACCATTTGAGTTTAAGTTATTGAAATGTTATTCAATAAATAAATGTTTGCAGGTTTTTGCAAAATATAAGATTGTAGGGTTGTTACCCAAAATGTAAGTCTGATTGTTTACCAGAATATAAGTATAATCAGTAAGTATACTGAAATAAAACAGTTGTAGGATATGTTCATCCTAAATAGTAAGTGGGAATGATTAGACTATAATCCCCTGAAAGGTGAGCTAAACCTCGCAGGTTAAAGTAACGCGACCTAACCCTATAACCAAACCACAACCAAAACTTATGTTGTTTGCCTGAAGGACAATTAAGTATACGCTCCATCCACAGGAGGGTCGTCACGGCAATAGTACTATTCGTATACTCAGTGGCTAGAGTCACCTAGCTAATGGTTATAGTCTGCATGACATAAGGTCTTTCATGCACACAACTCAAGTCTGGTCCGTACTAGGATTTGTTGTCTAATTCCCAAAACAGTTGTGAAATAATATTTCATAACAAACAGTTGTATAAAGCAATTTAAAGCATTTATATAATTTGCTGCATATGTTTGCATTCAGTTTCTATGTTTACACCCCTATGTTTAAAACAGAAAACATTTGTAAAGTAGGGGCTGTGAACTCACGGTGGTTTGCTCGGTATGAAAGCTAGCAGCCAAACAGATAAAAGTCCAAGGTATGTTAACCTATACAATAAATATATTAACATAAGTACGTTTGATTTGTTTTAATCACTTATATTAACAGTTTGTTCGTTTGAAGAAATGGTTGATTTCTTATTAATGTAAGTTGTTGTAATTGTTGGAAATATTGTTATTATTTCTTTCGTCGTATACTTGGTTAAGTATATAAACCAATATGTAATTGTCTATTTAACGGAAGGTCGTTTTATTTTCATTTGTACATATACTTTGTATATAGTTGTTCGTATAATTCGAATGTTATTCCAATATCATTGTATGTGCATATATTTGTTTTATATATGTGTACGGATGTAAACATACTTGTTGTATATTATTAATTTGTACGTTTGTTAAACGTGAATTTCATTGTGTATATATATATATATATATATATATTTATATATATTGTAATACGTTGTTTACGTATTTAAAACGTTATAGGTTTTATTTGTTATAAAACTCAATAATATATTTATTTTGTTTATACAATAAATATTATTTGTTTTTAATATCGTTACATTTGTTTAACAGATTTAAGTGTCCCGATAATGTAATCGTTTTCCCAAACGTATAATTTACAAAGTCCATGTTCATATATACGTTTATATATATATATTGTTCGTTCGTATGAGTTTAAATAAGTCCAAAGTCCGTGTCTCGAATATATCTCATTTATGTATTTATTAATAGTTTACAATGTCTCGTAAATGTCTATTAACAATTGTAACCTGTTAACGGAATCGTTTGTATTTAATATTAAAAGTCAAAGTGCTGACCAGAAATGGGAATCCGCCGGATTCTATATGAATCCGCCGGATTCATGTTAAAAGTCGGAATACGCCGGATTCGAGTGAATCCGCCGTATTCAATCAAGTTCGGGGGAATCCGCCGTATTCAATCGAATACGCCGGATTCGTTTGTGTTCATCAGGCAATTCGTGTGAAGGTTTGGGAATACGCCGGATTCATTTGAATCCGCCGTATTCATCCGTGTCTTTTACTCGTTCATCGTTTTAGCCGAAGATTTGTGTGCGGGTCGGACACGGGAATCCGCCGGATTCCCTTGAATCCGCCGGATTCGTTTGGTTTTTGGTTCGGAATACGCCGGATTCAAAGGAATCCGCCGTATTCGTGGCTCGTTTCAGCCCCTGTTCGTGTCTGATGAAACTTATACATATGAGTGTTTGTTTCCAATCCATTATACACTAATACTAAATGTTTATACAAGTGTTATGTGTCGTTTTTATAAGTTATTACTTCATTTTAACAAGTTTTTATATAACGATTTTGGTTTTGTAGTTTTGGTTTTAAAAACCCATTTTAAGAACAAAGATTTCAATCATCAATTTAATGTGTTATATGTGGTGATTATTATGTTTAAACAAGTTATATAACGATATTGAAGTATAGAATTCAAAGAATTGAAAGTTCCTTACAATGAGATGAAAATGGAACGGATGATGATAAACGTATGATGAAGATGATGATGGAGATGTTGTTGCTCCTGCTTGTTGTTGCCTCTGATCTTGTTGTGTTCTCCAGATCAAAGAGGAAGAAGAAGATGAATTTTTTTTTTTTTTTGTGTGGTGTGTGTGTCGATGGATCACAGAGAGAAAGAGATCATCAGGAGGGAGTATGGTTTTAAAATAACCATACCACTGCATTATTGAAGTTAGGTGCCAATTTTTGGCACCTCAATTTCGAGTACGGGTATAATTTTAGCAATATAAAAATTAACATATTACATTTTTATTTTGTAGGTGTTCTCCTGGTTCGTTATTTATAATCAGAATAATGATATTATCATTATTTTAAAACGTTGTACAATTTTGTACATTTTACTGCGCACAGTTAATTGAGCGCAAAATTTCAGTTAATTTAGGATTTCATATTTTGAGGTAATGTTCTAAATGTTATCGAATGAACTAGAAAATTTGCCTTTTTATGATTTGACGTCGTATGCGCGTTTTAGAATTATTTCTGTTCGTGTTATAATACGTTTTATGTTAAACGTAAAATTAGACCTTTATATCTATATGTTATAGATATATAAATACTCGTAATTAATAATTACATTATTAAGTATTTTTGTATCACGAAACTTTTGTCATTTATTTTTGTCGGGTTCGTTCCGATATATTTGTACGTAACTTTTAATACTTGCTTATTACGTATTACTTTTTGTTTAAAAGTACCAGGCTTGCTAGACTTACATCACATTAAGAAGTTTTGTTAAAACTTAATCAGGAAATTAGCGTAAGAATGCACATGCTTAAATGTTAATTAATACCTAATTTGGAGAGTTGTCACAAGGCCCACTTAAGGAAACCTAACTTGAAATGCCTCCTACGAGTGCCTAATCCACACTCTTCTTCCCAAATGCTAATACATCCGTTTGACCTGTTAGTGCGTGCTAACCCGGATGAGGATTGTCAATCCTATATGATATCATATACTAACATTCACGCTATAAATATTAACAGACTATGCTTAGGAGGACTTAAAATTGATTAGCTTGAAACTCATGTAGTATTTGATAGTTGTACTTGCGTTCTACTTGTAAAACAAAACAGAGCAGTAATATCACACCCCTAGTTGAAAAACTCACCTGAGTCTTGAAGTGTTTAATTTAATAACTTGAAGTAATTAGCTGTGAATTGATGTCCAAAGACTTGAAACCTGAATGTGTTCACGACACTTGATTGTTATTAATTGTACCAGTATCTCGAAAGACTACCTTTGTAGTTGTTATACAACGATATATATATGTCCAAATTACTACGATTTGGTTGATTGTTTTGTTACAAGTTACTACGACTTGTTTGGTTGAATTGACATAAGTTACAACGACTTGTTTGAATTTGAAGTATGTTTTGAAAACGCGTACGGCCCGTTGGTGATTCTTTGTAATAATAATCTTATCATTAAATTTTTGGTCTCGAAACATTATATTTGAATAGTATGTTTCGATGTGTTTTAGAAGTCGT
Source organism: Helichrysum umbraculigerum (assembly GCA_949592205.1). NCBI lineage: Eukaryota > Viridiplantae > Streptophyta > Magnoliopsida > Asterales > Asteraceae > Helichrysum > Helichrysum umbraculigerum. The sequence continues at coordinate 122,916,290 of CATIUR010000001.1, read as the reverse complement.
ATCGCACGAGTATTTGAAATTGTGCAAGTTCAACACTTGGTGAGAAATGTGGTTACGGAATCTAAGTACGGGGGTCCGGGGGCAGCGCCCCTGGTAGCGGGGTCCAAGGGGCGGCAGCCCCTGACGGGGTCCAAGGGGCAGAGCCCCTGGCTGGGGTCGAGCTGCCAGGCCAGCTTGGAAAATTTTTATTTCTACTATATTTCTTTAAGGAAAAACGCATCTGGACTTGAATTTGGGTGAAATCAAGTGATAAAATTTTGGTCTCGACACTTAGTAAAAAGTTGTAAATATTCTGTTTTATGCGACACAATATGCGACATAATAATTTGTTATGCGACACAAGGGTTGTGTCGCATAGAAGTGCGACACAATACCTATACGACATAATTTGCGACATAGTATACGACACAATATTGTGTCGCATGAGTTACGACACTAAAGGTTTGGTACGACACAACATGCGACATAACGGGTTTTATGCGACACAGTGTGCGACACAAGGCTTGTGTCGCACTGAAGAACACTCAGACAGTGAACACGGCTGTCTCGATTTTTCAATCCCAAAATTCAAATCAAACTCATTTTTAGGTTGTAAATTCGTGTTTTCTTCATATATTTGGACATATACATGTTATATACTACCTCCGTCTCAAAATTATAGTCCATATTTCCCATCTGGGATGTCCCAAAATAATTGTCCACTTCTCATTTCAACCAATAAGAAGAGAGTTTAGTGGGTGCAGATTCTATTTGAGTGGTTGAAAACTGTTGTGGTCCCACTTTTATTAAACTGTGTGTTTTTTATTGGTGGACAATAATTTTGGGACGGAGGGAGTAACTCATAAATGTGTGAAAACACGCTAAAACGAGAAGTTTCGGGAATTTGTCGGAAACTTACGCGGTGTCGGATTGAAAATCCGAAAAGGTAGAAATGTAGATCGCGTCGAGGTGGTTCCTTTTCCGTAATTATTTTGATGATTCAAGGTCGTTTCGTGTGTTTATTTGTGATTTTTGGATGGTGATGATATTGGTGGTGATAGAGAGAAAATAAGAAAGGAGATAGAGAAAGAAAATGATAAAATGAAGAAAGGAAGAAGTGGAGGGGGTTTTGGTGGGAATCCCCACCCTTTTCAGCCTACGCACTACGCTCCGTGTGGTGTTCGTTTTCCCGATTATTTAAACGTTTACATTATTATCAGTTAACTTCAAATATACGTTTTGAAATATAAATAATTACCCAAAATTTTGATTGAAGTATTTTACAAATTACCTTGTGTTTACGTTATAAAGTATAACTTCTTTTTGTTTTGTCGGTTGGTCGAATTTTTGTAGAGTTCGGTAACGTTTTAAACAGAACGCATGTGTTTATTATATTATCAACATAATATAAAGTAATTGTTTGTGAAATTAAATTATTCCACAGAATTAATAGTTGCATCACCAACGTTCGTATTTAATTGAATCGAAATGCATTCGATTTGAAACTTGTACGATTTAAACAAACCGCATAATTGTGTAGATATATATTCAACAATATATATATAATATTTGATACATTAATTAGCCTAACACATAACTAATTACATGTATTAAAACTTGATTAGGCACTAAATTCTAGTCCTAATTTGACGGGTGTCACAAACCATGAATATGATTAGGAACTTATTATCGTTATGTAAATAATATTTAGTTCCTTGAATTATGTTGGATATAAGTTCAGTATTGATGATCCTGATTACTAACTTACATCTGATTGTGATTCTCAGATCCTCCAAAAGATAAGTGACTTCTGGACTCTGAGTTTTTGTGAAGACAAAGGTATCGGTGAGTGGATTTATAACTCACCTTTGATTTAGTTGTAACTATTTGGTTGCAACAAGTAAACGTAGATTGATTATAGACTGTTTAGTCTTTGTTACTGATTACAAATCTACGTGATATGTGAATATATGTGTACAGTTTATTGAGGTCAACGCGTAGTTGGACTTTTTGGTTATTATGTGAATTACACAGGTTTTGATTCATCTGTTGTGTTTGAGACCTGTGTATGAGTTTAATAACCAATATTTATCGGTCTATTCTGTAATGGCCATACAGATTGACGTTAAGTGTTCTTGGAGAATCCCCGGGTATTATGATTCCTCCAGAGCCACCGATCCTCATTGAAATTGACATAGAAATGTGTTTACGATTATTTGCTGTAAGCAGATTGTTATGCTAAGTTGAATAGTGTGTGATAAATTCATTCACTTAGCTTCGTGCTAATCCCTCATTTTAACTTCCTGCAGACTATGTTTGTTATGTGGGTGATCAAGAAGTGGATGCTTTGCAAGGAAAGTTTGACAGCTTGTAAACTCTGATATGGTTTTGTTATAAACCTAGTTTTGTAATATATAATACCCCGGCTTGTGTAGTTTTTAAACAGTTTAAATTTGGTGTGTTCTGAACATGTAACTGTTTATGTACATTATCTTAATGTACAGTATATAAATATGTTTTAAATTCATACGCTTCCGAGTAAAATAATAGAATGTTATTGTATAGAAAGAGGGGTGTTATAGTATAAGTTGTATAAGTACTACGTAATAAATAAGGAGAATGATTGGTAAGCTTAAAATCAGAGACCTAAATTTAGACCTAAAGATTTGATTGATGCATATTGTAAAATGATTGGTAATTATAAGGAGAGAGAATAAGTGGAATCCATGTCACAGAAACTGTATAGTTAACCTAAATTTAGACCTGTATAATTAGGCATGTTTATCATTACTCAATAAGCAATAAAAATAAGCTCACGCAAACGACCCCAAACTCTAAAAAATTGGTGACATTTTTGATATTCTTGGTCAGGTTGGGCCGCTGATAATGCTACAATGGTCCGGGCCATTAATTAGTCCACCAGTCCAACTCGTATTTTTTATTATCTTTATGACTTTATATAGTGTACAATGTACATGTGTAATCTTGAAAAATGTATCTCACTAATGGCTATATTATTGGCTTAATTATGCAAAATAAATCAGATTAAGTCGATCGTGATCAAGATTGAAATGCATAATTGACAAAGGCACTTCACGTCGTTTTCATGGATGAAAGAAAATAGGATTTTGATAAAAAGTGTCATAAGGGCAATGGTTGAGTTTACCTTATTTAGCTTCAAAGTATTTATTAAGCTCAAAAGTGCCATGTTTATAATTGATTTTGAAATAATTCAATTTATTTACGTATATAACTTATAAATATAGAAATTGAGTGTTTAATTAATGCATGAAAAATAATAAAGGAATGTTTAACTAGTGCCATTAGGGCATCATATATGAAAATCCAAGAACATATGTGAAACATCATAGATTCATAATTTAATAAAAAAGAAAACTAATCAAAAGTTTAAAAATCAGTAGTGCTAATCTAGTTTGAGTTATATTTGTGTTAAGAGGCATTATATAAAAATTAAAACGGCTCCACTTCTTAAGTAAGCACACTTTAGCAACTACTTGTCACTTTCTATCGCTTTTGCATGTGTTTATACACATATATATACGCATAAAATCAAGGGCAGGTCTATAGTGTATTTAGTGAAGGGTAAAGAAATGTTTATATATATATATATATATATATATATATATATAGGGTAAGGTTCAGAGGAGAAGGTATTATTTGAGGAGAAGGAGGTTAAGAATTTTTAAATTTTCATTTTTACCCCCTCCACCTTTTTAATAATGTACACTACTTCCTCCTACTTTCTTCCTACCCACCCCTCCCCTCCACCACCCACCACCACCCACCACAGGCTGCTGCCACCCGCCGCCGCCATCGGTCGTCGGAAAAAAAAATTCAACTTTTTTTTAATTTTTTTATAAACAAATTTTAAAAAAAAAATCATAATTTTTTTTCCAATTTTTTTTTACATATTATCACTTTGTACTGCATTTTATTATTTTTATTGCATTTTGTATATATGTTTAGTAGATATTATTCGTTTTTACTGCATTTTTGTATTTTACGCATAATTCTTTTGATTTGTTTACTGCACTTTATTTATACACCTCAATCTTATATATATTGTTTGTTTTTTACTGCATTTTAAGTTATACATAATATATTTTTTACTGCATTTTATTAAAATTACACTGCATTTTATTATTATTCACTGCATTTTGCATATATTTCATATATTACATATTGTTTATTTTTTTACTGCATTTTATATTATACATATGATCCAATTTTACTGCATTTTGTATGAAAGTATAATACATACTACTGTTTTTACTGCATTTTGCATATATTTATTTAGTACACATTGTTCGTTTTACTGCATTTTATATTATATATAATCTATTTGTACCGTATTTTATTTTTTTACTGCATTTTGTTATTTTCACTGCATTTTATATTATACATAATCTATTTGTACTGCATTTTGTTATTTTCACTGCATTTTGTTATTTTTGCCGCATTTTTCATATATTTCATTCATTATATATTGTTTTTTATTCACTGCATTTTGTATTTTACATATTATCGATTTGTACTGCATTTTGTATTTTACGTATTATCTATTTGTATTGCATTTTGTATTAAAGTATAATACATATTGTTATTTTTATTGCATTTTGCATATACATCATTTATGACATATTGTTCTCTTTTTACTGCATTTTAGATTATATATATAATCCATTTGTACGGTATTTTGTTGACGTCGGGTATAGAAGATGCGGTAAAATATATAAAAGTTTTAGTTAATTAACAATAATATAAAAAATGCAGTAGGAAAATGAATATTATATCTAATAAAAGATTCATGGGAAAAAAATTTGGAAAAAAAAATTTTTTGGAAAAAAAAAAATTTTGAAATTTTTATTTTTTTGAAAAATAAATAAAATTTTGAAATTTTTTTTTTCCGGCGGCGGCAGTCAGGTGGTGGCAGCAAGTGGTGGGGGTGGTGGTAGGTGGGGTTGGAGGAAGAAGAAGGTAGGAAGGGGAAGAAAATAAAGTGGAATGGTTAAAATGTAAAAGTCTAAATAGTGGAAGGGGTGTGGAGTGAAAATTAATGTTATGTTTTTTTTTGTTAACTAATATCCTTATTTTTGAAAGTAATTACAAAATTGCCACCCTTTTTAACCATTGATCCAACCCAAAAGATCATCTAATGACCACAAATAAAACTTCTCCTCATATGATCACTTCCCTTATGATCCCCAATCATATATATATACACTTTTCTTTCATTTTTGAGATGTAAAAGTTATAGATTTTATATTATTAATAAGTTAAAAAAAATTCACATAATTTATAACTTTTTGAGGGGTCAGCTGCACCCGATTCCATTTTACGTCCGCCTTCGCATAAAATAAAATAAAGTCGTATCATTGTCTAAGGATTTAAGCCCTTGGGGTTTAAATATGATAAAATAGGTATTAACATAAAATTGCTACAATAAATCATGGTATTCTATAATTAATAATTTTAGATCGATAACCAATTGGGCATAGCTCAAGTGGTACCGCCACCGCAAATGCTCAGGTCACACATGTGTGACCGATAAATCAAAGGTTCGAATCCGTGTCTCAAGCTCTCAGCACATGTGGGTAATTTGTGAATATGTGTAATATGCCCGATGTCAATGCTCCTTGCTGGTGTGGCGGACACGTACCATTGAAATATAGTATGGTTGTTAGTGGTACCCTACCAAACCCTTTTTTATTTAATAATTAAAGTCAATATTTCAATATACGGATTATAATTCTATGTGGATCACTCATTTTCTTTTTAATAAACTCAATTAATACAATAAGCCATAGGATTAAAGATCCAAACCATATAAAGCAATTGGATCAAACAATTCCAAACACCAAACATCTCTAATCATCATTGTCATTAGTGTCTATATAACAGTAAACTCAAACTACATTAACTCAATTAGTAAGGTGACAAAATAGGCTATTACAATTACTCCATTCGTCCCAAAATAATTGTCCACCGACCAAAAACACGCAGTTTAATAAAAGTACAATCATTACTGCTTTCTCTTTCTTACTTTTTGCAGAATGACGGTTTTACCCTTAAGCAATTAATTACCACATTCTATAAAGTTTGTAATAACAATTTGAAGCAAGGGTAATTTGGTAATCACGATCAAAATTTCCTTTCCATATTTGGATGTGGACAATTAATTTGAGACGTCCGAAAAAGGAAACGTGGACTATATTTTTGAGACGGAGGTAGTATCAAATACAAGAAAGGTTAGAACATGTGCCTTTAACTTTAATTTTTTAATAAATGAATATATTATAGAGCCAGGATGTCAGCTGTTAATTTATATATTTAGAGAAATACAGACCAATCAAGTGTTGACAGGTTTTGATTATTTGTTGATGTTTGCAATCATTGTACACATTCCCCTTTTTTATTTATATTTTTAATTAATAATACACCTTGGAGAAATACGAGATCAATGGTTCATGTATTTGACTTTATAAAATAAAAAATACAACTAAAATCAAATCAAATCTTCATCCCTTTATTTATAAGAATTATGAATATAAGGTCAACAGTTAAACCATAAAATGGGATCCCTCCAATCTGTTACAATAAGGTTTCATTTCAAGAAATAAAAAAAGAAAATAAATTTAACGACTTAATTTGTGATTTTTGGTATTTCCAATAGTGGCCAATGCTAACAAGTTACTTTCCTCATCTACTTTATTTAATTTTATATATTACATAAAGAACCATAGTGGTCGATTACTTTATAGCAAAGAACGTGATATTTGCTTCATTTTAAAAATGTGACTTAGAATGTATCTACTAATCGGATTATAAAATGTGAAGCATATATTCATTTTATTTACTGATATTATTATAACAAAGATAACATAGTTTATTTTAGATTGTGTGGTGTGACTTTATTAGTCGGTGACAGTTTTTCGAAGCTATTTCAAATGGATTTGTAAATGCTATCAGTTTGGCGAAATTCAAAATTAGGCCAAAGAAGGTTAATAAAGTTTGTATGTCTGTTAGGTCCGTGTTGTTATGATGTTCGAGAAACATGATCGTTCACGCTCTTTTCAAGCGGAGAGGGTTGACTTTAAAAAAAAAATACTATGTCTGATACTCGAATCCTCTCTTGATTAAGAGAAAAAGCTTTAAAAAGTAAATGTATCAAGAAAATCACATTTCTATTTTACCAAACATCATTTTTCACTATTATAAACATCATTTTACACAGTCAACTTCTGATTAAAACTAGCAAAACTTACATTTTCAATAACCCTCCATATAAATTCCCTTTTTTTTCTACATCTCTATTCCGTTTTTTAATCCACTTTGTTGTCTTGCTAAACCCATACTTTAACCATTTAAGCTTTTATTGTATTTGAAGTTTCTTAACAATTTATCTATAGTCATTTTAAATAAAATGATGTGTACTTTAATACATACGAAATAAGAAAATACGGTTAGCAATCAAAATACTTAAACCACCATTTTCATAAATAAATAAAAAATGATATATTCATGAAAGTTTAAAAGTTCTGCTAATCTATGTCCTAAAAAGTGATGTTAATCAACACATAAAATGTATTTGTGAGCTTCGAAGTTGGATATCATGCCAACTTTGCCCTTTGCTTGACTAATTCATTATTGTAAAAAAGGCTCTTCTTCCCCCAAAATAGTAGGGATAATATTATTTATATGAAAATGAAAACATTAAATGAAAACTTATGTTTAATTAATACTTCATAAATGCAGCAAATCCTAGTTATTAATACTTATACACTTAATGTATGAAGTATTAACCATTTTGGAGACAAAACGGTTTCTTTATCCTTATCTTCATTTAATTTAATTTAATTTAATATAAATACATAAGGGAAATAAATATATATCTGTATATGTGTTTTTTAAAGAGGGAACAATAATACATCTTATTTTTGGGAACAAAGAAAGTATACAAAAGTTGGAGATATTTATTTTTCTTTATTCCTAAATTTAGAAAGGCTATGTACAATACGTGTATTTGCTTTTCTATGATAGTAAAAAATACGATACCCAAAGAATATAATAATAATAAATAAATAATAATATAATAAAAATAGTAATAATAATAATAATAATCCAATACCCACTACTCCCTCTATTTCATCAACCTCTTTGTCATATTCATTTTTGATTTCCACCCTTCTTTCCTTTTCTCTTTCTTCACACAGCCACCATCACAGCTGCCATTCAAGACTTTTTTTTTCTCTCCAGAAAGCCAAAACGACAAGATTTATGAAAAAATCTTATCTTGGTAAGTAGTTCTATCTTTAATTGATTTCTACTTTCTTTTTATGAATACCCTGTTCAGATTTTGGATAAAAATCAAATCTTTTTCATGGGTCATGTTTATTTTCATGTTTTACTTGATGATATAATGAATATTGATCTGGGTTCTTGTTTGTAAGTTGGATCTGTAAAGATTTTTATTTGGGCTTGTTTGAAACTTGAATTTGAGTTGACTAAGTATATTTCTTCATTTGAATTTTTTTTTTTTTTTTTTTTTAAAATTTTGTCTTTCTCTACATGATGATGATTTAAAGTTTAAAACTTTTTTATATTTGTAAGTTGATGTGTTATGTTATAATGGTATTGTTTATTTATTTGGATGAGATCTATGCTATTGTAAGTGTGATTGTTCAATTTATTTTGATTCATGGGAAGGCTAGGAATTAGAAAAATATAATCTTTGAATCATAATTTTTTTAGAAAGTTTTATAGTTAATTCTTGATTTAGAAAAGAACCCAATCAGAGTGGATCTAACTTTGTGCTTCCTTCTCTGAGACCAAATTTTGTATAGTTAGACTTATTTTTAGTTGCTTATGCCCCCTTCTTTCTCTGTATGTTGGTGTTTATATATATCTATATTTGTAAGTATACGTGTTTGTGCAGATGTACGTGTTGCTATTTTTGTTTCAGGTTTTATTTCTTTGTAAGACGTATAAAATAAGAAAACCTTGTGACAAGTAGGTCCTATGAACTTTAAATGAATAGTAAAAAATTTAACTTTACAAATTTCATGGGCCACTCTATGAAGTTAATTTTCATGTAACGAAAAAAAAAATATATGATCTTTATAAGTTTACATTAGTCATCTGTTGTAACTATGATTTTTATCACTATTGTAAACAGACTTAATTTCAATTTATTAGATGAATGGATAATTTCTAAGATGGTTTTTTATTTTATTTCTTCCAGGAGAATATCCGATTGAGAATTGATATTTGGGAATAATTGAAGTGGTATTTAGACAGATTTATAGAGATTTTTTGATTGGTTTTAGTGTGATCCATGGGAATCTTTGAAGAAATGGGATTCTATGGAAATCTCGATTTTCTTTCGGGTTCTAACTGTGAGGGAGAAAGGGCACCTGAAACCGAACAAGAGGCACCTGTGGAAGAAGATTACAGTGATGAAGAAATGGATGTCGATGAGCTCGAAAGGAGGATGTGGAGGGACCGAATGCTTTTAAGGCGGCTTAAAGATCAAAATAAAGGTAAAGAGGTTGATAACGCCAAGCAACGTCAGTCTCAAGAGCAAGCAAGGAGAAAGAAAATGTCTCGGGCCCAAGACGGGATCTTGAAGTACATGCTTAAAATGATGGAAGTTTGTAAAGCTCAAGGGTTCGTTTATGGAATCATTCCAGAGAACGGGAAACCTGTGAGCGGAGCTTCTGATAATCTCCGAGCCTGGTGGAAAGAAAAAGTCCGGTTTGACCGAAATGGACCCGCTGCAATTGCTAAATACCAAGCGGACCATTCGATTCCCGGGAAAAACGAGGATAATTGTGCTCCGGTTTCCACCCCACACACCTTGCAAGAACTTCAAGACACCACTCTCGGTTCACTTTTGTCGGCTTTAATGCAACACTGTGACCCACCACAGAGGCGGTTCCCATTGGAAAAGGGTGTCGCACCACCGTGGTGGCCCTCCGGAGATGAGGAATGGTGGTCCCAACTCGGGTTACCGAAAGAACATGGATCTCCACCGTACAAGAAACCTCATGATCTCAAAAAGGCGTGGAAAGTTGGCGTTTTAACAGCTGTCATTAAACACATGTCGCCCGATATTGCTAAAATTCGCAAGCTTGTTAGGCAGTCAAAATGTTTACAAGACAAAATGACGGCTAAAGAAAGCGCCACTTGGCTTTCTATTATTAATCAAGAGGAAGCATTATCCCGTAAGCTATATCCTGATAGCTGTCCTCCAATATCATCAGTAGGGTCAGGGTCGTATCTTGTTGCAGATACCAGTGATTATGATGTAGATGGTGTAGAAGATGACCAGACTGTTGAATTAGAAGAGTGCAAGCCACAACCTTGTGAGGTTAATAATCTTTACAATCTCGGGCTAATGGGACCCACTAACGGGCTTGTGGTTCCTCAACTAGCTCAAGTCAAGGGTGAGCTCGTTGAAATCCCAAGTCCTGAAAATTTCGTTCAGAAAAGGAAGATACAATCTGATGACCAGCAGCCTCAAAAGATCTACACATGTGAGTTCACTCAATGCCCTTATAGTGACATTCGTGTCGGTTTTAGTGACAGATTTTCAAGGAACAATCACCAGATAAGCTGTCCTTACCGTCCTACTCCTAACCCGAATCATAATCCTTCTCGTAGTGGAGCCCTTAACTTCCAAATGAAAGAGCCTGTTTTCACTATGCCGTCATTTGGTCAGCAGACCAAGATCACCACTGGTCAACCCGTGAATCAAGATGCCCCATTTGTTGGTTCACAACTTGGACTTCCAGTAGATGGTCAACGGGCCATTTCTGATCTCATGTCATTCTATGATACTAATCACCAAAACCCCAACAGAAATCTTGATGTTATCAATGACCATCAGACGCAAAAATTTCCCATCCAACTCGATGATGACTTTTTTGGTCAAGGGGTCGAGTCAAACATCCCTTCCAGTCTACCAACGTTCATGCCAAACGGATTCCAGTTTGAGAACAAAACTCCATACAATCCTGCATTTGATGCCAACAATAACTTGGACTTCAGATTCGTTTCACAGTCGCCATTCAATCTAGGAGGAGTTGACTTTTCTGGTGAGTCAAACCCGACCCAAGATATGTCAGTGTGGTATCTTTGAAAAATATCAACAAGACTCCAATTTAACAGGTGAAAAATCTCCTCTTTAATACTTAGTATAGTATCAAGTTAGTTATATTATTATCTCGCTTGTTATTATCATGAAACTTTGTACGCACTCTATGTTTTTTACGCGTTTTTGTTACCGAATACTGGTGTAACTATATTTTGTTTGTATATCATATGTGATGTATTATGTCAAATAATTGCTTGCTAGTTTTTGTTTCCATATGATAGATTCACTTGCACATAAAGCCTTGACCATATTTGCTGTATTATGTATTGAATTGTATTCTTATGTCTTTTGGCTATTGGGGTGCACTTATTGGTGCACCCACAATACACACAGTGAAAGGTGTTTTTATATGTTTTGTTTGTATATTGTTAAGGCTGGTGACAAAGAAAGAAAAGGTTGAATGCATGTGAGGGTTGTTGGGTTAGTGATAAAAGTTGAGTTTTTTTTAGGATGGGACCAATTGACCAAAAGATTAGGTGGCAAACATGAACATGTGACATTGCTTGGGTCCATTGTTTTGGGACCCAAATATGGATAGAGTTCAATGGTGGTATAGCTGGATGTACACTAAATAACAAAATATAACGTCAAGGTCGGGAAATAGTCATCAATGGATGTTGACTTTTACTATTGAAGATGTGTGTTGACCATCTTATTGATTTTGGGCCTAACTTTTTGTTACCATTTTTGGTTAACTTTTGTACCGAATTATTGGAAGAGTGTGATGTTTGTTAATCTGTTGTCAACTTATGAAAATATCTACAATAATTGTGCTTGATGAAAACAAGCTTCATTTCAGAACTTTAATACTGTGAAAATATTGACTGTAGAACTATTTATATTCTAATATACTACAGTAATGTAAGTATATAATGAATTTGATCAACTTATTAAGATTAGGTCAACTTAATTACAAGCGAAAAACATATACTACACAGCTTAACAAATGCTCTCGTTATCTCCTCTCTTCTTTTACAACAGCAGAGTCATTGTTCTCGTTGTTACTATGCACGCGTATAAAATTAGTATATAAATCGGATTTGGTCAACCCTTCGACATTGTGATGAACGTTTTTATAAACTCTTGTTCTATGTATATGACAAACAAATAACACAAATTATATAACATTTTTATAAAACCAACCATGTGTTTATCTCTTACACGACTGCCACTTCTTACTACCATCGTTGTTGCACTGCGTGGTAACAATGCTAACGTATGTAAAATAAAGTTGATCTAAACTTGACCCGTGTATAATGATTTGATGTGAGAGTGAGATCCTATGGATTTGAAGTCTGGTTTGTTTGATATAGTGAGCTCATTTTTCTATGCAAGTTGAAACTCAAGCTAAATAAAAATTGAACTCGATAAAAAAAATGGAATACTGAACACATAACAAAGGCTAAAACTCACTCACCATTTTTGGGGTAAGTAGACGCATTTGGAACAACAGTCTGGACTCTAGAGGCCCCATTTTTGCTATTAAATTTCATCATGGGGGTAGAATATTAGGGTGTTCAATATTTGTTTTGAAACCGTTTAATCCGAAAACCAAACCGAATTAAAACCTGAAAAAAACCGAACCGAATTCAAATTCGGTTTTCGGTTCGGTTTCGGTTCGGTTTTGGTTTTTGAATTCGGTTTTTGGTTCGGTTTTAAAATTTTTGAATTCGGTTAAACCGAAAACCGAATTCTAAACCAAATTCAAATTAATAATATATTAAATTATTAATATATGTAGTATATATGTGATATTTAAATTTCTAAACAAGTATATCTACATTTAAACCTTAAATTAACGTCACGTCTTTCACTTTCAACTTTAGTGAAACCCTAACACATTAAAAATTACAAGTCGAAACCGATTAACTTAAAAAAAAATAAAAAATTTGAATTTTTCGGTTTTAACCGAAACCGAACCGAATTTGAATTCGGTTTTCGGTTCGGTTTCCAAACGTGAATTCGGTTTTCGGTTTTGCTCAAAAAAATTTCAAAACCGAACAACCCGAACCGAAAAAACCGAGGAAACCGAAAACCGAACCGATGAACACCCGTAGGGTAGATTATAGGATTTGTGCTTGACTAGTTTGTTATATAATTGGTTTGGGTCTTTTGTACAGTGATAATGACATGAACAACAATGTATTATTACACACTACTGTTTTATGTAATCTTTTTGAGATCAAAAGTCAATGAAGTTGTACAATGTTGAATAGCTAAATGTGTTTGGTGCTCCAAAAGTGAATCTGCAATTCATACTTGGGTACAACGTTGTTAGAGATGTTCAGAAGCAGTGATATTTAGTTTTAGGGGTAGAGCCGGGAAATTCAAATGGAGGGGGCGAAAAAAATTATTTTTATTTATTCTACAGTTTAATGGGGGCGAAATTTTTTAAATATCATTAATACCTTAAAAAAAATTCTTTTTTACGTAATTTAAAATTTCTTGTGGGGGCGGCTGCCTACGCTGCCACCGCTCTGGTTCCGCCCCTGATATTTAAAACATCAATTTTTATATATGTACCGAAATTATACGTTAAAAGGTTGTATCGGATAAAGCACAATACAGTTTTTGGTGTATTTATTAAATATCACCTCCTCATCCATGGAGTGCATCGACTGAGCTAAGCAGCTAGCAACAATACATAGATTGTTACCTCGTCGAACATATATGTGGTCGTTGTGAGATTTGTTTCTAGTAAATTTAGGGCGCATTTAGTTGCAGAAAACTATCTTCATTTTTCCTTTTCCGTTTTTCTAAAGTTTTGAAACTCCTGAAAAGTATGGAAAATTCAAAAAACGCGTTCACATGTAAGTGGAGTTTTCATTTTCTAGAATAAGGGACATATAGAGAACATTTCATCATACATTCCATTTTTAGAATACTTCTCCGGAAAACCTCAACTTAAACACGTTTTTCAATTTTCTTAGAAAAAATTTCAGAAAACTACATTAGTTTCTCATTCTAATCAAATTAACGGACATATCAATTTGAAGAGAAAGAAAACCAAAAAGGAATAACTCAAAGAAAAAACGTTAATAATCTCAATCATTAACTAGTATTATGATACTGTATATGTTAGGTACCTTGACTAAATTAGACAAGTAATCCAATCAAATTGATATATGTAGCCGGTGTACTACTTTATTCCAGTATGTAACAGAAGGTACAAAAATTATCAATAAGTTATGTATTCCACCTAATTTTAGACACACTTTTTTTGGTTGTGGAAGCCCACAATAATCTTCATATTATGCCAAATATTTCGTTACTTTGGGAGGTGAAATTATCAATGGTGTACAACATCTGAAAGACCCTTCCATTGATGAAGGATATGAGAGTTAAAGAAGCGGTCGTTAGCTCAACTGGTACGTATTAAGTTTGTTGACCCACTGGCTTGTTTATGTCTCGACTGTTTAAGAGCGAAAGATGTTAAACATAAAAAGTGACGCTCGTTAAGTTACAAGATAATGGTGGTTCTTTGATTACTTCTCTGAAACTCAAAATCATCAACAGGTTCAGTCGGAGTATATACTGATAACAAGGTAACACATTCACGAATTTCAATTAAAACATCCTACAAGCAGTCTCTATTTATATGCTATGGGACCAGATCTCGACACAGCAAATCTTGGGAGTGGACTAGGACCTCTGCTACCAGAAGATGAGCCTTCCATAGACCTCACTTTCTGGCTTGAACTGTAATCCAATGGACCCGATGATCGCCTTCCATTTTTATGTTTTTGATCTGTGCTTCTTGTATGCCCCTCGTAGGGCTGATCTTGGCCATGTACTGATGCAGGCTTGAAGTAACCTGAATCATGACTCGATTGTGGTGTTGAGTCACCATATGGATGCCTGATGGCAGGAGAAGCATGGCCCATGGATATAGCTGGAGAACTGCGTGGGGACATACTTAGAAGTGCCAGAGGATTGGAAGGAGAATTTCCATAGTATTGACTGTATATGGAACGCAGAATTGCATAAGGAACGTGCATTTCAAGTGTAGTACGTGGTAGGTATGGAGACATTTCACATAATTGGTCCAAAAAGATTAGCTTTGCCACCAGATGAGACCTGCACAAATATAGTAGACTTTAGGGGTAGGTTTTCATAGAAGTTGAGCGTCCATAACGTTGATTTTGGTCCATGAAATTCCTTTATACTGTCCACGTTAAAAGAAAGTTTAGGTATTTGATCATTAGTGGAATAATTTTATTGAACTGTGTTTCAAGACAAATATTATATTTTTTTGGGAATGATCCCGTAAGTCCAATTTTAGCTATTGTGTTGCAAAAATGTCAAAATAGAACAAACTCGGCATACCTGTTTCTTTCATTTAGAGGTGGCAGTTGGGCCGATTCGGTATGTAATTTATCATAATGGGTCAAACAGGCAAAATAAAAAAAAAATAAAAAACATTAAATATGGGAACACCAAATGAGCCAAAAAATTCGAATGTCGCATATAGTACTTCTAATGCATAAAAGTTCCTAAATCATTTACTTAAAAGGTTGCAAATTTTGGGATTCCAGTTGTCAACTTAGACAACAAAAAAAAGTGTTCCGGGACAACTCTACCGGTTTCAACCCGTATAAAAAAGTTACCTGCTTTGACCAGACGCGTTTTCACCCGTAACCCTAACCACCCATTTGTATCCCAAATCCAGATTACGCGAACTAGTGTTGAATGAACTATTATCATTACCTGTCAAATTCATTCCAAGAATCCAGTGCAATCCCTGCAGAAATTTTGACAAAAAGGTGCAACGTTGACTTTATGTTCGATTCAACAGACTGACGATCTGGCATTTCAGGCTCCACAGTATCACCAGCATGACCATTTGAATACAACTGTCGGTGTCGGTGTTCTCTTTCAACTCTAACCAACTCACTTCCAGCAATGACAGCAGAAATACATCTGTCAAACAAAGTATGAATAAACTTAATTTTCAATCTATAGGTTGCCAAGCTATATAAATATCTTATTCCATTATAATAAACCAGTGAGACGACTAATACTGAAACAGAAAAAAACATTTTGGATAATCACAAGAAATAATGATCCATAATAAGCAAAATAAGGAAATCCAGATAAAGGAAAGCTGCACAAAGGTTCATAAGATATCAAATTAACAGTTTTGAATATGCTAGAAGTGGCATTTATCACCACTTTACTACGAACGGCTTGATTCAGGTTACGATTTATTTTTAGAAAGTCAAAGGGGGTAAATGAAGAGAATTAGCTAACAAAGAAACAGGTCAATTGGATGGAACAGTCAAACAATTGGAAATCAGCCTGAGGTGTATTTTAAGGCATACAATCTACTGATCGTTTCATTCAGAATATCAGATCACTATTGCGATAATATATTTATTGTAATCGTATATACTATATAATACAAAAGTTATTTATAGAAGGATAAAAAGTACTTCAGGTAAACCAGGGTTGGCCTGACCATTTGACCTATACCAAAACTTACTCATTACCCAAGCTGCCCAGCCCATTCGTTTCTACACCTCCGTAGTATACACAAGTTCTTTTAATAACAATGGGTGTAAACACTTTACCTTGCTAAACAGTGAATATTAGTGTTGAAGCCTCCTGTATCGACATTAAAGGCAGTGGTATTCCAGATATTAGACGTCATAAAAGTCGCAAATAAGTAAGGCAGAAATCCCCATGAATTATCGCTTGCACTACCAACGTCCTCCAATATTTCTCTCACCCACTCAGAATCATGGTCAGCGACCACTCCGACACTATTTGCCACCCTTCTCATCCGCCTAATATCTATTTTCTCAGGTATTTCAACTGGTAAATGTGTTGCAACCCCGGTTAATAACGAATGTATCAACGGTGCACCTTCGGCAAGCACCACCCCACCAGCTTCTGCTAAAAGTGAGTCAAAAGAAATGGCTTGACCAGCCTGAATACAGAATCCAATCACTGTTTCCACGTCAATTATTTGCCTTACATTTGCTTCCCGTTCTATTCTATCACCAGAATGAATGCTGCCGGAAACCGCTTCTAACGATTCCCGATTTGCCCTTAGTGACGTGTCAATGCAGTTCAAAAGGGCAGCTGTATGTTCTTTCATCATTCGGTCAAGTCGGTCAAGTCCATAGCCACCGAATGTACGGACAAAAGCTTGTAACTCTTTAGGATCAGTAACGCCCTCCGCAAAATAGCCACCAACTGGTCGCGTGCTCTTAAAGCATCGGTGAAGTGGTGCAAAAAGGATCCCAGCTCCCGACACATCCTTCACGATATTCTCCACATACCAGTTGCACACAGCCTCAATGGCTGACCCAGTGTGCTGGTCAACAGGTTTATCGAATGTGTGTAAAGATGAAACGGGCCCACAGAAAGCCTCAGTTAATAGGACTTCGCGCATGCCCTGTGTGAGGTCCATGCTGATGTGCTGTTCTGCTAAATGGATTATGCTTACATGTCTACGAATTAGTGATTCAAGAACTGTAGGACGTTGAAGATCTGTATCTGATTTTAATACAGCATGCAGCCTTCTCCTGAAGTTCCCGAGGATGCATTCTCTCATGTACTGCATTGTAATAATCCATGCTGATATGTTAGTTGCAGTACAATAGTGTCGGTACAACCATACAAGGCAAAGACAAGTTGCACAAACATTAATGAGTGGATGTTGACAATGTAATTATACAAATCCATTTTAAAAGATGAAGAGGATTCATATAACTATGTCTATCCTAACAAGTTCACTTCCATACCAAAAGTTCAGACCTTGCTCATCTAATTTAAAAGTGAAATGGATTGTTTTAGCTTTATAAAATAATAATATATGTATTATTATGGTTATGCACCATTATGTTTTAATCTAAGAATCATTTTCTAATGTACAAGAATACCAATGATTAATTATCTAAGATTCATTTTCTATATACAAAACCCAACCCTAGTAATTAATAGAGAGCTGACCTCCCTCAAGACGAAGACATGATTTAAAACACATATAGGCTCCATATCATTCAAAACTGAGCAAAGATTTGTCAACCTCTGCATGGCAGCTTCTAACCTGCCAACCAAGACATAAATAGATCCATCAAGTCTTCGTGTGAATTCCCAGGTAACATATAATAACATTCAAAGGTCAATATTGCACCCTCTTACATTTTAATGGAGTTATTACTTTCAGGATAGCTTTCATATCCTGGCAAATGCATTCCAGATATGCCCCTTGGGGATTTTGCTGAAGGTATAGATAGTCTTGATGTCAAGTTCATGAGAATCGCTGCCTGCTCCGGAAGAAGCTGACAATTAAATGATTTATTGTCAGTCTCATCCATAAGTAATATAATATTAACTTGCTAACTTATCAAGGCAATGAATAAGCGAAAAAAGAACCTGCATCTCCAAAGACCCAAAGCCTCCTTCGGAATCAAGGATATTAATTAGCCCTTCCAACCCTCCCATGATGGACTCAATGAGTGACTCTACGTATAGAACAGCATCTCGACCAATTCTAGTTAGCTGTATTCAAGCAATCAACAATCATCATATTGTCCTTCGATATACACCATCACAACATGCTAGAGGTGGAACATTGGGCAGGTTCGGTTCAAGGTTTAAATTGGGTTTGCACAGCAAGGGTAATTTTATATGTGGATAAAAAATGGGTTGGCCTGGCCCACCAGCACTTCTCTGTCCATTTTTTTACTTCTGTAAGTAAAAACAGTGTACTAAATATGATTACGAAACTGTAGTGCTAAAATGGGATTATGCTTTCTTTTATAAAGCGATTCACGTCAGGCGACATATATAACCCGTTTAACGCTTTCAAACTGTTCCCGCTGCATTTTTATGTAATTTGAATTTGACATTGTTTCCACTATAATACAACCTGGACTCACCCGTTTCCATATAAACGGGTTAATATTACCACCTCTACGACATGCCAATACATATAAATACAAGTAACGGAGTTACCTCTTCCGGAACAATAGTAGATGCACATTCCGGAAAGCTACTCGCAACACCAAGCCATGCACAACAATGTTGAGGGCGACCTTCAGGTCCAAACATGGTATTCCTGAAAACCTGCATCAATCCACATCCAAGTAATAAGTATAAATATTACCAATTACACGAGCAGCATAATTAGCAGATTATATGATTATATCTACTATCATAACTAAAGCAGAAAGCTAGAACATACAGTTGTAAGATGTTGATGGTAGAAATACAGCTTTTTCAGACTTCCATGTTTTGAAAGTTGAGATTCAAGTTCATCAACACATCTGGCTTGACAAATCCAATTGGCATAATATAAGATTTGGCACATAATATAATTTTCAGCATACTTATAGTAGGTTAAAAATATATTTAAGATCTAAAGAACAAGTTTACTAGTATAGAGCACCTGGACCAATTGTATAAAGCATTCCCTTCAGATAACAAGCCTTCCTTTCCAGTAGACACTGTTGCTTTCTCCAAATGTCGAATGGTAATAGATGACCGGGCAGAGGTAACAATCATCAAGATTGATAACCAGTCCTTGCGTAATTCCTACTTAACAGATTCAAACATTTATATATGTAATTTATAAGAAAAAATGCAGCCACCAGAAACTAACTAATATTATATCATTTCATGAATTGAATGAATTACTTACTGATAAATCACATGTAATAGCTGAGATATTTTCACCCTGTGGTTTTGGTATATTCTCAAGATGCTGAACGATCTTTTGGAATAGTCCTTTCAGCGTGGAATCGAGGTCAAGAGCCACCATTCCAGGAGTGTTGAGCAAAAAGCGAATCCGGCCGGCTGAAGATGAAAGATAGGATAAAGCATATCCTCTGACCGCTGCAAACCATCGTAAATATTCTCTCAAGTATAAATTTAAGGCATCGTTGTCCTCGTGGATCTCATAAAAGCAGATTAAAACAATAGAGTAATAGGTGTATTTCTGAAAATCTTTTGGATACGCAGATGTATTCTTATTAAAGTCTACCTGCAATATATTTGCGTACTAGACTGCAAAGGCGGTCCATTCCATCCAACAAAAAACCTATTGTAGGATCATTTGCATTCTGCAGCCAAAAGTTGACAAGAAACTCTTGTTATTACATGTGGCATCATAAAAACTTTTTATACAAAATAAATCATGAATTATAGGGTCATAAAACTTCCAAGGACGGAATTTAAACTTACTATGTCTACTGCCACTGTACGGTTTGCTTTAGATTTTGATGAACTAATTCCAACATGTTGAAAGTACCATATGACTTCGCTTTGCGCTAATGCCAGTGCAGAAAATACCATCTATACAACAAAAGTTTACCTGTTATATCAGCACTTACTATATTGAAAATCAGAAAATATAGGTCGTAGCATGTACAACATAGGGAATACAATATACCTGAATATTAGGAGCTAATAAACTTGGTTGGTCAGTAAAGAAGAGAACCATCCGTCCAATCTCTTGCTTCAATAATATTCTTCTCTCATGATGAATTGCATCACAGGATGACATTGCTTGCTCATGCACTTCACTACAGTATATAAACACAAATAATAATTATTTATTATTCACGAGTATACTGATCAGATAAAAAGTGCACCTCACATGTTCATAAGATGCCTTTTGTTAGACATTAGAGAAGTAAACGGTGCCTATAACAATATCTTGTACGTGTCATTTCAAAATTATAGCACTGATATGTTTCGCAAAGATTATTCACAATTTGCACACTACTACTCTCATGATAGACTTCTTTTAATACCTTATCATTTTCTCAACTTGCTTTGCAACACTATATTCCAAATCTGCTTCTTTTTGTTTTGTACGCCCAGATTTTGCCAATTTCTTTGATTCCAATATCCGTGGCAGTACATATAACTGGTAGTCTTCATGCAACAATATATACTGTATTTTAAGAATAAAACATTTTTTAATTTCCTCAAACAACAAATATTATCAATATCAGATATCCTTTAGAGATTACCTCATCCCTATATAAAGTAAGGACTAAATTTTCCTTCAGCACAACCTGTAATTATCATGAACAGTGTAAGCAAAAAAAATTGTCAGGTAACACCAGAAAATATACAGCTTGGATCCTTTAAATAAGCATAGGTGATAATAATACGAGAAGAAACAAAGAGATGCGTATAGAATTAGAAGAAGCAAGCATAGACATTACGAATTCTCAATGGCATATTATTTATACATAGTTACCGAGACAAGGATTGTACTTTAAGTCCTGCTATGCTTATCTTTCTTTGATTTAGATACAATGAATAAACATCTGAGGATGAAATTTATGCAAGACTCAACATGTAAAGCTAAACTTCAAAGAAGTGTAGAAATTGTACCATAGCAATATCAATGCTGGTTACTCTAAGAAGCTCATCAGGGCAGACAAGATAGCCAAATAGTGCCCATTCCCTATAAGAAGTTACATTTGCCAAATCT
Organism: Helichrysum umbraculigerum; assembly: GCA_949592205.1. Taxonomy (NCBI): domain Eukaryota; kingdom Viridiplantae; phylum Streptophyta; class Magnoliopsida; order Asterales; family Asteraceae; genus Helichrysum; species Helichrysum umbraculigerum. The sequence continues at coordinate 122,894,679 of CATIUR010000001.1, read as the reverse complement.
TGAGCTCTCTGTAAACAAAGAAGAAACAGATTTAGCAATAGACACAAGATTTATGTGTATCTATCTGCACACACATACACATACACACACTCTTATACACACATACAAGTCAAGCTAAGAAAACTGCATACCATTGGATGTGCCGAGTTTGTGAGGATGTCAGGATATCGGGGATGAAATGGACTAAGAAAACCCTCATTTCTGAGCTTTCGTGTATCTGTAGACAAAAATATAGTAGGGCCAACAGCCTCCAAAACCTGCAATATTTGGGTTTAGCGTGCATTGTTATTAGTCACAAAAGAATGTCATCGCCTTTCAAGAAGCGGAGTGTATAACTGAATACCCATGTAGAGTAAATAGCTTATATTAGACAAAAGAAGAAGAAAATAGTGATACTAAAATAAAAATTTACATAATGAAAACACGAAACTGTGTTGACAGTTCTAGGATGTCCTAGAAGATTATTATAAGCAAGTGAATCCTACTTAATAGAGTTAATGAAATTAAGAACACAATTTTTTTTATTTCAGTCTAAGATCAAACCAGCTTCAAGAAAGACTAATTACCTCTCCAATACGAGGACTGACAAAATTCAGATCTTCATGCAACCCTTTCAACGGTGGATCATACGCATCTATGAACTGAACCAACCTATTATTTCAAGAAGAAATATATTAGCTCATCAAACCCTAAGTAATAGATGTAGAGTGATGCATAAATTACAAAAAGTTTAACTGCATAGCAAGTGCACATGGACGTCAAAAAATTGTAACGCAGAAGGTGTTCAAATTATTCTATGAAATAGAAAAATAGTTTCCTCAAAATGGTACCTGTTATAAAAATCGCAGTCTCGGTCATTTCTCAACATCGCATGGAAAAGGTTGTACATCTGGAGCATCATTTTCCTAGGCAACTGTAATCAAACAGCATAATTCTCAGTCAATATAAAAAAATGAGCATGCATCCTGTAATTCTTTACACCTAGAAGATATGTGACTGCAAGAAAAATATCTAAACAATAAAAAATAAAAACATCAATCATACATCCTACAGACTTGCCTTCTCAGCAAAGAGATTGACTCGAACAAAAGAACAAAAGAGGTCCATAAAGCCATGTAAGATAAGTGAGTTCTGATGGGGCTGCAAAGAGAGTAAGAAACCATAAATATAATTAGGAATGCATAAAATAAAAGATATTCAATTATTCATATGTATCTAATGGATGCTGTGTAGTATTGTTAAAGTGATAAATTCTATTGGTCTTTAATATGGTTGATGACAAAATCCAGGTTCTCTTTTATTTTTTCAAAGATAATTAAAACTAGTTTAATTCTTTTGACAAGACAAGCATAGATGTTGCATGGACAGCAGATATAGAACGAAACTAACCAACAGCGTAATGACAGTGCTGCTCAGATCCAATATGAGTCGCAGAGCTTGTTCTCGGAATGCCATCATATCAAGTAGTAGCTACAAAAACTTCATACTTTTAGAAAAAATTGTAAAATCATTTCTTTCACATAAATTATACCACAACTCCATAAGCACATTAGTACTAACTAACAACTCAAAGTAAACAACAAAGCAACTGGAGAAAACGAGCAGATTAAAACAAACAAAAAAGTTGGAAAGAGAAAGTAAAAAACTAAAAACTAAAAAGAATACTATTATAATTTGTTCTTAAAATCTTCCTTCTAAAGATGATGACATTTAGAGGTGGAATTCTAATCAATTCGTATTAATATGGGTGAAACATCAACTTGTGTTCATGTGTTGTATTTGATATTTAATGGATCAAGCATATAAAATAGAAAAAATCATCTAAAAGTGAAACAAGTAGAATCGCTCAAAAGATGCCTACAGTGTTTTCAACTAACTAGTAGTAATACTGTAACAGAAATGAAAAAAAAAAGGGTTCGGCAGGTCAACCCAACCAGGCCTGTTTTGACATTTATTAGTCGCTTGACTCCAGACCTAATTTAACAAATTACCATACTTAACCATATTTTTCACCTCTACAAGTAAAGTTCACTTGAATGTTAACAGCACATATCTACAATACACATGTGAGTATGAGAAGGCAATAAAAGCTTCAATGTCCTATCTATGACTGGAGAATTCCATAGAGTGAGAATCTCACTGTGAGATCATAACTGTCAACTATATTCAATATGAGTACCACTTAGGAAGTGCCTACAATTTGACCCATGATTAAAGGACTCAAAGTATAATTTGTGTTTGGCGACTGATCCAGAATACAACAGCCACCAACTGGCTCTTTTGGTAATCTTTGATCCTCAACTGCCCAATTTTACCAAATTGTAATATATTTGTAATTGCCTTCCACCAAAGAAACTAATTGTGGTAGAATAACTGTTCATCAGTTCCAAGGAGCCTGGTAAGAATCAAAAGTGGAAGCTCACAGTTGTTTGACTGGTGGGTGACCCAGTGGATTTGCAATGCAGACAATTATTTCTCAGACTCAAGGTTGGAAAAGTCGGAAGTCGGGGGCGAGTCGGTCGGGAACTCGGAAGGACTAGTCGGGGACTAGTCGGATTTTGACTTTTTTACAATTAATTAATAAATTTTAAAATTATAGGTCTAATAATAGAGGTATGTCATTTACAACCCCTTTTAATGCACATGGGTGTATGTCATTATATGTATGAATGACAGCTGGTTCCATTTCACCCTCTTTATTTGTGTATATATCTCCAAACCACACACAAGGACAAAACAAAAGCCATACGCTCTCTCTCTCTCTAAACCTTACAAGCACACAGACAAAAATAATACACCCATCAATGTTTGTATGCGTTTCTTTAAAGCTCAAGAAAGTTAAGTGCTTACTTACACTTAACACCATCTTTCACCATCATCATAAGTTTACACCATATGTTCTTCACGATAGTGTGTTCCCTACTATTTCGAATTATTATTTTCAAATACAATTTTCAATTCTAGTTTTTTCTCCAAGTTTTCTTTAGATTTGTTAACATTCCTTCCTTCTCTCTTCATTCTCCATTCCTATCCATGATTTGAACCCTAATTTTATTTTATTTTTTTAAAGTTGACCAAAGTTGACCGGCTCAAAAAACCGACCCAGACCAGCTTTTTACCCGATTTTGACCGGCTTTTGACCAAAAAACCCGCCCCAGACCATAAAACCCGACTCAGACCGACTTTGACCCGTTGACTGTTGACCGTCGACCCGACTTTTGGTAGCGCTTTGGCTGAGGGCGAATCGGGATGGGGGTTGAGGCCGACTAAGCGGCCGACTTTTCCGGCTTTTACAACACTGCTCAGACTTACACCAAACACGCACACAGAGAAAGGTCTTAAAAAGATTAATCAACTTTCGGGTCAAGATCATCAAGTACCATACTCATTGAGTCATAGTTAAAGGAATAATGATCAGCAGATGATATAATATTTCCTGAATATAGTTAACAAGCATAATGATCATGAATGAAGTGAACTCCACACCTGAATCCATGGCTCCAAGCTTTGTAGGTGAACTTCAGCTTGATCATTTAAAGCATCCAAAGCGGCCTTATCAACCTAAAAAAGATATAATCAAGTTTAGCTTTCCTGGCAGTTAAAAAATATATAAAAGAAAGAAACAAGATATAATATAGTGCTTACACGTTCAAGCTGCAATTTATTATGATGTTCCGGAAACTTCTTTGAAAGCAAGATACATATCTTTGGACAATTTGGGAAGACACCTGCTTTCCAAAACGCTTCAGAAAATACATGACCAACAGAATCCGGATAATCCAATATTTGATTCAATCTATAGATTTTGGCCATTAGTCCTTGTGCAACTTGCGTAAGCTGATACACCCATTGCATGTTCAACCCCTTGTGCGATACTCCAGGAAGCTGGAATGATACCTCTGATCCATTATTTCGGGAAGTTCTAGATGGCATTGGAGTTCCCATTTCTTGACTCAAGTATTCACTCCATCTTGAAGGACCTTCAATCTCCCTTGATCTAGGAGACGTTGACAACGTTTCTTGTGTTGATAAGTTCAGTCTAGATTTAGGCATTTGCATTATAATAGCTCGTTTTCAAAAAAACCTCCACTACAATTTCAATGTTTTAAGCAACACATTAGTAAAATGAACTTGAACATATCAAAATGTCACTATTTTTACATTAGTGTCCCTTCACCAGCAACTACAAGTATTAAGTTTATACATGTTTACTATCAGTCTAACATATACTGAATAATCCTCACAGAATCAAGTATTTATCTGTCAGTCACAGATCCAAGTCATGTTTCTTCTGATATATGAAACCGTGTACTGACACATAAGCAGGTCCCTCCATATTCCTCAGTCCACAAAGTCAACATGTAAACATTTTCAAAAACTAGGGTTTAGACCTAAGTCATTAAGTACATTTCACTACAAACATCAAATTCACAGCTAGTTAATCACAATTCACAATAACTTATGCTGTAGCAGCTTTAGATCTTAACATGTTCGTAACTGCATTATTAATTGACTTCAATTTCATTACAAATTGCTCATGAATTACACCTCAAGTTCAATTAAGCAAACGCGTATTTGATTAACTTCAATTCCATAGCACTGAACTACGATTATGTTAGTACGATCCGTTACATATAACGATAACAATCATTAGCAATCACATAAAAGATAAAATGGAGATAGTACCTTGAAATATGAGAATGGAGGTCGAAAATTGAAGTGATGTCGATTATTCGAGTTGATAAAACTTGTGAGATACAGATCTAGGTTTTTGAGGTAAAAATTTGAAGAGAGGAGTACATGTTGTAGTAGTGGGGTTTATGATTTGATTATTTATTATTAAAATAAAAATGGAGAAGTTGAGTTTGTTGATGGTAATGATGAGAATGATGATTTGCGCTGTGCGCAGCACTCACTCAGGTTTCCTGACGCCGACCAGCTGAATGGGATATAACCAACCACCATCCACTGCAAGTCAACAAACAATTTCTATATCTGTAGCTACTTATATTTATTTCTATTTAAGTTTGTAACGTGAATTTTAAGCTTATTTTTATTTAGACATGATTTGGTAAATTTAGGGAATCTCACGAACTAATCACAGTTGAGTAATTTTCTGTTCTTATTGGAATTCATCAAAAAATTTGATGATCGAGGCGAATTATTTAAATGGCTTGTAACTTGTAAACCGTTTTTAAAAGGCTCATAGAACTTTACATTTCAAAAAGTGTTTTAATTGGGTTTTAATTTTAGTTGTCAACGGTCTAATTACTTCGACGTGAAGGGTACTTTATATTGTGTGTTTTGAAACACGACCGATTAAAACACTAATATATAGGCTTTTTGATTTGTTTACACTTAGATTTTCACTATCGAATTAAAAAGGTAAAAACTACGCATCGCAGCTATTAAAAAAAAATCTAGCACGAAAATATCATCATTTCAATAATACTTCGACCCGACAAGGCCCACCTGTAACATGTTCCAAAAAATAATCAGTTCCATATGTTACTCAAATTGTCCTATCCTATTGAAAAACACCATGGACCAATATTTGTGCTTATTTCAGACATACGGAGTACACAATTAGCCTGCTACCTACCAATTCCTTTGTATAAATATTGTCATTGCAACCTCATTCCGTCCCGATGAATCACCAGCAATGCCTCTAAATGCCCAATATCTTCCATGTTCTCCCCTCAACTCGATTCACTTGCCACCCAAAATTCATTTCTCTATCTTTATTAGTGACGAATCTTCATATTTTCATCTCAAAGTAAGTGGGACTTTGTGTCAGAATCGTAATACCTTCGTATTAGTATCAAGGATGTATTCCGGGGAGAAGAGGTACAGGTGGTGTAGGCTGTTTTATTTTCTCAACTAACACAGCTTGAGTGGTGAGAACTATACCAGCAATTGATGCAGCATTTTGTAAGGCACTTCTTGAAACCCTGCAAGGATCGATCACTCCTGATGCCATAAGATCTTCATATGTGTCGGTCATTGCATTATAGCCGAATTCCCAATCAAGTGTTTTGATCTTCTCAATAACTACATCTCCATTAACTCCTGCATTCGCTGCTATCAGTTTTGCAGGAGCTTGCAGTGCCTGACATCCATAGTTAGACAAAAATATCAGATCTTTAGAGACTAATATAAAAGTGATAAACTTATTGTTCAGTACATGATACAACGGGAACATACAGATGCTATAATATTCGCACCGCTTTCCTCATCTGGATTGTTGAACGAGTTTCTGATGGAGGGAATTTCCTCTAAAAGATGAATATATGTGGCTCCACCACCAGGCACAATACCTTCATCCATGGCTGCGTAAGTGGCATTTTTTGCATCCTCAATTCGCAGCTTTCTGTCTTCTAGTTCCGTTTCGGTATGTGCTCCTACCTGTAACATAAAGGAATGCCTATATTACAACCAAATTTCAAATTTTCCAATACTATAGTCCTGTTGGTGTATATTTTAAGCTCTAGAAGTTATCGAAACAAGTTGCCAGTGTCGAATAAAAGAGAGAAAAAACTCACCTTGATAATAGCAACGCCACCGGAGAGTTTTGCTATTCGTTCACTGAGTTTTTTTGAAAGATATGAACTATCTGATTCAGATAGATCCTTCTTTATCTGCGATATTCTTGCTTGAATTTCAGCTTTCATGGAGGGGTCAGCAACAATAGTCGTATAACTACTTGTTATTGTTACTTTACGTGCAATACCGAGCTGATCAGAGGTTGCACCTTCAAGAGACAGACCCAAATCTCCCGATAAAAAATCACCACCTAATTTCAGCATTCCATTATGTCAGCAAAAATGTAAAGGTTAACCAAAAACAAATCCTCACAATATAACTAAAAAAAATGCAAGAGTACATATGTTTTAAAGTGATAACAATTTCAAGATGTCTTCTTTAGGCATTCCCAACGAAGAAATTCGCATGTAAATGAACAATGTAAGAATCGTTTTAAAAGACTGCAGTCACTCAAAGCTTTTTTCAATGAATTAAAACCCTCAAATCATTTTATTCAAAAATGATAGATTAATACTGAAATAATATAATTCTAGATATTCATATTTGACATACTAATTACTTAATGGAAAAAAACCAAATAAACTTTTCAACCAAAAGCATTTTGGCTCAACCCAACCACTCAACCAGTACCAAGACATTGCCTGTTTTGACCCATTACCCAGCCTGCCCATTCGCCAGATCAAAAAGAAACAAAGACTAACGAAAACCAACGCATAGAGCTAGAAACCAGTATATACTTGCCTGTCATGAGCGCAATATCTTGCAATAAAGCTTTCTTTCGTTCCCCGACCCCAGGACATTTGACAACAGCAACCTTGAGTGTACCCTGAGTTTTATTAACTACTAGTGTTTCCAGCACTGATATTGAAATATCCTCAGCGAAGATAAGCAAAGGAACACTTAACTGAGTACACTTTTCTAGCAAAGGAACAATTTCTTTGACACTTGCTATCTTTTGATCAGTTATCAGAACTTTCACATTCTCAAATTCCACCGACAAATTGTTATCATTCGTGACAAAATGAGGAGACATATATCCTTTGTCGATCTGTAGGGAAAGTATTCCTGAACAGACATTAAAATATGAAATGAAAAAAATAAAGAGAACATATGAACCAGAATACCAGATACCACAATGCAAATAAGTAAACTGGCACAGAGCATGAGCATGAGATGAGCCATTTGCATACATCTACGAGTTCAGTAAGTTGTAGTGAAAAGTAGAGGTAGCAATGTAGACCCATTTACCTAAAAATGGGTCAATTTGGGTTGATCTTTACTTGAAAACGTGTCAGAAACTTAGCTCAAAGTGAAACAGGTCAGATATGTTGAAAGTGGCCCAAAAATGTATTTGAATGCTTATAAACACCCAAATCATTTTACTCAGATAATTAGATTATTATTTCAATATACATATTTGATAAATAAACAAAAATGTTGGCACCCAACCTGACATGACTACATGAGACGCTACACATTTTGAGAAATGACCTGTTTTCTGCCAAACCCAACCCATCAGCCCCACCCACTTTGCCCTTCCAGTGAAAAGCCTATTATGAGTCGAAAATTAATTACATGCGGATCAAATCGCAGGCATTATTTTTGAATAGCATAATTAACATTATAAGCATACAAGAATGAGCCAGGTCAACTTCAGTAAAAAAAGAAACAAAAGATGACAAGTCCAGATCGATTTCAAAATCAGCAAACTAGCCTAGATTTTATATATGCATATACATCAAAGTCTTACACTCCATCCAAATAAATCTTAGTTGCATCACTTACCTTCATTCCCTCTTCAACCATCACAGAAGTTTCACTTGATGAGGAAGATTCAATAGAAATTATTCCATCATGGCCAATCTTATCTATAGCTTCAGCAATTAAGTTTCCAATAAATTCATCATTTCCAGCAGAGATGGAAGCTACGGCTGCACAACATTAAGAAGCTGAGTATAATCTCCTCTTATGATAAAAATTAGGTACCGAAACACAGTAAAAGGGTAAATTATAAACTACTAGGTAAAAACTGGAAACAGGTTAAACAGTCATTTTTGCCTAGTGTATGTTCAAATTCTTACAATGTCATGATTTTCATTATTTCGAAAAAGAAACTATACTAGTAATATAATTTTCTTAATCAGACTTAACACATGAGTCAACTATTTACAATCTTAAAATAGAGAAAAGTAAGTGTTGGTGAGTCTATCCTACCCAAATCGGCCCTAACACATTTAGAACAGTTACCCAATTGCCCAATTTGCCAAATATAGTTTACCTTTTATATCATCCCTTTTGCTGACTGGAACCGCTTTCCTCTTCAAAACTTTGATCAATTCTTTTACGGTCCTCTCCATTCCTTTCTTTAAAGAAACAGGATTCGCTCCAAATGTTACTGCCAATAATCCAGATTTAATCATTTCTCTTGCAAGAACAATTGCAGTGGTAGTACCATCCCCAGCTAAATCATTTGTCTTAGTTGCAACCTACAAAATGATACGGAGTAAGATATTTGATACACTCATCTGTTAAATAAGTGCATCTGGTTAAAAAATGTAAAATAATCTGGTTGGCACATATACCTCTTGGATAAGCATTGCTCCAGCATTTTCTATTGAATCAGCAAGCTCTATGGCTTTAGCTATCGTGACACCGTCATTAATAACTTTAAGTGTCCCAGATTCTGAAAGAACAACATTTCGGCCTGTACAAAACACCATAACTTTTCTTACTTCAATATAAAAAAAATAAAGGGGACTCTATAACAACAAATAATATAAGCTGAAAGATATTCTAAATAAGCTATATGTCACCCATCTAAGAAGTGGCGTGTTTGAACCTTTTAAGTTTTGAAAGTGATCATCTAATTACTATATTTTTTAAGTAACAGATGAATCAGTTTATAGTGTTTGGCCGTTTGGGTACAGTGAAACTGATTCTAGTTATCTGGTTATACACGATCTAATAGTCAGTTTTGTACAATCAATCCAGGAATAGCAGCAATCGATCAATACCATTTTTTAAGGTTCATTTTACAAGTAAATCCACAATAATCATAATTTGCCAAACACTTAGCAGTGAAATTAAACAAAAGAATTTAGAATAATATACCTTTAGGTCCTAAAGTAACAGAAACAGCATCAGCAAGTTTATCTATACCAGCAACTAAACCTTGCCTGCATTCTTTATCAAAACTAACTCTTTTTGCTCCTGCTTTCACCACCACCACCATTTTCTTCATCAAATTCTGTTTCCTTCTTACTAACACTCCACTAAATCTTTGTTTTCCACACAATTGCTACAAAACATTCAACAACAGCACAAATTAATTACACAAATCAAAACCTAAAATTTATAATTAATAGTAGAATACATGAATCAAAGAAGTTACAGGACGGATGAACATCGGCGGAGGAGATATTAGAGACGACGACCACATTTTTGGATTGTTTGCGGTGGCGGGAATTCGTTGCCGGAAGGAAGAGAGGTTTATCAAGGGTTTATATAAGTTGTTGCGTTCACTTTTCGACTATTTCTTTGTACCTTTTCAAAGGGGCACATCCAAATTGATAAATCCACACGTACTGAGACGTTATACACTGCAATATGTTGTATTGTGAATATATATCATTAGCCATTTTTAAAACCACAAATGTGTAAATTATTAAAACCTTTGGTTGTCAATGAGGTAAAATATAGTTATTCATGCCGTAATCGAGTCGAGCCGACTTATTCATGTCGAGCCAACCTATTCATGACGACGGTTATTATTTCAAGCTCAGCTCCAAGCATTTACGATACATCTCAACGAGTTTCAATGTATAGATGCGGCTCAATAAAGTTTTTAAGATACATATCTGATGTCGGCTCAAAAATGTTTTAAAATAGCTAAGGTGGCTCAAAAAGCTTGGTTTATGTTCATTTGTATTAGTGTGTTCATTTAAGTTCATCTATCTAACATATTGACATGCTAAAGTTTAGCAAAGGTAAAATACTATTCATAACTTATTGCTAGCTCATCACTATTCTAACTTACATTTCTAATATAAAATTAATTTTTATCCCACTTTCTCATCAACCTTTTATTATTTATTTATTTTCCTAATTTCTTCTTTATGTGTGTATTTTAATATTTTTGTTTTTATGTGTCATTTTATATTAGCTTTCTTACAAGAATCGTGTTAGATTAAGACTTATATTTTTCATATTCATTGTATAACAATTGATGTAATTGTATAAAATTACTTTTTATCTCACTTTTCTTAACCCCCTTTATTAAGTATCTATCTTTTCTAATTGTTCTTTATGTGTGTATTTTTTTATGTTGTATAACAAGTGATGTAATTGTATTTTTGTTTGTTGGGTGTGTAAATGTATTTTCGTGTGCATGTATTAGGTCTACCACTTTGATAAGGAAGCATAATTACTGTTGATGGTTTATATATGAGTCAAATTCTACTAAAGTTTGAATTGATTAAATTTACAATTGCTTTTAATTTGATCGATTATTCTTGATATGTGTTTTCTTGTGATGGTTCAAGTATTTTTATAGAAACATAAATGTATTTGTGAAAATGATCATATATCTTTAATTCACTATAGATCTATTATAGAAAGGTTCATATGTTATTCTAAATGTAGAATATGCACAACAATATTCGTAAACAAATAAGTGGAAAAAGACATTGTTTGACAACGTAATGATATTTTTATAAAAAAGGGGTTAGTTAAAGAGAGAAAAAAAGATGTCGTAGGGGAAAATAACACTATGGAGGATGAGAAACATATTACTAGGCTTAATTACAATCCTTCATGAAACTATAGAAGTATAAAAGAAATACGATTTTATACTCTCATTATTATATTCATGTATGTTCGAATACTTGTAAAATGGTTGTTATTCATTTTTATCACGAAATTGAAATAATGAATAATCTTTTCAGTGTGTTTTAGATTTTTAATGATTAAAGTATTGCGAAATATGATAAGCAGCTATTATTCGGTTGGAAACTTTTACTTTTTATTTCCAAAGATGTTTTAAAATTCAAGTTTTATGTTTGTTGTATATTCTTCTCAATTATTTAAGAATTATCATCGTGAAGCGTCAAGTCCTATTAATGTATTTTGTGGATGCCAACAAAATGTTTGTTGAGGCTAAAGTGACGGCTCCAAATGTTGTGAGGTGAAAAAACTGTAATTAATTGAATTGTATGATGTCCCATGGTCGAGTCCCTTTGTGGACACTTTCTTTCATTCAGTTTGTAAGTTTTTTAAACTAGTTAAACATTTATGTGTTACATATATATTTTAAATACTAAACAATCTTATAACTAGATACACATCTCGACATTTATTTGTAAACTAATTAAAAAAACATATGTTTTTAATCCCGCCGCAACGTGCGGGTGAAAAAAACTCGTTAATGAACAAACATAAAAAACAATGCGAACAATCCAATTTTTCTAATGAACGAACATGAATTTTAAGCAGTTAAAGTTTAATGAATGATTATGGGCAAGACTCCTTTGTGTTCATTTGGTTTATTTACATGCTCCAGTAGGCAGTAGTTATGCTGGTTAATATTTATTTCTTTCTAATATCTGAACTCGAGTTTATATGAGACTGGTGAATGAAACTTTCACAAAGAATTGTTCATGGTCTATAAAAAATATAAAAAATTAATTTTTTGTTTATTTCCCTTATTTACATACTGATTTTTCAGCAAGGGACGTGATGTGTTATAAGCTAAAATTAAGTTCGCTCTATCTTTGGTTCTAAACCATTTCATTCTTGTGATAGATTTGAAGTAATACTGTGACCTTTTATTTATGTCCAAACAACCTAGTAATCTTCACATTTAGAAGCTCTTCATTGGAATCGGCTAAAGAGAGGTGGATTTCGATTGCTTTTGACGAATTTGATATAGAGTATGCAAAATCATTATGATTTTTCAAGCAAAAACTGCAACTGCCATAACCCAAATGTGAACCATGGAACATTTGTAAACCCAAAAGAAACAAAAACAATATAAATCCCACATTTCCAATTGACAGTACGAAATACAAACACTTATCAAGTGATGTACATTGTTGATTCTAGTGATTATCTTCTTCTTCGCAGAACTTTGAATATTGTTCGCTGTCCATTAAGGAGTTTACCTCATTGGTGTCACTTACCTCCACCTTTATAATCCATCCATTCTCATACGGACTTCCATTAACCTCGAAATGTTACAATCTTAAATCAGAACTTCATTGCAAACCGATGAATTAGATTGATTAAAACTCATGAAGGATGTAAGGGAGGAAGGGCTGGTAATATCTGTCTTTCTTGGGTCAAATAGGCAAATAGCAAAGTTTTAATTCCAAATATCACTATATAGACACTCGAATATTATATGGACTCTTGTTCAACTATAACATATATCATAACATATGCTAAAAAAATAAAAACGGCTAAGTTAGGTTATTAAATCATACTTGGCTCCAGTGACTAAAGAAGTTTCACCATAAATGTCAAAATAAACCCTCCCGGGTGAACTTCACTACCTCATTCAAATAAACAAAAAAAACATGGGCAGGTACTCTGAGTTTCAAAGTAAAACCGCGAAAAAAGTTCACTTTAGATAGCCAAGTGAATTTAATAATCATGTTGCATTTCCAAAATGCTACACATTAAAAAATGTTCATGTAATAATATTTTCATGAACTTGAATATAAGAATAACAGTATAACAGGATTAGATGTGGCAATTTCGCCCCACTTACTAATAAACATGTCAATTATATCATCTTCTATCTTTAACAGGTCAAGTGGGTAACATAAAAAAACTAAAAAAGCTAGCAATAAGTGAAACAGCTCGATAGTTATCCACGCTGTATTTTAAATGCATATAACCTCATAAATCACGTAAATTCGCAATAATATATAACTTAATATAATCATACAATAAGTTAAGAAAATTTGGACGTAAAAATGCTTTGGGTCATCCTGACCCAGCCATGGTTTTGACCAACACCAAAAAGACCTGAACGCGAATTGACCCGTTACCCAACCTGTCTAACCTGCCCATTTTGCTACCTCTAGTATTTAGGGTCTATTATTGCAAATTTCATGGGTGATTATATATCAATAATGAGCAATTCACGACTTACCAAGCCAGGTGACCTGCTGAGCTCTTCATTGACCTCAACAACCTTCCCGGAAACAGGAGAGTTAATATCACTAGTGGCCTTGACACTCTCTACTGCACCAAAACTGCTACCTTGAGTTACGGTGGTTCCAACCTCCGGTAATTCAACATAAACCACGTCTCCTAAGTGATCCTGGGCATGGTCCGTAATACCGATGGTAGCAGAGTTACCTTCGACTTTGGCCCATTCATGAGAGTCAGCATACTTCAAATCCTTCACAACTAAGTGTATTACACAAAGGAGATGTGAAAATGTAGAAACACTCTTAAACTATTATGTCTATACTATTCAATATGCGGTACTTAGTAAAGGAGCAAAGTGTAGAAGTTAGACAAGAACAAATCATAACATAGCAGACAAATGGTCAAATGGGTCATATTGCATATATCAAGATGCTTGTTGACAATACTATAAAGGGTTGATTTTTCTGTCGGTTTAAGGTCAATATAAGATGCAACCAACAGAGTTGCAATGAAAAAACTGATTCACATCATAATGTAAGAAAGAATTAACATTCAGTACAACCATTATTCTATCATGTTAACAAAAATGGATCAAGTTGACAGAAGGCAAACACAATTATGGTGTCAAGTGACAAATTCTTGTAACTAACTTCTCAACATAACATGTCATGGTACAAAACAATTGCATTCAATGATCTAAATAGTCTAAGCATATCTCATAATCAAATTGATCTGAATATATTCCCCTAGCTCTAAATAAACTGAATAAACACTGAACTCTATTTAACATAAGATCTTGGGTGTATGACGAAATCAAAGATTAAGATTTGTACCGAACATGACCAGAAAATAATACGAGTATAAAATACAAGGTGACGAATTTAAGAATGAATTAAGGTGGGAGTTAGTGATTACCAGAAGCAAAGCCTCGGCTAAAAGTAGTAGTAGAGATTTTAAGGTATGAAGCTGCAACTTTTGATGCCCACATTAATCTTGATCCCATCGCCGCCACCGGCTAAAAGTAGTAGTAGAGATTTTAATGTTAGTGTTTACTAATTCGGCATGAACCCCATGAGCTTCAAGCGTCTCACGGGTCACGTTTACAGCATCAGGATTTATATCAGTTGCAAAGTAATAGGCATTTTTTGATTCAGATCTAAGTATAAGAGCAAGACTTGTAATCACATAGCCGCTACCACTGCCGATTTCCATACAAATTGTCGGGTGGCGTTCTAATAGTTTTGTTATGTCAGCCAGCAGTGCATCGACCAACGCATATCAGTCATCACAAGGTTCATAAACTTGAGGGTGTGAACTCACAAGCCGGATTTGTGCAATCCTTGGAGGCATCTTTTCAGAAAAACCTAAAGTATGAGAATAAGAAATAAAAATTAAAATAAAGTAAAAAATATATAAATAGCACAGTCCAATTCTTAGCTTAACAAAACAATAGTAACTATTATTCCATTGATACAATATTAGTGAAAGCATTATAAACACATGATATAATGAATACTAAAGCTTGTGATTGTGTTATATATTTTAACTACGAGCCAAGTCAAATATTGCAATACAAAGTTCAAGACGTGACACAATATTGTGTTATATATTTTAACTATGTGTCAAGTCAAATATTGCAATACAAAGTTCAAGACGTAACACAATATTCATTATTTCATTTTCTAATAGAATTCAAGTGTAAACCATACGAATATGGTTAGCTAGTTAACAGTATTGAAGTTGTATACTCAAAATTTTTGGTTAGTTCAATAGAGCAACTTATATTCCCATACTATCAGAACATAAGGAGTGCGGCGTTATAGGGTGGCAAGGTGCCACCACGCCCGCAATAGGCGGCGTCGTGGTGGCTATAACGGAGCATGGAGGAGGAAAAGTGGGGTCTGCGAGCTTTTTATTATTCCTTTTTCATTTTTTCTCTTCCCTTTTAACCTAAACTAATTTAATTAGTGGGTCCTACTCTTCTATAACACGGCGTGGTGGGAGTTACCATTGCATGTGTTATGGGTGACATGGCACCCATAATACACCGCATGTCCGTTACCATTGCGGGTGGTCTTAGTGCAATACATACTTCATTTTAATGCCACCCTATTGTTAACTTGAGTAAAGTATTTGGTTACTATTTTTGATCCCCTAATACATATCACAATGCCTGAAGTTATTTAGAATAAGGTTCTAGGATCGTATAAAAACACTCATAAGCTGTGATACATAGAAAGTTAAATTGGCCATTCAAACTATACTATCCTCTTTGTATGCTGTTTTAATTCCAGAATTCTATATGACTTGTAAATCGTTTGTTCAGCATAGTTTTCTGGTGGTTTCTATATTATTTGATACTCATTGAATTAGTTCCTATATTTTTGCTTGTTCCAACAATACAACTTACAAAACTGAGTATAAGAGTTGAGGATTAATTATTGAAAGATTATGTGCTTAATATTAACATAATTAAATGTCAAATCCAGCTTCACATGAACACCGCAGGGTCACACCGATGAGCACAACTGAATAAGTAGTGTGATACTATAATTAGATATTTGATATCGTTCATTTATGTGAAATGAATAAATTGGTCGAATGTAATTGAAACGTTTATTATATAAATAATTAAGTGTAATTATTTATTTAATAAAAGGATTTATTTATAATTTGTTTTGTAAATAAATTAACTAGTTTGATTTTAATTAAACTACAAAGGTTTCAATTGTAAATTAATTAGTTTGGGATTAACTTAATAGTTTGTTAAACTTAAAGGATTTAAAGTGCAAATACTTAACTTGTTGGACAAGATGAGACAAACTATAAATAGAGTGTTAGGGGTTAAGGTTATTAGTTGACAATACCCTAACTTTCTTTCCTCTCCCTTCCCTCTTGATTTTGTTGACCGGCCCCATCAAGGAGACCAAGGCGATTTTCGGCCAACCCTAATTAGGGTTATTGGTCTCGCGATTTGATCGTATTATTGGTTCGGGTATTTAGTACACACTTAGGATACTACCGTCCATTCAACTGTGATTCAAAGGTGGATACCTAACGTATCCCTAGCTAGTCGATTTCAAGAAAAAGAAAAGAAGATCAAGATAAGTCCGCTCGTACTTTGGCAACGAGTTGAAGTTTGAAGTTCTTGCCGAGCACTCGATGTAAGAACGTTTCTTCTTAACTGTTTAATTATACGTAATTAAATATCATGCATGTTTTATTATTGAAAATTATAGATCTTGGCTAAGGGTTATATTTAATATGATTAAATATTTTTCACAAGCTTCCGCGTATTAATTGTTAATAAATATTAAAATTTTGTAACGTACAATTCTATCAAAAACCCTTCAGTGGTATCAGAGCCATGTAGTTTTCTAATAAAACTGTAATTAGTTTTCTTGTATGCTTCTTTTTATTAAGTTTTAATTATTGTCATCTCTTCTTCTACCTTTCTTGTAATCGGTTTAAACTGTGTAGTTTGTTAACTATTTAAACAACGCGAATAAATTGGTTTTTCGCGATTGATCCAAAATAGATATGTTTTGGTTTTACCAATATTGCTCCAAGGTTTATGTGAAACCTTGTTGATCGATTTTTGGTATATGGCGTTTAACACCATAACCGAAAACATATCGTGTTTTGTTGATTAATGGTTTAAATAGTTTAACCCGAAAACTAACGGTTAAATTTTCTTGTTTTAAGTTACTATTAATTGTATTGATTTAAACTTGTGCAAAATCGATTTTAGGGTTTATCAAAACCCCTAGAAAAATCATTTTTGGCATAAGATACCCTAACGAAATCTAGTACAATTAATAATTAACTTAGCAATCAAGGAAATTGATACAAGGGTTTGACTGATTTGTATTAGCCGATTTTTTGTAAGGTTTTTACAAACCTTTACAAATCAATTTCTTAATCCATTGATTTGATCAACTAGGGTTTGCGAAACTCTATGTGCAAATTGATTTTTGCTAAGGTATGTGACTTTTAGCAAAAGTCAATTTAGGGTTTTAATTAAACCCATGGATTACTTGATTTTTGGCTAGGATATTTTTATCTTTTAGCAAAAATCAAGATTATGGTTATTTAACCTGAAGATATTGATTTTGGAATATTAGAAGAATTGAGATAAGGACCGTAAAACATGTGTCTAATCAAAAACTAGGGTTTATGAAACTTCATGTGATTTGGATGTTTTTGATTAGTTAAAATATACAAATTAGGTTTTACGTGAAACCCTAGTTTTGTATTGATTAATGTTTTAAGAAAACCTAATTAAAACTAAGGTCACTAAAGTAAGTTGGTATTTTGGAAAACACTAAGGTAATGTTTTAAAAAGGTTAAAATAAAATTGACATGTTTTTATATTAAAATTGTTTAAAAGTTTTGTTTAAAAGAAAATGTAATTTTCGGTCAAACATGTTATATCTATTTAAAAGTTAAGTCAAAGAATCAATAAATCAAGAAACTAATGAATAGATAATTGTTAGTTTATAATTCAATAGAATTGTAAATGGACAATTATTAATTGTTGTATTTGATACAAAGATAATGTACATATAATGGAACTCGTAGTTTGTATGTCTTAAATAGGTGCGTTTATTAGATAATGCATGTGTCCAATTAAACGCCCTAAGCAAACTATAGTTTAAGTTTCCATTATGGTTTTATAATTTGGATTATAATTGTTGCATGCGTTGTGACCATAGCCGAGCCAAGTTTGTCCCTTAGGTTGACCCTTGGTTTCCGTAATGGCTCACGGAAATCAAACTTAGATTATGGCAAGGCTATGTCACTATATTTTATATGTTTTGTTTTATGTCTATGCATGTCTAATTATTTGAATGATTGGTGAATTGTTAGAATTAATTATTAGGACATAAATAAAACATTAGGTAATATGTATTATCGAGTGAACGCATTTATGAAATGTTGATTCCTTCAGGATGAACATATTATTAAAGGCTTAATAAAACACTTGTTTTTAATAAGAGATAAAAACTAGGAAATGGTTTAAACTTGATGATTTCCTAAGAGTCGTGTTTTATTGAAACTTTTGTATATAAACTCATGCATAGTTTATATATATATATATTAAAAGTAATTTTTGAAATTAGTTTAATAAAATACCGAAGTAGGTTTAATTACAGAATTAAGACCTAAAACCCTATTTAATTTAGACCGTAAGCACCCTCCATTTGTGGACATTCATACCGAAGTCGAATCCGTGTCCTTTGCCGCCTCCGCGGGTGGGCATGGTGCATTTCGATCAGGGTGAAGTGAAAGGGCCGCGATATCCACTTGAGAAGATGGCCGATTCCCCACAGTTAGCAGTGGTTTGGTCTATTGGTGATTCCAAGTGAGACTTGGCCCAAGGTGTAAGTTGAGATTAAATATACCTAAACATTAAAATTTAGAGTCTCAAGAGTCTAGGAGTTGTATATTTGATGCAATTGATATGTGATCTACCTAAAAAGTTATGGTGTGTCATTGCAGCCTTCGTTGAGGGCACACTTTAGTGTGAATGTCGGATCCTAACTTAATAGTTCTATTGGGGTTTATGAATTATTAAGAGTTTAAATCGGAATAACTAAAGTTTGTTTGTTTTAATATAGAAGGCTAATAACAACATTAACGCTAATAACACTGTGAACTTGTCGCTTCGTTAGATCCTTGAGAAGGATAAATTGACTGGGCCTAAACTTTTGTTATTGGGAAGGGAATCTTCAAATTGTCCTTCGCCATGAATGAATGTGATATGTGCTCGAGACACCTCTTGGTTCCACGCCACCAAACGATGCCGCTGAAGACGTTAGAAATGCTTATAGTAAGCATGAGAACGATCTTCTTGATGTGCAATGTTTGATACTTGCTACTATGTCTCTAGAACTCCAAGTAAATTACATGGTGACTTCGGCTTATGATTTGATTCGTCGATTGAGAGAGACATTTCAATCCACTGTTAGAACCGAAATGTTCGACGCCACTAAGGATTTTAATAGTTGCAAGATGGCCGAGGGATTCGATGTGAGTACCCATGTTGTGAAAATGATAGGGTACCTTAACCGTCTTGAAAGACTTGGACATCCCTTTCCACAAGAATTAACTATTGATATAATTCTTGCTTCATTGAGTAAAGAGTACAAGCAATTTGTACTTAATTACAATATGAACAACACGGAAAGGTCCATACATGTGTTGCATCAAATGTTGAAAACTGCACGAAGGAATATGGAACTTGTCAAGTCTAAAGATGTGTTGATGGGGTGTTAAGAAGAAGCGTAAGTTCTATGGCAACAAAGGAAAGAAGAAGAATAGTGATTCAACTTCAAAGCCAGCACCAAAAGCCCAAGTGTCCAAAGCTGAGCGTCATTGCTTTCATTTTAATAAGCTTGGACAATGGAGGAGTAACTGTCCCGATTATCTTAACGATAGGAGGAATGGTACCGAGAGTTCTGGTTAGTATTGATATACTATAAAGGATTGTTACTTTATATGACTATATTAGAATATTAGATGGTTGATCTAATGTGTACAATCTATGATTGTATGAGTTAAGAAGTAATGAAGCATTTGAATTGGAGCTATGGAGATAGCGTTGTTCAATAAGCTTGAGTGTGGAGAATAAGTGCTCTAGGCACATAAGTTTATTTTACAATTTTGGGATATTATTTCATATATTAGTTTTTCACAAAATGGTTTGCTCATTATGAGCTTGGTTGTTAGTATTTGAATATTTAAATATTTTGGTTATTTAATATTAAAATTTGGTTTTGTGAAATAACGTTTGAAATATGTGAAAAAGTTTTTGAAATGTTTTTATTTAAAACTTATGATTAAATCCCAAATAAAATCCACATGTAACAATCCCATTGTGTGACTCATTTAGAACTTATCTTTCTAAGATATGAGTTCATGCGTAATACATTGATAATTGTGAATTATTGAAAGTGTAAGTTGCCAAAGTTATGAGTTAGATGTATATTGAACTTAACACTAAATAAATACTACTTCAAAGATTATTGAATCTGTTATATGCATGGAAATGTATGAATAAGTTGGGTGAACTTATTAGATACACTTAATTGAAGTGTCAATTAATAATAATAAACTTGTTATAGTTTGATTTATTCTTGTATATGAGAATTAAATTGGTAATGTGTTTTCATAACACGTCATGAAACCAAAACGTTAGTTTATTTGTTAGTATATAATGAAGAGAATCATTTCTAAAATGAATCATACGATTTGTTTTATAGAAATTGAATTCAAGAGTATTGTTAGATTTAGTGGGAGCGTTAAATGAAAATTTTAAAATCTCGTAAGAATATTAAATTGTTAATATTATTGTTAGAGAATTAAAATTTATTGTTGGATTGACTTAAAAATGTTTGATGTTGGTTTTAAAAAATTTTTTAAATTCCAAGCATTTGGAAACATCAAATTAATTGTAAAGTCAGTTTCATTAAGTTGAATTAATGGTTAGTCATAGTGAATACTTTGTATAAATGATATCATGATCTAATATATTTTACTTCGGTGTGCATATTAAATGGTCATTGGATAGCATTAACAAAGATTCGAATTATGATTGCAACAAATAAAGCTTAAAGTCTTTAGACTTAAGTTTAGTGGGTAGATATCTAATAAGATATGTTTGGAGAAATGCATCTTAGTAAATATAGTTGATATGGATTAATTGAAAATAGTTCCAATTATATTCATGTATCACGACCCGATTCCGAAACCATGAACTGTAGCATGTTAAGGTTGGATGACTCATTGAGATATGACGAGGCCTTCATGTTGTTCATATTTACTATATTTTAGTATCTATGAATGAATGCAAGTTTATTCTAAAGTGTACGAGGCACATATCCATAACCGCTTGTTGTCGTGGGAACTACAATAGGGCGATCGGTTATAGTGAAAGATGGTATGTTACAGCTTTAAATAGCAACTTGTCCTGCAGATAAGGTACAGTCACTGTTAATTTGTGATGCCTGGTCACTAGCACTTAATGCGATTAAATGTTGGATTGACCCATATATTGAGTGAATACTTCGTGGACCATTGTCATGGGTATTCTCAATCGTGGCGCACTATCCTCTGACCTGAGCATGCTAGATTTTCGCATGTGAACCTAGTTGGTTTCTAATGAGACCTAACGGTGTTCGTAAATGAGCATCCATAACGGTTATTCGTTGGCTGACGAAGAACACATGTTCTGATTTCTAGTTTAACTCGCAAGATGGGACTTTGCAACTCTTGTGTAGAAGCAAGAGAGATATCTCCTAGGCCGTCGATGATTTGGACTGAAGAAATGTATGGCCATACTTGAGTGATAAGTCACTTGCTTAGTCGGTACAAATCTGTAATCGAAAATAGGAATTGAGTATTGTAAGGTTGATACGGTCCATGCCTTATACTCTAAAATATCTTAAGAAATTGCAAAAGGATAATAGCCACACCCTCACCGTTTGAATTTTATTTCAGCTTGGTTGGATAGCTACAAGGAGTGATTGCTTCATTGATCTGGTTAACCTAAGTGTCCTGGTAGGGACCGCCTTAGGTACATGATATTTAGCTGATGCTAATATTTTGCACAAGTGTGAGTCTGAAAGATTATGTGCTTAATATTAACATAATTAAATGTCAAATCCAGCTTCACATGAACACCGCAGGATCACACCGATGAGCACAACCGAATAAGTAGTGTGATACTATAATTAGATATTTGATATCGTTCATTTATGTGAAATGAATAAATTGGTCGAATGTAATTGAAACGTTTATTATATAAATAATTAAGTGTAATTATTTATTTAATAAAAGGATTTTTTTATGATTTGTTATGTAAATAAATTAACTAGTTTGATTTTAATTAAACTACAAAGGTTTCAATTGTAAATTAATTAATTTGGGATTAATTTAATAGTTTGTTAAACTTAAAGGATTTAAAGTGTAAATACTTAACTTGTTGGACAAGATGAGACAAACTATAAATAGAGGGTTAGGGGTTAAGGTTATTAGTTGATAATACCCTAACTTTCTTTCCTCTCCCTTCCCTCTTGATTTTGTTGACCGGCCCCATCAAGGAGACCAAGGCGATTTTCGGCCAACCCTAATTAGGGTTATTGGTCTCACGATTTGATTGTATTATTGGTTCGGGTATTTAGTACACACTTAGGATACTACCGTTCATTCAACTGTGATTCAAAGGTGGATACCTAACGTATCCCTAGCTAGTCGATTTCAAGAAGAAGAAAAGAAGATCAAGATAAGTCCGCTCGTACTTTGGCAACGAGTTGAAGTTTGAAGTTCTTGCCGAGCATGTAACACCCAGTTTTAGGGTCTAGTAGTTTTATAATAATTTGATATGATAGGAAATATTTTGTTTAAGTTTACTTGAAAATATTTGAGAAAATAGTCAGAGGACTTATTATGACTGATGAAATGGTACTTGTTTTAATTTAGTTTAGTTGACGGTAAAATAAAATAGTGTTTCCCCGTAAATGGTTTTTAAGTTCCAGACAATAATAAGTACGGGGAATGAAATTTGACTAGTTATATTTTAGACTCATGTTTTGAGTCGGTCTTTATTTCTCATTCATACATACATACGTACGATACATACATACTAGTTATGTGAAACCCTAAATCACTTAACAAAATCAAGAGGAAACATTAAATTGAAGCTCTAGATTTCGAATTCAAGCCTTTCTAATCATCTCAATCAAGGTATAATCTTGTGTTCTTCATTTTCTAAAACCTAGAATTTAGGGGTTTTGGTGTTCTTGATCAAAATCCGAAATTAGGATTTTAAAAGTTTAAATTGAGGTTAGTTAAGCTTCAATAACATGTATTAATCATTCCATCATCATTATAAACATGTTGTAATTGCTAATTCTTGAATTTCATGTAACCCTAGATAATGGGTTTTGAATAATTATATGAAGTAGGATGACTTTCATGGAATTAAAGCTTGTATTATTAATATAGTTGCTAGATATTGCCTAATCCATGTTTATAGGTTAAGCCATAACCAAGAATTGAAGAAATTGTGTATGATCATGTAGGATGCATATGAATATAATTGATAAAGTAAGAATAGAGTCTTGTAATGATTATATTATTGTTAGTTGATAGTTAATTCATGATTATAAGTGAAACCCTAAGTTAAACATGAAGAATTTGATATTTATTCATGAAGAAAGTTAGGGGTTTGAGTGATTATTCATGGATTATGGTTTTAATGCTTAGGATAATAATGTAAACATTGATAAATGTTGGTTAATGATGATTATAAACATTAATCAAGTTAAAAGTTATAAATGGGTTAATATGTTCTTGAGAATTATAGTGATTATGATGATATTCATGAGTTATATGAGAAATTCGGTATGGATTATGATATAGAACATTTGATTGATAATCAAAGATTAAAGTTAAAACTTGTGTGGTTAGGTATTCATGAAATCTAGTATTGAGATTTGGATTATGAACCATGTGATATGATATTAACATGAGTTGATTTCTATAAATGAGTTACTAACTCGTTTTGTTTAATTGTATTCTCAGATTCGGAGAAAACTCAGTGACATTAGACTACTGAGTGGACTACTGAGGTATTCGGTGAGTGGAACTGAAGACTTCGGTTTACTTAGTTGTAACAGGTTTGGTTACAACGGGTAATTATATGAGTGTTGGTTAACGACTGTTTAGTCTAGTACTATATTGTTATGATTGAATCATAGTTGTTATTGTTACTTGATGGCATGATGATCATGCACTATGTGACAATGTGGTTCCAGAGGTCAATATCGACATTGGTTGGGCTTAGTTGCTATTGTTGGCCGACGGAGGGTTCCTTGTACATATAGTTAATAGGAACCTTAGTCGTGTGGGAGTAGCACTAAGTTATCGGTATATTATGTAGTAGCTAATACAGATTGTGATAAGCGTTCTTGAGGACCACCGCGGCATGAGGGTACCTCAAGGACCACCGATCCTCTGCGGTGATTATGTGTTTATAATTATTTGCTGTAAGATTTGTTATCGCTGAGTCGGACTGTTGGTTTCAGTTCTTTCTCACTTAACGTTGTGCTAATCCCACCACAGTCCTTCCTGCAGGTTATAATGGATGGGACATATTGGACTGGGCAGGAAGTTCTTGGAAAAGGATGAAATGTTTGATAGGCTGTACTCTGATGCTAGTGTAATAACTAAAGACATGTTTTGTATTATATAACACCTAGCTAGATAAAATGAGATTGAAAGAAAGCAATAGTTATGTATTTAGTTTGAAAACAATTTATGTACTTTTAAATGATATTTGTTTTAAATATACGCTTCCGAACAGAAATCATTATAATAATGGTTTGTAAATTAAGGGGTGTTATAGAGCACTCGATGTAAGAACGTTTCTTCTTAACTGTTTAATTATACGTAATTAAATATCATACATATTTTATTATTGAAAATTATAGATCTTTGCTAAGGTTTATATTTAATATGATTAAATATTTTTCACAAGCTTCCGAGTATTAATTGTTAATAAAGATTAAATTTTTGTAATGTACAATTCTATCAAAAACCCTTCAATTATAGTAGTAACATTTTTCCTTTTCGACTTGTATGGCTTAAAACCCTTCATCCCCAAATCAATAGTAACATTTATACAATTAATCAGATATCTACAAGCTTAAATCAATCAACAAATAAAGTAAAAATTGTAATCATGCGATGTAATAATCATATAAACGGTTGAAACATAACTCGAGTTTACCTCAAAATCAAAGTCGAAAACCTCGAGCACGAACCTTGTTCCAGCTTCTCTCAGAACTCACAATATCAAAGCTTATGTATGTGGTTTCTTTTGTTTATACTGTGATGGAGCAATTATATAAAATAAAATTAGGCCATTACACCAAAAAATACCTAAACTGAATTTACAAAACAATAAAAATAACACATCAAAATCAAGATTAATTAATTACTGAAACAGCTGGAAGAAAACATAATGCGCAGATACTTATACTTCATATGAAATTGGAAACTAAAATCATGTCTGTGCTGATAAATTTTACCTACAATGAAGCCGTGTATAGGCTTGAGCTAAAAATTAGTCTCGTCCGTTTGCCGGTAAACAAAAACTATCGTCGAAAAAAGTGACAGGGGGATACAAATGGGCGGAGTGACTGAGGGGAAGGGCTTTTTTCTTTTTTTCTTTTTAATTTGATTGATGTTAGTTTTAATTTAATTTAACTTGATTTGATTTAATTTTTACTTTGCAGGATTGACCGAGTGGAAGTTGATAAGATAGTCGGATCCGGTCCGATCGGGTTGGTCCGAACTTGCGGGTTCAAATGAGTTGGTTTATACTTGCTCAAGATTTGTTTGGGTTGCTGGTGAGTTGGTGGCTCAAGCAACTCTCGAAGTGTCAACCTCAGCATTACATCGGTTGAAGCTCAACTTCAATATACGATATCAAGTTGAACCTCAAATTAAGACGTAAAGTTCAAGTGTTTTAGTGTTCAATCTCATTATTTCAATGTCCAAATATATGTTTCCATCGTTAACAATGTCTTATCTCAATGTAACATTATTATAGATTTTCTAAATCTCCTAATCAATATATTATATTGTTTATTGGAAAAAAAATTTAAGTACTTCACCTTCGGCTCCAACTTATTTGCATCTCTTTTAATCTTTTATATATCTTAGGTTGATCAAAACCTCAAATCTTAAGTTATACGGATTGCTAATTTATAATTTAACGAATAACCTAGTAATGTTTTAATTTATATTTTAATTTTGGATTTTGCTATATGAAGCCCCAAGGGCTAAGGATAATAACCAATTTCTAACCAACTTTATAAATAAAAATGAAAGTTAAAATAAAAATGAAAATGGAAAAGATACTTGGTAACTGTCTCCACGTTCTCCTTCCTTCTCCAAAGTCAAACTATTTACCCCTCCATTGTTTCCAGTTTATTTCATAATCCATTTACTCCTTTTACTTTTTAATTCTTATTTATTAAACATATATATCAATAATGGCTAAAACACAATAGAAATTTGTTCATATGATTGGTACAAATAACAAAATTACTTAAAAGATGTGGAAGGAAAGCTGAAAAGTAAGGGCCGGGGCTAGTTTTATTAATATGTTGGAGGAAAATAAAGTGAGAGAGAATTAAATCCTTTGGGTTTATATTAATAGGTTGTAGATGCATTTGTATAGAAAGAATTTGATGGTTGATTACGTTTTTCTATCAAGAACGGCTATTTTAAAAACTAAATTAAAAGTCAATTAAGTTGGTTTGAAGTTGGTTGTTATCCTTAGCCCTAAATAGCATTTTCCTTTAATTTTAACTAGTAAACTCTTAATGTTTGTCTCTGTGATGCTGCTAACTCTTAATGCATTTATGCATGCACATTTTTTCATGTAAGCTGTAAAATAAGAGTTAACAAATTATTAAGAAATTGTTTCATGGTCTATAAAAAATATACAGAATTTATTTACGAGTTACAAATTATTGGGGAAATTATTAAGAAATTTGTTTATTTACGATTTTCAAGTACTAAGTGTCGTACTACACTACTACTTTTGTCCCAATTTAATTGTCCATTTTCCTTTTTTGGATGTCCAAAATAAACGTTCACTTTCAATTTCAAACAATCGGTAAGTGTTTAAGTGGAGAATATTGAAATACTATTGGCCAACAGTGGAATTATTGTACTTTTAGAAAACTGTGTGCATATTTTTAGTGTACAGTTACATTGGGACGGATGGAGTAATCCGAAATCGAGATCCCTCGTAGCACTCAGAAAGTCAATTTGTATAGATTGAATTTGTATAAGAGCATCGGTAGTGGAAAACTCAAGTCCTTTCAACCCCATCTTACACATCATCGTCATAGTAGATTTTTATAAGGGGATACACATAAAATTACTTGCAGAAGCAACGTTTTAATAACTGATTTTTTAATCAAACCGTACAGAGGTCTGGTTCTGGTTCAACCGTTTTGACCGACTGATTGAATCATATTACAATTACATTACCCCCATTTGCCATTCCCTTATACATTTGTGACATCAATCCAATTATTTCACAACCCTTTGCTCAATATGAAATATGATTTGTTGATCTCTCTTTTGTTCACTCGCTTTGAAAGTAGGAATTATAATTGTTGGTTTGTTAAAAGATTTTAGTTTTGACGAAAGAGATCCCGGAATGAGATTCCATCGTCATAATTTAACGGGCAAAAATGGTCATATGTGAAGCACGTGATTGAGTTACCAACTTAAGGGAGTAATTTAACCAATTTATCAAGTTGATGGTATCTTACTACGCCCTTTGAAAATTTAGGTATTGTAGAATGCAGTTAACCAAGTTACATATACTATAGTCTATAATGCATTTTGACCAAATTTAAGATTATGTGCTTAAACACAATCACATACATTCTTATTATCACAAGTGAGGTTATAAAAACAATTATGACAAAGCATACATAAATCATCTAAGATTAATAACTTCTCAAGTGATACAAACGCCTATTGAGGGACTAAAATGTCCAATGCTGTTGTTGAGGTACCATTTATGTAACCAACTTTTTATTATTCATCTAATCTTCCTTAATCCGGATCCGGTTTTTTGGCTAACATACCGACCCGATTCACATTCGACCCAAACACTTTCTCCACTATTCCCACTTTCCCCCCATCTCTCACCACGTATAAAAAGGAGTTTGCCGACGATCATATTTCCCAAAATTCAAGTACACCTACTTCTGGCGTCGTCTACTTTTTATCCCTAAAAACCCTAATTTTTATTACTGTTCGTATACCTTATCACCAAAATACATTATTTGTGTTCTGATCGAAGGTATATCTAAGCGTTTTTCACGTTTAAATCTGCATAATTGCTTCATTTTTAACTTTTTGTTGTTGTTGATTTAGTTTTTTTTTTTTCCGATTACTTAGGGCTTTTTTACCTACATCTTTATTTGTATGTTAATTCTTTTAATCTTTTTGGTTCTTTACATACTCGGTTTCATTTTTTTTAGTGTTAGTTGTTGTATTTAGTTAGATTAGATGGCTATACAATTATGGTGGTGTTTTGATGTGGAATTTAGGGTTCTAGCGATGGTGTTTTTGGTGATTAATGTAGATTTGTACAGTATATGTTTTAGTTTAAATAACTCGTTTGTTTTTTGGCCAATCTTATTTAGTATTTAACCTCTATGAAACCGATTATCTTGCCTTGATATCGCTAATATAACATAGACAGCACATTCAAAATTCCCCTGAAGGAGGTTTTGTAAGGGAGTAATTGATTTGGAGTTATCTTAGGATATTGGCAATTAAGTAGTTTATGCCTTTTTTTAGGTTTGTATTTAGTGGCTATGCACTGTTGTGGTACTTTTCATAAACAGTTTGCTTTTGTGCTCTGTCTACAAAGTTTAGGATTTATTGAATTTTATATGGTTGGTGTATTTTTTTAGTTTGTGGTGTGTGCTAATTATACAAAATTACGAGCCACAAACTGTTTATCTAAATAGAATAGACACGAATTTAATAAAAACACTCATCTTGTGGTCTCGAAACCAATATATTGGAGGTGACAGCAAGAGTTGTATAGTGGAAACAGTTCACATACTCATGTGCAAAGATACATGGTTGCATACGCATGCACATATAATAGAATAGATGGTTACATACGCATGCACATATAGAATTATACGAACCACAAACTACTTACTTAAATAGAATAGAAACGGATTTGATAAAAACACTCGTCTTTTGGTCTCGAAACTAATATATTGGAGATGACAGCAAGAGTTGCATAGTAGAAACAGTTCACATAGTCATGTGTAAAGATACATGGTTACATACGATGCACATATATTTGTCTCTGCGTTTTTTTTAAGATATTGGTTTTTTATGGGTCCTTTTCATACACTTCTGGACTCCTACTGTTCAAGCTTGACATGTTGTGGTGCTTCCGTTTTTGGATATATTGGCAGTTCACGGAGGAGATGGGGTACAAAGAGAAATATTTTGATGGGGAAGTTCCTGAGAGCGGTGCGATATTTATGTCAAATATCAGAACAAAGAAAGAGTGTTTTAGACGGAATTTATTTGGATTACCATCAGGTAAGTCTGATTTTGTGTTGCATGTGAAAAAAGGAATGACACTGTTCCTTTTTGAGTTTGAGAGGAGATTATTGTATGGTGTATTTCGTGCTACCTCTGATGGTGAAATCAACATAGATCCGAGAGCATTCAGATCGTCTGGAAAGCACTTTCCTGCACAGGTATGGGCATCGAAATGGCTAAAAACGGTTAGTTTATGTTTGATTCTGTAATTTGTATCTCAAGAAGGCTGACTTTCTAGTTAGTCTTCACGGGTGCTGTATGCGTAATTTTATGTGTAAGATTGTTTCAATCCTACATTGAGAAAACAAAAGGTGAATATTGCAAGCATCTCAGCATCAAAGAGTGAAATAGTTGGATCTTTTACTTATTTATGCATTTTGTCATTTTTCTGTTTTCATAGAAGTCTGAAACTAGTTAGTATTCACGGGTGCTGTATGCGTATTTTTATGTGTAAGATTGTTTCGATCCTACATTGATAAAACTAAAGGTGAATATTGCAAGCATCTCAGCATCAAAGAGTGAAATAGTTGGATCTTTTACTTATTTATGCATTTTGTCATTTTTCTGTTTTTATAGAACTTTGAAACTATTTAGGTACATTTGGCCACTAGAATTGAAGGGTTGTTGCTAATTTGATTATGTAAGGACAAGTGGTCAGTTTTAGATAGCAGTTTCATACAAATTGCAACAAAAAGTAAATTAAACTCCTATCATGTTATAATAATTTTGCTATGTTGACTTTATTTGTCAATTAATTAAAGTTTAGATTTGCTACATTTAACTGTCTGATTATCTGACTATTATAACTTTAAACAGCAGAACCACATCCATACTAGCTTGTTTTTGTTATGGCTGATTATATGATTCTCATTACTGAAAATCATCTAGTCAAATATTGGAATGCCACATCTCATGTAAATTATATGTTTCACCATTAATATGGAGCAAACCACTAGTTGGTTGTGCAGGACTTTGAGCATTGTCAAGGCTATAATATATATGGTTATTTCTTTTCTTGTACTTCTGTTCGATTCTATCTTATATGCAGGTTCGTTTTACCTCTGTCTGGGATTGTAGTCCACTCGCTGAACATGAATTCCAGGATGCTATTAGGGATAATTACTTTTCCGGGAAGAAGTTTAACTTTGGTCTGAACAAGGATCAGGTATCTTTATGCATGTGTATCGATGTTGTTTATTTGTGATGTAACCTAGAAATGTTCTTATTTGCTGATTATATCTTCCTTGTTCTAAATTTTCAGGTAAGCAAACTCATGAAGCTATTTCGTTCCAAAAAGTTATCTAAAAGCCCCATCGAGAGAAATGTATTGAGATATGGTGATAAGCCAGCAGAGGGAGATTTAAAATTTGGTGATCTTAGGAAGGATATGAGAGATAGGTTAAGATTTGTAAGTGAAGACGATGGTTATGATCCATACATCTGTGATTCTGGGAGTGAAGAAGTTAAAGAGGTAGATGATCACTTCTATTCTACCAAAAATAGTGTAGATGTTAGACAGAAAGACTATAGGGATGGGTTTGAAACAAATTATAAGACACTAGACGATGATTTTGGTGATTGTGTTACTAGGCAGGACTTATTAGGGAAACACCATGATCATTCATTAGGGGAATTAAGAAGGGTGGCTGATGCAGGATTGAATTGTATGGGTGATGCCAATGATGGGCATGAAATGCATGGTAGATTTGAAGAAAAAAAAGGATCAACTAACGAGGATAGGTTTTTTATGATGGAGAGTAGAAAAAGAGGACATGATATAGACAATGGTTACATCCCGCTATTCACCGAACCCCATGAAAAGCGTTATGGTGAAATTAGTATAGCAAGAAACGACGCAAAGCTTTTGATAGATGGTAAAAACAAAGATGACTATGCTAGGATGGAGGATGGATATAATGTTAGAAAAGGTTTTAGCCAAAGTCTTTCAGAATGTCATCTTGGTAGGCGCCCTTGTGTTGTAGAAAGTCAAACAACTAATGATAGATATGAATTTAGTAATGAAGCAGTAGAAAATGAACTAAGAAGATTAAATGAAGATTCCCTGAGTAAACCTGTTTATGATGAAGATAGCATCTTAAGGCCAACAACATTGACTGAACACCCAGTGTGCACACCAAAAGAGAGAACTTTTGGAATTAAACCTGACGATGGTAAATATTTTGGCTTTGAGTCTTTTTCTCATCTTAGTCAAAATACTTATTCATTATCTTGTAATCCTACAAGGAAGGAAGTTCCTGATAGTCGACTTGGTCCTTCCTACTTTGCTGATGGGTCAAGTTTTATTCCCCTTGATGATGGCCCACTGTACCTAAGCTCAAATGAGATTCCTACCTTATTGCCTATGAGTCCGTACTCTCCATCTCACTCACATAACGAAGGGTCAATGCGGTATTTTGAGGATCCCGATTATGCATCACTGAGCAAAAGCCATCTCACTGTTGAAGGGAAGCCATTGTATGATACTGCTTTTCTAGAAGGCTCAAAGATTTCTTTGTATCCCAACTTTATTTCCAAAAGGCTCTCTTCATCCGATGTTGGTCTATGTGTGCGTGAAGAGGACCCAAATGATAATGATAAAAGGTTCTGTCGAACAGGTTCATCTGGTGCTGGTTTACGCGTGTGTGAAGAGGACCCAGTCAACAATCATAAAAGGTTCTATCAATCACGTGAGAGTAAGCATTCTTTTGGTACTGACAAGAGAGTTAGTGTTTTTAATCGGTTAAATTCAGCTCTCAGGCATGAAGAACAAGAATTCGAAACTGACAAAAAACATGAGCTGGATGCATCGGTTGACATAGTTATGGAAATGTTGGAGAAAGCTGTGAGTAGCCCGATTAAGAGGATTGAAAAAAGGAAATTAGTTTTTAAACAAGATGATGGGGGTAAAGCAAGCCATTTCAACAATGTAGATTGTGAGCTTTCTGAGGTGAGAATGGAACTTGATGCTGATCTGGAAGACGAAGAAACTGAAGATGGATCACCACTGCCAGAGACCAGAATTGTGGATTTTAAGCGACGTAAGAAAGCAGACAAGTGCACTGACGATACATCCAAAGAAAATTCAAAATGTTTGGTCGGTGACACATCTGATGTGGGGCCTGTGGACAATAATAATTTGATGGGTGTGTCTTGCAAGCGTCGGAAACTAGTTAGGCCTGCTTTTGTTGAAAAGAAGTCCACCGCTGATGGTGTTTGTGCTACTATAGACACAGATATGCTTCAAAAATCATCTTTTAATGATGACAGCGTTTCAACAATAGAAGTAACAGAAAGCCCAGAGAAGGTTGATGCTTCCGTCAAATTTGTGGATATTAACATGGTGCCTAATTCGAATAAGCTAACACCACCTACAGATGACAAGAAGTCAACAGATTCAGCACTTGAAAGCTCAGAGAAGATTGTTGAATCCATAAAAACCGTGGATGATGTTATTAGGATGCCAACTTCTCTTGAAAAGATAACTTCTAAAGAAGACAGCAGTTTACCAGAAGCAGTAGTTGGAGGATCGGAGAAGATTGATATATCTGTTGAATCTGTGGAAGTGCTTGTCGAATGCCAAATAGATCCTAATGAACGAGAAAAATGTGAACAAGTTGACGGAGATGGAAATGCAGAAAGTACATCTTCTACAGATGACAAGAAGTCAACAGATGCAGCACTTGAAAGCTCAGAGAAGATTGTTGAATCCATAAAAACCGTGGAGGATGTTATTAGGATGCCAACTTCTCTTGAAAAGATACCTTCTAAAGAAGACAGCAATTTAACAGAAGCAGTAGTTGGAGGCTCAGAGAAGGTATATATATATGTTGAATCTGTAGAAGTGCTTGCTGAATGCCAAAAAGTTCCTAATGAACGAGAAAAATGTGAACAAGTTGAGGGAGATGGAAATGCAGAAAGTATGTCTTCTAAAGATGGCTATAACTCAACAAACGCTGTACTTGAAGTTTTTGAGAAGGCTGATGTGTCCATCAAATCTGTACAACTGCCTGTTGAATGCCAAAAAAGTGGCCACGAAGGAGAAGAGTCTGCGCAAGTCAAAGATGGAAATGCAGAAAAATGTGTAGTGTCGGATGTATTTGCTGAAGTTATCAAAGTTCCATCATCAAAGGATGACCAGAAGATGTGTGGTTGGATCGAGTGGTGATCTTTGAAAATGATACATGGTGGAGCTCAGATGATGCATATAAACTTGATCTTTCTGATGCAAAAGGTAACACGATTTTGAAGCTTTATAGTGTTTCCTGGATATAGAGGTAACCCCACTTACATTTATGTTATTTGTTACAAAGAAATCTAAGAAAGACCTTAACATTTTTGTATCTGAGCTTCATCGTACTTGTAGAAGATATAGAACATCTGAAGTGCACAGCTGCTCTTGACACAATACTGGATGTATATGTGAACCCCGATTCTAACTATTTCGAGGCTCAGCTCATGAAAATTGGGCAGCTTACCGATTTCTTGATATTGTATTGAGTGGAGTTCATATTTTGTTTGGACCCAGAAAGTTTTTTATTAAATGGAATCTGAGACTGAATTTGATATTTTGATCCCCATATGGCTATAGCATATGGGTGTTTATAACTTCTTTATATTTGTTGAATTCGAGATTTGGAGATTGTGGTACATAGGGCTGTTCATGGTCCAAGACCGGACCGAACCGGACTATGACCGAACCGACCCGAGAACCGGACAATTAGAAGAACAAGGATTGAGGACCGGACCAACTACATATGGTTCAGTTTCGGTTCGGTTCCACTTTGGTCCATTCGGTTCTGGTCATAAAACCGACCCGAAAAATATGCCTCCTGAAAATTAAAATTCATTATATTTAATCGTTTGTAATGAGATATACAAAAATTAACACATATGACACATACAATAATTTTGACATACATAACCACATGATCAATGCACATGTACGAACACAAATACACAATTTATCTACACACTACTACGTTATATTGCGAGTAATGCTAAACTTGACTACTTACACAGACTTACAAATAAACCTAAAGTTATTATTGGTTACATTTTTTCTCTCTTTATCTACACCAATACATTTTTTACATTAACCAATCAAATTTGTAGGTACACTTTTAGGCATATCAAATTAGGTCTACAAATCATTATATATTGACACACATAAATAGCAAAGACACAAATTTGACCGCTTATAATTAACTTATAAATTGACGTAATCATTTGCTTTGATAATATTTGAGATCTCAATACAAAAGACAAAATAATTAAGGCATAACAATTAGTCATGTAACAATATTTTTGGGAATCTGTACATTAATCTTCGGTTCGGTTCTTTTTTCGTTTTTTTCGGGTTCGGTCCGGACTGACCCGAGAACCGAAAATGTACAAATTGAAGGACCGAGGACCGGACCAAATGTTCTCGGTTATTTCGGGTTCTGGTCCGGTTCGGTTCTCGGGTATTTTCGGTTCTACATGAAATTTGCACACCCCTAGTACACAATGATTTATCATGAAAAAGAATATCTGATGAGTGTTACATTTCAGTAAGCTTGGTAACTGGATATTGTAACAATTTCTTTTTTAATCATATAAACGAGATTGTTTTTGTGAATTTCTTTTATAATCATATGCATGTTTTTGGTGTTATTTCTCTTGTGCAAAGTGTGTAATGCAATGGTCAAACACTAGACATACATCGGTTTAGATTGTGTAATTTTAATGGAGTAATGGTTTGCTGAATAATTTACAAACTACTCGGTACTCACTGGTTATGTAGAAAGGTAGTAGCCCCTTACGAGTAAATAATTAATCATTTAACATCTTTAACCATTAACAATTAAAATTAGTAGAGCTCAAATCGAGCTCAAACAAATATTATTACTCAATCAGTTACATAAGATGAGTATACAAAAATAATATCCGAGTTGTCTTGTTCAAAAGCCCGTTAAATTCAAAACCGAACAAGTATAATTTATATAGATTTTTCTTCTTTGTATATTAACGACATTTGAAAATAGATGTTAATTTTACGAGGTTGAGCTTGAGCTATAAAACCAGTTAAGGGTGATTTGATCATAAACAAGCAACTTGAACTTGAATAACAAGCTTTTTGAAGAAGATATTCATTACGTGAACATCAAATCTGAACTCGAATAACGACAAATTACTATTACCCGAATCCGAACACAATTTTTGATATTTGAGTTTGCGTGCCAAGTAAATAGCAAACGAGTCTAATCCAGAACCAGTGCCAAGATTAGGGCTCAAATCGTTAACAACTCTGATAAACACGGCTCTTAAAGCTTTTGTTATAAAAATTAGAATCATGATTATTCTCGATCTCTTTTCAGTTTTTTGTACAGTAACTATAAATATAATTCAATTTGTTATATTGTTTATCCAACTTTTATCTTCCATAAACACAAATCGTGTAAACTGTTAAGTATATCAACTTATATTTTATTTATTTAATTTTAATAAAAGTTGAAAATAAAAATTAGAAAAATGTTCTCAAATATATGCGTCTGGGGTGTTTGGCCTAACTTTTTAAGGGGTGTTATGTTACGGTTAAAAAGTCATTTTTTAAGTGTTTGGATGAGCTTTTTAAGAAGGGCTTTTAAAAATTTTTGAGGTTAAAAAACTAAAAAGGTAAAAGCCTCAAATTCCTAACTTTTAGATAATAAATTCCTGGGTTTGAGATAACGCATAAGCTAAAAAGGTTAAGCTAAGCCACAAACACCCCCCTTATAACAGAAAACCAGACAGACAGTTAATCGGTCTACTGTCGTCGTAATGTTGAGAAAACTCCGGTCACGGCGGCGTCCCCGCTACGGCACATACGTCTGCGCCTTGATCGCCGCCGTCCTCCTCCTTGTCTCTGTTTCAATCCTCTACATTCGCCTCAGTTCCGACCGCCACTCCCACCACCACCAACCCGACGAGCTCACCTTTAATCCTCTCCTTGAAGATTCCGATCCCGACGACCGGAAATCCTCCGATGACCGGATCGATGAGCTAGACGATGCCGTACAAGAAGATCCGGAATCTAGGGTTCACGATGATGAAATTGAAGACGAAAGTGATCAATCTAGGGTTTCTAAATACTATTTCGATCACGTGCACGGCGTGATTCGACGCGCTTTTGATAAACGATCAATTGATCAGTGGGAGGATTACACTAGTTTTGATTCTCATTTCGATAGTAGTAATTCAGTTGGTGTAAATATTGGGTTTAGCTCAGATGACGTCATTTTGGATGATAATGTACGGAGAAAATTGGTTCAGGTGAAAGGAATTGAGGATGCACTTCTTTTAACAGTTGGAGCTAGGGTTTCACCGTTAAGAGAAGGTTGGGGAAATTGGTTTGAAAAGAAGAGTGATTTTTTACGGCGTGATCGAATGTTTAAATCAAATCTTGAGCTATTAAATCCGTTGAATCATCCTTTTTTACAGGATCCTGATGTTGCTGGAGTTACATGGTTCACAAAAGGGGATAAAATCATTCAAAAGCGGATAATAAATGAATTTAAAAAGGTACCTTTTAGTGTTAAAAAGCCTTTAGGTGTCTCACCGCATAATGCGGTATTGAAATCTGAAGTTTCGAAAGTTAAGAATGTTGAGGTAGATAGTGAAATGAAGATAGCGGAACGAAAAACTTTGGACGATAATGATAGTAATAGAGGTGATGATGGAGTGAAATCTGAAATTTCGGGTCAAATTTATGCTGATGGAAAGAGATGGGGTTACTTTCCTGGTGTATATCCGCGGTTATCTTTCTCTAACTTTATGGATGCGTTTTTCAGGAAAGGGAAGTGTTCGATGAGAGTGTTTATGGTATGGAATTCACCAACTTGGATGTTTAGTGTTCGACATCAACGTGGGCTTGAAAGCTTACTATTCCATCATCCAGATGCTTGTGTTGTGGTCTTCTCTGAAACGATCGAGCTTAATTTCTTCGATAGTTTTGTTAAAGATGGGTAATTTCTTGAATAACTAACAAATTTCTAATGGACTGTTATTCGATGTAAATGCTGACATGTGAAAATTTCAATATGTATATTTTTTTGTAGTTTCAAGGTTGCTGTTGCCATGCCAAATCTGGACGAGTTACTGAAAGATACACCAACCCATGAATTTGCTTCTGTTTGGTTTGAGTGGAGAAAGACAAAGTTTTACCCTACTCATTATAGTGAGCTTATTCGTCTTGCTGCTCTTTACAAGTAAGCAGGTTTAACTGAATGATCATTTTGAGTTGAGGTGACCAACTGGGCGAGTCGGATAATAAGTCAAAACGGAGTTGCGGTTGAATTATTTAGGAGCCAAATATTAGAGATTTTATGATGTTATCTATTGTTGGGCCACCACAAAGAAAATGTGTGTAGTTACTCGATATAAGAACTGAGTCGAGTAGTCGACATGTTTGCATGCATATCTGATTATTGTTCTTTACTTCTATTGTCTTATGATAAGTCTTCTTTTCTTAATTGTTACTAGATATGGTGGGATCTATCTGGATACAGATGTTAAAGTGCTTAGACCACTTGATTCTCTATCTAATATGGTGGGTGTGGAGGATGAATCATCTGCAAGTCATTTAAATGGAGCTGTGATGGCATTTAGAAAGCACAGGTAGGTGATAGATTAACAGCCTCTGCATGTTGGTTATTCTCATCTTTGACAATTTAAAAGTATTGAGTTTGTCAGAATTTTTATTTATTTATTTAGTCTTGATGAAATTGTTAAATTGTGTGCAGTCCATTCATAATGGAATGCTTAATGGAGTTTTATGCAAGTTATGATGATACGAGCTTAAGATGGAATGGAGCTGATCTTTTGTCTAGGGTGGGAAAGAAGTTTTTGGATGAAGAAAATGGGTTAAAGAATCAGATGGAGCTGAAACTGCAGCCATTCTTTGCTTTTTTTCCTATAAGCCGTAACAATATCACAAGGTATGCACAAGTATCACTCCTTTTTCTGTTCTTACATGTTTCAAAAAGTCTAATGTTTATATTTTTGTCGCCACTTCCGAATATATATATATAGTGGCATGATCCAGAGGGAAGTCCATTTTTTGAGGGAAGGGGGAAGCGTTAGTACGCATCAGGAAGCATATTACCTTCACCTATACTAATCTCGAAAAAAGCAAACTGAAATTTAGTAAATGTTAATCAGAATCGATGTTATAAATGTTAAGCTTCCTTGATAAATTTTTTCTTCAAGTTATAGTATCGATTTATGAATATTTGATCCAAATCCGTTAAGATGCATCGCGGTGCATATTAGTTAATCTGCATTGTGATGCATCTTAACAATAAAAATATTTTTCAAATAATGTGAAGTTTTATGATGCATCGCGATGCATCTTAGTTAATATGCATCACACTGCATCTTAACAATTAATTAAATAAATATTCATCAATTAATGTTATGACTTAAAAATGAAATTCATTCGTCAAAATATTCTTTATAGCATCGATTTTGATTACTATTTACCGATAAAAATATTTTTTTGTTGACGTTTTGATTGATAATTGTAATATGCTTCCTGATGCGTACTAACGCTTCCCTCCTTCCCCCCAAAAAGACACTTCCCTCTTGATCACTACCATATATATATATATATATATATATATATATATATATATATATATATAGTGGGAGGTTCAAATGAGAACCACTTTAAAGTTGAGAACTGTGAGAACCACAACGAATACGTGTTTGTTCACATGTGATTAACTTCAATCATATGTGAACATTGATGTACGTTTAATTGAAAAAGAAAAAAGTCAAAAAAAAAATCTTAAATTTACGTCTTAAAACGCATTTTAACCGATTTGTTCACATTATCGTTCACATGTGAACATGTATTTGTTTTTTGCGTTTTTCGATATGATTTTAAGATTTTTTTTGACTTTTTTCTTTTTCAATTAAACGTACATCAATGTTCACATATGATTGAGGTTAATCACATGTGAACAAACACGTATTCGTTGTGGTTCTCACAGTTCTCAACTTTAAAGTGGTTCTCATTTGAACCTTCCCCTATATATATATATATATATATATATATATATATAGTGGAATGATCCAGAGGGAAGTGCATTTTTTGGGGGAAGGGGGGAAGTGTTAGTATGCATCAGGAAGCATATTACCTTCACCCATACAAATCTCGAAAAAAGCAAACTGAAATTTAG
Source organism: Helichrysum umbraculigerum (assembly GCA_949592205.1). Taxonomy (NCBI): domain Eukaryota; kingdom Viridiplantae; phylum Streptophyta; class Magnoliopsida; order Asterales; family Asteraceae; genus Helichrysum; species Helichrysum umbraculigerum. The sequence goes on along the minus strand of CATIUR010000001.1, from coordinate 122,854,609 downwards.
TAAATGTTAATCAGAATCGATGCTATGAATGTTAAGCTTCCTTGATAAATTCTTTCTTCAAGTTATAGCATCGATTTATGAATATTAGATCCAAATCCGTTAATATGCATCGCGGTGCATATTAGTTAATACAGTAAAAATATCTTTCAAATAATGTGAAGTTTTAATATGCATCGCGATGCATATTAGTTAATATACATCACACTGCATATTAACAATTTATTAAATAAATATTCATCAATTAATGTTGCGACTTAAAAATGAAATTCATTTGTTAAAATATTCTTTATAGCATCGATTTTGATTACTAATTACCAATAAAAAAAAAAATTTGTTGACGTTTTGATTGATAATTGTAATATGCTTCTTGATGCATACTAACGCTTCCCCCTTTCCCCCAAAAAGGCACTTCCTTCTTGATCACTGCCCTATATATATATATATATATATATATATATATATATATATATATATATATATATATATATATATGCTTTTATATGCCACACATTGTATCTTTCTACATATATCATCCTTCATTGTTTGTATAAATAGTGTACATAGAATTAGCAACTTGGGTAAATTTCACGGGGGAAAACGTGGAATATAGGTTATATTAGATACCGGTCTAAACGGTGGATCTTCATGGCCTGAAGGTGCAATCATCATATGTAGGTTCTCATTCTATATGATGTACAAACACTGTTATTGTCATTATTTCTTGTTCAACTTTCTAAGTAGGACTTAGAAGAGGTAGTGTTGATGATTTGACAGCTTCAAGAAATATAGCTGTTCCAGGCAGTTTGTTTTGATGGCTTGTTATACTCTTCACGGGGACCTTTTCATCTCCAAGAGGTTCATCATGAAAAGTTGCATACGTTGACCAGAGTTATGTAGAATACTAGAAAAATAGCATCATAAACCACACTTGATAGGTGATATGCCTGAAAGATACTGATCCTTATTGTAGTCAGACATAAAAGCAAAACAGTAACGATTGGTGCAACCTTGACAAATACACGTATGAATTGGTCGATTTGGGTTATGTTTTATCTCATGGGAAAAGATCAGTTTCAACTTCCATGACAAGAACAATTGGGCTCCTCAATTCTAGGATCAAGCTTGTAAAGTGTGCCATCATTTATAAAATTAGAATCTTTGTTAGTCCACTAAAATGTTCCCGACATTTTCTTTTCACTTTACATATCTTAAAATTGCTGAATTAATGCTGTGCTGATAAATCTATATCTTCTTTATCTTATATGGTCTTAATACTTGTATTTTTCATATAGATATTTTATCTCACCAGCAACAGATGCCGAAAGATCTGATCAATATGTTCTCCTCCAAAAGATTCTTGATGATTCGTTAGCATTCCATTTCTGGAACAGCTTAACATCTGCTCTACTGCCTGAGCCTGAGAGTCTAGTAGCCAGGCTTATTGACCATAACTGTATCCGCTGCTCTGATATATTGTAAATTTGAAATCCGCCCTCAAAATCTGACAGGGACAATCTCCCACTTCACATGTTGGAAGTTATTGTGTCAAAAGAAGCATCACCAGAGTGAAGAGGGAAGCCATTGAATAGTGTATAGGCCATCGGTGCATGAGTAGCTCATACCTATATGATTAATTATATAATCCTTGTGATATGGGCCCCAGTTTTCTTATATATTTGTGTCAACAGCTTGTAAGTTTGGGGTAAAAAGCGAAGCTTCTGATCGGCCCTCTATGGTGTTAGAATCCGAAATCATATGCTGCGGGGATAAATGTAAGGTTTTGTGTAGTTTAGTCATGGTGTAGACTGAAAGAGGAATCTTTAACTGGATTTTTCTGAGGTACAAAATTTATTGAATTTGTTTATTTTACTTTATTCCTTCCCCATGAAAATGAGTAAATGTTTGCATATAATTGCATAATCCGAGTTTTGATCTTAATTTTGTTTAAAATTTTGTGGATTCCTATTTTTTTTCTTTTGCAACCTATTGGTGTTTTGTGATCTACACTTGGTGCATTTGGATGGTACTTGTACAATTGAGCATTGAGCCTCATTAAACCAATTATAGAGATTTCGGTATCTTTGTCTTTCATTGACTTGCGACGCAATTGGCGTCACAGTTTCTCAGTTCTTACGATGTTACAAAGATTGATCTCATTATCTATTGTAGTCTTTGAACGTACTTGTTTTACCGATTCTACTATAAAGTGGAACTGATCACAAACGTTAAGAGCTAGAACTACGTATAAGTAGATGCAATGCACACCAAATGAAGCCATGACCCACATAATCAAGATTGACGAGGAGAATGAGATCAAGATCATAATGCTCCAATTCTCTAAAGTGAGGTTCTCAAACTTAGATGTGAGCTTAAGCATCTGCCTCCCAATGGCTAGAGGAGTAACCGAATCTTAGATGATGCAAGATGAGTTGCAGCAGTTCATGGCAGAGTTAAATACTCAACACACACCATTGTGGCTTACTGGCATGGGCCATGGGCTATCATGGTTACGACACCATAAAACAATAGAAATGTATTACTCCATATATCTTATATGGTGGATTGTTCTTGTTCCGGTGTTATTTCAGCTTTTACATGTTAGATTTTTTCTAGTTATAACCAACAAGGTACCATAATAAATGGTAATTTATGTGTTTGATAGCTAGACGAAGACTTTCACTTATAAAAAACTAGGCATCAAGTCGAATGCTTAATGATAAATGGATATAATGATGTAATGTAAAGGTATGTGATTAATATATATTTTTACAACTTTGTTATTAAAAAGAATGTATATAAGTACATTAAACGTGTTTATCCAAACTCAACTAATGCTGTCTAGCTACCCTTAACGAAATCACCAGCAGTGAGAAATGAGTAGAGAATGACACACTAGAAGAGTTGTAATACACCGGTAAGTGGTAACAGTCATTCTTTGCTAGCTAATGAATCCATTGCATCTTATCCTCACATAATCCCAACAAGCCCCGACACCTGCACCCGACTTGTGCTCATAAACTTCTTCCAACAAACTCACCAGCTGCAGTTCAAGTGCTAAATCCCAAAACAATAATAGTCTAGGCAGAGTAAATCAAGTAATCCCTCCACCAGGTGTCCACTGTTCACAAGCTGGTTGTTTGACACCCTTCCTAACTGGTGACTGATGACCAATTATTATTATGGTTCTGTCAGCATTCAAAACCCTGTGCACAGAATACAATTGTGGTGCTAAACATTTGAAGGATAAAAGAGGCTTCATAAATCTTGGATCGTCCGAACAGCTGGTACTGGGCCTGTGATATTAGATATTATAGCAAGCAAGGAAATTCTATAGGGGGGGGGGGGGGGGGGGGGGAGAGAGAGAGAGAGAGAGAGAGAGAGAGAGAGAGATCAAAGCACATGCAAAAAATGTACCACTCTTTGCATTTATCTTGGCTTTTGGATTGTTTGAAAGTATAGTTGTCTACATAAGGAGACAATTATAGGGGTATTTCATTTTTTAAAAAAGGTTCACAAAAGCACATCCAATTGAGTATTTGACAGAAATTAACATTTTTTACAATACTAGTATTCACCATGGATCTAGAAAACCATAAGCAGTTTGGTCACATGACATGCTACAGTTGGAGGTGGCAATATGTGGGTTGCATAGCGGGTCAAACGGGTTTAGGTAAGGTAACAAGCCACTATTCAGATCGTACTGGGTTGAAGCACAATTTCTTATTTTGTCCATTTTAAAACTCTCGAAAGTAATTAATGTGTTGTATATGATTACAAAAACAAATATAATAACAATAATAATCAAAATCTCTTTGATAAAGCAATTTAAGAGGTTATATGCATTAAATATTAGACTTTGGGCGGTTTTCAGCCCGTTTGACCTATTGCCATGTTAGGTAAAAACTTGATTCGACCAGTTTGAGATAAAGCACAAACCAAATTGAAATTTTTTCAATAACAATAGTCTGAATCTGCCTCCAGTAGCTAAAGTCATCATAATGGGAATGAAGAGCAGAAGACTTACCGAAAATTATAAAGTGTTGACATTTCAGGGATTGGAGCATATTAAGAAGCGCATAATTGTAGGTCAGATTGAGAAGGTTGGAGCTTTGCCAGTAAATCACTACATGAGATGCTTGCTTCTTCTGACGTTTCTTGATAGAAATTTGGTAAAAGCTCCAAAACATCGACATCGTCAGACGTATGACAAATACACGTCAAAATTGTTGAACTTAACTTTGAGTCGAGTGCAATCCCCCTTTTAGCCATTTCACGAAGTAACTTAAATATCTCATCTGTTTCACCCTTTTCACATAAAGCTTTTAATAAAGAATCATATACGCATTTATCTGGCATGAAACCCCTAGAAACCATTATTTTCAACATGCTCTTTGCCTCCTCTAATTCACCTAGTTTACAATACCTGTTTATCAATATGGAAAATGTGTATACATCAGGATCCACACCCTTTTCGCGCATCATCGAGAGTAATTTATTCGTATACTCCATATTCCCTGCTTTAAAGGATGTATCAATTATGATATTATATGAAGTGACATCTGGCACGCAATTCTCATTTCCCATTTCTTGAAACAACATTGTGGCTTGTTCCAAACTACTCTCTGTGCACAGAGCCAACATCAATGCGTTGTAGTCACACACGTTGGGAGCTGGACCATGGTTTTTTATCTGAACAAATATGCCTTTTGCTATGTTAACCATGCCTAATTTGCAGAATCCATTAATCATGAGACTGAAAGTGTATGAGTTTGGACTCAGTTTCTGTTGGAGCATTTGCTTCCATAAGATCATAGCCTTTTCAACTTTCCCATGCATCAAGTAGGCATCGATAAGTAAATTATAAGTTACCACATTACAATAAAGGTTATTACTAAGCAACTTTTGACGAATCTCTTCTGCTTCACAAATACGGTTTTCTTTGCAGAGACCTCGGATAAGCAAATTATGTGTCTTAACATCCGGCTTAACATTATTCTGGTCAATCAAGATATTATAGAGTAACAATGCATTGTCAACCCTTCTTTGATCACATAACTTTTTAATCAAGTTGTTGTAAAATTCTGTGGGAGGCTTCTTTTTCTTCTGGATCATTGTTTTTAATAACTGAAAACCATCACTCACAAATCCCTCCTTACATAAGCCGAGGATTAAATGCATATATGTAACGTTGTTGGGCTCTGTACCCCTTTCTATCATCAAATTAAATAAATCGAAAGCTTTCTTAGCCTTCCCATTATGACAAAGCCCGTCAATTAAACCTGTGTAAGTAAACACGTCTGGTAGGATCCCCTGTTCCATCATATCAGTTAGGATACCCATAGCTTCTTTAAACTTTCCCTCCTTAGAAAGACCATGAGCTACAGAATTATATACATCTATAGATGGAGAAACCCCTTTACTCTTCATATCATCAAAAAGCTCTTTCCCCTTCCCAACCTTCCCATTTCGGCAAAGATTAGATATCAACGTACTGTAAGTAGCCACACTGAGGATACAACCTAACTCCTCCATTACACCCTTTAAACCTAACGCTTCCTCATATCTACTATCCTTGCAAAGCCAACTAACAAGAGTATTAGCAGTCACCTCATCTATAGCTACCCCATATGCAGAAACTTGACGAAATAGCGCCACCGCATCATCAACTTTGTTCTTACAACACATTCCATTCACTATTAGATTCACAAGGTACACATTAACACTAAAACCACTTTTCACAATCAATCCCAAAACCGAAACAGCATATTCTGGATTCTGAAAATGAACCAAACTCTCTACCACAGCACCATACGAAAGAAACCAAGGCCTTACCCGAGTGCTGGTCATTCTTTTATAAACTTGCAAAACTAAATCATACTTTCTATTCCTACCTAATTGTTCCACAACAAAATTACATGTGTAAGACGACGGAATGAAACCTAATTCAGCTGACCGCTCAAAAAGCGATACAGCATCTTCGAATTGGGGATTAGGTTTCACCAAAAGCTGTCTCAATTCAGAATCTATGTCCTTTTCTGATTTAGAACGGCCAGAATCTAGGTTGTTTATCACTTCATTATCTGTATCTCTATAATCTATATCTAAAGAGCAAGCTACTGATGATGATGATGATAATGATGATGATGAAAAGGAATTAACGAAAGCACAACGATTGTAGCTAAATCGATACTTGAATAACGGTTTTATAATATTTCTATTCATGATTTGTATAAGTGATTACTAGTCATTTGTGTGCGTGTGTTGAGCTAGGTTTTAGTGATTATGCTTAATCAAATAATAGGCAGAGGATTAAGTAGGAATGAGTTTGAAGTTTGAAGTTTGAAGTTTGAATAATGATACGACGGTGGAGATTACCTGACGGCGGTTGCTGGAGTGAAAATGTGGCCGGAATAGTGGTGAAGATGGTTGACGGTGGTTCTGATTTTGTGCGGAACTGTGTTTTCCTTTTTATAGGTTAGAAAGTGGAGTTAGTTTTATAATTGGTCCATCAAGTATGTATTAATCTACACTTTTTACATGATTGCTTTTTATATTTCAATCAAAGTCCCTTAAAGAAACACGGTTGTCATTTACTTCGATTTGATTCTAGAGGTGATGCCGTGATGCGTGATATAGTTTGCTTGATCATTAAATCGTTTTCATTTATGTCCATCTGGTATATATGAAACGTTAGATGTTATATAGATGGGAGGTCTATTAAACAAAGACTAATTCTCATGTTCAAGTAATTTATATCTATTCAAGAATGTCAAAATCTTACCAAAGCTAATCCTATAGCCCAAAAAAATGGCAGCATGCACACACCCGTTTTCAAAGCCATTTTTACAACTTTAAACAATCCATTCATAAATTTTGCTTCATAATGTTTAGAGAGCTAGATTCCTAATTGCTTGTATTAGTTTATTAGACCACTCTCAACCGTGACATTAACTAACACATCATTTTGTGCCAAATCAACGTCACGTCAACACTTCTTAAAACTGACTTAACTAACACATCATTTTGTGTTAGTTCATAAATTTTGCTTCATAATGTTTAGAGAGCTAGATTCCTAATTGCTTGTATTAGTTTATTAGACCACTCTCAACCGTGACATTAACTAACACATCATTTTGTGCCAAATCAACGTCACGTCAACACTTCTTAAAACTGCCAACCATTGCACATCACTCAGTTTTTTGGGGACCTACATTTGCCAATATACATTTATTTCAATACACTAAACAAAAAACAAAACAAAAATAAAAATATTTTATATTGCCACGGGCCCCACCTCCCCTTCTCTCTCATCGTCACCAAAACGACGGCTCTTAAACTGATGTTTAAGTGATGCCGCGGTGCCAATAGCATCTGTTTGCTAACGCCGGCCGACGCCCAAAACGAAGGGTGCGTTGGGAGGGGTCTTAGATCAATCGTCTTTCAATTTTTAATGAAACCATGATCAATTAATTTTTGAATCGCTTGTTTTAGTACTCTCATAGGATTGTATATGTATTTTTATGTCCTTCAACATATTGATGAAGTGGCTATATATTTATGAATTTTATGTTTTTTGTACAAAAAAAGGTATATGCAAGTGTAAATTACTTATAATAAATGCATTTCTATTACATTCTTTGTGTATGTTACGGGTTCACATAAATTTTGATACCAATGCTACGGATCACCATTAATTATGAAACCACCACTAATTGCAAGTATTGCAAGAAAAAATGTTGCGAAATGATTTAAACAAGAATCTTACTGCTCTCGCATTGCAATGGGTTTTAAAAATAAATATTTTTTCACATAAAAATTAAACCTTAAATTTAGTTTTGGTTTTTTCACTTTAATAGAAAAGTTCCGAACTAATACTCTTTTGTAATTGTGAATGACTAAAAAGTTTTGAATACCAATGTGAGAGTCCCTGAATCACTATTGGTTAGTGATTTGGAATCGCAATAAGTAAGGTTTAATTGTAAAAAGGGGGGTTGAATACAATTAAATTTTTTTTCAGATTTTAACTAAGTTATTTAGCCAAGTTTTTAATCGTGAATAATGAATATATAAAAAACAGAGTATCACAGACAGATATGACAATTAAATAGAGATACAATAATAGCTAAAGAATGAATTTTATTAATCATAAAATTCAATGAGTGCTGATTGCGGAATAGACTAGCCAAAGCTAATCTAAATCAAACACTTAAGCTAACTATTACAAAAATGAGATGAACAGTAGCTGACAAACAAACTGTCGCACCCCCAAATTTTGGTGCGGAAGCGATTCGGTTCGGGGCGCGACTAATCAAATATCAACAGCACATAAGATACAAGCAAACGACTCTACACGAGACGTTTATACATTTTACAAAAGTTTTTACATAGTTTAGGTTATAAGTTTACATTAATAGCTAGTTCGCAAATGATTCTGAAGATTTTAAATACATAACCAATATACAAAAGATAATGCAAGTAAATCTTCATATATATAATGCATGCGACTCGAGCTAGTAGGCAATCCTGCTGGGCACCCTACTGTTGCTGTGTACCTGAGAATGCATCACTAAAAGCGTCAACCAAAAAGGTTGGTGAATCTCACAGGTTTGTAGTAAATAATAGTTGAACACCTTCAAGTAGTAAATAGTGATTTCACAAATGCAATAGTGTAATAAGTAATGATTGCACGAATGCAATAAGGTAGTAAATAATGTTTTCACAAAGGAAATAAGATGGTAAAAGGGATTGCACGAATGCAATAAGATAGTAAACAATGATTGTACATATGTAATAAGTCGGTAGGTAATGATTGCACGAATGCAATAGGGTAGATATACTTTGCCATGAGCCATCATAGTCGAAGCTTAACAAGTCTGTAAGGTACAACCAAGTACCAGGTAATTTGCCCCCGTGAGTGCTAATCCAAAAACACTCATATGAACGAGTAAGAAACGCCCGTTTATACGAGTACGGTTCGTGGTAGTGCGTGCTACCCCGGGCGGGGATTGTCAGTCCCATATGGATCCATATACCAAAACTCGCGCTTATCCTATAATTAACAACTATGATTCAGAGGACTTCATTGGATAAACCGTAACTCAAGCACTTCAGTATATCGGTAAGTCGGTAAGTCTGTAAGTCGGTAAAGTCTGTAAGGTAGTATGTTTGTAAAGTCTGAAAGTTTATAAATCAGTAAGTCTGTAAAACAATGAGTTTGTAAGTTGGTAAAATAGTAAGTATAAGTCGGTCAAGCAGTATGCTTATAAGTCGGTAAAACAGTGAGTTTATAAGTTGGTAAGACAGTAAGTATAAGTCGGTAATCACAATAAGTGTAAGTCGGTAAGTTGTTAAAACAATGAGTTTGTACATGTATTCCAGTAAAACAAGTAATGCATCTCCCCTAAAGAAAAAAAATAGTAAAATGGGGCTGTGAGACTCACTGTAGGTGCGATGATGCGAGAGCTAGCAGGCGATAGTAATGTCGACGAAGTAATGTCTCTTAACAACCTATAAGAGATGTATTAATATAGTAATTGACAAATCGTCACACTGTGTTAATAGTTTGTTTGTGTTAAATGATCATTTGAGTTTGAAAAGTGTACGATTTGTTGGTGATGATACTTTGAGATTTATTAGTGTCTCTTGTATTGAAAACATTTTGCATCTCGAGTTGTGTCATTGGTTACACGTATGTATATCTACATATACATATATACTTATATACATATATATATATATATATAATATATATATATATATATATATATATATATATATATATATATATATATATATATATATATATATATATATATATATATATATAAAGTGTTCCAAATTCGTTGAATATATATATTTATATAAACTTAATAAGTTGAACACGTTGTTCATTTGTAAAATGCGAGTTCTATTCGTTCGAAAATAATATTCGTTCATCGACACAAGTTATATATATTTATATATATAACATTTATCATTGTTCGTAAATATGTATATGTGTATATATATATATATATATATATATATATATATATATATATATATATATATATATATATATATATATATAAAGTTAGTCGTTATATATATATAAAAGAATGTTCCAAACAATACACTTAACTCGTAGTCATTCATTCAGTTTATAAATATTAATGTTGGCAAAAGTTGTCGTGTACTGATAAACGCCAAAATGTACTATATTGTAGTACTAATTCACCCCTTGTTTGATAGATTTCTAATGCATTTTATGTGAATAAGATACTCATTTCGTTCATATTTGCATTTAGGAGTTTAATTGGAGTTTGGATCGAAAACGAACGGAAAACAGTCAATAAATAAGTTAAATGATGCATTTTTGAAGAAACGTGCGAAGCCGAGGGATTAAAAGAAGAAAAGTGAAAATCGGCTGAAAAATCATTCCATACGCCGTATGAAAAATCCATACGCCGTATGGAATGAGGCGGTGGAGGCCCATGAAGCGGAAGAGCTGGGCCAGGCTTATTTCAATCCATACGCTGTATGGAAAATCCATACGCCGTATGGATCACTTTTCCAGAAACAATAAATTCGCGATTTTAAATCCTAAAACAGGGATTCGGCTGGATTTTGACCAGAGGTTTTTCCAGACGACTTTGTTCGACTTACTACGAATTTTAGGGTTATTTTGGAGGCAAAAAGAGTTAGGGTTGAGGTTATTTCGCTTTAACTTTGCGTGATTTATTGTTTCGGTTTGTATTACTCTTATTTATTTCGATTACATTATGTTTTTGAGATTGAATGAATCTGAGTTTACCATTCTGATGATGAATTGAACTATAGAGTAGTTGTGTAGTAATAAAACTCGGATTATGATTGTTGAATGATTATATTGCACGTTTATTAAGTTGTTGATTGAAGATTATTATGTTATCCGTTGAACCTTAGTTATTGGTGATTATTTAGTTATTTCTTAACGTGATTAGTAATGTTATTGAGATTGATTTCCTTTAATATTATTAATTATTGATGATTAGAATTTAGGTTTTGATCATTGCTGAACATATCGAGTTTGACAGGTTAAGAGTATAATGATTGAATAATCTAAGATGAATAAGCTAATAAGTGATTATTAATTGGTATTGTTGATTCATACCGCTAGGATTAATCATAATCTATCGTGAATACTTAATGCATAATCTAGGGTAAAGCACACAATAGAAAAGTACAATTCTTGTGACATCGGATCGATGTTTAATGTGGAACCCTAGGTTATAGAAATTAGTTAGACCCGGACAGTTGGCTAATTTACTTTCAATTTGGATTCTTTGATTAGTATTTAAATTGATATAAAAGAAATCACAATCAACAATGAACGTGCAATAAATCAGAATACATGAATCTGAGTGGAGTTATTTACACAATTATTTGTTCCTTCCTATTGTTTCCCGTTTGTTGTTTTCTATTCAGTTTAGTATTTTATTTGTTTATTTCAACTTAATGTTCGCACGGAACTAAAACGTACCCCTTATCTTACTGCTTTTTGAATAATTCCAATTTATTTGAATAACATTGTTCTTGTGTTCTTGTGTTCCTGAGTTCGACCTAGACTTACCATAGCTATACTATTCCGATCGGGTATTCTTGCTTGGTTGTGTGATAGTAGTGATTGGTATATCCTATACTTTATAAATAATAAAACTAGACGCTTTCACACGCATCAAGTTTTTGGCGCCGCTGTCGGGGAACACTTAACCGGTAGGACTTTTGTTCTGCCGGGGAATGGTTACTTATTCGATTAAGTTTGAAAATATAAAAAAAAAAAATAAATAAATAAATAAAAATTCTTTTTAATCACGCACAATTTTATAGGCTTGATTTGCTAAACAAATATTTTGTCTTGTCTAGAAGTTGTGATGATTAATGATGTAATTTGGTTGTAAATAATTGTTTACTTGTTAATTATATGTATATGCATGTTATATAATTTAGATTTTAATGGAGCGAAGTTTTTGAATTTGGTTTGCACAGACGTTCAACCGGCGATTGTGCGCACCAGCCGGCGGTTGGAAGGTTGTTTTTGCGAATAAATTTTTCTCTGCTCTGTTTGTATATATTATGTACTAATTATTATTGCTTATTTCTTGTACCTTATTTTATTTAGGTTTTTGTGTGTTAATATGTTAGTTTTAATTTTTAGTTATTTTATATTTTGTTTTCTTGTTCTATTTTTTTTGTTTTCTTGTTAGTTTTTTTTTGCAGTTTCGAACTTTGTGGGTGCGTTCCCTGGAAACTGTCGCACCCCCAAATTATGATGCGGAAGCGGTTCGGGTCGGGGCGCGACTAATTACATATCACAGCACATAAGATATAATGAACGACTCTATATGCGTCGTTTTACAACTTGTATTGATAAATCAAAGTTTACATCAAAATATAGTTACATTAGCTTGGTTGAAATTGAGAGATTTAAGTACATAATTAATCTATACAAAATATAATAATGCAGCTAAATCTCTGATTGTTTGCATGCTGACTCGAGCTAATTGATCCTGATTGAGCAGTCCAACCTACTGTTGGTTACCTGTGATACATGCTAAAATGGGTCAGCGAAACGCTGGTGAACTCACAGGTTTGTATGTCAACGCATAATTGTATGAACCGCAAGATTTATAATTGAATTTAAAGTGCAATTAAGCAAAATAAAAGTTATACAGCCATGAGCACATAGTCTGAGCTTAACTTGAGTGTCGGGTCCAATTAAGGAAACCCAACTGAGGTGCCTCCTACGAGTGCCTAATCTACACTCATCTTCCCAAATGCTAATACGTCCGTTTGACCAGTTAGTGCGTGCTAACACGGACGAGGATTGTCAATCCTATATGATATCATATATTAACATTCACGCTACTACGTATTACCAGACTATGCTATGGAGGGCTTTAAATTGATTAGTTGAAGTAACTCATGTAGTATTTGATTTTGATTTGTACTTGCGTTCAACTTGTAAAACAAAACGAGCAATAATATCACACCCCTGAGTAAAACAGTAAAAGAGGGGCCATGAGACTCACCTGAGCCTTGAGTGTTTATCGAAATAACTTGAATTGATTAGCTGTGAATTGATGTCCGAAGACTTGTAACCTGAGGGCGTCCAATACGCGCGATGGTTATTAATTGAATAGGTATCCTAAAAGACTACCTTTGTAGTTGTTCGTTCAACTATAATGTCCAAATTATCCCCATTTGGTTGATTGACTTGTCCAAATTACTACGATTTGGTTGATTAACTTGAGTTTAGAAAGTGTGTACGGCCCGTTGGTGATTGTTTGTAATAATAATTTTCAACATTATTATTTTGATTTTGAAGTGTTGTACTTAAAAAGTGTTTACAAACTTTTAGGTGACGGGGGTCCGGGGGCAGCTCCCCTGGTTAGCGGGGTTCCATGGGTGGCAACCCTTGGCAGGGTCCAAGGGGCTGGCCCCTGGTTGAGGTCGAGATGCCAAGTCAGCTCGAAAAATTTTTATTTCTACTAAATTGCTTTGATGAAAAACGCATCTGGACTTGAATTTGGGTGAAATCAAGTGATAAATTTTAGGTCTCGACACTTAGTAAAAATGAGTTGCAAATATTCTGTTTTTAGCGTCACTTATAGCGACACTTAGGGCTTGGGCGACACTCAGGAAGTGTCGCATGAAATGACGGATTCTGATTAATGGCGTCACTTGTGCAAGTGACGCATAAAGGGCGACACTTAAGGAAGTGTCGGTTGTAAGTGTCGGTATAAAGGTCATGAGTCACTAAGGTTAGTGACGGGTGAAATCTGTTCTCGATTATGGGCGTCACTTAAACAAGTGACGCTATAAGTGTCGGTTTATAGTGACGGGTATTGAATTTGCGACACTTAGGCAAGTGTCGGAAAAAAGGGGTTTTATGCGGCACTTAGGCAAGTGACGCAAAATTAGGGCTTTTAGCGACACTCAATGCGTCACTTAAATGACGCATGAAGTGACGCTATACTGCAGTCGTCGTTGCGACACTTAAAGCTGTTGACGGATTTTTGAGCCAAAAACGAGTTTTCCGGCCATAGTTTGGTCTGATCCTTTTACCCAACCCATATATGGACATTTTAAGCTTATATAAACAACAAACATGTAAAAATGAGTGAAATCGAATAGTTTCGGGTTTTTGTCGGAAACTTACAAAGTGTCGAATTGAAATTCCGAAAAGATAGAGTTGTAGATCGTTGCGTGGTGGTTGTTTTTCTCCAAAGAGCTTCGAGATTTCGGCAGCGTTTGGTGGTGTAATTTGGCGTTTTTAAGAGATTGTGGTGATATGGTATTTGAGAGAGAAAAGAGGGAAGAGAGAGGAGAGAAAGATGAAAAATGAGGAATGGGGAGTGGGTTCCCCCATTTTGGGCAGATTTTGGTGGGGTCCGCGGAGTGGACTTCACCAATTTTTGTTCCCGTGCATTTGCACTCCGTGCGGTGTTCATTTTCCCGATTGTTTAATCGTTTAAATATTTAATTTATTCGTTTGAATTTGCATTCTAAAATCCGAATACTTACCCAATATTTTGATGAAGTATTTTACCAAATACTTAATAATTACGTTATAAAATATAACTTTTAACTTATTTTGTTTTGTTTGCGTGTTTATTATTTTAATTGCGTGACCATTGATTGTATGATTCAAAATGAATATGAATATTATAAAAATAATACTTTGGATATAATCGTGTTATTAAATAACGTTTATACTATTTAATTAAATTGTTCACCAACGTCCGTATTAATTGAATCGAATTACATTCGATTTGAAACTTGTACGATTTAATCAAATCGCATAATTGTATATGTTCAACAATATATATTTCAATACATTAATTAGCCTAACACAGAACTAATTACACGTATTTCACTTGATTAGGCACTAATTTCTAGTCCTAATTTGACGGATGTCACAGAAACCCTCACGAGACTATAACTCGTCCACTCGGGATACCGAGGGGTTTAAAGGCTTATTGCATATGCTAAATGCAATCGTGATGCCTACGGAAGTGTGCTGTTGTATATTTTCAGAATCAGATCAAGAAAGCAGTTTTCTTCAAGATCAGGGGAGTTTTCTGTTCCCTTCTTTTCTATTCCCTATCTTACGATTCCTTGTTTTGCAATGAGGACATTGCTTTATTTTAAGTGGGGGATGGGGGAAAAGAAGTGTGTTTGTCCTGAGTTATAAATCGATAAATATTGGTAGACTTTAAAACTTTGTTTTAAAGGCATTTTTTAGGGAACATAGCTAGATGGCATTCTATGTTAGTCATTTTTCAACCCAAATTTTTCTTTTAAAAAGGTATTCTTTTTAAGTTTAGAAAATCTTGTAACAAATCTGGGAAATTCAAAGGATAATTTGAACTTAAATTTTAAAATATTAGATAGGTCATCATGTGATGTATCGATAGGCAATCTATGTATAAGTTGTTGAGCTATTAAATAAAATCAATGTAAGAAGTATGCGATATTCCGAGAGGAACTTTAGCAATTTATGATTTAGTCTTAATTCTTATATATGATAGCGTGCGATATGCCATAATTTTTGGCATTTAATTAATATCATTTGGGGTATACTGGGTGTTGTTTCCTCTGTTGTACAAAAGTACAGACTGGTCTCCGCCAGTATATTTAATGAAAAAGAGCAAAAAGAGTTTAAACGAACTCAAGATTTTAAAATGTAGTCAAATTTTGTTGCTTTGTTGTACTAAGGTACAGACCTGCCACCAATGGTTTGACTAAAAGTTATTTTGCTAAACCAAGGTCAAGTTATGTCACTCTGTTGTGTTGAGGCACAGACATGTCACCAATGTCTTGACCTGAAAAATGATTATTTTAATTGGATATCCATGATATGTGTAATATTAGCACGTTATATGTATAAGGGTATTTTGCTATTGAGAATTATTGATAAGTCAAGCTCAATTACCTAAGTATAGATTGTTTAGGTGGACAACAATATCGGTAATCATTGTGAGCTATATGTTATGCATAATAATAATGAATGAGATAATTTGTTTTTCCTAGAAGAGTTTCTTGATAGCTAAATCTTAATGTTGAATATTTTTAAGCTAAAAATTTGGTTTGCGAAATGCTAGCTTGTATGTAAGTCCCAATGCGCCATTACCTACCTACTTAATTTTGCCGTTTATAAGTTTTAAATCGATAGTCTACTTGAGGACAAGTTGAATTCAAGTGGGGGATATTTGATAAACGTCAAAATGTACTATATTGTAGTACTAATTCACCCCTTGTTTGATAGATTTGTAATGCATTTTTTGTGAATAAGATACTCATTTCGTTCATATTTGCATTTAGGAGTTTAATTGGAGCTTGGATCGAAAACGAACAGAAAACAGTCAATAAATAAGTTAAATGATGCATTTTTGAAGAAACGTGCGAAGCCGGGTATAACACCCCTCATTTTTTACATTATTTAAATATAATAAACCCGGAAGTGTTAGTCTAACTTTCAACAATACCAAGTTACATTACAATTTCAAACTAATTTAAAACATAGTTCATCAACATGGGTGTTATTTCAAAACCAAAAGATAACAATGATTTATACAAATCAATATCAGAGTAACGCCTAATCATCAAACATTCCTTCCATTTGAACTTCTTGCCCACCCGATAAAATCTATAACCTGCAAGAAGTGTTAATGTGGGGGATTAGCTCAAAGCTAAGTGAGTAAATCAATAAACAACAGTCCAACTTAGCATAACAACTTTGTGCACAACAACTAACCATATGCACACAACACACCTGTTTACAACTTATCCAATCACAATCAACTGGCGTCAAAGAGGACCGGTGGTTCTTGAGGTATCACCTTCTCAAAGAACACTTTAAAACCACTGCAGGCCCATACAGAGGTTTAACCGACTATTTGGTGCTACAACTCAAATAACACAGGCTACGACAATAATACTTGTACTAAGACCCTGTGTTATCCAATCAATAGCAAACCCAAGCCCAGCCCAGATGTCCGCTGGCCTCTGAATCAACTGGTGCCCAAAGGCATTACAACAAGTGATCACATAGCTACAGACTCATCATGTATCATATCAGACTAAGAGTCTATCAACAGTATTATTATTAAACCAAAATAATTATGGCAACTGAATCAATAATAATATGTTTACCCGTTGTAACCAAACCTGTTACAACTAAATCACACTGAGGTTCATAGATCCACTCACCGAATACCTCAGTCGTCCACTCAGTAGTCTAATGTCACTGAGTCCTTCTGTTTATCTGAAAACACAACAGAACTACACAAGTTTGTCATTTGTCTCAATGTAGATATAACATGCTACAATTGTAATCATATCAAACAACTTATTACTAACTTGTATTAATTCAACATTCACCATTTCAAGATTATGAATAACCACTTTAATCATTACAATTCACAATCACTTATCAAATTATGATCATTAGGATCACATTCTCACATTTCTCCATCTTAATCATTGTTAATTAATATAATTAACCTATTAACAAGATTACTAACTTTCAACATCAACAATTCATCCAACACCTCATAATCATCATGAACACTTAATCAATTTTACACTTTTTAGCTTGAACATCATTAATCATCATCATGAATCAACACTAATATGATCATTAACAACAATTATCCATTATACGCTAATAACACAAGCTTAAAAGCTTTGATTATAGCATAATCAACTAAACCCACAAACTTTATTAATGATCTTATATCAACTTCATCATTTCTAAGCTAGGTTTAGATTAGAATCATCATATAATCATCAACTAGCAACTATATGATCATTACAAGCTTCAATTTCATATCAATCATCCTAATTCAATCAAATATACAAAAACCCATTTCTAGGTTTATAAAGAATCACGAAATCAACACTTACCAAATGATTAAAAAGGAATAAAGGATGATTCAATCACGTTTTAGAAGCTTGAATTCGAGTTCTAGGGCTTCAATTTGATGATTCCTCATGATTTTGATAAGTAATTAAGGTTTCATGGTTTTGGTATGTTCGTACGTATGTATGTATATAGATATATGATGAAAATAACAAACCGACTCAAAATTCGAGTCTATCATATAAATGGTTAATTTTCATTCCCCGTACTTATCATTGTCTGGAACTTAAAAACCATTTGCGGGGAAACATTATTTTATTTTACCGTGTGAGTTAATTTAAAACAATCAATAATTTATTAGTCACAATAAATTATTCGACTCTTTTCTCCTCTTATTTTAAATTAACACAACACAATTATTTTCCGACACATTAAATAATAGTTCACTATCAGAAAATATTAAAATACTACTAGACCCGAAGACTGAGTGTTACAAATCTCTCCCCTTTAAAGAGATTTCGTTCTCGAAATCTAATCACACTTATCACTCTAGTGAAATAGAATCACACATAACATTTCACTAATACTATATATATCTCATACACCCACCTCTAGCCACATACTTATTCATTACTATATGTACACAAGATGTGGTTATAATTCAATTCACGTATGCACATCATCTTTATGCATATTTTTAATTACCTCAACATCAACTGTACTTGCATATATTTAACCACTTAAACACAAAATATGCATACATCTTATCAACTTACACACCACCAGTGTGTATTTCAACTAAATTCACCGAAACACATAAGTTGTGCTTTGTACTCTATTTAGTTTGCTAACGCAAGATGCAATATTCATAAAAAATATAGCATCTTCAACTATTTAACCACAAATACACACATCAAACGTTACTCCCGTGAGCAACTTATAAATACAGGTACACGTTTTCAATTCTTTCCACATTCACATATCCAAATGAACATTTCAACTTCACAACAATCACAACAATAACAACTAGTGGTAATGAATACCACAACACACATTGGCCATAACAATTTTAATTCCAATCACAACTAGCAATTTAGCTAACAACTATGTATTTCTTTAGCTAACAACTTGCTAGAAATTTTCACTTTTGCAACTATTTAATTACCACTTTACAACTTGTAATTATTAACACAACTAGGTTATATGAAACTCTTTATTCTAAGGGAAATAAAATCATATAACCCTCATATGAAACTCTTTATTCTAAGGGAATCAAAATCATATAACCCTCAACACATACGAATCATCCATAAGCACTATGTAGAGGTCAAATCTTATGGGTAAAACCATTATCACCTAATCAATTAGCATCCTATCACATCAACTCGGATGCTAAATCAACACCTGTTAATACCATGCATCATCAGCGTAGGTATTTTAACAACACAAGGTGCTATAATAATTCACATATTCAACAATATCATCACAATGCAATTCACAGTCAAATGACCTCTACTTTGCTTAAATCATCTTTTAATTATTACTAGTTGCAATTCATCACACATACACATCTCTTGTACCATATGTACCACAATAACAACCAATTTATGGTTTACTACTCTTTTATTTCAGTCAATCATTGACTATTTCTCAATTACAGGTCAACATATCTTACCTGTTATTTCAAAATCACTTTAACTTTATCTGGTACTTAGTAACCTCAACCATTCCATGTAAAATGACATAATATAAATACGTTGGCCAGACGTCGTCATATTATGTCAGTCACACTTCATTCTCAGGCCACTTCATACCATCCATCTTCAAAGTTATTACTCTTTACTCTTACATATATCACAACAATGATATCAACCATTTGCACAATTATAACAACCCGTAGTAGCAGGTATATCACCAATTATTAACTTGCTGCCATTTTTGACTTATCACCTTGAATATAAAACTACTCATATCATCAGGTGTGTATAAACAACACAGATATTCAACACCGTTTTTACTATATTATTAACACAGGCGTAATGTCTAACACAATTACTTCAATCAACCTCTTTATTACCTGATTCAATATTAATTAATAGTTACATCTCATATAGTACATTTAGTACCAAACGCTTTGTCAACACTATGTGCAATATTCAACACACATTCATCAATGTAGACACCTTTAGTTGAATTACAATTGAGCATTTCATGTTCAATTAATTCACATATATGATTCACATAATCCCATACTCAATATTTACTAACCCTAGTTAGCAACAATCAACAATACCAGTTGCTACCCGTTTTTGCAGTTAATTAAACCACCTAAGAACAACTCATACACACTAAAATATGTGGACCTCTTTAAAACAAGTTTTAACATTGCACATATACACAGGAATGCTCCATGGGCTCAAAGAAACAAAAGCCCAATACGAAACGTAAGTGAAAAGTCCGAAATAAGGTCCGAAAAATAGTAAAATGCCATTTTCGGACCCCAAACGACCCCGAACTGCCCAAAACTGCCAAGGCTCAAGGCAAAGCGATGAGCTTTGACCGTTGGGCAGTTTCCGAGTGGACATGTAAATTTCGTCTTATTCTGACACCGAAATTTTCTAACGGAAATTTCTACGTCAAATGTTACGTCGAACGTCGAAAAAATTTATTTTCCACTTACTAACGCGATCCGGGGAACAGGTTCAGGATCGCGTTCCCTAGTTAAAATCTTTCTGTTACCAAATTAGTCATACAAACGCGATCCGGAGAACTGAGCGGGATCGCGTTCCCAAGAACAAAATCTTATGATCACGAAATACACATGCAGACGCGATCCGGAAACTTTGCTGGGATCGCGTTCAATAGGCCAAAAATACTCTGTAACCAAAATCAACATACTAACGCGATCCGGATCCAAAGCCTGGATCACGTTCCTATGCCTTTTTCAGACCTGCAATTTTAATGCAATTTTTCGAAATTCAAACGCGCGTATCTCTTAAACCGTATAGAATTAAGGTCTGAAATTTTACAGGCACGTTCATATGATCAAAATGAAACTTTCCCTTTTCACACTTTTTCAAAATTCACGTTTATCGAGAAAACGGACGTATGATTCATTTTGGGCCATTTTCGACCAATTTGGTTGACACGCCATATTCCAAATGGCTTACTTTCTGATTTCAACCCTTTGCCAACTTGTTTATACATATATTTGTGACATGTGGGCATATTCGTCACCTTCATATACCCATTCTACTATAGTTTAACTCTTTGACCCGTTTGATTGTCCAATTGGACACTTTTACCAATTTCAACCATAATGTCTACATTAACACTTTCAACCCACATTCCTACTATATGTAGGACTTAAAGTTACTGTTACATTGGTCATAACCAAACCACTACTCATTTTAATCGGTTAACCATCAAGTGACCCATTTGGGCACTTTAATGACCCGTTTGGGTTTTAACCCATATAACTACCATTTCATCACCCATTTCACATTACGTTGACTATTACAAGTCAAACTAACCCACTTTCACTATTGGTGTCCTATTATACCCTCAAGACACCAATTTCACATTAAAATCATCATGTTTAGACCAATTACAACCATTCTTCAATAATGACTTTTCCAAAACTTGTCAACACATATAAAGACTCGTTGACCACTTTGACTTTCTACTTTACCACTTTTAATACCTAGATCATAATTCAACCACAATCATGATCAAGGCACAACACATAAACATTTAGTCACATATATCACTTTATAACATGGTCATTACACAATTTAACTATACTCACTTCAACTTTGACTTTTCCTAGTCAAAGGCACACATTCCAATCAATGGACACTTTCTAATTCAAGTAACAACATGACTCCAAAACACATTAATTGAGATATACTAATATCTCATCAATTTCACTATAAGGAGTCACATTAATTCAGTTTATCATGTAGCAACTAATTTCCTAGCAAGGATTCATAACTACACCTTGCTTTTATCAAATCATAGTCACACAATGATTTATAATTCATTTTCATATTGTAGACACATTTGACTTTCAACAATCCACTATTACACCTTAGTCAACAAAGTGTCTACATAGCTCAATACTTATTCAATCATTTCAAATTCATTCAAAATTACTCGTTAATATTTCTATCATCACATTAACAAGTAATAATTATTAATGACTCACAACTGGGGAATCATATCAGTCTGACTCTATATACTTTACTACTAATCATATCGTAGCAAAGTAAATAGTTCAAGCTTATTTAAATACACCAAGCTTATCAACAAAAAAAACCTGATATACTTAGGCCCACGAATGTTGAGGAATTACTGAGAATACCATTTGGTTCGTCATATTCCTCCGTCTCTGCAACCAAAACAACAATCTTGCAACTTGTTATAGGTCAGTACATATCACAATAACCAATTTTCTCATACAACTACTAATCCCACACTCATTGGAATGTTTGACTTGTCACATATCAAAGTTTGGGATTGAACATTTTACAATGTACAATTCACCCAAACTTATGCTCTGATACCAACTTATAACACCCCTCATTTTTTACATTATTTAAATATAATAAACCCGGAAGCGTTAGTCCAACTTTAAACAATACCAAGTTACATTACAATTTCAAACTAATTTAAAACATAGTTCATCAACATGGGTGTTATTTGAAAACCAAAAGATAACAATGATTTATACAAATCAATATCAGAGTAACGCCTAATCATCAAACATTCCTTCCATTTGAACTTCTTGCCCACCCGATAAAATCTATAACCTGCAAGAAGTGTTAATGTGGGGGATTAGCTCAAAGCTAAGTGAGTAAATCAATAAACAACAGTCCAACTTAGCATAACAACTTTGTGCATAACAACTAACCATATGCACACAACACACCTGTTTACAACTTATCCAATCACAATCAACTGGCGTCAAAGAGGACCGGTGGTTCTTGAGGTATCACCTTCTCAAAGAACACTTTAAAACCACTGCAGGCCCATACAGAGGTTTAACCGACTATTTGGTGCTACAACTCAAATAACACAGGCTACGACAATAATACTTGTACTAAGACCCTGTGTTATCCAATCAATAGCAAACCCAAGCCCAGCCCAGATGTCCGCTGGCCTCTGAATCAACTGGTGCCCAAAGGCATTACAACAAGTGATCACATAGCTACAGACTCATCATGTATCATATCAGACTAAGAGTCTATCAACAGTATTATTATTAAACCAAAATAATCATGGCAACTGAATCAATAATAATACGTTTACCCGTTGTAACCAAACCTGTTACAACTAAATCATACTGAGGTTTATAGATCCACTCACCGAATACCTCAGTCATCCACTCAGTAGTCTAATGTCACTGAGTCCTTCTGTTTATCTGAAAACACAACAGAACTACACAAGTTAGTCATTTGTCTCAATGTAGATATAACATGCTACAATTGTAATCATATCAAACAACTTATTACTAACTTGTATTAATTCAACATTCACCATTTCAAGATTATGAATAACCACTTTAATCATTACAATTCACAATCACTTATCAAATTATGATCATTAGGATCACATTCTCACATTTCTCCATCTTAATCATTGTTAATTAATATAATTAACCTATTAACAAGATTACTAACTTTCAATCGATCCTCTTGTAAATCCATCGATCCTCTTGTAAATCCATTCTCAAGTAGATACGTTGATAGTGTTCCATACCATGCCCTAGGTGCTTGATGTAATCCATATAGAGCCTTATTCAAACGATATACTCTATCTGGATACTCAGGATCAGCAAACCCTGGCGGTTGTGAAACATACACCAATTCTTCCACTTTGCCATACAAAAAGGCACTCTTAACATCTAACTGATACACTTTTATACAAAAATATGATGCAAATGCTAAGAATACTCTAATTGCTTCTAGCCTAGCAACTGGTGCAAACACTTCATTGTAGTCAATACCTTCTTGTTGATTAAAACCTTGAACCACCAGACGAGCTTTATTGCGTGTAACGATTCCTTTATCATCTCTCTTGCACTTAAATACCCATCTAGTTCCAATTGGATATTCTCCCTTTGGTAGGTCAACCAACTCCCATACTTGTAATTTAGAGAACTGAGATAGTTCTTCTTGCATTGCTTCTACCCACGAGCTTTCTTTTAAAGCCATTTGAACATTTTTAGGCTCAACTTGTGAGATAAAGCATGAATATAGACATTGATTAGGAATCCCTGTCTCTTTCATTGCAGTATACAAGCTTTGGTATTCAATATTCTCAGACGTACTAGCTCTGGATTGATGCCTAGTTTGAACCGGAGTATTAATATCACCGATGATGTTTTCAACGGGATGATTCTTACTCGTTCTAGTTGTAGTAACTAGTTCAACCGGTATATCATCTCCTAAATTAGTACCAATCTCTTCCAATGCAGGAACATCTTTCGTACGAGCAGAAGATATCCTTAAGTGTTTCAAAGGAGTAAGTATATCATCAAACTTTGTAGGAAGATCATCAAGATCTTCTGTTTCTTGAGACTTATCCTCTGATGGTTGTTGTGACTCACTTGTAGAAGCTTTATCTGAGTCAACATTAGTCTTAATTCCAGACTGTTTAACACTTGATGTTGAAGCAGGACCAATATTCCCATCTTCAAACAATAAATGTTCAGCTATCTCTGAATCATTGACATAGTCACTAATAGGAACTTTAAATGATGCAAAAAGATCAGAATAATCAAATTGCCAATCTAATCCCCTATGAACATCCGGTGAGTAGCTCGTAACCTCAATATTATAAACTACCTCCAAACGTCCTGTGACTTTATTAAAAACTCTCTTGTTTGGCGAATTTGGCATATAACCTAGGAAAAATCCTTCGTCAGCCTTCTCACCAAATTTTGCTTGATGTCCAGTCTTTAATATGGTGCATGAAACTCCAAAGGGTTCAAACCCCTTTAAGTTCGGTTTCTTATTGTTCAAAAGCTCATAACAAGTCTTGTTATGTCTCTTAACCGTAAAAACTCTATTAAGAACATAACATGCTGTATTCACCGCTTCTGCCCAAAAGATGACCGGAAGCTTTGAATCAGCAAGCATTGTTCTAGCTGCTTCAATCAACGTCCTATTTTTCCTTTCAGCAACACCATTCTGTTGAGGTTCATACGGTGCACTGAATTGATGTAATATCCCTTTGCTTAAGCAATAGATATTCAACGTTGAATTTTTGAATTCTGTTCCATTGTCACTACGAATACGCTTAACTCTCTTTTTATAGACATTCTCTACTAGATCAAAGAACTCAATTAGAATTCCAGGAGTTTCATCCTTTGATCCCAAAAAGAATACCCATGAGAATCTAGAGTAGTCATCTGTGACAACCAAACAGTACCATTTGCCACCTAGACTTCTCTTGCTTATAGGGCCGAAGAGATCCATATGTAGCAATTCAAATGGCGAGGAGATTGAGTTTTCAGTCTTAGATCTGTGTGGTTTCTTGTGCTGCTTTCCTTTCATGCAAGGAACACACTTATCTTCAGACTCGAAACATTTTTGTGGTACACCTAGAACCAAACCATTTTTGGTTATGTAATTCATCTTTCTCCAGTTCAGATGTGCCATTCTCCTATGCCATAACAAAGCATCTGCTTCCGAAGCCTTGGATAATAAACATGTAGACACCATTGAAGAGTTAGGAACACCCATGTTGATAGCATAGATGTCCTTCTTCCTTGATGCCCTCATCAATATCCATTCTTCAGGAATTATGAATCCTGGCTTCAGGACTAAGGCTTCCTTTTCATTAAAATGAACTGGATGACCTTTATCACAGACTTGGGAAACACTCACTAGGTTGTGAGTTAGTTCTTCAACATAGTTCACATCCTCAAGAGTCAAAGTTCCATTTGAAACTTTTCCTTTTCCCGAAATTACTCCTCCTTTATCTCCTGCAAAATTTACTTTTTGCTTGAGACTCTCCTTGAAGTCCTTCAGTAGACTTCTTTCTCCGGTCATGTGCCTCGAGCATCCACTGTCTACATACCACCAGCTGTCCTTGTTCACAGCATGCTCCTGCACATAACACAAAACACGATCAGTTGTCAAGAGGGACCCAAGCCATTACGGTCTTGGTTTGTCCCTTATCATCAACAAACTTAAGCTCTTTAAAATAACCATCCTTCCCATCAGGAGCTTTGGTTACTTTCGAAGTAGCTTGAGGTTGTGGACGATCAGCCTTAAGAGGTGAATTTGAGGATAACCTCCTAGGCACATAATTATGAGCTCTATTATGATAATTATAATTAAACTCATTTGATCGCGAAGTAGTACCACTTTCATAATGACTATGGCCTCTACTTGGAATTCTAAACCTCGACGG
Organism: Helichrysum umbraculigerum; assembly: GCA_949592205.1. Classification (NCBI taxonomy): domain Eukaryota; kingdom Viridiplantae; phylum Streptophyta; class Magnoliopsida; order Asterales; family Asteraceae; genus Helichrysum; species Helichrysum umbraculigerum. The sequence goes on along the minus strand of CATIUR010000001.1, from coordinate 122,828,304 downwards.
TGTCACATCCCTAGACTTATAGACATAATTATCACTTTGAGTATATGGCCGTTTAGGTTTAGGTGGGGAGACACTATGTTTACTGTCTCTTTTAAGAATGTTAACAGGTTTATTACCTAACTTAGGTTTGGTATCTAACCCATCTACAGTCATACTAGAGTCGGTCTATGTCTTTTCATCAATCACAAGCTTATGTGGTGTTTCAGACTTATTGTTAGGACAACACGAAGCCACGTGTCCCTTTTGGCGACACTTGAAACATGACATCTGCTTGCGTGATTTAGGAACTTTTGCATTACCACTCGGAGTCTTAGGCACTAAAGATTCAAGTATTTGTTCTTTATTAACCTTATCATCAGTCTTAGTATCGTTAATCACTCCACCCGATACAAACTGTATTTTGGTGAAATGAGACACCTTGCTATTATCCGATGATTGGTTCATAATAACATCCTTCTGTGCCTCTGACTTTTCAGGTTTATCAGCTACTGAAATCTCAGGATTAACTTCAGTCATTTCAGAATCTTCAGGAATAGGAGTGTAATTGGCATTAAAGGGAGGGGATACATCATTATAACCTAACCCAGTCTTGTCCTTTACACTACGTTGAGCATCTAACATTTTATCCATTTGAGATGTCCTATAGTTCTCAAGTTTACGGTTTTGCTCAATTAACCTTAAGTTAAGATTCACTACTTCCTGATCCTTACTAGCAATTGTCTCATTTAAGTCTTTGATATTCATATAGAGACCATCTATGACAACAGATTTTTCACTTATGGTATCTCTAAGTTTTGTTCTATCCGAAGCATCAGACTTAATTTTATCTTTCAAGGCCTGTTTATCATCACTTAATCTACGAATATCCATAATAGCTTGATCAAGTTCAGATCTAACAGTCTTATAAGATTCCTTATCCACATTCAATTGTGATGACATATTGCTATTGGACACAGTTAAAACACTATTCTGAGATTGTAAATCAGTAACTAAGTAACAAACATCAGCAAGATTAAGAATATCTAAACATACATTCTTCTTGTCAGTTTGTACTTCAGCCATGCGTGCCACGAATTCTTTAGGACTCATATCTGGAGTCAAATCCATATATAGCACGTCATCATCACTTGCCTTCACTTCAGACTCAGGCACCTCTACTCTCTGTTCCATATCAGTGGACATATATGACACTGATCCAGCAGTTGTCTCTTCGATCTCGGCCATCAAGGCTTCCTCAGAATGAGCTTACCAATCATAAGAACCATCCAACTGCTTCACCACTAAGGCTTTGGAAGCAAGAGTACTTCCCGAACCTTGTTTTCCTTGTGCTTCTACTTTAGGTCTTTGGCATTCTCTAGCAAAATGACCAATCCCCTGACAGTTAAAGCATCTGACCTTGGTTTTATCAAACCCTGATCTATTGCTCAACACCTTTCTACCAGTTCTCTTGAGGAAATTTTTAACTTTTCTTGAAACTAATGCTAACATCTCTTGAAGTTCCAATTCCTCAACATAATCCGGATCTATCTGCTCATAATCCTCGTCAAATAGAACAGGATCATTGATCTTTCCCTCTATATAATTTTCATATGATGCCACAAAGGAAGCAAGAACAGTCAGTTGCTGTTCAGCAGATTTCACACTCATAGGCATCTTCTGATGCTCTTGAGGTGACTTCTCAGAATTCTTTCCCTTTGTCTCATCACTAGAGGAGGAAATAAAGCATAGATCTTCAGTAATCATTTCTCCCTTTTCACCAGTATCACCAACTAACAGTGCAGTTGTCGAACTAGAGGACGCAGTCGAAAGATTTGACTTTCCATGATACAACCCAGGGTTCTGAACCTGATCAGAATCACTATCTCTTGACTTTCTGGAGAAATCATAACCTTTCAGCTTGTCAATGACTTGCTCTAAGGTCATAGTAGAATACCTGGTTTCGTTATCCTTAATCATAATGCCATACATTTCCCATTTAGAAGGCAAACCCTCAAGAAACTTGTCGGTTTTAGCTACTTCTTCTTCAACAATCTCATGGTATTCCAGTTAGATGGTAGAAACGCGTGACATAGGCATCAAGATCTTCTCCTTTTAAAGCTTTAAACATAGTAAACTGCTTTTTGAGAAGACTCCTCTTGCCAGCTCTCACCTGTGGACTTCCCTCACCTCTTTTCTCTAGAGCTTCCCAGAGCGTTCTAGCAGTATGAAAAGACTTCAGTTGATGAGCGATTTCCTTAGGAAGACACATCTTTATGCATGAATGTGCTTTATTTTCATTTCTGTAAGCTTCCTTCTGTTGATCACTCATGTTTGGATAGGTAATAACCACAGTTGCATTTTGAACAATTTGAGTAGGTGCGGTGTATCCACTCTTGATACACATCCAGATTGACAGGTCATGGAATCTACAGTAAGATTCAAATCTGTCCTTCCAATTGTAGTAATCTTCGATCCTCAACAACTTAGGTGGAACGTTTGATTTTCCCACCTCGTGGTCCATTTCGATCATTCTACTTAAGTCAGACATCTTAAAACGTAACGTAAAACTGTTTCAGCGAATTCAGAAAACTCAACTCGCAAGACTCAGCTCAACTCGCAATCTCAGCTCGACTCACAGAATATGTCGATTCGCAAGCCTCAGTTCGGATTGCTAAAGATGTCGATTCGCAAGCGATTTGGATTCGCGAGGGATTTCGGTTCGACTCGCAAGTCTTAGTTCGACTCGCTAGTTCAACTCGGTTCGCAGACGAAGCTGGAACCCTAATCTCAACTCGCAAAACGGCTGTTAAACCCGAAAACGAATGTTTAAGGTATTTTTACGACTGAAACTGAGAATTTCGACCGTAAACAAACCCTACAACTTCCAGAGAGTGATTTTGATCGTTAGTATTGCAAGATAGCACGTAAAAACGACCCGAATCAAAAACGCAATATCACTAAAACTCACGAACACACTCGTATTTAGCCCGAAAGCTCTGATACCAGATGTAAGTCCCTAGTTCTAGGATCGATAACTTCGTTATCTGTAGTATTAAGGTGCGAAATCCCTCAATACGGTGTTATCTTACTAACAACGAGTAAGTTCGTAATTGCGTATACTAATACTTAGCTTTAAACGATAATACGTCAAAGCCTAGCCGTTAGGTTTATTTTCTCTGGGTTTATCGAATTCGCAGATCAGAATCAATGCCAAAAGTTATCAAAAAGTGTTATGTTTTTCATCCGTGAAAAACAATATATACGTCAGCTCGTCTCGGCTCGCATGGGCCTGCGAGTTCAGCCCAACTCGCAGCCCAAGCCCAGTATAGGACTCGGCTCGCCAGACTCATGCTTCGCGAGTTCAGGTCTCACCTCACAGCTCAACTCGCTGCGACTTGAGATCTCGACTCGTCTCTGTAACACCCCCAAATTTAATGATTTGCGGAAGCTTGATTTGGGTGTTACTAATCAATAACAAGGCACAAAGATATATAGTAAACGACTCTATATGCGTCGTTTTAACAAAATATATTGATAACTGAAATGTTTACAACATTTAAAGCTTTACATAGCTCGAGTTTAAATAAAATGAGATTTCAGTACATAAGTACTTGAACAAAATATACTAATGCAAGAAAATCTCGATCGTCTGTATGCTGACTCGAGCTAAAATTCTGAAGCAGAAACATCCTACTGCTTGGTACCTGCGATATATGCTAAAAGGTCAGCTAGAAAGCTGGTGAGCTCACAGGTTTGAAATCAGTTAATATAGTATGAACCGCAAGATTTAAATAATGAATTGCATCAAGCAATTAAATAATGAATTGCATCGAGCAATTAAATGATAGTCATCGTGTATACAGCCATGAGCACATAGTTGAGCTTAACTCGAGGGCCGGGTCCCCTATAGAGAATTCCGGGCGAGGTGCCTCCACGAATGCCTAATCCACATTCGTCTTCCCAAATATTAGTACGTCCGTTTACCCGGTTAGTGCTTGCTAACCCGGACGAGGTGGGTCAATCCTATATGGTACCATATACTAATATTCACGCTACAACGTATTAACAACTATGCTGACGGAGGACTTTAAAATGATTAGTTTCGAAAAACTCATGTAGTATATGAAAAGTTGGTACTTGCGTTCACATGTTAAAAGTTGAGCAGTATATCACACCCCTGAGTAAAACAGTAAAAGAGGGGCTATGAGACTCACCTGAGTCTGAATGCGTTTACACAAATGTAAGTTGATTAGCCGAATATGAAGTCCAAAGACTTGTAACCTGAGGGTGTCCACGACACGCGATGGTTATAATCATGATTGGAAATCTCAAAAGATCACCCTTGTAGTTGTTACACAACTATATATATGTCCAAATTACTACGATTTGGTTGATTTGTTAAGTGTTTGAAAACATGTACGGCCCGTTGGTGACGGATTTGTAATAATAATCTCAACTATTATTATTGTGATTTCGTGGCGTTTTACTTTGAAAAATGTGTTTCGATTGTGTTTTAGAAGCCGTTACGGAATCTAAGTACGGGGGTCCGGGGGCAGCGCACCTGGTAGCGGGGTCCAAGGGGCGGCAGCCCCTGGCGGGGTCCAAGGGGCAGAGCCCCTGGCTGGGGTCGAGCTGCCAGGTCAGCTTGGAAAATTTTTATTTCTACTATATTGCTTTGACGAAAAACGCATCTGGGATCTGAATTCGGGTAAAATCGAGTGATAATTTTCGAGTCTCGACACTTAGTAAAAATCTGAGTTTTCTGTGTTTTGCGACACAATATGCGACACAAAAGTGTTTATGCGACACAAGGGTTGTGTCGCATAGGAATGCGACACAATGTCTATGCGACACAATGGTTGTGTCGCATAGATGCGAGATGCTGATTCAACAGCGACATAGTGATTGTGTCGTATGAGTATGCGACATAGTGGTTGTGTCGCAGGACTTGCGACACTAATTCTTGGGTACGACACAAAATACGACACAAGGGAGTTTATGCGACACAAAGGCCAAAATACGACACAACATGCGACACAAGGCTTGTGTCGCATGGATGAACACCAGCCTAGAAATCCGGCTGTCACGATAATTCCGACCAAAAATCCGTTTTAAACTCGTTTTTAAGCTATGAAATCGTGATATATACTTAGTAAGGGACATATATATGTTATATAAACAACCACAAGTGAAAAATACTAAGAATCGAGAGGTTTCGGGATTTTGTCGGAAACTTACAAATTGCCGAAATGAAAATCCGGAAAGATAGCGTTGTAGATCGTCGCGAGGTGGTCGAGAATCTCTAAAAATATTTATGATCCGGTTGCGTTTGGTAGTAGTATTGTGCGATTTAGGTGGATGGTGGTGATTTTGAATAATAGAGAGAAAATAGGAGAGAGAGAGGAGAAAGGAAATGAAATGAGGAAAATGAAAGGTAGAGGTGGGGGTTTATCCCAACTTTTCAGTTTTCTCGCCCCGCGTTCCGCGTGGTGTTCGTTTGCTCCGTCGTTTAAACGTTAAATAATTATTTACATTTTAATTATAAGTTTTAAATTACGATTTATTACGTGATATATTATTTAAATATTTTACAAATCAGTTTATATTTGTGTTATAAAACGTAAGTTAGTTTATTTAGTTTGCGCGTTTTAATATTTTGAATTGTCATTTTTGGATATAAAAGCGTTATTTAATAAAATGGGTCACCAACGTCCGTATTTGATTGAATCGAAATACATTCGATTTAAGTCGCGTACGATTTAATCAAATCGCATTTTCGTATATATTCAACAATATATATAATTCGATACATTAATTAGCCTAACACATAACTAATTACATGTATTAACATATGATTAGGCACTAATTACTAGTCCTAATTTGGCGGGTGTTACAGTCTCGCATAAAACGTATATACTAAAAACATATTTCGTCTATCTTTAATACTAAATATTAATAACAAAACGAATATGCATTTACAAATCCAAACCAATGTACAAACATAATAATAATTACACCAGTCCTATTTCAAGCTAGATCTGTTGTCACAATCTATGTCTCAACAAAGACTGGGTGTTACACCGGGGAATTAAAAGAAGAAAAGTAAAAATCGGCTGAAAAATCATTCCATACGCCGTATGAAAAATCCATACGCCGTATGGAATGAGGCGGTGGAGGCCCAAGAAGCGGAAGAGCTGGGCCGGGCTTATTTCAATCCATACGCCGTATGGAAAATCCATACGCCGTATGGATCACTTTTCCAGAAACTATAAATTCGCGATTTTAAACCCTAAAACAGGGATTCGGCTGGATTTCGACCAGAGGTTTTTCCAGACGACTTTGTTCGACTTATTACGAATTTTAGGGTTATTTTGGAGGCACAAAGAGTTAGGGTTGAGGTTATTTCGCTTTAACTTTGCGTGATTCATTGTTTCGGTTTGTATTACTCTTATTTGTTTCGATTACATTATGTTTTTGAGATTGAATGAATCTGAGTTTACCATTCTGATGATGAATTGAACTATTGAGTAGTTGTAGTAATAAAACTGGGATTATGATTGTTGAATGATTATATTGCACGTTTATTAAGTTGTTGATTGAAGATTATTATGTTATTCGTTGAACCTTAGTTATTGGTGATTATTTAGTTATTTCTTAACGTGATTAGTAATGTTATTGAGATTGATTTCCTTTAATATTATTAATTATTGATGATTAGAATTTAGGTTTTGATCATTGCTAAACATATTGAGTTTGACAGGTTAAGAGTATAATGATTGAATAATCTAAGATGAATAAGCTAATAAGTGATTATTAGTTGGTATTGTTGATTCATACCGCTAGGATTAATCATAATCTATCGTGAATACTTAATGCATACTTTAGGGTAAAGCACACAATAGAAAAGTACAATTCTTGTGACATTATAATCGATGTTTAATGTGGAACCCTAGGTTATAGAAATTAGTTGGATCCAGACAGTTGGCTAATTTACTTTCAATTTGGATTCTTTGATTAGTATTTAAATTGATATAAAAGAAATCACAATCAACAATGAACGTGCAATAAATCAGAATACATGAATCTGAGTGGAGTTATTTACACAATTATTTGTTCCTTCCTATTGTTTCCCGTTTGTTGTTTTCTATTCAGTTTAGTATTTTATTTGTTTATTTCAACTTAATGTTTGCACGGAACTAAAACGTACCCCCTATCTTACTGCTTTTTGAATAATTCCAATTTAATTGAATAACATTGTTCCTGTGTTCTTGTGTTCCTGAGTTCGACCTGGACTTACCATAGCTATACTATTCCGATCGAGTATTCTTGCCTGGTTGTGTGATAGTAGTGATTGGTATATCCTGTACTTTATAAATAATAAACTAGACGCTTTCACACGCATCATTTACTCTTGGTAATATTTTGGTTGTACTCGTTTGTCCCGTCGTGGATATATATTTATCCGAATGTATATATATGTATACCCGTATTATTTGTCGTTGTATATATATATATACATATATATATATATATATATATATATATACATATATATATATATATATATATACATATATATATATATATATATATACATATATATACATATATATATATATACATGTATATATATGTACATGTATATATGTACATATATATATATGTACATATATATACATGTACATATATATACATGTATATATATATATGTATATGTATACATATGTATATATATATATGTATATATATATATATATATATATATATATATATATATATATATATATATATATATATATATATATATATATATATATAATGTGTTAGTCGTTATTATGTTAATATTAGATAATAGGAGTAATAAAATATTAACAAGAACTTGTAGCTATTTTTGGTAATGTCTATATATAGTAAGTACATATTACTCATTTGGGTAAGTATATGAAGCCGTTCGGCTCCCTTCATCAAGCCGATCGGCTTTCACTTCTTAGCGATCGGCTGGGATTTCCCACCCGATCGGTTCTCTTTTCTCAACCGTTCGGGTATGTTACCCTGTGCAGAAATTCAGTCCGCTTTCAACGTATTGTTCTCGTATTTTATCAAAATTTTCACTCCAATTTTGAGTGCAAAAATCTACAAAAGTTGTTTGTTATCATATACAAAGTTTATCCAAGTGGTTTTACCCATTTATTACACTTATATACATACCAAATTTTTGATACAAACAATACTTTTGGGTTCAAATTATCATCACCAAACTTATTATTTTTCTTGGTTTTAATTTGCTTTTAGTTTTTAATCTATCATAATCATCAACATATAACAATTGTAACAACAATTTTTGCAAAAGAAATTTAAGAGAGTAAATCCTCACAGTGGTCAAAAAAATGGGGATGAAGATGATGCGATGATGATGATGCTGTGATGATGATGCAGCTGAGATGATGATGATGATGATTAGGTTGTTGTTAATTGATGATTATGGGTTGAAGATGATGAAGATAGTTTGTTGCTCTTGCTCCTGCTTGTGCCGATGGAACTTCTCAGAGAAGAAGTGGGTGTATGAATTATTGTAGTTTGGTGAAGTGTTTGAACACTGAGTATGTGAGTATATATTAAATGGAACGAGTCAAGTTTTTTTCAACTGTGGTATGGCTGGGTACAGTAGTGTGTCTGAAGATATTTTTACGGGTAGTAAAAGTTTATGTTGTTAGCCCGTTAATTTCGAGTACGGACCCAATTATTTGCAAATTTACATTTAATATTTGTAAATCTATTTTGACGTATTTCTCCAAATACTTTATTATGAATGAGAAAAATATAATTTTTATTATTTTTGACTTTTGGGCACGTTTGTATTGTTTCAGTTCGCGTACGATATGTTTTATATTTAATCTCAAGAAATTTATAAAGGTATTTTCGAAACATTTTTAAGTTGAAGTATTATATAAAAATACTTTATCTGGGTTATAAAATATAGGGAAAATCACAAATTTGATCCTTTGACCAATCAAATTTAACAAAATAATCCTTTGATCAAGCATTTTAACAAAATAATCCTCACTTTCACGCCATACAAGGCGTGAAAGGCGCGCCACTAATAAGACAAACTAAAAACACACATTATGCCAAAAATTTGTGGACCAAAAGCTCTCAGATGGGACTGGCGCTAGGAATAAAAAAATATGGCGCGCCATCATCTAAAAACGGCACTCAACCTCAAGGAAGAGAGAGAATTTAAAATTTTAATATATTATATTTTTCATATTTAATTAACGTAGTATTTTGGGCGATTTACACAAGTGACACTTTACTCTTTAATTCATCAACATAATTCAAAGGTGTCTTTTTGGGCGATTTACACAAGTGATAATGCATAACGACAATTTCAAAAGGAAGAGAAGCTTATCTAACCACATTGCAAGCTCCAATCCACGCTACTTCTTTGTAATCCTATTTCATCCAATTGATTCCATCGAACCAAACACCTACAAAATGAAACCACTGAAACGAATAAGCATAAAGCTTAGTGAGCTTATGGACAATTAAATGAATAATCCCCAAATACAACAACATATTTCATTTGTCAAGAAATCACTTATCTGAGTCCACAATAACTACGAAACCATGATAGAGATTCTCTTTTATTTCGTAAGGATCCGCGGTCCCAAAAGATACAAGTAAGCAAAGTACCAAATTTCATCAAATTGGATACCAAACTTAAGATACAAATAGTGCTAAGCACTTATTTCGTATTCCATGATTATTCCAAAACGATACAATCCCTACAATTCACTCATTCCACAAATCCACACACACTGATCACTTAATCAACAATCAATTACTTTAACACAAAATACAAAACATAATATCACTAAACACATATAATCCATATCCTAATAATCACATTTAGAAACAAGATACGAAACCATTAATATTCCATTGGATCATGTAACCTCTTGCTCGTAAGCAATCCGGTAATACATAACCATAATAATCCACAATGAAGCAACAAGATAAAATACAAACAATTACCACTTGATTGTATGAACCTCTTGCTCGTAAGCAATCCGGTACATACAATCATTACCTATTTAATTCCCATAACACTCACCTTTGCTTTTGGGCAAAAACATGATTCCTCACAAGAACATAGATAGCATCAATCTTGATCACCTATTACATAACATATCAAGATACAACACATTCAATAACTAATAATCATCATAATCAATATATCAACATTATCAATCCATCACCCTTTTGGATTGATCATATTACACATAATCCTTATTTCATAATTCTCTTTATTTCACTATTTCATTATTTACATACTATTTCAATGATTATTTCTCATCATACTTCAAGATTCATCATGAACTAATTCAAGATTATGAAAGTCACTATATTCATCATTAATTCATCAAATTCATTATTTCATTATTTATGCCGTAATTATACATACTTGATAACTTGTATTACACTTTGATCATCACTAATGATCACTATAATTCTTTTATCCACATAATCATAATCATAATTGATCCAATTGCTTAAATCTTTTGATTAAATACTTCAAATTCTTTTAATCATATCCAACAATATTTCAAATCATCAATTAAGGTGTAATAACACAAATTCATTATCACTTATATGAAACCCACTTTGATTACTAATAATACAATTCAATTAATCAAATTTTAGGATGAATTCATGTTACCCATCATCATATATACACTAATACACCATTAATTCATCATAATAATTCTTGATTTCAATTTAGAAACCCATCATCATTCACATTCTTTCAAACCTTAAGTTTCAATTCAAATTAAAGCAAGAATCATGATTACCTTATGTTAGAAACAATTAATCCTTGATGAATTTGGATTCTATAGCTTCAATTTCATGTTTTGGATCGATTTCTAGTTCAAGGGTTTAAGGTTCGTGAGATTTTCTTCCTTCGTGTTCATTATTTCTGGAATCTCCTGGAGTGTTAAAAATGATACGTACATATGTGTATAGTAATAGATATATATGTGTTAATTTATTCCCCGTGATTATTATTGTCTGGAACTTTAAAACCGACGTACAATTATTACTATTTTATTTCACTTTGAGTAATAATACTTTAAAATAACTACTGTTACTTTATTCACAATATTACTTTTGGATTTTGGTGTGTTACAGCTGGCAACCAACCCGTGAACCCGAAACCCGACACGAACCCAACCCGAATATTATAAGGTTAGGGTTGGAATTTTTGAGGCGTCAACCCGTCAACCCGAAACCCGCCGACTCGATATTTTTTTAGGTCGGGTCTAGGTCAGCAAATGCATTTTTGGGTTGAACCCGACAACCCGAAATTCAGTTAATATCATTATAAATTTAAATATGACACATAATTTAGACCTTTTTAGTTACTGATTTATAACATTTTCTTTGATATCTTTACGTTTTGATATAAGTTAGTGAATTAATGATGTTTTGATGATCAATTCAAATTGATATAATATTTATTTTTATTAATTTTGAAATTTTATAATTATTTATGCTTATAAATGATTAGCTATTTTTTTAAAAAGATTGATCAATGTGACTTAACTGACCCGAAACCGACCTGAAAACTTGAAAATAATGTGAAAATTTGTTGAATTATTTGCAATTCAGATTGGGTTGGGTTAGATTCGGGTTGTCGGGTTTTAGGTTGGGTTGAAATACCTAACCCGTTTTTAAAATCAGGTTGGGTTCGGGTTGACCATTTCTGACCCGTCAACCCACCAACCCGACCCAACCCAAATTAACACCCCTAATTTCCCCCATCTAATTTGATAGATCCACCAAAAGATCCACCAAAAGTATCCAGTTATAATATAACTAATTACTACATATGTTTGATCGATCCGTCAAATTGAATTACACCCGACAATAAACCCTATGTAAATTGTAAAACGCACCGATTGTTTTGGTAACATTTTGAAATACGGAGTAATATACTAGCATTCCCTCCATTTCATTGTCTCAGGTCCCGATACAACTAGGGTTTCAATAGATACACACTCCCCGCCGCAGCAAAATTAGGGCTAAAATGTCGAATTTAGAAAACAATGACGACGATTATAAGTTTCTTAACATTGTAGATGCCTTAATTTCTCTCAATCAAAAAGTTAACCTCATCGGTGTCGTCACCGAAACCGGTATTGCCAAACACAGCAGAGGCACTGGTTCGTATACATTTATATTTTCTTATTTAATGAATTATTTAATTTATTATTTATTTCACATGTAATGCGTTTTAGTAGTTGATATTTAATTTTGAACAAATGTTGATGATACAATTTTCATAATTTCAGTATTTATCTTTGTCTTTGTATAAATATTTTGTTTTTTTGTTCATCTTTTGGTAGCTATGTCTTAAAAATTACTCCAGTTTTTAATTAGCAATGATGAAAAAAAGGCCGGACTTACAGCTGCTACCCTATGGTGGTTGGTAGTAGATTGATGAATAGTTCTATAATAAGGTTATTTCTGAGCTGATAGTTGATTTTTAATTTTCGCCTAATGTATTTCAGTTCCAAGATCAGATGGATCTTAATAAGTGTTTCAAATGAAGGTTGTGTGCTTATTTACGAAATGGTTATCAAAGTGATAATGAGTTTTCTTTTCGAGACAAACAATGTGCATTATTTAATTTTGGGATTGTAAAGTCGTGTACTTTATGGTGTAAAACAGCAACTGTAAAGTTGTGTGCTTTATGGTGTAAATTGTAAAACAGCAACTGCGGGCTGTTTTTTGTTTTTATGTTTATTTTATTGTTTACTATCGTTATTATTTCCAAGTTTTTGCTCTAGTTCATATATGTGGATTTGACCCATTGTTAGATTTTGTTTTTTTATTTGTCGATTCTGTCTGTAGATTGTTGTTGCACGCTGAAGATTGTTGATGAATCACATCCAAGCCCCGGAATCTCTGTTAACTTCTTTGCTGAAACTTTTGAAATGCTTCCCCGTGTTGAGTCAGCTGGTGACGTTATTCAGCTTTCACGTGTTGTGGTATTTCTGTCTGTTGCATTCTTAATTTGCCCAAGTTAGGTTTCATCTGCTTTTTTCCCAATGTTAGTATTTGGTAGTTATAATGTCATGTCTGTATAAATCTCATGATATCTGCTGTTAATGTAATAATTGTACCGCTATTATTGTTAAGTTTTCGTGTATGTGTTATGGTAGTTCAGTTCAAAAAGGTGGTCCTTTGCAACGGTTCACTATTCCATAATTCCATTATCCTATTGGTAATTTAAAGTTCACTTTGTAGCTTGATCTGTACTTTATGTCCTGAAAGTCCTACCATAAATACGCAAATATTCTCTTTGAAAGACCATATGTGAATCTCACCTTCTTTTCTTGAGAAAATATTTGCGTTCCTAAAATGCTGGTTAGCTATCATATAGCAGATTTCACAAAATCTAAAATATTGCATCACAGTTTTGTTGAGATACTAAATGTCTAGCACGGTAATTTTTGTAGTGGTGACTTGATGCTTTTTTGTGCGTTATTATTACAGATAAAAAATCATCGGTCAGGGGTTAATGCCCTTTTTGACAAAAGGTTTTCGTCATTTGCATTATATGACGGAAGGGTTGGTTCAAATTTTGTACCTTACCAAGTTTCGTCTAAGTTTCATCCTGGGAAGCAAGACGAGAAGTTCATAGAGCGCTTGAGAAAGTGGACAGCTAGTCATCAACCTGAAAGAGGTATTCAAGTAAAGACCTTGATGCCATTTTGATGCATGTATTTATAGTAGATATCACAGGAATTAGACGAAATCCTTACAATTTGAGCTTCTGAGTAGAATGGTTCTAACATTATATGTAGCATAGGGATGGTTTGTTGCATTTATTCTTGCCTTATCTGTGACCAGTGAGTTCTTTTTCCTCGATAACTTTGTGTTGTGTGTTGTGCATTGTGCAATTCACTTTTTCTTGACTTATGGCATGTATGGATTTTCTTGTTCCCGCCAGCCGACGCCATATGTATCACCTTGTGTTCTTTGACAAGTGAATTTATTGGCTTTCCTTGTTTAGAATTGTGTGTATATGTGGTTTTTGTTTTGTAATGTTTACTAGGGTAGAAAAATGATCATAAAACTAACAAGATAGGTAACATTGGCCTTTTAAGTTATCTGTTGGTGGACATTGAGATAATGTTGGGATCATGTATGGATGGAGTGAATCAGGTTGTAAGCAGTGTTGGATGACGTTAAAGATGGCTGGTAAACATTTAGGGACAATAAATGTAACCTAAAATCTAATGCAAAATATGTAAATGGATCAATGGGTGCAAGTTCTTATTTTCTTTTAGTATTGTTTGAAAACAGGGTCTGTGCTAAACATGTTCTGATTCCATTATCAAAGAACTCACAAAAATCATTGTCAAAACGGAGATGTACATTCTGGTGAACATGTCTTAAATTTTAGCCATGGAAATGTAACTAATTTACATATAAGATGCAAGTAGTGTAAATTTGAAGTATAGCGTAAATGAAATGATTGTTTTATGAGATATTAGTGGACTGAGGGGGCACTTTTGTGTGTTTGACACTCTGTGATAGTCTTTGTAATTATATTTGTATGTGTTTTGTCTTTACTTATAATTTATTATTAATCATGTAATTGACAGCACCAAGTTGTTCCTTGTCATTGAGTGAGATCAAGATAGCCCAAGGGCACCAATTTGACTTGATTTGTAAGGTAATTTGAGATGATGTTGATTAGCGATATAATGTATAAGTGAAGTATATACTTGTATTGCACGCTTGATTGAATATTTGAGCTTGTTATTGCTATTTGGGGATCCTTGTCATCTGTAGGTTCTTCATATATCAGTTACCGAAGTTGAGTCGATGCTTTTTGTATGGGATGGAACTGATGCTCCCCCGGTGGATGTTCACACAAAGTGAGTTTTGCTTCATCTTTGGTGGTCGAACTCATGTCCTGACTGTGTTGGCGTTAATGTTCTCAATAGCATTCTGGTCCAAGATTTTCAAACTGCCACAGTGCCACCTGTTCTCCATCAAAAATCCCGAACCAATTTATTATTTTTGCTTCCAAAGTGTTGTCCTTTTGTTATGGATTTTGTTGTTATTCTTTGTCAATTTAAAACTGAGTTCCATTGACATTATTTACACCTACAGGCTTGATGAAGAGCTTCAAAGTCCTATTCCTCTGCAGTTAGAAGCATCTCCATTGCCAAGAGATATTTTGTGTACATTCCCAGCTGTTGGAACGGTCTTAAGGATGACCTCTGACCGATGCAATGAGAAGATGGGCCTTCACTTACTGAAGGCTGGTACATGGGTTCAGTTTAAGAATATTAGTTTTGAAGTTCGTTTTGGTTTATGGTGTGGGATTCTGCTGCCGAAAACTAGGCTCAGTTATTTGGCCAATGATGATGATCTTGTAATGAACTGCCAAAGGTTCAGTATACTACCACTATTGAGTATATCTTGTAAAGCATTCGGATTGAAATTATGCTTACATATATTGTACAGGACATATGATGAACGGGTGAAAAACGAATGGGGTCGAATGCCATTGTCATGTTTCCCTTGGCCTTCTCATGTAACAGGTTTAGATTCCTACATGCTTACATATGTGTGTATTATACATATATGCAATTATGTATGCACATATGTGTGTAGATAGCATCGTATCTATGTTCTTGTTGATACACTGCAAAGTTATCATATAACTTGCTCCAGTTGTTTCAACTTCCACATTGTAGTTCTGAATTTATTGATCTTTCTGAGTTTCTGTAACCTTTTGTATAATCTTTCCATTTTTTACATTTATATGCAGATACGGACTATCAGGACGTGCCTTTCGTTACACTGATGGATATCCTCTCCTATAGAGAGGTATGTTATAGTACTATCTGTTAACTATTGAAGACTTCTTTTATGTTTTGCTTGCTTATTTTTAAATAACACATAACTTCACCTCTTGCAATTATTGCTCTATTTCGTATGAGCTCTCATAACTTTTGTTTTTCACTTCCAGGTAACGGCCAAATTCAGGTGTGTCGTTCGGGTGTTGGCAACACTTCCAGGTCACCCTAGTGACTTCCGTGCTCCTTGTGGTACTTACAGGATTAGGCTGACTCTTGAAGATCCTACAGCCAGACTTCATGCATATGTATATGCAGAAGATGGGGTATGTATGTTTTTTTAAATGTTGCAATTTCTACAATAATAGTTGATATTCTTGCTTCCTTTTTTCAGGTGAAGTTCTTTGGAGGCTATCCCATCCCCTCCATTGATACAATGATAAAAATGCAAAACGCATTGCTTGGAGTTGAAGATGATAATGATGTCTCAAATGAAAAGCCAAGGAATCCTCCATGGGTGCAATGCTGTGTAAAATCGTATTATATTGACGAGAATGACATCTGGGGTAGTAGAAGATATCGCATCTTTGGTACCACACTGATTGGGTGAGTGGTTTACTTTGAGCCACGTCCTGTATATAATGCTCACATTTGCTTGAGAGCGACTGTCGTTTTCCTTTCCTTTTCAACTTTTCCCGTGGATCTCTGGTTCGATGTTTTTTGCTCCTGATGGGAAGGTTGTGTAATTAGGCTTTTAGCACTTAATACTAGCCAAGTGATTAGTGAACGTCTACATCTCATGTAATCAAACTGTGTATTGATGAAATGTAAAAGCCTTGTAGCTATTATTGTTCTTTATTATAATTATTGAAGTTGGTTTTGTGCCAGGAAATATGGTAATTGATATTTTCCAGGATTAAAACTTTAATATGCATATGTTTTAGACCTTCGCTATAGAATATTGATACTGCTGTCAATTAGTCAAATTATCTAACAGTTTATAAGATAAAGTGTGTGTGTGGGGCAAAGTTAGTGGATAATTAAAAGATTTAAAGAGAAGTATAAACATCTGTACCGTTAACATGTAAGTTGTGTGATTTAAGTTTAAAGAGGCATTGGAATGTCTACTTAGAAGAACTGAATGTTCAAATGTGTATAAAACAAAAGGCGATTTGATTCTTATTGATCAGCGACACCGATTTAAGTTTAAAAGACGTTGGAATGTCTACTTAGAAAATGTGTGTGTTCAAACATGTATAAAATGAAAGCTATTATCAACTATACAAGTATTATTTTACTATCAAAAAAATATCTATACTTACATATAATGCATTTTGATAGTTTATTTTTAGAAATCTTAAAAGATGGTACTCAACACTTCTAAGTTTAAATTGTGTAATTTTTATTTTAGTACCCATATCACTTTCATATTGTTTCACTATTAACCCCCGTATTTTGAATAAACAACTTTACACGCCAAGTTATCATCCATCGTTTTGTAATATATCAAGAAATAATAAATATATATAGTATTCAATTATCGTTGAGTTACGAATTATAATACTATATCATACTCCGCTGCATAGCGCGGGTATTATGCTAGTCAAACAAAAAGATACTTACACGCAATAGGTGGCACTAAATTTGCGTATTCGTTACTTTTATGGTATCATTTTTTACTAGAGAATTTGAATTTAAACAAATATGATTTTGATAGTTGTATTTTGTGAAGTTGACCCTATTTTTGTAAGGAAATAAATAGTTAAACTTATCAGGGGTAAACTTGTCCAAACAAAATCATATGCTACGTACGAATCTCCTTGTTTAATCCCCTGCTCAAACAGCATGCAGTTTTCTGGTCTAGTTTCAATCATCATCATCATCATCATCATCATCGTCTATGCTTCGAATCAATAATAAAACAAAGCTCATCAATGGCGTTCGCAACACCCACATTATCAGCTCTCTCATCAACCCTAGAAGAAACTTTTCCCAGAAATCAATCGAAGAATGGTTTCCGCTTCAATCTCCATCTCCACCATCATCCTCCAAATCTGTTGTTAGAAATGTTTGTTCATTCGTTTGTCAATCATACTATCAACAACAAACTCATTTCAAATCCTCTCCAACTCACCTCACTCTCTCTATATCTTCCGATTACTTAATGGCAGAAGAAGCAATTACAGTCGTTGCGTCACTTGCTGACGAAGCTGGATCGATGGTGGCACTAAGTTTCTTCTATTGGGCAACTGGGTTTCATAAATTTAGATACTTTATGCGGTTTTATGTCGTTACAGCGAATTCGTTGATCGAGAATTCGAATCCGGAAAGAGCTCATGAAGTGATGAGATGTATGGTGAGGAATTTGAGTGAGGTTGGGAGGTTGAAGGAGGCTGTTAGTATGGTTATTGAGATGAGACATCAAGGGTTGGAGATGTGTACTGAAACTATGAATTGTTGTGTTGGTATGGCAGTGGAAATGGGGTCCGTTGAACTTGCACGCAAGGTGTTTGATGAAATGTGTGAACGAGGTGCGTTTCCTGATTCTTGTAGTTTTAAGATTTTGATTACTTGTTACTGTAAAGGTGGTGAGATTTCGGAAGTTGATAAATGGTTGAGTTCGATGTTGGATAAGGGGTTGGTGTTAGATAATGCGACATGTACGATGGTTCTTTCTGCTTTTTGTGATAAGGGTAATGTGAATCGAGCTTTGTGGTTTTTTTATAAGATGATTGGGATGGGATTAAAACCTAATGTTATTAACTTTACTACGTTGATAAACGGGTTGTGTATGAAAGGACGTGTTAAGCAAGCTTTTGAATTGTTGGAGGAAATGGTTAGGAAAGGATGGAAGCCGAATGTGTATACGCATACCGTATTAATCGATGGCATGTGTAAGAAAGGGTGGACTGATAAAGCATTTAGGCTCTTTTTGAAGCTTGTTAGAAGTGAATCTTATAAACCTAATGTGCACACTTACACTGCTATGATCAGTGGGTACTGCAAAGAAGGAAAAGTCAACCGTGCAGAGATGCTGTTGACCCGAATGCGCGAGCAGGACTTGGTTCCTAACGAGGACACTTATACTACACTTGTTAGCGGGCACTGTAAAAGTGGAAACTTAAGTCGTGCGTATGAATTGATGGATGAGATGAGGAGAGAAGGCTCACCTCCAAATATGTGTACCTACAATGCAATTTCAGACGGGCTGTTTAGAAAAGGAAGGGTTCAAGAAGCGTATAAACAGTTAGACATAGCCTTAAAAGAGGGGTTGCAGGCTGATGAGGTGACATATACTATTCTTATTATGGAAAAATGCAAGCAATCGGATATTAAACATTCACTAGGGATATTCAGCAAAATGATCAAAGTTGGGATCAAACCTGATATACATTTGTACACCACTTTGATTTCTGGTTTTTCTCGGATAAAAAGAATGGTTGAATGTGAGAGGTTATTTAATGATGCAGTGAAACATGGTATAATCCCAACTAAAGAAACCTACACTTCTATGATATGTGGGTATTGTAGAAATGGAAACGTCAATGCTGCTGCAAAGATGTTTGAAAGAATGAGCGAACATGGTTGTGTGCCAGATAGTATTACCTATGGAGCTCTAATAAGTGGACTTTGCAAAACGTCAAAGTTAGATGAGGCTAGATCACACTACGATGCCATGATGGATAAGGGACTTTCACCATGTGAAGTTACCCGTCTTACATTAGCATACGAGTACTGCAAAGTGAATGATTCTGTTACAGCCATGAAAGTCTTGGATAGATTAGAAAAAAAGCTTTGGGTTCGTACTGTAAACACGCTGGTAAGGAAGCTATGCAGTGAGAAGAAAGTGGATATTGCAGCCTCTTTTCTTCACAAACTCGTTGATAAAGACAAGAATGTGGATCGAATAACACTTACAGCTTTCGTTACTGCATGTTATGATAGTGATCACTATGCCATTGTTTCTGCTATACAAGAAAGAATTTCTGAAGGAATTGGCTAGTAAGCCAAACATAAAAGATAGTGAATTCCAAGGGGCTTTTTAGATCGATTCAGAGGTTGTGATATTGTCGTCAGTTGGGTTAATCATTAAGAATTTCTGAAGGAATTGGCTTGTAAGCCAAACACAAAAAGATAGTAAATTCCAAGGGGCATTTTAGATCGATTCAGAGGTTGTGATATTGTTGTCAGTTGGGTTCATCATTAAGAATTGCTGAAGGAATTGGCTAGTAAGCCAAACACAAAAAGATAGTAAATTCCAAGGGGCATTTTAGATCGATTCAGAGGTTGTGATATCGTCGTCAGCTGGGTTCATCGTTAAGCATCCTAATAGTGTTTGGTTAGAAATGATTGGAGTTTAAGGGGAACTGATGTTCAATTCGAGTGATCTGCTCCACCAAAAAACCACTTGAATTGCATATTTATCATAGCTGGTAACTGTTCTCTGCAACAAGGTCACCGACACTCTTCTTTCTTATATTTCTGCATGATGCTGCCGGTAGACCTCACGTGTATAAACTTTGCAAATGTAAACAAATGTGATTTTCCTGAGATTTGGATTAAATACACGCATATGATATTCCTTTGTCTCACAAAACTGTAGAAATTTACTTTTACTTTACACTTGATATACTATAAAGCCAAGATTAATACCATGCGAAATAAAGTAAAAAAGAACTTAAAATTGGGGTGTTTTCTGAAAACTTTTACTTGACGACCACTTTTCCAGTTGATACGATACAGTTTAGAATACTCGAATTCATTGTTTTCTTATGGTTTCCCTTTCTAACACATACCACATGTTTTCTATAATGTCTTACATGATTCCTTAAGAACACCAGCAAGTAAGGTTTTTCTTTGTATTTTAAGTTAAGGTTTTGTTAGCTTTGATCAGGACCTATATTGACAGGTTAATTTGTTTCTACATATCAAGAACTCCATTTAATAATTAATTAAAAGTGAGATGTGGATAATATCTATCTATCTATCTACCTACCTATTTTATAAAAAAAGCCCCTAAAATACTGTCCACGTCTTAGAATTTTCCACTTAGGCAGTGAACAGTCTGCAAACGAAGAAGAATGGGCAGAAGAAAGGGTACTAGGAGATCTTGACTATATCTAATGTCCATACTCCATACCACTACAACAGTACAAGGGATGGCATGAAAATTTTGGAACGAAATTGTGAACAATGATGTATCCATCCTTTCTTACCGTTACCAGTTTACTAACTTCTTGTTCAACCATAAAGAAAATGTATAATATAGCTAGCTCTCGGATGTCTTTAACATGAGGTGATATTCAATCAGAATCACATGTAAGGTTAGCCAAAGAAGTTAACATTTTAATCACCGATTTTGATTATGTTGTCCTATATTAATTGTTTTCACACATGTTAACTGTGGGTTCTTCTGATTTGGATTCTTTGATTAGTAGTCCATAGTAAGTTTGATGATTTGAGGAGTGCCTAAAAGGTGTTTGATAAAATGTCAAGGAGAAATGTGATGACAACTTCTTAAAGGCGTGTACTCTGCTTGGATCTGCTTATTCAACCTTTTCAAATGCATATAGTAACCTTATACACTATGGTAAGTGCATACTACACACCTTTCTGAATTGTATATTATTTCAGATCTTCATTTCCTAATGTACGACAATAATAATAAAAATATTAAATGCCTTTTACCCTTTTGTGTTTAGTTTAGGATCTGAGTCAACTGATCAATCTTTTAGTTTTGTAAGGAATGTTTCTCTTGAACTTCATTCATCATACTTATGTTTATTGGTATATATTAATTTTATAAAAGCTTTTCTTTATGTGGTGATTGATGCTAGCTAGCTTAGTCTGATTTGATGTATTACTATAAAAGAAAACAATGATTAACTAAGAGTTTACACTTTGCCATACAAAAATTTGTATTGATGTAGCGTGAAAAAAAGATAACAAATTAAACTTGTTGATTCTAAGAATACCCAAGAATAATTCCTTCCAACAAGCGTTGATTCGACAGAATACCGCGGTTAGGAATTTCCAACACACGTTGATTCACAAGAATACTGCGGTTAGGATAAATTTTAACTCAATTGAACAACACAATTTGAGAGAAAATGTAGATTTCATAAAATCATAAACTTATCATATATCTCCCTTCTATTACATATGGAAGCCTTTATATAGGCTAAAAAAAACTAATAACTTACTAATATGAAAAGGCTCTACCAACCAAGAGTTTGAAAACAATTAAATTAACCATTAAACATAATAATGGTACTAATTACCATTAACATAAAACTTTATTATTATTATTATTATTATTATTATTATTATTATTATTATTATTATTATTATTATTATTATTATTATTATTATTATGTTTATGTTGAAGAGAACATTCTTGGTTCCGCATCATTCTCCCCCTCTAATTTGGGACTTGTCCTCAAATCCTTAGTAGTCATTCTCCAATATAAACTTTAGGTAAATAACATCAAATGAAGATATCACCATCCATTCACAAAGATTTCGTTCCTCTTTCATCTTGCATCTAATCTTCCAAACACCTCCATCTTCAATGTGTACTCGACAAGGAGAACCACAACTAACATCATCTTTGTAATATGATGAGTAGCCACACAATTTAGCAGACAAATCACCCTTTTGAACTTGACAAACATTTGTAGATAGTATAACAAATTTAGCAACCAAAGCAAATTCAAAAGAAGTGTAATCCAAATAAAATTCAAAAGAAACAACATCCAAATAATTAGATTCGTGAGATTTAGCATCCACCTCAAATTCGAAAGGTTCAACATTCATATCAATTGATGCTCCATTCACACAACTTCCTTCATCCATAATGACATCACAAGTGTCATTTTCATTGTTGCAACTTGGATGATATATATCTTCCATTTCTTCAAAACTAAAAAACCCAAATTTGCCATCGAGAATTCTGTTTATAAACAAAATTTCACGTTCATCGGGTTTTTCTAGCTCTTCATAAACATCGTAGATTACCATTTCTAACAGGAATTTCGGCTCTGATACCAACTGATGTAGCGTGAAAAAAAGATAACAAATTAAACTTGTTGATTCTAAGAATACCCAAGAATAATTCCTTCCAACAAGCGTTGATTCGACAGAATACCGCGGTTAGGAATTTCCAACACACGTTGATTCACAAGAATACCGCGGTTAGGATAAATTTTAACTCAATTGAACAACACAATTTGAGAGAAAATGTAGATTTCATAAAATCATAAACTTATCATATATCTCCCTTCTATTACATATGGAAGCCTTTATATAGGCTAAAAAAAACTAATAACTTACGAATATGAAAAGGCTCTACCAACCAAGAGTTTGAAAACAATTAAATAAACCATTAAACATAATAATGGTACTAATTACCATTAACATAAAACTTTATTATTATTATTATTATTATTATTATTATTATTATTATTATGTTTATGTTGAAGAGAACATTCTTGGTTCCGCATCATGTATGGTGTTAGTGTGATGAACTTAGTTGGTCATTGTATGCTATTTCTTTACTTCTATAAACGTTAAACATAAACAGTAGTTGAATATGACCGAAAACCAACATTAGACATGTCCAAAGAGAGCTCACATTTTTGATTTTTCACTAACTTCTCTTTTTTAGATTATCATTAATATACACCTATGGTTATGGTGAACAAATAAAGTTTATATTGATGATACTATTTTTTATTTTTTGTTGCACTTGTGTTCTTTTTCATAGTTTCATAACTTATAATTGTAGATAAACTTGCAGGTCTATCAAGTCACCTATTAAAGTTAACGGGTTAAGAAAGAGAGTTGTCATCAAAGTGTTCATCGTTTATGTCTCGGTTAGTATATCTTCAGATGTGTTTCTGATTACTAACAAAAAATCTAAAAAGGGACAATATATATCCACGTTGTTGATAGCATGGATGGTATGTGATGCAGATCTAAAACCGTAATTTTTAGCTTATTCAAAAGTTTTATTCTTTCATAGTTTCAAAATAATATGCCTCCCCATTGACCCTCTAATTCACCTTAATACACTCAGCTACTTTACTGTAGTTGACTCTAAAATCCTTGGCAATACTATTTGCATGTAACTGGCCAGCAGGTTAAAATGACTAATTAATCAGATTACTTGGTTAAATATATTTGAGAAAAGAAATATAATAAAGAGTGAAACAGTTAAAACATTGAACACTTGAAATTATATATTATGAATCGAAATTTGAGGACTGACCCTTTTTTTAAGCCACAACTAGCATGAAAAACATGCATTAATTTAGTTCCTCACCTTATTTTGGTTAGATATGCAACATTGAATCTTGGAGGTGGACAAGCGAGTTGGGTAGTGGGTCGAAACTCATTTGTGTAAAAATGGTTAACTTATCAAGGGGGATAATTGTCTTAGCTTATGAAATAAAGCTAATTTAGCTCAATACCTATGAGCTTTTGACCATTAATCATTTAATCCCAAACATGCTTCTATGGGTCTCATTTTGAAACCTGTGATTATCCAATTTCAACAAGTTGGGTAATGGTTGAAACATGTTTGCATATAAAATGGTTAAATTATAAGCTGTGGGAAACTTTGGGTAGTTCAACTTTCATCTCTTTACGTCTAATGCTTACTCTTTAAACCTTTTACACGACTCACCTCTCAAATATGCTTCTTTGGATCCCATTCTGTCAATTTGGTGATGCATTTGGTTATTTTGAATTTTATGAGATAAGTTGCATATTTAGAAATACCATCGCACTTTGATGTTATGACTTTTAAATGGGCTGGAAATAAACTTCCTATGAACACGAGATCCTCCAAATTTTAGATTATCAACAAATAATCTGATGAAAGTTGCTATATAAAATAATCAATAGGTGCCTAATTTTCTAACATAATGAATTCTTACGTGATAAATTTGCATTCTAGAAGTAGATTCTTTATTTGACAACTACCAAGGTCAAAGAAGTGACTCCTATCTACTTGTAGCCTTGTTATATATTATTATTATTATTATTATATATAGTATTTAACTGTCAATTGTTTGTTTCATGCATGTATTTTTATCTAAAATAATTGACACCAATTATAAAGATTCTACTCAAGTCGTCGTGGGCTGTGCACAGTCTGAGAAACCACCTAGTCTTCTTTCTATTATAAAAGAAAGGCACTTAATAGTGTCATTCTCAAATATTGCCATGTCAGCTCTAAATAGTTTGGTACTATTCCTGGTCATTTTTTAAGTGTTTTCATCTAATTAGCGGTATGTTTTCGCTTCTGATTTCATGTTTTTTAGTGTTTTCATCTTACTCCAGCTCTTGGAATAAATGGATGTATTCGTATTTTATTATAATGATGATGAAAAACTCTTTTGTAGACCTCTTAGATTTATGCTTTGTAGAAGAGATGGAGTATCTTTTTCGACGTAGATGTGTACACTCTTAGGTAAATCTTTAACTATCAAGGTATTGTTGTCAGGTTGAGATCAAGATTTAAAGCAGATTTTTGAAGCAATCAGATAGAGGACCCAGTGATGCAGGATACGGGTTACACAGTTACACCACCATCACCACATATATATATGTATAATGATCAAGTTCTTATTTGCATGAATGGTCGGTATGTGTGCAAACTACATTATATATTTTATATATTAATATGAATTACTCTTTGTTTATTGTATGTCATATGTTAAATCATCGGTATTAACTATTATAAATATTATATAATGTGTATAATGAATGTTAGGGAGGAAATGACATTCTGTAATTGAATATAAGCAAAATTCCTTTTAAAACAAGCTGTTAAAACAAGACCCTAAATTTTTTTAAAAAAAAAAAAAAAAAAAAAAAAAAAAACTACTCCGTAAAACAATTAATTTTGTTAAGAGTGTTATTGAAGCTATGGGATGGGCTAAAGTTGATAAGTTAAAGTGGACAGGTAAAACATCATGAATAGTAGAACTAGAAAATGAGAGAACCCATTACCTATTATTTGACTCTTATGTCCCGTCAGATAATAAACATCGTAGGAGAGTGATTCGCACGCCACTAAAAATTCTTCGTACACAACAAACTGTGTTTCATGGTACAGTACAACACTATAAAGCACAATTATTGGTATAAAAATAATTTTTGAGAGTGTACGGATCATGTCCCATCGTAAAAGATATATATGTCCTTTGAATATAATACATAATACATAAAATTTTGAGTAATACAGTACTACTTATTAGAGTATTTATTTTATTTTTTCTAAAGCAGCGTATTAATTAAAGACCACATTGGTACAATATTGAATGAATTTTAATTGAATTTAATTTAATGTAACAACTAACAAGGAAAAAAGGAAGTGATATAACAGGGTAGGATAAAGGTGGGAAATGAAAGAAAGGGGTAGAAGTTTTTTGACTTTTTCAATCGATGCATTTCCATTTATTTTTAGATTTTCATACGAATTTTGCTATTTGTAGTCTTAAGGGTTATGTTTAAGAGTTAAAAATATGCTTTAGATTCTGGTAAATCATTAAAGTATAAACATTTAATGCGTGTCTGAATTTGTTATATTCAGGGGTGGGTGGTTATTATTTCAGGGGTAGGTGGTTATTGTTAAAGTATAAACATTTAATGCGTGTCTGAATTTGTTATTCATAACCCTAAAGGCTACGTATAACAATTTCCTGTTAATAAATCGATTATTTTGCACCAACATATGACACATTTCTACAACAGAAAGGGACCTATTGCAATAAGTTCCAAAGGGCCTGTTTACTTTCCACTTAATGGTCTGTTTCCAGACACTACTTAATCCAGACAGATAAATTGCTGTTTCTTTTTCACTTGATCTGAAAAGAATGTCTGTTTCTGAAATAGGAGGAAAAATGAAGCCCTTACCAAAAAGAGGCACTTAATGATAAATATACATTTTTTCAACATTTTTTCTCCAATAGAATTTGAACATGTCATTTTTTATTCAAACTTTATATCATTTAAGTTCATCATTTTGGTCAAAACAAAAATTACATTTACATAAACATCACTTGTTATAAACAGACATATTTATCCAGACAGATATCACATGTAAACAGCACTTAATAGAAAAAAAAGTAAACAGCCCTTAAGACACTCTCCCTAACATGAGAAATTGTCCTCACTATGGTGCGATTAAGATGTATTCTATACAATAAATTTTTTATGATTAAAATTTCACGTGTATATATAGGTTTAAGTTTTTAATAGTTCAATAGTTTGTAGTTTTCTTCAACCAATTACATGTTTTTTATGTTTTAGACATGTGAATGTAATACTTTTTATATTATAAATAGAAGCTATAGGATATAGGATACTTATTTAAAGGGTAGTACTATATATACACAAGAATCTTGGGTAAGCTAAATATACCCAAATATTTTACTTGTTATACCGGTCAAACCAAATTATAAAGTCATTATTATCTCTTTTTTAGTTTTCCAATTAATTTTAAGATAGTAATTAACTATTTTCACCTTCTCTCCTCTATTATTATTTTGTTTCATTTATCTGTTACAATATTTAATATTATTAAATCAATACTTTGAATTATCTATTTTTCCTTCTTATATGTATGTTATTTTTAATTATTTATACTTTCATCATTATTATTTTTATCAGTTTTTTTTTCTTTCCATATCTCAATATTTATCTACTGTTTGTATTTATTATTCTTAATAATTTAATAGTGTCAGGTCTTATAAAACAACTAACAAATCTCATCACTGCTGTGGCGACTCTAATACTAATAAATAAAGATTACATTATAACAAAAGCTAATTGATTTGAACCTTTCCTAGCCTAAACAATGAAAAAAAAAAAAATCTGGTGAAAAGCCAATAATGAACATATTGAATTTTTAGTTAAGCTAATTGCCAATAAGCCAATAACATACCTGTACGTTACGTCAAATTTCATATAATTAAAAAATCTAATTTAAGTGTCATTTTATGCTATTGAACCATAAAACTTATATGAGCCACAAAAATGTGAGAAATATGGACAACATAAAAATGCATGTTAGTAATTTTAAGTAGTGAAAAAGCAAAGACGTAAAAGTTTACGTGCACAAATGTCGTCGTTATTATTTTAGTAATAACAAGTAACAATAATAATAAAAAATAGTACTCGTATAATATTATTCTTTAAAATTGCAGAAATTCATCTTATTAGTTTTGATTTCTACGTTTAAAAAATATGCTAAAAAGTAAAAAGTATTATTATTTTTAATTAACTAACTTGCAATATGTTTGATGACAACATTTATTGACATTTATCTTTTCAAAATACAGTGGATGAGCGGAAACCGATGAAAGTATAAAAAGTAGGTTCACTCTAAATTTTGTAAATACAATTTCCAATGCGTTAATCATGATTAGAAAAAAAAAAAGTAAAAAATATGGGTAGATTTAGTAGCACCCCCAAAAGACTAGATATGTAGGTTTTCAACCGTATGCTTTCTTGGAAATAACAATTTTCAGGTTCTCTTTTCAAAAGTCATTTTACTTTTACTTTTTTAATATTTGCAAGTTATTTAACCGTCACGATTTACCTATTAACCATCAACAAAAATGTTACCATTTCTTTTTGATGGTACAATTACAAGGAGAATATCTAATGCCTCCTATTACGCCATATTGGAGTTATTATAAAGCATTGATCGCAATTGAATGGCAAACCATGTATGCACCACGTTTAAAATTATTTACTAATATTAAAAATTATAATTCTGAAAAAGAATTTGTAAATGTAGAAGATTAGTTCCTAATGAAAATTATTTTTGTTTCGTATTTTATACATGTCTTTTATATATGATTAAATATTAATATACTCCTTATGTAATAAGATGTAATAATCTAAATTAAAAGGTTCAAAAAGAAAATTATATAAATGAGATTTTATGTACTAATGATTAAAAAGAAATAAAGTAATTAGAAAGACAACATCATTATCTCTAATGGTGTATACATAGTCTATAGGTGGTGTATATATAGACAAAGCCTATTTAAAGGATACCAATTTTCACAATAAGAACATGGAGGCCGGCCGATAATTATATTTCTTTTACGATGATGATTTTATTTAGGGTTTATTGTTTCATTATATATTAAGTTTTACACATTTTATTATTGTATGAGTCGAACTTTGAAAACTTCTATTGTATGTATTGAACTAGTAAATATGGTCTATTGTATAAAAAATTTCCTTTTTGGGTGAGACCCAAATAGGAAAGTTTCTTTTTTTGGCCTTACCCAAAAAGGAAATAATACATATAATAGACCATATCTACAAGTTCACTGCATACAATTGAACAACTGAAAGTATGTCGCATACAATAGTAAAAAGTGTAAAGTTTAATACATAACGAAACAATAAACCCTTTTACTTACAGACCTTTAAAACCTTGTTATGTAAGGGAGGTGATAGTTACAACATGAAAATTGATGTTTGCACCATGTTGTATAAGTGTTAGGGTTAATAGACAATTTCGTTACTGTACTTTCCGAAAAAGTTCAATTTAGTTACCGAACTTTTATTTGGTTCAATTGAATTACTGAACTTACAAAACCGGTTTACAAGTGTAAAATCCTCGTTTTTTATTCCAAAAAAATGAAAGTTCGATAACGAAATTGAACATTTTTGTAAACTACAGTAACTAATATGTGTATGATTAGAAACTTGAGTAACAATTTGATCAATTATTTAAATGTTCAGTAATTCAATTGAATCAAATAAAAGTTCGGTAACTAAATTGAACTTTTTCGGAAAGTACAGTAACGAAATTGTCTATTAACCCTAAGTGTTAAAGCAGACTGTACAAATACACTATAGCACATTTATGTTGTATCTATTAAATTGTGTGTTGTAATTAACAATGCCCGTTATGTAAAATATTAAAAGTAAAAAGGTAAATTCTTATGGAATATACCGTTTGTGTTTTTACAAATAGCTTTAAATATATATGTATCGCATAGGTATGAATCTTTTTGAATTACTTCGTCTTACATTACCTTCATAATGTATCCTTATAATCATTAGTATTACAGTGTTACAAGTATTATTTAGTTCAAGTAGAGAAACACCAATGTAGTATAATACTACATCCGTCTCAAAATTATAGTCCATCTTTCCTTTTTGGGACGTCCCAAAATAATTGTCCACTTCACATTTCAACCAATAAGAAGAGAGTTTAGTGGGTGCAGATTCTATTTGAGTGGTTGAAAACTGTTGTGGTCCCACTTTTATTAAACTATGTGCTTTTTGTTGGTGGACAATAATTTTAGGACGGAGGGAGTACTTTATTTTATATATTTCTAATGACAACAAGTATCTATTCTAAAAAATAACGAAAGTTATCATGGGTCATGCTTAGCACAACTATAAAATAACCTGGTAATAAAATATAAAAGGTTCACAACAATTGGCCCACTTTTAGTTTCTTCTTCACAAAACACTCAACATAATGTTGTGTTAAAAGAGTAAGTTTAGAGGATCTAAATCCGTTTTAGAACTAACTTAATATAGTTTCAGTCAAATATGTTGGTAGCATACCGAGTTTCAGTTGACCGCAATGAGCAGTCATTTTTCCCCCCTGATATATCATACATTTTCTTCTTGCAAAACGTTGATATCCGACAATGCTGATTGGCTCACCCGCCCTACCCCGCCCCGAGGATAATATGTGGAAGGCAATGCTGAGCATACGTTCCAGACTGACCCAGCGGCCCGCTCAGAAAAGTGTCATCCCATTTTGGGAAACATGACCATTTTCTTGCTAAGTCCTCTCATCCGGAGCCAACTGGGCTATACGCCTGAGGGCTGACCCCAAAATTGCAGCCGGTGGGGATTAAACCTGAGTCTCCTTGGAGAATCTCATACATTTTCTTCGATGTTGTTAAACTGGGTAGCATAAAAAAAAAAAAAAATTCCATCTGGCCATCCCATAAATCTAAACGTTAGTTTGTGGCTAGCTCAAGTCTTGATCCACGACACATATATGCTTAAAATTGAAAACACATGTGCAGTGGTACACAAAGTATGACTTGCATTTTGATCAATGGGAAATGTGATTTCGTATTCGAAAGTACCTCGAAATCTTCTCTCGAGTGAGGACCACATGTCCTCTGAATGTCACCTTTTGAATTTGCACATGCTCAACGTAATGCAAGCTAAGGAATATTATTCTTTGAGGAACTGTAGCCTCACAATACTAATCTCTTGTCGAGTTGTACGTATGTAGTTCCTGCCTCAAGCTCATCTACCATAACTATCAGCTTTAATTTCAGCTTCTCCTCTTTGTTAAACGAGACAATGTACCTTTGATCTAATGAGCCACTAAACCATATTCCTTTTATCATCAAGGTTACAATAGGATCAAAGAAAGTGGTTAAAAGTTCAGGGTCCAAAATCAAAATTCAATAAGTTACTATTTTCAGAAAGGTTAGCAATATTACCTGTTTTGGAGGACTAGCTAGGACAGTGAAAGTATAATGTGACAGATGCTAGCTAGTTATCAAGATGTTTATAACAACTGATACATACGTAAATAAACTTGACATCCTCAATCACTATCATTCAAATACTCATAAATCTAATGAATATATCTGCTGATCAAATACTGTTAAGCATTTTCGACTTACGCAAATAAATCATCATCACTGTGTCACGGCTTTTATTCATCTCGGCCGCTACAAAAAAGGATAATAATTAACCATTCTTTTGAACCTACTTCAACCAATATATGACTTCTTGGTCTTAATATATATGTAGCTGGCCTATTTATTACTCGTATATACACACAAATTAAATTCAATAAACTGTGTTAGTACTGAACAATATTATTTACTTGAAATTTTGGTATATACATTTTATGTGCATCGGACAATGTTCGTTAACCCATATATATTAGGGGGGCACCCGCCTGAACACACACATTCACCAAAAAAAAAGGCGAAAAAGAAACCGAAACTGTCCCAAGTTATTACATACATAAATTTTTGTATGTAGAAGTGATAAACTTGAGATAAATAACTAGACTAGGCTAGATAAACAAAACTAATCAGTGGTGACAACTCACACTCCACAATCTTTAAGACTGTCGTTATTAACAAAAGAAAATAAAATTAAACAATGTTGAGACGGCATATATATGCTTTAATTCTAAGAGATTAGTTTTGTCTAATCGAACACAAATCTTAATCGAGATTACGTGACATTCCATTCACGATCCCTTTCGTGTTACCTTCTGAAGAAAACACATTAATGTTACGAAATGAATCTTGATAATAGTTGATATAGACATCACATGTATCTAATACAAAGTTACAAACCGTTCATGTATCGAAAGATTGACTAAAGTAGGAGAAATAATAAAATATTACCCGCATGAGATTCATTTACCGAAAGCAAAAGATTATATTAAAGTTTCTAAAGATGACTCAAACCTAATTATTAGACGCAACTAATAATTAATTGGAGATTAGACAACAAAAGCTAGTTGAGAATGATGGAATATTGAGAAAAGTTACAAAGAGACAATTAAGTATAATTAATTAAGTAGTAGCTAATAGTACTTACTTGGGTAGATTCGTAATTTTACAGTGGCTATGATCATCCTTCTTTGCTAAACAAGAGATTGATAGCAAAACAGTCCTGAAGAGATTTCTTAATTCTCATTGTATGAAAGTTTAACTGTTGGTAACGAGTGATTCAAGCTGCAAGATGACCTGGTTAACCTTCCTTAATTTACCCTAGCAACCCATAATTATAACACACACACGCGCACACACAAAGATCAACTGATTAATTTATAACACACAAATTAAGGCGAATCGATCGGTTAGATAGCACCAGATCATGCTGGCAGCTTTAATCTCTCAAACCAACATAAAAGTACTCATCGAACAGCAACGTTACAAAACCGAATAACGATAGAGAGGAAGAGAAGAAGAATAGAAAAAGGGAGTAATGAATTTATGCATGATATAATTGAATGAGGCTTATATATATATATGCTCTTAATTCATTGTATCTGTAATAGTACCATCATACCATATCATCGTATATGTATAGAGAAAGACTCAACAGTAATATGAGGTTTTTCAGTTTTTGTGCCTTTCTTCCAGCTATTCAAAGTTGACCTATCCCTCTTTCTATATTTTTTATTTATATATATTTAATATTATTATTGTGTAAGGAAACAAGAAGCATATGTAGAGATTTTTATATGATCCATCATCCATCTTTGTTTTAATGTTTAAAAAGATATGATAAAAAGAGGGACCACAAATTTAGAGGTATCAATTTCTCAAACTGATTTCCATAACACAAATCTTTGTCTTGAATTTGAGCCATTTTTTTTTTCCTCTTTTCATTGCATGCGCCCACTTATAATATGTATTACTTATGACATCCATCTGTATATTTGTGATTGATAAAAGGTTGATAATCGACAACCCGAACTTGTTGATAATGCGGGAGATATATATGTATGTATGATACATGGGGAATAGAGTAATAAGATGATGTAGAAATTGTCAAAGTTGAAAAACAGATCCCAAGAGGAGATATATAGTAAAATTACTTATGCATGCTAGCTTCACTCTCCATCACATGGCTAATGTCTCAAACGTCTTAATTAATTAAACTGTCGGGGCCTTGCTGATAATAATACAATATCACAAGTTGACATAAGTGTACTTAATGCTAACAAAAGCTATCTATTGATTAAAAATGTGGTAGGTACGTACTTAACCACAAATTGGTGATAAGCTTTTTTCAATGATATTGCAAAATGTGGTTACAAATAATAATTCGTTCAAACTTTCAAAATTTGTAAAATGTGGTCATGAGTTTTCAAATGTTATGTCAACGCTTACAAAGTTACAATTATAAGAGGTCGGATGCATGCAATTAGCGGTAAACAGAACATTGTTACACATAAGATGAACTGTTTTATTTGGTTATTGTAATTAAATAGAATTGAAGTAACACGTAATCAAATACATGTTTATGCATTTAACCCTAGAATGTTAATAAACAACTTGTGCGACCATGTACCGTTGTATATCGTAAGTAACATATTGATTCTTAAACCTAGTGATAAAAATGAAATGCCACCGATAAGCACGACTTTCTAAAACTTAACTATTTGTCCGCTGCTAGCGTGGGCACACCCTGTCATTAGATAATAATGTATGTTTAGAACTAAGAAAAGTGTATCTAGCATAAATTAGTCATGACCCATAATATAACAAGCATTGTGTTCATAAACTTAGGGTAAAACAGGTACATGTGTGTGCATTGGGAGGAGGCCACATATAATAATTACTATTATATTATATGACATTTTATTGTAATTTGTTACTCCTGTTATTGTAATGATGTGTGTAATATATATATAAAGCTGTCGATGGAGAGGATTAGAGGAATCGGTTGAGAGGTAGCTAGCTGCCTTTTGTTTTTAGTCTTGTGTGTTTGTGTTTCTAAAAGAATGGTGTTGACATCCAGACAAACTGTAGCTCTAATGGAAGAGTGGGGATCAATTCAAGGACCACATTTATATTATAAACCATATAAATATTCTTTTTTCTTTTTTTTTTCTTTTTTTTTTCTTTTTTTTATATATAATATTTATATTTATTATAATAATATAATTATAATCTTGTTAATTAATTAATTAATTACTATAAGCTATGCTATCATCAGTGGATATAGAGCCTCACATGCCTCTACAATTCCTATTTTTTTTTATAATTATTTATTCCAAATTATAAAATCATATAGCATTAGCCATTAGGTTCAAACAATTGAACGTGTTGTGATTGCATTAAGGTTGTTAATGTGGTGGTTGAGACATACCGAAACTTAATTTGCTTTTATCATCACCTAGAAAAATATATAGTAATATACAATCTCTTTCACTTTTCATGAATTAAGTTTGAGTCCTCCTAGGTGTACCTAGAATATTTTATATGATCGAGAGGGTAGGTACATTCTATCTCTTTCTTCTTGGAGTATCATTTTGAGGGGTAAAATTTTAAAGTGTCTTCAATAATCTTTGAAATTTTTTGTTTTTCACTGTAATTTTAGATTTCTTGAGTGGGTTGCCGTGATTCTAAACAAACTCTTTTCAAAATTAGTTGGTGCAACTTAAAAATCTTGATTAATGTTGTAGTTGTTCACAACTTTATAAACTATTTATAGGTATTTTGTCTTGCAAATCGTTAAAAAATCGGCAACGTTGACCGGTTCACATGCCCCGCCCCAAGGATAATATGTGGAAGACAATGCTGAGCATACGCTCCAGACTGACCCAGCGGCCCGCTAAGGAAGAGTGTCAACCCATTTTATCGTAGATGCATATATGTATTTGTAAAAATATATTTTTGGACAAGGTTTGATAGAGGTTCATACAACATGCATATTTATATTTATATATAGATTGGAAATAATATAATTATAATGGTATTCAAAGGTTTTATAAAATTAAGTGTAAAGCATTATTATGTGTCTTTGGTTGAAACTAACACGTACGTACTTGTTTACGGCTTCTGCCAAATATAAGAAGTTATTGCTATAATAAGTTGAGTATTTGGTATAACAAGTGGCTAGCAACTAGCTTGATAATTAGCATATATGAGCCCTATTATAAGTGATTAGTAAGTGGTATATTATTTGAATAATTAATGATAATTAACTCTCATAAATTTGTGAACATATATACAGCATATCTCTGGTTGAATAGATGGACTATTATAGCATTGTGGATGAAGTAGATGGACTATTATTATTATAGTAATATATAATGCATTTTAATGTTTTTTATGATAGAATTTACTAATTTACCTCTAACATTATTATAAAGATTTGAAAATTTTACTTTATATTACTAACATACCCCTACATATATATTTAAATTTTATATAGGCCATCATCATTAAACTTTAATGTAATCAAAATATGACATTACATTTTGGCCGTAAGGAGTTACGAAACGTGTCAATTATAGACGGAAAGGTCGGAACGAGACGAACATATTAGCAAACTGCTGTAGACGGTTTAGTCCACCATTTGCAGTCAAATTACATCTCTAAAGACTCCAAAATCAATTTTCCCCAATTTTACGCATTTTTGTAAAAAGTGTTGTAAGATATTAAAAACGAACTCTCAATAGTGTTTTTTATGAAATTGTAAATTTAAGCGATTGTTTGTACTTTTAGTTTCATTTTTGCACAATCAATTTCTATATTAGAGAGTTTCAATTTCTGATCAAATTTTACGATTTCAATGTGGTATACATAATATTTAGTATCTAATACCCACGTAAGAAATGTATTTATAGTTAGTCTCGAAACAACCTACAATTTCACAAATCACAACCTGAACTTAGCAATTGTGAACATGCAATCTAACAGCCGCAACTCGAAACCCGAGCATCGAGTTCATAACGACATTTCTTATATATATATATATATATATATATATATTCATAAAGAATATTTTAACGAATGAATATATATATATATATATATATATATATATATATATATATATATATATATATATAGGGGAGAAATCAATGGGGAAGTGGTGATTTAGGGGAAGGGGGAAGCTAATCACGACCGTCAGATTCATTTATTTAAAAAAAAGGGTGGAAGGGTAGTATTGTAATTCAGTAATTAGGCTCATTAAAAAGGACAAAAAAGAAAAAAGAAAAGAAAAGATGAATAGAGCAGACATATAAGTCACACTTATTCATCAAAATTAGGGCAACTTCAATCCAATTGAAATCACGATCCAATTACAAATTATTGAACGAAATTCATGAACGATTGCTTAAATCGAAAACACAATGGTTGATGATACTACCTACTGGCCGCATCTAAAGATAAAGACAAGATGAATTCGAAATCGAGCGAGAACTAAAGGGTAAGAAATTTAGCAATTACATGTATTTACAAATTGTTTTCAATAATTATTGTCATCGATCTTCATTTTCATCTTTTTACATTAGAGATTTGTAAATGGTTGGAAAAATAGATGAATACAAGATCATTTTTATAATAGTAGAGGTAATTTGAGAATAACTTGATGAATTTATTGCTTTTGTTGATGAATGTTAAATATGAGATCTATATAACGTTAAATCAATTTCTGGAAGTCGTTTATAAATGTGTAACATTTATATATATCCCTGATTCAAACATTCATCATTTATAGCTACAAATTCATCACGATGAATGTTAATTTAGACAGTGAATGTAAACTACGTTATACTGAAAAGTATAACGAAAAGTATATATATAATGAAAAGTATAAGATTAACATTTCATTTAAAAATTTCAGTAATTTAGCAAAGCTACATATGAAAATTACTAAATACGTTTTCATTGGAATGAACTCGTTCACGTATTTAAAATAATATTGATGCATATTAATGTATTAAATGTTATATTACTGTAGTGTATGAGTATTATTCGAGATGAATAATAATTGATTTTTATTTACTGGAAGTATATTATTCACTTCGATGAATTTTAATTGAATTATATTGAGTGGATGAATATTATTTACTCTAATGAATGTTAACAGATTTCTATTTGGTGAAAGTATATTATTCACCATGAAGTTTAATCCAATTAAATTCAGTGGATGAATATTATTCACTAAGATGAATATTAATTGAATTATATTTATTAGAACTATATTATTCACTACGATGAGTTTTAATTCAATTATATTATGTGGATGAGTATTATACACTGATATGAATATTAATTGAGTTATATTTAGTGGAAGTATATTATTCACTTCGATGAATTTTAATTCGATTATGTTAAGTGGATGAGTATTATTCACTAAGATGAATATTAATAGAATTGTATTTAGTGGAAGTATATTATTCGCTATGATGAATGTTATATTCACTTTGATTTATGTTATTTGATAATAGTGAACACTGCATATATGTTACAGAAGACAATGATAATCAGGAGGATGGAGAGCTTTATGAGGGTGATTCCAGTTCATACCGAGTTCTCTCTAGTAAGACACTGGCTAATTTTGTTGAAGCGTTAATTGGAGTTTATTACTTTGAAGGTGGAAAACAAGCTGCTAATCATTTCAGGTATAAATTAACACTCGATTTTGTATTGAAAGTTTTAACTTGTTATGTCAATCATTAACTTTTGTTGTCTTATAAACTAATAACCGATGAATTGATGTAAAATGTTATAATTGTTTGTGGTGAATGTTATATTGTATTGCTATAACTCACATTCCAGAAAACTTTATCTTGTATTGTTATAACGTATTGAAAGTTTGTAACTTGTTACGCCAATGCTTTCACAATTAAACTTCTAAATCTGAAGTTTTTGTGTTAAAGTTAATTATTGATGAGTCGAACATTAATTTTTTCTTTTCTTATGAATGGGTTGGAAATACTAGAATTCATAATCAGACCTTGAATTGACTAGGTTAGTTCTGATTTTAGAATGTAAACCGGAATTAAGTAACTGTGTCTCATGAGTAACGTTTATGTGCAAAGGCTATACAATTGTCAATAGATGTCGTAGAAATGTGAGAGTAAATATAACACCCAGTTTTCGGGTCTAGTAGTATTAGATATTTTCTGACTGCAAATGATTATTTAAATGTGTTAGAAAATAATTTTGTTGTGCTAGTTGAAAATAAATGGGTAAAAGAGTCAAATAATTTATTGTGACTAATAAATTATAAATGGTTTTAATTTTATTTAGTTGACGGTAAAATAAAATGATGTGCCCCCGCAATTGGTTTTCCAGTTCCAGACAATAGATTTAGAAGGGGACAAAACTAGTACACATATTATCATTTATATGTGTACGTAAAATCTCATCCTTATCGCCTAAAAACATTCCAGAGAATTCGGGAGAGAGCGAGAGGTTGATCTAAACCCTAAACCTAATCAAAATCATCATCAATCATCAAAACCTTGTGGAATAAATCCCTGTTCTTCCTTGTTCTTGGTCTGGCCGAACCGTACGCACCATAGGGACGATTCAAAAATTGTGAAACAAGCTTGGAAGTTAAATTGAGCTTATAGAACTATGATTCAAGCTTCCAAAACATGGATTAATCATTCTTCCATCCTTTTAATCATCTTGTAAGTATTGATTCTTCAATTTTTATAACCTTAGAAAATGGGTTTTGGTGTAAATGATGAATTAGGATGATCGATATGAAATTGAAGCTTGTTATGCTTATATAATTGCTAGTTGAGGTTTGTATGAGGATTATAACTTAAATCCTAACATAGAAATGAAGAAAATTATGTATGATCATATAGATAGTTTATGGGTTAGTTGATAAATCATGAATTGAAGCCTATTATTATGTTATAGTTGTTAGTTAGTGCCTAATTTATGATTATAAGTTGAGTTGTAACTTGAAATTAGAGAATTTGATTAAGTGTACTTGAGGCTAATGATGAACTTGATGATGATAATGGATTATATGATAAAATTAGCATTTTGTGGCTAAGAACACTTAATTGATGATTAAAGATGATTGTGTTAACTTAATTGTTAAGTATTCATTAGATTTAATATTGGAAGTTTGATGAATTGTTGATGGTATAGGGTAATAACCTTAGTTGTGGTTTAACCATGTTGATTAGTGATGATTGAAGTGGATTAATGTGATAAGATGGTCATGATAATTATAATTTGAAAGGTGACTATGAATTAAGGATGTTAAGGTGATTATTCATAATCTTGAAATGACACATTTTAAGTGATTAACGAAATGAGTAATAACTCAATGAAATAGAGATTATGAATCATGTTGTATGACTTTAACATGAGTTAATTATTATGAATGAGTTACTAACTCATTTTGTTTAATTATATTGTCAGATGTGCAGAAGGCTCAGTGATATTAGACTACTAAGTGGATGCCTGAGGTGGTCGGTGAGTGGATCTCTAATCCTCAGCGTAACTTGGTTGTAACAAGTTTGGTTACAACAAGTAACGTATTATTACTTTATTAGTTGCATCGATGATTATGTTGATAGTAATAATACCGTTGATATGTTGACTAGTTGAATATGTGACTTGTTGATTATGTGATCACTTGAATTAATTGGCCTTCGGGCATCAGTTGTTAATGAGGCAACGAGTTGTTGAATGGTTGGTTGGGCTAGTTGGTTATCCAAAGTTTAACACACCTCCTGTGTTAGTTGAAGATAATCACTAGTTATCGGTCTCGTCCGTATGGCCATACGGATAGGTTGGATAAGTGTTCTTGGGGAGCCACCCGGGTTTATGGTTATCCCCAGAGCCGCCGATCCTCATTATGGTGTTGTTGATTTGTTGAATTGTTGCATTGTTGAACAGATGTATTGATGATGAGTTGTATTGTGTACTTGCTTGTTTAGTGTTAAGTGTTGTACACAAAGTTGTTGAGCTAAGTTATGCTGTTGATTAGTTATCTTCTCACTTAGCTTTATGCTAATCCCCCACATTATCCCTTCTTGCAGGTTTGTATATAATTTGGGTGGGCAAGAAGTTGGATTGGAAGGAATGTTTGACAACCCGGTGTCACTCTGACATTTGATTGTATAAATAAATGTTTCATCATGTTTTTATATAACACCTCGGCTGAAGAAATTATAGTTTTGAAAAGGTTGAATTTTATATGTTGATACAATGAAGTAAACTATGACTATCTATTTGGACTTACGCTTCCGATTTACTATATTTAAATGATTATAAATGAGGGGTGTTATAGTAAACAGCTAAACATGATAGTAGAGATAATTTAGCTAATAGATGACTTATAATGAGACTAAATAACACGGAAAAACACTTATATAGCAATTTAGGAATAAAAAGTAAATCGAAGGCAGCAAATTTAGACTATAATGGTACTTCATTTGTGCTGTATTGTGCAGTCAACACCCTTCTTTGCAATCCGCATGCCTAAAGGTGGCAAGATGGGCGGGTCATGTTGATTGGAGTAACGGGTCAGAATGGGTTTTGGTTGAAGAGGTTCAAGTGTAGTATAGGTCGAACCTTCCTGTTCGGGTTGTCCTACAAAAACCTTTTGTATATTTCCTAAAAACTTCATAAATAGTTAATGGGTTAGTTATGCTTACAGAAACAACATCATTGGTCCATCAGGATGATATTCTAATCCTTTGATTAAAATGACTTGGGAAATGTACGGTATAAAATAGATGTTGGGTGATGTTCAACCGGCTTGATTATTCGACCTGTTTCTAAATTAGTTGGAAATTGCACCCCTATGAATGCCTGCCATCCATCGGCAAGTTATATAGATATAGTTTTTTAAGATTTATGAGCAGAACGAACCTAAATATATTAATACAGTATAGAATCAAACAGTTTTCCAATGATTATTGATGACCCTATATATGTATTGGGATGGGATGTAACTGGAAATTATTTTGCAACAATGCCACTACTATACTTTTTATGATAGTATATATAACTGAATTATAATAAGAGCCGTTTTTCTTCACACTGTATACATGTCTAGCTGTTTTTGTTTTTGTTTAGTGATATCAATGTTGATGAGATTGATACGATTGAATGTGGGTGAATATTAAGTAATTATATGATGTGTATGATGGAAAATAGATTAGATTAAATACATATGATGTGAAATATAAATTTAATATTATGATGTTAAAATCAGAAGAATGTTATCTAGGATTCTGAAACGTTACTGAGATTTTATTATTTTACATGAATTTGATATCAGGAAACCTGCAGAACTTCTTGAAATTAGTCCCGTAGTAGATGATAAAATTCTGTCATATGAAGGTTTACTGGTGGTGGGACTGTAATAGTTGATCATGGGACAATATATGTTTCGTTTATATGCAACAAGGATGCCGTTCCTGATGTACAACCATATCCTTGACCTATCATGTCTTGGAGCAGCCTATTATACAGTAAAGTGTTTCAAGAAACTGCTGATTTCAGGCTTCGTGAAAATGGTACGGGGATTGTAAATTTGAATCCCAATTAGGTTGAGGAATTCCATTTTTTTTCCTGCTTGTTTGTGTTGTTTTGTAATTCTTCGACTTTAATTTTGTAGCATAGTTTCTTGGCTCGTTCATTAGATGCAATTTAACTGGAATAGTATCTTCGGAATATTATGTGATATGCTACAAGTCTGACAGCATGACTTTTCTTTATCTATTGTAGATTATGTATTTGGCCATCACAAGCTTGGTGGAAATGCACAATTAATTACTAAAAATTGGAATGAATATTATCGCTTAATATTCATCGGAATGAATATTATCACTTAATATTCATGATAGTGAATGTTAATTTACAAATTCTATACATAGAAAAATTCATTGATGAATTTCAAGTTATAACATGTATAATTTCTCAAGTTCTAGAGTCTGATCTATGGCAGGGGATACTTGGCTCCTGAGTATGCGACGTTAGGACAACTTACAAAGAAAGCGGACGTATATAGTGTTGGTGTACTTATGCTAGAAATTATAAGTGGGAGAAGTCGCAGTCATGCTGCTTTCGGAGAGGATCTCTTGGGTCTTGTTGAATGGGTATGATCTTTTACTACTATCAAGCAAATTCTGCACAATTACAAATAGTACTACTAATAAATAACAATGCACTACAATAACTTATTAGAAATAAAGTATAAGACTATAAGTGTGATGCCATTTATAGCACCTTTTCATAGAAATAGCTTAAGTTTATAGTTGGGTTCTTGATGCCATATATTTTGTCATCATTTGTCCCAGAAACACTTCTGATTTCAAGGATTGAAAACCTTTCCTTATACAGTTTAAATTATAAGTTGGGCAACTAACAGAGAACATAGCATCAGTTACTTATTTAGTAGTTAAACTAATGCATTCATTTTAATACAAAAGTTAGATCATTGCTTTTTTAGTAATATCTGTAAACAAACATATGTGATAAATAAATTCTATTTAAAATTGGTCAAAAAACAAAGTTTTGGGTGATCCAACCATACCAGAAGCGAATGTAAACATGTTTCAGCATGACCCATGTTTATGTGTACCCAACTCACCCATTTTGCCATCTTTAACGGTGAAGTCAAATACTGGACTCTATATTTTTGCTTACATGGAGACGACATATGTAAAGAAATAGTTTGATTCTAGTTTTACGTGACAAGAAGATATTGCTGTTATCTAGGCATGGATGCTCAAAGACGAAAAAAGACTTCTGGAATTCGTTGACCCGGACCTAACAGATTGTCCAGATGACGAGGTTATGCACTTGATTACAATTGCATTATTTTGTACACAAGCGCTTTCAAGTCAAAGACCAAGTATGAGGCAAGTGGTCGAGATGCTCACAAGAAAAGTTGACCTAAATGTAAAACTGTTAACAGAGCCGGGAGTATACAGGCGACATTCCCACTCGAGTCGTTCTAACAGTGGCAAGTCAGAAGAAACAATGAGATCGCGAGCATTAAATGGCAAAACTCCTATTGTAACTACCAGTAGCTCACCACAAGTAAGTAGTAGTAATTCTTACAGTATATCACAAATGTTTTATCGATGATCCAACAAGTCAAATAGTAGGTAGATACCAGTGAACAAAAAGGTTTGTGAATTCAAGCCAGGTAGCCAAGGTTGTAGTAGTAGCTAGTGTTATACTTGTTTTGTTGTTATACCAACATCCGAGAGACATTGGTTTATAATATATATATTGTTTGAATGTAATACATCATAACATCATATCATAAATAATAATATAATATAATTGAATTGAGGAATTTGAATTGATTTTAAAGTTTTACATCCAATGGGTTTAGGATCTTTTTTGTTCCTAGTTTTGGTTTGGATTATACATTTTACCAGGGCCGTCTCGTAGTCGTTGATTTTAATGAATTTCAAGTTATAACATTCATTAATTGAAGTTCAATATAACATTATTCATCAGAATGAATGTTATCAGTTTATATTCATCAGAATAAATATTATCACTTAATATTCATCGGAATGAATGTTATTATTATTAGTATAAAATGGACTCATTTTATTCCCATCTACTACTAAACGGATCCATCATACATCCTTTATCGTGATGAATATTACACTTCACTCATTCCCCCCAAAAAAGTATTTTCCCATGGATCCTTCCACTATTTGATAAAATATAATTTATGATTATATAACTAAGTGGGATGATCCGGGGGAAACCCTTTTTTGAGGGAAGGGAGAAGTGTAATATTAAACACGAAACATGCGATACAAATGTCAAAAATTAAATAGTAAAAATAAATGATTGTTGACCATAATCAATAAATATCATAACTTAATATACATGTAAACGATTGT
Source organism: Helichrysum umbraculigerum (assembly GCA_949592205.1). NCBI lineage: Eukaryota > Viridiplantae > Streptophyta > Magnoliopsida > Asterales > Asteraceae > Helichrysum > Helichrysum umbraculigerum. The sequence continues at coordinate 122,784,027 of CATIUR010000001.1, read as the reverse complement.
TATCACTCAATATTTATTAAAATGAACGTTATAACAACTAAAATTAAATTAAAAAATTTATCAATGAATGACTTAATTTAATATTCATCAAGATGAATGTATCAATTAATATTCATCAAAATGAATGTTAAGTTGTATAATTCAAACTAAATTTAAACAATTTCTGAATGTTACAGTAATATTCACCATAACGAATATTATCAGTTAACATTTACAAGAACAAATAAATTTAAACGATTCATGAATGTTAATATTCACCATAATAAATATTATCTGTTAATATTTACAAGAACAGATGTTGTGTTAGTTCTGAAATTGTTAAATACCCAACTGACACTAGACATGGGGTATAAATAACACGTAGATGTTAAATGTAGATGAATTAAATGTCATAATGGAGATTTGGTTCACGGCAACATTATTATTTCAACTCAAAAACATATACTGTACAACATTATCTTGCAATGGCCACGATGACCAAGCCATGCAATAATTCTAAACTATCTACACATAAACTTGAAGCAATACATGACCTCCAACTTACAGCCTTTTTTGCTTTCTACATTATTAGCCCATCGCTGCCAAACAGAGAACATAAGAAGCTTTTCCTGACCAACTCCACTTGCAGAATTTTGTTTTAACTGTTGGATTTCGCCCGCTTGTCACCACAACCTCTCGGATCAGCAACACACTATCTTGATCCGCTATTTCATCCACGCAAAGCTCCTAACCTGAACTTCTTGCACCAAAACGGTGCCCCTAAGCAATTTACCACCAAAAACCTTTGCATTTCTATAAACACCAATTGACACCATACCAACAAAGCTATGAAAAGCGAAAACGACCCAAACCAAATGAATCATTTTATTAAAGCAGTGAACCTGTTCAAAACATCACATTTTCGATAACTTCAAATGTGTTTACAGAATCATATGATCAACTACATAAAAAGAAGACTCCAATATCATTCAAACCAAATTTAAATTGGCTAAAATGGACTATAACCAATTATATAAGAAATCATGAATATCAGTATATCATTTTCGTTTTTAGCACCGAGCTGCTGTACAAAACACATTTTTGATAACGATTTATAAATCATTGATTGAAAACTCCATTTACTGAAGGCTGGTTTTGCCAGTCCTGTTAACCAACCCAAGTCGATAATTAAAGTGGATATGATGGTTTGGTTAACCTGGTCGTTGTGATTGAATTTTATAACAGATCATAGAAATTACTACTATTACAAATGACTGAATGAACATAAAGAAAGCTAATAAGTTATAAGACTCGTACCTGAAAACCATCTCGGTTCAGTTTTTTAACTGCAACTACGATAGGATCACATTTGCCATCAATAGGCTTGATTGAAGCTTTATAAACACATCCAAATCCACCTTCACCAATCTTTCTTAGCCTTGTGAAATCAATAGTCGCTTGTCTGAGTTCTGTATACGTAATCACCCTGAAAGTTAATTTTTTTCGGCAATTAACTTAGCTAATCTTTTTTCTTATATAAAAATAACCATTATAACATTGAATTACTTGTATGTTAGCTAATAACATTCAGTAATGTTAGTTTTGTTACGAAAACATATGTTGCTATTAGTGAAATTTTTTTGAAAACACCTTAACCAGTAAAATTATATCATCATGGATAATATTATTAATGATATAGCAGGCTAAAAAAAAACTAACATTCATCATGGATAATATTATTACTAATATAGTAAAGCACTGTGAACACATAACTTGGAAGTAACAATAAAACTTACCGGTAGATTCATGACCACATAATTCGATTCTTACTAGAGGTTTAAACTAAAAGACACCATAGAAGCTACAAAAACACAAATACAAAAGATCCACTCATTAATTAAATATACAAAAATATTAAAAGTTATAACATTCATTGTAACCGATATTATGATTAGTGCAGCTTAGCATCACGAACACACCTGACACTACATACAAGAAAAACACAAATTACTGTAGCAGAATCACTTTTTTGTAGAGCATGGCCAACTGAATTCGTTCCTAAAGGGTGGTTTAGTTAGGGAAGGGGGGGCTCTCTTCTTTCAGCATCTTCTCTACATAACATTGGAATTAGAATTCATTATACTAACTGAAACGACAAAATTATAAATTTAAAATCTAAATGAAAATAAACCAAAAAATGAAATATGAATGCAAATGTTGATTTAATCCTAAAGACAACAAAGCAATAAGCTAAAAATGAATCAAAATTGATGAATAACAAGAAAAGTGACGTTGATGAAAACTATTAATTATGAACAACTGAAATCACAATTGTTTTGTAATCCAATCACAAATAGAATAATTAAGAACTCACTGAATAAGAATTTAGAAACGAAATTGAAGTTCCGTGAATGATTCGATTAATCGTTACTCAATGCGTACGGTAATATAACAATGGGTATAGAAGCCACCTCTTCTAATAGCTCATGGGAAGTTATTGAGATTATAAACATGTCATGTTAAATAAATTAATGAAATCTCTATTATATATAGATTATGATGACGTCTCCTTTTTTTTCAGGTGATCAAGACAACTAGAACTTGGGTTCTTTAGACATGCATATATTTCACTCTACATATTAATAATCATGCTCAAAATTTAGATGTTGGGTATGGTTTTTTCTTTCTTTTCGCTAATATCAACAACTTGTGTGAACATAAAACATTATCTTGCTGATCACAATGAAAATTTCCATGAAGAATTTATTTGTATTTCAACATATAACCTTCAAAATGATTTAGATGTTACAGTAAGATTCATCACAAGTAATATTATCGGTTTTGAAGATTAAAAATGTAAGCATGTGATTTAAATGAATATGATTCACCACAAGTAATATTATCATTAACATATTACCTTCAAAATGATTTAGATGTTACAGCAATATTATCTATTTATAATATTACTTGTAATGAATCTTATCTATATTTAATGAACATTCTAAGTAACAACAACTACAACAACAAAAACCATATGAATTTGATTTTAAAGGAACATTGGAACTAGAAGCATCATAGAAGCTACGAAAACAACATTATAAACATCCACAAACAGATTAAAATACACAAAGATATTACAAATAGATAAGATTCATCACAAGTATTATTATCATTAACTGAGAACAGCATCATGAACAAATAAATTTGCATAATTGAAATTTTAATTTGTGAATAGTTACCCATAGAATGAAGAACATCCGAATTTGACTCTAACGAGAGATTGGAGCTAGAATTCATCACAATAGCTGCGAAAACACAATTACAAAGTTAAAACCTAAAAAAGTGGACAATTGAACTCGATGAAAATTGAAACATTGAACAATTGAAATCAAAATTGAAATCATAAACACAAAAATTAGCGAATCACTGACCTAGAATTGATAACTAAATGGAAACTGCTTGAACGAATTGATTAATCGCGAAGAGGAGTCACAAACTTGAAAGAACTGGAACATATAATAACATGTGAAATCGATCACAAATCTCAGATGAACAATTGATAACAAAATTAAAATCATAAACACAACAATTACCAACTCACTAACCTTGAATTGATAGATGAATTGAATTTAGTTGAATGAATCGATTAAGAGTGCGTGAATAATTAAGAGAATTGAGATGAGAATAAATACGGAAGCTATATGTACGTAATGTGATATATATATTTAATATATATACTATCTTATTTAAATAATAACATTTAATTAAATTAAAAAAGAATGTAATATGACGATGCTACCCTTGTCTTTGTAAATAGAACTAGCATATACAGAAAAGAAAACAGCCACCAGGAATATTTAAAAACATGAATCAATGGTGATGATCATACTCCCCCCCTTCCCCCAAGATTGAAGCTTCCCCCTGGATCCTCCCACTATATATATATATAGGGTAGTGATCAAGAGGGAAGTGCCTTTTTGGGGGGAAGGGAGGAAGCGTTAATATGCATCAAGAAGCATATTACAATTATCAATCAAAACGTCAACAAAAAATTATTTTTATTGGTAAATAGTAATCAAAATCGATGCTATAAAGAATATTTTAACGAATGAATTTCATTTTTAAGTCATAACATTAATTGATGAATATTTATATAATAAATTGTTAATATGCAGTGTGATGAATATTAACTAATATGCATCGCGATGCATATTAAAATTCCACATTATTTGAAAGATATTTTTATTGTTAATGTGCATCACAATGCATATTAAATAATATGCACCGCGATGCATATTAATGGATTTGGATCTAATATTCATAAATCGATGCTATAACTTGAAGAAATAATTTATTAAGGAAGCTTAACATTCATAGCATCGATTCTGATTAACATCTACTAAATTTAAGTTTGCTTTTTCGAGATTTGTATGGGTGAAAGTAATATGCTTCCCGATGCATACTAACACTTCTCCCTTCCCCCAAAAAATGCACTTCCCTCTGGATCATTCCATATATATATATATATATATATATATATATATTTGGATATTTTGTTTTAATTTTTTTTTTAAAAGAGAGTAAAGAAATGATTTTTTCTATAAAGAAAAACTATATCGTTGTGTATTGTAATATATAGATTTTAATTATGATTTAATTACTACATATAGAATGAAATAAAACAAAAAACTTGTCCCGCTGCATCGCGCGGGTATTATGCTAGTATTATATTATGTATATCTTTTAATCTAAATTTCTTATGGAGGAAGATTCAAGTAGGAACACTTCTTATGATGGGAACGGTAGGAACAAACAATTTTTTTTTTAACTTTAAAATTAAATAATTTTTTTGTTAAAAATTTATATCAAAATTATTAGAATTTTATGCTCTTTAACATGAGATAAATTTTAAAAAAAATATGTGATACACATCATAAAAAATTTATTGCGTATCACAATATCACACATAAAAGTTGTGATACACAACTTTAATTTGTGTATCATATATTATATATATTTTTTAAATCGATTTAATATTAAAGAGGATAAAATTTTAATAATTTTGAAATAATTGTTTTTGCAAAAAATGTACATATGTTGAAATTAAAGTGAAAAAAGTCATTCATATAGTTCCTACCATAAATAATGATTTTACAATAATCCTCCCAGTTTCTTATGTTTATAAAGTCACCCATTAATTAATTTCTTCTGTTTGATTCTAGGAGTTCTCGACTCCAAAAGGTAATGAGATTTAACATTGAATTAATGCAAACATGCATGTTCTAATGTTTTTCACATGAACTCGATTAAACTTGTAAGCATAAAGATACGAACGTAAACTAGACTTAACTATTTGATTGATTATCGTGATTATATAAGATTAGATGGAATCAAAGAAGTACAAGTATTTTGTGGAGTAGGGAAGAACTAACGAGATTGTGCCATTTGTACAAAACCCATGTACCCATAAACTTAAATATCTCTCAAATGCCAAATCAAAAAATTATGAAAATTGCACCATAATATTCAGCGTTTTCTCCTCTTCGATTTGCCGTCTCTCAAGGCATACTTTCGACGAGTTTTTATGTGTTAAAGTGTTGCGTTTAGGGTTTAGAGTTTGTGGTTTAGGGTTTGGAGTTTATTGAACTTTTCTCTATATAAGATTATGTTCAGTTTTAAGTCTATATTTTTATGTTTATGTAATACTATTCATGTCTATTTTCTTTTGTTGATAGTTAGTTACCCATTTGATTACATAAAATTGTTTGGATAATCAAGTACGGAGTATTAAGTATTTTTGTACAAAAGGGACGGGTTACAAATCATTTTCCAAACCATCCAAAGTTTTTCAAATGATTTATGCATCATCAAGCCATCGTATTTATTATGTTTCAAAGTTTTTTAGATTATGATGATGGTGGGGTGTAATCTTATGTACTACTGAGTAATACGTACATCTATTTCTACATTAATTACTACAAATATACATTTTATATATAATTAAATAAATCTTATTATACATCTTTGTTACCGTTAGATGTTTGTGTTCATCTTTTACCAATTAGATGATATAATACCACATCTTTACTAATAAAGGTAATTTCTGGATGTAAAGGGCGATTTGTACACATAATTTTAGCTTTACATCATACTGTAAGATACAAGCAAAAAAAAAAAAAAAAACATTTTAGATGTTTGTAGTGCATTTGTTATCCATAAATTAGCTTCCTATTTTTGATTATTTATTTTATAATAACATTGAACATGCAAATTATGCAAACAAAGGAAAACAAGAAGGCCGACAGAATCTGATATTATAAAGGCCTAAGCCCAATTTGTAGCTGGATATGGGCTACAAGCCCATTAAAGGATTTGTTAACAATGAATTCAGTTGATATTTGATAATTGATAATATGTACTCCTATTTCTTTTTAAGAAATATGTATGCTACTCCTTTTAGAGTTTGAGTCACCAACTTACCTAAGAAAACCATAATCACAAACGTAATAACCATTAACTTCAACCATATTTATTATAAAAAACCATACTCTTTTCACATTTTGTATAATTATTATGATAACAAAACTAACTTACAGGATAGACATACGAAACATAAGGTGAAATATTTCAGACACTTAAGAAAGACAAAAAAAAGAACGTACAAACTACATCATACTCTTTAACCTTGTACATGTACATTTTAACCAAAACGATAGGCGAAATTAAGACTTAATTAAACTTTAACGCACAAATTACATCTTCTAATCATTCAGTATTGCGGACATTGAGACTAGCTGGTGATATTGATGTGAGTGTGGATGTCGATATGAATGTTGATGTTGCTTTTGATTTCAGATATGCTAGCATTGATAGATCATCACTATTGTTCGCGTGTCCAAAATTTGTATCAACTTTCGATGGCTCGTATGACATTCTCATGCCTTCTAACTCCAATGCTACTTCCTTCATTGTAGGCCTACTTTTTCCATTCGAATTCAAGCATCTCATTGCCAAATTAGCCATATCTAACAACACACCCTTTGACTCCTCATTTATCACCGTTGTGTCAATTAAAGACATCACACGACCTTCTTCCATCGCCAGCATAACATGTGCAGCTAAACTTATATGCTCATCAAAGCTAGTTAGGATCGGCTTTTCTCTTGTTAAGAGTTCGAGTAAAATGACTCCAAAACTATAGACGTCACTTTTTTCAGTGGATTGACTGGATTGGAAATACTCTGGATCCAAGTAACCAAATGTACCTTTGACCAAAGTAGTCAAGTGAGTTTGATCTATTGACACGAGCCTTGAAGTTCCAAAATCAGACACTTTGGCTCTATACTTTTCATCCAAAAGAATATTAGTCGTCTTGATGTCCCTATGGTATATTGGAATCGAGGTTGCAGAATGTAGATAAGAAAGTGCTCCCGCAATCTCTGTAGCGATTTGTATTCTCATGTTCAAAGAAATTGGGAACTCATCGGTTTTATCTTGAATAAGACTATACAAGGTACCATTTGAGATGAACTCGGAGACAAGAAGTGGGACCTCAGTCTCTAGACAACATCCCAATAGTTTGACCACGTTTCTATGATTGACTTGCGAAAGAATGATAACCTCGTTGATGAACTACTCTATTTGGCTTTCATCAACCACCTTTGACTTCTTGACTGCTACAATTCTTCCGTCGGTTAACATGCCTTTATAGACCGTACCTTGACCTCCTCGGCCAAGAATCATGTTCTCATTAAATTGGTCAGTAGCCGTCTCCAACTCTTGGGATGTGAAGAGTATTGTTTTGTCAGTTAAAGGGGTATCAGTTGATTCTTGTTGTTTAAGGAGCAGACCACCGTTGCGTTTAAAAAACTTTTCCTTTCTTCTCTTGTCTATGGTTTTCTTGATTATATTGTACAGAGCATAGGTAAACGCCGCTAAGAATAGGATTCCAATGCTTATGCTAACACCTAAAAGGAGGGGAAATATACAACGTGTAAATTAAACATATAATATATAGGGTGAGGTTCAAATGAGAATGAAATTTTTGGTGAGAATGGAGGAACCAACTAGAACGTGCCACGTGTCACAAAGCCCACTTTCCCCCATGTTTTTTAAACTTAAATATCTCCGAAACGGTAAGTCGAAATATCATAAAAATCAGCATTTTTTTCTCTTCGATTTTCCATCTCACAAGGTATACTTTCGACGAATTTTTTTTTTTTGGTTTTACAAAATTAGTAACGCATGTGTTACTAGCTGTTAACACATGTGTTAGTTGCTGTTAATACATGTGTTACTCGCTGCTAACACATGTGTTACACGCTGGTAACACATGTGTTACTAGCCTGTAACACATGTGTTACTAGCGTGTAACACATGTGTTACTAGCGTATAACACATGTGTTAGCAGCGAGTAACACATGTGTTACCAGCTTCTAACACACGTGTTACTCGATTTCAAAACCCACCAAAAAACCGGAAAAAAAAAGTTCGTCAAAAGTATACCTTGTCACATCTCTAATCGAAGAGAATAAAACGCTGATTTTTATGGTGTAATTTTAATAATTTTTCGACTTACCGTTTAAGAGATATTTAATTTTTAAAAATTTGGAGGGAAGAGAGAGTAAAGTGACACGTGATTTCTATTGATTCCCTTATTCTTGCAAAAAGTTGTTATATAAGAACTTTACTCTAATTATATAAGATTTTACAGCGTATGTGATAGAATGTATGTATATACTAAGCTGGGAGAGTAACTTACCGAGAATAACACCTATTGAAGATTTGGGGCGATAGTCACAAGACAGTATCGAGATTGGTTGTGAGGTTCATATAATATACTTATCGAGCTGCTACAAACGCCCCCATCACGCTCACATCTCTTACATTTCTCACGTTCTAAAACCACATAAATGTAATCTTATCATACATATTCTTAATAACACAAAATAAAACTAAAAAAGCAGTAAAAAAAGTACAGAATTGCATACTTTTACACCCATTTGGTAGATAAGGGTTCCCTTCATCGAAAATGCTACACTGGCAGTTAACATAACTCTCCAACAAACCATCACTTAACGGAATCGCAAGACGTGTACACTCCGGGCTTTCAAAAGATGAAACATCGTCCTGCTCGTACATATGAGTTAGGGCCCATCATTAAACTGGCGAGAAAAGCTTCCATTAATAAACGGATACTTATTCACCAAAAACGCAGACCCACCACATGTTCCATCTCCACCTTGTCTTTCCAAATCTGTTAAATTCAATGTAAACTGCTCGAGATCATAAGGAACAGTCGCTTGACAACATCCGATACCAAAACATTTGTTTATGTCCTTAACAGTGTCATTTCGACAAGTTGCTGAACAGCCAGTGACAGTAGTCCCATTAACGTCCTTGATGACAGCATTGCCACACCCCTCAACAACGAAAATATTATGCAATCGAGAAAATAGAAAGGGAGTTACACTGCTGCCAGGGTCGATGGTGCTAATTAAGAGTTGACTACTATTCCATACGCGATTCTGGCAATCGAATGTCAGTGAGACGTTTACTGTGATTATTTGTTCGTCCAAACTTATATTTAGTACCTCCGTGTTGTCAAAAGTGGACATATACGGTATTGATGAGTTGCAATCAATAAGGTATCGCTCGTCCAAAGCACAACGTGATCCGATACCAAAAGGAAATGGAATCGCGACCTTGCCACACCTTTCATCGCATCCTAACTTGGCTAACGTAAGCGCTTCGGTTGATCCTGTTGTTAACAAAATCAAGATCAGTAAACTTAAAGCTCGAAGCACCTTCATTTTGCTTGACAAAAACATTGAAGGAGAATATGCAAAGAAGGATAAGACAGCTAAAAGTAAATGAATTAATGTGTTCAAAGATATAGCCAAATGTGGTGCCGCCAGATTTGATCATTTAAACTTTAAAGAGATATTTTTTAATTCTCAAAGTCAACGGAATATAATGCAAGATGGTAGGAGCGGCACGTAATCTCAGGGTTTTTTTTTTTTTTATAATGGTTCAGATTTATTGCATCCTAACATTAATACATATTAAAAGCGGTGTATCAGTATATCTTACCCTTACAACAAGACGTGGACTTGTTCTTGTTTTGATGTTTTGGTTAAATGATTTATATGATTCATTTACATGTAATCAGTTTATTAATAGATGTCCGATAGTAATGCACTTTTTATGAGTACCAAGAAGTGTTTTTTTTTTTTTTTTTTTCAAACACAACGAATATCATTTTGTTATCCATAAATTACCTTCCTATTTTTTATTATTTATTTTATAATAATAACATTGAACATGCAAATTATGCAAACAAAGGAAAACAAGAAAGACGGAATCTGATATTATATAGGCCTAAGCCCAATTTGCAGCTGGATATGGGCTAAAAAGAAATTATAGAATTTGTTAACAATAAATAAATTCAGTTATTATAAGGAGAATTTCATCTATATCTTTTGTAAAGTTACCCAATTACATCAATCAATATCCATATAAACTTCATAATTACGTTAATAATCTTTGAAAACATAAAAAATCTCATATTTATTTATCCAAATTAATAGTTTAATTCTAGTAAAAAATGACTTAATTGGTAATTAACATACCATGTGACTTTTTTTTTTATCCCTCTTCCCTTTAATTAATAATTTGAATAAACATTCTTCATTCTGAATTCGTCTCCTCTTGATTTGCGTATAACTATAATCTAGTCCTACTCCAAATCTACCTCTAATTTCAACAATTATATGGGATTTGTTTGTTTTATATCTGCACTGCGCCAAAACGAAATATTGCTAATTAGTTCAACATTTATAAACAACAAAATTCCAATTCCTAGGAAACATCAATAAACCAAAATGTCGATTTCATATGCATAGAAATTATTAAACATAAAAACAGTTGCCTATTTAATTAGATATCCCTAATATTCAATGGATATGTATAGCTAATAATTTAGTGTCCGCATTTTTTTTGATATATCAATATCGTTGCTGAGTGAAGTGGGTTTTTGCAGAACTCGATTACCCAAATATACATGAAATTGAATGATTTAAGGTAAAGGGTAAAAGAGTCAATAGGTTATTAATATTGATTTAATTGGAGGTAATAAACGATTAAAAGAATTTAATTCTATATAATTTGTTAAATTGGGTATATGTGATAATTTTTTAGTTTGTAAGGATATTAATGTAATTACGAAGTTTATAAGGATATTGATGTAATTAAGCATGTTTACAACGATATCGGTGAAATTCTCCCTTGATAATATCAATATGTACTCCTATTTCCTTTTAAGAAAAATATGTAGATTTAGGATCAGAGGGGAATTGACATTTTGGAGGGCAAGGGACCAATTTGCAATTTCTCACAAAATAAACATAGCCGTTCAGTTTCTTTCTTCAATTGTCGACACAGACAAACACTGTGAGAGCATCTACCTTCACACAATGATCCCGCCGGTGATCGGTCAATGACTCAATGCCGCAGACGAGCAATCGGTCCCGCCGGTGACAGGAAAAAACCTACAATTACCTCAACATATACACAATGATGAAACTCTGATTTCTTCCCCTGTTTTTCCACTACTGTACACTCTCCACACAATGATCAATTTCGATTCACCTTACTCGAAACCCTAGGATACACTTCATCAATCGCCGGAAAATTCATATTCAACGGCGATACAGGATCATATGCGTACATCGAATTCGAATTCGATAACATCATGTTCATGTAATTATCTCTCCGCATCATCATCAAATCATGATTATCGTACTAGTACGGATTATATGTATCGATATAATCAGCACAGAAACTCCGATGAACACGTGATAAATCATCCGGTGGTATCATCGCCATACCAGGTTTTCTCCGACGATCTCTTCTAGACCGTTGACGGCTGAGGACTGGCCAGATGTGGTGAAACGGACACCGTCGTCGCCGGACGTTATAATACTGGTGGAAGAGCTCCAACAGAAGATAGATATAGACGATTCCAGCGAAGGAGATGACGGAACAAAAGCGTTCGGTGAATTAATTCAAGGAAGAAGGAGAATTAAATCGTTAGCTTGTTATTTACTACGTAATAAAAACGTACAGAGTAATGGAGGAATGGGTATTCTGCACACATTTTTGTATAGGTCTCATATGCTTTCTTTGACAGTGACAACAATGATTATAATAATATATTTTTTAGATCTGAGATGCTTTCTTTGACAGTGACAACAATGATTATAATAATATATTTGTTTAGATCTGACTGCATCATGTTTTTTTCAACAGCATCTTACGTTACCTACTTTTTTAAGTCTGACTGAATCGTACATTTTTCCACTGCATCTTATCTACTTTTTAAGTCTAAATGCAACTAATGTATATTTTCCCTAATACTTATTTACTGCATCTTAGAATTTTTCTTTAGTATTTTTATGTATTATAAAAAAGTAAGATGCAGTGATAAATTTGTTTTACTTGTCTATTGCATTCTGTATGTATTTTTTTGTTACTATGTCTTTTTTGTATTTTTGTTACTGCATCTTTATATATATTACTGCATCTTACGTTCATTAGCATTCTGACTGAATTGTTGGATATTAACAAGTTTTTGTTACTGCATCTTGTATATTTTGATATTAACAAGTTTTTGTTACTGCATCGTATCGTACGTTCATTAGCAATTTAACTGAATCTTGCATATTTAACATGTTTTTGTTACTGCATCTTGTATATTTTTTACTTCATCTTACGTTTGTTAGTATTTTAACTGAATCTTGCATGTTAACAAGTTTTTCTTACTGCATCTTCTAGATTTTTTACTGCAACTTACGTTCGTTATTATTTTGACTGCATCTTGTATATTTTTTACTGCATCTTACGTTCTTCAGCATTTTTTCCTAAATCTTGCATATTTAACAAGTCTTACGATTTAATAAAATTTTTGACAATTTTTTGGATTTATTTACGGCATTTTTTCAGATTGATTCATAATTTTTGTCAAAATTGTAAAATGGCCCCTCCTCCTTTTTACAAATTTATTAAAATTGCAAAAATACCCTTCCCCTCTTGCCTTGTGCTCCTCTGATCTGGACCCAAATATGTATGCTACTCCTTTTTAAGGGAACCATAATCACAAACGTAATAACCATTAACTTCAACCATATTTATTATGTAAGAGCATACTCTTTTCACATTTTGTATAATTATTATGATAACAAAACTAACTTAAAGGAGAGACATATGAAACATAAAGTGAAATGTTTCAGACACTTAACCTTGTACATGCACATTTTAAGCAAAACGATGGGCGAAATTAAGACTTAAATAAAACTTTAGTCACAAATTACGTACGTCTTCTAATCATTCAATATTGCGATCATTGAGACTAGCTGGTGATATTGATGTGAGTGTGGATGTGGATATGAATGTTGATGATGTTGCTTTTGATTTCAGATATGCTAGCATTGATAGATCATCACTATTGTTCGCGTGTCCAAAATTTTGTATCAACTTTCGAAGGCTCGTATGACATTCTCATGCCTTCTAACTCCAATGCTACTTCCTTCATTGTAGGCCTACTTTTTCCATTCGAATTCAAGCATCTCATCGCCAAATTGGCCATATCTAACAACACACCCTTTGACTCCTCATTTACCACCGTTGTGTCAATTAAAGACATCACACGACCTTCTTCCATCGCCAGCATAACATGTGCAGCTAAACTTATATGCGCATCAAAGCTAGTTAGGATCGGCTTTTCTCTTGTTAAGAGTTCGAGCAAAACAACTCCAAAACTATAGACGTCACTTTTTTCAGTGAATTGACTGGATTGGAAATACTCTGGATCCAGGTAACCAAATGTACCTTTGACCAAAGTAGTCAAGTGAGTTTGATCTATTGACACGAGCCTAGAAGTTCCAAAATCAGAAACTTTGGCTCTATACTTCTCATCCAAAAGAATATTAGTCGTCTTGATGTCCCTATGGTATATTGGAATCGAGGTTGCGGAATGTAAATAAGAAAGTGCTCCTGCTACCTCTGTAGCGATTTGTATTCTCATGTTCAAAGAAAACGGTAACTCGTCGGTTTTATTTTGAATAAGACTATACAAGGTACCATTTGAGATGAACTCGGAGACAAGAAGTGGGACCTCAGTCTCTAGACAACATCCCAATAGTTTGACCACGTTCCTATGATTGACTTGCGAAAGAATGACAACCTCGTTGATGAACTGCTCTATTTGGCTTTCATCAACCACCTTTGACTTCTTGATTGCGACAATTCTTCCGTCGGTTAACATGCCTTTATAGACCGTACCTTGACCTCCTCGGCCAAGAATTCTGTTCTCGTTAAAACGGTCAGTAGCCGTCTCCAACTCTTGGGATGTGAAGAGTATTGTTTTGTCAGTTAAAGGGGTATCAGTTGATTCTTGTTGTTTGAGGAGCAGACCACCATTGCGTTTAAAAAACTTTTCTTTTCGTCTCTTGTCTATGGTTTTCTTAATTATATTGTACAGAGTGTAGGTAAATGCCGCTAAGAATAGGATTCCAATGCTTATGCTAACACCTAAAAGGAGAAAAAAAATACAATGCGTAAAGTAAACATACAATTATATAAGATATTACTATGTATGTGACAGTATGTATGTATATACTGAGCTGGGAGAGTAACTTACCGAGAATAACACCTAATGAGGATTTGGGGCGATTAAGGCTATATTCACAATACGGCTTTGAGAGTGGTTGTGAGGTAGCTTCATCATATATGCTACTTATAAAGCGGCTACAAACGCCCCCATCACGCTCACACCTCTTACATTCCTCATGTTCTAAAACCACATAAATATAATCTTAGGGTGTTGATAAATAAAACACATAACTTATTACATACAACACAATTTTACACATATAATGCATACAGTACAACATGTTAATGCGCAGTTGTGTTGTGTGAATCAAAAAATATGTTGTATCTATCAACTCCCATAATCTTATCATACATACATAATATTATTAACACGGAAAGAAAATAAAAAAGCAGTAAAACAAGTACAGAATTGCATACTTTTACACCCTTTTGGTAGATAAGGGTTCCCTTCATCTGAAATGTTACACTGGCAGTTAACATAACCCACCAACGAATCATCATTTAACCGAAGCGCACGACTTTGACACTCCGGGCGTTTAAAAATTGGAACATCCCACTCGTTTATGAGATTTAGGGGCCAGAAAAGAGAGATCGGAACCGAATAACGGTCCCCACCATTAAACGGGCGAGAAAAGCTTCCATTAAGAAACGAATTCTTATCCACCAAAAACGCAGACCCACCACATGTTCCATCTCCACCTTGTCTTTCCAAATCTGTTAAATTTAAAATAAACCACTCGAGATTATAAGGAACAGTCGCTTGACAACATCCGATACCAAAACAATTGTTTATGTCCATAACAGTGTCATTATGACAAGTTGATGAACAGCCAGTGATAGTAGTCCCATCAAGGTTTTTGATAACAGCATTGCCACACCCCTCAACAACGAAAATATTATGCAATCGAGAAAACAGGAAGGGAGATACATTTCTGCCAGGGTCGATGGTGCTAATTAAGAGTTGAGTACTATACCATACTCGATTCTGGCAATCGAATGTCATTGAAACATCTACGGTGATTGTTTGTTGGGCCAAACTTATATTTAATACCTCCGTGTTGTCAAAAGCGGACATATACGGTATTGATGAGTTGCAATCAATAAGGTATCGCTCGTCCAAAGCACAACGTGATCCGATACCAAAAGGGAATGGAATCGCGACCTTGCCACACGTTTCATCGCATCCTGACTTGGCTAACGTAAGCGCTTCGGTTGATCCTGTTGTTAACAGAATCAAGATCAGTAAACTTAAAGCTTGAAGCACCTTCATTTTTCTTGACAAAAACATTGAAGGAGAATATGCAAAGAAGGATAAGACAGCTAAAAGTAATTCAATTAATGTGTTGAAAGATATAGTCACATGTGGTGTTGCCAGAGTTGATCATTTAAAGGGATTTTTTTTTATCATGGTTGACTCAAAGTCAACGGAATGCAAGTTTTGCAACTTTTTTCTTCTTGAATAAAATGGGGATATAAAATATAATAGATGTGTGGGTGACTTATGGAACGGTGATGATACGTATACCACCTATTTTTTTCGTACACGACTAAACATGCTTTAAACTGTGGTACAATACACCATAAATCATATTTAGTAGTGTAGAAAAACTGTCAGTTTACGAATCACTGCCCTTTTATGGAAAGCAAGATGTGGACTTGTTCTTGTTTTCTTTTAGTGTGTCACTTATGTCTATTGAAAGCTAAGTCCTTTAATTCTAATAGATATTTTTGGTTAATTCATTAATGATTAATCAGTTTATTAGTAGATGTCCAATAGGCAATAATAACATCTGCAACTCTGAACCACATTATGCAAATTGGTTATAAGTAATGTAATTTGTCTTGATCCCGTTGACAAATATTGTCAAAGTTCGATGATAACTTACAAGTTACATTTTTCATCCATATGGTCTGAAGAAAAGCACAAAAACTGCTTCTAAGATAACAGTTACAATCATGGGCCACCAACATCTATGGAACACCCCAAATTTCACATTTTCACCAAAGGATACCTTGTCAAAATCATAATTGCCAAAACGCAAAAGTCACCTCTTCTTAACATGAATATTAGGAGAACAAGCAACAAAACCTGCAAAAACTTTGACTGCAGAATGATTGGGTGGTCTAAACATGTGTGGACCAATAGAAACTTGTAGCAGTTCATGCTTGAACGCTTGAGATAACCAAAATGAACTTTACTAAAACCCCCTAGTTTTCTCTCTCGTTTGGGCGATTTTGGCGACCAGCTTCATCCCTCAATTCGTCTTCATCAATCATCAATTCTGATCATCACCTACGTACGTTTGCTGTGGATCGTGTTTACTAATTAAATCTTATGATTTAATTCACTGAGTAGATCGTGTAGTACTCGTTTTTAGGGCTGTTTTGGCCAGGTTTTGGGGTTTGATTGAATTTCGTGTTTTAGGGATTATTCAATTCGTAATCTGACTCTAATATGCTCTTCCATCTTTTTATGCCCTTGTGTTTCGTCAATCGGTTAATCTTGCTGGTTAACTAATCGATTACAAGGTCTAATTGCCGTTTAGGGTTAGGGTTCTTCATACGCAACATTCTGCTGGTTTCCGTGGTTAGCGACACTAAGGGCATCACGTATACACTAAACACTACATCAAATTTGGTGTAATAAAGTAATCTTTCAGGAATATACTTGCACAAGATGTGTTTCATCTTCAACGTATGTACTAAATTTCTGCACTAAAACTACTTTCATCATTTACACATTGGCCCCTAAACTATTTTTACTACACTTGACTTGAATTCATTATTTTTATGATCAATTAACTTTTCAAACTATTAACTTAAATGTTAAGTTTATTTATTTACTCTTGTAAAACTTCAATTACATAAGTTCTTTGCATAAATCAATGTTTAAATTATCATAATTTGTTTGAAAATTATATTTTATTATTTCAATAATCATATTATCTAATCTAAAGTATATGGTACTTAAAATAATCATACACATAAATAAGTTTTTTCAATTTTTGTAATTAAATAATAACAATAGTTCAAACATAAGCTCTAAAATGAAACATTATAAATTTGTGTAAAGTTTAGTGTTGCACCAAATTTGGTGCAAAATCTTCCAAAATTTAGTGTATACTAAATTTTGCACCAAATTTGATTAGTTGGTTGGAGAGGGTTTTTTACACCAAAACACCAAATTTAGTGCAAAACTACCTACATTGGAGATGGCCTAATACGGAGCGACACTCTAGGGCGACACTACATCTAAGTGTTGCTTCATCTAAGGTGACACTATTCAAGTGTCGCTTATCATTAGGCTAGTGTCGCTAAGTTCCATTCGGGTAGTTCGGGTAGTTCGGCTAGTTTGGGTTGTGTGGATTGTGGTTGAGTATTGGGTTAAATAGCAGGTTTGAGGGTCGATTGTAGTAGTTTGGTTAATTAAATGACAGGGGTAAAGAGAGATGGGATCAATATTTCACCAAAAGTCAGCCTTGGTTCTAAGTCGGTTAGGATGGTGGAGTAGATGGACTTCCTGTTTGTAACATCCTCTCCGGTAGCCTGGTATTTTTCTATTTATAATTGCGTATTTAATTGTTTTAAATAATTTTGCTATATAATTGTTTAATTGTGAAACTTGGTGAAATAGGTCTTAGAACTTATTGTGGTTAGTGAAATGTTGTTTATCTTAAATTATTAAAGTTGACGGAACAATAAAATAAATTTCTCGCATTTAGTAATTAAGTGCCAGACAATAGATTTAGAGCGGGTATTAAATACCCAAAGTTGTAGGCCGGTTTTAAATGAGGACCGACCTAACCATTGGATCACTTTACCAATTCTCATTTCCTTTCAAATAAAAACACATAAACCCTAGCTAGTAAATCAAGTGAAATCATCAAACTAGAAAGTGATTGGAGGTTGTAATCTACAAGCTAGCATCATCATCTTCTTCTTCTTCTATTCATCATCATCTTTATTTTGAAAGGTAAATGTGGTTTATTTCAAAGGTTAGGTTTGATGAGTAATTGATTGATTTCTTTGGATGTTATTGTGTTAATAGATGTTGGTAAAGCATTAGAAATATGTTTTGATTGAGTTAGAAGCTTACAATATAAGTATTCTGCATGTTTGATTCGTATGTGAGTTTGGTAATTGGTTTTCTAGGCTGTGCCATGATCGTGCTGACCATCACCTGTAATTCGAGGGAAGCCGGTCGGCTTCCTCTGAAGCCGGGCGGCTTGGGGTGAAGCCGGCGGCTTCATACAACCGTCTTCAGTTTTTGACCTCGGGTACACGACTGGGTTTGGAAAGCGATGGGAAGCCGGCGGCTTCCAGGGAAGCCGGACGGCTTGGGGCTGTTTCCAGGGCATTTTCATTTTAGTTTTTAAAATACATTTCAATTGTTATTACATGTAATTATATGATAATTATTGGATGTGTTGTGATTATGCGCATGATTAGTAGTTGTTAATATGAGTGTTTAGGATAATGAGCCCCAAATGTGTCGAACTTGTATAAGTTATGTTTGGGCGAATTTGATTACTAACTTTTTATTGGTGTTGAATCTCAGATTCTCCAAAAGACAAGGTAGCCCCTGGAATCTGAGTTGGTGAAGACGAAGGTATTGATGAGTGGATTCAAAAGTCACCGTTTGGCTTAGTTGTAATCATTTGATTACAACGGGTAAACGTAAACTTGATTATTGAGTTGATTAGTTGCTATCGTTGGTTATATGAATATATGTGCTTTGTGTGGCCTTCGTGCATTGGTGTTAATGAGGTCAACTAGTTGATGAACTGTTGGTTGGGCTAGTGGGTTGTTGTGTGAAGGGTACATGGATGTACTTCATTTGTTGTGTGTGCTGAACTGTACCTAGGTATGATAACCACTAGCTATCGGTCTCGTCCGTTATGGCCATACGGATATGCTTGGATAAGTGATCTTGGGGAGCCGCCCGGGTACTAAGGTTATCCCCGGATCCGCCGATCCTCATTAAGTTGTTGTTGATTGTTGTGTTTGCAAATATTTGTTGTAGTTAATTGGTTTAGCTAAGTTGAATGTTGGGTGTTGGATTTACTCACTTAGCTATGTGCTAATCTCTCGTTGCTACTTCCTGCAGACTTTTGTTTTGTGCATGCGGGTGGGTTGCAGGAAGATCAAACCTTGGAAGCATGGAATGTTTGATATTCAAGCTACTCTGATTATTTTGTAACAACTCAGTTTAGTTTATATAATACCCCGACATGCTAGTCTTTTGAACAAGTTTTAAATTGAAGTGACTTAAACATCTAAATTGTTTTTGGTACTTTAGGAGAATATGTAACAAATTATTGTGTTTTATTTACCTGCGCTTCCATATTACCTGTAATATTATTACTAAAGAATGAGGGGTGTTATAAGTTGGTATCAGAGCATGGTTTTGGGATAATTGATCATTGTCCAATGTTCAATCCCAAAAACTGAAGCGTGTTATGTCAAACATTCCTTGGTGTGGGATTAGCATGGGTGGATGATGGCTTGTTGATAGATGCTAACGATTAACAAATTTCGAGTGTTGTGTTGATTTCAGAAATGGCAGAGAACGAACCACCGACCACCAACCCCAACAATGCCTCCAGGATCGTCGCTCCTCAAATTGAGACTCATACCGAGCAACATGATCATGATGGTACTTCTCAACCAACCGGACAACAATCTAATCGAGACGAGTATATTCATGAGATGGAAGACGAGTTAATATTTCTTAGGGAATTCAAGAAGAAAACTGAGGAAGCTGCGACTAGACAGTTATTTCAACAAACCTCGGTTTTTGGTTCTAGTTCATCCTCTCAATCAGAAAAGAAGTGTTCATACAAGACTTTTATGGCTAGTCGACCACCGGAATTTCAGGGAAGTAAAAATCCTACGGTAACGTTAAATTGGTTGAGAGATATGGAACGCAAATTTGATGTGACTTGCTGTGATGAGGAACTTAAAGTCAAGTATGCAGTTCAATGCATGAAGGATGATGCTATGGTTTGGTGGGATTCTGTTACCGGACACTTGATGCAACAACAAAAGGAATCTATTAATTGGTCTCAATTTCATCAGGCTGTTCGTAACCAATACTGTTCGGATTTTGATATTGCTAGGATTCGAAGAGAGTTTGTGAATCTTCGATTAAAGGATGACATGACTATTGATGAATTGATTTCGCAGTTTACGGATAAGCTTAGATTTGTTCAACAATGGGTTCCGGATTAGAAAACTCAAATCGAACAATTCGTGGATACTTTACCGGATAACTACCGTACTGTTGTGAGATTAGCCAGAGATTTAACGCACGCTTTCAATCTTGCAAGATCCGCCGATAGTGATCTAAGTGGTTTACGATTATGGCAAGGAAGGGATACAACTTTCCAAAGAGCAAGAACTGAATCGTCGGGTAAGAATAAATCCAAGTGGCAAGGGAATCGGCAGGGTGGTAAGAAGTTTGTTGGAAGAAGTAGTTCTTCGGGAAGTTCCAATAGTTCCAACTGGTGTAGTTCGTGTAGGGCTCGTCATAATGGTCCGTGTACGGCTCAGACAAACAAATGTATGAAGTATGGTGAATTAGGTCATGAGATAAAGAGTTGCCGTTATCCAAATTTTGTTTGTTGGACTTGTAAGAAAGAAGGGCATAGGGTTGGTCAATGTCCGGAGGCAAGGTCGGCGGGGTCGGGTTCGGTCGGGAGTTCGGGATCTTCCGGTCAGAAAAGAAAGAACCCTCCTCCAGCAATTAGTAGGGCCTTTCAGATGACGGTTGATGAGGCCGTGCATACTGAAGATGTTATCACTGGTACATTTCTTATAAACTCTGTACCTGCACGTGTATTGTTTGATTCGGGTGCTAATTGTACTTTCATTTCTGTGCAATTTTGTGATAAGTTGAAATTAGCCCCTACTGTGATAACAAAGCCTATAGAAGTAGAAATAGTTAGTGGTAAGTTAGTTCCTGTTACCACCTCGGTGACTGGAGTTAAAATTACTATTGATGATCATGTTTTTCCTATTTCCTTCTTGTTGATGCTTGTTAGGATCCCAATCTCCGAAGGGTCATATGTTGTGGCTCGAGGAGAACGGGACGGCGTAGCTATTCCTTTGATTTCTTTGATGAAAGCTAGGAAGTCATTGTCAAAAGGTTGTGAGTCATACTTAGCCTATGTAGTCGATGCCAAATTAGAAAGGAAAACTGTTTCGGATGTTCCGGTTGTTTGTGAGTATCCTGAAGTGTTTCCTGATGAATTGCCTGGATTACCACCAGTTAGGGAAGTAGAATACAGAATTGATCTTGTTCCAGGCTCATCGCCGGTTGCTAAAGCTCCCTATATGTTAGCTCCTTCGGAGATCCGTGAAATGATGAATCAGATTCAGGAGTTGTTGGATAAAGGTTTTATCAGACCTAGTTCCTCGCCGTGGGGTGCACCAGTGTTGTTCGTGAAAAAGAAAGATGGGTCACTGCGGATGTGTATTGATTATAGGGAATTAAATAAGAGGACTGTGAAGAACAAATATCCATTGCCCAGAATAGATGATTTGTTTGATCAGTTACAGGGTTCTTCGGTATACTCAAAAATTGATTTGAGGTCGGGTTATCATCAAGTCCGTGTTCGTGAACAAGATATACCTACAACTGCTTTCCGAACCAGGTATGGGCATTATGAATTTCTGGTTATGCCTTTTGGTTTAACAAATGCACCAGCGGTATTTATGGATTTAATGAACCGTGTGTGTCGACCATTCTTGGATAAATTTGTGATTGTTTTCATTGATGATATACTTATTTATTCGAAATCTGAAACTGAGCATGCCACGCATTTGAGATTGGTTCTTGAAACATTGAGACGAGAACAGTTGTATGCAAAGTTTTCCAAATGTGAATTATGGCTTCGAGAAGTTCAGTTTTTGGGTCATATAATTTGTCAAGATGGTGTGAAAGTGGATCCATCAAAAGTTGCAGCTGTGATGAATTGGAATGCGCCGAAATCTGTTTATGAGATAAGGAGTTTCCTTGGGTTAGCGGGATATTATCGGAAATTTATCAAAGATTTTTCTAAGATAGCCGGTCCGTTAACCAAGTTAACCCCTAAAGATGAGAAGTATGTGTGGACTGATCATCAGGAGCAAGCTTTTCAGACATTGAAACAATTGTTGTGTCAGACACCGATTTTAGCATTACCAGAAGGTACTGATGATTTTGTGGTTTATTGCGATGCTTCATATTCAGGTTTGGGTTGTGTCTTAATGCAAAGGGATAGAGTTATTGCTTATGCTTCTCGACAGTTGAAACCACATGAGAAGAACTATCCTACGCATGATTTAGAACTAGCAGCAGTTGTATTTGCCCTAAAACTTTGGAGACATTATTTATATGGGACTCGATGTGTTGTTTGTACCGATCACAAGAGTTTGCAGTATGTATTCTCCCAGAAAGAATTGAATATGCGACAGAGATGATGGTTGGAATTGATAAAAGATTATGATTGTGAAATTAGATACCATCCGGGCAAAGCTAATGTGGTCGCGGATGCTTTAAGCCGAAAAGGTACTTCTGATAAAGTTTATTACGTGAAAGTGAATGTTTCTTCGGATTTGATTGATCAAATTAAAGTTGTGCAACTTGAAGCATTGAAAGACCAGAATCTGAAATCTGAAATCATGTTAAAACGCAAGGAGGAATTAGTCGATGATTCAAGGGGATTAAAGACTTATCAATCTCGTGTTTGGATTCCTTCCATTGGTGGTATTCGAGATTTGATTTTGAATGAAGCTCATAAGTCCCGAATGTCTATCCATCCTGGTAGTACCCGAATGTATAATGATTTGAAACCATTGTATTCGTGGCCAACGATGAAAACCGATATTGCAAAGTTTGTTAGTACTTGTCATATTTGCGCACAGGTCAAAGCGGAACATCAAAAGCCGTATGGGTCGTTAAAACAGTTGGAAATACCCGAGTGGAAGTGGGATCATATAACTATGGATTTTGTGACTAAGCTACCGCGTACTGTTCGAGGTAATGACATGATTTGGGTTATTGTGGATCGATTGACAAAGAGCGCGCATTTTCTTGCTACGAGTGAGACAGCATCGTTGACTAAACTTGCTCAATTGTATGTTAACGAAATCGTTTCCAGACATGGTATTCCCTTATCGATTGTGTCAGATAGAGATACTCGTTTTGCTTCTCGTTTTTGGCAAAGTCTACAACAAGAGTTGGGGACACGTGTAAATCTTAGCACAGCTTATCATCCTCAGACAGACGGTCAGTCAGAACGTACAATACAAACTTTAGAGGATATGCTTCGTGCTTGCATTCTGGAATATGGAGGTTCATGGGATTCACATCTTCCATTGGTTGAATTTACTTATAACAATTCGTACCATTCAAGTATTGGGATGCCTCCGTATGAAATGTTGTATGGTCTTCGTTGCCGCACACCCACATGTTGGTTAGAGGCAGGTGAGAAACAATTTGCTGGACCCGACATTGTACAAATAACCGCTGATAAAGTAGCTATTGCACGTGAGAAGTTGAAAGCCGAAAGAGATAGACAGAAACAGTATGCGGATCCTAAAAGACGACCGGTTTTATTTTCCGAAGGTGAATTTGTGTATCTTAAAGTTTCTCCGTGGAAAGGTGTGATTAGATTCGGAAAACGTGGAAAGTTGGCGCCTAGGTATATTGGTCCATTCAAGATTCGACAAGTTGTAAATGATCAGTCAATGGCATTGGATCTTCCTCCAGAGATAACCAAAATGAACTTTACTAAAACCCCCTAGTTTTCTCTCTCGTTTGGGCGATTTTGACGACCAGCTTCATCCCTCAATTCGTCTTCATCAATCATCAATTCTGATCAACACCTACGTACGTTTGCTGTGGATCGTGTTTACTAATTAAATCTTATGATTTAATTCACTGAGTAGATCGTGTAGTACTCGTTTTTAGGGCTGTTTTGGCCAGGTTTTGGGGTTTGATTGAATTTCGTGTTTTAGGGATTATTCAATTCGTAATCTGACTCTAATATGCTCTTCCATCTTTTTATGCCCTTGTGTTTCGTCAATCGGTTAATCTTGCTGGTTAACTAATCGATTACAAGGTCTAATTGCCGTTTAGGGTTAGGGTTCTTCATGCGCAACATTCTGCTGGTTTCCGTGGTTAGCGACACTAAGGGCATCACGTATACACTAAACACTACATCAAATTTGGTGTAATAAAGTAATCTTTCAGGAATATACTTGCACAAGATGTGTTTCATCTTCAACGTATGTACTAAATTTCTGCACTAAAACTACTTTCATCATTTACACATTGGCCCCTAAACTATTTTTACTACACTTGACTTGAATTCATTATTTTTATGATCAATTAATTTTTCAAACTATTAACTTAAATGTTAAGTTTATTTATTTACTTTTGTAAAACTTCAATTACATAAGTTCTTTGCATAAATCAATGTTTAAATTATCATAATTTGTTTGAAAATTATATTTTATTATTTCAATAATCATATTATCTAATCTAAAGTATATGGTACTTAAAATAATCATACACATAAATAAGTTTTTTCAATTTTTGTAATTAAATAATAACAATAGTTCAAACATAGGCTCTAAAATGAAACATTATAAATTTGGTGTAAAGTTTAGTGTTGCACCAAATTTGGTGCAAAATCTTCCAAAATTTAGTGTACACTAAATTTTGCACCAAATTTGATTAGTTGGTTGGAGAGGGTTTTTTACACCAAAACACCAAATTTAGTGCAAAACTACCTACATTGGAGATGGCCTAATACGGAGCGACACTCTAGGGCGACACTACATCTAAGTGTTGCTTCATCTAAGGTGACACTATTCAAGTGTCGCTTATCATTAGGCTAGTGTCGCTAAGTTCCATTCGGGTAGTTCTGGTAGTTCGGCTAGTTTGGGTTGTGTGGATTGTGGTTGAGTATTGGGTTAAATAGCAGGTTTGAGGGTCGATTGTAGTAGTTTGGTTAATTAAATGACAGGGGTAAAGAGAGATGGGATCAATATTTCACCAAAAGTCAGCCTTGGTTCTAAGTCGGTTAGGATGGTGGAGTAGATGGACTTCCTGTTTGTAGCATCCTCTCCGGTATCCTGGTATTTTTCTATTTATAATTGCGTATTTAATTGTTTTAAATAATTTTGCGATATAATTGTTTAATTGTGAAACTTGGTGAAATAGGTCTTAGAACTTATTGTGGTTAGTGAAATGTTGTTTATCATAAATTATTAAAGTTGACGGAACAATAAAATAAATTTCTCGCATTTAGTAATTAAGTGCCAGACAATAGATTTAGAGCGGGTATTAAATACCCAAAGTTGTAGGCCGGTTTTAAATGAGGACCGACCTAACCATTGGATCACTTTACCAATTCTCATTTCCTTTCAAATAAAAACACATAAACCCTAGCTAGTAAATCAAGTGAAATCATCAAACTAGAAAGTGATTGGAGGTTGTAATCTACAAGCTAGCATCATCATCTTCTTCTTCTTCTATTCATCATCATCTTTATTTTGAAAGGTAAATGTGGTTTATTTCAAAGGTTAGGTTTGATGAGTAATTGATTGATTTCTTTGGATGTTATTGTGTTAATAGATGTTGGTAAAGCATTAGAAATATGTTTTGATTGAGTTAGAAGCTTACCGTAACATCCTCAAATCGGGCTTAGAAGAAAAAGGTATTTTCTTTAAACTATTTATGCGATTTAAAGTTTTTAACTGTGTTTGATTTTAAAATTAATAGGTAAATGAGCCTCAGGAAATTTTGTGACTATTGAAATGTTAGCTGTTTTAGATAATTTTAGGTGACGGTAAAATAAAATAATTTTCGCGCAATTGAAATTTAGGTTCCAGACAATAGATTTAGGACGGGTATAATATTTCACTGTATTTGAGTTAGGTTGTAATATTTGGTCGACCTTTATTTTCCTTCATTTCCTGATTTTTGGTTAGAAACCTCCAAGAACACACACACACACTCATAAACCAATTTCAAATCTGAATGTGATCAAAAAAAAATTGGAGCTGTGAATTTGTTAAAGCAAATGAATTCATCTTCTTCTTCTTCTTCTTCTTCATGTTCATCTAGTTTTCTCCATTTCCATTGTAAGTATTTATTTTGTGTTCTTAAACTCAATTGGTGAAATTAAGTAGAAAACTTATGCATGTATGATCAATGGTGCTGGAATG
This sequence comes from Helichrysum umbraculigerum, assembly GCA_949592205.1. Lineage (NCBI taxonomy): Eukaryota > Viridiplantae > Streptophyta > Magnoliopsida > Asterales > Asteraceae > Helichrysum > Helichrysum umbraculigerum. The sequence continues at coordinate 122,757,159 of CATIUR010000001.1, read as the reverse complement.
GATTGTAGTTACTGAAATTAACATCATCATCTTCTTGTTCTTGACTTAAATGCAAATTTCTTAGGTTTCTAGTATAAAAGTGGGTTTTGGTTTAAATTAGATTGGAAGATTAATGCATGTTAGTAATTAGAATTTGGATGATGTTTGTTTGTTGTTAATACATATTATTACATGTTATGTGAGGTTATTTGCTGGTAAAAAATAGTACATTTCAATGGCAATTGGTAAAATTAGATTGTAGTTCGTAGTTGTAAGTTGCAGGTCTGATTGGAGCTGGAAAGCATACAAACGCGATCCCACCACTTGACCAGGATCGCGTTCCTCAGTTATAAACTGGGTTCTTCGCAATCTAGACTATTAAACGCGATCCTAGCCTCGAACCCGGATCGCGTTCATCAGTGTTATTTTGGCTCAGCAAATTTTGAACTATGGAACGCGATCCCAAACCCCTAACCGGATCGCGTTGCTCAGTGTTATTTGGTAACCGAAAGTTTTCTTCTTGGGAACGCGATCCCACCACCTTTAGCTGGATCGCGTTTATCTTTGTAAATTTGAAGAATTGGATATTTAGTGAACTTATGTGAATCTAACACTTATAATGTTTAGTTATCGATATTTCTTGATTATCAATGTATGTAATTAAGTATAGTCATAATTAAATTTTGAGACAAGTTATTAACTTGTGTTTTTATTGTGTTTACAGAGACAACGAAGACTCAATAAAATAAGACTTTTGAGTTGGAGACTGAAACTGACAGGTGAGTGGACTGGTTCTCACAATTTAATCTTGGTGTTAACAGTTAGTTGCATCAATTTTTAAGTTGCTTGTATTGACTGATTTATCGTTATGATAATGATAGGATTGTTGTTTAAACTTGTGGTTTGATAGATCGATTGTTTGCTAGTAAATAATTCCATGATAGGTTGGAATGATAGAGGTCAATTTTGGGTTTAGTTGCTATAGGTTAATCCTTATGGGTCGGATGAACATTCGTTGTGAATTAATCCATATTGATTAAAGATAGCAATAAACTATCGGTAAAAATCTCTGTATTGGCCTGCAGTTGATTATTAAGTGTTCTTGGAGTGCCACCGCGGACTGAGGGTATCTCAAGAACCACCGATCCTCTGTTTGATTGTTTAGTTAGATAATTGTTGTGAATTGATTGTTATACTAAGTTAGATTGTTAGACTTAGTTTACTCACTTAGCTTTGTGCTAATTCCCCACAATACTTTTGCAGGTTAACTTTTGGGTTGTTGGGACGTATTGATGGTTTGAAGAAATGTTTGCCAAGTTGAACTCTGATCATTTTGTTATTACGTTGTTTTGTTAAATAACACCCAGTCGACAATTATCGTTTGTAACTATATCTAAATTTTAGAACATATGTAATGTTTTGGATGGTGAAATCATGACATCTATGTATATATTATATATGGGATTTGCGCTTCCGAATTAAAAAAAAAAAAAAAAAAAAAAAATTTGTGTCTTAAATTGTGGGGTGTTATAAGTTGGTATCAGAGCGTGGTTTAGGTGAATTGAATATTTAAGATGTTCAATCCTAAACTTAATCATGTTGGTCAAACATTTCTTGTGGTGGGGATTAGTTATGATAGTTGATTGGTTAGTTGCTAGTACTAACAATTAACGAATGTTGAGATGTGATGTGATGACAGGTATGGCGGATAATGAGCCACCTTCCCATACTCTCAATAATACTACGCGAACAGATGCACCACCAGAGAATCAGGGTCATAATGGTACATCTAATTTAGCCGGTGGAGAAACTGAAACTGATCAGGAGTATATTATGAGATTGGAGAATAGAGTGTTGGAACTTCAGAGAGAACGAGCTGGATCTTCTCAACATCCAGTTTCTACTCGTCCTCACATTGTGACTAATGTACCACCTATTGTATCTTCTACACGGATTCCGGTATCTAATCCTTTTATTTCACAACAGCAGCAACAGGGTTATACTTATCAGGCCTCGGGTCCTTTTCCTTCATCTGGTTATACTACTTATCAAATACCTATTCCACCTTTTCAACAGTTGAAGAAAGGTTGTTCTCTTAAAACCTTTATGTCTTGCAATCCTTCAACTTATTCTGGAAGTACCGATCCTACGGTCACTCTTGACTGGCTTCGAGATGTAGAGAGAAAACTAAATGTATGTCATTGTGAGGAGGAGGATAAGGTACCTTATGCGGTTCAATTATTAAAGGGTCAAGCCATGTCATGGTGGGATTCAATTACTGCACCATTATCTCCATAACAGTTGAATGATATAAGATGGTCAGATTTTCATGCTGAGATTTGCAAGCAATTTTGCTCGGAGTATAATCTTTCCAGGATTAGGCAAGAGTTTCTTGACTTACAAAAGACTGATCAAATGACGATTGATGAATTAATTAAGCAGTTTTCAGACAAATTGCGGTTTGTGCAACAGTGGGTTCCAACTGACCGGACCAAAATTGATCACTTTGTGAAAACATTACCTCCTGATTACCGTACCACAGTGAGACTAGCAGGTTCACTTCCTCAAGCTTATGATTTAGCTCGTTCGGTTGATGGGGATATTATGGCTAAAAGAGTGTTGAATAAAGAAAAGTATTCACAGAAAAACAAAGGAGATTCTTCGAGTAAACAGAAAGGACAAGGTAGTCAACAAAACAGGAGATCGAATCCTGGTATTCCAACGGATAGTAACTATTGTAATAGATGTCGAGCTAGACATAATGGTCCTTGTACTCCCCAGACATCTAGATGTGTTAAGTGTGGAATTTTTGGTCACGCTGCAAAGGATTGTACCTACCCAAATAGCGTGTGTTGGAATTGCCATAAAGAAGGGCATCGTGCAGGGGATTGTCCTGAGGCGAAGAGACAGAGTATGGGTACGGGTAAAGGTTCGCCATCATCTGGTCAAAAGAGGAAAAATCCACCAGTAGCTGCTAGCCGAGCTTTCCGAATGACAGTTGATGATGCTGTCGCCACTGAAGATGTCATCACTGGTACATTTCTCATAAATTCTATACCAGCTCGTGTATTGTTTGATTCTGGTGCCAATTGTTCGTTTATATCTGTGAACTTTTGTGATAGACTGAAATTGATCCCCTCTTTGATTGTTAAACCTTTAGAAGTTGAAATTGCTGACGGTAAATTAGTTCCTGTTACCACATCGGTAGCTGGAGCTAGTATACTTATTGAGGGTCATAATTTCTTAGTCTCCTTTTTGTTAATGCCAATTCCTAGTTTCGATGTAGTTATTGGTATGGATTGGTTAAGTTTGAATAAGGCCAACTTTGATTGTCATAAAAAGATTATAAGAATTCCGATTTCTGATGGGTCATACGTCATGGCTCGAGGAGAACGAGTAAAGGGTAGTCTACCATTGATTTCCTTGTTGAAAGCTAGGAAATCTATATCTAAAGGATGTGATTCTTATTTGGCATATGTGATAGATAGCAAGTTAGAAAAGAAATCTTTGACAAATTTTCCGGTGGTTTCTGAATATCCGGAAGTTTTTCCAGATGAATTGCCTGGTTTACCCCCTGTAAGAGATGTAGAATTTCAGATTGATTTGATTCCTGGTTCGACTCCTGTAGCTAAGTCTCCTTATAGATTAGCTCCTTCTGAAATCCGTGAGATGATGGGTCAAATTCAGGAACTGTTAGATAAAGGGTTTATTCGACCGAGTTCTTCCCCGTGGGGTGCTCCGGTATTGTTTGTTAAGAAAAAGGATGGTACTCTTCGAATGTGTATTGATTATAGAGAGCTCAATAAAAGAACAGTGAAAAACAAATATCCATTGCCCAGAATTGATGAGTTATTTGATCAGTTACAGGGATCATCCTATTTTTCTAAGATCGATTTGAGATCCGGTTATCATCAGGTACGAGTTCGCGAGGAAGATGTTCCTAAGACTGCTTTTCGTACCCGTTATGGTCATTACGAGTTTTTAGTTATGCCTTTTGGATTGACTAATGCTCCTGCTATTTTTATGGACTTAATGAATCGTGTATGTCGACCTTTTCTAGACAAGTTTGTGATTGTATTTATTGACGATATCTTGGTTTATTCTAAGTCTGAGGCTGAACATGAACATCATTTAAGATTGATTCTTGAGATGTTGAAAAGAGAGCATCTTTTTGCAAAATTTTCCAAGTGTGAATTTTGGCTTCGAGAGGTACAGTTTCTTGGTCATATTATTTGTAAAGATGGAGTCAAAGTGGATCCTTCTAAAGTGGAAGCCGTTATGAATTGGAATGCTCCTAAAACTCCTTCTGAGATTAAAAGTTTCCTAGGTTTAGCGGGTTATTATCGAAAATTTATTAAGGATTTCTCCAAAATTGCTGGCCCGTTAACCAAGCTAACTAGGAAGGATATTAAATTTCAGTGGGGAGATCAACAAGAAACATCTTTCCAGACTCTTAAACAGTTGTTATGTCAGGCGCCAGTGTTAGCATTACCTGATGGTTCCGAGGGTTTTGTGGTTTATTGTGATGCTTCTCATGCTGGTTTGGGTGCTGTCTTAATGCAACATGATCGTGTTATTGCTTACGCTTCTCGCCAGCTTAAAACTCATGAAAGAAATTACCCCACACACGATTTAGAGCTTGCAGCTGTGGTATTTGCGTTGAAAATCTGGAGACACTATTTGTACGGAACCAAATGTGTCGTATGCACGGATCATAAAAGCCTCCAGTACATGTTTTCTCAGAAGGAACTCAATATGAGACAGCGCCGATGGTTGGAATTGATTAAGGATTATGACTGTGAAATCCGATATCATCCGGGTAAAGCTAATGTGGTTGCCGATGCTTTAAGCCGAAATGTACCTTCCGATCGAATTTATTTTATGCGTTTGGAAATATCTTCTGATTTGATTTCCCAGTTAAAAGCTGCACAGTTAGAGGCATTGTTGGATCAAAATTTAAAATCTGAGATTTTGTTGAAACGGAAAGATTTATTGATTGATGATTCTCGAGGATTGAAAACCTTCCAGTCTAGGGTTTGGGTTCCATTGATTGGGGGACTTCGGGATTTGATATTGTCAGAAGCACACAAATCGAGGTTATCTGTTCATCCAGGGAGTACGAAAATGTACAATGATTTGAAACCATTGTATTGGTGGCCAACTATGAAAACCGATGTTGCTCGAATGGTGGATACTTGTCATATATGTTCCCAGGTTAAAGCAGAACATCAGAGGCCCTATGGTTCATTGAAACAGTTAGATATTCCGGAATGGAAATGGGAGCACATTACTATGGATTTCGTTACCAAATTCCCCCGCACTCAGAAAGGTAATGATATGATATGGGTAATAGTTGATAGATTAACCAAGAGTGCACATTTTCTAGCCACCAGTGAGACGGCATCATTGACTCGACTTGCTCAATTGTACATTCATGAGATTGTTGTTAGACATGGTATTCCTTTATCCATTGTTTCCGATAGAGATTCTAGGTTTGTTTCTGGTTTTTGGCAGAGTTTGCAACGTGAATTAGGTACCAGAGTTAATCTTAGTACAGCGTTTCATCCTCAGACAGACGGGCAGTCAGAGCGTACTATTCAGACACTCGAGGATATGTTGAGAGCTTGTGTACTTGAGTATGGCGGTTCTTGGGATTCACACTTACCATTGATAGAGTTTGCTTATAATAATTCTTATCATTCTAGCATTGGTATGCCGCCGTATGAGATGTTGTATGGGCGCCGTTGTCGAACACCTACATGTTGGTTAGAAGCGGGAGAAAAACAGTTTGCGGGTCCCGATATAGTTCAAATTACAGCTGACAAAGTTAAGATTGCTCGTGAGAAACTGAGAGCGGCTCGTGATAGACAGAAACAGTATGCGGACCCACGTAGACGACCTGTTGTATTTGTTGAAGGTGAATTAGTTTATTTAAAAGTTTCACCGCGGAAGGGTGTTATTAGATTTGGTAAACGGGGTAAGCTAGCTCCCCGTTATATTGGCCCATTTAGAATCCGTCAGGTGATTAACGAACAATCGGTTTCTTTAGATCTTCCACCCGAATTAGCCGGTATTCACGATACATTTAATGTTTGTTATTTAAGAAAATGCAATGTGGAGGATCAATCCCAAATCCTTCCTTTGCAAGATCTTCGTGTTGACTCAAGTAAGAAATTGGTTGAAGAACCTGTCGAGCTTTTAGATAGAAAAGTGACCAAATTACGTAGAAAAGAAATTCCTATGGTTTTGGTTAAGTGGAAACATAGTTTGGGTGCGGATCTCACTTGGGAAACGGAGGAGAGTATGCGGGTTAGATACCCTAATTTATTTGTGTCTAGTTAGATTTCGGGACGAAATCTTTCTAAGGAGGGGTGATTTGTAACATCCTCAAATCGGGCTTAGAAGAAAAAGGTATTTTCTTTAAACTATTTATGCGATTTAAAGTTTTTAACTGTGTTTGATTTTAAAATTAATAGGTAAATGAGCCTCAGGAAATTTTGTGACTATTGAAATGTTAGCTGTTTTAGATAATTTTAGGTGACGGTAAAATAAAATAATTTTCGCGCAATTGAAATTTAGGTTCCAGACAATAGATTTAGGACGGGTATAATATTTCACTGTATTTGAGTTAGGTTGTAATATTTGGTCGACCTTTATTTTCCTTCATTTCCTGATTTTTGGTTAGAAACCTCCAAGAACACACACACACACTCATAAACCAATTTCAAATCTGAATGTGATCAAAAAAAAATTGGAGCTGTGAATTTGTTAAAGCAAATGAATTCATCTTCTTCTTCTTCTTCTTCTTCATGTTCATCTAGTTTTCTCCATTTCCATTGTAAGTATTTATTTTGTGTTCTTAAACTCAATTGGTGAAATTAAGTAGAAAACTTATGCATGTATGATCAATGGTGCTGGAATGGATTGTAGTTACTGAAATTAACATCATCATCTTCTTGTTCTTGACTTAAATGCAAATTTCTTAGGTTTCTAGTATAAAAGTGGGTTTTGGTTTAAATTAGATTGGAAGATTAATGCATGTTAGTAATTAGAATTTGGATGATGTTTGTTTGTTGTTAATACATATTATTACATGTTATGTGAGGTTATTTGCTGGTAAAAAATAGTACATTTCAATGGCAATTGGTAAAATTGGATTGTAGTTCGTAGTTGTAAGTTGCAGGTCTGATTGGAGCTGGAAAGCATACAAACGCGATCCCACCACTTGACCAGGATCGCGTTCCTCAGTTATAAACTGGGTTCTTCGCAATCTAGACTATTAAACGCGATCCTAGCCTCGAACCCGGATCGCGTTCATCAGTGTTATTTTGGCTCAGCAAATTTTGAACTATGGAACGCGATCCCAAACCCCTAACCGGATCGCGTTGCTCAGTGTTATTTGGTAACCGAAAGTTTTCTTCTTGGGAACGCGATCCCACCACCTTTAGCTGGATCGCGTTTATCTTTGTAAATTTGAAGAATTGGATATTTAGTGAACTTATGTGAATCTAACACTTATAATGTTTAGTTATCGATATTTCTTGATTATCAATGTATGTAATTAAGTATAGTCATAATTAAATTTTGAGACAAGTTATTAACTTGTGTTTTTATTGTGTTTACAGAGACAACGAAGACTCAATAAAATAAGACTTTTGAGTTGGAGACTGAAACTGACAGGTGAGTGGACTGGTTCTCACAATTTAATCTTGGTGTTAACAGTTAGTTGCATCAATTTTTAAGTTGCTTGTATTGACTGATTTATCGTTATGATAATGATAGGATTGTTGTTTAAACTTGTGGTTTGATAGATCGATTGTTTGCTAGTAAATAATTCCATGATAGGTTGGAATGATAGAGGTCAATTTTGGGTTTAGTTGCTATAGGTTAATCCTTATGGGTCGGATGAACATTCGTTGTGAATTAATCCATATTGATTAAAGATAGCAATAAACTATCGGTAAAAATCTCTGTATTGGCCTGCAGTTGATTATTAAGTGTTCTTGGAGTGCCACCGCGGACTGAGGGTATCTCAAGAACCACCGATCCTCTGTTTGATTGTTTAGTTAGATAATTGTTGTGAATTGATTGTTATACTAAGTTAGATTGTTAGACTTAGTTTACTCACTTAGCTTTGTGCTAATTCCCCACAATACTTTTGCAGGTTAACTTTTGGGTTGTTGGGACGTATTGATGGTTTGAAGAAATGTTTGCCAAGTTGAACTCTGATCATTTTGTTATTACGTTGTTTTGTTAAATAACACCCAGTCGACAATTATCGTTTGTAACTATATCTAAATTTTAGAACATATGTAATGTTTTGGATGGTGAAATCATGACATCTATGTATATATTATATATGGGATTTGCGCTTCCGAATTAAAAAAAAAAAAAAAAAAAAAAAAATTTGTGTCTTAAATTGTGGGGTGTTATACTTACAATATAAGTATTCTGCATGTTTGATTCGTATGTGAGTTTGGTAATTGGTTTTCTAGGATGTGCCATGATCGTGCTGACCATCACCTGTAATTCGAGGGAAGCCGGTCGGCTTCCTCTGAAGCCGGGCGGCTTGGGGTGAAGCCGGCGGCTTCATACAACCGTCTTCAGTTTTTGACCTCGGGTACACGACTGGGTTTGGAAAGCGATGGGAAGCCGGCGGCTTCCAGGGAAGCCGGACGGCTTGGGGCTGTTTCCAGGGCATTTTCATTTTAGTTTTTAAAATACATTTCAATTGTTATTACATGTAATTATATGATAATTATTGGATGTGTTGTGATTATGCGCATGATTAGTAGTTGTTAATATGAGTGTTTAGGATAATGAGCCCCAAATGTGTCGAACTTGTATAAGTTATGTTTGGGCGAATTTGATTACTAACTTTTTATTGGTGTTGAATCTCAGATTCTCCAAAAGACAAGGTAGCCCCTGGAATCTGAGTTGGTGAAGACGAAGGTATTGGTGAGTGGATTCAAAAGTCACCGTTTGGCTTAGTTGTAATCATTTGATTACAACGGGTAAACGTAAACTTGATTATTGAGTTGATTAGTTGCTATCGTTGGTTATATGAATATATGTGCTTTGTGTGGCCTTCGTGCATTGGTGTTAATGAGGTCAACTAGTTGATGAACTGTTGGTTGGGCTAGTAGGTTGTTGTGTGAAGGGTACATGGATGTACTTCATTTGTTGTGTGTGCTGAACTGTACCTAGGTATGATAACCACTAGCTATCGGTCTCGTCCGTTATGGCCATACGGATATGCTTGGATAAGTGATCTTGGGGAGCCGCCCGGGTACTAAGGTTATTCCCGGATCCGCCGATCCTCATTAAGTTGTTGTTGATTGTTGTGTTTGCAAATATTTGTTGTAGTTAATTGGTTTAGCTAAGTTGAATGTTGGGTGTTGGATTTACTCACTTAGCTATGTGCTAATCTCTCGTTGCTACTTCCTGCAGACTTTTGTTTTGTGCATGCGGGTGGGTTGCAGGAAGATCAAACCTTGGAAGCATGGAATGTTTGATATTCAAGCTACTCTGATTATTTTGTAACAACTCAGTTTAGTTTATATAATACCCCGACATGCTAGTCTTTTGAACAAGTTTTAAATTGAAGTGACTTAAACATCTAAATTGTTTTTGGTACTTTAGGAGAATATGTAACAAATTATTGTGTTTTATTTACCTGCGCTTCCATATTACCTGTAATATTATTACTAAAGAATGAGGGGTGTTATACTGTTCCTTTTACTTGTCATGAAAATGAACACGATTCCAGTTCTAGTGATGATGCACAAGTGAAACAACCCACAACTGGAAGGTTAACTTCCGAATACTTGAAACTGGTCAGCCAAGTATTGATAATGTGGATGTTCATATCCCTATGTCTTCGGTTTTGAAGGCTAATGCTAGATTTGAGAATTCATTGTACAGATTTTTTCTCGGTAAGATAGTAGCGTTTCCGATTGTGGAGCATTATGTTTTGAATGCTTGGAAGAAATATGGCATAACAAAAGCTATGATGAATGCAAATGGTTTCTTCTTCTTCAAATTCAATTCCGCAACAGGTATGGAAGGGGTGTTGGAAAATGGTCCATGGTTCATTCGTAATGTTCCTATTATTCTTAAGAAGTGGTCTTCTACAGCTAGTTTGTTAAAAGAGGAATTAGTCCCAGTTCCAGTATGGGTTAAACTTCATAATGTTCCGATAGCTGCGTTTACTGAGGATGGGTTAAGTGCTATTGCTATCAAATTGGGTACTCCTCTCATACTTGATTCTTACACTAGCACAATGTGTTTGAATTCTTGGGGTCGTTTTGACTTTGCACGTGCTTTGATTGATATAAGAGATGATAGGGATATTAAAGATTCCTTGGTGGTTGCTATACCTTCTGTGGAGGGTAATGGTTCTACACTTCTACATTGCATCGGTTAGAGTAGAATATGAGTGGAAACCGCCACGATGTGGTATTTGTAAGGTGTTTGGTCATGTAAATGACCAATGTTCGAAACGGGTAGTTGTGGTATCACATATTAATGAAGGGGATGATTTGAAGAAGCATAGTGATTCTCAAGGTTTCCAAGCTCCAAGGAAGCCTTTCCGTGGCCTTGTTATTGGAAATCCAAAAAAAGTGGTTGTGGCAAATCCTAGACAGGTGTTTGTTCCTAAGAAGAAGACAAAGGAGGTTAATACTATTGTAACGTCTAACTCATTTGAAGCCCTCAATAAGTTAGAGTCTAATGTGGATAGCAAGACTTCTTTAAAGGAGAAGATGGTGAACCAGAAGGAAGATAAAGGGAAGAAAAAGGCATCTCCAGTTGATGGTAGTAGCAATGCTAGGAGTGAATCTATTAGAGCGTTGGAATAAGGCTTATGGTCCTGATGCTCCTAATCCCTATGCGGCTGATGAGGATGATGAAGATGATATTCTTGATCCTATAGATAACGACATGGCTGATTACTGAATCATCATGACAGATGTGAACGTTAGAAGAATTGAGTAGTTGGTTTTTTTGTTTGATGTTTGTTGAATCAAATGTCGATTAGTGGTTGTGTCCTTGTTATTTAGTCTTACCGACTATGTAACGGGCTGAGATGTGAGATTCACTCACATCCTTTATACTTAAATGATTTTTGGAGTAATATATTTACCGGGTATAACAACCCTTTACCCAAAAAAATAAAACGCTTGAGATGTCATAGAAAACTTTCTGCAGGGTTCCTAATCTTAACCTGATTTTAACCAACATTGGCTCACATACTTTTCACCATATGTGAATTTATTAGTAACACGTTTTACGGAAGTTTCTGGCGTATCAAATACTTTTCCTAATAGAATCATACTCTAAAAACTCTCACCTACCTCTTTAACTATATCTCTCAATCTAGACTATAAAATAAAAAAGATAATTCAAAAATGTTCTATTCACTCAGTAAAAACTTCGATCAGCTTCGCGTAATTTCAATTGCTGATATGAAAAAAGGAAGATTAATAAAGCTGATAAGATGGCCATCACAATCACCATCTGAGAAGTCCTCAATAAGTTACAACTTACCTAAGCAGGTCAAAGGGAGCTATGGAACGTGCACAAGACACAATTGCTCAAATTCTGGAGGTTGTACAATGGTGTAGCTAGGATAATATATCTCATCTCAGGTTCCAGAATAAGCTAACAAAAAATTTGAAGCATTTGTTTCTAATCACCTTCTCATTTCTTTCATCCAACTTACCACAAGAAAGCAGAGCAATATTTTTAGGCATAGTTTACATCAAATTACAGTCATCTATATGCATGCATAAGAAAACTTAGTATTAGACCATTAAAAGTTGTTTAAATTAAATAGTACGGAGTATATAACTATGTGTTGTACAGGTTACTACATTACCGGGAAAAATTTAGGAACATCTAAATTGAAAATACCATCTTCTGACTACAAGATGGATCAATCTCCACTATTTCCAATGTTTGGCCATCCATTATCTGCTTGGGACTTCACAAAATCAGCCAGAATTTTTATTTCGTCTTCTTTTAAACGAGCTCCAAACGTGCATTGACCCCTCGGTGTACACATTTCTCCAAAACCCTGCGGGCATCATGTGACTGTAAGCACGCCATGCATCTATATATGTTACCTAATAATGCTTTATTTGCAACTTATGAAACTTACCGGCATTCTTCCCTTTCCATAATATGTTATTCGGTATATTTCATCTTCGGTGTCAATTCCATTCCTGTACAACCACGACCACAACCACTTACACAACAAGAGATCCATATAATAATTCAACTACTATATAAATAGACTAAATGATTAGAAAACAAAAAAGTTGCAACCTTTGAAGATCTTTAAGAAAGAGACTTGCACCCTGGAAGAAACCATAAAAAAAATGGGAGTATGAGAACCGATACAGTCATTATTGACTTTCTCCTACAAAACAATACTAGTAAATTTGGCAATCATGCTAAAAGAAATCTACCGGTTGTATTATGTTTCCACCTGCATCATGACATACAATGCACGCACGATGAAACAAGGAAGCTCCTCGTTGTGCATCTATTGCTTGAGCATGTGACACTATGAAACATGGAATTAAATTTAAGAAACAATAGTCTAGGACATAATAGACAACACATATAAACAGTAGAGATATATGCCATCTGACTAATTCCAATTCTTTTTAAAGAGTACTTTTAATTATCAGTATCTTTTCATCTTGACAACCAAAAATTTGATTTATATCATACTTGTGATAAATAGAATTACTTCCAACACCATAACCTTATGATGTTTTTTCTCAAGAGATAAATATAATTCTCTCTTTAGAATCTTGACTCTGTATTGTCAAGTTATTTTGGATGTAATCCTGCCACTTATTCAACCTCATTTATGTTTCAACAACAATGAGGTCAATAAGAATCAATAAATGAATCTTGCTAGATTCAATATCTCAGTGCCATACGTTAAATTCTTACTTAAATTTTCACATATTATGACATATCCGCAAGTCATGTCATTATTGTTGTATAAACAGAAAATATGGCAGCCAATTAAGAATCTGCTATGCAGAATTAATTTAACACCAAACCAGATTGCAGGAAACTTACTGCACAAACTATTTCTATATTTTATTCTCATAAACATCATTTACAAAGGGCTGCAGAATTCTAGGGGATTATTACATATATATACACACCCAACAGTTGCAACCATTTTCTAACAGTTACAACCCTTCATTTACAGTTACATAACTAACTTAATAACCGCCTATAATAACCCTGTAAATAACTAACTTATCAACCACCATAACTGTCACAACATAACTAATTTAATAACCGTCACACTTAAACAATATGAGTATAGCTTACTTTCAACATTCCCCTTTAAGCTATACTTCAAACAAACACCAATTTTGATGCAATAAACTTGCTGCACATCACAGTTTCTATAACCACAAATCAACACCAATGTATGGAGAGTATCATCCATCTTTTTCTATAACCACCAATCAACACCAATCTATGGAGAGTATCATCCATAGACACACACATCCATTTGATTTTTTTACTCGAAGTTGAAATGGATACCATCTTTGTATCCCATGTAATCACTTACAGATTTTTCAAACACCATAAACATCGTATCCACATCTTTGGACTCCTTTTCACTAATGTACTTTGCATTCTCGCATTCATCTTGTTGCTTTTTCTTGCAAAACTTCATTGTATGCCCATATTTGTGACAATAGTAGCATTGCGTCTCCGATAAAGGTTTTCTCCAGCCTTCTCTTTTGGAAGAACTTTCGCCTTTGGAAGTCTCTCCCCCATGATCATCTTCGGTTTCATCTCCATTGGAACCATGTTCAAGTTTCTTTCCCTTGACAGACACTTGACACCGAAAAACTTGTTCTATTGGACATCATCAAACTGTCTCATACGAAGTTCATGAGATTGAAGTGTTCCCAACAAACTTTCTTTAGATTCTTCTATTGCAACAACAATATACTCGAACTTCCGGGTTAAACTTCGTAAGATCTTCTCAACAACTCTTTTGTCATCAATATTTTCCCCATTCAACCTCATCTGATTCACCAACGTAATTACGCGATTGTAGAATTCTTCAACAGATTCAGATTCCTTCATCTTTAAACCATCAAATTCACATCGTAGTGTTTGTAAGTGTCACACCCCCAAATTCGGTCAACGCGATTAACGCACGATTTGTGGAAGCATTAGTATGTGCGGGGGTGCTGACGTTAACATTGAACATCATGCAGATCAGAGCGTATGATTATTGCAGAACGATTAAATTAAGATGCCATTTAAGAAAATAGTTTGTTTACAAAGATCTACGACTCGTCAAGTCGTAGGAATGGTATCAGTTGTACAAAATAAATCCTGATTTGTCCCAAAACATGTCATCCTAAGTCGTCATGGGTCGTCTAACTCCGTAAGTATGCGTTCTTACTTGTGCTGTGAATTACCTGAAAAACATAGTAAAAAGTCAACACATGGTTGAGTGAATTCACATGTTTTATGTTTGTAAAGTGGTTTGTTAAACCATGTTCATTTGAGAGTTATTGACATGAGAGTCAAATACAATTGCTCATAACAGTCTGTAGGAAGGTAAGTATCCAAATCAAGAGTACCTATAGGAAAGTAAGTATCCTAAGGTAAGGTTTGTGTAGGATGGTAAATCCTAGGAGTTGTTTATACAACAGCATATAAGTATACACAAATAGTTCGCAAACACAGTATGAAATCATTCATATAATCTGTAGCACATAAGTACTTAAAGCAATTATGAACAGATGTTGCATGTTATAGCAATACGGTTGTTATGTTTTTCACCCCAAGTTTTAAAAGCAATAAAACAATGGAAAGTGGGGCTGTGAACTCACCTGGTAAGCTAAGTAAAGTGCGAGTGCTAGCAAAGCCTATGCCCAAATGTTCTCCTAGTTGATAATCTCCTAACGCCTTAGACGTAAGAGATTATAAGTATAAGTATGTGGACGTCGTATCAGACCATCCATGCTAACATTCTCTCAACCAAATTACATCCAAAGTATTTGTTCATTGTTTAAGTTTATAGTTTTGATAAAGTATACGACTCGTTGGTGTCAGTTTGAAATCAACATCTCAATAATATAAGTATGTTTTGTAAAGTTTGTACAGTTCGCGTATCGTATCGTATATAATGTGTGAAATTGTGTACGGGGGTCCGGGGGCAGTGCCCCTGGTTAGCGGGGTCCCAGGGGTGGCAACCCCTGGCGGGGTCCAAGGGGCAAGCCCCTGGCTGGGGTCGAGATGCCAGGTCAGCGCGAAATTTTTTTATTTCTATGTATATTGCTTTAATAAAAATGCATCGAAAACTGAATTCGGAATAAAATCAAGTGACAAAATATTGGTTCCGACACTTAGTGAAATAGTATTGCTGGTTGCTGAGTTTGGGTCGAATCCGCCAGATCAGATGTTAGATCCGCCGGACCATCATTACTTATTTGTGATCCACCTGATCAAACACAATTATGCCGGATCACATCAATGTGTTGGGATCCGC
The DNA here is from genome assembly GCA_949592205.1 of Helichrysum umbraculigerum. Classification (NCBI taxonomy): domain Eukaryota; kingdom Viridiplantae; phylum Streptophyta; class Magnoliopsida; order Asterales; family Asteraceae; genus Helichrysum; species Helichrysum umbraculigerum. The sequence continues at coordinate 122,741,630 of CATIUR010000001.1, read as the reverse complement.
CGGATCAAATAGTGATCCGCCGGATCATTTGGTTTTTCAGGGGAATCCGCCGGATTGGAGACTTTTGGTGTTGATCCGCTGGATCAAGGAGGAGATCCGCCGGATCAAAGTCTGGTTTCTGGGTCTGTTCGTGCAGTTCATCAAAAAACGAGTTTTTAGTCCAAATTTTGGATATAACAAGTTGATCAAACGCTATAGCATGATAATCTAAGCTATTAAAACACGATACTTCATCAGAAAACGGAAATGATTCTCACGATTTAAATTGGAGTCCGTGGATGGTGATGACGAAGAACACGAAGAAGAAGAAGATGGAGAAGATAATGATGATTATGCGGCTGTTGCTGTGAATCTGCTGTCGTTGATTGTTACTTGCTTCTGGTTTTGATCGAGCCGAGAAAGGAGAGAGAGAGAGAGATATACGGGTGTGTGTAAAATAATTGAGCTCCAATAATGGAGTAGAAGTTGGTGGCCGGCCCATTTATAAAATGGGTTGGTCTGTCTCCAATTCGTAGTATTTTCGCTTCGTGTTCGTGTACCCGATCGTAAAGTAGTGTAATATTTTCAAATGATAAATTTCTACATACAAAATCGTATATATATTTTTAATCGAAGTATTTTATCAAAATACTTTGGTTGAGTTATAAAAATATAACTTTGTTTTTATTTCGTTTCACGGATAGTTTTCCGTTGTTTCAGCTTAGTAGAACACATTTTAAATAAACTGAAATGTGTCTAACCATTTTATGCGTAAATAAATATTATCTTCACAATAATAATTTATTTAGAAAGTTTTGTCACCAACGTCCGTTTAAACGCGATTATTAAATAATCGTTTTAAGTTATGTATATATAATTATATACATAATGTTTGAATACTTTCGTATTAATACATATTAAATACGAGTATTTGAGGTTTAAATTGGGCGCTAATTTTGCCCTTTTTGACCGGGTGTCACAGTAAGCGAACAATCTTTACTCTGTCTTCCCCTCGATAGGTTCTGTATAGCATATCCCACGCTTCTTTCGATGATGTTGATGCAGAAATTCTCTCGAAAATTACTTCATCAACCGCTTGATAAATCAGAAACAACGCTTTCTTGTCCTTCTTTCGATTCTCTTTTAACTCTGTCGTTTGTTGTGCAGTCATATTTGTTTGATTTGCGGGTTCTACTACACCATTCTCGACAATACTCCAAAGATCCTGTGATTCGTACAAGACCTTCATCTGAATACTCCAATGATGGTAATTATTTCCATGTAAGTTCGGAAGTTGGGGCTGGAACACGTTGTTGTTGGATGCCATGGAAATATATCTTTCTTTCTTTCTTGAACAAATAACAAAAAGGATATGTTCTTATCTCAATCTCTGCCAGAAATTTCTGTTTTCTTTTTCAACGAACACGATTCCTAACCTTGCTCTGATACCACTATGTTGTATAAACAGAAAATATGGCAGCCAATTAAGAATCTGCTATGCAGAATTAATTTAACACCAAACCAGATTGCAGGAAACTTACTGCACAAACTGTTTCTATATTTTATTCACATAAACATCATTTACAAAGGGCTGCAGAATTCTGGGGGATTATTACATATATATACACACCCAATAGTTGCAACCATTTTCTAACAGTTACAACCCTTCATTTACAGTTACATAACTAACTTAATAACCGCCTATAATAACCCTGTATATAACTAACTTATCAACCACCATAACTGTCACAACATAACTAATTTAATAACTGTCACACTTAAACAATATGAGTATAGCTTACTTTCAACAATTATCATTAACATGTCTTCTAATTTCATAAATTTGAGACCACATTCTAACCCGATGTGTTCAGATTTATCTCTTTTCAATGAATTAATTAATTTAGATTTCAATTATTGTCATGACGAATATAACAATCCTCGGATCGTTATATACCAAAATCACCTTTTGCGAAATCCCGTTAAATAATAATAATAATATTGATTACATAAGTCAACTGTATAAAAATCTTTCATGAATTGTACTAGTTTTATACCCATAAAACCTTTTAGCTAATTCGCTAATTTACAACCATACATTATGTAATAATATAATTCAACTAGAACATTTTTATCTCAAGTTTTTGTAACACCCCAAAAATATAAAGGTTTTATTTTAGAACACGAGGGTATAATTATTTTAACGTGGTGTGTTTTAAAATAATAGGAAATAATAGAATACGTAAATGGTTTCCTAGTTCCAGACAATAGAGTTTAATGGGGAATAAAAATTTAGCCGACTTAAGTGGTATGTAATGAATTTTATGAGGTTATCCAGTTATATTTTTCAAAGCTCTAAAAACACTTCCATACATGAAAGAAATCGCAGGAAACAAAATCAAACACAAAATCAGTTTCTAAATCTTTAATTGGAGCTAGAGAAATGAGAATTATCATCTTCTAATCATCAAGAACATTATGTAAGTGATTTCTCTTATGTATTTAACCTAGGGTTTTGGGGTTTTATGAGATTTTGATGGGTTTTGTAAAATTGAGGGTTCTAATATGAAATTAGGGTTCTAAATTGATTGAATTAGTGTTAGTAAGTGTTTCTATGATCATGAGTAATCATATAACATATTGAAAGTGATGAATTTATGATTAGTGTTCTTGGGTAATTATAGGGGTTTTGATGGGGTTTTATGAACTAGTGATTTTGATATGAAATTAGTGTTTAATATGTTTAATTGAAGTTAGTAAAGCTTAATAGTGAATGAATTAGTGTTAAAATGAGTTAAAGGTTAAGAAGTTAGTGATATGTTCATAAGAATTATGTTAAATACTTGTAGAAATAGAGCTAAATCATGAACTAGTGTTAATGAAGTATGGTTATGATAATAGAACATGAAAATTAGTAGGAAAGTGATGATTGTTAGTGTCTAAGTGTTATTATGATGATATGTACGATTATGTAGGTGTTAAAAGACGTGGAAGCTTATGATGATCATTATGGTGAAATCGTCGTGTAAGAGATTGTGGTGAGTGATACGGGGGTTAAACAGGTGATGTGATTGTGTAGTACCGGATAGCTTGCGGGCTAGAGGTTTGCACAATCAAGGAATAAGTTATTTGTTCATGTTTGTTTATTTATGTTTATTGCTTAATTTAGTTGTTGTGTTAAATTACTTGTTTATGTTTATTTGTTATGTGATTAAATGATATTTGGTAAGAAAAGTAGTGATTATCTCATTAGCTTGATGATAGCCAAGTAATGAGATTATCACTTTCTTAAAGGTAAAGAAAAAGAATTGGTGATGAATAGTGTATGATTCGATTGTGTTGGATCCGGATTGCTTTCGAGTAAGAGGCTACACAATCGGGTGGAAGATGACTTGTTGATATATGTGGATTAAATAGTGATTATGTGGTGAACCGTGTATGAATTGGTTGTATGTGTTTCCGGATAGTTTCCGAGCTAGAGGATCATACAATCAAGTGAGAGTTGTTTGTTATATGTTTTGTTTCTTATGTGTGTGTTTAAGACTATGTTAAAAGATGTGTTGATTAGTGAATTGATTGTTGTTGGTTAATAATTATGTGTAAAGGATTAGTGGTGATCAGAGAGTTAACTGCGGTTAACACAGTGTACAGTGTTCAGTGTTCAGTGTTCAGAGCTCAGTGATTATGTGTTCATGTATTTGTGTTGATATATGCTAAATGTTATGTGTATTGCTTGTTTGATTGCCTGTGTACTCACTAAGCAGTTGTGCTTACCCGTTTCAGTGTTTATGTTGTAAGTTGATGTTTGATAGAGACATGTGGATAGAAGGGTTATGAGAAGCTAGTGACATGGATATGAAGCATGCTTATGATTAGAATATGCTTCTTTCTTTTGAATTGTTGTTTTGATGCTCAATTGTGTAAATCGCCCAAACAATGAGTTTTCGAATTAAATATGTTAGTCAATATATAGTAGTTGACTTTGAAAGTCAAACTGAGTTATGGTGTCTAGCGTATGTGGTTGTCAAGTGTATGAAGTTATATGATTGGTTTGGTTTGGGTCAAAGTGTTGAAAAGTGATTAAGTGTCGAATGTGATTGGTTGGTCAAATGAGAAGTTGACATATAGTCAACAGAGTTATAATGGTCAAACATATGTGGTTTTGGGTAGAGTTGTGGTTGTATATGGTAGATATGGTAAAAGTGTCCAAATGGACACCAAAACGGGTCAAAAGGGTTAAATCGGGTTAGAATGTACTTATGTGGGTTTGGTCAATGGTGTTAGACTTGTTTTGGTATGTTGATCATGTGTGCAAAAAGTTAGAGTCCAAGTGTTCATGGTTTGTGATTTGAGTTGTAGTCAAAAAGTGGTTAAAATGGTCGAAAAGTGATTATATGTCCGTTTTCTCGTAAAACGTGAATTTTGGAAAAGTGCAAAAATAGAAAGTTTCATTTTGGCATTATGGAGGTGTCTGCAAATTTTCAGGGTCTAAGTGTTTACGAGTAAAAAGTTATGCGCGTCGGAAATTCGTATTTTGGTATTAGTTTGTGCAGCCCTGATTCCTGGGGAATGGGAGTCATTCCTGGGGAATCTGAAATTAAGTGTTTACAGCAGCCCTGATTCCTGGAGAATGAGAGTCATTCCTGGGGAATCTGAATCTAAGTGTTAACAGCATGTCTAATTCCTGAGGAATGGGAGTCATTCTTGGGGAATCTCTTGTAAATTCACATTTTTGTTATTTGAGTCATTATTTGATTAAGGGAACGATATAACGAGTCTATAATGTCATATTTTAGATGTGGGACCTAATAGAATGTGTTTTCATTGTTAGGTAAAAAAAATGGTTTTGTTTTCGGGGCGTTTCAGTTTTAATCAAACACAATAATTTAATGGACTCGTAAAATTGTCATGATAAATTTAAGAGAAATTAAAACATTATTAATGTTCTCATCATTTTCAATAGAGATATGTCAATTGCATCAATCATGATTATCATCATCCCTTTCGAGTGATAATCGACAATGCTCCTACAAGTGTCTCAACCGCAAGGAATAAAAAGAGGATTTTCTCGTTCTCAATCACGAGCTTATCACTAAGATTTATAGTAGATTAATCCATAGTCAACTTGCTATTGGATGTTACCCTTTTAGAGATGTTGAGAACATGCATGATAAGGGTTTAAATTGTAGATAACCTCAGTTCTACATTTTCATTTTCCTTTACCAATGTTCGATTACATTAATAAGTGGCACCCATCTCTCGAGTGTCTCATAAGTCTTAAATATGTTTTCACAAATATGTGGCATCCCCAATATCAAAGACCATCTCGAGCACTCAATTATATAGCGAAATTATACATCCACGATGTATAAATGAACTACATCCATTATATAGTTCCCATAAGGGCCGTTTGTGGTCTATATCCCCAATTGGTGCTCTCGACATCCACCAGCTCATATCCACGACTCATTACAAAACTTAAAACAATCAACAAACTCGTTTTTAAAATTCTATTAAATGATTAACAAAACTACTTCTATCATGAGTAGTAGGCCATTAATAACACGTGATAACTATTTTTCAAAAATTCAAAAAGCTATCAACCTACAACTTGAATAAATAAATGGTTTCACCCAATGCATTTGAATTATATTTTCAAACAATGCATGTTCATGGAAGTTGTATATTTCTATTTCTTTCATAAACTGTTCAACTACTCCCAAAGTGTCACCAATTTTCCCTGAATGGCTTGATAGTCAATAAAACTATATCCAAAACTACACGCAAGAGTAGTTGCCCATGATCATAACAAACCATCCTTGAGTATTAAAAATTCTACCGGGATTGTACAACACTGAGACGGTTCCCACAACAGCTTCATCGATTTGTGGTGTCACTACAGTACTCCCGAGTTCTCGACATCTACAAACTTATATCACGTTTCATATAAAGGTATATAACTAGAGAAATCAATAACCTTTTATAGAAACAATGATAAAAACACTACTTTTTCAAGAGTAGTAAAGCTACCAACATATTTTAAAGCTCATTGAAACCAATAGCAAACAACTACTTCTACTAAAATAGTATAGTGTTTGTTAAAAGCGTTAAGGATTTTTTCTTAAGTTGAACAAATGTTGTTATATATTTATAATCATAGTTTTAATAATTAACAAAATTATTCAAAACTTGTTCACACTTCCATATATTACAAACCATGTAATAGGATAATCATTAACCAGTTTTTCATTCCACGTTTAATTATTCCAATGTATTTAAACTTTAGCTTAGGGAAGCACAATAAATTCAAGTTATCGAACTTGTTTTACAACACGTCATAAAGCAACCCTTCAAATACATAAATAAGCATTATGTTACAAATATATGCGGGGTTCATTATCAAACATTGTATCGAAAAACAAAAAATCTTGATATGAATGCATCATATAAAGGGTTCACTAACGTGGATCCAAAATTCAATAGAATATTTCAAAAGCTTTCAAGACCTCTGTAACCAAAGAAATCACTCATCACATAGATTCAAAATTCTTGGTTTATGGGTTTATATTTGTCCAACTAAACCATAAAATTACATATCCATATTAGGGTATACCAATATATGGTATTATAATCGTTGCCAAAAATTAGAATGATAGCATATTAAATACAACAATATCTTAAAGATCATACGTTTTCACGAATTTGATCATGTCTGTATGAAAATTACCATGTCCAAAAACATTGATTGTGGAATCATACTAGAAGGGCCATTCATTACCATATATACAAAGAGGGGCACAACATCCGAATATTAGTCCCAAATCTTTATTTGCCCCAGACCACATGGTAATCACAATAGAAGCCATTAAATTATCGTTAAAAAATATATAATTTTCAAAACATTCCAAAGTGTCAACACTTTGTTTGATTGTTCCGAAACATTTCAATACCCATGTTTGTGTAAACTTTACAGTAGTCAAGAGGCATACATGCTAGTTCAAAAATAACATAGGTTACTGTATAACACTAATCCATAGGGAATTAGAGGAGACAAACATTGACATTTCTTGAGTAATAAATACTCCCATGTGAAAAGCATATATATTATAATTATTATATTATTAGTTCATGCTTTATTACCGTTCAAAATTAGCAGAAACGTTCCCTGACTCCTTAGCTTTTTAACTTTGAATACGGGCATTTACATGTACATGTATTAATTAATATCTCCCCCATACAATACATTCCATACTCACAATTGGGTTAGTAAATACATACGTAGATCATAATATCGGTTTATTGTTTTAAAATAATTTACCAATTATTTATCAAATCTAATTCCAAATAGATTTTCTAAAACTGATTTCGCATATCAATCACTATTTAGAAAATTTATAAACACGGCAGTCTCCATATCTTTAATTGTTTCGTATATTTGTTTTCACAAAGAAACTCAATATGTTTCTACGATTTATATTTATTCGGGTAACAATTAAAAAAAATCTGTTTTAAGATTGTAAGTAAAAAATATATGTACCCGAATATAATTTAATTATTATTATTATTTACAGTAAGTATACAAATGTAGCAATTGTAATTTAATTACTACAACTACAAATATAAATAATTAAATAATAATAAATAATAGAAAACGAATAATAAGAAACAATAAAACATAAGAAATAAGTAAAAGAAACTTATCTTAAGAAGATCGGCACGCCTCGAAAATTTATTTGAAGAAGATCGAGGCCTGTGTTGGACACAGTTCCCTTAAAACAGATTCGCCGTCTACACGTCGTCTGTTTCCCAGGGTACAACGACCGAAGCAGCTTGTACTGCCGGACTTGACTCACTGCCCAAGAATTTATCGGAGAATACTTGTATCTCCTTTAATGAAAACGGTTGTGTTTTTGTGTGTATTAGAATGGAGCCTAGACACCTCTATATATAGTTTGATTGGTACCTCTAGGTTTAGTTCTCCCACCGATGTGGGACAAAACTCAAACCTACCAAACTACACCTCAAGTGTCTTACTTTGTGAATCGATATCTCATTCATATTAGCTCCGATTTGGATACATGATATCTCATATCGAAGCTCTCATCAAGGAGGACACAAATACGTAAACAAATATTTATATGTACTACACATACATATAATATTATGTGTCCAAAGTTAGTGAAAACTCACACGGTTTCACTAAATTTTCCAACAATTGGCTAGTAAGCCAAACACAAAAAGATAGTAAATTCCAAGGGGCATTTTAGATCGATTCAGAGGTTGTGATATCGTCGCCAGTTGGGTTCATCGTTAAGCATCCTAGTAGTGTTTGGTAAGAAATGATTGGAGTTTAAGGGGAACTGATGTTCAATTCGGGTGATCTGCTCCACCAAAAAACAACTTGAATTGCATATTTATCATAGCTGGTAACTGTTCTCTGCAACAAGGTCACCGTCAATCTTCTTTCTTATTTTTCTGCATGATGCTGCCGGTAGACCTCACGTGTATAATCTTTGCAAATGTAAACAAATGTGATTTTCCTGAGATTTGGATTAAATACACGCATGCGCATATGATATTCCTTTCTCTCACAAAACTGTAGCAATTTACTTTTACTTTACACTTGATATACTATAAAGCCAAGATTAATACCATGAGAAATAAAGTAAAAAAGATAACTTAATTGGGGTGTTTTCTGAAAACTTTTACTTGATAACCCACTTTTCCAGTTGATACGATACAGTTTAGAATACTCGAATTCATTGTTTTCTTATGGTTTCCCTTTCTAACACATACCACATGTTTTCTATAATGTCTTACATGATTCCTTAAGAACACCAGCATGTGTCTTGAACATTGCTCAAGTAAGGTTTTTCTTTGTATTTTAAGGTTTTGTTTGTTTCATGTTTAGGCTAGCTTTGATCAGGACCTATATTGACAGGTTAATTTGTCTCTACATATCAAGAACTCCATCTAATAATTACCTAAGTAAGTGAGAATGTGAGATGTGGATAAATGGATAATATAATAAAATATAAAAGGTTCACAACAATTGGCCCACTTTCGGTTTCTTCCACAAAACACTCAACATAATCAGTTATGTTAAAAGAGTAACTTCAGAGGACCTAAATCCGTTTTAGAACTAACTTAATATAGTTTCAGTCAAATATGTTGGTAGCATACCGAGTTCCAGTAGACAGCAATGAGCAGTCATTTTTTCCCCCTGATATATCATACATTTTCTTCGATATTGTTAAACTGGGTAACATAAAAAAAAAAAAAAAGAAATCCATCCGGCCATCCCATAAATCTGAACGTTAGTTTGCGACTAGCTCAAGTCTTGATCCACGAATCCACGACACATATATGCTTAAAATTGAAAACACATGTGCAGTGGTACACAAAGTATGACTTGCATTTTGATCAATGGGGAATGTATTTTCGTATTCAAAGTACCTCCAAATCTTCTCTCGAGTGAGGACCACATGTCCTCTGTAGTGTCACCTTTTGAATTTGCACATGATCAACATAATGCAAGCTAAGGAATATTATTCTTTGAGGAACTGTAGCCTCACAAAATTAATCTCTTGTCGAGTTGTACGTATGTAGTTCCTGCCTCAAGTTCATCTACGATAACTATCAGCTTTCCTCTTTGTTAAACGAGACAATGTACCTTTGATCTAATGAGCCACTAAACCATATTCCTTTTATCATCAAAGTTACAATAGGATCAAAGAAAGTGGTTAAAAGTTCAAGGTCCCAAAATCAAAATTCAAAAATTTACTATTTTCAGAAAGGTTAGCAGTTTTACCTGTTTTGGAGGACTAGCTAGGACAGTGAAAGTATAATGTGACAGATGCTAGCTAGTTATCCATATGTTTATAACAACTGATACATACGTAAATAAACTAGACATCCTCAATCACTATCATTCAAATACTCATAAATCTCATGAATAAATCTGCTCAAATATTGTTACAGCATTTTCGACTTACGCAAATAAAACATCATTACTGTGTCACGCCTTTTATTCATCTCGGCCGCTATAAAAAAGGATTAATGAAATAATTAACCATTCTTTCGAACCTACTTCAACCAATATATAATTTCTTGGTCTTAATATATATGTAGCCGGCCTATTTATTACTCGTATGTATACACACAAATTAGATTCAATAAACTGTGTTAGTACTGAACAATGTTATTTACTTGGAATTTTTGTATATATATGTTATGTGAATCGGACAATGTTCGTTAACCCCATAAAAAAAGAAAGAAGCAAAACTGTCCCCAGGTTATTATACACATAAATTTTTGTATGTAGAACAGTAGAAGTGATAAACCTGATATAAATTATAACTAGCTAGACTGATAAACGGTCAACTTACAATTATTCAGTGGTGACAAGTGACAAGCAACAACCTTTAGGGTTGTCGTTATGAAAAGAAATCAGACTTAACAATGTTAGAGACGGCATATACATATGCTTTAGTTCTAAGAGATTAGTTTTGTATAATCGAACACAAATCTTAATCGAGATTACGTGGCATTCCATTCACGATCCCTTTCGTGTTACCTTCTGAAGAAAACACATTAATGTTACGAAATGAATCTTGATAATAGTTGATATAGACATCAGATGTATCTAATACAAAGTTACAAACCGTTCATGCATTGAAAGATTGACTAAAGTAGGAGAAATAATAAAATATTACCCGCATGAGAAACATTTACCGAAAGCAAAAGATTAAATTAAAGTTTCTAAAGATTACTCAAACCTAATTATTAGACGCAACTAATAATTAATTGGAGATTAGACAACAAAAGCTAGTTGAGAATGATGGAATATGAGAAAAGTTAAAAAAGACAACTAAGTATAATTAATTAAGTAGTAGCTAGTAGTACTTACTTGGGTAGATTCGTAATTTTACAGTGGCTATGATCATCCTTCATTGCTAAACAAGAGATTGATAGCAAAAACAGTCTTGAAGAGATTTTTTAATTTTCATTGTATGAAAATTTAACTGTTGGTAATGAGCGATTCAAGCTGCAAGATGACCTGGTTAACCTTCCTTAATTTACCCTAGCAACCCATAATTAAAAAACACACACGCACACACACAAAGATCAACTGATTACTTTATAACACACAAAGGTGAATCGATCGGTTTGATAGTACCAGATCATGCTGGCAGCTTTAATCTCTCAAACCAACATAAAAGTACTCATCCAACAACAACGTTACAAAACCGAATAACGATAGAGAGGAAGAGAAGAAGAAGAGAAATAGGGAGTAATGAATTTATGCATGATATAATTAAACGAGGCTTATATATGCTAGCTCGATCTATATTGTATTTGTAATAGTACCATCATATCATCGTATATATATAGAGAAAGATCTCAACAGTAATATGAGGTTTTTGTGCCTTTCTTCCAGCTATTCAAAGTTGACCTATTCCTCTTTTTATATATTAATATTAATATTTATTAATATTAATATTGTGTAAAGAAACAAGAAGCATATGTAGAGAGTTTTATAGGATCCATCTTTGTTTTAATGCTTAAAAAGATGGGTTAAGTATTTGTAAATTTATGTAACTATGCGTTGACTTCTTTAGTGTATACATAACTAAATTGGCCTCCATTGTATGTACGAAACTATTTATTGTCGTACATTATATGTATTTTGGTGACGTGTCAACTGGTAAAGATGTCACTTGTCACCTTACATTTGATAACACGTCACCAAAATACATACACTGTACGACAATAAATAGTTTCGTACATACAATGGAGGTCAATTTAGTTACGTACACACTAAAGAAGTCAACGTATAGTTATATACATTTACAAACACTTAACCCTAAAAAGATATGATAAAAAGAGGGACCATAAATTTAGAGGTATCAGTTTCTCAAAATGATTTCCATAGCACAAATCTTTATCTTGAATTTGAGTCCATTTTCTTTTCTTTTTTTCGTTTCATTGCATGCGCCCACTTATGAAATGTATTAATTATGGCATTCATCCGTATCCGTATCCGTATCCGTATATTTATGATAAAAGGTTGATAATCAGACAATCCGAACTTGTTTTCTTAAGCGGCCGGGAGATGTAGTATGTATGTATGATACATATGGGAATAGAGTAATAAGATGATGTAGAAATTGTCAAAGTTGGAAAACAGATCCCAAGAGGAGATACATAGTAAAATTACTTATGCATGCTAGCTTCACTCTCCATCACATGGCTAATGTCTCAAACGTCTTAATTAATTATAAACTGTCGGGGCCTTGCTGATAATAATACAATCACGAGTTGACATAAGTGTACTTAATGCTAACTCAAGCTTTAATGTTCATCTATTGATTGATTAATAATGTAGTAGGTACGTACTTAACTTCAAATTGGTGATAAGCTTTTTTCAATGATATTGCAAAATGTGGTTACCAATTATTCGTTCAAATTAACTTTCAAAATTTGTAAAATGTGGTCATCAGTTTTCAAATATTGTATTAATGCATATAGTAATAATAGGTCAAATGCATACAATTAGCATTAGATGAAACTTTGTTTCAGATGATTATAAGAACCGTTTTAATTGGTTACATACAATAGAAGTAATACATAGTTAAATACATTTTTATTCATTTAACCCTAATATGATTCAAGAATGTGAATGAAAAAACTTGTGCGACCATGTACCGTTATATATCGGCAAAAACATATTGATTCTTAAACCTAACCTAAGTGATAAAAATGAAATGCCACCGATAAGCACGACTTCCTAAAACTTAACTATTTGTCTGCTGCTAGCACGGGCACACTTTCATTAGATGATTATGTATGTTTAGAGATAAGAAAAGCTTAAATTAGTGATCTATAACATGCATTGTGTTCATAAATTTAGGGTAAAACAGGTACATGTGTGTGCATTGGGTAGGCCTCAGAGATAATCTTAAATATATTATAGAAAATACTTGATGTTGTCATCAATAATTCAATTAGTTAGTCAATCAAATTCTTTGATTTTATTAGATTGACTAAAATTTAGGACAATCATGACATCATAAAAATTTATAATACAATAATATTAAATTTAATAATTATGTAAAATAATCAAAATTAGACAACTTATAGGAAAGTATATATTTCTTTATCTATGAATGGCATAATATAAAGACTCTTTTATATGTGTATGTATACTAATTATTATTATTTTTTACTAATTATATACAAAAATCATCATATATTAATATTATATTAATAATTAATAACTAAATAATATAGGAATAGTAATAACATGGTAAGACAACTCGGAAACTTTTGTTAATAACATAAAACATTTGTTAACATCATTAAATTGTTAATTAAATAATTAAAAGACTTAATTACTTAGATAAAAGATCTACTAACAATCACAAATTTTAACTTCATCACGAAATACACATGATTATATCATATATCTATTGTATTAATGTATACTTTAAAAGACATATTTTGTTGGTCGTCTAAAGTTAGTATACTTTACATTTCTGAGTAGAATTATTTTTAATGATAATGAACTACTCCGATAAATTGTAGTAATATATTGTAGTATTTCTAAAAGTTATTTTAGTAAAACAAGTACTCACAAACCCTTATCACGATATATGAATTTTTTCATGAATATTAATACAATAGTCCACTTCAGGACTTGAACTCGCAACCACAAGGTTGATAAGTTGCCTTGATTCGTCTAGGCCACGGCCCTTTGGTTATAATTGTGACACCCCGCAAATTTAAACGAAATTATAAACGTTAAACATTTGCATTTTAGGCTAATTCCCTACTCGAGTGAATTCACAACTACTTTTAGAGGTAAGTCTAGCAAAGTCCAACTAGTGAATACGCGTAGTATTACATATCGTAATTAGTTGTAATTACGTACGAAACGATTTGGAACAAACGCGACAAAAATAAACGACTGTTGGTGAACAAATTTATTTAATAAAACGAAATTTATTAAATAACAGTAACATTTATTAAATATTATGTCGATAATATTTACAAAGTATTTTATAACGTATAAACGTTTATTTCGTAACACTGAAACAAAACAAAGTTAAAAATTTTATAAACTTAACTAAACCATCTTCATAAATTAATTCAATATATATATATATATATATATATATATATATATATATATATATATATATATATATATATATATATATATATTTAGTTACATATTTAATAAATTACAAATTTAAAATATTGTTACAATAAATAATCGGGAAACGAACACCACACGGAACGCAACCACGGGGGACGAAAAAGGGAAACAAAACCCCTTTTCCCACCTCCTTTCCTTCATTTCTTTCATCTCACTCTCTCTCTTCACCTCCCTTTTCTCTCAACTCTATCTCTTTAAACTCAACCAAAAATCACACAAAAACCACAAAAACTACCACAAAAACGTCACGAATCACCGAGCTTCTTTAGGAAAAACGATCACGACATCACGATCTACGTTTCTACCTTTTCGGATTTCAAAACCGACACGCGTAAATTTCCGACATTTCCCGCAAACTCTTAGATTTCGAAGTTTTCTTTAATATTTCATGTTTAATATACTTAGATTATCATGTTTTAGTGTTCTATCAACTGTAAATGTCCAAAAATCGAACCAAAACTAATTATTTTTGAGCTGTTCGTCGAACAGACCGTAATGTCGCATTTGGCTTGGGCCAATTGCGACATCAGTCACAATGTCGCAAAACACCTTACAACGTCGCATACTGCGACATCACCTTCAACGTCGCATTAAATTGCGATGTCGCACATAGCGACGTCGACACTTACGTCGCACTAGACCCTGACGTCGCATATAGCGACATAAGCGCCAATGTCGCACATAACGTTGCACGCAATGTCGCACTTAACGTCGCAGGTTTCAGACCCTTAAAAACACATGATTTCACTAAGTATTTTAACACTTGATTTTACCCCGAAATGGAATTTCGAACGCGTTTTTACTACAGCAACATAGTGTAAATAAAAAATTTCTAAGCTGACTTGGCAGCTCGGCCCCAACCAGGGGCTTTGCCCCTTGTGTGACACCCCCAAATTCGGTCAGCGCGGTTAACGCGCGATTAGCGGAAGCATTAGAGTAAGCGGGGGTGCTGACGTCAACATTGAACATCATGCAGACCAGAGCGTATGATTATTGCAGAACAATTTAATTAAGATGCCATTTATGTAAATAGTTAGTTTACAAAAGAACTACGACTTGTCGAGTCGTAGAAATAGTATTAGTTATTCAAAACAAATTCTTATTTGTCCCAAAATGTGGCATCCTAATTCGTCATGGGTCGTCTAACTCCGTAAGTATGCTTTCTTACATGTGCTGTGAATCACCTGAAAAACATAGTAAATCGTCAACACATGGTTGAGTGAATTCACAAGTTTTATGTTTGTATGTGGTTTGTTAAACCATATTCATTTAGTAAAAGAGTTGACAATGTGAGTCAAACAAGTTCGTTCACAACAGTTTGTAGGAAGGTACTATCCTATGACCGTACATAAACATACAAGTATTCACATATAGTCCTCATTCATAAAATGAAGTCATTCATATAATCAGTGGCACATAAGTATCAAAAACAATTAATAAGCACATAAGCACCAAAGCAGTTACAAACAGTTATTGCATGTTCTAGCAATTGCATGTTCTAGCAAAACAGTTGTTATATTTTTCACCCCCAGGTTTTAAAAGCAATTAAAACAGTAAAAAAAAAAGGGGGCTGTGAACTCACAGTAGAAGATGCGTAGCAGTGATGTGAATGCTAGTGGAGATGTGTCGCCCAAGGTATGTTAACCTATATACAATAAATGTATTAACATAAGTAAGTTTGATTTGTTTGATCCACTTATGTTAACGGTTTGTTTGTTTAAAGAAATTGTTTATTTCTTAATCGCATTAGTTGTTTAAATTGTTGGTGACAACATGAAGGAATAGATATGAATATACTTGTCGTATATTATTAAGTCGTATGTTTGTTAAACGTATAATTCATTTGCGTATATATATACGCAAATATATTATCACAAATGTTGTATATATTTAACTATATATATATATATATATATGGTTTGAATACGTTGTTGACGTATAAACTATATATAAGTTTTATTCGTTATAAAACTTCTCATTTTTATTTATTTCCATTTGTAAAATAAATAAACATTATCGTTATAATAAAAGTCATCGTTTTTGTATATACATATATATTTCGTATGCCGTTCACACGACTAATCAAATATGTATATAATATATATATGAAAATATAAGTTTACGAGTTCCGTTTTCGTCTCAAATTATTCGTTCTAATTTAACGTCTCGGTCACATTTCATGATCTCAAATATCGGGCCCAAATTTTATAACTTAAAACATTTGGCTCATTACTCGTTTAATTAATTAAATTAGCCCAATTCAAGTCTTAGGCCCAAACAGCCCAGTCCAAATATGTTCGGCCCAGTTCGTTAGTTACTGCCCAATATGTATGCCTCAATGTATCCGGCCCAAATGATAAAGCCCATTGGGTTTCGAAAGGGACTAACCCGATCGGGTTGGTCCCTGACCCGTACGGGTCAGCTGGTTTTCTGTTTGTTTAGTCCAAAACACACGGCCCACTTATGTTTTAGTTCAAGCCCGTTAAAGGATTGCGGCCCAAGAAAGGTTTTGGCCCAGATTGGAGTCACCCGATTGGGTGAATGGATGATCCGTTCAGGTCTGGGACTAACCCAGCACCCTGTTTAGTTTTTGAACTTTTGATCACAAAATCGACACATGTTTTCGCTATATTTCGAATGGTAAACGCTTATACATGTCATATATCGTCATTATAACACATTATATTACACTATAACAAGTTTTTACACAAAGATTCATGATTTTAGATTTTGGTTTCAAAAACTAATTTCAAGAACAAGGTTTCTAAATCATCAAATTTATGAGTTCTATGTTAAGATTATGATATATCTTCAAGTTATATAACGAAATTTAAGCATGAAAATCAAAGAAAATAAGTTTTCTTACAAAGATTTTGTGATAGTGATGGTGAACCAAGATGATGATGGTGATGATCCTTGTTGTTCTACCACTACTACTACTTCCTGCTGCTTCTGTTTTGATCTTCTGCTGATTTTTATGTTGTTAATTTTTAGAGAGAATGAGTAGAGAAGAGATAGATAGATGAAGTGGTAATGGTGTTGTGATGAAATAAAAAGATCAGGAAATAATATGATACGGAGGTATGGAGTTGATACAGGGGTTTGCCTCTGTATTATTGATGGTTGGTGGGTTTTTTTTTTTTTTTTTTTTTTGCCTCACTAATTTCGGGTACGGGTATAATTATTGCACAGTAAAATATAACATTTTATATTTTTATTTTGCAGGTGTTCTCCTGGTTCGTTATATAAAATCAGAGTAATGAGTTTATCATTATTTTTGACAGTTGTACAATCTTGTACATTTTACTGCGCGCATCCAATTGGGCGCCAAATTTCAGTTAAATTACGAATTCATATTTTAAGGTATTGTTCCAAATACTTTCAAACGTATGAGAAAAATAGAACTTTTATGATTTGTGATCTCTGGGTACGTTTTACAATTGTTTCTGTTCGTTAAATAATACGTTTTATGTAAAACGTATATTTAAATCATTTTATCTATATGTTATAGATACATTAATACTCGAAATTAATAATCGAATTATTAATTATTTTTGTGTCACGAACTTTTGTATTTATTTTGTCGGATTCGTTCTGATACGTTTGTACATGATTTAATAAATCACATATTATGTAATATTTCTTGTTTAAAAATATTTGGGCTTGCTAGGCTTAAATCACATCAAAAGTTTTGTTTAAACTTAATCAGGAAATTAGCGTAGGATTCACGAGTTCACTGTACTTAATTGTACTGAAATTTGCGAAGTGTCACATTCTCCCCTTGTTAAAGAAATTTCGTCCTCGAAATTTAAGTTATGTTATAAGTTGTTAGTGCCTGAATACTTTACCTCATGACTCAGTTGTAACTAAGTCTTTTAACTGAGAGTAGGCCTAGAATGTCTTAGAACGAGTTTAAAGGTAGTCATTCCTTGTCTGTTTCGCAGCTCACAAGTGTAGTTGGGGGTGGGGGCTATACATATATATGCATATACACATATATAATAGCCTAGTGTGTCGATTGTGGTCTGTGTATCACCCACTGATAGCCGGGTATGTGTCAACTAGCGTGACGTTCAGTTGTATTTGTCTTACTCCCCTTGTTAGGCTAGTGTCGTGCTGGCAACCTATGAAATAGGGAGAAGGCTTTATATATGATGACCTTTCACATTCAAGGGACAGATGTTTGTTCATTAGTTCACTGGTGTATAGTTACCATTGGTATTGGCAGCTTACATCGTCGTTGTTGATCATCCAGGACTTATGTCGTAGTCTATCCTAGTAGTTTATATCATATTAGTCATGTTCTGACTATTTCGTGTTTCAAATCGTAGTTATATCATCGTAGTCCATTCTTCAATAAATTGTTATATGATGGTTGTTCACAGTGTAGTCCTATCGTGACTAACCGGTTTTCAACATAGTGAGTTGACTCGTCTGCTAAATGCAGATCCTGAGTTTAACGTTGACCTAGCTACGTCATTCCTATGATGCTCTCGACGTCAAATCAGTAATTGTGGTATTGAGGAATGTGTAACACGCGTTTAGTGTCAACTAAAATCCATGAGTTAAATTTTCAAAGTTTATAAAGTTTTCCAATGTTTTGTACATATACCAAATTAAAGTATGTCCATTCTAAATCATAGATGGAATCGAAGTTGTTTTCGTAGTGGAACTCATAGTTGTTATTGTTGTGTTAAGCACTCCGTCGGAGAGCCACTTTTCCAAATTAGTAATTTGAAAAGTGTCATAAATGTTGTTAAGCTCCTGAGATAGGTTTAGTTTGTGAGTCTAGGACCAATCCTTACAAGGATTTTTGAAAGGTCCTAAATATTTCGTGGGTTAAGTTTACCCAAGTTGTGCGACCCCTTTCCAGGGCGATACTTTGTGTAAAGCTTTGTCACTTTCTTGAATTTCAATAGGTTTACAGTGGTTATCGGCGAAACTCTTTTGTTAGCCTCACGCTGTTTTCAGTTGGTTAAGTTCTTGAAATATTTTGTCCGTAGTTTCTTGGACAATCTACTTACCAGATAGTTGTCTGTCACCCAACTCTCTCCAATAGAGTGGTGATCGGCACTGACGTCAATATGACGCCTCCAACTGTCAGATGCAAAATGTAATGCACTTATCTTTGTCGGGGATAATGAGTAGTGGTAACCGTACCAACGTATCCAACATACAACCTCAGTTTAATTCCTTGACAACTAATCCATACCGACTATAATGTCGAAACTTCTCATCTCTACCTGTGGTAAGTCTATTTCGAAGAGATGACCCTCAAGCGTTAGGATACATCCCGGTACTATTTCTCCTGATTCGATCAACTTACCATCGGTTAGTTCTATGACGTGTTTGTCATCTAGGTTTACGTGAGTTAACTTCTTAAAGTTAAGTCATCGTTTTCCACAACATCTCAGTGACGGTGTTAGGATTAAATCAATTTCGCTTTGTTGGATTGTCGTCCAAAAGTAAGGTTTCGTTGGGATGTCTCCCAAGATACATTTTAGTCGAGATGTCTACCCTGTTTACGATTTAATTGGGATATCTGTCCCTAATGTAGTTTATTTGGGATGTCTGCCCAAATTACAATTTAAGTGGGATATTTGTCCCTAATGTAGTTTAGTTGGGATGTCTGCCCAAACATGGTATAAGTGGGATGTCTGCCCATAATATAGTTTTGTTGTTTGTTTTGTAGGAAACACAAGTTTATCACTTAAGAGAAACATTTCCTAAAGTAATGGTTTATAGGAAACACAAGTTATTTAATAGAAATAACATTTCCCCAAAATAGTTATCGTATAAAACACATGTTAACCTAATTATAGATTAACATTTCCACCGTAGTTGTCGTAGGAAACACAGGTTAATTCAATCAAGAGTTAACGTTTCCCAAAATATAACTTTGTTGGGACGTTACCCAAAATATAGTTTCAAACACTTCGATGGTCGTTCTCTAGTTTATCCACCGGTCGTTCTCCGGTTTGTAACATTGCTGGTTGTTCTCCAGCAATTCACAGTACTGATTGTTCTTCAGTTTATCCACCGGTTGTTCTCCGGTTTGAGGCCTCACTAGTACGTTTCCAGTATATTTAAATATTATAGGAACGTTCTCCGATTTATTATAGATACTACCGGTCGTTCTACGGTTAATAAATGTGTACTGGTACGTTCTCCAGTTTCCTATTCAAAGTGTTTGTAGGGATACCATCCAAAGTTATAGTTTTGTTGGAACGCCATCCAAAATACAGTTCTTGTTGGAAAGTTATCCAAAATATATAGTTTCCGTTGGAATGTTTTCCAAAATATAGTTTTTGTTGGAATTTTATCCAAAATATAGTAAGGCATTTTCATAGACAATTTCTATATAGACTGTCATATAAAGTTTGTTATTTGTGGGGAGGAATTTGTTTCACAGGATTGGGTCTGGTTACCCTAGTGGTTGTTTAAGACTCTATATCAATTAGTGTATAACGACACCTTACTATGTTTGTCCTTGTAGTGTTTAATGCTCGTGACTATATTACGCATAGCAACCTTCGTTTATTCCCTCCATCCATTCGACTGATAAGTTGTCAGTCCTAATCGTTTAATGTTTAGCGAGGATTTGTTCAGTCCTTTAGAAAGTGAGAGTTTGTTTGCATAGTAGTCAAGTATAACTTTTGTATGATCGTGTTCGTATAAAATATGATGGAAATAATGTGTATTCATCATATAGAAGTTTTAGTACAGTACTGCAGGAGCATAGCCCTTCGTACGTCGGTTTAACGAAGTTAAGATAAGTATGCACCTACAGCCGCCATCATATAGTTATCATCATGCTGGCCTCAGCTACACTCTCTGCCACTCAAGTACGCTCTTCTAGCATTTGTGCTCCGGCACCGGTAGCGTGGGCAGTTTCGTTTTCTAAGTTCGCGTGGCCTTCAACAAGTTTAAGGCGCTCTTATGTGGAGATTGTAACATCCTCGAAATGGACCTAGTTGTTTTATATTATTTCTTGATTTAAATAAGTATTTAAATGTGTTTGGAAATAATATTGCTTGAATTAGTTAAAATAATTGGAATAGGAGTCGAATATTCCAATGTGATAAGTGAATTATTAATTGTTGTAAATTAATATAGTTGACGGTAAAATAAAAGATTTGGACTCGCAAATGGTTTTCGGGTTCCAGACAATAGATTGAGATGGGGTATTAAATTATACCCGTATAATTGAAGTCGGTTGGGAAAGAGTCGATATATATCAACTTTCCCAAAAAGGAAAGTTTATTTCCTTCCTCCATTTTCCTTTGAAAACCTTAAACATAAATCAAGAAAACTTCAAATTAAATGTAGAAAACGAAATTGGAGCTGTAATTCTGATTGATTTGGCATCATCATCTAGTTCTTCCTTCAAATATGTAAGTAAAGTTTGATTGATTTTGATTTTGTTTGAAATCTTAGAGATTATTGATTTGAGGTGAAAATTGATGTTAGAAACTAGTTATAATCATTACATGATGATTGTGTAATGTTATTGGTGATTTTAAATGGTTAGAATCGAGTTTTTGATGATTTGGTGATTATATCCGTGGGTTAGGTTTTGATCAGGGCGCAGAGGGCTGGGACGAAGGGGGTACCCGGCGGGTACCTTCCTTACCCGGCGGGTAAGTCAGAAAGTAGGGAAGCCGGCGGCTTCTGAGCCAAGCCGGCGGCTTGTGCAATATTATGGGTACCCGGCGGGTAATGGTCTTACCCGGCGGGTAAGGCTGATTTCCAGCCAACTTGGTGTTAAGTCTAGACACTTATGAGTTGTTAATATAACTTGAACATAAAATGTTAATGTATGTTATATTCTTGAGATTAGTAATATTTATGCCTAAGATAATATGGTGGCATAGTTATTAACTATTATTCAAATAATTGATTTGAATTATTGTGTTAATATAAGTTCAGTATATTGATATTGATTACTAACTTATATTTGATTATTGATTCTCAGATGTAAAGAAGGCTCAGTGATATTAGACTACTGAGTGGAGGCCTGAGGTAGTCGGTGAGTGGATCTGTAACCTCAGTATGATTTAGTTGTAATGATTTGATTTACAACAAGTAATTATAGTATTACTGTGATAGAATATAATTGTTGAGATATCTTGCCATGATAGTTTGACTAGTTGCTTACTTGGCTGTTTGAGCTAGTATGTAAGATTCTGAGGTCAACTTGACTTGACAGTTGGACTTGGTTGTTATTGTAGACGACAGGAGATCTTGAAACTTGAAATGTTGGTTTGGAGATCTAGGTCGTGTGTGATTAACAACTGGTTACCGGTAATTCTGTATAGGCCAATACAGATGATTGATAAGGGTTCCCTGAGTACCAAACCGGTATTAGGGTATCTCAGGAGCCACCGGTCCTCATGATGATTGATAATGATTGATAGGTGTAGCTTGACATTGATTGGATGTCGAGTGAATGATTGATTTTCTGTTTATTGTTATTTGATGTAAACAGATTGTTATGCTAGGTTATAATGTTACTTATAGTTTCATTCACTTAGCTTTATGCTAACCCCACCACAGTTCTTCCTGCAGGTTAAATAGATGGGACATATTGGGCAGGAGGTTGTGGGACTGGATGGAATGTTTGACAGGCTGTTACTCTGATTTGATTTTGATAATCAAAGAAATGTTTTGAATTATATAACACCGACTTTGTTGAAATATCATGTGTAATAAGTTTGAAAAAGTTTAGTGACATTTTAAGTAATGTAAAACATTGATAGTATGTTTTGAAATATACGCTTCCGAGTCGCAAATATTATATTATTGTTTATATTTAAACGAGGGGTGTTATAAGTTGGTATCAGAGCAATAGTTTGGGTGAATTGAACATGATAGATTGTTCAATCCTAAACTTTGATTGAGTTGAGTCAAACATTCCAGTGGGTGCGGGTTTAATTGATTAGTGAATGTGTGAGAAAGTGATTAGTTGCATGTGTACTAACCCATAACAAGTTGTGAAGTTCTTGTTTGAATGCAGAGACGGAGGAACATGAGTAACTGGTTGGTTTATTTCATGTTTCCTCAACATTGCTGGCTTAAGATTTGTCAGGTAATCTTTGATAAGCCTTTGTTAATTTAAATTAACTTGTATTGTTTACTCTGTTATGTTGAGTAAGCTTTGTAGTGAAGTTAATCGAGTCAGACTGATATGATTCCCCAGTTTTGAGTTAACTGTGATTGTTATATGTTGATATCAGATAGAGGTATTAAATGAGTTGCTCATTGTGGCTAGTATTTCTGATTAAATTGAAATGCAGAAATATGATTAAATGAGTAGAAAAGAGTTGCGTAAGGTTTTAACTGGATTGATGTTAGAACCTAAGAGGTGTCTTTATTGGTGAAATAATATAATTGATAGTATTATATTAGTAGATTGGTTACAGGGTGTGATTTGAATCCTGTTTAAGAACTGTGTGTCATTTGATTTGAGGATGACTGCTAATTGAGAAAATATGTGGTTATGTGACTACATGATATGTTTTGATTGTAGTTAAACACTTGAGTTAAACCAAGATGAATAAGTTTATGAGGAAAATAACTTATGATAAAGCTAAATTGAATGAGAAAGTGATAGGTCTTTCTAGTCAATTGTGAATTAGTAAATGAAATGTTTATAGTAACATGATTGAGTAGGCTTGTTGTGACAGTGATGCTTGATAGTAAAGCATATGTCAAAGTAATGATAATTAATTAAGATGTGTCCTGAATTTTGTAGTAAGTAGGGACATTGAATTGTGTTAAGTATTGAAATTATGATGATAGGTTATCATATGTTTGAGGTTTCAGATAAGTGATATACTGAGTACTTCAGTTATTGAATATTAGAACATTGTGTGTATGTGAGATGGCTTACATATGTAAGGTTGAATATGTAAGTAATAAGCTGATTTTGAGTATGTATCAGCTGTTAGAAACTATTAAATGAATTTTGATTGATTTGAAATCATATGAGATGAGAATAGAGCACATTGATAATTATAATGTAGAGTAGCCTGAGAATGGATTGTGAAGAACATAATCTTGCAACGCCTGATCACCGTTGTTATATTATGTTGTGTCACATGAACTTGTGGAGGCTACTTGGTATAAAAGAAATGTAATGTGATTTTGGAAATGGAGCATGATAGTATGCTAAGTTGTTTAATAGTTGTTTTGATAAGAAAACAATCAGTTGATAGAACTGTGACCTTTAGACTGTAAAGGTGAGAGTGTAAATGATAGTTGTCATTGATAGAGGCTTTGATGATAAACCTAAGTGACTAATTTGATTGTGTTGAATATGTAATTGTGATTGATTGTGATAGATTACATGTAGGTGAATTTGATAGTGTTTAAATGAGTCAGTATTTTATATTTGGCTTGTATGAAGCCAAAGTTGAAATAGGTTGATATTGTCTTGCTTGAGGAATTTCTAGTATTATTGAATGTAATAATTTGAAGTATATGTTTAAAAGTAAACATACAATATGAAATGGCTTGTATGGAGCCAAGATTGATGTAGGTTGACCTTGTCCTTGTAAAAGATTGATAAGATTATTGAAAGTAATAATTTAAAATATATGTTTGAAGGTGAACATATAAGATGAAATGGTTTGTTGTGAGTTAATATTGATGGTATGTTAACTTTGAAAGTCAAACCATGAATAGAGAACTGTTTATAAAATTAATTGCTTGTGATTGGTTTGAGGATAGGTCAAACTTGAGAAAAAAGCAGTTAGAGGATTTTATTGATTGGTTGATTTAAATCAAAGTTGACATTTAGTCAACTGTGTGTGTTGAAATAGTCTAACATAGATTGAAATGTTATGATTGTATGGAATATGATTGAATTCCTAGATTTGCTTAAATTATGTTGAAGGGGGTCATTTAAGATCCAGAGGAGATAGATGAATTGTCTAAGTTTGTGAAACTTGATTCATTACTTAAGGCTAGTATTAAGTAATTGAAATAGTGTTAAGTATAATTGAGTATTCAGTTAAGTAATATTTGATATTTGAACTGAATATGTGTTAAAGAATTTTACGAATATAAAGCCATTGTTTGATATGACAGTTATAATTTGCTAAGATATGTTAGAATAATTAAATCACATTGATTAGAATTGTGATAAGAAAATCTTACCAGTGTGTGAAGCTTGTGATGATAGCTTTGATTGGGTAAGAAGGTGAGATAAGAAATAATTGAAAGTTATTATTAATAGTTGTCTAGGTTGATTTGTACCTTATGGTGAATTACTTAGGTATGGAAAGAATTGAATGGATTCTTTTGTTAATTGTTGATAGTATACAAATGAAATAAGTGATAAAGTGATAAATTGGGATTAGATCCAAGTAAGAAAAGATATGAAGGTATATCTGGAAATGAATTATATTAAAGGTTTAGCTTAACCTTGGTTAATAATTGAGGAAATATGAATTGAATAGTTGGTCATATTTTAAGAAATCAGGTATGAAATTAAGTGTAATGATCATTATTTTGATAGTTTAAGAATAATGATTGCTTGACATTTGGGGCTGAAAACCTGATGTGTATAATTGTAAGTGTTAGAAAGTAAGAGAAACCTTGAGATTGATAGGTGATGATTGTATTCACCAAACTTTTCTTAAAAGTTTAGAATGAAATGTTTAAGTTATATGCTAGTTGATAAGTATATAAGTGAAACATAGAGTTATTGATTATTCCATGTCCTGTGGTATGGATATGTGATGATTAGTAGTATTGAGAAGGCTTGATAAAGACTTTAACAGTCTGAATGGTCTAGTATATAGAATGAAATGAAATTGTTGTGTATGTGTCCATTTTAGAGAATATCTGAAATTGTGTAAGTATATATGTGTAGTATACATGATAATAAATGGCATGATAAGTTTTAATAGATTGAATTAAAATGTGCCATAAGATATGTGGAGGTTAGTTAATTGTGATTAACTTGATGTAGATTTTGTTGGAAATGTGTTGGAAAGTAGCACATTTTGATAGTGTGATATTGTGATGCTTGACCTGTAGTATCATAATATGTGGATTAAGACTGACTTAGTTGCTAGATTGACGGGATCTAGTGTTGAATGATTGGGTGATTAAAGTTGTATAAATTCTAATTGATTGTGATTAGTAGTTTAAAATTGTAAAATTGAATTGAAATAACTGGTTGCTAAGAGAATATTATTGATGTCTTACCAGTTTAAATAATAAATAAGTTTTAACTTGATGGTTAGTTAGACTTTGGAGATACATAATAAGTATTGATGGGTACACTGTAGTGTATAATCATTAGTGTTGTGATTATTGGTTGTGTAAATTGTTGTTGTTGACAATTGATAGATTGTAATGAAAGGAGTTACAAACAGAAATAAGTCAATGTAGAGGTTGGTTGAATGTAGGTAATATTTGATTGTGGTACTATTGCTGATTGAGCAAAGTACTTGTTGATTGTAGTTTTACCTACTGAGTGTGACCTCTGCTGTGCTTATTAAGGTGATATGAATCTGGATTACTTCTAAGTAAAGGATTTCATATGATAGTGATAATGATATGTGAATATTATAGGTTATTCATGAAAGTAAGTATGGAACTGTTGGGTGAAAAGTTGACCTAGAGTTGAATTTTAAATCTTTGATAGTAGAGATTTGAGATTGTTATCTGAATATTAGACTGGTTGTTAGTCATGAACTGAAATTAACTTTCAGTGTTGCTAAGTAGTTTAATAACTACTATTGTAATAGTGTGATTGCTGTTTTATTGATAACAGAGATGAACAGTGAAAATAGGTTAAAGATTTTAGCATGTTGCTAATTTCTGGTTGCGTAGACCTAATAAGTGATGTTAGGTTTCACTTATTGTTGTTGGTTAAAGTGATTGGGTGCTTTAAACTTTTATTTGATTGGTGATAAAGGAATTAGATAGATGATTGGTTCCTATGAGATGTTGGATGGATGCACTGTAAGTGTGCATAGGAAAAGATAGAAGCATGTACATTTGGATATGTGCATGTGGAAAGAATTCAAACAGTCTAAGAATAGTTGTAAGTTGCTATTGAGGATTAATGTATGCTAAGAGGTATGTGACTATATCACATTAGTCAGATTGATTGAGGTTAGATTTCGGGGACGAAATCTCTTTAAGGGGGGAAGAGTTGTAACATCCTCGAAATGGACCTAGTTGTTTTATATTATTTCTTGATTTAAATAAGTATTTAAATGTGTTTGGAAATAATATTGCTTGAATTAGTTAAAATAATTGGAATAGGAG
Source organism: Helichrysum umbraculigerum (assembly GCA_949592205.1). NCBI lineage: Eukaryota > Viridiplantae > Streptophyta > Magnoliopsida > Asterales > Asteraceae > Helichrysum > Helichrysum umbraculigerum. Next base: position 122,714,143 of record CATIUR010000001.1, on the reverse strand, counting down.
TCGAATATTCCAATGTGATAAGTGAATTATTAATTGTTGTAAATTAATATAGTTGACGGTAAAATAAAAGATTTGGACTCGCAAATGGTTTTCGGGTTCCAGACAATAGATTGAGATGGGGTATTAAATTATACCCGTATAATTGAAGTCGGTTGGGAAAGAGTCGATATATATCAACTTTCCCAAAAAGGAAAGTTTATTTCCTTCCTCCATTTCCTTTGAAAACCTTAAACATAAATCAAGAAAACTTCAAATTAAATGTAGAAAACGAAATTGGAGCTGTAATTCTGATTGATTTGGCATCATCATCTAGTTCTTCCTTCAAATATGTAAGTAAAGTTTGATTGATTTTGATTTTGTTTGAAATCTTAGAGATTATTGATTTGAGGTGAAAATTGATGTTAGAAACTAGTTATAATCATTACATGATGATTGTGTAATGTTATTGGTGATTTTAAATGGTTAGAATCGAGTTTTTGATGATTTGGTGATTATATCCGTGGGTTAGGTTTTGATCAGTGCGCAGAGGGCTAGGACGAAGGGGGTACCCGGCGGGTACCTTCCTTACCCGGCGGGTAAGTCAGAAAGTAGGGAAGCCGGCGGCTTCTGAGCCAAGCCGGCGGCTTGTGCAATATTATGGGTACCCGGCGGGTAATGGTCTTACCCGGCGGGTAAGGCTGATTTCCAGCCAACTTGGTGTTAAGTCTAGACACTTATGAGTTGTTAATATAACTTGAACATAAAATGTTAATGTATGTTATATTCTTGAGATTAGTAATATTTATGCCTAAGATAATATGGTGGCATAGTTATTAACTATTATTCAAATAATTGATTTGAATTATTGTGTTAATATAAGTTCAGTATATTGATATTGATTACTAACTTATATTTGATTATTGATTCTCAGATGTAAAGAAGGCTCAGTGATATTAGACTACTGAGTGGAGGCCTGAGGTAGTCGGTGAGTGGATCTGTAACCTCAGTATGATTTAGTTGTAATGATTTGATTTACAACAAGTAATTATAGTATTACTGTGATAGAATATAATTGTTGAGATATCTTGCCATGATAGTTTGACTAGTTGCTTACTTGGCTGTTTGAGCTAGTATGTAAGATTCTGAGGTCAACTTGACTTGACAGTTGGACTTGGTTGTTATTGTAGACGACAGGAGATCTTGAAACTTGAAATGTTGGTTTGGAGATCTAGGTCGTGTGTGATTAACAACTGGTTACCGGTAATTCTGTATAGGCCAATACAGATGATTGATAAGGGTTCCCTGAGTACCAAACCGGTATTAGGGTATCTCAGGAGCCACCGGTCCTCATGATGATTGATAATGATTGATAGGTGTAGCTTGACATTGATTGGATGTCGAGTGAATGATTGATTTTCTGTTTATTGTTATTTGATGTAAACAGATTGTTATGCTAGGTTATAATGTTACTTATAGTTTCATTCACTTAGCTTTATGCTAACCCCACCACAGTTCTTCCTGCAGGTTAAATAGATGGGACATATTGGGCAGGAGGTTGTGGGACTGGATGGAATGTTTGACAGGCTGTTACTCTGATTTGATTTTGATAATCAAAGAAATGTTTTGAATTATATAACACCGACTTTGTTGAAATATCATGTGTAATAAGTTTGAAAAAGTTTAGTGACATTTTAAGTAATGTAAAACATTGATAGTATGTTTTGAAATATACGCTTCCGAGTCGCAAATATTATATTATTGTTTATATTTAAACGAGGGGTGTTATAAGTTGGTATCAGAGCAATAGTTTGGGTGAATTGAACATGATAGATTGTTCAATCCTAAACTTTGATTGAGTTGAGTCAAACATTCCAGTGGGTGCGGGTTTAATTGATTAGTGAATGTGTGAGAAAGTGATTAGTTGCATGTGTACTAACCCATAACAAGTTGTGAAGTTCTTGTTTGAATGCAGAGACGGAGGAACATGAGTAACTGGTTGGTTTATTTCATGTTTCCTCAACATTGCTGGCTTAAGATTTGTCAGGTAATCTTTGATAAGCCTTTGTTAATTTAAATTAACTTGTATTGTTTACTCTGTTATGTTGAGTAAGCTTTGTAGTGAAGTTAATCGAGTCAGACTGATATGATTCCCCAGTTTTGAGTTAACTGTGATTGTTATATGTTGATATCAGATAGAGGTATTAAATGAGTTGCTCATTGTGGCTAGTATTTCTGATTAAATTGAAATGCAGAAATATGATTAAATGAGTAGAAAAGAGTTGCGTAAGGTTTTAACTGGATTGATGTTAGAACCTAAGAGGTGTCTTTATTGGTGAAATAATATAATTGATAGTATTATATTAGTAGATTGGTTACAGGGTGTGATTTGAATCCTGTTTAAGAACTGTGTGTCATTTGATTTGAGGATGACTGCTAATTGAGAAAATATGTGGTTATGTGACTACATGATATGTTTTGATTGTAGTTAAACACTTGAGTTAAACCAAGATGAATAAGTTTATGAGGAAAATAACTTATGATAAAGCTAAATTGAATGAGAAAGTGATAGGTCTTTCTAGTCAATTGTGAATTAGTAAATGAAATGTTTATAGTAACATGATTGAGTAGGCTTGTTGTGACAGTGATGCTTGATAGTAAAGCATATGTCAAAGTAATGATAATTAATTAAGATGTGTCCTGAATTTTGTAGTAAGTAGGGACATTGAATTGTGTTAAGTATTGAAATTATGATGATAGGTTATCATATGTTTGAGGTTTCAGATAAGTGATATACTGAGTACTTCAGTTATTGAATATTAGAACATTGTGTGTATGTGAGATGGCTTACATATGTAAGGTTGAATATGTAAGTAATAAGCTGATTTTGAGTATGTATCAGCTGTTAGAAACTATTAAATGAATTTTGATTGATTTGAAATCATATGAGATGAGAATAGAGCACATTGATAATTATAATGTAGAGTAGCCTGAGAATGGATTGTGAAGAACATAATCTTGCAACGCCTGATCACCGTTGTTATATTATGTTGTGTCACATGAACTTGTGGAGGCTACTTGGTATAAAAGAAATGTAATGTGATTTTGGAAATGGAGCATGATAGTATGCTAAGTTGTTTAATAGTTGTTTTGATAAGAAAACAATCAGTTGATAGAACTGTGACCTTTAGACTGTAAAGGTGAGAGTGTAAATGATAGTTGTCATTGATAGAGGCTTTGATGATAAACCTAAGTGACTAATTTGATTGTGTTGAATATGTAATTGTGATTGATTGTGATAGATTACATGTAGGTGAATTTGATAGTGTTTAAATGAGTCAGTATTTTATATTTGGCTTGTATGAAGCCAAAGTTGAAATAGGTTGATATTGTCTTGCTTGAGGAATTTCTAGTATTATTGAATGTAATAATTTGAAGTATATGTTTAAAAGTAAACATACAATATGAAATGGCTTGTATGGAGCCAAGATTGATGTAGGTTGACCTTGTCCTTGTAAAAGATTGATAAGATTATTGAAAATAATAATTTAAAATATATGTTTGAAGGTGAACATATAAGATGAAATGGTTTGTTGTGAGTTAATATTGATGGTATGTTAACTTTGAAAGTCAAACCATGAATAGAGAACTGTTTATAAAATTAATTGCTTGTGATTGGTTTGAGGATAGGTCAAACTTGAGAAAAAAGCAGTTAGAGGATTTTATTGATTGGTTGATTTAAATCAAAGTTGACATTTAGTCAACTGTGTGTGTTGAAATAGTCTAACATAGATTGAAATGTTATGATTGTATGGAATATGATTGAATTCCTAGATTTGCTTAAATTATGTTGAAGGGGGTCATTTAAGATCCAGAGGAGATAGATGAATTGTCTAAGTTTGTGAAACTTGATTCATTACTTAAGGCTAGTATTAAGTAATTGAAATAGTGTTAAGTATAATTGAGTATTCAGTTAAGTAATATTTGATATTTGAACTGAATATGTGTTAAAGAATTTTACGAATATAAAGCCATTGTTTGATATGACAGTTATAATTTGCTAAGATATGTTAGAATAATTAAATCACATTGATTAGAATTGTGATAAGAAAATCTTACCAGTGTGTGAAGCTTGTGATGATAGCTTTGATTGGGTAAGAAGGTGAGATAAGAAATAATTGAAAGTTATTATTAATAGTTGTCTAGGTTGATTTGTACCTTATGGTGAATTACTTAGGTATGGAAAGAATTGAATGGATTCTTTTGTTAATTGTTGATAGTATACAAATGAAATAAGTGATAAAGTGATAAATTGGGATTAGATCCAAGTAAGAAAAGATATGAAGGTATATCTGGAAATGAATTATATTAAAGGTTTAGCTTAACCTTGGTTAATAATTGAGGAAATATGAATTGAATAGTTGGTCATATTTTAAGAAATCAGGTATGAAATTAAGTGTAATGATCATTATTTTGATAGTTTAAGAATAATGATTGCTTGACATTTGGGGCTGAAAACCTGATGTGTATAATTGTAAGTGTTAGAAAGTAAGAGAAACCTTGAGATTGATAGGTGATGATTGTATTCACCAAACTTTTCTTAAAAGTTTAGAATGAAATGTTTAAGTTATATGCTAGTTGATAAGTATATAAGTGAAACATAGAGTTATTGATTATTCCATGTCCTGTGGTATGGATATGTGATGATTAGTAGTATTGAGAAGGCTTGATAAAGACTTTAACAGTCTGAATGGTCTAGTATATAGAATGAAATGAAATTGTTGTGTATGTGTCCATTTTAGAGAATATCTGAAATTGTGTAAGTATATATGTGTAGTATACATGATAATAAATGGCATGATAAGTTTTAATAGATTGAATTAAAATGTGCCATAAGATATGTGGAGGTTAGTTAATTGTGATTAACTTGATGTAGATTTTGTTGGAAATGTGTTGGAAAGTAGCACATTTTGATAGTGTGATATTGTGATGCTTGACCTGTAGTATCATAATATGTGGATTAAGACTGACTTAGTTGCTAGATTGACGGGATCTAGTGTTGAATGATTGGGTGATTAAAGTTGTATAAATTCTAATTGATTGTGATTAGTAGTTTAAAATTGTAAAATTGAATTGAAATAACTGGTTGCTAAGAGAATATTATTGATGTCTTACCAGTTTAAATAATAAATAAGTTTTAACTTGATGGTTAGTTAGACTTTGGAGATACATAATAAGTATTGATGGGTACACTGTAGTGTATAATCATTAGTGTTGTGATTATTGGTTGTGTAAATTGTTGTTGTTGACAATTGATAGATTGTAATGAAAGGAGTTACAAACAGAAATAAGTCAATGTAGAGGTTGGTTGAATGTAGGTAATATTTGATTGTGGTACTATTGCTGATTGAGCAAAGTACTTGTTGATTGTAGTTTTACCTACTGAGTGTGACCTCTGCTGTGCTTATTAAGGTGATATGAATCTGGATTACTTCTAAGTAAAGGATTTCATATGATAGTGATAATGATATGTGAATATTATAGGTTATTCATGAAAGTAAGTATGGAACTGTTGGGTGAAAAGTTGACCTAGAGTTGAATTTTAAATCTTTGATAGTAGAGATTTGAGATTGTTATCTGAATATTAGACTGGTTGTTAGTCATGAACTGAAATTAACTTTCAGTGTTGCTAAGTAGTTTAATAACTACTATTGTAATAGTGTGATTGCTGTTTTATTGATAACAGAGATGAACAGTGAAAATAGGTTAAAGATTTTAGCATGTTGCTAATTTCTGGTTGCGTAGACCTAATAAGTGATGTTAGGTTTCACTTATTGTTGTTGGTTAAAGTGATTGGGTGCTTTAAACTTTTATTTGATTGGTGATAAAGGAATTAGATAGATGATTGGTTCCTATGAGATGTTGGATGGATGCACTGTAAGTGTGCATAGGAAAAGATAGAAGCATGTACATTTGGATATGTGCATGTGGAAAGAATTCAAACAGTCTAAGAATAGTTGTAAGTTGCTATTGAGGATTAATGTATGCTAAGAGGTATGTGACTATATCACATTAGTCAGATTGATTGAGGTTAGATTTCGGGGACGAAATCTCTTTAAGGGGGGAAGAGTTGTAACATCCTCGAAATGGACCTAGTTGTTTTATATTATTTCTTGATTTAAATAAGTATTTAAATGTGTTTGGAAATAATATTGCTTGAATTAGTTAAAATAATTGGAATAGGAGTCGAATATTCCAATGTGATAAGTGAATTATTAATTGTTGTAAATTAATATAGTTGACGGTAAAATAAAAGATTTGGACTCGCAAATGGTTTTCGGGTTCCAGACAATAGATTGAGATGGGGTATTAAATTATACCCGTATAATTGAAGTCGGTTGGGAAAGAGTCGATATATATCAACTTTCCCAAAAAGGAAAGTTTATTTCCTTCCTCCATTTCCTTTGAAAACCTTAAACATAAATCAAGAAAACTTCAAATTAAATGTAGAAAACGAAATTGGAGCTGTAATTCTGATTGATTTGGCATCATCATCTAGTTCTTCCTTCAAATATGTAAGTAAAGTTTGATTGATTTTGATTTTGTTTGAAATCTTAGAGATTATTGATTTGAGGTGAAAATTGATGTTAGAAACTAGTTATAATCATTACATGATGATTGTGTAATGTTATTGGTGATTTTAAATGGTTAGAATCGAGTTTTTGATGATTTGGTGATTATATCCGTGGGTTAGGTTTTGATCAGGGCGCAGAGGGCTGGGACGAAGGGGGTACCCGGCGGGTACCTTCCTTACCCGGCGGGTAAGTCAGAAAGTAGGGAAGCCGGCGGCTTCTGAGCCAAGCCGGCGGCTTGTGCAATATTATGGGTACCCGGCGGGTAATGGTCTTACCCGGCGGGTAAGGCTGATTTCCAGCCAACTTGGTGTTAAGTCTAGACACTTATGAGTTGTTAATATAACTTGAACATAAAATGTTAATGTATGTTATATTCTTGAGATTAGTAATATTTATGCCTAAGATAATATGGTGGCATAGTTATTAACTATTATTCAAATAATTGATTTGAATTATTGTGTTAATATAAGTTCAGTATATTGATATTGATTACTAACTTATATTTGATTATTGATTCTCAGATGTAAAGAAGGCTCAGTGATATTAGACTACTGAGTGGAGGCCTGAGGTAGTCGGTGAGTGGATCTGTAACCTCAGTATGATTTAGTTGTAATGATTTGATTTACAACAAGTAATTATAGTATTACTGTGATAGAATATAATTGTTGAGATATCTTGCCATGATAGTTTGACTAGTTGCTTACTTGGCTGTTTGAGCTAGTATGTAAGATTCTGAGGTCAACTTGACTTGACAGTTGGACTTGGTTGTTATTGTAGACGACAGGAGATCTTGAAACTTGAAATGTTGGTTTGGAGATCTAGGTCGTGTGTGATTAACAACTGGTTACCGGTAATTCTGTATAGGCCAATACAGATGATTGATAAGGGTTCCCTGAGTACCAAACCGGTATTAGGGTATCTCAGGAGCCACCGGTCCTCATGATGATTGATAATGATTGATAGGTGTAGCTTGACATTGATTGGATGTCGAGTGAATGATTGATTTTCTGTTTATTGTTATTTGATGTAAACAGATTGTTATGCTAGGTTATACTGTTACTTATAGTTTCATTCACTTAGCTTTATGCTAACCCCACCACAGTTCTTCCTGCAGGTTAAATAGATGGGACATATTGGGCAGGAGGTTGTGGGACTGGATGGAATGTTTGACAGGCTGTTACTCTGATTTGATTTTGATAATCAAAGAAATGTTTTGAATTATATAACACCGACTTTGTTGAAATATCATGTGTAATAAGTTTGAAAAAGTTTAGTGACATTTTAAGTAATGTAAAACATTGATAGTATGTTTTGAAATATACGCTTCCGAGTCGCAAATATTATATTATTGTTTATATTTAAACGAGGGGTGTTATAGAGATCATGCCCCCATCCAGTCGGGAGGTGTCTTTCTGTAGTTTTAAGACGTCATTTTGTGTGTCAGGAAGTTCCCTGATTAGTATGTGACGTATAATAACTAAGGTAGGGACCATTAGTTTTATATATGTTCGCTCATATAAGTGGGAGGTCGTAATGTATGAGAAGAGTTTCAGGCTTTTAATATGATATATGTGCCTCCAAACATTTTTCCAATGCTCAAGTAGGCTTGACTGCCTAAAGTGTAGTTTGTTTCAATGACTACAAGTCAGATTAATTATACCTCAGACGATAACGTCTGTATAGATTAAGTGTATGACGTTTGTTGGTTGATGGTCTCTCGTGTATCGAGTTGTCATTGTTATTCCAACCATATTTGAGAAGTCACGTGTAGGAACACGCAATTATTCATCTAAACACATTGCGACAATAGTCATCATATAGAGAGTTAGGCGTATGAAAATGTGTGCATGTATGTTCTAGCCAAGGCTATAGTCTAGGTCTCTAAGTCTCTAGGTCACTTAAAGAACTCTAGTTCGCTATAACCAATAGCTTTGATACCAATCTGTGACACCCCCAAATTCGGTCAGCGCGGTCAACGCGCGATTAGCGGAAGCATTAGAGTAAGCGGGGGTGCTGACGTCAACATTGAACATCATGCAGACCAGAGCGTATGATTATTGCAGAACAATTTAATTAAGATGCCATTTATGTAAATAGTTAGTTTACAAAAGAACTACGACTTGTCGAGTCGTAGAAATAGTATTAGTTATTCAAAACAAATTCTTATTTGTCCCAAAATGTGGCATCCTAATTCGTCATGGGTCGCCTAACTCCGTAAGTATGCTTTCTTACATGTGCTGTGAATCACCTGAAAAACATAGTAAATCGTCAACACATGGTTGAGTGAATTCACAAGTTTTATGTTTGTATGTGGTTTGTTAAACCATATTCATTTAGTAAAAGAGTTGACAATGTGAGTCAAACAAGTTCGTTCACAACAGTTTGTAGGAAGGTACTATCCTATGACCGTACATAAACATACAAGTATTCACATATAGTCCTCATTCATAAAATGAAGTCATTCATATAATCAGTGGCACATAAGTATCAAAAACAATTAATAAGCACATAAGCACCAAAGCAGTTACAAACAGTTATTGCATGTTCTAGCAATTGCATGTTCTAGCAAAACAGTTGTTATATTTTTCACCCCCAGGTTTTAAAAGCAATTAAAACAGTAAAAAAAAAAGGGGGCTGTGAACTCACAGTAGAAGATGCGTAGCAGTGATGTGAATGCTAGTGGAGATGTGTCGCCCAAGGTATGTTAACCTATATACAATAAATGTATTAACATAAGTAAGTTTGATTTGTTTGATCCACTTATGTTAACGGTTTGTTTGTTTAAAGAAATTGTTTATTTCTTAATCGCATTAGTTGTTTAAATTGTTGGTGACAACATGAAGGAATAGATATGAATATACTTGTCGTATATTATTAAGTCGTATGTTTGTTAAACGTATAATTCATTTGCGTATATATATACGCAAATATATTATCACAAATGTTGTATATATTTAACTATGTATATATATATATATATATATATATATATATATATATATATATATGGTTTGAATACGTTGTTGACGTATAAACTATATATAAGTTTTATTCGTTATAAAACTTCTCATTTTTATTTATTTCCATTTGTAAAATAAATAAACATTATCGTTATAATAAAAGTCATCGTTTTTGTATATACATATATATTTCGTATGCCGTTCACACGACTAATCAAATATGTATATAATATATATATGAAAATATAAGTTTACGAGTTCCGTTTTCGTCTCAAATTATTCGTTCTAATTTAACGTCTCGGTCACATTTCATGATCTCAAATATCGGGCCCAAATTTTATAACTTAAAACATTTGGCTCATTACTCGTTTAATTAATTAAATTAGCCCAATTCAAGTCTTAGGCCCAAACAGCCCAGTCCAAATATGTTCGGCCCAGTTCGTTAGTTACTGCCCAATATGTATGCCTCAATGTATCCGGCCCAAATGATAAAGCCCATTGGGTTTCGAAAGGGACTAACCCGATCGGGTTGGTCCCTGACCCGTACGGGTCAGCTGGTTTTCTGTTTGTTTAGTCCAAAACACACGGCCCACTTATGTTTTAGTTCAAGCCCGTTAAAGGATTGCGGCCCAAGAAAGGTTTTGGCCCAGATTGGAGTCACCCGATTGGGTGAATGGATGATCCGTTCAGGTCTGGGACTAACCCAGCACCCTGTTTAGTTTTTGAACTTTTGATCACAAAATCGACACATGTTTTCGCTATATTTCGAATGGTAAACGCTTATACATGTCATATATCGTCATTATAACACATTATATTACACTATAACAAGTTTTTACACAAAGATTCATGATTTTAGATTTTGGTTTCAAAAACTAATTTCAAGAACAAGGTTTCTAAATCATCAAATTTATGAGTTCTATGTTAAGATTATGATATATCTTCAAGTTATATAACGAAATTTAAGCATGAAAATCAAAGAAAATAAGTTTTCTTACAAAGATTTTGTGATAGTGATGGTGAACCAAGATGATGATGGTGATGATCCTTGTTGTTCTACCACTACTACTACTTCCTGCTGCTTCTGTTTTGATCTTCTGCTGATTTTTATGTTGTTAATTTTTAGAGAGAATGAGTAGAGAAGAGATAGATAGATGAAGTGGTAATGGTGTTGTGATGAAATAAAAAGATCAGGAAATAATATGATACGGAGGTATGGAGTTGATACAGGGGTTTGCCTCTGTATTATTGATGGTTGGTGGGTTTTTTTTTTTTTTTTTTTTTTGCCTCACTAATTTCGGGTACGGGTATAATTATTGCACAGTAAAATATAACATTTTATATTTTTATTTTGCAGGTGTTCTCCTGGTTCGTTATATAAAATCAGAGTAATGAGTTTATCATTATTTTTGACAGTTGTACAATCTTGTACATTTTACTGCGCGCATCCAATTGGGCGCCAAATTTCAGTTAAATTACGAATTCATATTTTAAGGTATTGTTCCAAATACTTTCAAACGTATGAGAAAAATAGAACTTTTATGATTTGTGATCTCTGGGTACGTTTTACAATTGTTTCTGTTCGTTAAATAATACGTTTTATGTAAAACGTATATTTAAATCATTTTATCTATATGTTATAGATACATTAATACTCGAAATTAATAATCGAATTATTAATTATTTTTGTGTCACGAACTTTTGTATTTATTTTGTCGGATTCGTTCTGATACGTTTGTACATGATTTAATAAATCACATATTATGTAATATTTCTTGTTTAAAAATATTTGGGCTTGCTAGGCTTAAATCACATCAAAAGTTTTGTTTAAACTTAATCAGGAAATTAGCGTAGGATTCACGAGTTCACTGTACTTAATTGTACTGAAATTTGCGAAGTGTCACACCTTGGACCCCACCAGGGGTTGCCACCCCTTGGACCCCGCTACCAGGGGCGCTGCCCCCGGACTCCCGTACACAATTCCGTACTTTATGAAACTCAAAAGGAATGAAAATGATAAACACTTTCAAAGGTTATAACTACGAACCGTTACCAACAAGTCGTATACATTTTCAAGCTTCAAACATGAACATCGAACTAACACTTGGACATAACTTGGTTGTACGAACACTAGCATGGATGGCCGACTTAGACATCCACATACTTATTAAATCTCATACGTTTAGGGCGTTAGGAGATTTCGACTAGATTACATTCGGGCTTTAGGCTTTGCTAGCGCTCACACGTTACTTAACTCAACAGGTGAGTTCACAGCCCCTACTTTTACTGTTTTAACTGCTTTTGAACAGGGGTGGAAAACATAGTCAACGCTTTTGCTACATGTGCAAACTTTTATATAACTATTGTGTTATACATTGTACAATTGCCATAACTGCTTTTATACATGATTGTATACGTGTTTACTCGAACGATTAGAGTACTTTGAACTGTTGTGCAAACTAATGCTTATGAAATAACATTTTCATACTATAAACTAAAACAAATGTGGTAAACTATTTGACAAACCGTTTTACTAGACCAGAGAACGACCGGTAAACTATTTTGTTGGACGGGAGAACGACTCGTGCGTGTTTGGCCGGAGAACGACCTGTACTTTTTATGAAAACGCTGGAGAACGACCAGCAACGTATTTTAGTGCCAGAGAACGACTGGCCAAGGGGACGGGAGAACGACCCGTGCGTTTTGGATGGGAGAACGACCCATGCGTCTTTAGACCGGAGAACGACCGGTACAGTGTCTCGCTGGAGAACGACCAGCAGTGTTTGGACGGGAGAACGACCCGTGCGTATCTAGACCGGAGAACGACCGGTAAACTGTTTTGTTTGGACGTGAGAACGACCCGTGCGTATTTGGCGGGAGAACGACCGGTACTGTTTGTAAAACGCTGGAGAACGACCAGCAACGTATTTTAAACTGTGTTTTGGGTAACATCCCAATGTAAACTGTGCTTTGAGTAACATCCCAATGTAAACCGTATTTTGGGCAGACATCCCACATAACTTGTATTTGGATAACATTCCACTAAACTTACTTAACTGTTATGGCAATAACTATTGTGAACGTATTTGGTTTAACAACTGTGCTTACAAACTTGATCCAACTATTGCAAACATAAAACCTGTGAATTCACTCAACCTCGTTGTTGACTTTTACTATGTTTTTCAGGGAATTAGCTGCTCATGTAAGGACCGCCTACACATGGAACTTAGGCGACCCGCGAAGCTTTTAGGATGCCAATTTTTTTGAAACATCTGGATTTCTTTTGTATAACTAAAGTGTTTTAGTCATATTTCAGAAATCTACTCTTGTATAACATTGATTACACTTATACGATTCTATGAATCGTCAACTTTTGTAAACTGTTAACTTTGGCATCTTAATATATTGATGTTCTGTTGTAATTATATGCTCTGATACGTATGCATGTACTATGTATTGTGGCACTCCCCATACTTAACTAAATGCTTCCGCTGATCAAAATTAACGAATTTGGGGGTGTTACAATAATAGAGCTAATACTTGCAAAAGTTTTAATATATCGATATTTTAATCAATACTTAATATAAACATGAGGGATTAGTCTCTGGGAATGCACTCAACTTGGTCTCGAAGTCTATTGTGTGCATCCTACTTACGGGTGGATTTTTAATTGTATAAACTTTCCAAAACAGGGGTATTGATGTATTTTGTTACCTCCTTAGCCGTTTGACGGTTACTCTTTATTTTTTTTCAAAATCTAACCTTACGTGGCATTACAAGTCAGCTTTGTTTATTTCACATTTTGTGGATGTAGTTCTTGTCATCTGCAAACTCATTTTATATTGCTTAAGTGGAAAATTATGGAAGATGTATATCTTTAACAAATAAAGAAAGAATAATAAATTTATCATCATCATCGCCACTCATCATCAACCACACCTGGTACTAGTTTCATCATCAACGTCAACAACCAATATCTTCATCAAACCCTAAGAAAATATGTATATATATTCATCAAAATCTCAAAACGAAAATCCACCCAATAGACTTCCACCTATATCCCTCCCAAATAACAAAAGATCCACAATGAAGATACTAAATTTCTACACCAAATTAACTTTTTCAAATAACAAAACAAACCCCCTAATCTAGTAATTTGATTCACCAAAATCCATATAATAAAATTTGATGGATCTAAATAAAAATCTGATCTTTAACTCGCCGGAAGTTACGATGTTCACTCAGATAGCCGTTTAACTCACCGAAAAATGACCATCGTCAACGTATACCTTGTCGTTCTCGGATTTGAAAATGTAAACCACACAATCATCGGATCTTGCAAAAAGTGGTTCGGTGGGTGGCTGTCTGTAACAAACATGGCCGCCCAAATCTGGGTTTCCGAATCATTTTTAGAATTAGATTCGTGTCTTTCAATTCGTTTTTGATACTAGGTACCGATTGTTCGTTTGGTGGGTGGTGGCGGTCTGATGGTAGATGGCATGTGGCGGGTAGAGTGTGATAAAAGCCTCCAAGCTTTATTAAATACCGATTGTTCGTTTATTTAATCGGTACATTTATTTAATACTTCCATCTTTAGGGCAAAGTATTAAATACCGATTGTTCGTTTGGTTGGTGGTGGCGGTCTGATGGTAGAAGAACATAGTATAATTTTTGTTCGTATTATTTTATATTGATTAAATCAATCTATCTATACTTATAAAACAAAGATTTTTCCTTGATTTTTAGACATGCCACATCATAACATTTTCTTTTCTTTAAAGCCTCCTAACTTGCCACATCATCATATTATTTTTTTCTTAAAAATCTTAATTATTAATTACTAAGATTATTATTAAGCCTCCCAACTTACCACATCATCATATTATTTTTTTCTTAAAAACTTTAATTATTAATTACTAACATTATTATTTATCAATTATACTTTATTATAATAGCCTTTAAAATCATATATTATATTTAATATATAACAATTTTTACCTACATAAAACAAATGATTCATTTTCTAATCCATATCTTATACATTGTATTTAACAAATATTATCATCATCAACTACCATATTTAAAAAAAAAATTAGTTTTAATAAAGATATTTGAAATTGATTATTTTATGTACATTTTGGTATATATTACTATTGAATTTCAGTTAAAAATTTTAAACTTTCAACAGTATTAAGATACAGTTGAAAACATAAAAAACATATGATTAATTTTTATTTTTTTAATTACCTTGCATTGCATAGGCTCAACAAATGTATTAAAATTTAACACAATAACTTACAAATTAATTTAATTGTATTATGTATTCAAACTTAAACATAATAACATATAAACTAATTTAATGGTTTTATATAATGGTCGTGCATCGCACGGGTTCAATGCTTAGTTTTTATATATAAAATAAAGTTTTTAATTACCTATTAGAGCGTATTATTTTAGTTAATGATTGCGTGTTATTAATTTACAAACTCTTGAACACTGTTTACAAAGAAGTTTGGTTTATAACTTTATGCTGAAAAATAAATGAATGATATATATGAAAAATATTGAAGTAAACGTAAAGTAATTGGTCAACACCACAAATTTATTGTGCTATCGATAACACTAATTATATGCCCATTAATATATTCGGCTACATACAAATTACTATATAACTGTACTTTTCAAATGGTCGTGCATCGCACGGGCTCAATACCTAGTTAATAATAAAAGCCACATCATCCATTGACTTTATTTGTTGATGTGGCAGCTGATTTGGCATCCCACATGGCACTGAGTCAACTAAAATTAATGTTACCGGTGCCACATAGGATTTTTTTAGGTAAAGTACATCAATACCCCCGTTTCAACAGCTTCAGACAATTAAAAACCTAACCCGTAAGTAGGATGCACACAATAGACTTCGAGGCCAAGTTGGGTGCATTCCCAGAGACTAACCCCTAAACATGATATTACCTTATTGAAAATGGAACCTTTATAATGTAATAAAATAATCTATTACTATTATTCTTTACCTATTTTATCAAAATGTTGTAAACGTATTACACATATCATATTAACATTAAAGGTCCGTGTGTATATACGGGTTTAAAAGCGAGTAATTACATTATATTATATGACATTTAAACGTAATTGTTATTAGACTGATGTGTGTAATATATAAAGCTGTCGATGAGGAATCGGTTGAGAGGTAGCTAGCTGCCTTTTGTTTTTAGGCTTGTGTGTTTGTGTTTCTGAGAGGATGGTGTTGACATCCAGACAACCTGTAGCTCTAATGGAAGAGTGGGGATCAATTCAAGGACCACAATTATATTATAAACCATATAAATATTCTTTTTTCTTTCTTTCTTTTTATTATAATTATTATTATTATTATTATTATAATATAATTATAATCTTGTTAATTAATTAATTACTAGTATAAGCTATGCTATCATCAAGTGGATATAGAGCCTCACATGCCTCTACAATTCCTATTTTTAAAATTATTTATTCCAAATTAAAGAATCATATAGCATTAGGTTCAAACAATTGAATGTGTTGTGATTGCATTAAGGTTGGTAATGTGGTGGTTGAGACATACCTAAACTTAATTTGCTTTTTCATTACATAGAAAATATATTATAGTAATATACAATCTCGTTCTCTTTTCATGAATTTAGTTTGAGTCCTGATACTTTAAATAGAGATGGCTAGGATATTTTATATGTGAGGCTATATTTTTTCTTTCCTTTGAGAGGGTAAAATTTTAAAGTGTCTTTGATAATCTTTATAATTAAAACTTTTTCGTCGTAATATTAGATTTCTTGAGAGGGTGGCTGCCCTGCCGTGATTCTAAACAAACTCTTTTCAAAACTAGTTGGTGCAACTTTTAAACTTGATTAATGTTGTAGTTGTTCACAACTTTATAATTTCTTTTATAGGTATTTTGTCGTAAATGCAATATATGTATTTGAGAAAAGATATATTTTAGAAAATATATATTTGGCCAAGGTTTGATAGAGGTTTATAATTGAGATATATAATTATAATGGTAATCAAAGCTGTTAGAAAATTAAGTGTAAAGCATTATTATGTATTTATGTGTCCTTGGTTGAAACTAACAAGTACGTACTTGTTTACAGCTTCTCCCAAATCTACGAGGTAATGCTATAAGTTGAGTTTCGTATACCAAGTGGCTAGCAACTAGATTAGCATCATAAGGTAGAGTTTAAATGAGTACAACAATTTTAAGTGAAAATAGGGGAATCAATCTCAACCACTCATTTTCATCTAATACTCATTTCCTCACATTTTTGAAACTCAAATATCTCACAAACGGTAAGTTGAAAAATCATGAAAATTGCACCATAAAATTCAACGTTTTATCCTCTTCGATTTGCCGTCCCTCAAGGCATACTTTTGACAACTTTTGTTTTCTTCATTTTTTGATGGGTTTTACAAAGTAGTAACACATGTGTTAGTGATTGGTTGTACATTTATATTGTGGTTAGGGTTAGGGTTTAGTAGGGTTTAGGGTTTAGGATTTAGGTTTTAGTAGGGTTTAGAGTTTAGTATGATTTAGGGTTTAGTATGATTTGAGTTTAGAGTTTTGCAAAGCGTTTATGGTTTAGGGTTTGGGGTTAGGGTTTAGGGTTGAGGTTTTTATATGTAAAATATATTACTGTTACGAAAGAGTAATTGCGTCTTTTATAGGCACTTAAATGATGTTTTTATAAACGAACGCAAATACGAAAAATAAAAGGTAGCCATTGAAGATTTAACACCAATTTAAAAAATGATAGAATTGAAATTAATTATATCAATCAATAAATAATGAAAAATGGGAGTTGGTATTCAAAGTTGAATAATAGCATCCTTGTAATTAATCAAAACTCCAATTAGATGAAGTTCCAATATTATAGGACTGAATCGAAATCTCCGATTAGATGAAAGCAACAGAAATCGGTTTATGTGGGATAGACATTTGACGTTTGAATTTTCAAATTATGGTTTTGTTTTCTTGCAATTAATTTAATAAATAGTAAGGGGTAATTAAGTCCTTTTGTCAATCAATAAAAGACGTAATGTGTAAACATTCTTGTAAAACTAAATTAGTGGCCTAGATTAGTTTTACTAATTCAATTAAGGGTTGAGATTATTTTAGGATTGGTTAAACTCAAATTGTATACTCATTTATTCTCCTCCAACAATAGTAAAAAGTATTATAAATAAATCTTATTATACATCATTGTTACCTTTGGATGTTTCAGATCATCTTTTCCTAGTAAAGGTAATTTCTGAATGTAAAGGGCGATTTGTACACATTAATTTTAGCTTTACATCATAGGGAGTGTTGGGGGAGCGTTAGCTTTTTAGCTTCCGCGTTATAAAAAATCCTCAAATCTTGGCTTTTGGCTTTTCAACTTTTTTACCCTATAAAAGAGAAGCACATCGAAACACTTACAAAGAGCTTTTATGCGTTATGATACCACAAAAAGTTAAAAAGCCTCTCAAATAACCAATCCCAAACACTCCCATACCGTAAGAAACATTTTAGATGTTTGTGGTGCATTTGTTATCCAAAAATATACCTGCCTATTTTTTATTATTTATTTTATAATAACATTGAACATGCAATTATGCAAATAATGCAGAGTTGCAGACAATGAAAAACAAGAAAGATGGACTCTAGTATTATAAAGGCCTAAGTCCAAATTTGCAGCTGGATACGGGCTACAAGCCCATTCAAGGAAATGCAGTTTGATTATGATAATAATTTAGAGGCGGACCTAGGATTACTAATTTGGGGGCAACAAAATTTCTTTTGGTTATTCTTTCAGTTTTAGGGGGAAAAAAATTACTGTATAAAATATCATAAATATCTTTAAAAACATTAAAATCTATGAGTAGGGTTTAAATGAGTACACCCATTTTAAGTGAGAATGGGAGAATCATTCTGAGCTATCATATTTGGGAAATCAAGGGTCCATATTAATATATCATTTTTTAATTAAAAAAGTCCAAATAAATAAGATTTTGGGCTGAAGGGTATTATGGTAAATACACCATTTAATTAATTACTTCCGTTTTTTTCACTTTTGTTTAAAATTTTACTTCATTCATTCCTTCCCTCTCGTTCCTTTCACTTTCTTCTCTGGCGATTCTCACCCAAAACCCTAGAAATCCAAATCCTTTCAAAAAAAATCAACAGATCATCGACGTTTTTCCCTAAAATCATCGTTTTACTCATCTATATCATTCGATTTAACTTTCTGTCGGTTCCATTTTTACACGAAAAAACGTTTTGTGAAACCCTAGTTTTCAAAATCGTTCAAAAACGAAATAGCACGTAGTTCTATAACCGGCGTACATTTGTAAATGGATATTCGTGATGAGATTGCGGCTTCAAGAACATCTTCACGTCCGATTGATGATCCACCTATCACATCCGTACCACTACGTTAGTATTTCTTTCATTTTTTTTATAATATTTTCTTACAATATGTTAACACTTGCGATATAGGATGCTGTTTTTGATCTTGTTTTTGCATGTTTTATTTTTAGATGTGATTGGATTGAAATTAGGGTTTTACTAACACACGTGTTAGTTTTGTTTTGTAATTTTTAAGGTTTATGCAAGTGCTATTTATGTCTGTTATGGTTTTAAAGGTTTATTGCAAAAGCCATAAAAGACTAATTAAAAGAGATGTTGATGGTCAAGTTTACTCTCATGTATTCACTATCATTCTTTTTATAGTTACTTGCATATGTGTTTGGTTATATCTTTTTTGTTTTTGTTATCTCTGAAATGTGAGTAACTCCATAGTTTTTACACATTTTTTAGCTTAGCATCTTGTTTACTTATTTGACCAACCTTGATAGATCAAGATATTTGAGCCTCTGCATGTTAAGAAAATACTCAATAATGTTGAGATGTTTTTATCATATTTTGTGAAGTTTATAGTATGTACTTAAATGCAATAACACATGTGTTTGTGTCTTGAATCACATATGGTAGTAGACATTATCACATATGTTAGCATTTTGTTGTAGTTATAATTTGAGCATTAAACAATTTTCCTTAAAAAAATTTTTTCGTTTTTTTAGTGTTATCATAATCTTTTTACACATTTTTTGTTTTTTGCTTTTGGTTTTTTTTTCAGGTGACAATCCTCCTCATTCTCCTACACTTGCAGATATCCTTGATACACAAATAATAAAGTTCACTAGGCAGAAGCGTAAAGTTGTTAAAGGCGGTGGCCAAACAAAAGCATCAGCTGCAAGAACTGATTCGCCAGCTGCAAAGGACGGTGATGCTGCATTTAAAAAAAGGAAGGCCGCGGATGATGAAAATTTTGTTAATGAGGAGGCGAAGCGGAAGAAAGCTGCTGATATGGAGGCGAAGAAGAAGGTTGCAGCTCTTAAAAAGGCTGCTTCCGATGAGGCGAAGATGAAGAAAGCTGCTGATATGGAAGAGATGAAGAAGAAGGCCACGGAAGAAAAGGCCATTAAACAGAAGGCAGAGCAGGAAAGAAAGAAAGCTGCTAATGAGTTGAAGAAGAACAAATCAGCAGAGGAAGAAGCTAGGAAAAAGGACGAGGATAGAAAAAAAACTGAGAATGATAGAAAAGACGAGGAGATGAAGAAGGCTGCTAATGAAAAGAAGGCTGCTGAGTTGAAGAGAGCAGAAGAGGAGCAGGTGGAAAAAGAGAAGGCGGCAATGGAGAAGGCAGAAAAGGAGAAGGCGGAAATGGAGAAGGCAGAAAAGGAGAAGGCGGAAATGGAGAAGGCGGAACAGGAGAAGGTTGATGAATCAAAAAATAAGAAGGTTTCTGAGGAAGTTTTGGAAAAGAATGATAAGAATGAGCAGAAAATAGATGGGGAGAAAGCCGACAGTAAGAAACTTGCAGACCAAGATGACGTTGATAATCCTTTGATTGAGGTTGAGACACGTAGACCTCGTAAAAGAAAGGTACGTGTTAAAGACGAGGGCGAGAAGAAAGATGTTAAACTGAAGAAGACTGTCAAAAAGGACGATGAACATGAAGCATCAAGTTTACCATCCATTCGTATCCGAACCACCCCAACGCAAATGTTTGAAGCGACAAAGAATCTCAGCTTTGAACAAAAACAATGCCTTAGAGACATGGGTTCCTTCATCAAATTCCCAATCAGTTCGCTTCCAGGTACTTTTGGCCTAACTGTTTCCTTGGTTATAAATTACATTCTGTTTTTGTGATTTTTATGATTACTTTCTGGATATTACTTACACATGTGTTACTAATGGCTTACACTTGTGTTAATGATCACTAACACTTGTGTTGCTATTCGCTAACAGAAAAATGTTTTATTACTTGATACCACATGTGTTAATGCTTTGCTAACACGTGTGTTTGTTACTTGTTACTTTCATATACATTTTTTACAATTTAATGATTCATTTTTTATTTTTTTTTACAAATCTGTTACTCTATTTCGCAGGTCAACTCGGTTACTTTCTTGTGGATCATTTTGATCC
This sequence comes from Helichrysum umbraculigerum, assembly GCA_949592205.1. Taxonomy (NCBI): domain Eukaryota; kingdom Viridiplantae; phylum Streptophyta; class Magnoliopsida; order Asterales; family Asteraceae; genus Helichrysum; species Helichrysum umbraculigerum. Next base: position 122,693,054 of record CATIUR010000001.1, on the reverse strand, counting down.
GAAAAGAATGGAGCTCAATTTTGGTGATTCGTGCATTAAAGTCGCCCGAGAGGCGGTTCATGATGTCTTTGGTATTCCCATGGGTTCCATAAACATCATGGAATTACCTGATGTCAGCCGTGACAAACCATGTATGGTTCAGTTTCACGAAACCTTTACACGATTTCCAACGGATACTGTCAGTCATAGGGAGATTGCACAAAAGATTAAGCTATGCAAAGATCATGACTTTTTCTTTAAGATCACATTCCTGATGCTATTTTCTAACACAATGGGAAGGTGCATGACCAACGGCAGGTGTGTTCAGCACTTTTTATACAAGTTTGATGAAGACTTTCAAGCTGACAAGTATGACTGGTGTGGCTTTATCATTGATTGCTTGAAGAAAACTGTGGCATCGTGGAAGAAGGATAAAAACACATATTTTGTTGGTCCAATCACATTCCTGTTTGTAAGCTTTTTATTTTGTTGCTTTTTATGTTTTTTGTTTTTATATTGGTGTTTGTCATCTTTATATTGTTGTAATTAAATGTTGTTTACACTTTTTTTTTTTAAAACCACAGCTATTGTATGTTGATTCTGTGAAGTTTAAGTCATGTACTGTTGTACGCCAACGTCCAATTGTTCAGAATTGGGACGCCACGTTGATTCAGATTGTTCAATGTGAGGACCGATCATGGTGTCTTTGGTAGCTTACCTCTAGCGGGTCCATATGATGCTGCAGCTGCATTCAACGATGAGGGTTTTGTTAATCCTCCAACAATTGACGATGATGGTCCAAGTGTAAGTATTTTTAAAATGTTCTTTTTATATATGTATGTTTCGATTAATAATATTTTATGTTTTTTTAGTTAACACAGGTGCTACTTAATTTCTATCACATGTGTTACCTACTGATTTCTCATTATATATACACGTGGTGACTTATTGTTTTTTTTTTTTTTTTCAGGCTCTTCTTGATTCTTTTTCTTTGATGTTTGAGTCTGTAAAAAAGACTCAACTGCTGATAGAGAAGAAGATGCATGAAGGATGCAAGAAGTTTCCAAATGATCAACGGTTTTTGGATCTTGCTGCCAGACTTGATGCAATTTTTAGGAAGAGGACGTATCAGGCAGACGATCAAGGAAATGTTGCTGTTAATGAAGCTGCTAAAACAAATGGTGATTTGGAAGATCAAGATGCTGACAATGTGCAAAAGTTTTTTGAGATCGAAAATGACATTATCGAGGTTTTTGACATGACTACGTTTTTTGCCTATAATCAGCCACTTTTTCCATTCCCTGATCCTTCTGTCTCATCTGATTTGCCTACCTCTAGTACATTACCCATATCGACCGTCTTACGTAGTCCCGAGTGTCCTAATTTTTCCCTTGGTCTAACTCAGGAGTTTGAGGGTGGGGAGGTTGGTGGTGATAAGAACAGTGTGTGCAAGCAGACGGTGTTTTCATTTTCACCTTACATGAACACAAAAACCGACATTCAGAAAAAGGTGGTTAAGCAGGAGTTTAGACTTTCAAACTGGCTGTTTGCTATGGCAGGCGACAAATCGTAAGTTTGTTTTTTAATTTCATTTTATTTGTTTGTATGTATCAGCTGATCTTTCCGTATTCATTTTGTAAGTTTTTGTTACTTTTTTTTTTTTTGTAGAGAAATTGTGTTTCAAGATAAATTTGGGCTAGATGTTCCAATCGAAGACTTCCAAACTCTTGCACCTGGGTTGTGGATAAGTGGTAACACAATTGATATTTGGGCCTGCATTCTTAATCATGAAGAAATGCAAACCGAACCTGAATCACCCAAAAGGCTGTTTTTCCCATCTTCTATCATTGTAAGTTGTTCCATTGTTCAAATTTTTTTCATTTTTTTTTTGTTTTTTAAACTGGTAACACAAGTGGTAGTATTCACATAATACATGTGTTACCAAAATCTAAGACAGCACATGTATTATCAACAGTAACACATGTGTCAGCTGATAGTAACACATGTGTCACCAACCAGTGACGTACGTTTCTTGACACATGCTTATTTTTCATTAGTCCTTTTGTAATTTTGTGCTTATTAGCCTGAGGATATGTTAAAGTTGACAAAGGAGAAAAGTATAGAAGCTTTTAACACTTCTATTTCTGCTTGGCTGCGTAATGATGTTGAGATGTTGTCTATGAAGAATTTTGAAACGGTAACCTTTTTTTTTTATTGTGTTTGTTATGTTTTCGTTAATTTTTTTTATTTATAATGTCTTTTGTATATTTTTTTCAAGTATTTGTAATTTTTATTTTAATAGGTTTTCTTCCCTATCTTTCGTTCTCACCACTTCTATGTGCTGGTATTCAATTTGAAGAAGAAAATATTTCACATTCTCGATAACACCTTTGAGTTTGACTATGATGTGAAGTACAAGCAAACATGTAACCTTGTTGTATGTACTCTTTATTTTTTTATTATTTTAATTTCTTTCCTTTTATGATTTTTATTATCTATTTTTTAATTTTAATTACATTAATTATTTTGTTGTTTATCACAGAAATCTCTATTTGTTGAACATTTAAAGTCAGTCGATCATCCTGCATTTGACAAATTGAAGAAGGTGGAGAGGGCTGTGGTGATGAATCTGAAGTGGAAAACGAAGAAGAACCATTGTGATTGTGGTGCGTTTGCGATGATGCATATGGAGCATTATTGTGGTGAGGCTTCTTCAAAGTTTGTTTGTGGACTTGCTGAGGAAGGTAGTGTGCAGAAGCTGCAGCTTTTGCATTTGAGGATAAAGTATGCTGCTAAGATGTTGATCCACGAGCAGAACATTCACAGAGAACGTGTTCTCTCCTTTGTTGATAATTTCATGCATTCCTACTCACGCGACAATATAGTGCAGCAAGTCAGAGAGGCTATAAAAACCCGCCAGGAGGTGTCTGCCAAAGAATTTGAAGAGGATGCCATGGAGGAGACTGTTCTAGGAAAGTGATGTCCTGATGAGAAAAATACATTGTAGTTTGAACGTGGATTTTTAGGTTTTTGTAATGACCTACAATTGTTCATAACAGTATTGGTCATTAGTTTTATGGAATCGGGGGGTTTTAGTGTCGCACCCCCAAATTATGATGCGGAAGCGGGTCGGTTCGGGGCGCGACTAATCAATAACACAACACATAAGATTACATAATGAACGACCACTACATGCGTCGTTTGATAAAATACATTAATGTAATAGAAATTACATAATTGTTTTCCAAAAGGTGAGTTCGCATAAGATACTTGAGAGATTCCAATACATATATAATTTGTACAAAATATAGAAATGCAGTTAAATCTCTTGATGATATTATTTGCATGCGACTCGAGCTACAGTATCCTGATGGGCAGTCCAACCTACTGCTGAGTACCTGTGATACATGCTAAAATGGGTCAGCGAAAACGCTGGTGAGCTCACAGGTTTGTATGTCAACACATATTTGTATGAACCGCAAGATTTAATGATAATTGAATTTAAAATGCAATTAAGCAAAATAAAAGTTTTACAGCCATGAGCACATAGTCTGAGCTTAACACGAGATGTCAGGTCCACATTTAAGGTATCCTGATCGAGTTGCCTCCTACGAGTGCCTAATCAACACTCGTCTACACAAATATTAATACATCCGTTTTACCAGTTAGTGCGTGCTAACCCGGATGAGGCTGGTCAAACCTATATGATACCATACACTAACATTCACGCTACAAACGTATTACCAAACTATGTTGTGGAGGGCTTTGAGTGATTAGATAAACAACTCATGCAGAATAAGCAATAATTTGATACTTGCGTAATATGAAAACAAATTGAGCATGTATTCTCACCCCAAAACAGTTCAAAACAGTAAAAGTGGGGCTATGAGACTCACCTGAGCCTAATGAATTGTTAGCCAACAATTATTGATGATTCACAATGATTTGATGTCGTTACAACGACTGAACCTGCAGGCGTATTACACGCGCAAGATTTAATTGATTAGATGACTCTACGGACCATCTATGCTAGTTGTTCCCTCAACTAGTTATGCCCAAATACTTTGGTTGTTGATTATGTTTGAGTTTTGAAAACATGTACGGCCCGTTGGTGATGGTTTGTCATATTAATCTCAACATTATCATTATGATTTTTGAAGTGTTATACTTAAAAGGAATGTTCCAATGTGTTTTAAAAGTCGTATCGTATAAGCGTTTGAGGTTTACAAGCTTGACACTTAGTATAAAAAGAGTTTGCAACAATTTATTTTCAGGGACACTAGTGGCGACACTTATTAGTTTCTACTGATAGTATAAGTATCTACTGATGATTATAGTAACTACTGATAGTTATAAGTTACTGCTGATAGTTATAAGTTACTGCTGATAGCTATAAGTTACTGCTGATAGCTATAAGTTACTGCTGATAGCTATAAGTTACTGCTGATAGCTATAAGTTACTGCTGATAGTTATAAGTTACTACTGATAGTAATAAGTAACTACTGATAGTTATATGTTACTACTGATAGTTATAAGTAAATACTGATAGTTATAAGTTACTGCTGATTTTTGGCTCGACAAACCTCTCGTTTTCTACACTTTTTAGTCCAAACCAAGTCTAACCAAAAATCACACATGTTCCCCTATGAGTCTAGTGTAAATCTGCACTTTATGGTAATTTTATAAGTTTGTTTACTATTTTTAACAAAAATAAACATGAGACGTGGTCAGATTATGTTCGGAGATGAGTTCAGTCCAAAGATCCACGTTTTTCACCATGATCCGTGAGGATCTGGTCCGAGAGCCAAAAATGAAAGTTGTAGCTGATATCCTAATGAACATTTTTCGTTTAGATGTCGAGAGTTGGTTCTTCCTAGTTTTCAAGATATAGACGTTTTGGTGTGACGAAAATTTCTGGACAGAATCTGTCTTCATTCATATATGTTCGAAAAACGTTTTCCGTTATGATTTTTGGACATCCCCAAGTTGTATGAACAATATAACATCTATATAAACATAATAAAAGTATTTTTCGAAGGTGTCGGGATTTCTTACAATGCTCGTATGGAGAATCCGAAAAGATTGAAACGTGGTTCTCGTTCTCGTGATCGTTTTTGCTTCAATCGTCTTGATGATCCAAGGTGATTTGAGAAGAGATTATAGTGATGATGATGGTGCCGTGAGGTTGGGGAGGAGAAAGATGGAGAGAGTTTTAGTGAGAGGAAGTAGAGAGATGGAGGTGTATGATTGAATGAGAAGTTTGGTGGGTGTTGTTGGTGGTTTAAAGTCAAGAACAAGATCCATGTTTTATGGATCTTGTTTGGCTGATATTTCCAAGTCAAAAAGGAGGTGAATTTTGTTATATTTTGTCTCAAATAATTGGTATTATATCTGTGTTTATTTACCCGATCGTTTAAATGTATTTTTGGTCGCGTAGACGTTATTTATACGATATGAAATACTTATGAAATATTATCAAAATAATATTTAGAAACAAATGTGTTTATTAAATATATCCATATTATTTAATAATATAGGTTCACCAACGTCCATAAAATGAATCGGAATTTGGCCGATTTAAAGATGCACGATTCAAATTAAATCGCGTAAATGCGTATATTTATAAAATACACGTAATGATACATACAATTAGCCTAACATGGAACTAATTACATGTATTACAAAATGATTATGCGTAAATTTCCAGCCCTAATTGGTCGGGTGTCACATTCTCCCCTTGTTAAGAGAATTTCGTCTCGAAATTCAGCTTTGAGTTGGCGCGTGAGTGGAGTCTGAAAATAAATGAGGATATTTGAGTCGCATCTGGTCTTCCCGTTCCCAGGTGAATTCCGGACCACGCCGCGAATTCCACCGAACTTTGACGATTGGGATACGACTTTGCTTAAGCTGTTTGACCTCACGGTCCATGACCTCCACTGGTGTCTCGACAAAATGAAGTTTGTCGTCGATTTGAATTTCCTCGAGCGGAATAATGAGTGTCTCGTCGGACATGCATTTCTTTAGGTTAGAAACGTGAAATGTGGGATGCACGCTACTGAGCTCTGGAGGTAGCTGCAATCGATATGCAACTGGACCAATCCTTTCAAGGATCTCAAACGGTCCGATGTATCTAGGGTTTAACTTCCCGCGTTTACCAAAACGGATGACACCTTTCCAAGGTGATACTTTGAGCAATACTCGATCCCCAACTTGGAACTCGAGATGCTTGCGTCTCACGTCAGCATAACTCTTCTGACGATCACGTGCGGCCTTCAGCCGTTGCTGGATACCAACGATCTTCTCGGTGGTTTCATGAATGATTTCCGGACCAGTGAGTTGACTGTCTCCAACTTCGGTCCAACAAATAGGCGATCGGCACTTACGACCGTACAGTGCCTCGAACGGTGCAACTCCAATGCTGGTATGATAGCTGTTGTTGTATGAGAATTCACACAATGGCAAGTGATGTTCCCAATTTGCACCGAAATCAATTACGCAGGCGCGTAACATATCTTCCAGTGTTTGAATAGTCCTTTCACTTTGGCCATCGGTTTGTGGATGATAGGCTGTACTCATATCTAAACGAGTACCCAATGACTTTTGCAATGATTGCCAAAAGTTAGATGTGAATCGGCTGTCTCTATCAGAGATAATTGAGATTGGAACGCCGTGTCGTGATACGATCTCCTTCAAGTAGATTCGTGTGAGACGTTCCATTTTGTCGGTTTCCTTCATGGCAAGGAAGTGAGCAGATTTGGTTAGACGATCAACTATTACCCATATAGTATCGCAACCACTTGATGTTTTCGGGAGTTTAGTGATGAAATCCATAGAAATTTGCTCCCATTTCCACTGAGGAATGTCCGGCTGTTGAAGTAAGCCGGTGGGTTTCTGATACTCTGCTTTGACCTTAGAGCATGTGAGGCACTTACTGACATAAATGGCAATCTCTGCTTTCATGTTTGGCCACCAGCATGATCCCTTGATGCCATGATACATCTTGTCAGATCCAGGATGTATAAAATATTTGGACTTGTGAGCTTCATCCATCACCAAGTCTCGAAGATTCCCAAACTTGGGTAACCAGATTCGGTTTGTGAAGTATTTGACCCCATTGGGTTTGGTTTCAAATTGATTCTCCATATTTCGCAAGGCCTCTTCCTTGATGTTTTCAGGTTTCAATGCTTCGAGTTGAGCAGTGAGAATTTGAATGATGAGATCATTATGGATGGTTATGCTAAGGGCTCGGACTCGAAGTGGTTTTGTGCGCTCTTTGCGACTTAGGGCATCGGCAACCACATTTGCTTTGCCCGGATGGTACTTGATCTAGCAGTCATAGTCGGTGAGTAACTCGACCCAGCGACGTTGCCTCATATTGAGATCCTTCTGATCGAATATATGCTGGAGGCTTTTGTGATCGGTGAAGATGGTACATTTTGTGCCATACAGATAGTGTCTGCAGATCTTGAGTGCGAACACTACGGCTCCTAATTCGAGATCATGAGTTGTGTAGTTCTTCTCGTGAACTTTGAGTTGTCGGGATGCGTAGGCAATAACCTTGTCTCGTTGCATCAACACGCAACCAAGACCTTGGTGTGAGGCATCGCAGTATACCACGAAGTCTTCATTGCCTTCGGGTAATGATAGAATTGGTGCACTGCAAAGCTTTTGCTTTAATAGCTGAAATGCTGACTCTTGTTTATCAGTCCAATCGAACTTCTTTTCCTTCTGAGTCAGTATTGTGAGAGGTTGAGCTATTTTGGAGAAATTCTCAATGAAGCGCCGATAATAACCTGCCAGTCCTAAGAATTGGCGTACTTCGGTCGGCGTCGTCGGTGCTTGCCAGCACTTGATAGCCTCAATCTTTGATGGATCTACGTGAATTCCTTGACTATCAATCACATGACCAAGGAACTGAAAGGTTTTCATCCAGAACTCACACTTGGAGAATTTAGCATATAACTCTTCGTGTCTAAGAAGCTCTAGAATGACTTTGAGATGCTGTGCGTCCCCTTGCTCATTGCGCGAGTAAATAAGAATGTCATCGATGAAAACAATGACAAACTTGTCGAGATATGGTTTGCACACCCGGTTCATAAGGTCCATGAATACTGCCGGTGCGTTAGTCAAACCAAATGGCATCACTTGGAACTCGTAATGTCCATAGCGAGTTCGGAAGGCAGTCTTTGGGATGTCGATGTCACGAACTCGTAACTGATGATAACCTGATCTTAGATCTATCTTCGAATAGATACTTGACCCTTGAAGTTGGTCGAATAGGTCATCAATTCGAGGTAGTGGGTAACGGTTCTTGACGGTCAATTTGTTCAACTCTCTATAGTCGATACACATTCTGAATGAATCGTCTTTCTTTTTCACAAACAGAACCGGAGCTCCCCATGGTGAAGAACTCGGTCTAATGAATCCCTTATCCAGGAGTTCCTGCAACTGAGTAGACAACTCCTGAAGTTCTGAAGGGGCTAAACGATATGGTGCTCGTGCAACAGGTGCTGCCCCCGGCACGAGATCGATCGAGAACTCAACTTATCTCGGTGGTGGAAGGCCAGGTAAGTCTTCGGGAAAGACTTCTGGATAATCTCTAACAATGGGCACATCCTCAAGTCGTTTCTCTTCCGACTTTTTCTTCAAGACATGTGCGAGGATCGCCTGGTATCCTTTCCTAAGGTACTTGCGAGTTTTCATGCAGGATATGATATTTAGTCTCGTCCTACCAGTCTCCCCTTGTATGATTAGAGTACTACCGGTGACAAGAGGAATGCGGATGATTTTGTCATAGCAGACAACTTCAGCTCGGTGCTTGGATAACCAATCCATTCCAATAATGACGTCGAAACTTCCAATCTCAACCGTTATAAGGTCAATAGAGAAGATCTCATCGGATAGATTTAAAGTGCAATTTGGTATCACACTATTGGTCTCTATTAACTTGCCATTAGCTAATTCTACAATGTACTTATCATCAGGGACCACATTCGGTCTTGAGGGCTTCTCATGAGTTTAGAATAAATGCTCTTCCTTTAGCAGTGTTGTTGTTGAATCTCATTCCGAGGACAATACTCATCCTTGAGCATCTTCTTCAGTTCAGTACATGGAGTTTTGAGAGCAATGTCTATGCCCACGGATTGGGCATAACTATTCCATAGTGTTAGAGTATCATCCCTAAAGTGTAGGTGGAGAACTGGATCTTGTAGTCCTCAGGGTAGTTACAATTGCGAAAGACTAGCTCCATCTTTTCCAACCAGTGTAATAAACCAATAGCACCTTCAGTGCCTTTGAAGTTTAAAGTGACTTGCAGCTGAGAAAGTCCTTGTAGGAACAAGGCTTGATGACAGGAGGAGGAGTGGTATTGACTGTATCTTCATTCCTTTGAGCGTCTCGAGCAGCCATGGCTTCGGCTACAGCTCGGGTAACCGCAGCATTAAGTTCAGCTGGACTGAAACCTTTCCTCTTTAGCGGCATGATTTAGATGCGAGTTTGCGAGTGGGTGGGGTACGGTTTTACTTGTGGGAACTTATAGTCCTCATAACAACAGGTTCCACTTGTGATTCCAAAGAATTAGAATGATGGAGGAAGTACGAATGATATATTCCTCGTAAACATGTGATTTGTACAACGGAATGTGTTGTGAGATGTTATGTGCGTATAAAAGGGATAGACGAAAGTAATTTATACTTGTCGTCTTTGGTAGTGAGAGTGCTAACGAGTGTATTATCGTGTGTGATCTATATATATTCGATATATATAATAGCTTAGAAGATAATACGCGAGTGGGGCTTAATCATATATCTTCAATATATAATAGCCTATAAGGTAGCACATAAATGAGGCCTATGTATGTATATACGCCTATATCACATAATAGCCTAATGTGTGTCTAACACTAATCAAGTATTAGTCACGGTTTCTCTCGTGGTCAGAATCAACTAATGCATTCCTGTTCAACATAACCCCTTTCAGATTTCACATCGTATTCATTTAATTGTACATAGTTAGCTACGCTATGTTAAATTAAACTCGTATGACATGATCACTGAACCAGTTATACCTAATGAGGAATACTGCCTAACGGTCATAGTCTAGGCCCACTAAATGCAACCTAGTTCACTATAACCTTAGGCTCTGATACCAATCTGTCGCACCCCCAAATTATGATGCGGAAGCGGGTCGGTTCGGGGCGCGACTAATCAATAACAAAACACATAAGATTACATAATGAACGACCACTACATGCGTCGTTTGATAAAATACATTAATGTAATAGAAATTACATAATTGTTTTCCAAAAGGTGAGTTCGCATAAGATACTTGAGAGATTTCAATACATATCTAATTTGTACAAAATATAGAAATGCAGTTAAATCTCTTGATGATATTATTTGCATGCGACTCGAGCTACAGTATCCTGATGGGCAGTCCAACCTACTGCTGAGTACCTGTGATACATGCTAAAATGGGTCAGCGAAAACGCTGGTGAGCTCACAGGTTTGTATGTCAACACATATTTGTATGAACCGCAAGATTTAATGATAATTGAATTTAAAATGCAATTAAGCAAAATAAAAGTTTTACAGCCATGAGCACATAGTCTGAGCTTAACACGAGATGTCAGGTCCACATTTAAGGTATCCTGATCGAGTTGCCTCCTACGAGTGCCTAATCAACACTCGTCTACACAAATATTAATACATCCGTTTTACCAGTTAGTGCGTGCTAACCCGGATGAGGCTGGTCAAACCTATATGATACCATACACTAACATTCACGCTACAAACGTATTACCAAACTATGTTGTGGAGGGCTTTGAGTGATTAGATAAACAACTCATGCAGAATAAGCAATAATTTGATACTTGCGTAATATGAAAACAAATTGAGCATGTATTCTCACCCCAAAACAGTTCAAAACAGTAAAAGTGGGGCTATGAGACTCACCTGAGCCTAATGAATTGTTAGCCAACAATTATTGATGATTCACAATGATTTGATGTCGTTACAACGACTGAACCTGCAGGCTTATTACACGCGCAAGATTTAATTGATTAGATGACTCTACGGACCATCTATGCTAGTTGTTCCCCCAACTAGTTATGCCCAAATACTTTGGTTGTTGATTATGTTTGAGTTTTGAAAACATGTACGGCCCGTTGGTGATGGTTTGTCATATTAATCTCAACATTATCATTATGATTTTTGAAGTGTTATACTTAAAAGGAATGTTCCAATGGGTTTTAAAAGTCGTATCGTATAAGCGTTTGAGGTTTACAAGCTTGACACTTAGTATAAAAAGAGTTTGCAACAATTTATTTTCAGGGACACTAGTGGCGACACTTATTAGTTTCTACTGATAGTATAAGTATCTACTGATGATTATAGTAACTACTGATAGTTATAAGTTACTGCTGATAGCTATAAGTTACTGCTGATAGCTATAAGTTACTGCTGATAGCTATAAGTTACTGCTGATAGCTATAAGTTACTGCTGATAGTAATAAGTAACTACTGATAGTTATATGTTACTACTGATAGTTATAAGTAAATACTGATAGTTATAAGTTACTGCTGATTTTTGGCTCGACAAACCTCTCGTTTTCTACACTTTTTAGTCCAAACCAAGTCTAACAAAAAATCACACATGTTCCCCTATGAGTCTAGTGTAAATCTGCACTTTATGGTAATTTTATAAGTTTGTTTACTATTTTTAACAAAAATAAACATGAGACGTGGTCAGATTATGTTCGGAGATGAGTTCAGTCCAAAGATCCACGTTTTTCACCATGATCCGTGAGGATCTGGTCCGAGAGCCAAAAATGAAAGTTGTAGCTGATATCCTAATGAACATTTTTCGTTTAGATGTCGAGAGTTGGTTCTTCCTAGTTTTCAAGATATAGACGTTTTGGTGTGATGAAAATTTCTGGACAGAATCTGTCTTCATTCATATATGTTCGAAAAACGTTTTCCGTTATGATTTTTGGACATCCCCAAGTTGTATGAACAATATAACATCTATATAAACATAATAAAAGTATTTTTCGAAGGTGTCGGGATTTCTTACAATGCTCGTATGGAGAATCCGAAAAGATTGAAACGTGGTTCTCGTTCTCGTGATCGTTTTTGCTTCAATCGTCTTGATGATCCAAGGTGATTTGAGAAGAGATTATAGTGATGATGATGGTGCCGTGAGGTTGGGGAGGAGAAAGATGGAGAGAGTTTTAGTGAGAGGAAGTAGAGAGATGGAGGTGTATGATTGAATGAGAAGTTTGGTGGGTGTTGTTGGTGGTTTAAAGTCAAGAACAAGATCCATGTTTTATGGATCTTGTTTGGCTGATATTTCCAAGTCAAAAAGGAGGTGAATTTTGTTATATTTTGTCTCAAATAATTGGTATTATATCTGTGTTTGTTTACCCGATCGTTTAAATGTATTTTTGGTCGCGTAGACGTTATTTATACGATACGAAATACTTATGAAATATTATCAAAATAATATTTAGAAACAAATGTGTTTATTAAATATATTCATATTATTTAATAATATAGGTTCACCAACGTCCATAAAATGAATCGGAATTTGGCCGATTTAAAGATGCACGATTCAAATTAAATCGCGTAAATGCGTATATTTATAAAATACACGTAATGATACATACAATTAGCCTAACATGGAACTAATTACATGTATTACAAAATGATTAGGCGTAAATTTCCAGCCCTAATTGGTCGGGTGTCACATTTAGTCACGATGTACTCAAGTCACATTTTGTTCACAATAGGGTTGGTCGTGGTATACTGTTTTTAAATTGGGTATGTTCGATATGATGCGGTCATGTACATTTGGTTATATTAGTATGGTTTATGTTTTTTTGCGAATTTGTTTGTCTGTTTGCATTTTTCATTATATCCTTTTTTTACTACTGACCCTTACACTTGGGTTACTACCACCAACACTTATATTACATAATTCTAACACTTGTGTTACCTACTGCTAACACTTGTATTACGGACTTCTAACACTTGTGTTACCTGCACATAACACATGTGCTAGATAACCTTAACAGTTTGTGCTACCTATCACTGATACTTGTTATTCTTACCACTAACACATGTGTTACTTATCTAACACTTGTGTTAAATGAAACTAACACTTGTGTTACTTACAACTAACACTTGTGTTATAGAGCACTAACACTTGTGTTAAATACCACTAACACTTGTGTTACATACAACTAACACTTGTGTTAGATATCACTGACACTTGTTATTCTTGCCACTAACACTTACTTTACATGCCACTCACACTTGTGTTACCAATTATACACACTACTGACCCTAACATTTGGGTTACTACCACCAACACTTATATTACATAACTTTAACACTTGTGTGTACCTACTGCTAACACTTGTGTTACGGACTTCTAACACTTGTGTTACCCGCACATAACACATGTGCTAGATAATCTTAACAGTTTGTGCTAGCTATCACTGATACTTGTTATTCTTACCACTAACACATGTGTTACTTACTTAACACTTGTGTTAAATAAAACTAACAGTTGTGTTACTTATAACTAACACTTGTGTTATAGAGCACTAACACTTGTGTTAAATACCACTAACACTTGTGTTACATTATATACCTGTAACACTTGTGTTAGCTATCACCGACACTTGTTATTCTTGCCGCTAACACTCACTTTACCTGCCACTAACAGTTGTGTTATATACCACTAACACTTGTGTTAAATACCACTAACACTTGTGTTATATCCAGAAATCATGTTAAAATTTAATTGAACAATAAACAATTAGTCAAAAGTTTCAATTTATATAATCTAAAATCACTTTCCAATTTGCATCTGTTCTTCTGCTATCTTCCCAGCATCTGCTTCTGCTTTTTCCCTCTCTTTTGCTTCTGCTCTAGCCTTGGCCTCTGCCTTCTTTCTGTCACACGACCGACTGTTATGACCTGCTATTCTTTCTCCACACTTTCCGCATTTATTTATCCTCTTTGCAGCAGCTTTAACTGCTTTTTCCTTTGAGCTCATCAAACGCTTGTCTCTCCCACAGCCTTTGTACCTCAACACATCTGGGTTTTGAATTTCACATACATCCGGTTTCTTAATCCCATTTAGTTGTTCTATCACTTCATTCTTGCTTTGAGGTTGAGCCTCGGATGCGGAAGTTTCGAGATCCATCTTCATCTTCTTCAACTTTGTCACAAAATCAGCCATCTTTTCTTGATTAGTTGCTAACAGCTGCATACAATCATCAAAAGTGGAAGCCGCCTCGTTTGAGATTTGGTCATACTCGGTTGGAATTCGTTTTCTTTTACGAACTTTAACGGGAATAAGATTCTTGGTCCATCTTCTTAAAATGTAACGGTTTAGTATCTCCTCAATGTTACGGTTTTTGAACACACAAAAAATATGCCTACATAAGATCCCACGCCTAGTGAATTTCTTGCAGCTACACTCCACTGACTCATCCGTTATGATGTAAAGCACCTTCATTAAAATAAAACAATGTGAAATAGTAGTTAGCATTGCATGTGTAAACAGTTCGTATCACATGTGTTGCTAACTCATGTGTATTTTTTTTGCTGTATCACATGTGTTACTGATAGGTAGGAAATGTGATATTATCACTAACACATGTGTTACTAAAAGCTATCACATGCGTTAGTAAAAACAAAGTTATAGAATCACATTTTGTAACTTATATTAACATTAACACATGTGTTACTGATAGGTAACACATGTGTTTGCAATACATAAACAAATTTTTACAGACTTATAATCATTTAGATCACGTACCTTATAGTCAAATGTTTGTGTCTTTTTATCTTCAGGCCAAAACTCAACTTCCCAGTCTTCATTTGAAGCTTTTTCTTCTTCTGTGTACTTCCTCGTTTCCTTGATTACGTATTCTTGGACACCATCTTCAGTTTTTAAGCCTGCTATTGAGCATTCCCATAAAGATTTCACTATCTCTATCTGCACGAGATTAAAAATCTTTCTCGTGTACATCTTCGCCGCATGTTTTTCAATCCTAAGCTGTGTCTTGTACTTTGGAACCGTTTCCGTTGTTTGGTGGTCAAGAACATCCTGGTTATACCGCTGCTTTTCCATAGCATTCTCAAAGCACAACATAAAATTCACAAGTGTTGATCTTTTGTTATTGAAGGTCCCGAAGAAAGAGTTTTTCACTCTCTGATCTTGAGGTTGTCCTCATGAGTCCACACAATTCAACGTCGGCAAAGTAAGCCGGTATCCACGTAGCCCTAATGTCATAGATTTTTGTGAGCCATTTGTGGTTTTGTGTGTTGTATTCTTCCATCAACTTAGCCCACTCTTCCTCGAACTGTGAAGGTGTAATCCACATGTTCCATATAATCCTGTTGAACTTTTTCTTGAACTCGGTGTTATCAGGTACATCATAAAGAATCTGCAATCACGAATACATTGAGTAATAAATGTGTTAGCAAAATGTAACACATGTGTTAGCATTCGGTAACACATGTGTTAGAAATCCGTAACACATGTGTTAGCAAGCAGTAACACATGTTTTCATGAAGCAAGCTGCATTTGTAACACATGTGATATACTTTTTGCAGATGAGTGTTATCATATAATAGTACAACAAACATACATTCCCCGGTAGCTTATCTGTGATGTGCCACATACAAAGTCTGTGCTTCGACTCGGTTAGGACCTTATCCACTGCTTTTTTCATTGATTTGTCCTGATCTGTCACGATAATTCTCGGCTGCACTCCAAAAGTCTTTAGGAATGCGTTGAGCAGCCATTCATAACTATCGGAAGTTTCATTGTTTAGCAAGCCCGCACCAAGCGTCACACTCTTTCGGTGGTTGTCTATTCCAGTGAACGGTACGAACATCATGATGTACCTGTTGGATAAAATACGTGTTATGTGTGAATTATGTATATGAGGAAAATGTAACGATGGACGCGATAACAAATTGACAGTAACACATGTGTTTATCAACCGATAACACATGTGTTAGCAACGACCGATAACACATGTAGTAGCAGCAATTGGTAACACATGTGTTAGTATCAATTGGTAACAAATGTATTAGTAGCAACCGGTAACACATGTGTTACTGTCCTGTAACACATGTGACATGCTTTTTAAATTGATTTTATACGTACTTGTTGGTTGAGTAAGTGGCATCAAAGGAGACGATATCACCAAATTCCCTGAAGTTTGCCTTGGCTACTTCATCAGCCCAAAATAAAGATGCTAGCTTGCCTTCTTCGGATTTGTACTCAAACGAGAAGTCGGCTACATAAGCTTTTTTGTTAAGCATCTTTGTCACCAGAATTTGTGCATCGCTGCCTCCTATATACGCGTTGATGTCCCTTCTGAAGTTTTTGAAATCCACCACCGTTCCATTCGTGATCTCATAAGATCCTTTGAGTGTCTTGTATATGTTGTGTGCCTTCGTTGGTCCAATATTCATTGTACCCAGCTTGAATATAAACTGTTGTTGCTGTAATGTAAGCTTCCTCGCCTTTTTCAGTAGGTATTCGTGCTCCTCGAGGCACATCTCATGATTGTGCGTCTCTATAAACTTGATCACCTTAAAGGTGCCATCTCTAGTCAGCTTTACCACTACTGTTGCTGGGCACCCAGTGACTCTGATGTTGGAAACTCTATCTTTAGTTTTACGTTTTTTTGACTTTTTCTCTGTTTCTTTCAACGTGTCCTCTTCAGTTTTCTCTGGATATCCAGCCTTGCAGCATATATAGTGCTTCTCGTACACTAGTGTACTCTTCAACCTCTTTTGAGTGGAGCTTCTAACTCCAAATCTTCCGGCATGCGCATATCTTAAATAGTATACGTATGCATCATCAAGCACTTTAAAAATCTGTCCAATGTGTGGTTTTAAGTCTTCCGGCACCTCTGGTTTCCATAGTGTAGTCCCTCCTGGAGTTTCAAACTCATTTGGAACGCACCGCAAGATTGTCGGTGTAGCTAGTGGTCCTGTAAAAGTGTTTTGCAGTTATATTAGATTCTGTAACCAGTAACACATGTGTTATTATGCAGTGACACATGTGATATGATACTAAAGTAACACATCTGATACTGGTTATTAACACATGTGTTATTAACAAGTAAAATGCACCTATTAGCTAGTAACACATGTGTTGCTAACTAGTATCATGTGTGTTAATAATTAGTATCACATGTGTTAGTAATAAATATAGGATTTGTTACAATGAGTTTTAACAGGGATTAAAGAACTCATTACCTGTAGCATTTACTTGATCCTTTTGCTCCACATCGTTTGTATTACTTTCTTCTACTATTGCCATTTTTTTTTTCTGCACCATAAATGTTTTTTGGATTATTTTATGTAACACATGTGATATTAATCGCTAATAGTATCTACTCAAAGCATATACTTCAGTAACAAGTAAAACACATTTTTTTAAAGGAAAACATGTGTTATTATGCAGTAACACATGTGATATTACTCTCTAATAGTATCTACTCAAAACATATACTTCAGTAACAAGTTAAACACATTTTTTTAAAGTAACACATGTGTTATCATGCAGTAACACATGTGTTATCATGCAGTAACACATGTGTTATTACTCGCTACTAGTATCTACTCGAAACATATACTTCAGTAACAAGTTAAACATATTTTTTTTAAAGTAACACATGTGTTAACAAGCAGTAACACATGTGTTAGCATACTGTGACATAGGTATTTTTGACACAGTAACACATTTGTTAGCATAGAGTAACAAATACATTCAGTAACACTTGTGTAACATACGGTAACTCGTGTATTAGGATACACATGTGTTAGTAACACAGAGTATCACGAGTGTCGTACTATTTTTGCGCGTATTTTGATTCCACGTTTTCGTAAAAAAATTTGATCGGTGAATCATCGTAAATCTGAATGCTATTGCGTTTTATTCAATCAAATCATAAAAAACACTAGATTAATGATGTTAAAATCGCGCAAAAATACGACAACAGCAACCTAATCGTCGTTAACATAAAACCTAATCGACGTTCGAATCACAGGTTATAAATCGACGTTCGTCGTTTGAATTGCTTAATTTTGAGTCGAAAAAGTAATTTGTACCTTCGTTTTTGATATCTCGTTGATCAATTGTAGAGAAAACCCTTCGATTTTGGGGTTTTCTTACGGACGAAGTTGCTGTGTGTTCTGTATGTATACGTATGTATCTGTTTCTATTTTTTTATGTTTTTGTAATTAATTAAAAAGAAGTAAATAAAATGTATGTTGACGAAAATACCCTTCCACCCCTGGATGAAATGGAGCATTGTGATTGGTTCTCCCATTCTCACTTAAATTCCCATTCTCATTTGAACCCCACCCGAAAATCTATACATGATTTTAAAAGCAAGTATCGCGATGCCCCTTCTACATCTACAGTTGAGTACTATTTCCTTTTGACAAATGTTACTCCTTTTAGAGGTTGAGTCGTATCATTCCACCAACTGATCACCTATGGGAACAATAATCACAAACGTAAGACCCCTCCTTATGGGGCGTCAGTTTTGATCGTCGGTTTAAGGGACGGAACCGACGCCATAGGCACGGGCCGTCGGTTCCGGTCCGTCGGTATTTATCGTCGCCAAACCGAAGAAAAATGGAAAAATAGGGGGCCCGCGTCAGTTTTGTTTTCTTGTTTAACGGTTGAAAAAAAATAAATGGGGAAAAAAAATGCCGTTGGAGCTTGCACATAGGGAAAAAAAAAAAAACAAAACCTTCAACAATTTAACACTATATATACACATCTCTATCTCACAATTTTTAACCAAAAAATTAAGTCCTTTTCACCTTTTTTAACACTATATATACACCCCATCATCAACATATTTTTTTACCCATTTCCATCCACAATATACACAATATATATACATCTCCATACCCATTTTTCATCCAATTATTTCACCCACTTTCAAGGAAAAAGTACACTAGAAAATTATGTCGTCATCCGATTCCGATAAAGAAGATTTGAGTGCCGTCATGGCCGTTCGCAATCCGATCGCTAGGCTAAATAATCTCGACGTGCAAGATTCGGACTCGGATTCGGACGAGGATACCGAATTTAAATTTCGTATTCCACTCACACGGCGTTATGTAAGTAGAGATCGGGTGGGTGCCGGTCAACGTTTATATCAAGACTACTTCGCCGAGAACCCGACATTCCCTCTAGATTATTTTCGGCGTCGATTTCGGATGAGTCGTCCATTGTTTATCCGTATATGTCAAGGTATATTATCGTACTCTCATCAACCATTACCCTCTTATTTTGCTTTTTTCCACCAACGTCCAGACGCAGTCGGTAAACCTGGTTTTAATGTTTTCCAAAAAGTCACGTCTTCTTTACGCCAATTGGCATACGGTTGTGCCGCCGACGCATTTGATGAGTATTTACATATGGGTCAACAAACAGCGTACGATTGTTTGGACAACTTTTGTAAATGTATTTTCCATCTATATTCAAATGAATATTTAAGAAGGCCTACACTCCATGATGTGGAACGTTTACATCAACGACATGCGGAGTTACATGGTTTTCCAGGTATGCTCGGAAGTATCGATTGCATGCACTGGGCTTGGCAAAATTGCCCAATAGCATGGCAAGGTCAATACACTCGAGGTGATCACGGATACTCAACAATCATGCTCGAAGCCGTTGCCTCTTACGATTTATGGATTTGGCACGCTTTCTTTGGGCCTGCGGGATCGAGCAACGACCTCAACGTTCTTAATGAGTCCGATTTATTTCAAGACTTACTACAAGATAGAGCTCCTGAAGTAGTGTTCAATATTGCCGGTCAACAATTCAACAAAGGGTATTATCTCGGCGATGGAATATATCCAGAATGGGCAACGATTGTGAAGTCATTTAAGCATCCGATATCAGAAGCCGAGCTGAGGTTCAAGAGATACCAAGAATCTGCAAGGAAAGATGTGGAACGGGCATTCGGAGTTCTTCAAGGCCGTTGGCAAATCATCAAAAACCCTGCTAGACCATACAGTGTCAACAAAATTCGTCGAATCATGTATTGTTGTGTAATTTTACACAACATGATCACCGAAGATAATGGACGAAATATGTGTCCACTTGAAGAAGACTATACGGCAAACCCGGATAATATGCCTCAACGTTCGTGGGAAGAAAGGGTTGAAACGCACTTACGTATGGATAAGGAATTACGCGACCGTGCCGTGCATCATCGACTCCGCGAAGCTCTAATCGCGCACATTTCGACACTCCCACCAAATTTCCGATCGCGTTAGCTACTTGTATGGGTTTAAAACAATAAATGTGGTAGTTTTCAATAATTGTTTTTTTTTTTTTAACATTTGTAATGTTTTATTTTTTTTAATGTAATATTTTATTTTTATTTAATGTAATGTTTAATTTTTTTTTAATGTAATGTTTTTAGTTTTAATGAAAATGTTATATTTAAGTTTGTGTTTTAAATAAATAATGAAATAAGTGTGTGGGTCCCAAAAACAGAGAAGTGATGGAAACTGATGTTTCACCATAGGCAGTGGAGTGTCAGTTTATGTCAGTTTTGGAAAAAGCTGACGTGGCGCTGATGTGGCTCCAACTGATGCGTCAGTTGGAGTTTACCATAGTAGGTGGTCTAAGAACCATTAACCTTCATAAGATGCCATACTCTTTTCATATTCTGTATAATAATTATATTATTATATTATAATTATTATAACAATAACAAACATAACTTACAAGCGAGACATATAAAACATAAGGTGAAATGTTTCAGACACTTGGGAAAAACAATACAGAGAACGTCCAACCCACATCATACTCTTTAACCTTGTACATGAACATTTTAACCAAAACGATAGGCGGAATTAAGACTTTAACGCACATATTACGTCTTCTAATCGTTCGGTATTGCGATCATTGAGACTAGCTGGTTATATTGATGTGAGTGTGGATGTGGATATGAATGTTGATGTTGATGTTGCTTTTGATTTCAGATATGCTAGCATTGATAGATCATCACTACTCTTCGCATGTCCAAAATTTGTATCCACTTTCGAAGGCTCGTATGACATTCTCATGCCTTCTAACTCCAATGCTACTTCCTTCATTGTAGGCCTACTTTTTCCATTCGAATTCAAGCATCTCATCGCCAAATTAGCCATATCTAACAACACACCCTTTGACTCCTCATTTACCACCGTTGTGTCAATTAAAGACATCACACGACCTTCTTCCATCGCCAGCATAACATGTGCAGCTAAACTTATATGCACATCAAAGCTAGTTAAGATCGGCTTTTCTCTTGTTAAGAGTTCGAGCAAAACGACTCCAAAACTATAGACATCACTTTTTTCAGTGAATTGACTGGATTGGAAATACTCTGGATCAAAGTAACCAAATGTACCTTTGACCAAAGTAGTCAAGTGAGTTTGATCTATTGATACGAGCCTTGAAGTTCCAAAATCAGACACTTTGGCTCTATACTTTTCATCCAAAAGAATATTAGTCGTCTTGATGTCCCTATGGTATATTGGAATCGAGGTTGCAGAATGTAAATAAGAAAGTGCTCCCGCAATCTCTGTTGCGATTTGTATTCTCATGTTCAAAGAAATTGGGAACTCGTCGGTTTTATCTTGAATAAGACTATACAAGGTACCATTTGAGATGAACTCGGAGACAAGAAGTGGGACCTCAGTCTCTAGACAACATCCCAATAGTTTGACCACGTTCCTATGATTGACTTGCGAAAGAATGACAACCTCGTTGATGAACTGCTCTATTTGGCTTTCATCAACCACCTTTGACTTCTTGATAGCGACAATTCTTCCGTCGGTTAACATGCCTTTATAGACCGTACCTTGACCTCCTCGGCCAAGAATTCTGTTCTCGTTAAAATGGTCAGTAGCCGTCTCCAACTCTTGGGATGTGAAGAGTATTGTTTTGTCAGTTAAAGGGGTATCAGTTGATTCTTGTTGTTTAAGGAGCAGACCACCGTTGCGTTTAAAAAACTTTTCTTTTCGTCTCTTGTCTATGGATTTCTTGATTATATTGTACAGAGCGTAGGTAACCGCCGCTAAGAATAGGATTCCAATGCTTATGCTAACACCTAAAAGGAGGAAAAAATACAACGCGTAAATTAAGCATACAATTATATAAGATTTTACAATGTATGTGATAGTATATATGTATATGTTGAGCTGGGAGAGTAACTTACCAAGAATAACACCTAATGAAGATTTGGGGCGATATCTTAAGTCACAGGAAGGTATTGAGATTGGTTGCGAGGTAACTTCATCATATATGCCACTTATCGAGCGGCTACAAACACCCCCCTCACGCTCACACCTCTTACATTCCTCATGTTCTAAAACCACATAAATATAATCTCATCATACATAACATTATTAACACACAAAGAAGATAAAAAAGCAGTAAAACAAGTACAGAATTGCATACTTTTACACCCATTTGGTAGATAAGGGTTCCCTTCATCTGAAATGTTACACTGGCAGTTAACATAACCCACCAACGAATTATCACTTAACCGAATCGCAAGACGTGTACACTCCGGGCGCTCCAAAATTGGAACATCCTGCTCGTACATAAACGTTAGGGGCCAGAAAAGAGATATCGGAACAGAATAACGGTCCCCACCATAAAACTGGCGAGAAAAGCTTCCATTAAGAAACGAATTCTTATCCACCAAAAACGCAGACCCAGCACATGTTCCATCTCCACCTTGTCTTTCCAAATCTGTTAAATTCAGCGTAAACTGCTGGAGATAATAAGGAAGATTTGCTTGACAACATCCGATACCAAAACAATTGTTTATGTCCATAACAGTGTCATTACGACAAGTTGCAGAACAGCCAGTGACAGTAGTCCCATCAACTTCCTTGATGACAGCATTGCCACACCCCTCAACAACGAAAATATTATGCAATCTAGAAAATAGGAAGGGACTTACACTGCTGTCAGGGTTGATGGTGCTAATTAAGAGTTGACTACTATTCCATACGCGATTCTGGCAATCGAATGTCATTGAGACATTTACTGTGATTGTTTGTTGGGCCAAACTTATATCCAGTACCTCCGTGTTATCAAAAGCTGACAAATACGGTATTGATGAGTTGCAATCAATAGAATATCGCTTGTCCAAAGCACAACGTGATCCGATACCAAAAGGGAATGGGATTGCGACCTTGCCACACGTCTCATCGCATCCTGACTTGGCTAATGTAAGCGCTTCGGTTGATCCTGTTGTTAACAGAATCAAGATCAGTAAACTTAAAGCGTGAAGCACCTTCATTTTTTTTGACAACAACATTGGAGGAGAATGTGCAAAGAAGGATAAGACAGCTAAAGATAAGAATTAATGTGTTCAAAGATATAGTCAAATGTGGTGGCGCCAGATCGATTTGATCATTTAAAGGGATTTTTTTTAATCATGGTTTACTCAAAGTCAACGGAATATATAAAATATAATCGACGTGTGGGTGATGGAAAGCAAGATGTGGACTTGTTCTTGTTATCTTTTAGTGTGTCACTTAAGGCTATTGAAAGCTAAGTCCTCAAATTCTAATAGCTATTTTTGGTTAATTCATTTATGATTTTACTTACGTGTAATCAATTTATTAATAGATGTCCAACGACTATCATTTTGGCCAAGAGAATTGCAACTTAGAAAAATAGAATCCAAAATACTTTAAAAATGGCCATCAAGTCTATATTTGATGCAATTCCCTCCAGAAAAATAAAAAAAACCCTGCAACTCTGAACCACATTATGCAAAATTAGTTATAAGTCATGTAATTTGTCTTGATCCCTGTCAAAGTTCGATGATAACTTACGATTTACATTTATCATCCATATGGTATAAAGAAAAGCACAATAACTGTTTCTAAGATAACAGTTACAATCATGGGCCACGAACATCTATGGAACACCCCAAATTTCACTAAAGGATACCTTGTCAACATCATAATTACCAAAACGGAAAAGTCTCCTCTTCTTAACATGAATATGAGGAGAACAAGCAACAAAACCTGCAAAAACTTTGACTGCAGAACGATTGGGTGGTCTAAACATGTGTCGACCAATAGAAACTTGTAGTAGTTCATGCTTGAACGCTTGAGATGCTATAGAAAACTTTCTGCAGAGTTCCTAATCTTAACCTGATTTTAACCAACAATGGCTCACATACTTTTTAGTAACACGTTTTACGGACGTTAGTGGCATAGCAAATACTTTTCCTAATAGAATCATACCCTAAAAACTCTTAATTAACTACCTTTTTAACTCACTTGCTAATATGAAAAATAAAATAAAAGAATATTAAGAACCTAGATCAGATGGCCATTACAATCTTTAACAAAACCTAACATCACCATCTGAGAAGTCCTCAATAGGTTACAACTACTTGCAACTTACCTAAGTATGTCAAAGAGAGCTATGGAACGCGCACAAGACACAACTGCTCAAATTCTCGAGGTTGTACAGTGGTGCAGCTAGGATAATATATCTCATCTCAGGTTCCAGAATAAGCTAAAAAAAAAAATTTGAAGCACTTGTTTCTAATCACCTTCTCATTTCTTTCATCCAACTTACCACAAGAAAGCAGAGCAATATTTTTACATAGTTTACATCAAATTACAGTCATATCTATATGCATAAGAAAACTTAGTATTAGACCATTAAAAAGTTGTTTAAATAAAGTAGTACGTAGTATATAACTATTTATTGTACAGGTTACTACATTACCGGGCAAGATTTAGGAACATCTAAATTAAAAATACCATCTTCTGACTACAAGATGGATCAATCTCCACTATTTCCAATGTTTGGCCATCCATTATCTGCTTGTGACTTCACAAAATCAGCCAGAATTTTTATTTCATCTTCTTTTAAACGAGCTCCAAACGTGCATTGACCCCTTGGTGTACACATCTCTCCAAAACCCTGCGGGCATCATGTGACTGTAAGCACGCCGTGCATCTATATATGTTACCTAATGTCCACCTCTATATGGTCAAACTCCAATGCTTTATTTTCACCTTATGAAACTTACCGGCATTCTTCCCTTTCCATAATATGTAATTCGGTATATTTCATCTTTGGTGTCAATTCCATTCCTGTACAACCACCACCACTTACACAACAAGATATTCATAAAATAATTCAACTACTATATAAATAGACTAAATGATTAGAAAACAAAAAAGTTGCAACCTTTGAAGATCTTTAAGAAAGAGAGTCGCACCCTGGAAGTACCCATAAAAATAAAAATGGAAGTATGAGAACCAATACAGTCATTATTGACTTTCTCATACAAAACAATACTACTAAATTTGGCAATCATGCTAAAAAGAAATCTACCGGCTGTATTATGTTTCCACCTGCATCATGACATCCAATGCAAGCACGACGAAACAAGGAAGCTCCTCGTTGTGCATCAATTGCTTGAGCATGTGACACTATGAAACATGGAAATAAAATTAAGAAACAATAGTCTAGGACATAATAAACAACACATATTAATGGTAGAGATCTACCATCTCACTAATTCCAATTCCTAATTAAAGAGTATGTTCAAGTTCAATTATCAATATCTTTTCATCGTGACAACCATATATATCAAGTTATCTGTAGCAAACTTCAAAGCAAGGTGGGAGTATTGTAAATGGGAAATCTTCATAAAAATGTAACATAATTATCAACAACTTCCAATTTGGGGATCCAAACATCATGTTTATACTAATAAAAAACTAGGGCTCATAAGTTGATAAATTATACTAAAAGAAAAAAGAACGTAACTATCAAATGTTCACAATATATGTAAAACACTGTATATAACTTCCTAATTGGGGGAACCAAACATGATGTCTGTAAAAGAAAACTACTTTAAGGTTTTTTATTTGGACAATGAAGTTACCTTGCTATATGAACATTGGCATGTATCAAATCTTATTATAATAATTTCATGAAATGAAATCGTTGATATAAGTGTTTGATTACCTGGAGGTGTAATGATAATAGGAGATAAGGCTAGAAATGCAGCAAATAAAGGTGTGCCCAATCTTTGTATAAACTTCAATTCTTGTTGTTGTGGCTGTACACCAACATACAGTGTTTGATTTTCTTGTTCCTGTATGCAAAATCAAGCGAATGTGGTAATTAAAATGTTATTTGAAAATAAAATAGAAAAAGTTATTTAAACCCTAACAACCAGGAGCTTTTTTGTTGCTGGTGTGTGAGAAATGAGACCTGGTTTAAAGCAGCAGCAGGGGTTTTGAAGCAATTGGGAATGGCTGAAAGCAACATTGTTTGTGAAGCTGAAATTTTGCTACTTGATCCTATATCTCACTCTCAAAATAAAAAAAGTTTATAGCTTTGAAAATACTAAGCGGGTGTGTGTGTGTGGGTGTTTGTGTGGTCTTATTCTTAAGCTTATTGGCTAATTGCTCGTAAGCAAATAAGTTAAAAAATTGTGGCTTATTTTGAACTTAGGAAACTCTCCTCAATTATTGGCTAATTGCTCGTAAGCAAATAAGTTAAAAAATTGTGGCTTATTTTGAACTTAGGAAACTCTCCTCAGTCCTCGCAATAAGCATATAAACCGAAGCAAATAAACTCATCCAAACACTAAAATGTTAGCTTATTGTGTTGAAATAAACAAATAACCTAATCAGCTTATAAACCCACCCAAACACCCCCTAAAATTTAATAAATGAAGCGCTTTTTTTGTTTTTTTGTTTTTACAGTAACTTTATTACTGTATTATGGTAAGGTAATATACTAGCAATTTGGTTATTATCATATTTCTGGGAAGTACCGGACCGGTGTCTGTGACCTTCCAAGTCCAAATCCATGGCTGCTTGCAGTTCGTCTCTGTTTTTACGGTAATTCTCACCGGAATTTCAATTCTGTTTATTTTTTATGTCCTCAATTTTAATAACTTTATTTTTTTTTAAAGTAGGACTAGTGCCGCCGTAACACTCGGAGCATTCAACAAACCATTTTCCGTTCATCAATTTCAGTCTCTCCCAATTACTTCCCAAATTACACCCCGCAGGTAAATTCACTACCTTTTTTCTGCTCTAACAATTACATTATTTCATTTTCCCCAACTTTGTTAGTTGGTTACGTTCAGGGTATCTTAAAAATTGCAACTTTTGGGGTTTGTTCAAATGTGAAGACCGAATTATAGCTCTATTAGTGTTATACATTCTTTAACATATGATTTAGGGTTTACTTTATTAGGTCAATAAAATTAACCTAGAAGCTTAAGTGTGCAAATACATACAGTAGCTCAATAAAATTATCCTCCTTTCTGCTAATATATGGTTGATGTAAATACATTGTTAAAAAACATGTGTGGTTTAGCTTTAGCATCTATTTAGAATATTACATTTTACAGCCTCATACCGTCATACGTATTATATACGTGAGTATTGGACAATATATACACTATCATAGTATCACATCACAAACCTGAATGGGAATCGTGTACGCGTATGTCCTTCATGTTCATACGAACTGTGCAAGTTTTCAGTAAAAAAAAATTTAGTCCAATAATACATACTTAAGATGAAGAGGCTTCTGCTATTAGCTGTAATGTTTCTATATGTTTCTTCTCCTGTTGGTTTTTTACTTTATTTTTGTATATTTGTACACTTAGGGCCATGTCTCGTGTGAGTGCAACACATGATGAAGAGGCTGCTGCTAGAGCAGCTGCAACTGAAGCTAACACTGGGGCTCCAACAATGTATCCTCCCTATCTTTTGCTAAATGAAGTGTTCATATGTTTTCGCTGTAAATCTTTAGTTAAAGTTTGAATACTCGCTTGATTATATGTTTAACTAGCTTTATATCTTCAATTAGCTTCAAACATTGTTTAGTTAGTGCAAATCTTTTGCTCCAGGAAGGTTCATTAGTTTATCATAATATAACAGGTATAGGTATGATGGTATATATTGAGAAAAAGACTTTAACAACATTGTCAAATATTAAAAACCAGCAAACAATTTAAGCAGATCTACAATCGCTCTCAATGACCAAGCCCTGGGAAAATTTACGTCTTTTGTTCATATATATATGGCCTTCACTTAGGTGGGCTAGTAACTTGTAGTTTTTTCACAGATTAATTTACATGTTCAGTAATATTACTTTGTGCATTTGTGTCAGTTTTGATAAAATTATTTCAAAGGAGATTCCTTCCAGCATAGTCTACGAAGATGAAAAAGTTCTAGCTTTTCGTGATATAAATCCTCAAGCACCCGTTCATGTATTGGTCATCCCAAAGCTTAGAGATGGGTTAACAGAGCTTGGCAAGGTTATTTCTTTTACTTTTGTGTTGCAAGTTCGTCTGAGATGTGGATAAGCATAACTATTATAACTCCAATGTCAAAAGATGGAAAAGAAATTGTAGATGGATGTCAGTAGATTGCATGTAATCTGTGCGTACACTCACGTGTGATGTTGTATTGTATTATACTCCCCTTGTTTCATAACAGAGATTCTATTTGAACATCTTATATATTTCCAGTTTACAATTATGTATTCTTTCATTTATCTATAATCTATAATATAATATATATAGCTACATTTTGTCACGAGAACGAGTTACCTACTCCATCTTGATTTAAAGGGCGTACTTACAGCAAGTATCATAAGACGTCTGATCACATATACTGTTTAATTTTTAATTTTTTTGAAAATGGATTATGCATACTGTTGAAGCAATACATTTGTTATCATCCTGTTTTCAGCAGGGTTATCTCTTCTGCAATCATGAAATATTTTTTTTTTTTCTTTTGTTATTATAAAGGCTGAATCAAGACACGGAGACATATTGGGTCATCTTCTTCATGCGTCTAAAATAGTAGCAGAAAAAGAAGGCATTGTTGATGGATTCCGTGTTGTCATTAACAGTGGCGCTACTGCATGTAAGTTGTAGCTTTTATGTTTCTGGATTGTATTAGTATATCTGTTATTAGCTGAATCCCCACTTACCCAATAATAGAACCAGTAGCTTGGTATGAACAGTACCGGTCTTTCAATCAGATATGTTAATCTGTGTGTGCAGGTCAATCAGTTTACCATCTTCACTTGCATGTTCTTGGTGGAAGACAGATGAAATGGCCACCGGGTTGATGTGAGCTTCAAACCATCATCCCCGTCCTATTATCTTACAAGGAGGTAGGTGGATTCAATTATAGTGTATGACAGTATGAGCTTATAATGATTTCACTTGGGTCGAATATATACCCTTTGGTTATTGGCTTTTGTTTTGTTTTCTGTTTTAACCGAAAAAAGATAAAGAAACAAAAAAGAATCATGATTCAGAAAATAGTCAAATACTCAATAATTGTTTAAAAAAGGTTGAAAGTGTTTTCGTGAAAAATATTGAATTCGTAAATAAACATGAATATGTATTTTTAATCTATTTGTCATCTTGATCAGATCTTCATGTGTGTTGTTAGGCCTTTTATATAGGTTGATTAAGTTTAGTATATGAATCATTTGCCTGCTACTTGGAAGTGGTATTAGACTAAGATCCTTTTAATTATCTTTAAATAAAAAGCTCATTTTGCTCATCATTATCATGTTCTATGAGTGGGATTGTCTATTCAATTGTTTGATGTTTCTCACTTTAGGACATGAGCAGTCTAAAATATATTTCGAATTTTCTTTTAATTAAATTATTAAATTATTAAATATTAAAATTATATTAATATTGATAATATTATCAAAGGAAACATACACTTGAAAATAAGTAAGGACCATTTTATATAGATTGTTTCATTGGTACGATCATAATTTAAGGATCATTATATATATGACATTCCTGATTCACGAAATGACCTACTTATGTGCGACCTGACTTAACATAAATGATTAACGGATGTTGGTGGCCTGGCAATGAAGTTTAGTGAAATCACAGGGACAATCTGTGTAATTCTTTTGTTTATTTTTATTCTGGCGTAAGAAAACATGTACAATTTTCACCATTTATTTTGATAATTTTATTTTATGGGTGATGATTCGTATACCACTGGTTTTTCTCCGTACACCATTAAATACGTTTTAGACAAC
Organism: Helichrysum umbraculigerum; assembly: GCA_949592205.1. NCBI lineage: Eukaryota > Viridiplantae > Streptophyta > Magnoliopsida > Asterales > Asteraceae > Helichrysum > Helichrysum umbraculigerum. The sequence continues at coordinate 122,662,921 of CATIUR010000001.1, read as the reverse complement.
TTACAACAACTTAAAGCATGTTTAATGGTGTGTGGAGAATAAAATTGATGGTGTACGAATCAATGCCATTTATTAAAACTATAAGAAAAACTTGAATATCACTATCCTATACGGAGCATGTTATCTTGACCAACGTACACAATGTCTACCTTTTATCGTTTAAAGATTGAGAAGATCCATATATTTAGATTTTTCTAAAATGCTCTAGTATTTATTGCTACCATAAAACTATTTTGCTTTGTAACTAAAAAAAATGTATGTTTTGTACAGTACTAATACAAATAATGTACAGGGATGTTCGGTTTGAAACCTAGAATGATTATGGGAATGAGTTTCTAATTGGGATATTGCCGTTAAAAACAAAAAAAAAAGGGTTCCAAACTCACCATCTTAGATGGGTATGAATTTTGCCTATATTTGTCGGTTTGATTCTCAAATTTTGAAACCATTCTCATCAACCAAACCCTTTCAATGAGAATTAATAAAAGTCATTCCTTTATTTACATTCTCATCAACCAAACACACCCTAATTATCTAACTCTCGACTTTTGTGAGATAAATATTTCTTGTGTTAAAAAAACGTACTTTGGATTTTAACATGTACTCAAATAAATTGTGTCACTGATAATCAAAATTTTAAATCACCATTTTATTTTATACTAGTGATACAAAACGAAAAGTCTCACAAAAATCTTCTAACTCGATATATTTATGAAAGATGGATAGATTTCCATATATAGACCCTTGAAAAGGGAACACCTATACATAGGCATGTAAACGAACTCGAACGAAGCTTGTTTGTATTCGTTCATTAAGGTTTTATCAAACAAACGAACGAACACGAACGGATAAGCGAACGGATTTTGATATTCATGTTCGTTCACTAAGAAAATTTGTTTGTTCACGAACGTTTACGAATACAAACGAACGAATACATAATTTAATACATGTGTTTATTAATACGTTATACAAACTCCAAAGAACACACACACACACACACACACACACACACACACACATATATATATATATATATATAATATAACTTGAAACATAAAGATGCATATTCATCATTACAAAACGATCAAAAATTCTAACATATTAAAAGGTTTTATAAGACATCTATGTTGTTAATACAATTATATTTAGAATGAAAATATCTAAATGTTTAATATTATTATATTAAGAATTTATATGGGATTAAATAAGATGTACAAATATCTATTACTTTTTGTTAACAAACGAACATGTTACCGAACGTTCACGAACATATTAACGAACGTTCACGAACGTAAATGAACGAACGAGATCTATGTTCATGTTCGTTCATATAATTAAACAAACGTAAAACTTTGTTCATGTTCGTTCATATAACAAAACGAACGAACATAAACGAACTTCACAAATTGTTTGCTGAACATTCGGTTCGCTTATAGGCCTACCTATGCATCCTTCAAAGTCAACCTAAAATAAATAATCATGGGCTTATTAAATCAAAAAAAAGGTCAAATATGTCCATAACGACTTCATATATAGGCCATCTTCTATGTCCCAAATAACCTCAAAAGTCAAGGTAGATCCATATATTTCAGAGTAGGTTCCACCAATCAAATTAATACTCACCATTATAAAGATAGATATGTTCTTCGATAATATTGTTGTTCTTCACAGATCGAAAAGATGAAGTTGCATCAAGCCTCCCATTATTTACTAATCATCTTCCTTTCATTAACACCAAAATCACTAGTAGCTCTCAAGTATGCCAAGCCAGCTGGGTGCAATGATACATGCGGGAACGTAAAGTTTTTTTTTTTTTTTTTTTTCTTTTTGTTTGTGTGCTAGCCCGCCTTTAGTTGATAAAACTACACTTTTCACATCAAGTGATCGAGTTGGAGAAGGCCACTGACAACTTCAAGGAGAACAGAATTCTCGGTAGAGGAGGTCAAGGTACAGTGTATAAAGGGATGTTAGTAGATGAAAGGATTGTGGCTGTCAAATAATCGATCGAACGTAGTTGACGAAAGCCAGTTAGAGCAATGGTACCTTGTACAAACGTCTTCACGATGTGACTTACGAGTTTCCAATTTCTTTTTATATGAGACTACAAATAGCAACAGAGGTTACGGGAGCACTTGCTTACTTGCATTCATCAACCTGGCTCCGTATTCCAATATACCTTTGGGATTTTGGAACTTCAAGGTTCGTATCGGTAGATCAAACTCACTTGACTACCTCAGTCAAAGTTACATTTTGGTTACCTTGATCCTCAGTATTTTCAATCTAGCTAATATACAGACAAGAGCGGCCATATATAGCTTTGGAGTTGTTTTGGTTGAACTGTTAACCGTATAAAGAAAGGCGTGTTAATGTTGGCTATGGAAGAAAGGCGTGTTAATGTGACTATGTCTATATTTGATGACGGTACATGATTAAAGAGGGGACAAGGGACGAGCTTCTGAAAATAGCTAACCTAGCAATGCGATGCTTGTATCTAAATGGGAAGTACAGGCCAACAATGAACGACGTCTATTGTATGTTGTTTAATGATTCTTAAGTTCTCGTATTATAGAAATTTATGTAAGGGAGGTGATTTTTACAAGTTCTTTACTTGTTACAAGATCAGAATAAAATATACTTTTATGAGAATTGATAATGGTAGCCCTAACCCATAAGACTAGTGTTCTTCGGTTGGAACCGAAGAAAGGTTTCAAAAGTGATAGCATTGGCATGCTTTCTTTGGTTGATTCTTCCCTTTTGTTGCTTCGGTTAGCCGACAAAAGGAAATGAGTTTTTCGTGGAGCCCGCTTATATTTAATGTATTGTTATTTTTTGTTTATTGTATGTAGATGGATGTATATCGGTAAATGTGGGGTTCAAAAAATTGAAGTGATGAAAGGAGTGTTGGGAGTGTTTCATCAGTCTTTCATTAGTTGTGGATGTGCTAACGTGACGCAAGTGAAGAAGTTGAGGTTGGAAGTGGTCTAAGAGCTGTCAATAAGAAAAATATATTGCATTTATTGAACTTAAAGTTTTCTTATTTATTCAAAAATATAATTAATACACTAATGACATGCAATTAATTAACTGTAACTTTCCTTTTATTTGTAATGTATTAATTGAAATTTTTTATTATAAAAGAAATTTTAAGTTCAATTCTCTATTTTTATATAATTCACAATTAGAGAAATGATAATGACAGCCTCAATAAGAGAAATATAATGCATTGTGACTCGTAGAATTGGTATCCCTATTTTTGTGAATCCGTACTACAAACAACAATATGCAATTTTTTTTTGAGAAATTTACGTTTCGTACAACGAATGAACTCGTAGCAGTTGTTCTCTCTATCGAAACATGGCTCCGTCCCTATAATGGCTGAATTTGCATCCACATAATCTAAACTTTTGGTGTATGTCAATTCGGCTTCATATTAATCGATTTATTTGTGAGTAGGTATGTATAACATCAATTTTTTTAGTTACACCATTTCGAGATTTATTTTCTTTTGAAAAAAATATATATATTTTATTCTTTTTATTACTCGATCTGATATATATTTTTTTTCAAAATAAAGAAGATCTAGTACGTGCAGATCAAACATAATATTATGTAACGCACATTTAGAACGTGTGACGGTGGAACTCTACAAAAGTGAGAAATACAGGACGTGACCAACAAGCATTACTTGGCCGTCAAGGAAATATCCATTATCTTATTTATATATATATATATCCACTGTTACCCGTTACCCAATACCAAACCAAAATCGACGAATAGAAAACCAAAATCGACGAACTGAAACCCAAACCCAAAAATTAATCAGATGAATTCGCAACCCAAAAGAAACCATTCAGAATCATCAACTGAACAAAAGTTATCGCAAGATGACATTCAAACTTTACGTAAAGTTTCGAGGCAAGAATACCTGAGGAAAAGAGAGAAGAAGAAATTGCAGGAAATCGTTGATGACATAGAAGATGAACAGGGTGTGAAACTAACCGAAATCGAACAGCGTGAGCTTAGACGCAAGAAGGAAATCTATGAACTAGTTAAGAAGAGATCTCGAGAAGACGATGATAACGATAACGAGTATCGAATGCCTGATGCTTATGACCACGAAGGTGGTGTCAATCAAAATAAAAGATTCGCTGTAGCTACCGAGCGCCAAAAAGAAGACGGAAAAAAGACGAACAAACGTAAATCATGGGAGGATCATCAAGTTGAAAGAGCAACGCTCAAATTTGGGTCGAAAAACATGAAACAGTCCGAAGAAGACTACAAGTTTTTGTTTGAGGAACCGATCAAATTCATACAGGAAGAAATCATGTGTGGTGATAGAATTAATACTAATGATGAGCAACACGAAGAATCGGCACACGAGAAGCTTATAGAATGTAGGAAAAGTTTACCTGTGTATGATTCTCGCGAGCGTTTGCTTCAAGAGATTGAAGATCATCAGGTTCTTGTGATTGTTGCGGATACTGGTTCAGGGAAAACGACTCAAATACCCCAGTATCTCCATGAGGCAGGGTACACAATACGTGGAAGGGTAGGGTGTACGCAGCCCAGACGTGTTGCATCCATGAGTGTCGCTTCTAGGGTTGCGGAAGAGATGGGAGTTAAACTCGGGAATGAGGTTGGTTACAGTATCAGATTTGAAGATCGTACTTGTGAAAAAACGGTGATTAAATACATGACGGACGGTATGCTACTTAGGGAAATTGCTAGTGAGCCAGAGCTTGAAAGTTATAGCGTGATTATGGTGGACGAGGCTCATGAAAGAACGTTGAACACCGATATTTTGTTCAGTTTGGTCAAGGACATTGCGAAGGCTCGTCCTGATTTGAAGGTACTTATCTCTAGTGCAACTCTAGATGCTAAAAAGGTTAGCGAATTTTTTGATTCCGCCCCGATTATTAATATTCCAGGAAGGCGTTATCCCGTGGAGATAAATTACACGAAAGCACCGGAAGCAAATTATATTGATGCAGCAGTTGTAACAGCTCTTCAGATTCATGTTACGAATCCACCTGGCGATGGTGACATTTTGGTGTTTCTTACTGGTCAGGATGAAATTGAAACGGTTGAAGAGATTTTAAAGCATCGAATGCGTGGATTAGGGAGTAGAATTCCAGAACTGATTATATGTCAGATTTATGCGAATCTTCCAAATGAGCTTCAAGTGAAGATATTTGAACCGACACCTGAAGGAGCACGAAAGGTAATTCTCGCAACTAATATAGCTGAAACATCATTGACAATTGATGGTATTAAATATGTGATTGATCCAGGTTTTGTGAAGATGAAATGGTATAACCCTCGTACAGGGATTGAATCGTTACAAGTACATTGTATCTCGAAAGCGTCTGCTAATCAGCGAGCTGGTCGATCAGGACGAACAGGTCCTGGAAAGTGCTTCAGGTTGTATACTAAATGCAGTTATGAAAACGAATTAGATGATAACAGTGTCCCCGAGATCCAACGAAGCAACCTTGCAAATGTAGTGCTGACTCTAAAGGGTCTTGGGATTGTTGACTTGTTGAATTTTGACTTTATGGATCCACCGCCTGAAGCTGCGATACTTCAAGCTTTGGAGCTACTTTTTGCGTTAAACGCTCTCGATGCACGAGGTGAATTGACAAAAGTTGGTAGAGATATGGCAGAGTTCCCACTTGATCCAATGTTGTCTAAGATGATTGTGGCATCTGAAAAGTATAACTGCTCAGAGGAGATTGTGACAATTGCTGCCATGTTGTCGATTGGAGGACCTGTTTTTTATCGTCCAAAAGATAAACATGTTCATGCAGATAAAGCTCGGTTGAACTTTCATATGGGTGACGTTGGGGACCACATAGCGTTACTTAACGTTTACAATGCGTGGAAGGAGACAAACTTTTCTAGTCAGTGGTGCAATGAGAATTACATTCAGGTGAGAAGTATGAAGAGTGCGCGAGATATTAGAGATCAATTGATAAGGCTATTAGACAAAGTTGATATCAAGTTAACATCAAACGCTGATGATTCAGATGCAATTAAGAAGGCGATCACTTCAGGATACTTTCCACATTCAGCAAGAATGCAAAAGGACGGATCTTACAGAACTGTTAAAAATCCTCAAACTGCTTATATTCATCCAAGCTCAGGTTTAGCTCAGGTACATCCTAGGTGGGTGGTCTACCACGAGCTAGTCGAGACAAATATGGAATTTATGCGACAGGTCAGTGAAATTAAACCCGAGTGGCTTGTGGAAATAGCACCTCATTATCATGAGCTAAAGGATGTTGAAGATCTAACATCGAAGAAAATGCCCCGTGGAATAGGTCGGTCATCCTAGATACATGTTTAACATGGTACCCATTAAGTTGCTTATGTACTTACTGTTGATATTGCACTCACTCTGTATGCTATGCATGTACTTCAACTTTGTTATATATCTGTTTCGTTCTACTTTTTTTGTTGAGTTTCTTTATTTTCTTTCAACAATTGATACTCGTCAAGGAAGTACTGTTTTTTCAGTTGTAGAAGGTGATTAATAACAATCAAGACTGTCGAGCATCTCAAAGGAAATTAAATTTTGTTGTGTTTGTACTATTAATTTCATATATATTTGTGTGTTTATAAGATAGTTAGAAGCTAAAAGTTTACTTTTCATCTGGCAGTTATGTTTATAGCACACATGATGCAGCTTTAAATGAGAGATGATAGTTCTATCAATGAACTAGTATTCCTGGTCATGTAAGTTCGCATTTGTAAGTGCTATCTTATGATGATGAGTATACAAATATGCTATAGATACATGTTAAGATAGTTATATTAAATCACAAGCAATAGGATTATTTTGCTAAGAATGGTTATCTCTGGTGATATACTAAAACTATCACTATCATATGTTTCAGATCATAACCAATAATTTTGATCTTAGGCAAATTGTTTTAAGTAAGTTATTTCTCATTTTTCTTTCCACTTATCTACTGGTCTGGTTGATTTTTACATGCTTCTTTTGATATCCTTTTGTATGCTTCTGTTGATCAGACAGTAATTTGTATACCGGTCAAAACGGGTTGTGATGACCTGCAACTTTTCATCCAGGCATATAATTTTTTTAATGATAATTTAATGTTCAAATTTATCGCTAAACTAATATTGTTTCAATTATAATCCACTCTTAAGTGGTGTTATACAGAAAAAAGTAAACTTTGGGTGACTTAAGATCCACTTAACCCATTTTTTGAACCATTTCCTGCTGAACTAGTTTCTTTTGATATTATACCTGTTTGACCAGTTTTCTTGAGAAAGTCCTCTGATAAAAGTAGGGACTGCCCGAAACAACTAAAAGTTAATCTAAAGATAGAAGGTTGATTCAACATTGAAATATGCTTGTAGAGTTGTTTTTGCTGTCCTTTTTTTCTGTCTGTTTTGGTGTTGTTGCAGTTGTCCCAAGAGGAATGAGCATTGTTTGCATTTTTTCAAGACCAAATAGGGTACAGTCTACAAACGTATGTTAGCTGTCGGATGGATTGTGGCAGTCAATGAGGTATGCGGTCATTCTTTACTAGTAAATTATATGAATGTGGCGAAACTTTGCAGGTGTTGCTTAAAGACAAGGTTCCTCTCTAATTTCTGAATCCATATCAAATGGGGTTTTGTACGATCATATTCACAAGACTGACAAATCCCCAATTTATATGGACATGATATTACACTTAGATACAGAGCAGTTGCTAGAGCACTTTGTTTACTTTCATTAAGAGACTTGTGTTCTAATATATCACAGAGACATCACAGTCACTAATATACTTTTTAATGATACATACATAGCCAGAGTATCTGGCTAATTGAAGAAGCTAATGTTATGTCATACTCTTTATGGTTTAAACTAAATTTGAACAGGTGATGCATGGAAAGGAATTACCATAGGTTTTGATGATGAAAGTGGTAAATGACCATAAATAAGTTCATTAGCTTTTATTGTTGTTGATTAAGGTATACAGTATACTGTAATGTTGTTAAACAGTATGATATATAACTTTATGTACTTCATTAATCCATCAGAACTGGAAAACTTAGATGAATAAAGACTTTGATGCACTCATAAGGGCTGTTATAAAAAAAAATTATTTAATATTTATGCACCGATTTTTTATTGTTTATAGTATTTGACTTTGTAAATATCTCTTTAATGTCACTGTTCCATTACAATAATTTCCTACTTTAAATGATTAGTTGTTGCTAAACACCATGAATTCAACTGAAATAATATTGTAGATTTTCTCACTGTATTAGTTGCAAAATAAAATTTTATCTGTTCTTGGACGGAATTAATTACCATCAAAGGTATGTCTATGAATACAAATCCCTCATATCTTAGCTAAGGTTTTGTAATTTTGATTTGACTCATTGGTATTTTGGCAAGAAAAAACATTCAGTATGCCATATGTTTCTTAATTCTAAGAAAGGCCCAACTTAACCTTTTTCACCCGTTTTCCAGGAATACTTGTTCTGACCCAAAAACTTTGTGACCCGTTACCCTACTCGTCTTACCCATTTTGCCACCTATAAATCTGACCTCAACATCTAAATGGTCGAGTGCTTGTTGTAGCAAACCCGAATACTTATTTTTGAATTAAGGTGTTGTTTTGAACTAATTTCTTTGAAGAGGATTCCATGTTTCGTTGTATATATTGTTGTACTTAATTCCTAGCTTAAATAGAGTTCAGTAAATAAATAGAGTAACATAAACCTTATATAATATAGAGCCAAACAGTGCATAACTGCATATACTAATCCGATTATCTCTATTACATACTCTCTGTCTATATGAGAACATAAAGTTATCTAATCACAAACGGGTTTTTTAGCATCATAGACTATAACCAATTAACTATCATCGAAACTCCATCATACATCGCAGGTCAGCTATTAGTTTGAACTTTGGAGGGAATGTGTGGCGTTCGTATGGTTTCTAACTCTATAGCTACTTCTTTCATCATTGGCCTATACCTTCTGTTTGGATTCAAGCATCGTGTTGCAAGGTTAGCTACTTTTAAAAGCTCGTCCCGCATACCCTCTCTAATCACCGATGCATCCATAATCGACATAACCTGCCCTCATTTATAGCTAACATAAAGTGATTTACCAAACTTCTCTGTTCTCCAAATCTAGTAAATGAAATTGGCTTTTCTCCGGTTAACAGTTCAGCCAAAACAACTCCAAAACTATAAACGTCGCTCTTTTCTGTGAATTGGCTAGATCGGTAATACTCTGGTTCTAGATAACCAAATGTACCTTTAACTAAGGTAGTTAGGTAGTCAAGTGAGTCTGATCTATTGACACAAACCTTGAAGTACCAAAGTCAGAAACTTTGGCTCTGCATTTATCATCCAAGAGGATATTAGTGGTTTTGATGTCCCTATGGTATATTGGAATGGAAGTTGCTGAATGCAAATAAGCTAGTGCCCCTGCAACCTCTGTTGCTATTTGTAATCTCATGAACTAAGCAAATCCTTGTCATTCTTACTTACGTAATCCTTATGATCATGAAAGCAAATCCTCGTCGTTGGTTATCATATTAGGTAATGCCTGTTTTTAATTCATGTAGAACATACATCATGCCTTATTTCTTCCTAATGCTAAATCATTACCATTTTCTAAACTAAGGTTTGGAGTTGTTCTTTGCTAGTTTCTTAAGTATAGTAGGTTCCATAAACTTTAGTTTCTATTCATGTTATATTGTGCGCTATATATCAAAAGCATACTAATTTGGGTTGCTTTTGGCTGCCAATCGTGAGTACGAGCACCTATAATGTTGTTCCCCATGATATGCAGAGCACTATACATACTCCTTATATACTTTCATATGGTTATTTGTACGAAAACTCTAGTCTGTATATCACACTAGCTAAGAGATAGGTGTGGAAGTCTAGTTCCTTTAAGCATGAATCGTGGACTTCTATTAGATGTTTATACTAGTTACTGACTTTCGATTTTGTATTGGCCTTCATTCAGGTGTTAGCGTAAGCTTGGGTATACTTACTCTCGTGGCAACAAGTTATCTGTTGTATAGAGTAGTCAAGAAAACAAAAGGCAAGCGAACGAGAAAGAAATTTTTTAAACGCAACGGTGGTTTACTTCTAAAACAACAACAAGAAGCTGACCCATCTTTAGTTGGTAAAATCGTACTTTTCACGTCACGTGAGTTGGAGAAGGCAACTGACAACTTCAATGACTCAATGAGAACAGAGTTCGTGGTCGAGGAGGTCAAGGTACAGTGTATAAAGGAATGTTAGTAGATGGAAGGATTGTGGCTGTCAAGAAATCAATAGTCGACGAAAACCAATTACAACAATTCATCAATGAGGTGGTGATTCTTTCCCAAGTTAGTCACAGAAATGTGGTCAAACTATTGGGATGTTGCTTAGAGACTGATGTTCCTTTGCTAGTTTCTGAATTCATTTCAAATGGAACATTGTACGATCGTATTCACAGTGAGACTGATGATATGCCAATTTCTTTGAACATGAGGTTACAAGTAGCTACAGAGGTTGCAGGAGCACTTGCTTACTTGCATTCAGCAACTTCCATTCCAATATACCATCGAGACATCAAAACCACTAAGATAATTACAGAGCTAAAGTTTCTGACTTCGAGACTTCGAGGTTTGTATCAGCAAATCAAACTCACTTGACTACCTTAGTCAAAGGTACATTTGGCTACCTAGATTCTGAATATTTCCAATCCAGCCGATTCACAGAAAAAAGTGACGTTCATAGTTTTGGAGTTGTTCTGGTTGAATTGTTAACGGGAGAAAGGCCAATTTTAAGAGTTGGTGAACGCACAAGTCTAGCTACACACTTCATGTCGGCAATGGAAGAAGGGCGTGTTATGTCAATATTTGATGCAATTGTGATCAAAGAGGGTACAAGGGAGGAACTTCTGAAATTTGCTAACCTTGCAATGCGATGCTTGAATCTGAATGGGAAGTATAGGACAACAATGAATGAAATAGCTATAGAACTAGAAACCACACGAGCATCGCACGTTTCCTCCACAATTCAAACCAACATCAGACCCGTGATGTATGGGGAGGAATTGTCCATGTTTACATATGGTGATTCGACATCAACATTCTTGAGTTTCAATAATTTGAGTACTTAATGATGATGCAAAAAGGCCAAATATGTTTCATGATGTAATATATTTACGTTGTTCCTATAATTGCAGGGTAGATATATGTAATAGCTTAAACTTCTAATTAGTTGCTCTATATAAAATAGATCAAAAATACCAATTTTGGAAAAAATAAACGCATTTGTAAGGCCTTGAACGTAGTTTATTAGTACTTTTGAGTATGTGATAGACATACGAGTTATTCTAAAATCAATTGGGCATAACTTAACTGGTACCGTCATCGCAAACGTCTACAGCCCAAAGCCCCAAATGACCATGAATTATGGTAAAACATTCGGCCCACTTTGTTTACATTGGGCCGATTGGGCCAAATGTGTTTTATATTTTAATGGGCCTGCCTTTTTGATGTTTACCGGTTTACCCTATTTCTCACACTAACGTTCCTCTGAACTCTCAATCGTACCGAGCTTTCTCCAAGGCCATCGTTACCGGCAACGATATTGCACATCCGGTGACCGCCTTTGCTCCGTCGATCGCCGCCGCCGCGCCTTTTTCATCACCTTCAGCCACAATCGTTTGCTCTTCATATATGGTATATCTATCTCTATGATTGTGTAAAAAAATTTCTTGTAAAAAGCCTCATCTTTATATGTTTTTGCTAGATTTTGTTTTAAGAATCATGATTATGGCTTTAAGTACTTTCCCCTTCCTGAAAGACTTGCAACTTTCTTCTAATTGAGTTGCTGTTTTTATCAATTGATTGATGTTTAGTTTATGTTTAATAGGTAAGTCGAATTATGGGTTGGAACTTAGGTGCTGTTAAATTCGGAAGTGCTTCTAGGGTTTAAGTTTGTTTAAGCTAATTTTAGGTGTTTTTATGGTTTCAGTATAGATTTAGTACTGAATTGCAAGTTTATATTAACTAATTGAGTTTATGCATGTGTAACATTTTTCAATTGATTCCTTTTATACCAAGTTTTACATGATTTATATAAGTAGGTCTTTAATTTGTAATGACAAAGTTCATGTTATAAAGTTTTTTTTTTTTTTTTCAGGATTATTAAATTGGCACTGACCTTTGCTGTGTCAACTTCACTTTAAAAATTGTAAGCATACACATATCTTTAAATTGAAAATCAAAGTACAAAGGTTTACACCGCTACACAATCAATAATTAGTTAATTACTTATTAGAACACTCGTGTTGCATGTAGGCTTGAAACTTTAATCAGTCTTGTTAGCTATATTAGAGTTTTACTTGGATGAAGAAATAATGCAACAATGCTCAACAAATGATACGATATCTGAAGTTTATTTTCTGATTCGTTGCTTTAGTTATATTATGGCACTTCTAGAAAGTGATGTCACACATGACGTACCTTTATGAACTTTTTTTTAATTTTGATACTTCGCTGTCTTACTATATGGTGAAACATTAAACTATAGAATGCTAAAGCTAACAGTTATACTATTAAGGCTGCTAACTGTTTACCAAAATGAACAGGAATAGGTCATGATCTTTTATACGGAGTAGTATGTTAGACTGTTCGCCCACTTCAGAGTATTCACCTTTAGATAACAGAAAGAAATCATTATGCTTGTTTACCATAATGCTTGAATTGCGTTAATTCTTGTCATACTGATATCACTATGTTATCTTGGTATGCTTCCTTTTTGTTACATTCACATATAATCCAATTTTGGTTCTTGAAATCAACTAGTTTGTCCCCAGACGTCTTTTGTCTCTTTTTCCGTATTGCATTGTAGACATGACCTTGCTTTAATCAACTCAAGCTTAAGGTGTTTTGAAGTAAAATACTACCCCCGAGTAAGTGAATTGTGGGTTCACTTTTGTTCTACATTTATGCATATTTGGACTTTTTTGTTATCAAAATTGGGAAGATAATTTCTGAGTTAGTGCTAGGAATTGGGATCTTCTTTAGACTTTAACAAAGGTGTATGTATATGAATATTGGTATGATAATTCAAACAATGCTAAAAGCCATATGATTTTATATATAAAACTATAAAGAATATTTACAGTTTTAACAAAGGGCTTTAATGCAATTTGTGAAATTTTTGGCCTATTATCAATGTCTATGCTACTACTATCTTGTGAATCATATACCAGGTTGGCTAACATCGTACCGTCATTGCAGAACACTAATATGCAGTTGGAGGAAAAGATAGTATCAGGGGATGAATCAAACCCCTGCATTAGCAAAACCACTCGCCTTCCACGAAAACGCTTTTACAGAGCTCGGGCTCATAGCAACCCATTAAGTGATTCCCATTTCCCCGTACCAATCTCCCCTCATCATGTAGAATACTCCACTCACTACCCTCACTTCTTCCCATCGTCTGATTCTCAATTGATTACTAAGAAGATAGAATTTGCAGATGTTGGTTGTGGCTTTGGAGGGCTACTAATCAGTCTTGCAACACTTTTTCCGGAGACCTTAATGATTGGAATGGAATTGAGAGACAAGGTGACGGAATATGTCAAAGAACGTATTCTAGCTCTACGGGTTGCAAACCCGGGTCAGTACCAGAATGTCTCTGTTGTTAGAACTAATTCCATGAAATACATCCCAAATTACTTCGAAAAAGCACAGCTCTCGAAGATGTTTTTCTTGTTCCCAGATCCTCACTTTAAAGAAAAGAACCACCGACGACGTGTGATTAGCCCATTTTTGCTAGATGAATACGCTTACGCTATAAGAGCTGGTGGTATTATATACACCATAACTGATGTAGAAGAGCTCGGAGAGTGGATGAGATCTTGTTTGGAGAATCATCCAATGTTTGAAGCACTCACAGACGAAGAACTTGAAGCCGACCCAGTGGTTAAGCTTTTGAGTAGTGCAACTGAGGAAGGGCAGAAAGTGTCACGAAATGAAGGCCAGACTTTTGAAGCAGTTTTTAGGCGTATTGTCCCATCAGTTTGAGGTACTTATTATAGTTAGCAATTCAAAACAATCTTCATGGTTTGGAATATTCAAGTCATGGTGACAATCTGTTATCGGATTTACAGTTTTGCTCGTTTATAACGATTTAATTTTGCTAATCTATATCATGAGGGGTACTTTAAGCATAATAGTATGCATGTCATGTTGTAATGTGATTTCAAAAATAATCAACTTGTATCTATGATTTTTCTTTTAACTTTTAGGATAACTAGAGTAGTCACTTTGATTCTATAGAGATTCTTTTGGTTTTATTTATGTAATGGTGATTTGATGATAAGATAAGAACTTATTGATCATTTTCGATAAGTTTTGTAGCTAGTCGTAATAAAATCGTCGGTTCATTTTGGTATACAGTATAAAAAAATGTCATAATAAGAACTTATTGATCATTTTCGATAAGTTTTGTAGCTAGTCGTAATAAATTCGTCGGTTCATTTTGGTATACGGTATAGAAAAATGTCGTACTGTGTTTGTTTGATCTGTTATCGACTGAAACAGCTAAATATGAAGAAAATAAGATGTTAATAGTTTTATGGATATACAAAAGATGCTTGCTTATACAGTCAACTTAGTACATGTCAATAATAATTTCAAGATGTTAAGTTGCTGATGGTGACCAAAGAAATAAAACAAAATAACAAGTGGAAATATAATTAAGACAATATCAATATATTTAATTAACACGAAACAGACTTATCTATATTAAATTATGATTATAATATTATTTCAAAATGCTGATTGTTGATAGCTATCGTGTTAAACCACTTCCGACCGTGATACTAAATGAAGCATCAGTTTGTGCCAAATCAGTGTCACATCAGCACTTTTTAAACGTGACACAAAACTGACACTAAATTGCCAATAGTAAACATCACTCAGTTTTTTCTGGACCCTACATTTACTATTATACCTTTATTACCATACACTAAACAATTTTTTTTTTTAAAAAGCCTTTACCTTCGGTCCCCCGTCAGTTTTTCGACGCCCACCAAACCTACGCCAAAGTGACGCGATGGTGCCAACCACGTCAGTAAATTGACGCTGAAACCGACGGTCACTGCAGTGGCCGTTGGCAGAGGACTTATACCGTGACCCATTTTTTTACAGTGAGTTACAGGCTGATTTAGTTTTATTTAAACTAGTATTGGGTTGCGTTTGATTTGTGAAATTTAGAGGATTTATTTTCAATGGAATTGAAATCTTAAAACTAGTGCGTAAACGGATTATGTTCACGAATGAATTCATTTGAAAGTTATCTGATTCTTTCACTCAACGGAATTCACATTTCTTGTATTTTCAATTCTCTTGATGAATTCTGTTTCCATCATAAACATTCCGCTAACCAAATTCGTCGTTATTTATACTTTATACGTGCAATAATAAAGCAGTAACATTAAATGACGTCATATCGAAACAATGTAAGGAAATGAGTTTCTGAGGAACTTATCATCCTAGTAGTTGGGGGTTCAAACCTTGTGAGAGCACCTCCAGTGCATAGTATATTTCAGAGTTTAAAGTAGTGTCACATCATTGCCACATCAACTTTGATATTTTTACACAAAACATCTACAGTCCATTAAACTCTACACAGTTTAAAGTTATGCCATATCATTATCATATTTATTATTTTCTTTCAAATTTATTTCTATATATATATATATATAACACGCTCAAAATTACCAAGGTTTTTTTTTTTTTTTTTTTATACATATACTTTGGAAGCGTACTTCAACATTTACCAAGATTACATTAAATGATACCTCATGGATTGCATATTAAACCAAAAGTACAATCCACCCGGTATCATCCAAATACTTAATCTGATACAACTTTCAAACACAATCCTTAGAGTTATTAAATTCAACATGTTAATAAACGGTAACATGATTATCCAAAACAGAGTATGCGTCTTCAAACATTCCATTCCCATTATCTTGCTAACCCACATACCCAAATATAACCTGCAAGAGTAATGTGGGGAATTAGCACAAAGCTAAGTGAATAGATTGTTAACTATCAACCTAACTCAGATTCACAATTATTTACAGCAAAGCATCATAAACAGTTAACTTCAAAGAGGAACGGTGGTCCTTGAGGCGCCTTACTGCCGCGGCGGCCCCCAAGCAACACTTACGACCACTGAAGGCCAATTCAGTGATCTAACCGATGGCTTGGTACTAGTACTACTTCCAACATTATTTCAATGAGCAACACATGTACAAAGTACTAATGTTATCCAAGTACTAGTATCCAAACCCAATCGCAATTGACCTCTGAAAGATTCACATAGTCCATAATCATCATGGCAATATGTTAATTAAACAATACACAAGTAAACCAAGTTACCCGTTGTAACCAGATTGTTACAACCAACTTAGACTGACGCCAAGAATCCACTCACCCTTACTGACAAAGTCTCCACTCAGAGATCTAGTCTCACTGAGTCTTCGCTTTATCTGAAAACACAACCAACCCGAATTAGTCTCAAATTCAAGTTCACTACGATATAATCATGTACATAGTGTCAGATAAGAACATCTACTATACTATTGATAAAATGCGATTAACAAGAATGCACAAGTCACAAGTTATCAAATTTGTCGGATTTCAACTTGCAAACGCGATCCTGGAATAGGGTGCTGGATCGCGTTCCCTAGTTCTAAATTATTCTGTAACCATTTTACACTACCAAACGCGATCCTGAAGAGGTGACGGGATCGCGTTCCAAGGAACAAACTCAACTCAACTCGGATTTACACTAACTAACGCGATCCGGACACGAGCGAGCTGGATCGTGTTTCAAAGAAGGAATTTGGGCTGAGACAAAATAACACATGGGAACGCGATCCGGACTAGCTAGCGGGATCGCGTTTGTCACTTTTTCAGCAACAAAACCCAGATCAGCAAGAACATCAGCAAGAACCAAAAACCTTAATTTCACCAAATCAGTTGCAATACACATTTCTAACACATAAGTGACCTCAAGCATCATCATATAACGTAGCATATCAACAAACACCCATCATCAAGTACCAATTTCTATACATGCATCATTAATCTAACCTAATTCAAACAATTTAGGTATAAACATGAAAATTGGGTATTTTTCACTTACCACTATAGATGATGATGATGATATGTAGAAGAAGAAGAACAAGTTGGGGTCAAAATCACAGCCACAAGTCGTTTGATGATTTCACTAGACTTCTATTTTGATTTCTAAGTAAGTGAGTGTGTGTTCTTGGTGGTTTTGAAAGGAAATGGAAATGAAATCAAGTTAGGTCGACCTTCACATTTTTATTCAAGACATAAGCAGTATAAATTATGCCCCTTCTAAATCTATTGTCTGGAACCTAAAACCAATTTGCGAGAACATAAGTTTTATTATACCTTCAACTAAATTAATGTGAAACAATTAATAATTTATTTATCACAATAAGTCTTTTGACCTTTTGACTTAAAATTCTCAGTTTCTCAATAATACCAAATTATTTCTAAATATTATTTAAATACGAATAAAGTGGGGAAAATACCGTATTTCTACTAGGCCCAAATCGAGGATGTTACAAATCTTCCCTCCTTAAGAAGATTTCGTCCCCGAAATCTCGCCATGCACAAAAAGACTAGGAAACCGCGACCTCATGCTAGACTCGGTCTCCCACGTAAGGTTCGGCCCCAAACTATGATTCCATTTAATCAACACCATGGGTATATCCTTCTTTCGAAGTTTAGTCACCTTACGGTCTAAAAGTTCTACGGGCTCCTCTACGAGCTTTTGATTTAGGTCTACACGTAGGTCTTGCAATGGAAGGACTTGGGATTGGTCCTCCACATTGCACTTTCTTAAGTAGCACACATTAAATGTATCGTGTATGCCCGCCAATTCTGGAGGAAGATCTAAGGACACCGTTTGATCATTGACGACTTGTCGAATTTTAAACGGTCCAATGAATCTAGGAGCTAGTTTACCACGTTTCCCAAACCGAATAACACCCTTCCAAGGGGAAACCTTCAAGTAAACCAATTCACCCTCTACAAACGAAACGGGTCGACGACGCGGATCGACATATTGCTTTTGTCTATCACGAGCAGCTTGTAACCTATCACGCGCTATAGCTACCTTATCGGCAGTAATCTGCACTATGTCAGGACCTGCAAATTGCTTCTCACCCGCCTCTAACCAACAAGTGGGTGTTCTACACATACGGCCATACAACATCTCATAGGGTGGCATGCCTATACTAGAATGGAAAGAATTATTATAGACGAATTCAACCAAGGGTAAGTGAGAATCCCACGACCCACCGAATTCCAAAACGCACGCCCGCAACATATCCTCCAGAGTCTGAATAGTCCGCTCAGACTGGCCATCAGTCTGAGGATGATAAGCCGTACTCAAGTTAACTCTAGTACCCAGTTCTCTCTGCAAACTCCGCCAAAAACCCGATACAAACCGCGGATCTCTGTCGGAAACAATGGACAATGGTACTCCATGCCGAGAAATAACCTCATTAACATATAATTGCGCCAACCTACTCAATGATGCCGTCTCACAAGTTGCAAGAAAATGAGCAATTTTGGTCAATCTGTCGACAATTACCCATATCATATCATTTCCTTTAACCGTTCTAGGTAATTTAGTCACGAAATCCATGGTGATATGCTCCCATTTCCATTCGGGAATCTCCAGTTGTTTCAAAGCTCCAAACGGTTTCTGATGTTCGGCCTTTACCTGAGAGCAAATATGGCAAGATTCTACAAACCGAGCAACATCTAATTTCAAAGTAGGCCACCAATACAGCGGTTTCAAGTTATGGTACATCTTAGTACTTTCGGGATGGATCGACAATCTAGATTTGTGAGCCTCTAACAAGATCACATCACGAAGCCCACCAAGCAAGGGAACCCAAACTCGGGATTGAAAGGTCTTCAAACCCCGAGAATCATCAGTCAATAAATCCTTTCTTCTCAACATAACCTCGGACTTCAAGTTATTATCCATTAAAGCCTCCCTTTGAGCCGCTCTTAACTGATCGATCAAATCGGAAGAAACCTCCAAACGCATAAAACAAACCCTTTCTGATTTTCCTTTCCGGCTTAACGCATCCGCCACAACATTTGCTTTACCCGGGTGGTAACGAATCTCGCAATCATAGTCTTTGATCAATTCCAACCATCGCCTTTGTCGCATATTGAGCTCTTTTTGGGTGAACATGTATTGAAGACTTTTGTGATCCGTACAAACGACACATTTCGTGCCGTAAAGATAGTGTCTCCAAATTTTCAAAGCGAAAACCACGGCCGCAAGTTCCAAGTCGTGGGTTGGATAATTAATATCATGAGGTTTCAATTGACGCGAAGCATAGGCAATAGCACGATCACGTTGCATCAAAACACAACCCAAACCTGCAGAAGAAGCATCACAATAAACAATGAAGTCATCGGACCCATCTGGCAATGCTAAAACCGGAGCCTGACACAAAAGCTGCCTTAAAGTCTGAAAAGCTGATTCCTGCCGTTCAGTCCACTGAAATTTAATATCTTTCCGAGTTAGCTTAGTCAAAGGACCCGCAATCTTAGAAAAATCCTTTATGAACTTTCGATAGTAACCCGCTAATCCCAGAAAGCTCTTAATTTCGGAAGGAGACCTAGGTGTTTGCCAATTCATAACAGCCTCAACTTTTGATGGATCCACCTTAACCCCATCTTTACAAATGATGTGCCCAAAAAACTTAACCTCACAAAGCCAAAACTCACATTTCGAAAATTTAGCATACAGTTGTTCTTTTCTCAAGGTGTCAAGAACCATACGCAAATGCATCTCATGATCGGATTCAGACTTAGAATAAACCAAGATATCATCAATGAATACGATTACAAATTTATCCAGGAAGGGTCGACAAACCCTATTCATCAAATCCATGAAAATCGCCGGAGCATTAGTCAACCCAAACGACATAACAAGAAATTCATAATGACCATATCTTGTGCGAAAAGCTGTCTTAGGGATATCCTCCTCACAAACCCGTACTTGGTGATAACCCGACCTCAAGTCAATTTTTGAAAAATAAGATGACCCTTGCAATTGGTCAAACAACTCATCTATTCGGGGCAAAGGGTACTTATTCTTTATGGTCCTCTTATTCAACTCCCTATAGTCGATACACATACGAAAGGTGCCATCCTTCTTCTTAACAAACAACACAGGCGCACCCCAGGGTGAAGAACTAGGTCTAACAAAACCCTTATCTAATAACTCCTGAATCTGGCTCATCATTTCTCGAATTTCTGAGGGGGCTAATCTATAAGGAGCCTTAGCTACAGGGGTAGAACCAGAAATCAAATCGATTTTATATTCTACTTCTCTAATGGGAGGTAAGCCAGGCAACTCATCGGGAAAGACATCCGAGTATTCATCAACCACTCGGACATCAGAGACCTTTCTCTTGCCTAGCTTAGCATCAACAGCATAAGCCAAGTATGATTCACACCCTTTAGCTAGAGATTTCCTAGCTTTCATCAAAGAAATTACAGGAATACTACCCTTCTCGCGCTCTCCTCGAGCCACAACATGAGACTCATCCGAAGTGGGAATTTTGATTAACTTTTTATGGCAATCTATGTTGGCTCTATTCATGCTTAACCAATCCATACCTAAGACCGCATCAAAACCGGGAATAGGCATCAAAAGGAAGGAAACAGGGAAACTATGTCCTTCAATCAAAATACTAGCTCCAGTAACCGATGTGGTAACCGGAACTAATTTACCATTTGCTACTTCGACTTCAATAGGATTTGTAATAATGGTGGGAGCTAGTTTCAATCTATCACAGAAATGCATAGATATAAAAGAGCAATTGGCTCCCGAATCAAATAAAACGCATGCCGGTACATAATTGATTAGAAAAGTACCGGTTATGACATCCTCCGTTCTGACAGCTTCATCAGCTGTCATCTGAGTTATTCTAGTTTTCATCAGCTGTCCTCCGTTCTATTTATAACTCAAAAAGCGATTCCAAATATGTTCAGTCAAATCGAATTTCATCAGCTTCATCAGCTGTCATCGGTAGGTCCTCCGCACAACGGTGGTTCCAACTCTCTATATTCGATACCAAATCATATGACCGAGGACCTACCGATGAAATTCGATACCAAATCGAAAGAAACGCTGAACTACGTGATCGTAGGGCACATCGAGAGCTTCAAGATGATTTGACTGAACATATTTGGAATCGCTTTTTGAGTTAAAGAAATCCAAACAAATGTAATAGATCGAAGTGTATGAGTATGTTATGATTGCATGTCAAACGTTTAATTGAATGTCCAGTATGTTATGATTGCATGTCCAGTTTAATTGCATGTCAAACTTATGAGTTTAATTGCATGTCCAGTTTAGCTTTGGTTGTCCAGTTATATATAACTCAAACCTCAATTTATAATCTAGATAATGGACAAGAGAATAAAGGAATTAAAATGAAAGAAGAATTGACAAAGGGGCCCACCGAGAGTTTAAACTTTAAAGCATCGTCCAAACAGTTTTGGACGTTACTTTGGATGCCAACCCTCACAATGCAAAATTAAAACTTTAAGTGATGACATGTCAAACTTTACACTTGCATTGGAGATGTTCTGAGAGGCAATCTGAAAATATTCGTGGTGATTGT
Source organism: Helichrysum umbraculigerum (assembly GCA_949592205.1). NCBI lineage: Eukaryota > Viridiplantae > Streptophyta > Magnoliopsida > Asterales > Asteraceae > Helichrysum > Helichrysum umbraculigerum. The sequence continues at coordinate 122,641,162 of CATIUR010000001.1, read as the reverse complement.
ATATACAATTCGGAAAATATATAGTGTAGGGTTAAGTTGCCTTTTCAAAAAAGCATAAACTATAATACTTTGTATATTATAACACCTTAATCATACGGAGTATTAAGTTATTGATTAACCATGAAATTCAACTCGCAAGTTTATATTCGTACCAAATCGGTCAGTAATTACACACAGCTCGATCGTAAATTCGTAATCACTAATTACCACAACACGTATATTTAACTCTCAACTGCCCTTAATTATTAGTTAAACTAGTTATATATCTTCTCCTTAAACCCTTAAACAAAATAGCTGCCTTTCAAATATGTACTTACTAATGAGCTTACAATAAACCAAATGTAGTTATAATGATTGTGACAAGTTTAAAGCATCGAACCTAGCCCAATTACTTCACTCTCCGACTTTCCAACAACGTGCGTTAAACAAATCTCAAAACTCAAATTAATATTAAATTAAAATATTATAAACAAAATAAGGTGGCCATTATGTAATTTTAAAGAATAAAAAAAGAAACATCAACATTATATTATTTAATTAATATATTTATTTAGAGTAGGGTTCAAATGAGTACACTCATTTTAAGTGAGAATGGGGGAATCAATGTGAGCCATCAGATTTACCAAACCAAGGGTCCATATTAATACTTATTTTTAAATTAAAAAAATCAAGTTAAATTAGATTTTGGGCGGAGGGGTAACTTCGTCATTTCACCAATTAATTATTTTTTTTTCACTTTGTTTCAAAACAAAAAGCAGAGGGTTTCATTTGGTTTTTAGCTATCTCAGTTCCTCTCCATGGCGATTCAAAAGAAGAAACCCTAAAATTCATCAAATCGTTCATCAAATCATCTAATCGTTGTTGTTTCTTGCTAAAATCGTCATCTTTTTCATCTACACTGTTCGCTTCATCTTTCTATTGGTTTAATTTTCACTGAAATCCATTTTTGTGAAACCCTAATTCTTAAACAAAGGTTAGAATTCATCATTAACGCTTATTTAATTCATACAATGGATATTCACGATGAGAGTGTTCTAGAAACAACAACATCATAGGCGATTCCTGCCATGCCACTTCATTCAATTCCGATACGTAAGTTATTTCGAAGTTTTATACTTAGTTTTTAGTGTTTAATATGTGATATTTTCGTTTTTAGTTAGTTTTGATCTTGTATGATAGTTAGGTATATGTGTTTTTGTGTTTTTTGTTTGAATTTAGGTTTTAGTAACACATGTGTTAGCTGCGGTTGGTTTGTATTTTATTGTCTGACGATACAGGTGTAGTGAGTATGTATATAGTTACATTGAGTATTAATATCATGTTTATGATTAGATATATATGTGATCAAAGTGAATTTGTGCTTTTGGGATAATTAAAGTAAACTTGCATATAAGGTGTTCGATGAAATGTCTCAATAAATGTTTTTGTATTTTAGTGTTTCCGTTTGGTGTATTTGAATGTGTATATTTGATTGGATTGAATTTAAGGTTTTGGTAACATTAGTGTTAGTTATTTGAATGTTATGGTTGATCAGTTTTCTTGTTCACACAGCGATGATGATATAAAGAACATGATCAAGAATGCAATCAGGAACCACAAAAGCAGGCTGCAGACCTGATCAAGAAGCCGTAGAAGACGTTGAATAGGATTCCAAGGGGATTGTTTTTGGAAAACTATATGTTCCGATGATGTAATCAAGTACATTAGTTCATGAATGTGTTGGTCATGTTATATTTTTTGGAATTGGGTGTGTTAGCTACAATGCACTCTAGTACATTTGTTCATAACAGTTATGTTTTTTTTTTTTGGTAAATAAGGTGTATTCGATACTATGCACTTGAGTACATTTGTTTATACTAGTATAATTTATATTTTTTTTTTTGCTAAATTGTTTGGATGTTTTGCTTTTCTTGTTATACCATTTTTTTTAGTGCTGCTGCTGTATGTTAGCTACCGCTAACACATGTGTTACATAACACTAACACTTGTATTACTTGCCTCTAACACATGTGTTAAGTGCCGCTAACACTTGTGTTACCTGCCGTTAACACATATGTTAATCAACACTAACAGTTAGTTATGTTACCTACCAGTAAGACTTGTTATTGGTAGCACTAACACTTGTGTTAACTGCCACTAACTCATGTGTTACGTGCCGCTAACACTTGTGTTACATAACACTAACAGCTGTGTTATCTATCACTAACACGTCTATTAGATAACAGTAACACTTATGTTACCTGCCCCTAACACATGTGTTACCTGCCGCTAACACATGTGTTACCTACCATTAATACTTTTGTTACCAACTACTAACACATGTGTTACCTACCACTAACACTTGAGTTACCTACCGCTAACACTTGAGTTACCTACTACTAACACTTGTTTTATGGAACACTAACACATGTGTTAACAAATCACTAACACACGTGTTACCAAATCACTAACACACGTGTTACCAAATCACTAACACACGTGTCACATGCTTAAAAGTATCACATGTGTTACTAACAACTATTTGTCCTGTGTCATGTGCTAATATCATGTGTTACAAGCAAATAAAACATGTGTTACAAGCATTTAAATAGACAGGTAACATATAAAGTATTAAACAAGTATCACACGTGTTACCAAACCACTAACACACGTGTTACCAACTACTAACACATGTGACAAATGTTTAAAAAGTAATATATTCTTGATAGCCATAGTAACACATATGGTACTAAACAAGAGTAAAACATGTGTTAATTGTGTTAGCACACATGTTACCAACCATTAACATATGTGTTATAACTGCTAACATATGTGTTACCAACCAGTAACACACGTGTTACCAACCATTAACACACGTGTTACCAACCACTAACACATGTGTTATCAATCATACTATTTGCATTTTTAACAATACATATATAAACAACACTGCATAAACAAGTACTACGTCTCGCATATGAATACTAACAAATTTCATTAATGATACTATAGATAAGGAAAAATAGTTTTCCATCAATCATGTTAAAGTGTAATTGAACATTAAACAATTAGTCAACATTTTCAGTTTATATAATTTAAAATCACTGTCCACTTTCTATCTGTTCTTCTGCTATCTTCTTTGCCTCTGTTTTCGCTTTCTCCATTGCTTTAGCTTCTGCTTTTGTCTTAGCCTCTACCTTCTTTCTCTCACACGACCGACTGTTGTGGCCTCTATCTCTTTGTCCACACTTTCCACATATGATGATTACTACTTTTGCTTTAGCTTCTGCTTATACTTGTCCGTCAATTTTATCCACTCTTCCTCAAACTGTGCAGGTGTAATCCACATGTTCCATATAATCCTGTTGAACTTTTTCTTGAACTCGTTGTCATGAGGTACATCATGAAGAATCTACAATCACAAACACATTCAGTAATACATGTGTTAGCATGCAGTAACACGGTAACACATGTGTTATGACACATTGACACATGTGTTATGACACATTAACACATGGTTTATGAAACAAGATACTTTCTAACATATGTGACAATTAAATTCAATAACACATGTACTAGTGGTCCTGTAAAAGTGTTTGCAGATATGTTAGAATTTTGTAACTACTAACACACGTGGTAGTCAACTACTAACAAATGTGCTAATTAACTGGTAACACCTGTGTTAATTAACTACTAACTCATGTTGTATTCAAAGTATTAACATATGTGGTAATCAGCCACTAATAGGTATGCAAATCAACTACTAACATACATGACAATACTAACTAACACAAGTGATATCAATGATCTTACCTGAAGCCTCTCCATTTTTCTATTGATCCACATCATTAGGTTTAAATTCTTGTATTACAGCCATCTGCAATGTGTTTATTAATTAGAAAATCAACAACTAATACATATACAGATATGTTAGCAGCAAGTAGCACCAGTGAGTAACACGTGTGTTAGTAACACATGTGTTAGTAACACAGAGTTTTATGATCATCTTACGAATTTTCAAGTTTTTTTGAGGATTTTTTTCAACTAATAACGAAAAAATAGACCACAGACATTGAAACGCCACTACTACCACATATGTTAGTAACAGAGAGTTTCATGATCATCTTACTGCTTTTTTCGTCACTTGATTTTTGCGTTTTTATTAAAAATTAACCGGTCAATCAGCGAAAATCAGAATGTTATTGCAATTTCTTCAATCAATTCGTAAATTAATTGCGTTAAAATTGCGCAAATACGACCGCAGAATCGCGTGAATATAAAACCTAATTGATTAACACGTATATCAAAAAATGACGGTTCGTTTGTTGAATTGAAGAATTTCGAGTCGGAATAACGTAATGCTTACCTTCGATTTGATGTTTGCGGCGATCGATTTGGAGAGAAACCCTGCGATTTGTGTTTTTTGTACAGAGTTGTATGTATTCGTATGTATATATTTCTGCGTATGTATCTATATTCTGTAATTTTTGTATTTTAGTATTTATTTAATCAGAATAATATATGATGTTAGATGACCAAAATACCCTTCCACCCCTAACTTAAATGGAGAATTCTGATTGGTTCCCACATTCTCACACAAAATGTCATTCTCATTTGAACCTCACCCTATTTATTTAATAATAAATTATTGGCTACTGGACTACGTCCGGCGATGAGTTGAACAACCTCGTCCGCGTGTCTTCAATTCCTAAATATACTATCAGCCGACCGTTCGGATGTCGTTTTGGAGTATGGAATGTCGTTTGACACTGTTCATTAGGGACATATTTGTAAATTCAAGCTAAATACAATTGCCGAGCCTACTTTCCGTTCTCTTTTTTAGGGTATTGTTGTAATTTCAACTGCACCCTTTTGCCGAAGCTATGCTCCAACTTTTCTATCTGTAGTACAACACTTTTTGCATAGATTACAACCTAATACACAAATAATTAAATCAACACAAAACCAGTTTTTAAATCATCATCAAATAATCATGAACACAGGCATAAACGGGTGAATTTTTTTTTGTGTAGTGTTGTTGATAAAAAAAATGGTAGTTGCATTCAAAATTTAACCTACCTCTTTTACACGATATGAGTCAACGACGATGAGGTTCGTAGTCGTCGATTAACGACTGCCGGAGCAGATCCGGTCTCATGACGGAACTGACGTGCCGAGGTTACCAATGACGAAACCGAGACGAGGTATTGGCGATGGCGGTGATTGCTTAGCCGGTGGTAAATGATTTCACAAGACAAGGGTTTGGTGGTGGTAATGGAGGTGTCATAGTGGTTGATTGCGGTTTGGTTGTCGTGGCGGATGTTTGGAGAGGGGGAATGGAAATCAGCCAAAAAAACGAGGTCCGTTGGTGGAGAGATCTAATGATGACGATGATAGATCTTGAACAAACGGTGCTGGTGAAGTAGGTAGTACATCATAAACGACTAACTGAAGATTGTATTAGATCTAAGAAAAATGGGTGAGTGTTAGATAAGGTATACGGCGGCGCGTTTGGAGCGGATTCTGTGAAACGTTTTTGTCAAAATGATGATTGAAGATATATACTAATAATTTCTTTGTGTGATTTCAATAATTTTTTTTAAAATGAGAAATCACTAATTTGGAACTGAAGCCAACAGTGATGAGATCATCAAATGAATCATCAGAGAGAACTTTAGATGTAAGTGGGAAATGTGATCGGTGGTGTTAGTGAGTTTGAGTAGTTGAAAAGGTAAATTCAATTGAAAAGTTAAACCATATATGGTTATAAGTTACAACCATGGTTAAGTAAATAAAATGTTTACTACACATTGTTTTTCTAAAATGATATTTTTAAGTATTTATTCCTATTATTCAATAAAAAATATTTATGTCATCCATTTCATATAATATATCTACATCATATGTCTTACCAGAATAGAAACATATAAAAAATAGAAGTAACTATGAATTCGTTCTCCATACGAAATATATTTTTCTTATAAAAATTGTCATTTTTTGCAAAAATTGAGATACCATAGCCATGGATCATTATAAATACTAAATCCTCAATCTTATCTTATATAGTTACATATTTATGAGTAAGTGGTACGATAATAATAACATACTTTAGGTTTTACACTTTGAAGTAATATGACATTTTTTAAATACCCGCGGCGAAGCGCAGGCTTTAACTACCCTTGTTAAAACCAAACCTTAATACTGTAGTATTATTGTTTCATTTGTCACGTTCGATATAATTTCTTTTTAATTCTGATAGGGGATGTAATATTTTATTATACAAAAATGTAATAGGTTTCAAATGTACGTAGAAGAATGTTTAACAGCTAAAGTAAGCTCGATCAAGTTACATTTTAAAGCTATGTGTAGCCTTTTTATTTAGAGTTAATTATGTTGTTCGTCCTCGCATGCAACGCAAGTGACTAACTTAACGGACTTCTTTAACATCTATTGGACTAAAGAACTATCAACGTAACAACATTAAAAAATAAAAAATAAGGACCGTCGACCTAAGAGCATCCGCAACGCTCCACGGTGGAGCGTTGAATGGGAATTACAGAATTGACATTTATCAAGTTTAATCCATTGTAGCTTGTACACGTATTAATGCGTTAAAACGAGCGTCCAATTCTGTACCCACGGGTCTTAAGACGAGAAATGGTAGGCCCCTCCACCTTTTTGGTTGTTGAGCCATTTTTTATATATCACATTTACATTAAACTCTCCATCTCTGGACTCTGCCCACATGAATAGATAGTCATTTGATAGATTAATATATTTTAAAATTATACTTTTACATTACACTATAGTAATAATAAATATATTACCAAAAAAATAATAATAATAATAATAAATAATAAATATATTAAAGTAATTTAAGATTTTACCAAAGCAGTTAAGAAAAGAAAACATATAATATTAAACTTTTTTTTTCCCTAATTTAAGATGGAACTATTTTTATATTTGATAATTTTAATACTGATTTATATATTTAAGAAGAGAAAACATATAGTATGATGATGTAGTAGTCTAATGAATTTGTCAAGTTCAATGCACTGTAAGAATTTATATGATAATATAAGATGCTGACGTGTCAATGATGTGACAATGCATCAGACCGTGAAGAGTCTAATGCATTGGAGATGGTCTAATATTTTTCGTGAAAACCAATAAGGACAGACAACGTAATAGTGGTGATTCGTACACCACTTTTTTTTAGCCATACACCACTAACTCGCTTTACAGTTTTGTACATTATAACATCCCGAAGCACATTTGGTGGTGTACGGCTAAAAAAAGATGGTGTACGATATAAAATTGCTTATTCAATCATATGTCAAAATTTTGATCTATATAATATCAATCATCTATTTAAATTTGAGATAAAAGTGACGGTGGTATGATTAGCTAATTTCACCTACTTATCAATTTACCATTTTATCTAGTATTTAACTATTTATATTTTCTTTCTACTATATAATATAATGTTTTTATTTTTTTATCATGCATATATGTACACACGTAAAAGCCACGCATGGTCTGATGGCATATTCCGAGAAGATTCCTCTCGTAGTGGGAGATAGAGCAAGTATAGTCAACTCATTTCTATAAATAAGGTTCAGCTATTATTTTTTGGATGTAGTGCGTACAGATGTAATAAACTATAGCCTGACATTCGTAGTATGTAGCGAACTATTCAAATTTACATTGTAGGTAACGAACTTGTAATTTATTTACATTGTATATATTTTCGTCAGATTAACGGTTCTAAGGGACGTCACGTAACAGCTTATAAAGTCGACACGTAGAAAAAGTACCATAAATTACATATAATGTAAAGAAATTACAAGTTCTTTACATACAATGAAAGTTCGAGTAGTTCACTACATACTATGAATGTCAGACTATAGTTTGTTACATTTGCGCACACTAAACCCTTATTTTTTGTTGGGAGGAGGCAGCCAATTTTACCAAGAAAAAGTTAACAAGATGTTAAAAATAGAACTACATAAAAAGATTAATTAGTACTAAACGACCATACAGATTCTAAAATTTTCTGTCACTCAAAACGACTCTTAAAACTCGACTTCAAATGAATAAAATGACCCGAAAAGTTACATCCCAATTCATCGATTCTAAAACTTCGTTTTACATGAAACGACTCTAAAACTAAATTTCAAATAAAACGAACATAACACCTTAGGCTATTCCAACCATTTCTATATCCATATCTCCAAATATGCAGAAAAACATATTATTGTAATATTCTTCCTTCAAAATTTTCTTCTCCAACCATCATACTACAAAAATCCAACAGCAAAATACTTTAAAAGTTTTAAACAAGGAAAATTGATCGATTTGCCACATTCTTCAGACATTTATAACGATTTGGCCCAAAAATATTATTATATCAGAATTTGCCCCACCCTTGCGATTTGCTTCTGGGTGTTTGCAATTGGCGACTCGGCTGCAAAACAAGTCGTGACCAATAATGTGTTAACCATTTCGAGTCACGACTTGTTTTTGTAGGCGAGTCGCAAATTGCAAACACCCAGAAGCAAATCACAAGCTTCGGGTGGGGAAAACTTAAATCGTTCACATTTGTACGTTCTCGGTCACAACTTGTTTTATAGCTGAGTCGCAAATCGCAAACCCCATAAGCAAACCGCAAGCTTGCGATTTTCTTCTAGGTGGAGCAAACTTGAATCATTAACATTTGTACGTTCTCGGTAACAACGTGTTTTGTAGCCGAGTCGCAAATCGCAAACCCCATAAGCGAATCGCAAGCTTGCGATTTACTTCCGGTTGGGGCAAATTCTCATAACATAATTTTTTGGGGGCAAATCGTTATAAATGTCTGAAAATGTGGCAAATCAACAAATTTCACTTTAAACAATTGAACGTAAATGTATAATATAGCATTTACGCTAGATAATTAATTGTAGTCTATATATATAGTGGGATGATCAAGAGGGAAGTGACACATTATGGGGGAAGGTGAGAAGTGTTGATCCAACCATCCATCTAATCTAAGCAAATTAAGGTGTACCATAGTCTTGTAGTCTACACTTCATGATATTTTAGAGGAAGTATGGAAGTACCAATGAGAATACCACGTGTACAAAGAAAACTCATTTACCCCCAAGATCTTAAAAACAAATTATCTCACAAACGACAAGTCAAAAAATTATAAAGTTGCACCATAAAATTCAGCGTTTTCTCCTCTTCGATTTAAGATCTCACAGGGTATACTTTCGACAAGTTTTTTTTTATGGGTTTTACATATTACTAACACATGTGTTAGTGACTTAGTGTTGCGTTTAGAGTTTAGGTGTTAGGGTTTGGGGTTTAGGGTTTAGAGTTTAGGGTTTAGAGTTTAGTATGATTTAGCAGGGTTAAAGGTTTAGGGTTTAGTAAAGCTTTTAAGGTTTAGGGTTTAGGGGTTATGGTTTGGGGTTTAGGACTTTTGCTAAAGTGCTAAACCCCAAACCCTAAACCCTAAATGCAACACTAAGTCAATAACACATGTGTTAGTAATATGTAAAACCCACCAAAAAACGAAGAAAAAAAAACTCGTCAAAAGTAAATCTTGTGAGATCTTAAATCGAAGAGGAGAAAAAGCTAAATTTTATGGTGCAATTTTCATAATTTTTCGACTGTTTGCGAGATAATTTGTTATTAAGATCTTGGGGGTAAATGGGTTTTGATTAGGGTGATGATATTTTCACCATCACTTTTGATAGATCCACCAAGAATGTGCATTACAGGGTTGTACTGTACAACTAATTAATGCAAGTTGATGGTGGATCTATCAAAAATGATGGTGGATTTATCACCACCCTTTTGATTATTATAGAGCTCATCACATGGGTGCATCCACACACTAATTATTATAGACTTCATATGATGAATGGTTTTGATTTACTTTCCCCTTCCCTCATTTTTTGCACTTCCCCCTTGATCACTACCTTACATATATTGTAACAACCACTTTTTGGGCCTAGTGATAATTGGGTAATTTCCTAACTTTAACTAATTGTTTAATGTATTAGGAAATTAAAGTGTTTATTGTGTTATGTTTATTGTGAATGGTTAGTCAAAAAGTCAAACGACTTATTGTGACTAGTAAACTATTGGTTGTTTTAACTTTATATAGTTGACGGTAAAATAAAATTGTTGGAATCATAAATGGTTTTAGGTTCCAGACAATAGGTTTAGAAGGGGACTGAATTTAAGTGGATACGAAGTCGGTCAATATGGGAGCCGACTTATTTATGTGACTTTCCCAAATAGGAAAGTTTATTTTTACTGCAAACTTCAAAACAAAAACCCTAAGAAAAACCAAGAACCTTAAACAAAGATTGAAACTGAATTTGGAATTTTGATCTTGATTAAGCTTTATCACCATCATCTTAAGCAACTTGTAAGTCTAATTCTTAAAATTATGTTTGTAAGTTTCTTTGATTCAAATTGGTAGATACATGATTTTGAAGTGATATATGATAATACAAGTTGTTGTTGTTATTATTGGTTGTATTGGAATTGTTAGAAACTAAAATTTTGAGGATTTGAGTTAGATTTCTCGGATTGGGTTTTGGATCCTGTTGCAGGTCGTTGGGACGAAGGGTGTACCTGGCGGGTACTACCCTTACCCGGCGGGTAAGTGACCTAAAATGGTACCCGGTTGGTAACAAGTTACCCGGCGGGTAAAACGGGTTTTTTTGTTTTGCAAATTTTGAAAATGCGTAAGTGTTTTTAGGGTAGCGAATAAGTGACAAAATTCATTAACTTTGATTAAGTTGAAATTCGCATGGTCACTCAAAAACGGTCCAATGATCAAAGCTCTATTCTAAGAGCCTAGGCAGTTTTTGGCCATTAGGGGCTGTCTTAGGGCCGAAAATGACATTTTTCAGTCCTTGGACCTTATTTCGGGATTTTCTGATTACAGTACAGATTGAACTTTTGATTCCTTAGACCTGAGGGATTTACCTACTTAGGTAAATATGTTTTTAGAGTAATTATAATTGTTAATTACAACCCGATTATAATTGTTATGTTGATATTGTATATTGAGAAGTTTATTTCAAAATACAATTGAATAAGCACCAGTGCAATATGATTAAGGTGTAAGCTGAATATGGGATACTGAGCTGTAGATTATTATTAACCAATGATTTGACTAAGTTATTATAACTGGTTATTGTTTAGTATTTTAATACTATTTGTTGAGATATGATGTATGATTATAAAATGAGTTATCAGTTATGGGACGAGTTACTAACTCATTTGTTTAATTGTATTCTCAGATATGGAGAAGGCTCAGTAATATTAGACCTCTGAGCTTGCAGCTGAGGTAACGGTGAGTGGATCTGTAATCCTCAGTGTGATTTAGTTGTAACAATTTTGGTTACAATGGGTAAACGTAGTTTACTGCTTTGATATACTGTTTAGTATGCTAAGATGTAATTGTTGTGGATAGACTGTTTAGTCTACTATGATGCCATAATGATTATGGCTTATGTGATTATCTTATACATGGCCTTGGGCACTATATGGATTGAGGTCAGCCTAGTGCTGGGCTTGTTGCTTTCATGGTGGCTAGCATGAGGTTTCCTTGTACATATTGTTAATAGGAACCTGTATTGTGTGAGGATTGCAACGAGTTATCGGTTATTCACTGTATTGGCCTGCAGTGATTGTAAAGGTTCCTGCCCACTGTGGCATGAGATCAAATCAGGAACCGCCGATCCTCATGAGGGTATGTGATGATGAGCCTGTTGTGGTAAACAGGGTTGTTATGTGTTTACGATGCTTTGCTGTAAACAGATTTGTTATGCTAAGTTGGACTGTTGATTATTTATTCACTCACTTAGCGATATGCTAACCCCACCACCCCACTACTTATTGCAGGATATGATTAGATAATGGGCTGGGCAAGAAGCTTTTGACTGTATAGAATGTTTGACAACTGGATGTTCACTCTGATATCTTATTTGTATAAATCAGGGTTGTCTTTGGAATTACATAACACCCTAACTGATAAGCAATGATTTGTATATGGTTTGAAACGGTTTAAATTTTTACGTATATTGTTGGCGCCCGAACAGGTCGGTGTCGTTAACGATGACTATCCGGGCACCAGCAGTGGGTTTTAAATTTATAAGGCTGAGGCCTAGGGTTACTACTATTGCTAATCTACGGGTTAGCAAAGGATAAGTATGACCTAGGATCGTTCTTCAAAGCGCGACGAATTGAAACTAGGAGAATTTAGAGACTTTTATGAATCTAGCTAGGGCGAAAGAGAGTTGGTTTGGATTTTGGATTTTCTATTATAAGATTAAACTAAATTAAATAAGAAATGGAGGTTACTTCGGGCGTTCAGCAGTTAAAGCGATTGTCTACTATGAAGTGGTTCAGGTGATATTAAAGCGTGAAGAGTTCCAATGAGGATAAGTTCATAAGTTAATGTGAGTTATTACTACAATCCTACTATCGGGCTAACGCGGAGGTGTCCACAATCAGGCAAATAGAATGTCACGTGGGTTGCAGAATATATTAAAGCATACACCGAAAGTTCTCTCAAATGCATGTCCATATTATCTGACAGTTAATCTCGAATCCTATTCCCCAATCTCGGTCATCATAGACATCCGAATCATGGCACAGTTTGTTGAATAAACAATCTTGTAAACGGGTTTTACCCTCGTCGGAATAGGTTGGAAGAACTGGTCTAAGCGGTCAAATAAGATGTCATCACTTGTTCGTATGAATCATCAACATTACTCAAGTATGTAACAAGACAGGGGTGGTTTATATTGCAAATAGAAACTTAAGTAATACGTTTGTTAATTGATCCATAACACAACTACCTTCGGTAGTTCTCGACTTCCATACGTTTGTACTTTGCCATAAGCATTTCCAGTACTATATCGAAGAACGGTTGAATAGGGTCCGTCATGTTATTTCACAACAATAAAGGCTAGGTGTATTTTACTAGTACGATAATCCTAAGGCAACAATCAAACAAGAACATGCAATAAGACGATCAAGACAATAGTTAAACCTAAGCATACAAATGTTTTAAATTAAATCGAGGATATTCCGAAAGTTGTCTCAAAAATACCGTCTGTCCGAATTAAATCTTAATCTACCTCTATTCCCATATTCCGTGTCTCTTGGATCCTAATTTGGTCTAGAGAACACCGGCCATGCCGAGCTCAATGATTCAATCAAACATAGTATAACTAAGTGACCTATACCCTATGAGTTAGCTACGTTCATTTTTGGATAAGGTTTTAGTCACAACATGAGTTGGGTAGATAAACGATAAAGATTCGATTCCTACATCTATTCATAATACACAACACCCGCAATCTCATAGCATACAATATAATCACATATTTAAATCTCTCCTAAACGACTATCATAGCAGACAATTGAGTTATTTAACTAATCACGGCAATTCTAGCATACATATTTAAATTTATTAAAGAAGGAACGAACATAATTAAATATGGAAGATAGATTAAAACCTGATAAAGAAATACAATAACTCGTAGCTACAAATGCGTCCCGGAGCACCTCCGTACAAGTCTTCCTTGACTAGTTAATTAGCTAGTCTAATTAACTAAGGAAATATTACAATAAAGAAAGAAAAGAATGGATGGTGGGAAAGTGTGAAATATGCTAGAAAGTGTGCATATGTTGGTGTGTCTTACAAATGAACCTAAGCATCCTATTTATAGGTGAGCTTTGGCTCATTTTAGCATAAGTTGGCCTTGAGGTGCATGTTAGAAAGACTAGCCAAAAGTGGTGTGTACAATACGAAAAGTAGGCGCACCGGGTACTGTACAACGCGAAAAGTAGGCGCACCAGGTACCAAAACTTGCCAAAAATGGAAACCGAGACGGGGGTAGGGTGGCCGGCGGCGGCTGGCTGGTGGCCGACGGTGGTGGGCCCCATCCCGCCCCGTTGCGCGATCTTTTGCTTCGTTTCTCGATTTGTACGTGTTTTCTTCGTTATACGTCCGTTTGAGTCAATTATTTTTTTGTTGGATTCTTAATTCAAAAACAAAGATTTTGACATAGGATATGCCTTAAAATGAGGTCCCTAGCTCCAGATATTGCGTACGGATCAATCGGATCTACCGGCGGGCGCAAAATCTTCATTTTTCACCCGTTTTGGTTGATTCTTCTTCTGTTGGATTCGAATTTTAAAAACGAACATCTTGGAAATATTGGATGTTGATGGAGGGCACTTTAGTCTTGAAATCTCGTTTTTAAGCCCTGAATCTTCAAATGTATGTGGAATCTTCGTTTCTCGGCCGTTTTGCTTGATTTTTATCGTGCAACCTTGTTTTGACCATCTTGGCATAATGTTACTGATTAGTGCTGTTTTTGAGTTAATATGCCAAGAATCGTTACAGAATGAGAGAGATATCGGTAGTAAAAACTTAACTTTTTACGCGATATCAAGTATCCCACACTTAGAATTTTGCTTGTCCTCAAGAAAGTCTTCATCAAATCTTGGAAAAAGCTGGAGGGGTGTTTTCATATTTCGGAGAACTTTGGTTCCTGCAAGGTTGGTAAAAAGATTTCGGACGAAGTTCCATCCCTTGATGTTCCCCCAAACTTTTGGTTCTAGCAAGCTTTCTTTTCAATCTTCATAAATGTAAGATATACATGACTGGGGCCCTCACAGGTGATCACTCAATTCACTCAAGTGTATCGGGTTTCCTAACATCTAAATCACTCAGGGCCAGTCATGTAGCTCTTCCGTTGTCATAAGCTTGATCGAGAATCAAATCTACAATACTTAAGTGAGGACGGTGCTAATTATCCCTAGACATTCGTAAGAGGGTGAAGATGGCGTATGGGATAAGGACTTTGGTAGGTGGTTTGAATTGGAGTTTAATATAGCCTAAGAGTTGTCTGTGATGACTTGGCTTTGATGTTTTAATATAGTACCTCTTTATGAATTTCTCTCTTTAAGAGTCTTCTTTTCGTAATTTTTTCTTGTTTTGAATAACATTTCCCTCGGCTTTAAATGATCCTTGGGTCTTTTAGCTTTTTGATTCCTTCGGCAGCTTGTTTGTGTTTTCTTTGGAGTCCTTGTAGAACTTCGTTTCTTGCAATGTTTTGCTGACAGAACAGAAACTTAGGCTATGGCCAAGAGATGTAAAGAAAGGGTTGGTTTTTTGAAGTGAGTATTTGAAACGAAAAAGTTAAGGCCCAACAGGTTTTCTAAATGATCCTCAATACCAAAAATAGGCATTGGCAGGGTTAGTCTTGAAAACGGGGGGTTTTATGAGAGGGTTCTATCCTAGTGAATGTCAAGATCCTCTAATTTCACATTCGTCACGTATGACGCTCACTTTTATAGTTTCGAATTGCATTCATCGAGCAAGTTCTGACTCAAGAAGGCATACATCGGCACACTCACAAATGAATAAGTGAAGCATTAAAGTGAATGTTTTTGCATGGCTCAAAATTCCTCACTTAATTTTGGTGGTTTTGTGCCTAGTCATGCGATTGCTTGTTTGAAACTCAGTTTGGAAATTTACCAAAGAGTTTTACCTGTCGTAGTCGATTTGCCAAACCATTCGGATTTTTGTTGACCGAAAATACCCTTTTTGGGCTTTCCATGAAAAATTTTGAAAATTTTTGCTGAAAATATGAGTTTTTGCTAAGAAGTTTGATCAAACGTTTATGTTGCAATACAGTAGTGAATGATACTGCTATCCCACACTTAAAAGAACATTGTCCCTAATGTTCTCTAAGTTAGGTTAATCCCACACTTAGAGTTTTAATACGGATCAATATTTTCAGAGTTATTCTCCATTTGTGGGTAATAATCCCACACTTAGAGTTTTTCTTAAAATTTTTGTGTGGTTCAAGCAAAATAAGGTTAGAAAAGATACTTCCTTGCGCTACGTGTGATGCCACTGGATTTAAAGGACCAGGTTCAAGTGTATGTGAATTTGCTGGAGATGGACCAGGCTCATTAAGAATGAACTTGTTCCGCAAATTCTATTTTCAATTCTGCATAGTACACATCCTTCATAAGACACAAATGTTAATACGAGTTAATACTAAACATAAATAATAATAACTAAAAGTAGCTAATCAGTGTCAGCATAGAGCGCCTCCCAGTCGGTGAAGTCATCATCCATAAAGATCATGTTTTCCACGATCGATGTAGGAGATGCTGACTCCTCGATGGTATAGACAGGAGATGCAGCACCATCCTCTAGATCCTGGATCCAAGCATCCAGTGCAGCAGTCTCCTCCTCTAGTGGGACCATAAAAGTGGGGTAGTCCTGCGCAGTCAAGCTCCAAGATGGGAATAAATCCCATGGTGGAATGTGCGGAGCGGGATCAGGTCCCATCTGAAAGGCGCACACAGGTGTAGAGGTAAAGCCTAAAGCAGTGTGGATCTCAGAGATGGTGGTGTGCTGGACCTCAAGGGCTCTCAGTATAGACCAAGTGACAGCAGGGTCCGCAGTAGTAACCCCATGCTCAAAGATGGGTACTCTGGAGGTCCCTGCGGTCTGTCCCGCTGGTTGGTGAGATGAAGGTAACCTGGCCTGGATGGGACGTAATAGGAATGACTCCTGAACGTACACCTCCACCAAGTCTGCCGAGATCTCATCCAAACTAGGAGGTGGTGACTGGGATCCTCTGACAGTCCTCATGCTACTACCCGATGATGAACTCCGGGAGTGGTGCATGGTATGCGAGCGTCTCTGTCTGGGGGCTCGTGCTCTGTCTGACTGCGAACTCATCCTGCAAAATATGAAAGGTTAATGGTCTAAGATCATTAGTCCTTTATGAGGTACTGCATAGAAAATTGGATTAGCTTAAACACAACAGAAAGATAAAATTAATGCTGAAAACATAAGATAGGCTTGGGGTGCCTCCCAAGAGCGCTTTGTTTATCGAGTCTTGTAGCTTGACTTTTTGATAACCACTAATATATTAAGACGATTCGTAGTTGTAGACTTCCTCAGTTGAGGGAAATTCTTCTACGTAGTGTTTTAATCGGTGACCGTTTACTTTGAAATTTCCGTCTGGAGCCTCGAGTTCTATGGCACCATAAGGAAATACTTTAGAGATTGTAAAAGGGCCGCTCCACCGTGTTTTAAACTTACCATAAAACTTTTTAAATCGGGAGTTAAAGAGTATAACTTTATCACCTGGATTGAAGCGTGTGGGACGGAGCTTGGAATCGTGGAACAGTTTGGTTCTTTCCTTAAATTTGTAAGAACTTTCATAAGCTTGATCCCTTAACTCTGCTAGTTCATTCAGTTGCATTCTCCGGTGTGTTCCCGTTATCGTAGGATCTAAACTACAGTTCTTCAATACCCAGTAAGCTTTGTATTCGAGTTCAATCGGGAGATGACATGCTTTACCATACACGAGCCTATAGGGAGTTGTTCCTAAGGGTGTTTTGTAGGCTGTCTGGAATGCCCATAAAGCATCATCTAGCTTATCTACCCATCTTTCCTTGTGTTGACCTACTGTTCGTTCCAAGATCCTTTTTAGTGCTCGGTTTGTAATTTCTGCTTGCCCATTCGTCTGTGGGGGTAGGCCGTAGAGGTCTTGTGAGTAACACCATACTGTTGCAATAATTTCATAAACTGAGTAATGCAAAAGTGCGTGCCTCGATCACTGATGATCGCTCGAGGTGTTCCAAACCGACAGAACAGCTGTTTTAAGAACTTGGTCACTACTCTTGAGTCATTTGTTGGAAAGGCTTGAGCTTCTGCCCATCTTGACACGTAATCGACGGCTACTAGAATGTATTCTTTTCCGTAAGATTTCGGAAATGGCCCCATGAAGTCTAATCCCCATATATCAAATATTTCACACGCTTGGATATTCATTAGCGGCATTTCGCTACGCGTTGTGATATTTCCATACCTTTGGCAAATATCGCAACGTTTCACCAAGTCTTGTGCGTCTCTGAAAATAGTTGGCCAGTAGAATCCTGAGTCGTATACTTTCTTTGTTGTCAAGTTGGCTGCGTGGTGTCCTCCAGTGGGTCCATGATGGCTTTGATGAAGAATGTGTTCGGCTTCCTTTCCGTTGACACATCTTCTTATAATCTGGTCGGGACAGACCTTAAACAAATATGGATCATCCCAAAAGTAGTGCTTGACATCGCGGAAGAACCTTTGTCTTCGTGATGACGGCATTCCTTTTCTTGTGATCCCTCCAACTACGAAATTGGCGATGTCTGCAAACCAAGGATCATCCGTGAATTGTGATCCTTGCAATTGTCCTCCTAAACTCATTAACTGCTCTTCTGGAAATCGATCTTTGATGTCCCCTTCTGCAAGTTGTTCCATTGATGGGTTTTCAAGTCGACTCAGATGGTCTGCGGTGACATTCTCTGCTCCCTTTTTATCTTTTATTTCAATGTCAAATTCTTGTAGGAGTAGAATCCATCGTAACAGTCTTGGTTTTGTGTCTTGCTTCTTGAAGAGGTATTTCAGAGCTGAGTGATCCGTGTACACTATTGTCTTTGACAATATCAGGTAGGATCAAAATTTATCAAAGGCGAATACTACAGCCAGCAGCTCTTTTTCGGTAGTTGTATAATTTTCTTGAGCATCTGTGAGAGTTTTGCTAGCGTAGTAGATTGGTCGAAAGTGGTTATCCTTCCGTTGCCCGAGAACTGCCCCTACAGCGAAGTCGCTTGCGTCGCACATGATTTCAAATGGAAGGCTCCAATCTGGAGCAACCATGATTGGTGCGTTGGTTAGTTCTTTCTTTACGTAGTCAAAGGCCTTCATACAGCTTTCGTCAAATGCGAATTTGATGTCTTTTCCTAACAGGTGGGTAATCGGTCGAGAGATCTTGGAGAAGTCCTTGATAAAACGACGGTAGAACCCAGCGTGACCTAGAAAACTTCGAATGGCTTTAACGTTGGTGGGTGGTGGAAGTTTCGCAATGGTTTCGACTTTGGCTTTGTCTACTTCGATTCCGGACTTTGATATTCTATGTCCTAAGACTATTCCTTCCTTTACCATAAAGTGGCATTTTTCCCAATTCAAGACGAGATTCGATTCTTCACACTTGGCGAGCATCCTATCAAGGTTGGACAAACAAGATGCAAAAGAGTCTCCAAAGACAGAGAAGTCGTCCATGAAGACTTCCATGCATTGTTCGATCATGTCATGGAAAATTGCAACCATGCATCTCTGAAATGTCGCAGGCGCATTGCATAATCCAAATGGCATTCGTCGATATGCGAATGTTCCATACGGGCATGTAAACGTCATCTTCTCCTGGTCTTTTGGATCGAGCGGAATTTGGAAATATCAGGAGAATCCATCAAGGAAACAGTAGAATTCGTTTCCCGACAGCCTCTCGAGCATTTGGTCAATAAACGGAAGTGGAAAGTGATCCTTGCGAGTTGCTTCGTTTAACTTTCGGTAGTCAATACAAACCCTCCAACCGGTGATGGTCCGAGTTGGTATGAGCTCATTTTCGTCGTTTGTAATGACCGTCATTCCTCCTTTCTTTGGGACGACTTGAACAGGGCTAACTCAAGGTGAGTCAGATATT
Organism: Helichrysum umbraculigerum; assembly: GCA_949592205.1. Classification (NCBI taxonomy): domain Eukaryota; kingdom Viridiplantae; phylum Streptophyta; class Magnoliopsida; order Asterales; family Asteraceae; genus Helichrysum; species Helichrysum umbraculigerum. The sequence continues at coordinate 122,621,612 of CATIUR010000001.1, read as the reverse complement.
GGGTATATTAGTCCAGCATCCAAGAGTTTGATAACCTCTTGTTTCACTACGTCTTGAATTTTAGGGTTACTCGTCTCTGCCTTTGAACGGACGGTTTGAAATCGTTCTCCATCAGGATCTTATGCGTGCAATAGTTAGGACTTATTCCTTGTATGTCAGAAATTTTCCATGCGATTGCTTTCTTGTGTGATTTCAACACATCAACTAGTTGAGCTTTCTCTTTTGGTTTCAACTCCTTTGAGATTATCACCGGGAGTTGGGAGGTTCCTTGGAGGTAAGCGTATTCAAGGTGAGATGGTAATTCCTTTAATTCCAAGTTTGGTGGTTCCTCAACAGACGGCTTCATTCTAGCTATTTCGTCTCTATTCAGCTTCTCGTATTCAGCTTGGAAGGGTGCCTCGTCTATCTCAGGTTCGGAAATAGAGATGGATGCTATTTCGACCCATTCGGTTTGGTTTGAAAATTCGTTCGTTTTTAGCTTGTATTTGTTGACTGATGATAAGGACACTTCGTCATTTCGGGTGAGAATAATTTCTCCGTCGTCAGTGAATTGGAATTCTTGAAATTGAGCGGTTGAGGATTAGTTTATGGTTAATTCAGGGTTTGGAAATGGTAGAGGTTCGGGTTGGTTGATTAATTGAGATTCAAATGGTGGTGGCTCAATACTCATCCCTTTGAAGGAATCCAGGATTTCTTTAATTGAAGGAGCTGGATTCGGGGCATCGAGTGTGGATGTATCTCTTTTTAGCCAAGGTATTGGTGTACCGCATCCCAATGGGACGGCTATCGTTTTGCCATTGGTGCATGATAGCTTCTTTTCAAACAAGGGAAATAGAAGTTCTTCAGAATTTGCTGGCGAAGTGATTGCGGACTGCAGCCCAGGATCCTCGTTATATAATCTTCGAACGGTGACTACCGTGGTAGGTATCGGGTTCTGGCTGGATAGTGCCAACACTTCGTGGAGATGTTCATCAAAAATGTCCTGCATAGTGTCGCACAAACCAAGGTCTTCTTCCAGAGGTTGCTTCATTAATCGATCGACATTAAAGGTGACCTCCTCTTTCCCGACTCTTAGTTTTAAAGATTTTTCATTTACGTCGATTACGGCCTTGGCAGTATTTAAGAAAGGTCTGCCAAGGATGAGTGGGATGTGGGTGTCTTCCTCTATATCCATGATGATGAAGTCTACTGGAAAGACGAACTTATCGACCTTGACCATGACATCTTCAACAATTCCTCGAGGGAGTTTAACTGATCTGTCTGCTAATTGAATGGTCATACGAGTAGGCAGTAGGTTATCTAATCCTAATTTCTTATAGAGGGAATAAGGCATAAGATTGACACTAGTACCTAGGTCAGCTAAAGCATTACTAATTTGGATATCTTGGAGAAAACAAGGTATTGTAAAACGTCCAGTGTCTCCTAACTTAGGTGGAAGACCATGTTGTACAATTAAAGAGCATTCAGCATCTAAAGGTAAACTAACTATTTGCCTAAGTTTTTCTTTGTTTGAAAGAAGTTCTTTAAAGAATTTGGCACATGTGGGCATTTCTACTAAAGCATCTAATAGTCTAACATTCAAGTGCAAGCTTTTAAACATTTCCAGATATTTACCGAATTGGGCTTCTTGCTTTTCCTTTTTAAGTCTACCGAGATAAGGTATTCTCGTGCGAGGTACATTATCCGGGGTTTTGGTTGGTGATGGGTCAGGTGTTGTGACAGGGATGTCAATGGACACATGTTCATTCGGTGTAGGTGTAGGCGAAGAAGTGTTTTCGGGGGTGTTATCTGGTGGTGGTGGATCAACTTTGGTTATTTTTCCTCCCCTAGTGACGATTAACAAATCATTGGGCTGGATGGTAGTTGCCGACGTACTTTCCTCAATAAAATTCAAGTTTTCCAAAATAGACTCCATGTTAGAAATTAATTTGTCGAAAATTTTTATCATAGCGTCAATGTTGTCTTGAAATCCGGCTATTCTATTGTTTATGACATTTTGTTCTAGTATAAAGTCAGATAAAAGTTGTTTTGAAGAATGTAAGTGGGTTGTTGGCGAAGGAATGGCCAAAAGTTGGTTTAATGATCCACTTGGTGTAAGGTTTGTTAAATTAAAATAAGGGGTTGACATGGTTGGTTATTAAAATAAAACTAATCTAGTCCTAAGGGCAAAAAGTGTAACTTTTGATTGATGTTAATCTTTCAAAAGGATCGCTAAATATACTAAAGTTACTAAATTTCCTAAAATCGGTCGCCGACGCTCCCCGGCAGCGGCGCCAAAAACTTGTTGGCGCCCGAACAGGTCGGTGTCGTTAACGATGACTATCCGGGCACCAGCAGTGGGTTTTAAATTTATAAGGCTGAGGCCTAGGGTTACTACTATTGCTAATCTACGGGTTAGCAAAGGATAAGTATGACCTAGGATCGTTCTTCAAAGCGCGACGAATTGAAACTAGGAGAATTTAGAGACTTTTATGAATCTAGCTAGGGCGAAAGAGAGTTGGTTTGGATTTTGGATTTTCTATTCTAAGATTAAACTAAATTAAATAAGAAATGGAGGTTACTTCGGGCGTTCAGCAGTTAAAGCGATTGTCTACTATGAAGTGGTTCAGGTGATATTAAAGCGTGAAGAGTTCCAATGAGGATAAGTTCATAAGTTAATGTGAGTTATTACTACAATCCTACTATCGGGCTAACGCGGAGGTGTCCACAATCAGGCAAATAGAATGTCACGTGGGTTGCAGAATATATTAAAGCATACACCGAAAGTTCTCTCAAATGCATGTCCATATTATCTGACAGTTAATCTCAAATCCTATTCCCCAATCTCGGTCATCATAGACGTCCGAATAATGGCACAGTTTGTTGAATAAACAATCTTGTAAATGGGTTTTACCCTCGTCGGAATAGGTTGGAAGAACTGGTCTAAGCGGTCAAATAAGATGTCATCACTTGTTCGTATGAATCATCAACATTACTCAAGTATGTAACAAGACAGGGGTGGTTTATATTGCAAATAGAAACTTAAGTAATACGTTTGTTATTTGATCCATAACACAACTACCTTCGGTCGTTCTCGACTTCCATACGTTTGTACTTTGCCATAAGCATTTCCAGTACTATATCGAAGAACAGTTGAATAGGGGCCGTCATGTTATTTCACAACAATAAAGGCTATGTGTATTTTACTAGTACGATAATCCTAAGGCAACAATCAAACAAGAACATGCAATAAGACGATCAAGACAATAGTTAAACCTAAGCATACAAATGTATTAATTAAATCGAGGATATTCCGAAAGTTGTCTCAAAAATACCGTCTGTCCGAATTAAATCTTAATCTACCTCTATTCTCATATTCCGTGTCTCTTGGATCCTAATTTGGTCTAGAGAACACCGGCCATGCCGAGCTCAATGATTCAATCAAACATAGTATAACTAAGTGACCTATACCCTATGAGTTAGCTACGTTCATTTTTGGATAAGGTTTTAGTCATAACATGAGTTGGGTAGATAAACGATAAAGATTCGATTCCTACATCTATTCGTAATACACAACACCCGCAATCTCATAGCATACAATATAATCACATATTTAAATCTCTCCTAAACGACTATCATAGCAGACAATTGAGTTATTTAGCTAATCATGGCAATTCTAGCATACATATTTAAATTTATTAAAGAAGGAACGAACATAATTAAATATGGAAGATAGATTAAAACCTGATAAAGAAATACAATAACTCGTAGCTACAAATGCGTCCTGGAGCACCTCCGTACAAGTCTTCCTTGACTAGTTAATTAGCTAGTCTAATTAACTAAGGAAATATTACAATAAAGAAAGAAAAGAATGGATGGTGAGAAAGTGTGAAATATGCTAGAAAGTGTGCATATGTTGGTGTGTCTTACAAATGAACCTAAGCATCCTATTTATAGGTGAGCTTTGGCTCATTTTAGCATAAGTTGGCCTTGAGGTGCATGTTAGAAAGACTAGCCAAAAGTGGTGTGTACAACACGAAAAGTAGGCGCACCGGATACTGTACAACGCGATAAGTAGGCACACCAGGTACCAAAACTTGCCAAAAACGGAAACCGGGACGGGGGTAGGGTGGCCGGCGGCGGCTGGCTGGTGGCCGGTGGCAGTGGGCCCCATCCCGCCCCGTTGCGCGATCTTTTGCTTCGTTTCTCGATTCGTGCGTGTTTTCTTCGTTATACATCCGTTTGAGTCGATTCTTTTTTTGTTGGATTCGTAATTCAAAAACGAAGATTTTGACATAGGATATGTCTTAAAATGATATTGCGTACGGATCATTTGGATCTTCCGGCGGGCGCGAAATCTTCATTTTTCACCCGTTTTGGTTGATTCTTCTTCTGTTGGATTCGAATTTTAAAAACGAACATCTTGGAAATATTGGATGTTGATGGAGGGCACTTTAGTCTTGAAATCTCGTTTTTAAGCCCTGAATCTTCAAACGTATGTGGAATCTTCGTTTCTCGGCCGTTTTGCTTGATTTTTATCATGCTACCTTGTTTTGACCATCTTGGCATAATGTTACTGATTAGTGCTGTTTTTGAGTTAATATGCCGAGAATCGTTCCAGAATGAGAGATATATCGGTAGTAAAAACGTGACTTTTTACGCGATATCATATATCATATGAAATGTATGTTTTGGACTTACACTTCCGATGTAAAATATAGTTAAATAATGTTACAAAAGGAGGGGTGTTATATATATATATATATATATATATATATATATATATATATATATATATATATATATATATATATAATTAATAAAATGAAAATTTAAAGTGAACAACAAATATTTAATTATACTACAACATTATTTTCTAATTTCCTAAATTATCATATCGATCTCATAAACGTCTGATGAGTGCATTTCGAAGTTCAAATTAAGTAGGCATCTAAATTACTATGTTCATAAATTTTAGTATTTCTACTATACTGTAATTGTACTTTGATTTACAAGCATATAAATGTTATTGAATTCATTAATAAATAGATTATAATGATACATTGATTTTGGATGAGGGATAGGATTTCTCAAAATTTGGAGGACAATCTCATTTCTTCAAAAGTTTTTACATATTTGAAGTATCCATTGGATTTTTGATTTTGATTTTATTAATTTTTTTAAATGGTTTCTCCAAATCTTCATACATGGAGTAAAAAGTGTTTTGGAAACTATTGGAGAGAGTCGGAGAGCTTTAGGCAAAGCCAACTTTTGAAGGAGCAACCTGCTTCATCAAACCTTGAAAGACTACATAAAATAGAAGTTTGAATTTTAAAAATGTAGAGCTGACAAATATTTTCAAAAATTAACTAATATCACGTCCTTGTTATTTACAACGAGTTTTTTTTTCACCCGCGCGTTGCGACGTGGTGTAAAAGTATATAAATTTAGATGAACGAATCTATCTATTCTTTTGATTGTTTGGTTATTTTACGTAACTTAAAACGTAGAACAACGTAATGTTGTTAGGTACCGTAAGTGGGAGAGTTCATCGAATCAATTTTTGATTTTCTCAAATCGCTGAAATTATAGTTTTGTTTTTGTTAAAAATTTCGTACACAACCACATAGCCAACTCAATCGATTTTTCCTATCTCTGATATAAACCAATTCTAACTAATTAGGTTGATTTAAATAAAGTTGAATGAAAAACATTCAACATATTGTCATTATCAAGCTTTAGGAATGGTTGGTTTATCATTTAAATTAATTAACAAAACAAAACAAAAAATTCATTTTCCTTTGTGTAAAACCATCATGATGAGATTATACACATACACATTATCATAATTTACATTATATATATATATATATATATATATATATATATATATATATATATATATATATATATATATATATATATATATGATCAAGACTAATACTATAACACCCCTCATTTTGAATCCACATTTTTTTTATATACATCGAAAGCGTGAGTCCAAATATCATTAATTTACAACATAACAAAAGTTAGATTGGTCAAAACATTATACATAAACTGGGCGTTATATAAATTTCCAAAACATAATATAACATAAGTTTCAAACATGATCAGAGTACACAATCGTCAAACATCCCTTCAAGTCCAACCTTCTTGCCCAAAACATATCAAACATAACTTGCAAAAGTATAGTGGTGGGATTAGCACGAAGCTAAGTGAATAGACATGTAACTGATAGTCTAACTCAGCTTAACAAAGTCGGTTTACACAATTAATCGTAAACGCATAATCATCTCAGAGGATCGGTGGTTCTTGAGGTACCCTCAATGCCGCGGTGGTCCTCCAAGTAACACTTATAACCAACTACAGGCCACGCAGTGGTTTTACCGATAACTCATTGCTATCTTTACCCAACATAGAATCTTATTTACAACACATGTTCACAATATCTATGTTGACTAACCTATAGCAATCAAGTCCAACCGTAGTTGACCTCCACAACATATAATGCCCAAAGGCTATATCTCACATAATTACATGTATCAGGTCAGACTAACAGTCTATAAACATCAAAACTATGTTTACTCGTAGTAACCAAACATGTTACACCAATTTACATTGAGAGTCACAAGTCTACTCACCTGAATATCTCAGTATCCAAACTCAGAAGTCTTATGTTACTGAGTCTTCGGTTGATCTGAGAACACAACATAACATAAGTTAATAAATCAGTTTAAAACTGGTATACATAATCAATAATTCATGTGTTGTAGCTAAAATGAAAAATCACACAAAAAGGGTATTACCCGCCGAGTAACCCTAGTACCCGCCTGCTATCAATGGTACCCGCCGGGTAATATATGTTTACACCGGGTACTCAACTAAGGTCACCTGCTGTTCCAAACCACACACTAGTACCCGCCGGCTAGGATTTTACCCGCCGGGTACTAAACCAAACCGGACTACCCACCGGGTAAGGGTAGTACCCGCCGGGTACTACCTCTTCTCCAGCGATCTACAACCAGCTCTAAACCCATGTCCTATTTTGCATAACCAAACCCATAACTCAGGTTTCTAATTCACAATACTATAGCAAATAAGTGTAACTACAACTTGCAACATCAAATCTCAACTTAATATCATCTAATATCATTTATCTATCAAATTGAATCAAACAAATTTATGAGCATGAATTCAAAAAATCAAACTTAGACTTACAAGTTGATTGTGATGAAGTAAAGTAGATGATGATGATATAGAATCAAAATTACAGCTTGAAACTTGATCTCAACTTTATGTATGATCTTTAGTTTTCTAGTTTTTTAAGTTTGTATGAGGAACTAAACTTTCCTGTTTGGGAAAGTTGCATAAATAGGTCGGCTAACCCAAAATCCGATCCCGTATCCACTTTAAATTAGTCCCCTTCTACACCTATTGTCAGGAACTTAAAAACTATTTACGATTTCCCCAAATTTTATTTTACCGTTAACTATAAACAATTAAAACAAATAATAATCTACTAATCACAATAAGACATATGACCTTTTAACTAGTTATTCTCAATTAACAAACTAAATAAACAAATAAAATTCCTAACACGATAAACAAATAATTTAAAGTAAGGAATTTACCGAATTACTACTAGGCCCATATAACGGATGTTACAAATACCCTACAAAAATACATTACACAATAATAAAATGTATGTAGTTCTTATATTTGTTTTTTTTTATAAAAGTTAGGTTGAATAAGATAAGTGATATATATACAATTTAGAAGAAGCAAATATTAAAAATGCTTATAAATGAGATATCTATTTTATAGTAGAAAATAATATATATAAATACTATTAATGAGTTTGCAATAATACAGTGAGTTTGAATATGTTAGGAATAGTGAAAATCACTTTTGGTGATCGTATGTGTTTAAATAAATAAATACTTCAGCGCATATTTATTTCTCAATAAATGTTATACTTCATGCCCTGTAACTAAAAAAATAAAAGTCTTTCATTAAATATAGTTTACCCCCATTTTAAATTACAAACAAAAATTATCTAATTATCATGACATTTTAAATTTGTTCTATTTGACTTTAATTCTTCACATGATTTAAATATGGGCTAATTACCTAAATATACAAAAATGGGTTAGTATTTTACATATTATCACCTCAAATTTTTTTTCTCACAAAATATCAAAACATTTTCGCAAAGGATGGAGAAAATCGCAATATCTCAATTTCATTTCGCAATATAGCTTTTAGCGACGACAAAGTCGTCGCTAAAGACCTTCAGCGACGCCCAAAAGAAAGAAAATCGCAATAAGGATTTGGATATTCGCAACATTCATTTTGCCATATAGATTTCGCAATACGCAAGTTTCATTTCGCAATACGCAAATTTCATTTCCCAATATAGCTTTTAGCGACGACAAAGTCGTCGCTAAAGACCTTTAGCGACGACTTTTTCGTCACTAAAAACTATATTGCGAAATAATATTTGCGAAATAATATTTTGCGAAATGAAATGGAGATATTGCGATTTTCTCCATATTTGCGAAAATGTTTTGATATTTTGTGAGAAAAAAAATTTGAGGTGATAATATGTAAAATGCTAACCCATTTTTGTATATTTAGGTAATTAGCCATTCTTCACATGACTTTAATTTTTCTAAATATTATCCAGAATTGAAAAGTTAATATAACTGACAAGATTTAAATATCTTACTCTATCTAATTTATCTATATCACTCCCAAAAAACAAGTATAACCCATAAAAATATTTTATCTCAGATCATAATCGTCGTATAAACTATAAACTATAAACTATAATAAAGTAAGTATACCAAATGAAACGTTTTTTTAATAGAAAAAATGTCAGAATCATCAAGAATATATAAACATTTGACGTTTACGAACGTGTTACCATGAAAGTGACTGCAACCAATCCTCACTCACTCTCTCTCTCAATAATGTGTTTTTTTGAGAGAGGGAGGGAGATTGTGTTATTTAACTCAATTAATACTTGTGTTGAATACCAGCAGAACACAAACAAAAATTGTTCACCCCAATTTCCATGTACATCCATTTTTCTTGAAAACCCCCCTTTCCTTCTTCTGATTTTTCTTCTTTCTGTAGGGTCTTTGTCCTCTTCTGTTCTGTGGCTCACATGTAGCATTAGTCCTTTATTCCAAAAACCCACAAGTAAAAATCCTTACTTTAGAGAATTTATGAGCTAAAAGATAACCCAGAACTTTGGTTAAATTGATAGAATTTGTTCAATTTTTGATGGTGACCCCACTTGGGTTGGTGTCAAGATTGTATTTTTCTTAGTGGGGTTTATTCCATTTGATTGATTGAGAATCATCATCAGGTGAATAGGGATTACTTTGGTGATTTTTTATTTTTTTTTGAAGTTGATGATGCTTTAGTTGAATTGATTGAATCTTGGATTGATAAAGAAGTTTTATTGAGGTGGATGTGAATTTTGATTTTGAGGTATGGCGACTGATCATTCGAGTGAAGATGATGAGTCCAAAGGTGGCATGTGGGCTTTGGAGCAGAAGATTGACCAGCCTATGGATGAAGAAGCTGGTAGGCTCAAAAATATGTATAGAGAAAAGGTAACTTTTTGCTACTTTTCAGTAATTTTTATAGATTTTTTTGAGCTTTTCCTAAATACTACTCTTGTGTTTATATTTTTCTTTTTGTTTTTTTCTATGGTTTTGTTTTTCTTCTTATATCGGACTTCTATTGTTCTGTATTTATAGAATTTAATGTCTACATGTGTGTGCTTGTTTTTTATTAAGATTAAACTTATTTGATTTAGGATTTCCTCTTGGTGGCTTTGAGATTTATTTATTAATAAAGTAATTTGAATCTTGGTGTGTTAATTCTATGATTGTTTACTGATTATGATTCACTTAATTGATCATGAAAATGTGAATTTTGCCTTCTCTGAAATTGTTTGACTACACTTAAGGGTGACGTACTTCCTTCGGATGAAATTTGTTTCAATTTTTTGGATGATTACGGCTTTGGCAACTAGTATGTTAAGAAACAGAGTTATAATTATATGATGTTAGTTATGTAGTGATAAGGTTAATAACTTTTTGTTAGCAAATCATTGTCAAATGCAGAAGTTTTCCACAATGTTGCTACTGAGATTTGCTTTTCAGAGTCTTGGAGTTGTTTATGGAGATTTAGGAACTTCTCCTTTGTATGTATTTTACAATACTTTTCCTAAAGGAATCGATGATCCGGAAGACATAATTGGTGCACTTTCCTTGATCATTTACTCTCTTACCCTCGTGCCACTCATCAAATATGTTTTCATTGTTTGTCGCGCAAATGACAATGGTCAAGGTACTTTATTTTCCTCCAAATGTGACTAAAATTTCATTAATATTTAGTTATTTACATTATAACAGTATTCCCTGCTTGTAATTCATATGCAGGTGGAACTTTTGCTCTTTACTCACTATTGTGTCGACACGCAAAAGTTAATACAATTCCTAATCAACATAAAACTGACGAGGAATTGACAACTTATAGTCGCAGTACAATTCACGAGAAGTCGTTTGCCGCAAAAACAAAGAGATGGCTGGAAGGACAAGTTTATAAAAAGAATACACTTCTTCTTGTTGTTCTTATCGGTACTTGCATGGCAGTTGGGGATGGAATTTTAACTCCTGCTATTTCAGGTAAACTAGACTCCTTACAACTCATCTGGGGCAGGGGTTGGATATGCGTTTTGATAGAATCAATGGTTTTTGTAATGATCAGAATTCGATAATGAACTGTAATATCTGAATGAGCTATTGCTGTTTAGAGCTGTAATAAACGAAGACTTACTTGTTTGAATATTTGCATAATTATGATTATTCATAGAATTTATATGTAATATGAGTATATGACCAAAAAGGACGTTCTCGTATCTTATGACGAAAAAGAGGATAAGTCTGGTCAAATAGGAGTAAGAGTCTCTCAGATAAGACTTAAAGAAAAGGTTTATCTTTAAATAAAATTTTTAACTGTAATATTGTCATCTGAAGATATTAGCATCGTATGCGTTACTAAATATCTGACTAACATAGCTATTTTGGCCAGTTTTATCGGCTTCCGGTGGCATCAAAATAGACCACCCTGGGATGAGTACTGGTATGTTTCGAATACCAAAAAAAAAAACATTCTAGATAAAGATTGTAGGTTCAATTTTATTTTGATTTAAGTAGCTTTGTTTGTTGCAGATGTTGTTATAGTTGTGGCGGTTGTCATATTACTAGGTTTGTTTAGTCTACAACACTATGGTGTTGATAAAGTTGGATGGCTCTTTGCTCCAATTGTCTTGCTTTGGTTTCTTTTAATTGGAGGAATTGGAATTTTCAATATCTGGAAACATGACCGTGGGGTGTTGCGGGCCTTTTCGCCCGTTTATATATTCCGCTACTTTAACAGGAGAGGAAAAAATGGCTGGACGTCACTTGGAGGGATCATGCTTAGTATAACCGGTAATCTCTCTCTCTCTCTCTCTCTCTCCCTCTCTCTCTCTCTCTCTCTCTCTCTCTCTCTGTACATATATATGTGCATATATACACACACTTACATGTATGCATGTATATCATGAACATTATTATTCATGGATAGTGGAAATGATTGAGCTATAATCTATTAAAATTCGATGAGTGCAAAAGTCAATGATGATCAGATAGAAAAGTATATGTGATTAAGTTAATGGAACAACAATAACCTTTTATCCTGCCTGGTCAAGTCAAACAAATGAGGTTGCATTATTAAGTGACAGCTACTCATTCGCAGGTAGATATATATGCTGACTCAATAAAGCATGTGTGGTAATGTTGACTTAATAATAAAACAGTTATATAACAGATGTTGGAAAGTACAAAAGTCTATGATAGTTACTTGTAAAGAGAACAGGGGAATGGGTCAAACAGACATGCCATAAGATCGCTTGTATATTATTAATGACATTTTGACCCATTTACTTATTAATGAAATAGGTCAATGGGTCAACCTAGTGCTGGCAATTTGTGCCCAAATGCCTTCATCCTGGGTGAATTTGGGTATTTTTTCTTAATCTTTGGGTTGTTATGGGCGGTACAAAATGTAAGAATGGGTGTGAGTGGGCGAAATATAAAATAGCTATGGGTCTGAGTGGGCGAAATCTAAAATAGCTATGGGTATAAATGGGCAAAGATTTTTAAAATGAAATTCTTATCGGAATAAATTAAAGGAAGACGTAATACAGAGGGAGAGGAATTTTGTAGGGAAGATGAGTACTTTTTCTAGTTCCAGATAAAACTTTGCTATTTCCAGATTTAAGCTTTATATAAATATTCATGTTTTTTGCTACGGAGTATTTATAGATTTAAAATTTATATAAAAAAATTGTTAATTACTATTTCCAGATCTTTTACTACTTACAATTTATATTGACTATTTTGTTTGTGATTCCTAATTGAGGTATATTATTATTTTATTTTATTTATAATTTTTTTCTCAAAATACGGAGTAATTGATTTACATTTTGAAATATTAGGAACCTTTACTATTTGTTATAATCTGTATTACTCGTAGATAAATCATAACTTATATGTCTAAACTTTAGCTGTAGACGATTCTTTCTATGAATCATTTTAACGCAAATAATCATATTTAAATTCAGACGTAATGGAAATAATAAATTACTTAATTTTTTAAGTTTTTTTTCTAATTACACCCGTTTTAACCCGAACCCGTTGAGACCCGAGCCCATTAAGACCCGAGCCCGTTAAGACCCGAACCCGTTAAGACCCGAGCCCGTTGAGACCAGAACCCATTTTGACCCAGCTGCCCAGACCGACCCGCCCGCCCGTTTTGCCACCTCTAGGTCAACCTGGTGGAAATTCCTACAAAATGTACTTTTTATTCATTAAACCTCCTAATGTATTCAAAATACTGGATCATTATGCATGCGATCAACCGTACCATTTAGAACAATTTTTATTGAAGTTGTAATTGCTAACAATATTGCAGGGACGGAGGCACTTTTTGCTGACCTGGCCCATTTTCCGGTGTCGGCAATCCAGCTTGCATTTACAGTTGTTGTATTTCCATGCCTTCTACTAGCCTATTCTGGACAAGCCGCCTATCTCATGAAAAACAAGGAACATGTGTCTGATGCATTTTACCGATCCATTCCAGGTTCATACTGCCCAATTAGATTAGATATTTGATTATATATAAAATATGAGATGAGATTGATGAAAAAATATTTTGCTTGTAACATAACTAAAATGCTTAGTATAGGTCTACTTAGATGGACCTAAAAATAGGCTTAATGCATTCATTGGTTGATACAGTTTCTCACTCCTAATCTTATTAGTTGAACCTGTCACATGTCAGTCTTATATTTTTGGGCCTACTTTAGGTTTGTCTAAGTAGGTCTATCTATCATTTTCCTTGTATTTTATACTCATGGCTATCGTATTATAATTTTCTTATATATAAGAAGTTTAAGTAATTAAACTTTTGATGATTTTGCAGATGGTGTATACTGGCCGATGTTTGTGATTGCGACATTAGCTGCTATAGTTGCAAGTCAGGCGACCATTTCTGCTACATTTTCAATAATTAAACAGGCAAATGCACTTGGTTGTTTTCCAAGAGTTAAGGTGATTCATACGTCAAGTAAATTTCTCGGTCAGATTTATATACCAGATATCAATTGGATCATTATGGTTCTTTGCATTGTTGTGACTGCTGGATTTAAAAATCAAAGTCAAATCGGAAACGCTTATGGTGAGTATACAGTTCGTTTACTGTTTACATATAGATAATCAGGGTATATATATAAGGGTTTCGCTTTCATATATCTCTCATAACGTCATTCTCCATGAAGAGTACCTGATAAATGAGGACAATGGGAACTTATTAATCAATATGGATATTGATTACCTGAGTTGGATGTATATTTTCTTATCTTTGTTATGCTGAAGTTAGAAGCTTAATATAGATCTGGGGTTATGTTTATCACAAAGGGGTGACAAGCGAACTTAAAACACAACGGATCAAATGGTCAGACGGTTTAAACATGTCAAAAGTTAAAAGTGTTTTTTTAATGCATAAAACACACCTAAGTCATAGTATTCAAAATCCATAACTATTAATGAAATAATATAAATTTTGTAATCATGTTTACAGGAACGGCAGTCGTCATAGTCATGCTCGCCACAACATTCTTGATGATATTAATTATGTTACTTGTGTGGCGCTGTCACTGGCTTCTCGTCTTCATATTTGCTGCCCTATCTCTAGTCGTTGAATGTACATACTTTTCAGCTGTCCTCTTCAAGGTTGATCAAGGTGGTTGGGTCCCACTTGTGATAGCCGCAGTCTTCCTTTTCATCATGTACATTTGGCATTACGGAACAGTAAAAAGATACGAGTTTGAAATGCATAGTAAGATTTCAATGGCATGGATTCTTGGTCTTGGTCCAAGTTTAGGGCTTGTCCGGGTCCCGGGAATCGGACTCGTGTACACCGAGCTTGCAAGTGGGGTCCCACATATATTCTCTCATTTCATTACTAATCTACCAGCCATCCATTCAGTAGTCGTTTTCGTGTGTGTCAAGTACCTTCCGGTTTATACCGTCCCAGAAGATGAAAGATTTCTTGTTAAAAGAATCGGGCCCAAGAATTTTCACATGTTTAGATGTGTTGCAAGGTACGGGTACAAAGATCTTCACAAGAAAGATGATGAATTTGAAAAGAAACTTTTTGAAAATTTGTTCGTATTTGTAAGACTCGATTCAATGATGGAAGGCGGATCTGATTCAGATGAGTATAGCTTATATGGTCAGCAAACCACTCGTTCAAAAGATTTCTTGCTACCCGAAAACACAAATAACAATAGTAATACATTTTCTTCAGTTGTTGACCTCACGATCTCATCTTGTGACTCTATTGTGCCTGCTAAATCACCAATGAATGTTATACACTCTGGGATGTCATCTGGGCAGGTGAGTAGTCATACAGAGGTCGACGAAATGGAGTTTTTAACGAGCTGTAGAGATGCCGGGGTGGTGCACATTATGGGGAACACAGTAGTGAGAGCCAGGAGGGACTCACCATTATATAAGAAGATTTCTATAGATTATGTGTATGCATTCCTGAGGAAGATTTGCAGGGAGAATAGTGTGATTTTTAATATTCCTCATGAGAGCCTTTTGAATGTTGGTCAGGTGTTTTATGTGTAAAGTATGGCATCAAATTGGATTATTAGTGCTTATAGTTCATTCTTTTAATGAGTTTGAACACAACTATACTTGTGTATTTGTTTCTTGCTTCTTCTTTTTTTGTCTTGCCACCGACGGAACGTGAAGAAATACCATTGGGGATGAGAGACGAAGACAAAGATGCTCAAGCCCTACGTGAATAAAGAATAATAAGAAGTTTGAAGTTATGTGTTACAATTAACTTAAATAACTTCAAGCTTTTTTACTGTGTTAGGCGTATAATATTGCATGCATGACATAATTCATTAGATAGATCTATTACTGAACAAACAAGTTACTTTTCCAGTAGAGTGAAGAATAAAATAACATAGCATGGCAATGGCATGATTCATCATCATAGTCATATCTGATGTTTTAATTTTAGTTTTAAATCATCAAATGTATCCTTTTGTCATCACTGAACCAAAAGAATCCAATCTGAATCACACTTGTTTATTTTATTGTCACTTTATATGGTTTTAAAGGTTCAAGAAGACTATATCAACTCTTTATAGTCAAAAAATTATTTAAAGTAACCCATGCTTGATATAGTTTTACTTCCTTGCTTAAGATACATGATGGATCTTTCTATGTGATCCACATAGCATTTTTGTAACATATAACATTTAAGATAAGAATGCAGGTGTGGTATCCTAATGCTTGTTTTAAATGTGCTCTATGTGATAAGTGTACTGATTGACATGTTCACTTGTTTTTCCGATGTGATTATGCACTAAAAGTTTGGACGGATCTAAAGTCAAAGCTTTTATATAGGGGACTCCATAATGATCTAATGGCCATAATAACTTATCTCCTCTGGGTATCCATTTACAAGTAATATCTGGAATGTCATTAACAGATTGGTGTTAGTTGTTGTGGTTTACTTTGTATGGCAAGAACGTAATCAGAGGCTATTCAAAAATATAACTAGACCTGCAGATGAGTTGGCTAAAACTTTTCAAGAATATATTAAAATCAAACTGGTGAGTTCAAAAGTTAAGAAGTCAAGAGCAATGCTTAAAGTTGCTGATGTATGAGGGTTAAAATGGGCCAATATGGCTTTGCAGTATGGATAGGAAGCATTCTGAACTTCAATTGACTTAATGTAGCGTGTCATGAAAGATGTGACAGTTTATTTAGGTTGATTTGGTATGGTGAAATGATTAGGAGCAATTGTAGTTGTTTGTTGTAAGTGGTGTGTTGATAGGTTTTGTTAGTTGTTAGCTGTTAGTATTGTTGGGTAGGGAATGTCATGTTCCAATTTTGAATTCTTTGTACTTATTTATATTTGAGTAAATTTCATAAATGGTCTCTCTAGTTTACATTGATTTACGAAAACAGTCAATGTACTCTTTTTTTCAACGTTTTTGGTCCAATAACTTTGGTTTTGCTCTTAAATGGTCCCTTAAGGGACCATTTGCGAGCAAATCCAAAGTTAGACGGAGGGACCATTTGCGAGCAAAAATCCAAAGTTAAGGGACCATTTGCGAGAAAATCCAAAGTTATTGGACCGAAAACGTTAGAAAAAGAGTACATGGACTGTTTTCGTAAATCAATGTAAGCCACATGGACCATTTATGGAATTTACTCTTTATATTTTGATAAGTAATATATTTTGCCTTTTGGGAAAAAAAAACATTTAAGAAAGATGGTTTTATGCAATGTTGTAATTTGAAACTTAAGGATTTAGAACCACTCATTAATTCTATCATAGTTAACTAAGATAAGATAAGAAATATTTCCATCCAAATTGCGTAGTTAACTGAAGTTTCACATACGGAGTATAAAACAACAACTTTTGCTCACACAGTCAACAAGTAGATCTCATATGACTTCATAGGTTCCGTTTTTCCGTGAATCTTCGTTATAATGGCAAACATAAACGGGTTGCTGAGTTCGGGTTGGTAGGTAAAAGCATCCTAACTTGAACACGACCCACGTAACTCATTTATCTAAATGACTCAACGGGTTGATGAGTTGATATGTTGATAAATTCAAATATGAGAGTGTAATATCGGGTTAGTGGATTAATTTTGGGTCAAAAGGGTCAACTTTGATGAGTAACTTTTGAATTGGCCATAATTACTAGCGGAAAAATATATAAAAGATTATTGGGCCATGCGACTTTTGGGTTAGAATCCCGGCCCTAAGAGCACCTCCAATGCTCCTAGGTGGAGGGTTCAAAGTAGAAGAGGAGATGCCAACTCTAAGCTCAATGCATTGCAAGTTGTCCACATATTCATGCGTAATAACTTGCACTCTCAAAGAACTTTCAGTGCTACTTTGGACGATGACTTGTGGGCCCTCATTTAATTTGGCTCATTCAAGTCTAAAATTTAGAGTTCCTCACATATTTAGCCATCTGCTATTCTATTTATCTACTCCGTATATTAAGTTAATATTTAAGAGCTTGTAGTAATTAATATGTTTTCATTTTATTTTCGATAGTCATTTATTTTTCCTTAATTTGACCAACTTTTCCTATAAAATGAGTCCCAACGTATGTTCATCTAATAACGTATAATAGATTATTATAACACCCCTCATTTGAAACAACAATAGTATATTATTTACACGGAAGCGTATAATTAAAAATATCTGAAAACACTACATTAAGATAATGTACATAAGTAGTTTACATATCATCCGCACACCAATTTAAAACTATTAAACAACTACATCAAACGGGTATTATGTTGTTCCAAACTTTAGTTATGTTACAAAACATGTCAGAGTAGCACTGCAAGTCAAACACTCCCCGCTCCATGAGAGTCAAAATCCTGCAACCCACATCCCAAAACATAACCTGCATGAAGTAAATTGAGGGATTAGCTCAAAACTAAGTGAATGAATTCATTACACACAATTCAACTTAGCATAACCACCTGTTTACACCAACAACCGTAAACATATGATTCAACTAGTCAACAATATAGTAATGAGGATCAGTGGCTCTGGGGAATACCATAATACCCGGGTGGCTTCCCAAGAACACTTAACCAACCATATCCGTATGGCCATAACGGACGAGACCGATAGCTAACAGTTATTATAATCAAACACAGGCACTACACATAACAAATGAATCAAGTTCCTGTGTAATTCATATAATAACCAACTAGCTCAACCAACCAGTTCAACCTGTTGACCTCATTAACAACTGATGCCCGAAGGCCACACATAGCACGTAGATTTATAATCAACAATGGATATTAAATGCAACAACAACATATCTACGTTTACTTGTTGTAACCAAACGATTACAACTAAATCAAATGGTGAGTTCTGAATCCACTCACCGATACCTCTGTAGTCACAAACTCAGAATCCAGGTGTCACTTATCTTTTGGAGGATCTGAGAATCACAATCAGATATAAGTTAGTAATTAGAACCATCAATACTTAACTTATATCAATCTATAACAATAGGAACTTAACATAATCAACATTACAATTACAAGTTCCTAATCACATACTACCAATCACAATTAAGCATATGCACTTAAATGCATTATCATTTAACTTGTAATAGACTAAAATCAAAATTCATCAAAAGCGGGTCACTACCCGCCGGTTTGTCCAAGTACCCGCCGGGTACTGGCCTTACCAGCCGGGTCATACCCGAACCGTCGGGTGAATTAACATTTGGTGGTAACATAAATATTTCGCGTTTTAAAGCCTAATTTAGCAGCCGGATTAACCAAGGAACAGCCGGGTTTGGCCTCAACCCGCCGGCTTGGGTACTCGACCCGCCGGGTTCCCCGATCCATTAAAGAACCCGCCGGCTAGCTCATAGGAGCCGCAGGCTTGTTCTTCGTTTACAGCAGCAGCAACCGAGTTTTTAACTCAAAACCTGCACGAACTTAACTTTCAAAACTACAACTTGCACATACCAAATCGACTACAAGGAACTTCTTAACACCACAAGCTCGTCTTATAGCATCTACTAACTTCAAGCAATAACAATTAACATCAATAATACCCATTTCATGCCAAAATCTAATGAACTCATTTGGTTCACTAACTTAAATCAAAATCACACTTTAAGTACATAACCACAACCATTCTAGCTATGAAATCTGTTCATGATCATCTTATAACATCAATACTCATCATTCAAACTTCAAGACTCAATCAATTTCTTTAATTTACTAATCAAACCACAAGCTATAATAAATACATGATTATAACCACTTACATGTAATAGAGGATGTAGATGATGATGATTATAAACTTGAAATTAATCACAGCAACTAATTTATCTATTTTGCTATTGATTTCACTAGTATGGTATTAGGTTTCCAAAAGAGGGATATGCAAAACTTTCCTAAAAGGGAAAGTATATAAGTCGGCTAAGTTTTTAACACCGACTTCGTATTCACTTAAAACTAGTCCCCTTTCAATCTATTGCCTGGAACCTAAAAACCATTTGCGAGAAACTTATTTTATTCTACCGTCAACTATAGTAAATTACAACAATCAACAATTTACTATTCACAATAAGTTCTGAGACTTATTTAACCAAGTTTCGCAATAAAATAAATAGTATTGAATAATTTCTAACAAAATTAAATACGCAAATTTAAATTAGAAATTACCAGACCGGTACGAAGGATGTTACAATTATTTTCGTTCGTTATTTTTATTTTGTTCACCGTATGTTTAGTTTTTTAGTGTTTATAACTAATAACGTTTTAAACTCTTATTTTATTCAATTGTAGTACCATGAGGTGGAAGTGTAAAGTTTTCATAAAGTTAAATGCATTGTAAATCATTTATATAAAAGGTATACGTTGATGTGTCAATGATGTGGCAAAACTTTGAACTCTAGAGGGTATAATGGATTGGAGATAGAGGTGTTCAAAATATTCCGCAACTGGAAAACTGAGCCGAAAATCGGTAGAATCGAACCGAATTTCGGTTAACCGAAATGACTTTTTCGTTTTTCAGTTAACCACACCGTATTTTTTTGGTTTTTTGGTTTCAGTTCATGATTTTGGGATAGACGTGATAAACGGTTAACCGAAAAAACCGAAAATGTTATATATAGTTTTAAATATATGTATATATATTGTACATTTTATATTTATAGATAGATATTTACACTTGTATTTTAATAAAATCATTTATACTTATTTTTCACTCATTTTAATGTAATTTAATAGCTTAATTTTGGCTTAATATGGTAATTATTACTACTTAGTTTCTAATTATATTCAGACGATTTACGTACGTATAACATAAATACACAATTATAAAGAGTAAAAGGTTATCGTTTGATAATTCTATCATCAAAATAATTTAAATATAGTGAACACTAAAAAATAAATATATATTTTTGTGTTATTAATTACTTTTTAAATCTCCTATCTCCTATCTCCTATTATTATTATAACAAAAATTTTAATATGTAGACATAATATAGTTAATCCCTTCAAAATTAATCTCACCCCTTCAATTCTTTAAACTCCCTAATTAATCACTATTGATCTTAACTCCAAAAATTATCCATGTAATAAGTCTCATTATACTTGGTTAAGTTACCTAATTACCCCTAATTATCTCTAATTTAATACCACCCAATTTTGCATTTAATCTTCAATTCAAATCCTTATATCACACGATAAATGGTCGACTCTGCTTAACTTTTGAATTCAAATTTAAAATTGGACACTTAAAGCTAAAATCAATCACATTTACAGAGTAGAAAATGGCCAATTCAATCACACTTAAAGCTAAAATCAATCACATTTATAGATGGTTAGTGTTATCTGCGTTCACATATTTTGCGAATGTCTGGTTAATATTTTGGTGGTTTTTCTTTCCAGGTGAACTAAGAATCACTTTAAGCAAACATGTGACTTCACACAATTCAAATTCCTTACAATACATCGGGTAATTATTTTTGTAGTAATTTGATGTTTTTAGTGATACGTGTAACCTGACATAAACATCTTAGGTGTGTTGCATTATGACTTAATGTGGTAGAATACTGAGTGGCAAGTAAGTTAATTAAGACGATTCATACCAAATCATTCTCTTTTCTTATATATTTGTGCAATAATATTATTTGTTAGCAATAATAACTGTGAAAGTAATAGTTACAATTTTGATGTACCAAAAATGTCTCATATTAATTAACATCCTTATATTGTCACATTAAAACTTCTCTATAACTTTTTTCTTAAGGGCAAATGGCCCGAAAGGGGAATCAAGTTGTCAAAAATTGCCAATAAAGGGAATATCAAGTTTATTGATGCCTAAAAAGGAGTTACATTTTAAAATTGAAACAATTGGGGGAATATTAACCTGGAACTTGGAGAATTAGTCTTTTTCATTAATACAGTTTTTTGTAAATGTTTTTTAAAATGTTTTTGTAAATTGAACCAGTCATTTTCATTGATATATTTAAAACAAATGAGTAAAATTATTAAAAACATTTACAAAAAAATGTATCAAAAGACACGGTTTGACTATGATGTCATCTTTAAAAACATTTACAAAAAACCGTATTAATGAAAATGACTGGTTCTTCAGGTTCCCGATTAATGTTCCCCCAATTGTTTCAATTTCAAAATGTAACTCCTTTTTGGGCATTAGTAAACTTGATATTCTCTTTATTGACAATTTTTGACAACTTGGTCCCCTTTCGGGCCATTTGCCCTTTTCTTAATATAAAGTTGTAGATTGATGATCATCATGTGATTCCTGATGAGGTACATAGACTGGCCAACATAGAAATTGATTTTCAAGATTGGTATTACCGAGATATATACGCTTTATGAATACAACCCAAGAGAATAGTAGACAAAAAATTATACCTACTTGTGTATTTTAATTTTGAGGATTTTTAAAAAGGATAAACATTGTCATCTTTCTTCTTCTTCTTCTTCTTTTTTCACAAATAGCAACTCTATTCGACAAATTCATGATTCAAATAATAAATAAAGTTAATAAGTTTAAGAGAAAAAATACAAACCAAAATAGTCTTCGGTTTTTAATGTTATTTAGTTTATAATAGATCTTTGACTTGTAATTAAAAAATAGGTTTTACATTATTTGAAATTTGAATTTATGACTGTGATTTTGTGAGTTAATTGAATAAGTTTAATAGCTCAAATATGATTAATGTATAAAACGATTTAATGGCCATTTTCTACTTTGTAAATGTGATTGATTTTAGCTTTAAGTGTCCAATTTTAAATTTGAATTCAAAAGTTAAACAGAGTCGACCATTTATCATGTGATATAAGGATTTGAATTGGAGATTAAATGCAAAATTGGGTGGTATTAAATTAGAGATAATTAGGGGTAATTAGGTAACTTAACCAAGTATAATGAAACTTATTACATGGACAATTTATGGAGTTAAGATCAATGGTCGACTTTAGTCTCAATCTCCTCTTTACCAGTTACTGTCATATTTTTGAAGGGGAAAAACCTAATTAAAAGGGTGAAGAGTAATAGGTATGAAGGCATCAGCTAAGGTGAAGAGTATCAAGCCATAAAAGAACAATAGAAAAATATTCACGTGGTGGATACTTTCTTCTCAAGCTAGGTATGAAGGCACCCATGATCATAACAGGTAAAACCTATCAAATATTTCAGGTTAAAATCAAATTAAGCAGCAGTTATGGTTCCAAAGCTCACTCACTTGAAATTAATAACAGGTAAAATACTCACTTCAAATTAATAACAGGGAAACCTATCAAAGGCATCAGGTAAGTGTAAATTTTATGTATTCTTCATCCTTCGGTGTTCAAGCGTAAAAACACTTGAGTACAATGATGATGATGATGTATGAGGAATCAAGCTTGTCACACTCCGATTAACGTGCAAACCCAGAGTCGAGACCAAGTCAATCGAGGGTGGTGAAAGCTTAATTCTTGAAGAGTAATTCGTGAGGAAAGACTCTGTGGATTTATGAGGTGTTGGCCTGAAATGAAGGCATAACACTGGTATTTATACTCAAACCCTAAGCTGATGTGGAGGGTTTGGTCGTGGGGGAGCACGACATTTCCTGCGTGGATCGTTGACGTGGAAGTTCGGTCGTGGGGGAGCACGACACTTCTTACGTGGATCGCTGACGTGGAAACTCGGTCGTGGGCGAAGATGACATTTACTGTGTGCCGGCTGACGTGGACCAATCAAATGCCCCGACCAGGTTAATGGCCAGGCCATGCTAGTCGTACCTGAATATAACGGCTGCAGATTGTACTTCTGTCAGAGAATGTCGGGCTTGCCTTGTCATCTTGCAGCCGTTCATCTGTTACGTTGATGGAGCGGCCAGTGCTGCGGTTCGGCGCGGAAAGTAGCCGAGTCCGCATCCTGTCCCGGGTATTAATGTCCGAGGTGAGA
This sequence comes from Helichrysum umbraculigerum, assembly GCA_949592205.1. NCBI lineage: Eukaryota > Viridiplantae > Streptophyta > Magnoliopsida > Asterales > Asteraceae > Helichrysum > Helichrysum umbraculigerum. Next base: position 122,597,997 of record CATIUR010000001.1, on the reverse strand, counting down.
GCTAAAAGAGTTGGGCTCGGGAGTTATCCGGGTCTGTGTTCGGTACAGGTCCGGGGTCGTGATAGCTAGTGTAGTCTGCCGTCTGTGCCGAAAGCTAAGTCGAGCTGTCGTCGGATACCATCCGAGTCTAGGTCCGGATGGTGTACATCATTAAGTCCCCCCAGTCCGTTGTTATATTCCGTGCAGGGGTATGATAGCGGACTCAGAATACATGTCGTGGTGTAATGATGTCGGCCCTGCAGTCTAGGCGGCGCGCAATAAATGCATGTCTTTTCAGATGTCATAACTGGAACACGATGGGACGGCTTACAGACGTTGCGTCAGCATACAGCTGGCTATACGTCGGTTCGTTTGCCAGATTGTGAGATCTGTTGACACGTGGTCGTGCGAGACGTGGCGAGCAAACGATAACTTCTCATTTGTGAGATCTGCCGACACGTGTAGGGTGAGGATCAAAGCCCACAAGGCCCGGCCCATGAACTTTTGCCTATAAATAGCAAAGCCTCGTTTTTACTTCATTTTTTTACGCCAGTGAAAAATCTCGAGAGCATTCCGGCAAAATTCAAACGTTCCGTCAACTATTCCGGCTTTATCAACCCAGATTCCGATTGCTCTCAATCAAACCCAGGTCCGTTACTCGTATCTTCGAACTTTTCCTTCTTTCCCTCATATATACATACCATGGCCGCTCCTGTGAACGTAGCAGCGGCTCGTGTGGCCGTGGCTGGACCCGGCAAAGGTCCGAACGTGGCCTACGAGGTTAGCTCGGTGAAGCCGGAGGATATTCCGGATATTTTGAGGCGCTTTAAATGCCTTGAAAGGTTCAACCCTATAGCACCTACCCCCGAGCAACGCGCCGACGCGCCACCAACGGGCAAGGTGGCCGTCTATTGGAAGACTATGGAGAAGGGTAATCTCCGTATGCCGCCGACCCCGTTCTTTCTAGACGTGTGTAAGCACTACAAAGTGGGGTTCAGCCAGCTTCACCCCTTCGGGGCACAGAAAGTGACCATATTTGAGATGTGGTTTAGGTCACTGAATCTGAGGCCGTCGGTTAGGGTTTTTCAGGCCTGCTTCAAGCTGACCCCGAGCGCCGGCACGGGATGGTATACATTTGCGAAGAAAAACAACTTCGTAGGTTATGCCGAGTCATCCTTGCACGACTAGCGCGACACCTTCTTCTACATCGATCAGACTGTCATCCCTGATAACGCCGTGGAGACGTTGGAATGGCAGTATGAGCGCCCAAAGAACGTCAGCCTCACGCCAAAGCTAGAAGGGGAGGAGAGTGACTTGCTGGCGGCGTGTCGGGATGCGAACCTAGAGATGCGCGAGTATCACTCGTTCGTGCTTGTTATGGGTTGCATCAGTTCGTTTTGGCCGCATGTCGGCCAGATACCCGTAGTCAAGCAGGGTGGCCATGGTATGGGGTGGGGTTTTTTTTTCTCATTTTAATACTTTTGTACGCATCCCCTGCTTACTGATTGTTTGTATTCTGTTGGTACAGATATGGATCTGAACTCGATCTTGAAGGCGCCCAGCTTGTCCGGACTGAAATATGTCCGGAGGTCGGTGGAGGACATTCCCGACAGCGGTAAGGTGACCGGAGCGACGGTTACGATGGCCGAAGCCCAGCCCGTGATCACCACCGCCGTTCCGCTGACGGCCTACGCCGATGTCGAGGCTTCCGGTGTTCAGACACTTGCCAAACGCAAGGGTCCGGAGACTGGTAAGAGGGCATCCGGGGCCCCTCCCAAGAAGAAGAAGAAGAAGACGGCGGAAGAGGTTGCCGAGGCCAACCTCGCGAGCTTCCAGTCCGCGCCGAGCACAGGTGGGGGCTACATTATACCCGAGGATGGTCCGTAATGCTGCCCTATTCTATGTTGGCAAGTAGTGTTTTTGTGCTAACTGTTTATTGTCTGTACAGCGGAGACAGATCCGTTCCTCGCTACTGCGGAGCAGGTCCGCAGCGTGCTGGTGCTTCAGGACGAGGAGGAGGACGAGGGTGATGGCGATAAGCTGGTTCGACGCAGTAGGTCCTCAGGTAATGCTGCGACCTCTTCCGGCACGGTGCTCTCCGGTGATGGGACTGGCTCGCGCCCTGAGGAGCCTGTGACGGTGTTGGACACCCCGACGCCGGAGTCGCCGGTCGAGCCTGGACTACAGAGCCCACCGAAGGCAGCTACGCCTCCGCGCCCGGACAGCTTGAGGTATTTGTTGGACCTCACTGTGCCTATACATTGATGTGTGTAGTTTTTAACTTGGTTTTTTAACCAGGTCTGATAGAATAGCTATTCTCAGGTCCATGCTTCCGGAGCAGTTCGTCCCGGAGCGCTTCTTGAAGGTTCCCGCTTTTGGGCCCGCAGACTCCGGAGCTGACGTCTTCATCCCGGCCTGGGATTTAAAGGTTGACAATCTGGCCGTGGATGGGCATTCACTTCGAGAGTTTGCCCGTCATGCCATTCCGCCAGCCGTCTCCGACAAGCTTGCCCGATTGCCTCCTGCGGACGCCAAGAAAGCGCGCCTGCTCATGTCTTTCTGGGACTATGCGCTGCAATGTGACGAGCAGGCGCGCTCCGAGAAGATGGCGGAGCAGTGGAAGATGAACGCTGCCGTGCTCCAGCGCCAGGAGGAGGAGATCGGCATTTTGAAGGCCCGGGTGCAAGAGCTGGAAGGAGTCGTGGGGCCGGCCAATGAAGCGAGGATGAAAGCTGAGGCCGAAGCTCAGAGGGAGAGGGCTCTGCGGATAGAGGCAGAAGCAGCGCTCGCACCGCTGCAGGACCGGGTGCGGGACGCCGAGCTGGAGAGGGCTGCGCTTGTTGAGAAAGACAGGCAGCTCCAGAGCAGGTAAGATAACAATTTACTCATTACTTCGTAATATATTTGATGCTTATTGCTTAAGCTTGCGTGCAGGTTTGAGGACCTGTCTGCGGACCTAACCGCCGCCAAGAAGGATGTGACGGAGTTGGAGGCCGCCTGCGATCTCCATATCAAAGATTATAATGACTTGGAGATCCAGAAGACGGAGCTGGCAGGTGACCTGGAGCGACTCCGGAAGGGCATTCCTGGCCTGGTGAAGCTGGCATTGGCATCGGACGATGTGACGGCTCCGTTCAAGGAGTTCGTGGCTGCCGTCCAGGAAGTGGAGGTACTGCAAACGATTAACCTCATTGCGGAGCACGTTCCTGAACTCCCAGCTCCACTTCCCGATGCCATAGCATCCAAGGTAAACCCGGACTGCTTTGCACGCGCGCAGTGGGCTGGTGAAGCGCTGAAGTCGGTCTCCGTCCCGTTCATAGAAAGAATAGGTGGTGAGGAGGAGTTGTCTGTTGATGATATTTTGGGAATGCGGCCATAGACTGATAGGCTTATTGTAGTGCCGGCATTCCCGTTTGTGTAAATATGTATATTAATGCAACGTTAGGTTTGTAATTGCATGTGTTCGAACTAGTTCTGTGTATGTTTAATAATTGTTGCCATGACTTAGTAGATTTCTAGACTACTTTATGAGTTGGTGTGTGGCGGAGGTGTACCTCGGCTCGACCAATTTGTTCCGGTCGCACCCCGGCAATGAGTAGGAGCTCGGGGGGACCTCTGCCTTCAGGAAGCTAGAAGGCATTCCCTTAAGGGGGCAGGCTCGCAACGCCTCCGGGCTTAACTGACTGCAGCGGTCATAGGCCAGAGTCGTGGCGACGACGCCTAAGTGCGGCATTTTTTTTTTTTTTTTTTTAACTATGTTATGTACAGCGTATTGTGCAAAAGTAATGAACTTGCAAAGCAGAAGAATAATATGCAATCGGAAACTTTTTATTGATAAGGATAGATGCTACGAAGGCGGGGGATCAGTCCGGCCTGAGCTTTTACAAAGTTCGATTACATATCACATTTCTTTAGGTTTGTCGCGTGCCATGTGCGTGGCACCGACTTGCCATCCAGAGTGGCTAAAACGTAGGAACCGTTCGTGTTTGCCTCCATGACCTGGTATGGGCCTTCCCAACGCTGCCCCAGTTTTCCCGTGTTCTCGGACTTGCTGGCCTCATTGTTGCGCTAGACCAGGTCTCCGACCTGAAAGGACAATGGGTGGACGCGCTTGTTATAATAGCGGGCCATCTTCTGCTTGTTTGCGGCTTGGCGAATGGCCGCCATTTCCCGGCGCTCCTGTAGCATGTGGGCGTTCTGCTGCTGGGCTTTCAGGCTTCCGTCTTCAGTGAAGTTGATGATTCTTTCACTGGGAACGCTGATCTCGGCCGGTATGACCGCCTCATAGCCGTAGACGAGGCTGAAGGGGGTCTCGCCGGTGCTTTCTTTGGGAGTAGTGCAGTGTGCCCATAGCACGTTGGGAAGTTCATCCACCCAACCGGTACGGCTTTCGCCGAGCCTAGCTTTGATACCGGCTACTAGGTCTCTGTTCGTAACTTCAACTTGGTCGTTGGCCTGTGGATGGTATACCGAGGTCAGTGTTTGCTTCACATTGAGTCCCTCGCACCATGCCTTGAACGGGTTCTGGGCGAACTGCTTCCCGTTGTCGGTGATGACTTCGTGTGGTATGCCGAAACGACACACGATGTTGTCCCATACAAAATTGCGAACCTGTTTACCACTGATTTGGCGCAGCGGCTTGGCTTCAACCCACTTCGTGAAGTAATCAATAGCCACGATCAAGAACGTCACGTTTCCGGGCCCCGGTGGGAAAGGTCCCACTATGTCAATGCCCCACTTGAAGAAAGGCCATGCCGATGAAATGGGGATCAGATCATGTCTTGGTGCTCTGGCGATGGGCGCGTGAATCTGACAGGAAGTGCAGTGCCTGGTGACTTCAGCTGCATCCCTGTACATGGACGGCCAGAAATAGCCCATGCGCATGATCTTTGCCAAGACGGTCTTGTGGCCGGAGTGCAGGGCGCATGACCCTTCATGCACTTCGCGAATGACGTTCTCAGATTGTTTCGGGCCCAGACACCTTAAGTTCGGCCCCAGGTATGATTTTTTCATGAGTTCGCCTTTCTCAATAAAGAACATCGGTGCTTTCATCCGAACTTTCCTTGCCTCAATCGGGTCCTGCGGGAGGACGCCGGACCGAATGTAGGACATGATTGGGGTCATCCAGTTGTCCCCTGTCTCTTCGACCTGGGCAACTGAGCTGATTGGGTCGATTGATTTCTGTCCCAGGACCTCCATCAGGACTTTCTTGGTGAGGTGGGCAAAGGTGAGCAAGGCCAGCTTGCTCAAAGCGTCAGCTTTTTTGTTCTTGTTTCTTGGGACCTGTTCAATTTCAAACGTTCTGAACTGCTTCACCGCTTTCTGCACGAGTACCAGGTACTGCTTCATCGTTGAGTCTTTTGCCTCGAACGTACCGTTGAACTGGTTGGCCACCAGCTGAGAATCAACGTATGCCTTGAGGTCCTTGATGTCCATTTCGACCGCGACCCGGATACCGGACAGCAATGCTTCATACTCGGCCTCGTTGTTGGAGGCGGGGAACCCGAAACGGAGAGCGTAAGTGTGCTCTTCCCCGTCGGGACTGATGAGTATGAGTCCGGCACCGGCGCCTTCTGAACTTGAAGCCCCATCAGTAAATAACTCCCATATAGCTGGCCTTTCACGGCTAGGGGTGCCCGAGGTGCACCTAGCCTCTACCCCCCCCCCCCCCCCCCGGAAGCTCGGCAAGGAAATCGGCCATCACTTGACCCTTGACCGCGCTTCGGGGGCAGAACGTAATTTCGTGTTCGCCTAATTCAATTGCCCATTTGGCTAGCCGGCCTGAGATCTCCGGCTTTGAGAGCACCTGTTTGATTGGCTGGTCTGTGAGAACCGTGACTGGATGTCCCTGAAAATACCGGCGCAGACGCCGTGCTGAGTGTACCAGCGCGAGAACGAGCTTCTCGATCGGCGAGTAGTTCAGCTCCCCCGGCTGTAAGGCGCGGCTTACAAAGTATACCGGCATCTGTGTTTTGTCACGCACAGCTATTAGTACGGAGCTTACGGCGCATTGAGATGCCGCCAAGTATAGCGTAAGTGTCTCGCCGGGAATCGGGGCTGTAAGGGTTGGTAATTCTGTCAAGAACGTCTTCATATCCTGGAACGCTTGCTCAGCCTCCGGCGTCCAGGAGAAATCCTTCTTATTAATACAACCCTTCAGTGTGTCAAAGAACGGCAGTGAACGTTCAGCAGCCTTGGAGAGGAAACGGGCCAAGGCCGCCAACCTTCCGTTAAGGCTCTGCACATCTTTTTTGCTTTGTGGGGATGCCATGTCGGCGATTGCCTGAATCTTCTTTGGATTTGCTTTAATGCCTCTCGGGGTCACCATGTGCCCGAGGAATTTTCCTTCCTCCATGCCGAACGAACACTTGGCAGGGTTGAGCTTCATATTGATCTTTCGCAACGAGGTGAACGTTTCTAGAATGTCCGCGAGTAACTGGGACTCGATGCTGCTTTTGATGACGATGTCGTCAACGTATGCCTCTAGGTTGCGCCCAATTTGTGTCTTAAATGCGCCGACAACGACACGCTGGTACGTGGCACCTGCATTCTTGAGACCGAAAGGCATCTTGGTGTAACAGAAAATGCCTTGGTCCGTGTGGAATGCTGTTTTCTCTTAGTCGTTCTCGGCCATCAGTATCTGGTGGTACCCCTTGTAGGCATCCAAAAAACATTTGAACCTGAACCCGGACAAGGACTCAACCTTCCAGTCAATCTCAGGGAGTGGATAGTTGTCTTTTGGGCATGCCTTGTTAATGTCCTTAAAATCAACACACATCCGCCACGAGCCGTCAGATTTTTTGACAAGGACGGGGTTAGCGACCCAAGTCTGATACTGGACCTCACGCATGATGCCGGCGTGGACCAGCTTGTTGACCTCTTCACAAATAAAACGGCTCCGGTCAGGAGCCATTCCCCTCTTCTTCTGTCTGACCGGAGTGATGTTTGTATTGACGTTTAGCCTGTGTTCGGTAATCGACCGCGGCACGCCGGTCATTTCTGAGTCTTGCCAAGCAAAGACATCCGTGTTACTTGCTAGGATCTCACAAAGTCGGAGCCGTGTTGGCGGACTCAAGGCAAGACCGACCCGGATTTTCTGTTCTGGGAACCTGGGATTGATAGCTACTAGCTCATCGCTAGTCATTGTGAACGGGCCAGGAGTTGTCTTCGATACCTGAGCACATACGGGTACATCGGTGCCTATTGTCTGCAGAGTGGCAACGCCTGCCGGGGTTGGGAATTTCATTAACCCATGGACAGTTGAGGTGATGGCTCCAAACTTATAGAGAGCGGTGCGGCCTAGGAGCACGTTAAACCTAGACGGGGCGCGCACGATGACGAATTCCAGTTCAGTAGTCCGACAGTAGGGATATTCGCCCAATGTAACGTCCAAGACAAGCCTGCCAATTGGCCATTTGGTGTCGTTTGCATAGCTGGACAGCGGGGACAGTGGTTCCTGCAATCTTCCCTGTATGGGTTGTGGCAGCTGTAAGAAACAGTGCTCGTACATGACTTCGACAGCGCTGCCTGTATCAGTGTATACCCTGGAGACCTGGAAATTCCCAATACGCGCCGATATGACGACAGGCTCTGGGAGGACGGAGCTCCGTAGAGGAGGGAATGATATGGGTGTCAGTTGCCAGTCTTGTAATGAGGAATCAAGCTTGTCACACTCCGATTAACGTGCAAACCCAGAGTCGAGACCAAGTCAATCGAGGGTGGTGAAAGCTTAATTCTTGAAGAGTAATTCGTGAGGAAAGACTCTGTGGATTTATGAGGTGTTGGCCTGAAATGAAGGCATAACACTGGTATTTATACTCAAACCCTAAGCTGATGTGGAGGGTTTGGTCGTGGGGGAGCACGACATTTCCTGCGTGGATCGTTGACGTGGAAGTTCGGTCGTGGGGGAGCACGACACTTCTTACGTGGATCGCTGACGTGGAAACTCGGTCGTGGGCGAAGATGACATATACTGTGTGCCGGCTGACGTGGACCAATCAAATGCCCCGACCAGGTTAATGGCCAGGCCATGCTAGTCGTACCTGAATATAACGGCTGCAGATTGTACTTCTGTCAGAGAATGTCGGGCTTGCCTTGTCATCTTGCAGCCGTTCATCTGTTACGTTGATGGAGCGGCCAGTGCTGCGGTTCGGCGCGGAAAGTAGCCGAGTCCGCATCCTGTCCAGGGTATTAATGTCCGAGGTGAGAGCTAAAAGAGTTGGGCTCGGGAGTTATCCGGGTCTGTGTTCGGTACAGGTCCGGGGTCGTGATAGCTAGTGTAGTCTGCCGTCTGTGCCGAAAGCTCGACTAGCCACGTGGTCGTGGGTTCGAGTCCCACGGATGGCGCCAATTGTTCAAGCGTAAAAACACTTGAGTACAATGATGATGATGATGTATGAGGAATCAAGCTTGTCACACTCCGATTAACGTGCAAACCCAGAGTCGAGACCAAGTCAATCGAGGGTGGTGAAAGCTTAATTCTTGAAGAGTAATTCGTGAGGAAAGACTCTGTGGATTTATGAGGTGTTGGCCTGAAATGAAGGCATAACACTGGTATTTATACTCAAACCCTAAGCTGATGTGGAGGGTTTGGTCGTGGGGGAGCACGACATTTCCTGCGTGGATCGTTGACGTGGAAGTTCGGTCGTGGGGGAGCACGACACTTCTTACGTGGATCGCTGACGTGGAAACTCGGTCGTGGGCGAAGATGACATTTACTGTGTGCCGGCTGACGTGGACCAATCAAATGCCCCGACCAGGTTAATGGCCAGGCCATGCTAGTCGTACCTGAATATAACGGCTGCAGATTGTACTTCTGTCAGAGAATGTCGGGCTTGCCTTGTCATCTTGCAGCCGTTCATCTGTTACGTTGATGGAGCGGCCAGTGCTGCGGTTCGGCGCGGAAAGTAGCCGAGTCCGTATCCTGTCCCGGGTATTAATGTCCGAGGTGAGAGCTAAAAGAGTTGGGCTCGGGAGTTATCCGGGTCTGTGTTCGGTACAGGTCCGGGGTCGTGATAGCTAGTGTAGTCTGCCGTCTGTGCCGAAAGCTAAGTCGAGCTGTCGTCGGATACCATCCGAGTCTAGGTCCGGATGGTGTACATCATTATTCGGTTTTCCTGGATTTAATGTATTTGCTAACTGATACTTTTGTTTATGAACTTGTCAATTACCGCTGGTATATGGTCGTTATTAGGTATGGTTGTGGATACAAGAACCGCTTCTTGACATCACTCAATATGTTCGCTCATCGGGTGATGAGGTATACTTCTCTGATATTATATATGCATATTAATTCTTGGTTATTAATAATATGCCTAAAATTTAATATTTAGTTATCACGTAGTTACTTTATTTGGGTATTTGCCATATGTGTAGTTGCAATCTATCTTATCATGTAGAACGATCAACAATGGATGAAGGCATCATGGAAGGTAGTGTTTTTCTTATTTCTCTTATTGTATACAAGTGTTTTTTTTTTCATATAATAAAAGAACATTTAGAGGTGGCGTTTTCGCCCCGTTATCTTATAAATGGGAAAAATTGGATTCCTTTTGAACTCAACCGGGTCAGATTTCACACTCAGTCACTTGGTCAAACATGATGAAAGTTGTTGGAACTTGGAAGTAAATATTACTCTTAAATCTGTCTATTGAAGAAGGTACATTATTACTCTTTTGGTTTCAACACTGTCGTTTGGCGAACTTAGCATTGCAGTGAACGGATATCTTTCTCCCATTTGGAACAAAGTAAATCACAAACAATGTAGGCTTGAGGTTGTATATTGCGCTGGTATCTTGCTAATATTTTAAACCTTTTTCCAAACAGATGACAAATATTAATACAACCACAGGGAAACTGACCCGTAAAAGGTTAGCCTTTATAGAATACTGTTACTGGATATCACTCGGTGCCCTGTTCAGTTATGAACTGCTTTTCAACATTGGATTCGTCTTGGCTTTAAGCTACTTCATATGATGGATTTGGATTTGCTTCTACATATTAAATGTTGCTTGTAATCACCCGTCTGAGATGTTTGGTTTTGTGAGGTAGTTTTTTCATAATTTTTCCAAAGAGTGGACTGCTGAAACACCGGCAAATGAGCTTGAATATCTTAGAGGAATCTTTTCTGGCAGTGATGATATTCGAGGAAAGTGCCTTCATGAGATCGCTCTTCAGATGCTGCCTAGATTGTCAAACAAATTAGATCTTCATTAAGTACGAAGTTATATAATGAGGTTCTTTACCAGTAAGCTTTCTTTGATCCATATAAGTTTGTTTTGTTATGTTTTTCTACTAGACAAATTATTTTCATCTATCTATTTAAGGTAGTTAGGGGTGTTTGTTATTGCTTTATGAAAGTAATCAAATGATTATTGCGATTTTAAATCGCTGGAACCCGTGTCTAGCGTTTTGGTGTTGTGAAATAGGGTTTAATTATTTGATTATGCTACAATCAGATATTTAGTTTTGGGTGATCAACTACTGAGTGGCTGCAACATAATTTTTTATCCAATGCAAAAACAAATTCACTTTTGCAGATAGAATATTTACTTATCTAACTTATGTGAATGATATATTTTTTCTATCTAATTTCAGGTAATATATTGTTTATTCAGCATATAGACATGTCTTTTTCGTAATTTTGCCTATAAAAACCTTGAATAATCTGAAACTGCCAAACATGCAAATAGCTGCTTATCTTATAATTATAGCCGATGTTGTTACAGTTGATTATTAGATTCCGATCAGTACACGTTGCTTAAATCACTTAGCAATGGCAAATACTGGTTCTCTTTATTAGTTTATGTATATTTTAGTACACAGAAGGACATATATCTCACTTAAGTGGTTACTGATTTTAGATGATGACGCTTTCAAGTCAGACAACATTTAAATCTCGCATGAGAAAGAAGTAGCGAAGGCAATTCATGGAGAACGAAGTAACAATGTTTCTATTTCGAAAAGCAGTCAAGATGGATTTGGATTTGCTTCTATCATATTAAGTTGTTGGCTATATCGGACTACTATGCATGTCTAAAATGCTCTAAGGGTTGCAAGGCCTCGAGAGTCCCAGCCAACATGATCGATGCACGTTATCATTCGTATTAGATTTTTTTATATTTATAACAGATAAAAACAACTATTTTATTTAATAGTAAACGATGTGTTATTCATGTTTTCATTAACTTTCTTACATTCATACAGTTTAAGTTGCTTGAATTCCAACAACATTGAAATGATCAGAGACAAACTAGCATTTGTAAACTAACAGCGCTATGAATAATAATACAATGATCTCGCTCGCAATTTTGCGGGTTATAATCTATAAGTATTAAGAGTAGGGTTCAAATAAGTACACTCATTTGAAGTGAGAATGGGGGAATGAATGTGAGCCATCAGATTAATCAAATCAAGGGTCCAGATTAATACCTCAATTTTTAATTAACAAAATCAAATTAAATCTGATTTTGGGCGGAGGGGTATAATCGTAAAATTACAATTTAATTAATTCATTCATTTTTCACTTTTGTTAAAAACAAAAACCACCCAGATTACTTGTCTCCTCTCGTTCCTTTCCCTTTCATCTATGGAGATTCAACCACAAAACCCTAGAAATCCAAATTTCGCTTAAATAATCAATAAATCGTCGTTATTGATGCTATAATCTTAGTTTTCTTCATCTACTTGCTACGATTAAGCTTTCTATCGGTGCGTTTTTACCGAAGAAACGTTTTTGAGAAACCTTGGTTAAGAAACTCGTTGAAAATCAATATAGCAGGGATTTTTGTAACCGGAATCACTTGTAAATGGATCTTCGTGATGAGATTGCGGCAGGAAAATCCTCTTCAAGTCCGATTGAAGCTCGACCTATCATAGCCGTACCATTACGTTAGTTTTTCGATTTTAATTTTTATGCTTTCTGTGTTTAATATGTTAATATTTTCATTATAGGTTGCGATTTGATGTTGTATTGCATGCTATATGTTTAAATGTGTTTTGTTTGAAATTAGGGTTTTGGTAACACACGTGTTAGTTCTGTTTATACTGATTTTAATGTTTGCAAGTGGTTTAGGCGTGCTGTAGTTTGTATTTACACAGGTGAGACTTCTGTTTGTGTTGTATTTTGTGTTTTGTTTGTTATTTTGAATGTGCACATGTGTTTGGTTTGAATTTAGGGTTTTGGTAACACAAATGTTGGTTATTTTGTAGCTCGAGTTTTATGGGCTGGAAGTTGTGTTTTACATAATGTTTTGATTTTACACAAGTGTTTGGTATGTTTGAATTTACACAAGTGTTTGGAATGTGTTTTTCATGTAATGCATAGGTACACTGAGCGTAAATATTATGTTGTTATTTTTTTGTAATGTGTGCTTCTTTGTATATGTAAGAGGAAGAAGAAGGCTGCAGAGGAAAAGGCAATTAAATAGAAAGAAGAGCAGGAAAGAAAGAAAACTGATGATGCCGATGAGTTGAAGAAGAAAAAACAGCAGAGGAAGAAGCTAGAAAATATAATGAGTACAACATCTTTGCCGAAAGAGCATGATCAAGAATGTAATCAGGAACCACAAAAGGGGGCTTAAGGACCCTGATCAAATGTAGATTAAGACGCCGCAGAAGAAATTGAAAAGGGTTTCACGGGTATTGTTTTTAGAAAAGTATATGGTCCGATGCTGTAATCAAGTACATTTATTCATGACAGTGTTGGTATTTATTTTTTTTGAATCGGTGTGTGTTTGTTACGATGCACTCTAGCTAGTACATTTGTTGATAACAGTATGGGTCATGTTGTTTTAGGTAAATCGGGTGTGTTCGCTACAATGCACTTGAGTACATTTTTTTATAATAGTATGTTTTATGTTCTTTTGCTATCATTTAGATGTTTGGCTTTTTCACTATATCATTTTTTTTACTGCTGCTGTATGTTACAGAATGTTAACACTCGTGTTACCTACCACTAACATATGTGTTACCTGCCACTAACACTTGTGTTACCTGCCACTAACACATGTGTTACCTTCTACTAACACTTGTGTTAGATAACACTAACAGTTGTCTTACCTATCACTAACACGTCTGTTTGATAGCACTAACACTTGTTATTCTTACCATGAACACTTGTGCTACGTGCTTTAACACTTGTGTTACCTACCACCAACACATGTGTTATCTGCTGCTAACACATTTGTTATCTATCACTAACAGTTGTGTTACCTACCACTGACACTTGTTATTCTTATCACTAACATTTGCGTTACCTGCTAATAACACAGGTGTTACTACCACAAATACTTGTGTTAGTTAACACTAACAGTTGTCTTACCTACCACTAACACTTGTGTTACCTATCACTAACACTTATTTTCCTTAACACTAAGACTGGTGGTACCTACCACTAGCACTAACAAATATGTCACATGTTATAAAGTAACGTATTCTTGATAGTCATTGTAACACATATAGTACAAAGGATAGTGATACATATGTTATAGGTGTTAGCACATATTTTACCATCCATTTACTAACATACGTGTTATTGTTCACTAACATATGTGTTACCGATCAAAAACACATGTGTCAAATGCTCAAAAAGTGATATACACTTGATAGTCATAGTAACAAGTATGGTAGTAAACAAAAGTAAAACATGTGTTAATGGTGTTAGCACACGTATTACCTACCATTACCACATGTATTACTGTATGCTAACACATGTGTTAAATTCACTAACACAAGTATTAAAAATCACTAACACATATGTTACTGACCACTAACACATATGTTATCAATCTTATAATATGCAATTTTAGCAATATATATGTAAAGAACGGAGCAGAAACAAGTACTATTTCTCGCATATGAATACTGACAAATTGTGATAATGATACTAGAGATAATAAAGGATAGTTTCTAGCAAACATTTTAAAGTCTAATTGAAAATTAAAAAACTAGTCAACATTTTATGTTTATATAATCTAAATTCATTGTCCACTTTCCATCTGTTCTTCTGCTATCTTCCTCGCCTCTGGTTCCGCTTTCTCCTTTGCCTTAGCTTCTGCTTTTGCCCTACACGATCGACTGTGGTATTATTGATAGTGATACTAACACATATGGTATGAAACAAAGTAATACATGTATTAATGACTTAATGGTGTTAGCATATATATTACAGACCATTAACAGTGTGTTACAGACCACTAACACATGTGTTACCTACCATTAACACATTTGGTAACCAACTAGTAACACATGTGCTAATATTAGATATCATGTGTATCTATCACTTTTTTGACAGTATCACATATGTTACTATTTTTTTAGTTAGATGATATGTTTTTTTTTTTTTTTTTATCAAATCACAGGACTCATCAACAACAAATTTTTTCGTTAAATAGCATGTGGTATTTAAATAGTGTCATGTGTAGTAATCAACTAGTAACGCATGTGATACTGGTTAGTAACACATTTGTTATTAACAATACCACATGTGTTAGTATCAGAAAATAAAATACACCTATTAGCTAATAACGCATGTGCTACCGCATATGTGTTAGTAACCGGTAACACACGTGCTAGCAACCGGTAACACATGTGTTAGCCACCGGTAACATATATATGAGTTAGCAAATCACATGTTATTTAAAGTTATTGAAAAACTAATATTTAGCAAGCGAGAACATATGTTATTCCAAGTCGAACAACTATTAAACACTTTCAATTGATACAAGCCTTGCTGCATATATAGTGCTTCTCGTACACTAGTGTACTCTTCAACCTCTTTTGAGTGGAGCTTCTAACTCCAAATCTTCCCGCATGCGCATATCTTAAATAGTATACGTATGCATCATCAAGCTCTCTAAAAACCTCTCCGATGTGTGGTTTTAAGTCTTCCGACATCTCTGGTATCCATAGTGTAGTCCCTCCCGGAGTTTCAAACTCATTTGGAACGCACTGCATGATTGTCGGTGTAGCTAGTGGTCCTGTAAAAGTGTTTTGCAGTTATATTAGATTCTATAACCATTAACACATGTGTTAGACAAGACTAACACATGTGTTAATTAACTATTAACATATGTGTTAGACAAAACTAACACATGTGTTAATTAACTATTAACACATGTGTTAGTTAACTTCTAACACATATGTTAGTCAACTGCTAACACATGTGGTATTCAAATTACCTGCAGCCTTTGCATTTTCTTTATGATCATGATCATTAACTTCAAACTCTTGTATTATAGCCATCTATACTGCACTATCATAAGTTTTGATTTTTTTCAGGCACCACGTTTGTTACTTAACATAAAAATTCAACAACTAAGACTTGCCTTACCAGCAGCAAGTAACACCGGCGTTTACGACATGTGTTACCATTTAGTCAACTAACAACCAAACAGATAGACCACAGATACTGTAACACTACAACTAGCATATATGTTAGTAACACTACTACTAGCATATATGTTAGTAACACTACTACTAGCATATATGTTAGTAATGTGTTACTATTGAGTAACATAGGTGTTACTTAATTTTTAAAAATCAACAGTTGGAATTTTTATTCTTTTTCAAGTTTTTTTTTAGGATTTCTATCAACTAACTACGAAACATCACATATACTCTAACACTACTACTAACACATATGTTAGTAACACATGTGTTACTTAATTTCAAAAAATTATCATCTGGAACTTTTTTTCAAGTACTTTTGACAACTAATAACGAAACACATAGATAACAGGCATTGAAACGCTACTAGTAGCACATATGTTAGTAACACATACTTTGATGATCATCGTACGATTTTTTGTGTGTTCACTGATTATGCGTTATTTAAAAAAATTAATCGGTAAATCAGCGATAATCATATTGTAATTGCAGTTTCGTCAATCAAATCGTAAATTAATAACGTTAAAATCGCGCAAAATAGGATCACATAAAATCGCGTTTATATAAAACCTAATCGAATGATCAGAAATCGATCGTTCGTTTCGTTAATTGAAGAATATCGAGCAGAATTAACGTAATGTTTACCTTCGATTTGATGTTTTGCCGCAATCGATTGGAGAGAAACTTGTGTGATTTGTGTTCTGTATGTAGCTGTATGTGTATATGCATATATCTGCGTATCTATATTTTTCTAATTTTTGAATTTTAGTATTTATTTAATTAGAATCAAATATAATGTAGGATGACCAAAATGCCCTTCCACCCCTAAACAAAATGAAGCATTGTGATTGGTTCCCCCATTCTCATTTAAAATGCCATTCTCATTTGAACCCCACCCTAAGTATTAAATAATAAACGATTAATTTGGTTAACCGATTAACCGAACTGAAAAAACGGTTAACCGATTTCCGGTTACCGATTTCCGATTAACCGAATTTTTCAGTTTCGGTTTAGGTTCAAAAATATTTCAAAACGAGACTCCGGTTAACCGTCCACGAACACCCCTGTTAATTGGTTGGAGATACTCCAACCCCGTAACCCGTATATTATTGGGTCGAGTTGGGACTTGGGGGTGTCATTTTCCGTTAGAAAATAAAGGAAAGAGATGCAGCACACAGTTGAATTGATCATGGAAACTAGAAAAGACTCCCCTATCTCTATTCTCTGTATATATGTATGTATATCTGAGTCTACACATGGAAGCAGAAGAGGAAGAGGAACAACAACAACATGAAACAAAGTAAAAAGAGAGAGAAAGAGAGGGGACAATAGTCGTCCTGATGATTCCACGTGGCAATACAAAACTGGTTAAAGCAGGACCCTTTTTCTCTTTTTATGGTCTCTCACTATTTACAACAACAACCAACCCACACAGAAACCCATGTCAGTGTGTGTATTCCAAAGTCCAATCCAATATTCTATTTCTAAATCTTTATATATATATAGAGACTCATGTGTATGTATATGTTTGACGAGATATTAGTTTTCCACCACTTCATCCCCGGGGGGATTACGTGTCATATACTCTTTTCTTTTTTTCTCTATTTATTCGTTTTGCCCCCCTTCTACCGCATGCCCTAAACAACACAGATATATCCATCAATCTGTTACATCTATTTTGTGTTTGATCTGCTCTGGTGAGTTCTTATTTTACTTGTTTTATGGTCAATTTGTTAGTTTCATGTCTCAATTTGACTTTTTTCATGTTAAATTAGGCCTTTTTAGTTATAAAGTTTGATCATTTTGTTATGGGTTTTGTTGAATTGGGCTTCTTGTGTTGGTAAGTGGGATTTTGCTGAATGTATGTGGTTGATCAAGAATTAGCTTTGACTTTTCATTGTTTGACTTTGTAATAAAAGTTGGTGGATTTTGTTTAAATTTTTGGGGTTTAATGTAATTTCTATATAAGCTGCATGATTGAGATGTATAAATGCTGAATCCGTTTCCATACTCGAATGTATTGAATCTCTGATGACACTTAAATTATCAACCAATTACTGTATTTGTTTTTATTAAAGCTGTTTCCTTTCATTTTATCTTCTGCCACTAGTACACGATACGCCGGATGGGGCAGAATGTAGTTTCAATCGACGGTTTTTTCTTGTGTGTAGCATCAATCGAAGTATTTTGATACTTCAGTTGAGAAATATGTCCGGATTCAGTTGGCATTGTTTATGGTTATTATTATTCATATCTCATGTAAACGCATTTTCTTTCCTGTTTTTCGGCATTCGAGTGTTTTAGTTCAGATTTAGAGAATACTATTTGTATGGTTAGAAGGAGTGCATGGGATGCTCCATGCTAATTGCAACATTTCATTTTTAGAAACTTTATCAATAATTTTTCAAAGATAATAGTAGCAATCCCTTGTAATTTCATGATTTATGTGGTGACACAATGAAAAGCTGGCGGTTTCTTTGGGTTAATAATGGATACGTCTTGGTTTTTTCTGCAATCCTGCCGCCTGTTCCTTTGTTCGCAAGTCAACTTATAACTAGTCATCACAGAATGTTAAGTAATGTTGATTTTGTCTTTTAAAGTCTCTTGTCTATATTTGTCAATATGGATGGATATTTGTTATCCGTATATAGCCAATTGTTGCGAGTTAAATTTAAACAAGGGAGTGACGTTTAGACATTCTGGTAAGCCTTTGTGTAGATTAGTCCATAATGGAACTCTCAACTTTCTGTTTGAGTATGTACTTGCTAGATTATGCCCGTACTTTTTGAAACATGAGAATGATAATAATGACTAATGAAGTACTCCTATTGTAGTTAACTGGTGCTTCAGATTATTTCCTTTAATATTATTATTATTATCTCTTAGATTCTGGATCAGGAATTATAATCAACGTATACTTATACTGCAGATAATTGGAGGTTAAACGCACAAAGGCATGCAATGATTGTTCAACTTATTGGTGCTTGCTGTTAAATGAAACATTCAGATCCCCAAATGAAGAATATGGAATCATCAACTGGTGATGTTATAAATGGAAATTGGGTTTTAAAACGCAAGCGGAAAAAGATTGGTCCAGTGAAATCCAATGGCAATAAAAATGGCTCTATGCAATCAGAATCTCATACAAACACTTCATCTGCATGCAAGTTAAAAAAAGAGAACTCGTCGGATCATTCTCCTTCTGATACAAAAGAAAATGATGGGGTGAGTTATTATTAGAAGGTTTACCTACATCAGCCTTTATGGGCTATGTTTTAAATTTTTTTGTTTGTTTGTTTTTTTTCCCAGTCTTATTATGAATGTATCGTCTGTCATCTTGGTGGTGACTTGCTCTGTTGTGGTGGATGTTCGAAAACATATCACATAGGATGTCTTGACCCGCCTCTTGAGGTTTGTCTCATTCATATATCATATATGTATTTCAGTATTTGATTCTTATGATGTTTGTTTTGATGGAAATTATAATCCATTCTTTCTTATTTTATTGTGGTTATAAGCAAATCCCAAATGGCAAGTGGCAATGTCCAAACTGCTCTTCAGCTAATAATTCAGTCAAGGTGATTGGCAAATCGGATCCTACTATAAAGAAAGCAAGAACGAAGAATGCAATTGGCAAATCCAGAAGTAAAACAAAATCTTCAAAAACTGATAAGGTATCTCGAAATTTGAGGAGCACTAATCATGGGAATAAAAACTCATCAAAAAAAGTGAGATCATATGTTTTAACTATTGATGGATCTCCAGAAAGAAGTTCAACATTTTCTGATCTTAAAAATGAAAAACAGACAGATTTGGAAGAAGCAAATGTCATAGTAAAACCGAATAAGAAGCGTGACAGGGATCGACATAAAGAGAAGCTAGTTGTTTCTACTGAAAACTCTAAGAAAAGAAAGACAGAAGCTTTTTCAGATGATGTTCACATGAAGTCTCGAAAACGTAATAAAATTAATATAGAGGTGATAGAAACAGGTACATCTCAACAAAAACGGAAGTTGGTGAAGAATGCAAAGACTAAATCTTTGTCAAAAAATGACATGGGAAGTAAGATTGGTGATATGCAGTTGAAAAGCAAGGTATAAATTCATCAAAATATGTTTTTTCATATTGCATTGTTGGATTCATTTGTTCATCGGTTTCTAATCGGTCTTAAAAAAATTTAAAACTAATTATTATTAAATTGGTTCTGCTAAACAGGTGGAATTTGATGAAGAAGCAGGAAAAGTTAATGATACGCTCAAACATTTAGATCATATGCAACAGGTAAATTAACCCAGTAATATACAAAGTTTACACAAATACATTTTTACATATATGACAACAATATATACGCGGAGTTTTAATCTATTTAATTCTTTAGGTTGATCGGGTTTTGGGTTGTCGAATACATGGAACCGAAAGAATATCTGACGTTTCTGCAACAGAAACCAACGAAATGCCACAAAATTTAGTAAGTATTAACAACAAAAATATAGAATCAGAGATAAACCTGACAAATCCCGATGTTCAACATGCTGAAATCTTGACCGAGGTCAACGAGAAAATTAAGAGCAGTTCAGATCAAATGGCTATCGAGAACAATATAGGAGTAGATGCGATGAATGTATCTGTGGTCACTGATTCAACGGGTCAAGCTGTGCATGATCCTGGCTCTCTAGTGACAGATGAGAAATGTAAAGACGGGTCAACTGGAGACAACATTGATGTTATTGTAGATGGTAAGAAGATGAATTTAGAAAAATCGGCAAATTGTAGCAATTCTGTATCGAATAACGAGAAGATAGTAGTGTCGTATGAGTTTTTAGTTAAATGGGTTGGAAAATCTAATTTACACAATAGTTGGATATCTGAATCTCAGTTAAAAATGCTAGCCAAGAGAAAACTCGACAACTACAAGTTTAAGTATGGAACAACGGTGATAAATATCTGTGAAGAACAATGGAAGGTACCACAACGGGCAATTGCCATGCGTTCATCAAATGATTCAACCGAAGTTTTTGTAAAGTGGACCGGTCTTCCTTATGATGAATGCACTTGGGAAAAGACAGATGAACCCGTAATTGCACAAGCTTCTCATCTTATCAGTTTATTCAATCAATTTGAATCCCGAGCTGTTGAAAAAGATGTTTCAGAGGACGAGATTTTAAGAGGGAAAGGTGATGTAGTTACTCTAACCGAGCAGCCCAAAGAGTTGGGCGGTTCATTGTTCCCGCATCAACTCCAAGCATTAAACTGGTTGCGAAAATGCTGGCACAGGGGTAAAAACGTAATTCTTGCTGATGAAATGGGGCTTGGGAAAACAATCTCAGCTTGTGCGTTTTTATCGTCGTTATACTTTGAGTTTAAAGTTCGGTTGCCTTGTTTAGTTTTAGTCCCTCTTTCCACAATGCCTAACTGGATGTCAGAATTCTCGGTGTGGGCCTCAAACTTAAATGTTGTTGAGTATCACGGGTGTGCACGTGCACGAGCATTGATGCGCCAATATGAATGGCATGCAAATCATACAAGTTCAAATAAGCAAACTAATAGCTACAAGTTCAATGTTCTTTTAACTACATATGAAATGGTTCTTGCTGATTATACTCATTTACGCGTTGTACCGTGGGAAGTTCTTGTGGTTGATGAGGGTCATCGGTTAAAGAATTCAAGTAGTAAGCTTTTTAGCTTGCTTAATACGTTTTCCTTCCAACATCGTGTACTATTGACGGGAACACCCCTACAGAACAACATTGGGGAAATGTATAATTTGTTAAACTTCTTGCAGCCGGCTTCATTTCCCTCTTTGTCAGCATTTGAGGATAGATTTAACGATCTTTCAAGTGCTGAAAAGGTTGACGAGTTGAAGAAACTTGTGGCTCCACATATGCTTCGGAGGCTTAAAAAGATGCTATGCAGAATATACCCCCGAAAACCGAGCGTATGGTTCCGGTTGAGTTGTCATCCATTCAAGCGGAATACTATCGGGCGATGTTGACTAAGAATTATCAGATATTGAGGAATATGGGGAAAGGTGTTCCTCAGCAATCAATGCTGAATATTGTAATGCAGTTGAGAAAAGTTTGTAACCATCCTTATTTAATACCGGGAACCGAACCGGATTCTGGGGCGGCTGAGTTTCTTCATGATATGCGAATTAAAGCTTCTGCTAAGTTAACTTTGTTGCATTCCATGCTTAAGATCTTGTACAAGGAAGGTCATCGGGTTCTCATATTTTCACAAATGACAAAACTCTTAGATATTCTCGAGGATTATTTGAACATTGAATTTGGGCCAAAAACATTTGAAAGAGTTGATGGGTCGGTTTCCATTGCTGATCGTCAAATGGCTATCCAACGGTTTAATAATGATAAGAGTAGGTTCGTGTTTTTATTATCTACGAGATCTTGTGGACTTGGGATCAATTTAGCATCGGCTGACACTGTTATAATCTACGATTCTGATTTCAACCCGCATGCTGATATCCAGGCAATGAATCGTGCTCATCGAATTGGACAATCAAATAGGCTTCTTGTATACAGACTTGTTGTTCGAGCTAGCGTTGAAGAAAGAATTTTGCAATTAGCAAAGAAGAAATTGATGCTCGATCAGCTTTTTGTAAACAAATCAGGTTCTCAGAAAGAGGTTGAGGATATTTTAAGATGGGGTACTGAGGAACTCTTCAACGATTCCTCCACGCAAACTGGGAAAGATGTTGGTGAAAATATCATCATTAAAGGTGAAGAAAGTGTAGCTGCAGAACACAAGAATAAGAGGCGAACAGGGGGTTTGGGGGATGTGTATCAGGATAAATGCACTGATGGAAATAACATGAATGTGTGGGATGATCTGGCTATTTCTAAGTTGCTTGACCGGTCAAATCTTGAGTCTGTTTCAACCGATAACGGTGAAGCTGATGTAGAAAACGATATGCTTGGATCTGTGAAGGTATACATAATGAGCCTTTAAGTTTTATATGGATTTTAATTAAAATTTTGTAATCATTGATTTTTATTGCATGTTGAACTAGTCTTTGGATTGGAACGATGAATTAACTGAAGAACAAGGAGAAACTGAATCACTAGCGGATGTAGCTGATGATGCTACTGCCGAGAATTTAGAAAAGAAAGACGATACTTCTGGAAATGTTGCTGAAGAAAATGAATGGGACAGGCTTCTTAGAGTCAGGTAACATGGTCTCATTATTTTACTAAAAATATTAGTGATTTGTTCTTGTTAATGTTTGTTACGTCATTTAATTTATGTTAATTGATTTGTAGATGGGAGAAATACCAAAATGAGGAGGAAGCAGCTCTTGGTAGAGGGAAAAGGCAAAGAAAAGCTGTTTCGTATAGGGAAGCATATGCTCCACGACCTATTGAGACGCTTGAGGTATCTACCTTAAAATGTTTATTTATTGACATTATATAAGTGGATGAAGATCACAAAGAATGAAATTCTGATTCTTTTTGCAGAATGGTGGTAATGAGGAGCCAGAACCAGAGCCTGTGCGTGAATATACGCCAGCTGGACGAGCTCTTAAAACAAAGTAGTGAGTTTCCCGTCTTTGATTCAAAACGATGTTGGTGAAATCGCAAGTCTATTTGTTTTGGACTGTAAAAAGGGTTTATACTATGGGTCCATTTACTTGCATATGGAATATACAAAATGGAAATTATACAATGAAATCCTTTTATTTTGACAGTGGTAAGCTTCGAGCAAGACAAAAACTAAGGCTGTCTCAGATGAAAGCTATCCGAGAATCCCTTCTCAGTGAAGGTTCTGGCCTAATGTGGAGATCAGATCAACCAATAAAAGAAGATAACCCATCAAGCAAGGTACCAAAGCATAAAGTCATAAACTAGTAGTAGTATATTATTACAACATTTTGATGAACCAAATTCCGATTTGCAGGTTCAAAGTAGGAACTTGTTACCGGTTCTTGGGCTATGTGCTCCAAATTCTAAGCTAATGGAGTCATTGCAAAGAAATACTTTTAAATCTTCCAATGGAAAAAACAAGCATGTCTCGGGACTTGACTTCCCGTTTCACCTAGCGCATTGTGGGACCTCCAATGATACAGATGCCAAACCTCAGGGTCCCATGGACACCTTGTCTGATAGACGTGTAGCTCCATCTACTTCGGTATGCTCCCTTTCACAACATAAAAAGGTATCGTGTTATTTTTTTATGGCAATTGGTCTAATTTCAAGATTTGGATGATCTTGATCTTCTTGCAGAACGTTGTAACAGAGAGCTCTGATGACGGTTTATATGAAAAAATGGTGTTGCCCAAATTACCCTTTGATGAGTCATTTTTTTCCAAGTTACCTTTCCCATTAAATAACCTTGGTCAACACCAAACTGACTTTTTCCCGAGCTTAACTCTAGGGAGATCAATTGGAGGAGAGTCAAGTGTGTCTCTTCAAAATTTCTGCGCAATCCCGTTCTTGCCAAATTTTAGATTCCCCCAGCAAGATATGGAAACCATGCATCTCCCTATGATGGGATTGGGGCAATTACCGCCTTCATTTTCGTCCTTTCCTGAAAATCACAGGAAGGTTCTAGAGAATATCATGATGCGAAATGGTTCGGAATCTGTACCAGGGAATTCACATAAAAAGAAGCTTGTGAAAGATTTTTGGTCAGAAGAGGAACTTGATTTTTTGTGGATTGGTGTTCGTAGACACGGGCGGGGTAGTTGGGAAACTATGTTGCGGGACACAAGGCTTAAATTTTCAAGATTTAGGACTGCGGATGACCTGGCAGCACGATGGGAAGAGGAGCAGATCAAGGTCTTGGATATTCCGACTCAAAAGCAAACCAACGGTCTGAAATCCAGGAAATCTCCGG
This sequence comes from Helichrysum umbraculigerum, assembly GCA_949592205.1. Lineage (NCBI taxonomy): Eukaryota > Viridiplantae > Streptophyta > Magnoliopsida > Asterales > Asteraceae > Helichrysum > Helichrysum umbraculigerum. The sequence goes on along the minus strand of CATIUR010000001.1, from coordinate 122,573,784 downwards.
CATTTCTAAACATATCGGATGAAATGATGAAACGGGCTTTGCATAGAAGTCGATTTGCTGCTGCTCCTCCTCCTAGTTTCCCACCCCATTTGATGGAAATGAAATTGGCTCTCGATGGGCCTTCCACATCTATCCAAAATCCAGATCCACATGGGTTTGTACCTGATAATTTCCCGCAATTCCCGACATGGATTCCTGACAGATTGCCTGCTAACTTCACTGGAGAACCATCAACCAGACCGGTTCTTCCAAATCAGTTTGGAACCTCTAATTTAGGGTCTATTGATTTAAATGGGTCAGGAGTACTTGACATAGAGCAAAAAGACGAAGAACGACATGTTAATGAATGTTTTAACATGCCAGAGTCTCGGTCAAAGAATCTGAAGGAAAAATTCAAGATTGGTGGGAGTAGTTCTACAGAGAACAAGCTTCCTCATTGGCTTCGGGAAGCTGTAAATGTTCCTGCTCGGCCCCAAGAACCACAACTGCCACCTACTGTCTCTGCAATTGCACGTTCAGTTCGTTTGCTGTACGGAGATGGAAAACCAACTATTCCTCCGTTCATTACTCCTGGTTTGCTCCCTTTGCCGCCAAAAGATCCTCGCCGGATTTTGAAGAAAAAGAAGAAGAGCAGCAGCTCACATGGATTGTTCCAGCACCAGACACCACCAGACAGTGAAATTGGAGCTTCTACTTCTGGAAGTAAGGCGGCACTACCACCTGAGCTTCCATCTTGGTCTGAACCAGACCTCAATGCACCACCACCGGTTAGCCAATATATGGCTGAGCCACCACCATCTCCTATGGAAATGGACCCCAAACAAGAGAAGAGAGTGTGTGAGGAATCGAGCAAGAGCCAGTTGGATCCTACGATGGCTCACGAGGATTCATCACAAGGAACAGTATCAGATCATGAATCTTGACAAGTGCAGCAGCCCTATTTTTGTAGCCATATACGTTGCAGTTAACTAGCAAAAAGATAGGATTTTGTTTGTAAAGTTTGTGTAAGAAAAATTGTTCAAATATAGCATAGTGTAACTAATTGTACATCTGTGGATTTCAGGGAGGTGTTTTAAGCTAGTAACTGGAAAGTTAATTGTTCATTATCTTGCACGTGTTTACGAGTATATTGGGTGTTTACAAACACATTATCGAAATACAATCATTGCATACGTTAAGGGAATTGTGCGGCAGGTCGAAGATGAATTGCTTCAGATACCTCTAAGAAAAATAACTGCACAAAGGTGAATTGCTTCAGCTACCTCTAATAAAAAACTTACGTAAAAGGACAAGTCGAATCGAAATTATAAAAGAAAATGAAGCCGTGTTTCACAAAACAATCTCAATTTCGGGAGAGCTATGGGACGATTCGTACAGATTCTCAGGAATCCTGTATGAAGAAACTAAAATGCCAAAAGGAAAAACTAAAAACGAAAAACTAGAATGTGATTTCACAAGGTGCATGGAACGTTCTACCGCGGCAAATTGGTTCAAGATTTTCTCCAGCATATGAAACAAGTGGTGAGACCTCAACACCTGCTCAGCACAACATCAGAACAAGCCACTCAATATCAATAAGGGGTATTTGACATTATTCCTAACAGTTATCAAGTAAATTGCTTCATTGTGAAAGGTTTTTATACCAGTTGAATATAAAGGCACCGAATGTGTTAAGAAGCCGCCAGCTGCAACAACCCAGCGTGTATGCAGACGAAGAACCAGCAGCCGAGCACTGTCTGGAGTGTCAAAGTTTGACCCGTTGGCATTTTTCACAGGGGCAAATTCTTCTTCGCGTAATACCTATAATTATATAAAATAGAAAGAAAGAAATCAGGAAACTTATCATATGTATACTCCTTATAATCTGTAATAAAAATAACTGACCTCAAAAAGTGCTGTTGAAGGTGCATAAGGAAATGCATCAAATATGAATTGCTCGAGCTTGTATCCCACCGTTTGTCCATGGATTGATGGGATTTTCTTCTCAGCAAGGTGATATCTGTCATATTACCAATAATTGTTACTCTTATTTTACTTAGTGAAGTATTTAAGAACACAATTTTTAAAAATCAGAAACATGTAGTGAATACTGACATGCTGTCCTTTTCAAGACCATTTGCAACTTGGTTCAGGAAGTCCAAAGTGAACATGTGGAGGCAAACCTGAAATATAAGATGATCGTAATATGACCAAATATATATATATATATATATATATATATAGTGGCATGATCCAGAGGGAAGTCCATTTTTTGAGGGAAGAGGGAAGCGTTAGTACGCATCAGGAAGCATATTACCTTCACCTATACTAATCTCGAAAAAAGCAAACTGAAATTTAGTAAATGTTAATCAGAATCGATGTTATAAATGTTAAGCTTCCTTGATAAAATTTTTCTTCAAGTTATAGTATCGATTTATGAATATTTGATCCAAATCCGGTAAGATGCATCACGGTGCATATTAGTTAATCTGCATTGTGATGCATCTTAACAATAAAAATATTTTTCAAATAATGTGAAGTCTTATGATGCATCGCGATGCATCTTAGTTAATATGCATCACACTGCATCTTAACAATTAATTAAATAAATATTCATCAATTAATGTTATGACTTAAAAATGAAATTCATTTGTTAAAATATTCTTTATAGCATCGATTTTGATTACTATTTACCGATAAAAATAATTTTTTGTTGACGTTTTGATTGATAATTGTAATATGCTTCCTGATGCGTACTAACGCTTCCCCCCTTCCCCCCAAAAAGACACTTCCCTCTTGATCACTACCCTATATATATATATATATATATATATATATATATATATATATATATATATATATAGTGGCATGATCCAGAGGGAAGTCCATTTTTTGAGGGAAGGGGGAAGCGTTAGTACGCATCAGGAAGCATATTACCTTCACCTATACTAATCTCGAAAAAAGCAAACTGAAATTTAATAAATGTTAATCAGAATCGATGTTATAAATGTTAAGCTTCCTTGATAAAATTTTTCTTCAAGTTATAGTATCGATTTATGAATATTTGATCCAAATCCGTTAAGATGCATCACGGTGCATATTAGTTAATCTGCATTGTGATGCATCTTAACAATAAAAATATTTTTCAAATAATGTGAAGTTTTATGATGCATCGCGATGCATCTTAGTTAATATGCATCACACTGCATTTTAACAATTAATTAAATAAATATTCATCAATTAATGTTATGACTTAAAAATGAAATTCATTCGTTAAAATATTCTTTATAGCATCGATTTTGATTACTATTTACCGATAAAAATAATTTTTTGTTGACGATTGATTGATAATTGTAATATGCTTCCTGATGCGTACTAACGCGTCCCCCCTTCCCCAAAAAAGACACTTCCCTCTTGATCACTACCCTATATATATATATATATATATATATATATATATATATATATATATATATAGTGGGAGGATCCAAGGGGAAGCTCTTTTTTTGGGGGAAGGGGGAAGTGTAATATTCATCACGAAGCATCTTAACTTCGCAAATACATTTGTCAAAAATTAAAAAGTGAAAATTAATAAATGTTGATCAGAATCGATGCTATGAATGTTACGCTTGCTTGATAAATTCATTTCGTAGGCTTTAACATCAATTGATAAATTTTATATTTTAAAATACTTAATATTCCTCGTGGTGAATGTTAACTTAACATTCATCACGATGAATGTTATGTTAACTTAACATTCATCACGATGAATGTTAAAATTAAATTAATCTTAATTTTTAACATTCATTGTGATGAATGTTAAGTTAGCATTCATCACGATGAACATTAACGTTTTATTAAATAAATATTCATAAACTAATGTTATGACTTAAAATTTAATTTCATCTGTGAATATATTCTTTATAGCATCGATTTTGATTACTATATACGAGTAAAATTAATTTTATCTTTGATATTTGTATCGGCCGAAGTAAAGATGCTCCGTGATGAATATTGGAATATTATAAAGACACCCCCTGTTTTCTTGTCGGCTACCCCCTGGCCCACTTTTGTCCCGTCCAGTCCTTTTTCAGTCCAGTTTTATCTAAGATCGGTCCCAGTTCAGTACACAATCAGTTTCAGTTTTAGACTAGAGATGGAAAAAAGAGAAAGGGGGTAGTTTTTTTTTTTTAATATATAATATATACAAAAGGGGACATGAAGTGATTGATTTGATGGATAGGAGAAGGGAAAAGGGGTATCTTTCCCTCCTTCCCCCAAAAAAATGCTTCCATCTTGAACCCTCCCCTATATATATATATATATATATATATATATATATATATATATATATGTATGTATATATATATATTTAAACAGTATAATTAATATTGAAAAAAAGGTAGAAGTATATAAACAGAAAGGGGTGAAATAAACTATACATTACTCCAACAATATCGAAGTCTGCCCGTTTTCTGGTTTATTTCACTTGCCAGCGACTGATCCAATTCACTATATTCAACTACAGTTACAGGTCCTCCTTTACCACGTCTTACAAATACACCAACTTTCTCTTGAGGGTATGCCTGTAATTAGCCCGCGGATCAATTAAATTCACACGATTGTTGATTTTTCTATATACAGCTTGTTATCAGCTAAGAAAAAAATCACTAGACAACTCACCTTACGGACAACTTTAGCAGCGGAAGCTACACCCTTGTCTATAAAATAGCCCAAGAAAGTAGGATCACCAACACGAACCTGGCATTAAAATGATATTCATGATCAATATTTTCTTTAAAGGACAATACAGAGAAAAGATTTAAGTGGATGAAAACCACACACCAAAGCATTATCAACTCCGTAGCAATCCAAATATTTGACACCTCTTGAAGACATATCTTCTAATAGTCTTGAATACTTCAATGCTGAATTTTACAGTCATAATCAAAACAGTTGGAATTACTCAAGCAATTATAAATAGTGATCTTGAAAATATACCTGAATAAACTCCTCCATTTCCGTCAGGAGCTTTTGCCACCTGGAATGGAGTTTCCATGATAAATCTACCATCCTTTGAAACACAAGGTATTGTGCCTTGTGAAAAGAAAGTAACCTGCACCAAATAGCCTCCAGCATAAATAAAATATGTTCCCAACAACAGATCTAGAATTTTTTTGAAAAAAGAAAAAAGTTAACTCACCTGATCCGCATCGAGACCAAAATACTTGTGATGCTTGAAGAAATCGCGTGTGCTTTTATCAGTAAATGGGCTGGTCATTATGTACCAGTGTATTGGCACAATATTACCAGAACCTGCATAAACCAAAATGATTATAACATAGATGAAAGGGTTAAGCTGTAAAAAACAATAAAAAATCAAAATAAAAAACACACCCTCAGCTATGGATTGGGCTGCTAATCTTTGAAGACATAGAATTCGCTCAGCCTGGATTTGGAAAAGTGACTTTCCTGACGGAAGTCCAATATCTAGAATGAAGAAAAACAATGACGTTAATAATCAAATATGAAACCAAAAAAAAAAGTAAAAAAAGTTATTCGATTGATAAGAAAACTGTGTGATCCACAAAGGCTCCACACTGGGATTACAGTCTACATATGCTGATTCGTAATAATAGTAAAATTCAAGTTGAAAGCAAAAAAACTCAAATTTGATGTAAAGACACTTACTAACACATCCTTTGGGGGCTGAACTTCCAAGCCGTGTCCCCTGCATTTAATTTTCAATTAAAAGGAAGAACGTGTTGAAAAAAGAGAAACCACTTGTCTCTAAAATCATGAACATTTTGTCAAGTTTTGAACTACCTTACAATTTATTTAGAAAAAATTACCTTTTATGTAGTTAAAGGGCCAACTTTTAGGTCTATAATTATCATGTTATAGTTCATATACATAAAGATGGATATTCTAGTAGGCAACGTTTTCACCGTTCCCAAACTTGGAACTGATTAAGCTCAAATTAAAGCACATGTAATGTAACCATACATGTTACTAGACCATATTATTTAATGATTATTCGCTTGTGTTAGTCTTGTATATGTGATGAAAGAATCATAACCGATATAATTAAACTTTATTATACAAATTACAAACATCAACTATGCATTCACTATTCACTTTTCGTAAAGCATGATTTACTTTCTGCACCCTTTAATTGTGCCCACCGATTAAGTATCAAGTTTGTCATTAGAGGGCATCTTCATAAGTAAAAAAGCAAAAGGAAACACCATATAATTGCCACATTTATCACAGATTAAGTAGGTAAGCTCAGAGAGAGAATCTTATTCTATAAAATCATTTCAAAGAAAAGATTAAAAACCAAAAGCTCATTGCACTTTATTATTATCCTTTAATCCTTTATATTCCATAAAACATATACCCCTTGGTCGATAAATTAGCACCAATTCAAGTGTACGAAAATAAACAAAAACAATTTTATACTTCCTAATAAACGGTTGATACTCCGGCAACCCCAACTAGATCACGCCAGACCACACTAGGCCTATCATGTGAGAGGTAAATCAAGGTCACATAGAGATATTAATACTTAATCCATGGCACTCCAGATCTAGTGAACCATAATTAAGATCATAATAATACTACGTAGTAAATAAGTAAAACTAGTATACCTGTCCACCAGATAACAGTAGTACAGCTAATTTCCCATCTGAAATAGCCTTCAACCCCATTTTCCACCATTTTTCTCTATCTTCGAGTTTCCTATCTTCCACAGTTGACACTGAACTCTCTGGCACCGGCTCTATAGCTGCTGCCGGTAGCCCTAAGTTCATCACCCAAATAACCAATTATACATCTTAAGACCATCAAAACACACGCACTAACTTACCCTAAAGACAGAAACACGTATCGAAAACACTAACCGTGTGACTGAAACGAACACCGAATCATTCGATCAATCCTTGGAAGATCTAAACTCTGCCAAAACATAAATAACAATCCACATTTTACATACACTCATAAATATTACATATACAAAGTAGCAACTAACAAAGTTTTTTCCCAAATTTAACCAAGTGATATTTCCAATAATTCAAAGCAAACCACAATAACAGTTACCAATTATCAAATCTAACACAGGATCTACAATTAGCTAATTAAATATACTAATACCCAATAATATGCAAGCAATCAAAAGAGTAAAAACCCAAACTTTATCATACTAATACTAAAAAAGGGGGCAAAACCTCAATTTCTTGAACAAGGTAGTTTTGTTGGTCAGAAGAGAGCTGATCCCAGAAAGCAAAAGCATCTTCTTGACCATAATCTTTGAGTCTTTCAAGGAGTGCTTGTGGTGGTGGTGGTGTTGGTGATGATGATTCGTTGCTGCTGTGATTGCTATCGTTGGTGTTGTTTGCTTCTCTCATTGCACCACCACCAACAACAACCTCCACACCCACTTATCTTCTTATCTATCTGGATCTATGTATGTATCTGTGTTACAAATAGACAGATCTTATTAGTAATAAAGAGAGAGGGTGCATGTGTTATGTATGTGTGGGTGAGTAGTAACGATCTGGGTTCAGTTGGTAGAGTGGCGTTGGCTCAGTTGGTGACAAAAATAAAAATTTTAATCAAATGATTTGATTTATGATTGGATTTTTCATATTTTTCTCAAGGGTCTTGTGGGTGACAATTTAACTAATTGGGGCATAAAGTATAAACAAAGAAACAAACCGTGTGTTGATACTTTATAATCACTATGTCATAATCATAACCCAATCTTGAACATAGTGGGGTTTACACTTTAGAGTAAGGTTCAAATGAGTACACCAATTTTGAGTGAGAATGAGGGAATCAACAGATTTCTGCCATGTGTCACTTTATTCTATCTCCTCCACACTTTATTCTCTCTCCTCCACATTTTTAAAAATTAAATATCTCACAAACGGTAAGTCGAAAAATCATGAAAATTGCACCATAAAATTCAGCGTTTTCTCCTCTTCGATTTGCCGTCCCTCATGGCATACTTTTGACAACTTTTTTTTTTTTTCATTTTTTGATGGGTTTCACAAATTAGTAACACATGTGTTAGTAATTAGTTGTACATTTAATTTGTGGTTAAGGTTAGGGTTTAGGGTTAGGTTTAGGGTTTAGTAGGGTTTAGGGTTTAGGGTTTAGTAGGGTTTATGGTTTAGAAGGGGTTCAAGGTTTAGGGTTTAGAAAGATTTAGGGTTTAGCGTTTTGTAAAGCGTTTAGGGTTTAGGGTTTGTGGTTTAGGGGTTAGGGTTTAGGGTTTAGGGTTTGAGGTTTGGGGTTTCAGGGAGAAACCCCAAACCTCAAACCCTAAACCCTAAACCCTAACCCCTAAACCACAAACCCTAAACCCTAAACGCAACACTTTAACACATGTGTTAGTAAATGTGAAACCCACCAAAAAAATGAAAAAAAAAAAACTTTTCGAAAATATGTCTTGAGGGACGGCAAATCGAAGAGGAGAAAACGACGAATTTAATGGTGCAATTTTCATAATTTTTCGATTTGTCGTTTGTGAGATAATTGATGTTGGGGGTAAATGGGTTTTGTACATGTAGAACATTCTCTTTGTACACATGACTTGATATCATTGGTTCCCTCATTCTCACATAAATTCCTATTCTCATTTGAACCCTACCCTTACACTTTATTATACATTTATTTATTATTTATTTAATTTATATATGCAATGAATAGACTATTGCTATTGTTATTGTTATGATTTCAAATTTGTGACCATAGTACTTGCATACATGGTTATTGTTATGATTTTTAGGTTAAAATATGTAGCAAGTATGTCATTGCTGTAAAAATATATGTGATTATTGATATATAAAAGGAATTATTTGACTTTCCTACCTACATATGACTTTTTTATTGTAGTTATTGAAGCTGCAATTATCGTTTTGGAAACGCATATCTCAAAAGCGGTATGATCGTCATCCTAAATGTACGAATTATGATTCGTAGGCATGCACTGATACACATGGTCGACTATAGTTACATATGACTTTTAAAATAATGTCATTCATGAAGTTGAATAGAGGGCTAATTGTGTGTACTGTGTAGATACAGTAATGTATCTTCAAAAATCAAAATTACCAAAATATTATTTTGAAATTATCATACATAGAAAGTACTTCACTTTTTGCCAATCATAACAACTTAACAATGATGGGATACACTGTTATCGATATCATTGGTAATCAAGGAAAAGTTTTTATTTTGCTATGACTACTAACATCAAGTAGTACGGTAGTGATTTTGAAATTGTCTAAATTGACAAAAAATTAAATAATACTAATAATAACAAATTAATTAGTACAATGAGATTCAAAGATGTGCAAAAAGACTAAATCAAGTAACTTTTGTGTAATATTACAGTGTACAAAACCTATTACATAACAAGTTCATCTATTTGGCCTCAATCCAACCACGACTTTTCATCACCAACCCTTAACTAAGTTCTTGCTCCGGCCCCAGGTCCTTCCTTTCTATTCCTGGGTGAGCGGACCGTAGGAGCCCTCAAACATAACTTGACCTGCTTTGAATTAGTAAACTAGTGTCAGTCCTGCACTTCTCGTAATCATCTCTGGTTGAGCACTAACAGGTTTTAATCAATCTAACGCCAAACGAAAATGAGCACCTCTATAAATATAAATAAACAAAACCTTTTCTATAGAAAGACTAAACACACAAAACACCAAGAGGAAACTACTCTACTCAGAATTGTAACTGAAGAGGGTGATAGACATCAAACTTAACCATCATAAGATGGATGTCACCCTGACCGAGTTATCCACTGATCCTGTCAAAAAGATGGGCAGGGTTGGGTGCCAATCTACAGTTGATATGGCCGCACTATGAGGAAGCGATTTCATTCCATTCATATGATCTTGAACCTGATCACACCCAAATTTGTTTAGAGCGGGACAATCAAACAGAAATGTTTCAACATTTAGTATAACAGCAAACAAACATCTGTATAGAGGGAGACATGTAGTAACCTGATATATTGGTGCTCTGACTGAATCAGACGTCACCAAAAGTCGTTTACCATTTGCATCTAGAGCCATTTCGTGTCTATAATATAGTGAACTTTGGGGATTACAAAACCTACATAATTAAACACGTTCAGATCAACAACTTGATCTAAATGTTGTTGATTCATGGGCTGCAGAAAAAGGAACGGAAAACACATACCTGTTGCAATTTCTCGACCACAGGACCTTACCCTGACTTTGCAAGCTCCACTCAAATACCTGCCAAAGATAAATCGAACTTATAAAATTCCTCATGAATTGTTTGTAAGCAAAAGAGTGAAAAATTATCAATGCATCAAGTTTATTACTTGCCTTTCCATCTATACCCAAGCTAAATATGCTAGTTTCATCTGGCCCAAAAAGAACAGAGCTGATAGCAGAATCATGGGCTGGCCATCCAGTGATTTGCAGGCCAGCTGACATATCTGAGTCTTGTTAAGGTGTATGCATTTAAGTTGTCATATGTCCATATGTACTTGTTTAGCTAGAAAAACAAGAATAATCAAGGATACCAAACATGTGAATCATTCCATCAGTTGCAGCCGCTGCTAGAATCTTCCCGTTGTGATTGAAGCATATTGAAGTAATAGCAGGTGGATCTTTCCCAAGAGGAAGGACTGTCTTCAATAAAATCGATAAGTAAGTATTGGAGGCTAATGATTTGAATGGGGGACGGGAAAACTGTTATTATAAAATACAACGTTCCACAAGCACATACCATTGCCTTCCATGTTCTCATATTCCACACGGTTAATGATGCGAATCCCAATTTATCAATATAGCTTGTGCCATGCCTACAAGAAAATTGGGTTCTTCAGAAGTCCGACAATAAGAAGGCTTGATCACAAGACAATGACTAGAATCATGTTAAAAAGGATGTAATAATAGTTATCTAATATCTAGGACACCTGTAATATATAAAATAATTATCTTTATCTATAATAATACTTAACCAAGGCCTAACGGCCTAACGGTATGCTCCATGAATAATAGCAGCAGTAAAAGAAGGCCATGGATAAAAGTCAACAAATTTACTAATAATAACAGACATTAAAATAATGGATTATCTTAATACAATTGGGAGATAGTACCCTCTGGATGCTGCTGCAGACACAAAGATTGGTTCCACGGGGCTACATTTTAGGTCAAGAACACTGCAACACAAAACATAAATAAAGGTTGAGCAATAAGCCAATAACAATCTCCTGGCTGTATATGTATTTGACCCTTGAAGGGAAAAAAAGAAAAAGAAAAAGAAAAAACCACACACACACACCTTGGAAATGCATCGGTTGAACTGAGATCACAAACAACTCTTTTTGCATCAACATTCCATGCTTTTATACCTCCATCAGCAGTGCCTATGAGAAGCTTTGTCAAAATGGACAATCAAATGTACGACCATTACTTCTTGGTTCCAACATTCACAACCTCCAAAAAAACAATGACACTTTACGAATCTTCATAAACTAATATTTCCATTTTTGAATGTCTCTAACAAGTATGCATGTGCATATTGGAAAATACTACAGTTTCAGATATCAATATGCAATCACAGATTCATAGCAATGTCAATTCATTATTTTTTAGCACTCTGAGAATATTCTTTTATAATCTACTCTCAGAAAGTGTAGCAATAATGATTAATAAAGGACAGAAGATGAACTTCTACTTTCATTACAATTCATACACAACATTCCAAAACTAAATGAACAGTGTATTAATTTAGTATATACCAGGCGGTCAGACTTGCAGTCCCATTCTAGTGACATGATCTCAGCCCCACAATAAATGGTTGCATTTCTTGATGCTGAAGTTGATGAGTCGTATGTCCATATCCTTCATTAGAATGTATCGAATATAAGAAAAGAAAACAAATAGTTTAAAGTTGTATCTTGTTTATGAACATATAAAAATCAATAGCTTTAAACAAATATACCTTACTGTGCCATCTACAGAGGCACTTGCAATGTTATCACCGGATGTAGAAAACCTGCAACAACTGATCGGACTTGTGTGGCCCAAGAAAGTCTCCTGCAAAGCATGATTTCAAGATAACACCAAGACCAAAATACAAATTCAACAAGAATCACAAGTCATCTTATAAACAGAATCCTTCAACTAAAAGGTGTGATCCTGATGACAATAAATGAGTGAGCTCACCTGGAAATCAACTTTGACTTCTGGGAAATCTTCTTCTTGCTGTAGTTCATTATTTTCTGGGGCTGCAGGTAGATTAACATCCTTGTCCAATGATTCTCTCCCACTCAAATTAATGGTAGATGAATGTGTTTTACTGAATGAAACAGTGGGTTCTTTAGGCAAGTAGCTTGACAGAGTCTCAGGTGTCGAGCACACAGAATCATTGTTACCACCACTGCTTAGTTGGCGTGCTGTTGAGCTATTATTACTACTGTAATAAAAGCTGAATAACGTGATCAGTAAAAACCCAATTTTTGGAAATAAAATAAATCAGAATGGTAAAGAAAGTGAAAAACAGCATTACCTCCTGGACTGACATAATTGAGCCTCTTTCTCCTCCAACAAAGCCTGAAGTTGTGAAAGTCTAGTATTAAGATGCTTAATATCATTCTTAAGATGATTCACAGTATGTTTCTCCGAGCTAATTTTCAACAATGCAGGAATGCGTGGATTAGTTAAGAAAATTTCACATTACTCGCCAAATTAACAACAAGTATACCATCAAAACCACCAAGCTAACGAGTTAGTTACGATTGACAGTATACAATAGCAAGATGCATTACCCATTTTACCAATTATAGTAACACACTACGTGACTACGCAAAAATTATCAATAACAGTAATGAACATGCATTTTGTTACTAACCATTGCTATTATTGAGAAACACAAAGCAATGATTATTGTGTCTATAACTAATCAGTGCGGTTTACCATAACCAGTAAAACAGGTTAATTATCTTGCTATTCTAAGCAATTAACACAAAGAATAATTATACATCAACTTCAACATGCTCTTTTTAAAAAATAAAATGTTAAAAGGATATGAGTTCCATTGAAGATTTCACTCAAAAAATTCCTTACAGAAAGATTCAACGCATCAAACCACTCCTTTGAGAAATAAACCCCAAACAAGGGATCCAAATTAGGGTTCTTAATATACGGAATCGCTGCACCAAGAATACAATATTAACACATCAAAATCTAAAAAGATTCAAACTTAATGAGCAAAAACAAAACAATATTTATCAAGAAATAAAAACGTACCAAACCATGTCATCCAATCATGATCCTTTTGCATCAACTCATCACCATGAACACCAAAAAATTCAATAACTTTATCAATTCTACCTGATTGAACGGCGAAAACGATGTAATAACGAAGAATTGAGATCTCTAATTTGGATAAAGTATTAATTAGTAGGGTTTCAGATGCTGAAAAACATTGTTTGAAAAAGTTTAAAAGGGAGATCAGATTTTGTGGCTGAAATTTAGGAATGTATATTGAAAAAATTAGGTCAAAAATTTTATCTTTATGAAATCCTTGAGCAATATCTGTTGATAATTCGTTTTGAAAAGATTGTAAAGTTGTTGTGAATCCTCTGAAGAACAAAAATTCCTTCACGAGCTCCTCGGCATAATTCATGTTCTCCATTCGTGTGATTTGATATAGTGATCGTACAGATGATTTTTTTGGCTAAAATTTAGAGAGGTCGACCAAACATTTCATGTATCGAACATTACAATTAAATTAATGAAATTTTAATTAGTTATATTTCTGGTCTATTTAAAAAAAAAAAAAAAAGATACCTGATAAATAGGTCAATTGTATAGTTTACTGTATTTAACAAAAGTAATCACTCAAATTTTATAAGTAGTAACAAAGAAAGTAGACGAAAAATATATTCGAATCAGGTAGTGATATATACAACTAAAATTTTTTAGATGCATAAAAGCTAGTGTATAAATCGACAGGTTAGTTATATCTTTTTTTTTTTTTTTTTTTTTTTTGGCGAAAAACGAATTATATAAAAAATAAGCATCTCCATCAACAAAAGTTGATAGAGACCGAGAGATACAACATCAAAACAAAGCAAGAAATCTGAACCTATAAGCCTAAAAAACTTAAACAACAAAATTTCGACATTCCAAACTCGAAGAACTAAAACCAACTAGATCACCAATAGAAATAACGCAATCCATCAATCTTCAACACCTTCCATGACTGCTACCGATGTCCATAGCAAATTTGACTAAAAACTTGTAAAGAACCGAGAGCAAGGAAGTCAACAACGGTATTTGATCACACATCACATGATATCGGTGTAAAAAGAACCCAAAACTTGAACCATATTCTAGTTGACCTCAAATCATGTTTTAGAAGGGGATTTGTCAGCAAGAATCAAACCTTGAATAAAATCATCGAACGTAGACATTTCATTTTCTCGTTTCTTCAAATTAATAAGTTTACCTACGGCTTTAGAAGGTTTTACAGAAACTTGTGTAGTCGGATTATCATCTTCTAGAAGATCATGTAAACACATGAGATTTGCATCTTGTGAAACTTTGATAGAATTGTCACCTTTAGAATTCCTTTTCTTTTTCTTTTGAGTTTTTTGAGAACTACCATCATCCAAGGCAATAGCATTTTGCCTTCCCTTTAGATTCACGGTCCTTGATTTTTTTACATTTTCTCGAAAAATTGCACAAGAAGAACCACATTCCTTATCTTGACATGGATTTTCATTGTTATTTGCGAGAGCAACGTTGTCCAAAACAGGAAGAACTGAATAATCACTTACAAAATTATCAGGTGTAGTAAAAGTATGCAAAACAGTTGAAACATCTTGAAGAGGATCTGCAGAAGTAGTAGTAGCAGGTTGAGAATTTGTTTGTGTATCGGTCACGACAACCAATTGCAAGCCCGGATTGCATTCCTCTAATTTATATGATAGAGCTTCTTTCACCCTTTGAAAAACTTGAGTATAAATAATACTTTGATCACTATTCGACGGCCCATTGGCAAGACCTTCAGCCCCCAAATATCCTCTAGACAAATCCACATCATATGCCTTAAACGGAGTTTCAACGATAGGATCAATTTGTGACGGTTGATCAGCAAGATTCACGGGGGATGTGGTTGTTGCTGAATTTGGAATCAGATTATTAACTTGACATGGAACTTCTCTACCACCCACTCTCTTACTCAATTTACCTAATATGTCACCCGTATTGAAAGCAACAAGACCTCTATCGAATTTATCAGCATCAATAATCTCATCAACCCAAATAGGAATTGAAATCTGCTCGGAAATCCTTGCAATGCCATACTCTTGAATAATTTTTGGATCAGTAACTTCGGTAAGACAAAAAAGTGACTCTGCTTGATTAAGCTCAGATGATTCCTTAGCAACATACAAAATATCTCCAAAACCTTCTATAATTGAATAAAGACTTTTCAACGAACACCATTCGTGGGGAACACCTCTAATTTTCAGCCATACAATCCTCGAATATTTTCCTTTCCTTTCTACCATCGGTTGGATTTTTAAGAACTCGTTACAAGGTACTTCAAACATTTTTTAAAAACTTTTTTCATCAGCACACTTTAAGATGACCCCATGAGATCCCCAATGTGTAAACTTATCCACATAAATATCACTCACATTCAACCAATTGACAAGCTTTTCAATAGAAATGCATTCCTTATCAATTACTATAGCAGATAAATTTATAGCATCCTTTACCTCATTATTAAGATGTAGGGAGAAAACTTTAGTTGAGTTCCTTGTGGCATATGAAGAAACGTACTTCTGGCCCGGAATTGTCCTTATCGCCCCCAATTCCAACTTCGCAAAATTGACTTTCATCTTTCTGTTCTGAAGCGATCTCCCGTTCATGTAATATACCGCCTCTTTTGCTTGGTCGAAATTTGCAAACTTAATGAAGGCAAAGTTTCTGTCCTTTTTCCAATAAATGCCTTGAATCCACCCAAAACGTCTAAAGCCATTAGAAATAACATGAGGCGAAGAATTTGGTCCTAAATTCCCCAAATAAATGGTTGAAATTCGAGAAACATTTCCACCCTCCTTGCCCAACGTAGCTATCGAAAAGGGAGTTGAATCACTAGCAATAAATTCCTTTGGTAAATTATGTTTTAAAACCTGCACATATGAGGGTATTGAAAGGCTAGGGTTTGAGTGCAATGTGGAACCAGGGGGTGGAGGGAAAAAGGTATGATTTTGAGAAATTGAAGAAAGATTGTCATTATGGAGAGATTTAAAAGAGGGTGACGTTGTTGGAAGTTGATTAAAAAGGGGGGTTTTGCACGGTGGGGAAGTAGCCGGAGCACCATTTTGAGGCGGTGCAACAGTCATTTTTGGACTGAAAAGAGGGGTTTTTTAAAAGTATTTTTTACAGTAATGGTTTTTTAAAAGTATTTTTGGACAGGTTAGTTATATCTATCACCTCCCATTTGAATCACATTAAGTGGCGGAAGTACATCGGTTATAGATGGTTTCGACCATGTAAATTAAAAAATTACTACGTACAAAATTAAAGTTGACATAAACAAAAAATTTCATCAACTGATTCTTAATTTATGTTTTTAGTTGTGTCGCAACATGTGAAGAAACAACTGCTAGGTGAATGACAAAATACATACTAGGCTACTCGGATCTCTATATTTGATGTACGAAGTTGTGTCGCTCATGGGGTGTTTGGCTGGGTTTATTTTGATGGCTTATATGTTTATTTTTTTATTGTAACTTAATAAACTAACTTTTTAGTGTTTGGATAAGCTCAACTTTTAAAGGGTTTTTCTTTCCTTCTTTCTTTTTTTGTTTTAGAAGGATAAAAATAACCTTCCATTTTCTAATTATTTGCATATAAACAATAAGCTTTAAGCTATGAAAATGAAAATAAAAGGGGTATTTGAAATTGCTTATCTTATCTTAATTACATTAAAAGTATCTTTATAGGGTAGGGTTCAAATGAGAATAGGAATTTGTGTAAAAATGAGGGAACCAATGATATCAAGCCATGTGTACAAAGAGAATGTTCCCCATGTACAAAATCAATTTACCCCCAACATCAATTATCTCACAAACGAAAAATCCAAAAATTATGAAAATTGCACCATTAAATTCAGCGTTTTCTCCTCTTCGATTTGCCGTCTCTCAAGGCATACTTTCGACAAAAAAATTTTCTTCTTTTTTTGGTGGGCTTCACATTTACTAACACATGTGTTACAGTGTTGCGTTTAGGGTTTATGGTTTGGGGTTATGATTTAGGGTTTAGGTTTTGAGGTTTGGAGTTTCTGGGGAGAAACCCCAAACCTCAAACCCTAAACCCTAACCCCTAAACTCTAAACCCTAAACGCTTTACAAAACTCTAAACCCTAAATCACACTAAACCCAAAACCCTAATAAACCCTAAACCCTACTAAACCCTAACGCTAACCCTAAACCCTAAATCCTAACCTTAACCACAAATTGAATGTCTAACCAATCACTACCACATGTGTTACTAATTTGTAAAACCCACCAAAAAATGGAAGAAAAAAAAAGTTGTCGAAAGTATGCCTTGATGTAACACCCCCAAATTCGTTGATTTAGATTAGCGGAAGCATTTAGTTTGAGTACGGGGGTGTCACAATAACAACGCATGCATACGTATCAGAGCTTATGATTACAACAGAACAATATATATTAAGATGCCAAAAGTTTTAGTTACAAAGTTTTACGATTCATCAAATCGTACAAAAGTATAAGTTAGCAAGTTTACAAAAGTAGATTTCGTAAATATGACTAAACAGCTTTTAGTTATATAAAAGAAATCCATAGTTTCCAAAAGTTGGCATCCTAAAGCTTCACGGGTCGCCTAATTCTCCATGTGTGTTGGCGATTCTTACATGCGCAGCTAATTCCCTGAAAAACATAGTAAAAGTCAACAACGAGGTTGAGTGAATTCACAGGTTTCATGTTTGTAGCAATAGTTGGTGTCTCAAGGTATACACCAATTAGATGTTGTTATCAGTTTCAAATAAAGTTTGGAAACTTATTTCCAAAGTATACGTTTTGTGGGATGTTACCCAAAGTGTCAGTTTGTAAAACCAAATACGTTTCCAAATAGTTGTTTGTAGGAAAGTTCGTATCCTAGTAGTTGTAGGAAATCAGTATCCTATTAGTTTATGTAGGAATGTAAGTATCCTATTCCCTAATTCGTTGGAATGTAAGTATCCTAATTTTATCTGTAGGAATGTAAGTATCCTAATAGTTGTTCGTAGGAATGTCAGTATCCTAATAGTTGTTAAGTTGGATCCATGTCAGAAGGATATTGTGCCCATGTCAGTAGGGACTTTTCATCAGTTTAATAACAATAGTAGACCCATGTTCGCAGGATCTAGTGCCCATGTCAGAAGGGACTTTTCAACAGTCGATGCCCATGTCAGAAGGGACTTTTCAGTAGTTTGTGCCCATGTCAGAAGGGACTTTTCAATAGTTTGTTGCCCATGTAAGTAGGGACTTTTTCAGTAATGTTGCCCATGTCAGTAGGGACTTTTCGATAGTGCAATACCAATAGTAGATCCGTGTTAGTCGGATCTAGTGCCCATGTCAGTAGGGACTTTTAGTTACCCAGTCCGTTATATAAAGTGTTGCTGGTTACCCTCCAGCGTTCTCAAAATGTGTTCATGTGTTTACAGCGTTGGTATTATGTAACACCCCCATAAGACCCGTACCTGGACCACGTGCGGGCAGTGTTACATATTATGTTGTAATCGTCAGTTTGTTTATCAGTTTACCAGTTCAATGTACTCCACTTGTTTGAGTAAAATAGTATACAACAATGTTTGTATAAAAGTGTTTGACTATGTTTTCCACCCCTGTTCAAAGCAGTTAAAACAGTAAAAGTAGGGGCTGTGAACTCACCTGTTGAGTTAAGTAGTTGTGCGAGTGCTAGCAAACCTAAGCCCAAGTACAGTCCAGAATCTCCTAACGTCCTAAACGTATGAGATTTAATAAGTATGTGGATGTCTAAACTAATCATCCATGCTAGTGTTTGTACAACTAAGTTATATCCAAAGTGTTGGTTTATACGTTTGTGTTTTGGAAAATATGTACGGCTCGTTGGTGAGTTTTCGTAATAATAATTCAAAGTATTATTATTATATTTATCGTATTGTATACTACCCAAAGTATATGTGTTTCATGTGCGAGTTATATCATAAAGGTTTGGTTTTTGAAGATGTTTAATGATTAGCGTGAAAGTATCATTAAATTTATAGTTATTTTATCCGAAAGTATACATATATATATGTACATATGTCCGAATGTGTCAAAATTCATCGTTTAGGATCAAAAATGTACTTTTTCAAAAAGTCAACTCGCAGTCAAAAAGTCAACTCGCAAGTGGACTCGCAAGCCAAGTGGACCCGCAAGTCAAGTGGACCCGCAAGTCAAGTCGACCCGCAAGTCAAGTCGACCCGCAAGTCAAGTCGACCCGCAAGTCAAGTCGACTCGCAATTCAAGTCGACCCGCAAGTCAAGTCGACTCGCAAGATTCGTCAGATTTGGATCTCAGCTCGCGAAACTGGCTGTTCAGCGATTTTTATGCAAATTTCGACTTTTAAGCGTTTTTAATGATGTTTTTGGACATAATAAGTTAATGTAACACTAATACATGATATATTAAGTATTATAAACACGAAAACTTCGAAATCTAAGAGTTGTCGGGAATGTCGGGATCTTACAAAGTTAACGCCGTGAAAATCCGAGAAGATAGAAGTGTAGCTCTCGTCGCGGTGATCATTTTATTCCAAAGGGGTATGATGTTTTGACGCGTTTTTGGTGTAGTTTTTGTGAGATTAGTGAGGTTTTTGTTTGGTTTTAGAGAGAAGGTGGAGAGAAAAGAGGAGTAGAGAGAGAGAGTAAAGTGAAAATGAAAGAGAAATGAGGGTGGGGTTGGGTGTGGAGCCGGTTTTGGTCTTCCAAAATAGGAGGTGGGGCCTTTGTCCCGTGTCGCGGTATTTTACCCGTGTTCGTTTACCCGATCGTTAAATGTTACAATATTTTAAATGGTAATATTTTTAAATACGTTTTTAATTACATTTTTGGTTGAAGCATTTTATGGAAATAATTAAGTTAAGTTTATAAAATTTTAACTTTGTTTCGTTTCAGTTCGCAAAATAAGCGTTTATACGTTATAAAATACTTTGTTTTATTTTAATTATACAAGTTTACGTTTCTCGTTATAAAATGATATGTAAATATTATCGACATAATATTTAATTGTTAATATCGTTATTTAAATATTTCGTTTTATTAAATAATTTTGTTCACCAACAGTCGTATATTTTTGTCGCGTTTGTTTTCAGATTGTTCAGTACGTAATTACAACTAATTACGAATATGTAATACTACGCGTATTATCTAGTTGGGCTTTGCTAGACTTACCTCTAAAATGTGTTGTGAATTCACTTAAGTAGGGAATTAGCCTAATAATGCAAGTGATTAACGTTAATAATCGCGTTTAAATTTGCAAGTGAATTCACTCCGTCCCGGTTTAATAGTCCATTATTTCCATTTTGGGATGTCCCAAATTAATTGTCCATTACCAAATATAGAAAGATAACATGATTCTTTTTACTATATTGTCCCTACTTTAAAAATTAAATTACAAAAGTGAAAGGAAGTTCAAATTAATTGGTTAGGGGTAAGAATGTCATTTTGCAAAAAGTAAGTAATAATTATTGTGTTTATCTTAAACTGCGTGTAGTTCTGTCTGGGGACAATTAAATTGAGACGGAGGGAGTATAGTAGTAACAATTTAACATATCATATCAATGAATCCTTTACTAAGTAAATAAAAAGTGGCCAATTCATTAGATGCTATCTAAGTTTTATTAAAATCTAATTTTTAAAATTGTTTTTTCATATCACCAACAAGAACACTGATAAAATTATTATATTATATATAATTAAATATGTAGATTTATTCGTCACCGTCACTATATACAGATATAGTGTTTGTTTAAAAGTATTTACTATCTTATTAATTAACAAAACTGGAGATCATGATGCCTAATAATGCTTACGTGGCACCAATCAATAGCCGCCACGTATACAAAAAACTGACGTGTCATTTTCTCAATTTTTTCGAGAATTACATGTTCCATGTCAGCATAGTTGCCCGGACAAAATTTTCAAAATCTTATAATTATGTATATATAATTAATGGCATTCAACAAGTTTCCTTTTTTTTGTTTTCCATGTTGACTTATCACTAATTTTTTGTATAATGAATGATGATTAGTAACGTCAATTACAAAATTTTGGGAAAGACTGAACATGATTTTTGGAAAGTAAGCTGTCATTCCTTTTCATAATTGTGATTTTAAAATCAAATTTTATTAGATCAATTTGGTATTCATCATCTCCATTCCTCCCACAATAGGCGATTCATAGTAAACAACAAAGGTGACCTTTTGCGCTTTTACGTTGATGATAAGAGGGATGCTAATTTTCGTTCCAGGTGAGTTATCCAACTACATTGTTATTGTAGAAATTTTGTTAGATATCTAAGTGGAGTTTACACTTTTATATTGGTTTTTTAAGTTAGATCCCTATTTGTACAATATGAATTTGGTTTTCAGTTTGCTGTGATTTGTGAGTTGAACTGCTATCGAATGAGGGTAAAAATAATGTATTTCCTATTTGATGAAATGCTACAAAGAAGTAATATAACCTTTTTTGTGCTTTGATTGAAAACTATCAATATCTTTCTTGTGCAGTTATCTATATCTTTCTAATGGATATAGGAACCAATTACTTATGAAGGGTTAGTTTAGGAAATATGATTCTGACGATTACAAATCATATTTCATTATTTGAATTTTTTTATTATCTTGGTGAGTTGTTTATAATAATTTATTCACGGTCAATAATGCTAATAGTACCACTTTTCAATGTGTAACAGGTAAAAGTTGATTGATTTTAGTGATATATAATGTTGTTTGCTTACAAGAGGTGGCTGTTAAGAAATTTATGAATAAGGTTATCTCAGACTTTTCATTTGTTGTTTTTTACTTTTTTATGTTTTTTCCATTGGTAATTTTCTTCATCTAATTTTTAAATATTTATTTCCAACAATTTAATGGTGATTAGATGTTAAAGGACAGATATAAGGTAGGTTTATATCGTAATGTTGGCCATTAGAAACCGTAGTAAGAAACATGAATGCACCACTGAGCAAGCTTATACGTGGAAGGAGTAGTGAGTAGCATATATGATGTCCATTAACACTTTGTGTACAACAATCTGAGTAGTGAGTGGTTAGTAGCACATGGTGTCCATTAACGCTTTGTTTCATGGACTAAGTACATTGTCTTGCTTTGTCTTTAGCAAATTACTTATTTGTCATTTTTACACCGTTGTGTTTGTTTTGCTAAGGATGGAACTGACTACGCAAAAAAAATGGGATTTATTTATTTGGAACTTCCGCGTAGAAGGCTGATATCATTAATTAGCCAATTGAGATTTGAGGTACCAAATACTTATGAAGGGATAGTTCACGAACCTAATGTTGGTAATACTTCAAAATAATTAGGAACCAGTTGCTTAGGATAGCTCAGGAACCAATTGCATACGACAGAGGTTGAATTGGCTCTGTGAAAATGGAAAAATGTAGAACAACCTGATGTTGGTAATACTTGATCATATCGAAGGGTGTAATTGAGAACTCCTGCAAGTCAATTGAAGGTTTCAAATTTAGGGATGAGCGACATTGAATGAACAATGGGTTAATAAATCTCAATCAGTTATTAAACATAAGATTTTTTGAGTTTTGGCTATTTGCCTTACAGCTATACTTGATGTTTATAATTAAGGACACAGGTGAACTTTCATACGGAGCCAAGTCGCCAGATGAAGCTGCTATTGTCATACGTTATAGAGAACTTGGTTTCGAGTTCTTTCAAAGGACACAACCAAGCATCTCTTTGCGTGAATATGAGAATGGCAAAAAGGTTGACAAGTGAGATTTGAGAGATGCAATTGTGAATGTGAGAGCTGAAAAGTTAAAAGACAACTGTTTGGCATTACATAATTCATCCACCTTTACTGTTACGGTTTACTTTTGTAGCAAGTGTAACTAATATATATCCATTTGTAAATTATAAATTTTTACCATTTATTATCTTAACCAAGATGTATTAACATGCTAATAACACGAATTTACTTTTTAAATCATAACACGAGGTTGTTGTTCTCAATTTCAAATTGTTCAATGCAACTTATCGTTTTAGCAATTCATTTTTATTCATATAATCATAATTGGAGTATAATATAAAGTGTACTCATTTGTCATCATTTTTTTTTCTTTCTTCCTTTTTAATTTTATTTTGTTCCTTTCAATTTAGTGATTTATCAATATATATCATTGCAAAAAATTGAACTTACAAATTACGTACTCCGTATATGTTATAGTATATACAATATAACATCAAATATCATTCAACTCAACTGTTTTCTTTGATAGTTTATTAGTTTTACATTATCAACTACATAATTTTACATTATATTTATATTGTCGTGCATCGTGCTGGTCTTAGCACTAGTGTATACTTAAAAAAGAAGTACGTATATAATGAGATGGTTAATTGGTTATGGTTATGGTTATTTTGAAGTGCTTATCTCTTCGTAGACTAGTTAAATATACGCTCTAAAATAAGTAGGTTTGAATGTTTGGTACGAGTGCTGGAACTTTGAATGCGATTATCTATTAAGGGCTTAAATAATAAATTCCAAACACCCCTAAACCCACCCCAAACACCCCCTAAATTATATAACCGGATTAAAGTAATCTGTTGCAACAGTGAGCTGCTATCTTAAACCCTGATGTAGCGATGTGCACATGGTAATAATCTGCGGCGGGGCGGTGCCGTGCCACAGCCGACTAAAGTGTACAGAGGGTGCCGCCTCAAGAATCGCACTCCCTTCGGACCTTTGTAACAGTGATCTAGCTGCCCTTAATCGGTCACAGTGCTAACAATCCTGGCTCCTTGTTTCCACCTGCATCTATTTTCACCATGATTAATATTTACATTCTTTCAAAACCCTAAATCCCCAAATTTTCGTTTATACACCGATATTCACTTCAATCCAGTTTCTTTAAAGCATGGACTCCATTACCACTTTATCCGTTACGGTACAATTAGCTTCTGCACTCAATTCCTATTTACAATTTCATGAATTTTATACTAATGAAATGCAGATAAACTAGGTTAGTTTGAAAAAATTGACCTTTATTTGTTGATTAATAAACTTTGGCATTACAATTGGAGTTTTATTTAGAATGGTCCTCCTAAACATGGATGATACTACTCTATTTAATGATTATTAGTTATGCTCCTAAAGTTATTACATGGCTTCTGATGACTACACATGATGAGAACTATTGTGTGGACAGATACGGGTCATACATTCATTTACTTTTTAGGTTCATGTTTTATCACCCTGTATTGTTTCACCTTTGCAAAAGAACGAGAATAAGAATTCAGAGTTTGTTATCTATGTCGTTTATTTACCGTTTTTCTACCTAATTATGATGATTACATTGAATAATAGTAATACAGACAACCAATCATCCTTTGTAGAATGATGTAATTTTGGAATTTTCGCTTTCATTTGTCGGGTGGGGTTATTGAGAAATATGTTCTTTCTAGGAATAGTGTAGGGAGAATTATCGTGTTGTCACGCTGCACCGCTTTTTTGCAAACTGATGCACTGTTTCTTTTTTTGCAACGGGACATGTGTCAGCCCTAGAAAACTCCCTGTACTACGCTTTGTAAGAGCCATTCTAGCCTGATCCTTCCCTTGTATGTTTGTTTTATTTTAGATTAAACTAGTTTAGGACCCGCGAATTCGCGGAATCGTGCATTGGAACGTATTTATATAGCGTCATATCTACATCCGTGTCAAATTCATCTTACCATGAAAAACATAGTTTATTGCACGTGAGGGAGGGAGGGGGCTATATATATCTGATGTTTTTTGGTGTGCTACATACTTTAGGTATGCTACTTAAACCTTGTTGAATAAAGTGCAAAATGAGATAGGTTAAATGCCAAATTGTAGGTCTTGAATATGTTGTCATGCATCAAGGAATTCATGACAATGATGAAACGGGTTGATGTTTTCGTTAGAATTTAGATTTTTTAACAAGATGTATGTACATTTGTGTGTGTGGAGTGAGTGGCTACTACGACCTCGTAATTGATTGTATTGCAAACTTGTAACCTTTTTTGACTATGTTTGTACAACATGCCCACAGCCTCGTATTTTTTATGACATGGTGTGGAAATTTTGTTTCTCCCTTTGGGCATGTCTGATTTCGCTGGGAAGCCACGTGATAAAACTCTGCAAGCGACTTTCTGATAAAATTCTGTATGAAGCAAACTTATGTGCCTAGTTCAAAGGTAACGCGCTACAATTATTTTCTTGGGACTAAGGTTTGGCCATAAACGTGTACTGCACATAACTGTTTTCATTTAACCCTACAATTTCTGTTGCTTAACAATCAGAAGACTTTTCGAGAGTCTTCTTTACTATGAAATTGTTACCCAGAAGTAGTACTGATAAGCTCTGAAATCTGCAGGTAGATTGTATGGTTTCTTCCAATTGTTGCAGAGAAGGTGATGACTGAATAGACATAATCATCTCTTGAATAGTTGAATATCTACTCTACAAATGTTATCACAAGTAAGAAACAATATGTACTTTTGTATAGGAAGTAATGAATTCAGTTAATTATTAAGTCAATGTGCAACCTACTTTTTTCTCTATAAATGACTAAGCTTTGTATATATGAATGAAAGATGATTATCTAAAAGATCGATCATCTAAGCATGAATTATTGCATTTATTATTTTATATACGTTGGTTAATTTCAGGCCTGAATGAGTTTGTTGTGTGGGCCTGATTGGGCTAATAATATGATTTTTCGTCACTTTGTTATGAATGACTGCTGTGTGACCTACTTGGGCTAACTTATGAGTTTTGGTCTCTACTTGTATAATTCACAATCTATTGTGAATCCTACACAACTCATGCAAATGTTACAATATTTCTAGTAGGAACACTACATCATAATTAAGATTCATTTCAGCAAAATTAAATAGAGTAGTATATGACTCGTTTAGTTACGGAAAAGTATTTCTATTTTTTCTTTTTCATATTTCCTTTTCCATTTCTCTAGAGTATTGTGTCCCTTGAAAAACTAAAAAAAATGAGTAAATTATTTAAATCGTCCATGTGGTTTTCAATTTTATCCATACGTCGTCCCTCACTTCCAAAAGTTATTTAAATCGTCCCTGTGGTTTTCAATTTTGTTCAACGATAGTCCAAAATGGACTACTGGTGAACAAAACTTTCCGAAAATAAATTATTTAAATAGTCCATTTTGGACTATCGTTGAACAAAATTGAAAACCACATGACGATTTAAATAATTTTTGGAAGTGAGGGACGACGTATGGATAAAATTGAAAACCACATGGACGATTTAAATAATTTACTCAAAAAAAATCTAGAAAACACGTCCAAATGTAAGTGTTGGAGTTTTCATTTTCTAAAACAGGAGATGTAGATAACCATAAATCATTAGATTCATTTTTCTTAGAAATCTTCTTTAGAAAATCCACAACTTGAACACTTTTTCTAATTTTTCAGTTTTCTTGGAATAAATTTAGAAAAAGGGAGGAGTTTTCTGTAACAAAATGCACCCATAATGTTCCAGAAACTATTAAGTGAATACCACATGAAATAACAAGTGCTATTGATACCATGCCAACAAAATAATACAATGACAAGTATATATATCAAGTTTGAATAAAAAGCTTGAGTTACTCGAGGTTAACATCCGGACTTCATTGAGTTAATTATGAGTTTAGATCCCAACTTAAACACTAAAACAGTTCAGATTAGTTATACTTGTAAGGAACTCGAACTTAATCCATTTCATAAGACTTTTCGAGTTTTCGAATCGAGCTTGTTCAAGTTTCATTACTACAGATTAGTAGTTGAGCTATCGAATCGAGTTCAAGTTAAGTAGCTAGAAAGATGGGTAGCAAAAGTGCAAATAGTATGGAAGAAGAAGGGGGTTATTAGATGAAAGAAGATAGTCGTATAATAATACGTAAGTGAAAACGACATCAACTTTTGTTCTTGAACCTCGAGTATATATAAATTACACTTACACACACCATGCATTGCATATGGGTTTGTATTGGGTTTTTCCCACTCCTTCATTTTTTTAATTAATCTAATCCCCTACTCTCGTCCACACCCTCCCTCTCCTAGACTCCTCCTATTCATCCTCATCTCTTCCAAGTCACACTTATAATTTACAACCCACATGTATTAACAACTATATATATTATATGTTTTCACTAATAGTAACCTCATAAGTTAAGTTAAGTTAAGTTAAGTTAAGAGAGACATACTCTAAATATATATACCCATAATAATAATATATAATTGATTAGACATATTAAATTAATGGTGATGAAGCCTGCATGGTTAGAAGGATTAATAGGGGAAAGCTTCTTTGGAATATGTGGGATTCATGAGCATAAAAGAAAGAATGAGAAGAACATATTTTGTTTGGATTGTTGTCAAAGCTTCTGCCCTCATTGTCTTCCTACTCATCACTCTCATCCTATTCTTCAGGTATATTTATATAAAATTCTTAATTTCATGCAAATTATGTACTTACTTAATATAACTGCCCTTCTTCTATATGTTATTACTATTATTACAATTTTCAAACTATCAAGAATTGTGTCAAAAATGCTATACACACACACATATACGGAGTAAAAGGGTAAAACCGACCCTCTATCCGAATTTTTTGTTTACAGGTTAAGTTGCAAATTCAACTGTTTTCTTAATTGGTGCGCGTTATGGGAACTAAATCACTAATCAAAAACGAAAATTTAATTGTTTTATCATGTATAATAAACTAGTGTTAAGGGAATTCTTTTTCAGTTAAGTTGATTATCATTTACAATAATCAACTAATTTTCAACTACTTTTGTTGAACTATGATGGGATTTTGTTAATAGTCTATTTGTACGGAATGGTAAAGGCCGGGCCGTGCGTAGTGTTTGCAGATATGCATCTATATATGTTTATGAACTTCATAGTGTTTGAATTTAGTATATATATGAATATGAAAATATGAATGAATATTGGCTGAATTTTGACATATGTTAAAAGTCAGAATTAAACCTTTACTAACGACAAATTATACGAGTGTCACCAATAGTATATACGTAGAACAACACAATAGTAAAGGACACTATCATAAATGCAATTGAAAAATTGTACAGTAGTATAAATTATAGAATGTTGTACATTTATAGTTTAACTCATGTATAGTTTTTGTAAAACGTTGATAACCGACAACGTTATAGTTATTAGATTTTCTTTATTTATATTTTTTTTAAAAAAACACAGAAGCAACCTTATAATTATACTGTATAGTTTTTGTAAAACGTTGATAACCGACAACGTTATAGTTATTGGATTTTCTTTATTTTTTTATTTTTAAAAACACAGAAGCAACCTTATGATTATACCACAAGATTTTAAGATAAGATGAGATTTGATATTGGATTCATTAATTAGTGTATAAGATTTGAATATATATATATGTATGAATTTTGTTATCATCAAATCACAAATTTTATAAATATTTGTAACAAAAAATATACAGAATAGGTATTGCTTTCACCTGCAGAGGTTCTCTCAGCTGTTGCTTTCAAAGAAAGTAGAAGTTTGACCAAATGGTCAATTTTGTTTTTTAATCAAAGGACCCATCTTTTTCACTACACTTAACTTTTTTTACCTTTTATAATCATTCATATCCGATATCTTCAATTCAATTATTACAAACACAGTACAAAACAAAAATCATAGTTGTAACATCTCTTACAACTATTGGATCACGAGAAAACTGTACTAGTATGTGCTAACAAAGACGAATTACGCCTCGTGTAGATAGATAATTCATCTTCTTACTTGACAATCATGGAACGGTCTTCTTTCCACGAGATGAAAAAACATAAGTTTTATACTCGTAATTTCACAAGTTTCTAATCGTAAAAACACAAGTCATGTTGCCATACGACGTGTTATTTTTGATTATCATATCACTCAATGTCAAATGATAAAGTACTATAGAGTGTGACTAATCTTGGACTAAACTAACAATATATAATTTGAATTGGTTGAGCAATTGTGGGGGGAGTCGATCATCATTCGGTATCCGCCACTGTCACTGGAATATTAGGTTCCAATAGTTTATCAGGGCTCTAACACGTCTTACACTATCATTGGAGTTACTTATTCATACATCGATGAGTTGTACTATAGCGTTCACAAGTGCGATAATAGTAACATGGGTGGATTTTGTCATGACTCTCGACAAGTAACGAGTTGTGCATCGATTCATAGCGAGAACTCGTACACTGCGTATAATATAATATAATACGAAATATCGGATGTACCAAGAGTTGTACGGATTGGGACAAGTGGGTGTGGTATGGTTATTTAACGGGGTGGGTTTCATGTGATAGGTGAGAAGATATGTTTACCAGGATGTTGTTAGATTGGACGACCTCGAAAAGCTCATTGACTGTGCCTTTGTTCAGGTAAACTTTCTATTGTCTTTTAGTCTTTTTTTCTTTCTATTTTCTATCTTTATTATTTTATGTTGTTAAATGTGCACAACTAATGTACTTTCTGGATTTATTCTATATTTGTAACATCAAGTTAATTGGAATTCAAATACTATAGTGTAGTATTATTGTAACCGTTACTGTTGTTGTTTTGCAGCCATACACAATAAACAGTGCAAAAGTGATATTTTTGAACCAGAGGGCACAAACCAGGTCATGCAAGGGCCCTGCAAATTCATGCTTCACTTGTGACAGAATCTTACAAGAACCATTCCATTTCTGTTCTCTTTCTTGCAAGGTTCCACCTTAACTTGATTATTTATTATTTACATTCATTACTTTTTTTCTTTCAAGTACGATTTTCCGTACCGTTTTTGTCTAGCAAAACGACATGGATCATGCTTTACATACTACGGAGTATTTATTTGTTTTTAAATTAACGTTTCTGTACTTTTTCTTTACTTTTTAAAATCACTATTTCTTATATTTAGTACTTTTCTATACTTTTTCTGTACTTTTTCTTTTATTTTAATCAAAAAATGGTATGGTGATGAGAATTAAAAAATGGTATGGAGAGATAGACCCAACGACATTGATAATGTGTGGTACGTTCTATGGCGAGGCAGGGGGCAGGTGCAACTGTCTCCTCAAAAACAATCATGCAATGTAAAATCTATGTATATTATGGTTCGTAATGGCAATTTTTCAAAAAATGTTGAAATACTGGCAACCTAACCAGCTCATGTTGACATGTTATTATGCCCCATCTGAACACTATTTCTGATTAACACAATTCTATTGTCTAAAATTGTTTCATTAATAGGAGTAATAACTTTCTAGCTCTGCCCCTATTTATATTAATTAATTCGAACGTCACTATATTAAGCGTTTTTTATTTTTCGGTCTATTGGACCAGGTTGATCACATGGTGTATCAAGGGGAAGATTTGTCTAGCGTTTTATGTAGGTTTGATGTGACGGATTTTGCCTTCTCCCAATTTGAAGGACTTCAGATGGATGTGTCTGAATATGTCGACGACGATGGCCATAACACCTCAAACTACATCCTTGAGGACTCTTTGCAATTTAAAGACTCGTCGACTTCTAATAACTGCATTGGTATTTCAAAAATATCATATAAACCAGAAGTTGAGAGAAAGAAAAAGAAAAACAATGACTTCCTTCCTAAATTCTTTTCATTTGGTAACAGAAGAAAGGGAGCCCCTCAAAGATCACCACTTTCTTAAAGTGGTTTGTGTGTTTTGTTAGTACTTTGGATCTGGATATTACTAATATTAGGTTTGTTAGTATTGTCTCATAATAAGGTAATGTCTACAACTTCTGTCTATTTTACGAGTGATTTCGCCTCTTTAGTAAGCTATGTCGATAGGAATGTGGTACGTAGCGATTCTGTTATAACCTTTGGCAGATGTTTATGATTTAACTCTGTCAATTTTGTATAGGTGTAATGGAATTTGCAAATATGGAATGAAATATATATGTTTTATGTTTGTTGACTAATGTTCAAATGAGTACAACAACTCTGTGAGAATGAAGGAACCAATAGGAATACGTCACTTGTCACTAAACCCATGTTCCCCCACTTTTTTAAAAATTAAATATCTCATAAACCGTAAGTCGAAAAATCACAAAAATTGCACCATAAAAATCAGCGTTTTATTCTCTTTGATTAGAGATATGACAAGGTATACATTCGACGAACTTTTTTTTTTTCTATTTTTTGGTGGGTTTTGTAAACGAGTAACACATGTGTTAGAAGCTGGTAACACATGTGTTACGACAGGCTAGTAACACATGTGATACATGCTAGTAACAAATGTGATACCAGCGATTAACACATGTGTTACTAATTTTGTACAATTTGTAAAACCAAAAAAAAAAAAAAATATTGTCGAAAGTATACCTTGTGAAATGGCAAATCGAAGAGAAAAAATGCTGATTTTTATGGTGCAATTTTTATGATTTTTCGACTTACCGTTTGAGAGATATTTAAGTTTAAAAAACGTGGAGGAAAGTGGGTTTTGTGACACGTGGCACGTTTTGGTTGGTTCCTCCATTCTCACAAAAAATCTCATTCTCATTTAAACCCCATCCTATGTTTGTTAATCTTAAATTATATATAGGAAACATCTTTATGATGTCATCATCATAATTAAGTATTAATTTGTCAATTAAGTCCTTTAATATTAGTATATTTTAATATTTTAAAATAAGATCTATAACTTAATAAAAAAGATTTTTTAATCAACTACTCATTTACATATAAAAGAAATTTTAATTCATTAATTAAAACATCATCCAAATCATCTGTAATGTTTCTATTTTCAATTCACCGAGTAGGAATAAAATCACTTGAAAAGGTTATTATAAACTTAAAATAATTTAAATTCTTTCACTAACTTGCTTCAAAAACATTTAATTTGTTAATATCTACTTATGTAAATCCGTTTACTTAAAATAATATTATCATGAATCCAACTAAATGCTTAATATAACATTAACTTACACACTTTACTATTAGAAACAAGATATTATATACAAAATTTCATATTAAAAATCAACGGCTCGTGTATATACACGGGTTCAAAATTTCATATTAGAAACACCTTTATGATGTCATCATCTAAATTAAATTTTGATTTGTCAATTAAGCCCTTTAATTGTAGTAAAATTTAAAATAAGATCCATAACTTATTAAAAAGGAATTTTGTTTAATCAACTACCCACTTACGTATAAAAAAAAATTCAATTCATTGATTTAAACTTTATCAAAATCGATATGTGATGTTTTTATTTTTTATTCACTGAGTAAGAATAA
This sequence comes from Helichrysum umbraculigerum, assembly GCA_949592205.1. Classification (NCBI taxonomy): domain Eukaryota; kingdom Viridiplantae; phylum Streptophyta; class Magnoliopsida; order Asterales; family Asteraceae; genus Helichrysum; species Helichrysum umbraculigerum. Next base: position 122,541,194 of record CATIUR010000001.1, on the reverse strand, counting down.
AATTATTTAAAAAGGGTAATATAAACTTAAAATAATAAATTTTTGTCACTAGATTTCAAAATCTTTTCAATTTTTAATCTATGCCTTTATAAATCCGTACACATAAAGTATTATTATCATGAAACCAACAAAATGCTTAATATAAATATTAACTTACACACTTATAATCAGAAACAAGATACTAAATACGAAATTTCATATTAAAAATCAACGGCCCGTGTGTATACACGGGTTTAATATCTAGTAAATATGTAGAGTAAATTACAATGATAGTATGTGTGGTTGTTCATATATTACATTTATAGTTCCTGGGGTCGGGTATTGTGAAAATACAACCCCTTGACCCAAGTTCATGTTTTACTACCAATCCGTAATCCTACCGAGTGTTAATTTATTATTATTTTTATTATTTTAATTTTGGGAAGAAAAAAAATATGCACTAAATTTCTACTTTAAGCACATTATTGTAAAGATCGGTATTTAGAATTCTATTCAATATATGCACTAAATCACATGTCTCAAATTTGCCCGATAATAAGTTACAGGGTGATGATAAATTATCATATATATTATTATAGATTCACACACAATGTGCATTATATGATTATACTATACATATAAACAATGCACATCGACAGTAAACCTATAAAAAATGGTGGTAAACATATCATCGTGCTAAGTTATATGTATCATTTTTATGACAAAATAATTATGATTCATCTTTTCATTATCTTTTTTTACTCATACTTAAAAGTTGGGTATATTATAGGTCGACAGGAATGAGGGGCATAAAAGGCTGGGCTAAGATGATGAAGCATCTGCCCCAACCATATGAAAATGTCATTGGTTGGGGCCCAATTAGAATGAGACCTTTTTAGTATTCACAAACCACATGGTTATGGTATGTGGTTTCAGTTTGATTTGACAACCACTATTATTTTCTCAATGTCTCGTTTCTTCCCAACACCATATGTGTATGCTTAATTATGGAGTACTATTTACATCTAAAATAGTACAAATTCTCAATGCATAGTTTTTTTTATGTATACATAAAAAGGTATCACATAAAAAGGTATGCTATATTTATCAGATCATCTCTTGTTCTATATACACTATAGTGGATATTCTAACTGATGGACGGCTTTGAAAATGGGTGACGATATTTTCACCATTGAAATTGATAAATCCACCATAACTGTGCATTATGTATTTGTAATGTACAAATAAGTAATGCACAGTTATGGTGGATTTATCAATTTCAATGGTGAAAATATCGATACCCTTTGAAAATACAAATATGAGGTATATGAATAGGGAGTCACAATATGAATGCCACTGAGATTATCAAAATAAAATTTTGACCTATACCACAAAAAATCAGTACCTTAATAGTATTCAAATTGATACTTAAACAAATTCTTTATGAGTATAAAGTATATTTGTTATAACTTTTTAACTAAGTTAAATGTCACTGATCACACTTTTATTATAAAATAAACAAAAGTTTCAAAGGTTTAGTTAACTATCTATTAATCAATTGTTAGATAAATAAGAAAGACTTCTTAATGATTACGTATGGAGTTATTGAGCTCATGTTTCTCTTACGACAACTAAATGTGTACTTGAATAATTAAAATTGAATGTTACTACATGTAGAATAGATAAGTAAACATCTTTAAGAATTTAGTAAATAATTGAAATTCAAGATCAATAAACAACGATCTATATATGTTGATGCAAAATAGAATATAAGTTTTACAAATGCTCGTAATATTATACCTTTTAAGCAAGGTAGCTAATTAAAAGTGTGATACGTTTCATGCAAATTATATCAAATACATTAATATGTTGCAAAGTTAATAGAGTAAGAAAGTTTATATTACATATTTTTAATATGAACACAGAATCCTAAATGTGAGTTATAAATTTATTTTTCGTTTTCATGTTTGATGATAAAACTTTACGGGCAAAAATGACAAACTTAGATCTTTACTAAGGATATTCAACAACAACTTAAAGTCAACTTTAAACTAATTACAATGTCAAAAATAAACCATCATCTTTTAAAACCAAGAAAAACCATTGAATCCAGCTAAAATTTGTAATTAAGAATAAACAAATTGTTAGTGATGGTCCATTTATTACCATTACTATCACCCAAACTCTCTATGTTCCATAACCATTTGTTAAAAGGTCATTATGTCCATCATATTATCATACATGACAAGGAAAACTTGAAGAGTAAATAGGTCTCATTCTACAAAGTTCACGTTTGTTGAGGGACTACAACCGTAGGTCTGATACCACTTGTCAGGACCATTTTCAGTCCAACTCGTCCAAAGCCCATGTATATAAGTCCAGATGAGGTTCCACTCTAAAACCAATTGGTGATTGAGGGAGTAACTATGAACTTATATACACACTTTAGTTTATTTATGTTTCCGATGTGGGATATGGGTTTGCACCCAACATTTATGTGTAGAAGAAAATTTTGCACTTGTCACCGTTTATCACATACTCAAGTTCTTAAGAAACCAAACATAAAAAGTAAAAAGGGTTTCCTGTAATAGATTTATTACATAGGGTTTATTGTTTCGTTATGTATTAAACTTTACAACTTTTACTATTGTATGTGTCAAACTTTTAAAACTTCTATTGTATGTATTGAACTTGTAAATATCATCTATTGTATGTATATTTTCTTTTTTGGGTAAGACCAAAATATGAAAGTTTCCTTTTTTGGCGTTACCCAAAATGGAAAATCTATAAACAATAGACGATATTTATAAGTTCAATAATACAATAGAACATATAAAAGTATGTCTCATACAATAATAAAAAGTGTAAAGTTTAATATATATGGAAGCAATAAACCCAATTACATAATGTAGCTAGCATATGACCCCTCTGCAATTCTTGCATGGGAAGCTCGTGAACTCCATCATACATCCCCATGGTCATTGTTCCCACTTTTTTGCATTTATTTATTTACTATTTTGTTTTATTTTTTGGAAGCCAAAGGAAATTTTTATCAATAAATTAAACTAGGAAGAAATTAGAGATTATGATACACCGGAATATATACGGTTGATCTTAAAAGGCTAAAACAACGTAACTTACGCCAATTAACTTAAAACGCTATTAACAATAGCTTAACCTCATAATAAAGTACTGTATGTAACTGTAACGAAAAAGTGAAATGAGCAAAAGATGGTAGTACTTGATACATACAGTAATTGAAAGGGAGCTGCCTGGGGGTGTGTTATTATTAGATTACAAGAAGAAATGGCAGAAGGGGATGTACTCTTTTAATCATAGATATATTCATATCATACAGCTGGGTTTGATTTGAAAGTGGTCAAACTTGGACTCAATCACCAAAATAAAAATGCCAATCACTTCAACAGTTTTCCCAAACATTCCTACCGGAGTATTATTTATTTTGTACCAAAAATAAAATCAAGGGGGCATTGTCACATCATCTTTTGAGAATTGAACTCTTTTCGGCAATGAAAATGATTACTTAGACCACTCTAAACAAAGATTTCGTCACTTTTTTTAATTACTTATGTCGGTTCAGCGTCACATCAGCACATCCAAAACTAACACACAACTGACACAACGGTGCCAACAATAATCGTGTCAATTCAATGTTTGAGCCCCACATTTACTAATATACCTATATTTACATACACTAAATAAAAAATAAAATAAAAAAACATTAAAATAATGTTGTTGACCCACTTGCTCGTATCCCCTTTCGTCGCTTAACCGACGCCGGCCCACCGACAAGACGTGCCAACGGTATCGGTTGGCCGACACTCGTCAGTGCCAAACCAACAAATGCTGTTGGGATCGGTCTTACAATCTAGAAAACTTTACGTTAAACATCAAATGTATAAGATGAATTACAAGTTATATACTACTACTAAGACCCATGCCAAGGCTTCGTCAGTTTAACCTTCAGTGTTGCGTCAGTTTAGTGATGTTGTTGGCTGCATCACGTCAGTTTTGCTTCGTTTGCATGGCTTCGGTTTACTGAAGCTGGACTGACGTTTTGGTGTAGGGCCGCATCAATTTTTTTGTTTTTGTTTTTTTTTTTTTGCAGTTTGTAGAAATAAAGGTATAATGGTAAATGAGAGATCCAAAAAACTGAGTAATGTGTCATGGTTGACAGTGTTCAGTCAGTTGTGTGTCAGTTTTGAAAAGGTGTTGATATGGCGCAAACTGATGTGTCACGGTTGGGAGTAGTCTAACTGTGTTTCACGAATGATTGTAAGTACATGATCCATGTGCTCATTTTCGAGTAAAAAAAATGAATTTGAAAAGTGTGTTTCGTTGTGAAAACTCTTTCACGGTTTTTCATTTCTAGTATTCTAGAAAATGAAAGAGTTTTATTTAGTGAATAAAAGGTGTTCGAGAGTTTAAACGGTGTCGGTTGGCCGACACTCGTCAGTGCCAAACCAACAAATGCCGTTGGGATCGGTCTTATAATCTAGAAAACTTTACATTAAACATCAAATGTATAAGATGAATTACAAGTTATATAACACTTAAAAGATACTACTAAGACCCATGCCAACGCTTCGTCAGTTTAACCTTCAGTTTTGCATCAGTTTAGTGATGTTGTTGGCTGCATCACGTCAGTTTTGCTTCGGTTTGCATAACTTCGGTTTACTGAAGTTGGACTGACGTTTTGGTGTGGGCCGCATCAAATTTTTTTTTTTTTGCAGTGTGTAGAAATAAATGTATAATGGTAATGTGAGATCCAAAAAAACTGAGTAATGTGTCATGGTTGATAGTGTTCAGTCAGTTGTGTGTCAGTTTTGAAAAAGTGTTGATATGGCGCAAACTGATGTGTCACGGTTGGGAGTGGTCTAACTGTGTTTCACGAATGAATGTAAGTACATGATCTATGTGCTGATTTTCGAGTAAAAAAAACTGAATTTGAAAAGTGTGTTTCGTTGTGAAAACTCTTTCACGGTTTTTCATTTCTAGTATTCCAGAAAATGAAAGAGAGTTTTATTTAGTGAATAAAAGGTGTTCGAGAGTTTAAATAGTGTGTTAGATGTTATTAGAATTCTTATTATGAAAAACTAGGCTATAACCCGCAAATTCGCGAGATTATGTATGAATTTTTTTGTAACGGGGTATAACGGTCTATGAAAAAAATGAATTTGATTTTTAAGTGTAATTAAGAAGGTTAGTTATACACATATTAGTGAGTAGTGTATATGATTGTTACAAAGTAGTGACCAATTGTTTACATGTGGACTCTCATAATGTGAATTGTGTTATTATATTATTAGAAATATGTAAATGGATATGTATGTTTTAATTTGTAGTGTATGTCATTGTGATTTTTTTATTATTATTTTAATATAACAATATATATATATATATATATATATATATATATATACTAGGTGAAGACCCGCGACAGCGCGGGCGACTAAATCAAAATTATTATAAATTTGAAGTTTTATTTTTAAATTTTTAATTCAATAAATTAGTATATATGTTAGTAAACGTAAAATGTTATAACTCGTATATGTATAGCATTAAGACTTGTGACAACGCGAATGACTAAATTGAGATTGTTATAGATATTTAATTGAATATGAGTGGATTCATTGTTTTAGATTATGATTGTCATATATAAACAATATAATTAAAAAAATGCATACATCATTCCTTCTATTTTTTAAAATTTTGGGAAATTGAACAAATGGTTGTTTTTGATCAGATGTATGTTCAACTATACTTGATTTTGGGATGCATAATTTGTTGAAGTTGTTGAGATCTTTGTGTATCCATTGGTATCAATATAAGGGAAAACGTAAAAAGGTGATGGATCATATATATATACCGGGTTAAAATAAAGAATTATAATTAAGAAAAGACTTAAATAGAATATATTTTTATTTTAAATAGTAATTGTTTTGGTCAAAAATTACTAAAAGCAATTAAGTGATCAAAATTAGTTTGTGAGGTCAGGTGTAAAAATTACTCTCAAGATAATTACGTAGAAACACGATTATCTCTATTAGTAAGTAAATATTTTTGTGTTAAATATATCGATTAAATACGTAGATCCTTATTGAACAAACGTTTTAATATCAAAGCTCAAGAACAGATTGAGGATAATGTTATTTTGACAATGAAAAGATCAGTAATATGCGAGTTAAACAATGTAAATATGAAATAAATGCAATTGACACGATATGAACTGTAAGTAAATAAAAATGACACGATGATATACGAGGAAAGCCCTTGATCAAGGTTGATCGCCGGCACAAAACCTCGGGAAGGATCAAACGATCCTTGCCTTTGTAAATCTTATTAAAATGAAAGTAAATGATTACAAGCTAAGAGCGCAAGGATGATCGGCTAAGTGAATTTGTGTGTGATTTTAGCTAAGTGTTGATGAAATGATCGTAAAAGAATGAAATAACAGAGTGTTTGTGTGTTTTTCAGCTGTGAGTAGTGAGTATTCGTTAACCTAATCGATCACCCAAGCCTCGTTTAAATACTAAGAGCGTTTAACAATAATTCCGAAATATCAGGGATCCTCCGATGAAAGATGAAGACCACCAACGTCTCTTTTGACTCTATTCCACACGTGCAGCTGACTTCGTCTTCTCCAAATCGTATCATAGCCTAGCCACATAATCCGGAGCATATCTCATTAACGCGTCCCATGTATGACCTGGTCAATACTCAAAGAAAATAAACACGTTAAACAACGCATGATCCTGAACTAATACGGGTTCAGGATCCTGAGCCTATGCGTACTCCAGAATAAACATAGGATCCTCACTTAAGGATCCTCCACATTCAGTATCCTGCACGATTGTGTTAGATAAATATATTCCGACCCGGATCCTGCAAGACAAATATCAAGAATATATCCAGGATCCTTACCTATATCTGTGATTGTAACACCCCCAAATTCACTGTTTAGCGGAAGCAAGCTTTGGGGTGCTACTAATCAAATATCACAGCACAAAGTAAAGCAAACGACATCTATATGTAACGTTTGTAAAATAGTTACATTTCCAATATATATAATGTTTGAAAACATAGTGCTTTCGGTTACAAAAATATAGTTCCCTAGAGTCCACGCGTAAAGCGGGAGATTCTATTACATAATCATAATATACAAAAGATAATGCTAAGAATCTCCGTTAAATGCAAAGTAGAAATCATGCAACTCTAGCTAGTTTCCAGGGGTGATCCTACTCCGTCTGTGTACCTGAGATACAAAGCTAAAAAGGGTCAACCAAAAAGGTTGGTGAATCTCACAGGTTTAGTAGTAAAGTAATCGTTTATGAACCACAAATATGTACCCGTATTGCTATCAAGCAAAGTAAGTAAATCAGTAAATCATCACAAGTGCCATGAGCCCACAAGTTGAAGCTTAACAGTGTAGTGTGAATGGTACAGTTAAGTACAGCATCACGTACCCCCCGTGAGTGCTATCCGAACACTCAAAAGTAACAAAAACTAATATGCCTGTTTCTACGGTGAAATCCGTGGTAGCGCTACTACCCCAGGCATGGATTGTCAATCCTAAATGGATCCATTTACTAGTAATCGCGCTTAAGTCAATAACTAACAACTTATGATAGGAGGCTTTCAGTGGATAAAAGTAACTCATGCAACATGTGTAAAAAGTAGAGTAATCAGTTCAGTACATTGTGTTCATATGTAAAACAGTTGCTAAGTATCTCCCCCAAAGTATAAAAACAGTAAAAGTGGGGCCGTAAGACTCACCTGAGTCCAGTAAGTATGTATGAGAAATCAACCAAGTAAGGCGGATGTAAGTCCGTAAGTGGTTCTCCGAACCCTGCAACCTTCTGGCGTCCGAAACGCGCAAGGTTGTAAGTAAATAAATAATAAGTTGGTGTCTTAGAAGACCACCCATGCTAGTTGTCCACTCAACTAGGAAATGTCCAAGTGTTTGTTTAGTAATCCGTTTGTAGTTTGAAAACAAGTATGGCCCGTTGGTGACGGTTTGTAATAATAATAATCCAAAAGTGTTATTCTTATATGTATCGTTGAATCAGGTTTCGTTATTTGTAAGTGTTTGACACTTAGTGCGAAAAGTATTTACAACATCTAATGACGGGGGTCCGGGGGCAGCGCCCCTGGTAGCGGGGTCCAAGGGGCGGCAGCCCCTGGCGGGGTCCAAGGGGCAGAGCCCCTAGCTGGGGTCGAGCTGCCAGGTCAGCTTGGAAAATTTTTATTTCTACTATATTGCTTTATCGAAAACGCATTTGAAATCTAATTTTGGTATAAAATCAAGTGATAAATCTTAGTTCATATTAGTGCCTTTATTACCGAATTTGGGTCCGAAAGACAAAATGGGCTGCGAACCGAGCTGGGAGAACTCGACTCGCAGGCCAACTCGACTCGCAGGTCAACTCGACTCGCGGGTCAGTTCGGTTCACAAATTAACTCGACTCGCAAGTCATCTCGACTCGCAGGTCAACTCGCGGGTCAGTTCGGTTCGTAAGAGACTCCGATTCGCAGGATGGCTTCGCGAGTCGAATCTCGACTCGCCTCGTTGGATGAACAGATCTCGGCTCGCGAGACGGGCTATTCGCATAAAAACTCTAAAAATCGGCTTTTTAAGTCGGTTTTTGGACATAAACTCGTTGGGGAAACGTTCTAGCATGTAAATCAAAGCTTAATAAGCAATTTAAAAGAGTTTTAACGTTTTATACCTCAAAATTGAAAACGAAAAAGATGAAGATGGAGAGCTCGAGTTGGTGATCCTTGTGCTTGTTCCGGATGATGATGATAAACGATTTTTGATGGTGTTTTTGGTGGATTTGGGGCTGCCGAAAATGAGGAAAAAGAGAGAGAGTTGGGTGAAGTGTTGGTGGTGAAATGAGAGATGAAAATGAGAGAAAATGGGGTTATAAGGGGGGTGGGTCATGGGTCGCGGGTTGGACCCACGGGGCTGAGCTGACCCGTTTGGGTCTCGGCCTCGTGCTCGTTCCTCGAATTTGCGTTAAGTCTCACGATCGTTTAAATGTTATTTAGTGTTACATGTTCAACATAATGCGTTTCATTAACGTTTTAAGACACGACATTTTAAATGAAGGTTTTAATCAAAACAACATATTTTTAAGTTATAAAATTATAACTTGGATTTATTTGTCTGCCGGGTACGTTTCGTGCGTTTTCATCATGTACAGAGTGTTCTAGGCGATACAAATTTCGTGTAATATATTTTACCAAATATATTAGTGTAAATAATGTTTGTTTGGCTAATGCCACATTATTTATAAGCTTTGTCACCAACGTCCATAAATATATTGTCGGACCTAGTCCGGTTTGTAAGTGTACGATTCAGTAAATCGCGTAAACGTGTATCTAATTACACCAAAACGTTACATATATTCAGAGTATTACAAAACTAAATACACGTAATTACAAGTAGTTTAGGCACTAATTAAAGTCCTAATTTGGCGGGTGTTACAGGGATCCTGAAAACAGACTTAAAAACTATCATTATCCTGAGATATGAATATAAAATACAAACGACTTTCATACCTGTGAGGTGTACATCTGATGCTTATTAGGATCCTGCAAAGGTTAATAAAAATCTACCCACAACAATTGCCCCCGAAGTTATAACGTTTTTCAGGATCCTTAAACGTTGTAACTTCTCAGAGTAACTGCTTAAATCGTGTTAGGTAGATGCATCGGTTATTGCGTCTGAGTATTTATAACCACTCTGATCCTTATCTTTTTCTTACTCATCTCCTTGTTGCTGCATTTCTTCGCAAATCGTCAGGTATTGCCTCTTCCTTTTATCTCCTTTCAATTTCGTACTTGAATAATTCGCCCAAAAATGTCTCTGATAGCTCTAGAGGACGGCAACGACCATTCTGAATTCGTTAAGCAGGGTTTAATTTCAAACCCTGATCCCTGTACCTTTACCGACCTTGATATCAATCGATTGAAAATCAAGGGCGTTTTTCCCCCGAACACTGTTTTCAGGCCTTTCGACCCTTTAGCTTTAGCCGATTTCTCATCTGAGAAATGGATTTGCTTCCCGGAATATCCTTTCACACTATGTTTAAAATTCCCTTTTCCTGCCCTAATCACAGAATTTTTCAATACCACCAAACTTTGCTATGCTCAGGCCATGCCAATGATTTGGCGCACTCTTTCTGTTGTCCAAACAACTATTGATCTTTATAGCTTAGAATTAGGGCTACCGGAATTAGCTCAGACTTACCATCTTAGGAAGCACGGTTCTCACTACTTCTTATTCAAAGTCAAATCCAATCGTTCCCATATGGTATTACGAACCAAACAGAATGACCCAAATTGGAAGAACAGATTTTTCTTTGTCGATCGTAATTCCTTACCCGATTGCAGTCAAATTCCTTCTTCCTGGTTACTCAAGGGTAGGAAACAATTTTTTCTAGGGTTTTAAAAAATGTAGAATCTCAATTCTGACCTAATTTCATTTGTTTCAGTTGATTTTGCGGCTTTAGCACCTCCTGACCTGGATACCCAAGGTAATCTAAGAGCATTCTTAGAGGTTACTGAGGACGAAAGATCCTTCAAGCATCCTGAACAGGTCAATAGTACAGGATCTCAGGACACCTCTATGCTGGTAAGCTCACTTAAGCTTAATATCCTCTGTTTTCATCATACAGCCCCAATTTATTTTCTTTTTTATGAAAATCCAGGCTCTTACATCAACCTAGTCGATATTGACAACGATTCTTCAGAGGATAAGGTAGAAAAATCAACTCCAGCTGCGACAAAATCCAGAATGCCTAATCTCCGTTCCAAGTCATCAAGGAAAAGGAAAGCTGATGACATCCTTGATCCTGACACCCTTGATTCCGAATTTGCCAAGGTAACAAAAATCCTTATTCAAGTTGTTAATTGTTTCAAGAATAGCCAAAAAAATTCAACTTATGTGTTGATTTTGTGTAGACCATCGAGCATCTCTCCAAGTGCTATAAGGAGAAAGCAAGCGCGTTCAATGACATGTGCAAACTGTCCACAGTTATGAAAAACGCACATGACAAAGATGCAGCTGAGCTTGCAAAGTTAAAGAAGGAAAACAAGGATCTGAAGGCTTATATTCTGAAGATAACTTCTGAAGCTGATGCCAAGACTGAAGATATCACACAGGAGCTGACTACAAAAATAAAAAGAGATTCTACTGTTGCCATTTTCGTGTCTCGAATGAAAATGGTTGCCGAGGCCTCTAGCAAGGGTCTCGACACCTCATTCTGGCCCGTGGATACCTGGGCAAGCAAACTGGCTAAAGCCAAAGGCGAAACCTCAGAAGTAGCATCCACACCAGCATCCGTGATCCCAAAAGCTGCAAGAGTATCCTCTGCCAATCCAGAAGATGCAAACATGGATACTTTGGCTTCAGTCTCAGAGGTTCTCCAGGGGATGTCGGGAGTAGAAGACATCAACACATTGGGCAAGGAAGGCAAATGACTAGCCGGAGCCCAATCTCTAATTTCTCATATTTTATTTTCATGGTTTGTGCTGTAAACAAAAACAATTAATTTGGGGTGAGGTTGACCTGGCATGGTCAACCATGGTGGTGTTTGAATGTGGTTCATGTTGGCCACAAGACAATTTTAATTTCCTACTTTTCACTTGAACTTCAATCTTAGGATTGTAGAATCCTTAGATCTTTTGCTGTTAATAATATTAGGATATTATCTATATCTTGTGTCTTCAGGGTACTGAGGAGATTCCCTCAGTATACATATATATGTTTGCTTAGAAACAGGATCCTGAGGAGATTCCCTCATAATACATCCAGGATAATGAGAAGATTTTCTCAACATTATAAGCTTCAAGGATCCTTAACTGGATCTGAGATAATGACGGGATAGGGATCCTCAGATTCAAGGATCCTTAACCGTATTTCATATAAACTTGAATTTAGGATCCTGAGATTTCAAGATCCTAAAATAAACTGCTGATAATGAGGAACTCCCGATGAGTAATTCCTATAACATATGAATGTTAATAATTTGTCAAACAATTGTGAAAACAATTTATTTTTTGAAAAATATTGTGATCTTAAAAAGAGTTTGCGATCCTTAGATCAAAACAGCTCTTGATAACCATGAAAACATTAGAGCTAATAAAGTTATTTATTAGACTTAACCAATGAAAATTTTGATAATGTGAATACATTATAACCATTGGATAGTTAAAGAAAACTATAAAAGTGACATGTAAATGCCAAACCATTAGGTAATGTGAAAACATTACAAACCGTTTGATTCTTGGGCTACGCCATTTGAGACATGAAAATGCCTAACCAATTGGTAATGTGAAAACATTACAAACTTTAGAGTGACGTGAAAACGACACAAACCTTAGATCGATACGTTTAGTGCACATCAGTATCGACATTCGTTAGCGCTTGATCTATAGGCCAACGGAAATGAAGTTGTCGGGTACCAGAGGCATCACCGATTCCCTAACCATGGCACTATAATCAAACATCGTGCGCACCTGGCGAGGTGTCAAAACCCTATTCGTAGAGAGGTGTTTATCCGTACGGAAACCTCTAAACCTTAGAGAATCGCTGGGATCCTTAACGGAGGAGAGGTGGCCAACCCCTAATCTTCATTCCATGATCCTTAAGTGTATGAACTACAACAAATACAAAATCTTGGGTAAAGGTGGGTGTTAGTTTGCCTAACACCCCTCCGATGCTTAAGTCAGTAGGGTATTCAATGAGAATAATAATCATAATAAACTCTCATGCATATATATATAATTATAATACACACATACATATATAGTAAAAAGTATTAAAATCAATGAAAAGTTAAGGATCACATGAGTACCTTTTATGTTGAAATAAAAACATTCAACTTACACATGATAGAGTTTCAAATGAATGGCATTCCAGGATCTTGGAAGTAGTTCACCATCCATATTGGCCAACTAATATGCCCCCTTTCTAGCATCCGAATCTATCAAATATGGACCTTCCCACTTTGGTGCTAGCTTTTCTTCCGCAGGATTCTTAGTATTTTGAAATACTTTCCTTAATACCAAATCTCCTACTCAAAACCTTCTTATCCTAACATTTTTGTTATAGGATCTTGATATCCTCTGTTGGTATGCAGCAATCCTAAATTTAGCATGATCCCTCAACTCATCCACTGTGTCTAAATCCTGAATCAATGCTTCTTTGTTTGCTTCCAAAGTCTGCATCTGAGATCTTGCCGTTGGGATCACCATTTCTATCGGGATCATGGCCTCGGATCCAAACACCAAAGCAAAAGGAGTTTGCTTAGTTGCCTCCTTTTCAGTGGTCCTATCAGCCCACAGCACAAAAGGCAATTCCTTAGCCCATCTTCCTTTTTTAGCATTCAGCCTCTTCTTAAGATTGTTGATTATGATCTTATTGCTGGATTCTGCCTGACCATTGGCTTGAGGATGGACTAGAGTTGAAGTTATCATCTTGATTCCCCAACTTTCACAAAACTTAGTTGTTCTTCTTCTAATAAATTGAGATCCATTGTCACACACTATTTCTGCCGGGATCCCAAACCTTGTGAGGATATTTCTCTTAATGAATGAGATAACGTCCTTTTCCTTAACTTGAACAAACGCCTCAGCTTCTATCCATTTGGAGAAATAATCTGTCATCGCAAGCATAGAAACTTTTCCTCCTGGAGCAACAGGTAATTTTCCCACGATATCCATTCCCCATTTCATAAACGGCCATGGTGAGATAATCGGATGCATCAGTTCTGCCGGTTGATGATGGATGTTTCCGTGCCTTTGACAAGCATCACATTTGCGAGCAAAATCTATGGAATCCTTCTTCATAGTAGGCCAGTAGTATCCTGCTCTCAATGTTTTTGAAAATAATGTGATGCCCCTAGAATGATTCCCACAATCACCTTCACGTATATCCTTAAGAACTGCTTTTGCTTCAGGATCCTCAAGGCATCGTAATAATGGTCCTGCAAGTGATTTTTTATACAATATACCATTTTCAATAGTAAAACGAGATACCTTTAATCTGAAGGCTTTAGGATTATTTTCATCCTTAGAGATCACATCGTGTTGTATATATTCCATGATCGGCTGCATCCATGATCCTGACTTGCCCCCAGAATCTGATGCATTCGAATTATCTCCAGGCCGAGGATCCTCAACGTCACACACTTGCTCTTCGTTGTTATCCTTATCAGCGATGGCGGGCGCTGTAATATGTATAGTCGGTATTTTGACATCTGGTGGGATCCTTAGACTTGACCCCAGGTTAGCTAGAGCATCCGCTTCAGTGTTATCCTCACGTGGTACCTGTTGAATGTCGAAGATCTCGAAGCTACCTGCAAGATCCTTAACAATCTCCAAATATGCAGCTAATCTATCTACTTTTACAGTATATGTTCCATTATAATGATTAGCAATTAACAATGAATCAACATACACATTTAAATATTTTATACCAATATCCTTAGCTAATTGTAACCCTGCAATTAATGCTTCATATTCTGCCTCATTATTTGTAGCCTGAAATTCACATCTTATAGCTTGAGGCATAATATCACATTGAGGCGATTTTAATGCAATTCCTAATCCAGTTCCTTTTATATTAGATGCACCATCGGTATACAATGTCCATCTTTCAGTTATTTGATTTAGTTCTTGTACTTCCAAATCTACTTCATTTTGAAGGTCACTAGTAAAATCCGCAATAAAATTTGCTAAGGCTTGAGACTTAATTGCATTCCTAGGTTCATAGATCAAGTTATAGGCACTTAATTTAACAGACCATTTAGCTAAGCGCCCTGACATTTCTGGTTTCCTTAAAACATTCTTAATTGGATAATTAGTTCTAACATGGATAAGGTGTGTTTCAAAATAATGCCTAAGTTTGGTAGATGCCATGACCAATGCAAGTATAAGTTTTTCGAGATGGAAATACCTGGTTTCAGCATCTAATAGACTTTTACTTACATAATAAATAGGATGTTGTCCTTCATGATCCTTCACCAGCACCGCACTTACAGCATTACGAGAAACCAATAGATAAAGGAATAGTGGTTCACCATTCTCAGTCTTCATCAATAGGGGAGCTGATGACAAGTAATTCTTCAGTTCTTGAAACGCAGCTTCATGCTTTTCTCCCCACTCGAACTTTTTGTTCTTTTTGAGGATATCATAGAATTCCTTGCATCTATCTGAGGATCTTGAAATGAAATGGTTCAGAGCTGCTATCCTTCCCGTCAACCTTTGTATATCCTTCGGACTTGATGGAGACTTTAAGTTCAGAATAGCTTTGATCTGTTCTGGGCTAGCTTCTATCCCTCTCTTGGTCACCATATATCCCAAGAATTTTCCTGCCCCCACTCTAAAGTGGCATTTTGCAGGATTAAGCTTCATGTTGTACTGATCCAGAATGTCAAAGGCCACCTTAAGATCCTGAAGATGATCCTCAGTTTTCTTTGACTTTACTACCATATCATCGATGTATACTTTCATTGTGCTTCCCAATTGGTCTTTGAACATCATGTTGACTAGCCTTTGATATATTGCACCTGCATTTTTAAGACCAAAAGGCATAACAACATAACAATAAATACCTGTGGGAGTTATGAATGTTGTGTCTTCCTGGTCTGCGGGTTCCATCTGGATTTGTTGAAATCCTGATGAAGCATCCATAAAGGTTAGGATCTCATGCCCAGCTGTAGCATCCACCATTGAATCTATATGAGGCAATGGAAAAGGATCCTTTGGGCAGGCTTTATTTAGATCCGTGTAGTCCACACACACTCTCTATTTTCCATTCTTCTTTTGTACCACCACCACGTTTGCCAACCATCTTGGAAATTTTACTTCCCTTATCATGCCAGCAGCAAGTAGTCTCTCAACATCTGCCTGGATAATAGCGTTCCTTTCCGGCGTAAATTTTCTTCTCTTTTGTTGAACCGGCCTGAAACTATTATCAATTCCAAGTTTATGAGTTATAATATCCTTAGATATACCTGTCATATATTTTGGCTTCCAGGCAAAAGTTGACTTTCTCTGGTTCAAGAACTTCATTAGATCCTGTTCGAGATCCTTTGGGATCCCTGATCCTATTAGCACCTTTTCCTCGGGATCCTTTGAGTTCAGCGGCATTTCTTTGACATCTTGTTCTTCTGTATCCAAGACATCCCATGCCTTATTCCTTAATTGCTATGCTGACGGAGGCTTGGCAGTAGGTTTCATTGATGTTGTATAACAATCCTTTGCTTCTTGTTGGTCGCTGCTGATCTTGACCACCCCCCATGGAGTTGGTAACTTAACGCATTGATGATACGTTGATGGTACCGCTTTCATATCATGCAACCAAGGCCTTCCTAGGATAATGTTATAGCTTGACAAACAATCCATAACATAAAATTTCTGAAAAGAGTTTACCCCTTCAATGTAAATTGGCAACTTAATATCACCAACTGTATTCTTTGCTTCTCCACTGAATCCTACCAATACATTGGATCTTGAGGTGATCTCCGATTCTGGAATACCCATTCTTTTCAAGGTCTCCAAACGAATGATGTTGACTGAGCTTCCGCCATCGATCAGGATCCTTCGTACAAAATGATTGGCAACATAAAGAGTGATAACCAAACCGTCATGGTGAGGATCCTGAACTTCTTCCAAATCATCCTCATCAAATGCTATAACCTTCTCATATTTCTTCATGGAAGTCCTTGTTGGTTTATATGGCTAATCTGACTTGGATTCCCTTACGTGCCTCTTGGCTGCTGAATAAGAAGTGCCACATATGTCAGAACCACCAGAAATAAAATTGATTACCTTAGCGTCTGAAGGTGGGGATCCTGCTCTAGTAGGGATCCTGCAATTATCCTGAGACCCATGATCCTGAGCCTTGTTATGATCCTTTGCGTGATCCTTCCTTTTCCCAAGCAAATCCTGCAAGTATCCTTTGTTGAGTAAATGGCTGATCTCTTTTCGGAGAGCTATGTAATTCTCCGTTATGTGGCCGAAATCCTCATGGTACGCACACCATTTAGATTTATCCTTCCATGCGTAAGTTTTATCACTCTTCTTGGGCCATCTCGCCTTGTCTCCTAGATCCTGCATAGCACATAATATATCTATTGTATCCACATAAAAATTATAGTAAGTTATTTTAGGATACTCTTCATCATCTTCGTCGATAGTATTCACACGACGATCCTCATTTCTGGTATATGGTTTGCTTCTGTTTGATCTAAATGAGGATGAATCCGATTTCCTATTGGGCCTATCATATGCTGATTGAGTATCCACCCTTTTCTGTATCATCGCATCCTCTTCCATCCTGATAAATCTTAAAGACCTGTTTCTGACTTCATCGAGGTTCCTGAAAGGATTCATAACAAGATCCTCATAAAATGGGGAATCCCTTTTGATCCCCATCTTAAAGGCTTGGACAGCGGTAGGCATATCCAAATTAGGTATATTTAATGATTCTCTTCCGAATCTATAACACCCCTCATTCCATAATATTAATATTAATGATAATACGGAAGCGCAGGTAAATAAAACACAGTACTTCATTACATATTTTTCCAAAGTACCAAACAGTTTAGATGGTTAAGTTACTACAACTTTAAACTTGCTCAAAAGACTAGCATGATGGGGTATTATATGAACTAAACTGGTTTGTTACAAAAATGATCAGAGTAGCTTGAATATCAAACATTCCATGTTTCCAAGGTTTGAGCTTCCTGCTACCCACCCGCATGCACTAAACAAAAGTCTGCAGGAAGTAACAACGAGGGGTTAGCACATAGCTAAGTGAGTAAATCCAACACTCAACATTCAACTTAGCTAAACCAATTAACTACAACAAATATTCGCAAACACAACAGTCAACAACAACTTAATGAGGATCGGCGGATCCGGGGATAACCTTAGTACCCGGGTGGCTCCCCAAGATCACTTATCCAAACATATCCGTATGGCCATAACGGACGAGACCGATAGCTAGTGTTTATTATACTTAGGTACAGTTCAGCACACACAACAAATGAAGTACATCCCTGTACCATTCACACAACAACACACTAGCCCAACCAACAGTTCATCAACTTGTTGACCTCATTAACAACAATGCACAAAGGCCACACAAAGCACATATAGACATATGATCAACAATAACAACAAATCAACTCAATAATCAAGTCTACGTTTACCCGTTGTAATCAAATGATTACAACTAAGCCAAACGGTAAGTTTTGAATCCACTCACCGATACCTTTGCCTTCAAAATCTCTGCTTCCAGAGATCACTTATCTTTCGGAGGATCTGAGAATCAATAATCAACATAAGTTAGTACTTTGCCTCATAATTTGTAAATATCAAAATGAGCATTTTTATAAAATGCCACAATAGCATCCAATAAGTGCCACTATAAATACCACCTTCTAAACACATGCATTTTGGTGAAATTTGCAAAATCCATCAAGATTAAACATGCAAACGCGATCCTGACTAGTCAGGGCTAGGCCTGTTCAAAGTCGGATATCCGAAAATTCGGATATCCGAATTTCGGATATCCGAAATTTCGGATACCTGATTTCACTATCCGAAATCCGAATCCGAAATTTCGGATATCCGAAATTCGGATATCCGAATTTTCGGATATCCGAACTCGGGTATCCGATTATCCGAAATTCTGCACATGTTCAACACTTCAACATCCAAAAATCTGGAAAGTTACTAACAGTGACAAGTGACCCAATTATAATAAATATTCGATATGCATTATCAAGATTCAAACAAACTTGAAAATGAATCCAGAATAGCATCAGTCCAAACCAAAGAAAACGCAGCTACTAAAAGTCTTAGAACATCAGACGACGACCAAACATAGACACATAATACCCTAGTAGGTTGTCTTAAAGACACACATAGTCATACACACGTGGAACACAAATATATAAAACATAGTACGTAATTTAATTATAGAATGTATTGCCTATTACAATCATTCAAAGTTCAATCTTCAAAAGATCTCCACCATTCTTGATCCATCCTTCAACAATCACTACTTGTATCCATAGCCTATACAAAAAAAAAAAACAAGACATGGTAATATATTAATTGTCTTTCTTAAATCAACCACAACTTACGTATTTACAAACCACAGCTTACATATTTACAAAACAGTATACTAAAAGGCTAATTACCTTATTAATTATCAATTTCTCACCGTTTAAGGCTCTTTCATTAATATGACTAATAATCAAATATTTCCAATGGGGTCCTAGTAGATTCGCTAAAAGAACTTAAAAGGAACACCTAAACAGAACCACGGCCTACCCTTATACACAACTATATATATAAGGCATACATGAACCCGATTTTCCATGCGATACACTTAAATAATTTCCTTATAATGATCTGCAATTCTGGATTAAATAGTGTGTAATTATAAAGACAGGACATGGGACAGAGGACAGAAAATGGAGATCATGCATATATAGATCGGTCGTCATTACTTGAAATATGTGATATTGAAAGGAATAAAAGGCAATGGAATACCTTGACTCGGAGACTCAGTTACATGTCTTCATACATCATGTCTTCCCCATCCATTGTTTCATCAATAATGATAAGTGGTTGCTCCAAAGCTAATTCTTTCACTGTTGCAAAATATAAAACATATAAATTAGAAGCAGTCAACATATAATGGACATTAATATTAATGAAATAATATACGAAAATAATAGACTAACTCTCTTCTTCCAGACTCTCTACTTCAGTAAATGTGTCATCAAAACCAATAGGAACACTTGAAGAGCGTAACCAGTCTTGTGTACAGACAAGACCTTCCACCATTCTTGGAGTTAAAGATGTCCGGAAAGAATCAAGCACACGACCCCCGGTGCTAAAAGCGGACTCGGAAGCAACAGTAGAAACGGGAATAGCAAGGATATCTCGAGCCATTTTAGCAAGAATTGGATATCTACATTGTTGATGCTTCCACCAAGTCAATATGTCAAACTCTGCATCATTAGGTTCTCGATCTTCCGACAAATACTTGTCTAACTCTGTTTTCTTCTTGTTGCTTTCTGAACTTCCCATTGCCATTTCAAACCTTTGAGTCATAATTTTATCAATATCCATCTCTACATCGTGCCCCCACATAGAACTACCAGCATCGGTTTTTGATTGTTTAGATGACACCTCCTCATCATTCCTCCTTTTCGGCATTGAAGAACTATACAAAGCAAACAAAGCCTTGATGTTTTCATCAAGGCTCTTAAGAAAATCAGCCGCACACCCTTCTTCATACTTGTCTTCCACTATCCACTTGATGTATTTGAGCTTCCGTCTTGGGTCAAGAAGTAAGGCAAAGAACAAAAATTGATTGAGCTTTTTAACATCCCCCCAATATTTCTTATACTTTGCAAGCATTTTAAATGCCATATTCCTAACAGAGATATCATCTGTCCTAGTAAAAGCCTCAATCACATTACCAATCCCAAATATATCATGCATATAAGTATTAGAAGTCACATAACGAGACCCCGAAAACCTCAACGTAGCATCATAGAATATTTTTAGAAACGGCAGCAAACTACTTACTTGGACCCAATCCGATTCACGAATCATACCACCCTCATACCTTCTAAGCTCCTTCTCACAATTGGAATCTTTTAACAGCAAGTTAAAGAACACTTTTTTGAACTTCACGGCAGTTTCAAGCATCAAGAAAGTCGAGTTCCACCTTGTATCAACATCCATGCATACAAGCTTACTACTTTCTATTTTCTCTTCTTCAACACATGACTTGAATTTCTTGAGCCTAGCAGGAGACGACCGCACATACTTCACAAGAGCCCGTACTTTCTTCACAGACACACTAATATCATTCAAACCATCCTTAACAACTAGATTTAAAATATGAGCAGCACACCTCATGTGCAAGAAATCTCCATCCAACAAACCACACTCCCAATGGTTAAATACCTTTTTCAAGTGAACAAGAGCCACATCATTCGAGCTTGCATTATCTACTGTAACAGTGAGGATATTTTTTAATCCCCATGTAACACCCCCAAATTTAGTGATTTGCGGAAGCATACTTGGGTGTTACTAATCAATATACAAAGCACAAGATATACAGCAAACGACCTCTAAATGAGACGTTTTGTAAAATAATTACATTTCATAATTAAATCGTTTGAAAACATATAGTTTTCTTTACAAAAATATGTAAGCCTAGAGTCCGCGTATGTGGCGGGAGATTATATTACATAACCATAGTTACAAAAGATAATGCCAAAGAATCTCCGTTAAATGCAGTTTGGAAATCATGCGACTCTAGCTAGTAATCCTGGAGTGATCCTACTCCGTAAGTGTACCTGAGAATACATGCTAAAAAGGGTCAACCAAAGGTTGGTGAATCTCACAGGTTTATCAGTAAATAATCAGTTTGAACACAAGGTTTCATCAGTAGTGCCCGTAGGCGTATATCAAGTATTTGTAAATCTCGCAAAAGTAAGGTAATCAAGTTATACCGTTGCCATGAGGCTCACAATCGAAGCTTAACCCGTAAATAATCAGTTGCTCCCGTGACATGCTCAAACTTGAGCAAGCATAAGTAACGAAATAATAGTCGCCCGTTTATACGTAACGGTTCGTGGTAGCGCTACTACCCCGGGCGGGGAGGGTCATTTCCCTAATGGATCCATTAACTACTGTTCGCGCTTAAGTACAGAACTAACAATATATGATGGAGAGACTTCAGTAACTAGTAAGTAACTCATGCAATTCCGTTTGGTATAGTAAACAGTTTAGTACTTGTGTTCAAGAAAAATCAGTAGCATGTATCTCCCCCAATAAGATAAAACAGTAAAAGTGGGGCCGTAAGACTCACCTGAGTCAAGCAGTGGTAAATAGCAAGTAGTAGTAAAGCAAGTAGGTTCTCCGAACCCGTGACCTTCTAGTGCCTAAACACGTAAGGTTAAGTAAGTAGATGTCTCGCAAGACCATCTAGGCTAGTTGTTCATACAACCCGTTGTGTTTAAATGTTGGTTTGTTTGCGTTCGTAACAAAGTATACGGCCCGTTGGTGATTTGTTATAATTAAAGTTTATCATTCAATACGCAAATTAAAGTAATTGTAATAGGAAAGTATGTTTTATTATGATTGTTAGGTCGTATCGTATAAGGATTTGAGGTTGTAAAAGTTCGACACTTAGTGAAAATGTGAGTTTTCAAGGTTCTGGTTTGTGCGACGTAGCATGCGACGTTGCAAGCGACGTAAGGTGCGACGTAGGCAGGTACGTCGCATGATGCGACCTTCGCAAATCAATGCGACGTAGGGGGCGACGTCGCTAATGCGACGTTGGTTCGGTTTGCGACGTTAAAGTCTACGTCGCTACGTGCGACGTCCGCAAGTTAATGCGACGTAATGGGCTGCGTCGCTAGTGCGACATTGAGGTTTTTGTGCGACGTAGGTCGCGACGTCGCAGAGGCCCCTGGCCAGGTGCGACGTAGCGGTCTGTTGGCCGGAAAATGTGCCGAAAATGAGTTTTCCGGTTTCCGTTCGGTCCAAATCTTTTACCCAACCCTTATATGAACATAATAAGCCTATTTAAACCATAAACTAGTAAAAATGATAAAAAAAAACGAGAGATGTCGGGATTTGTCGGAAACTTACAAAGTGTCGGATTGAAAATCCGAAAAGATAGGATGATAGATCGCGAGAAGGTGAACGTTTTCTTCCAAAGTGATGATGAGATCCAAGGTCGTTTAGCACGTTTATTTGGTGATTTTTGATGAGTTTTGGGTGGTGGTGGTGATTAGAGAGAAAGAGGGAAAGAGAGTGTAAGAGAGAGAAAGGAAAGAATTAAATGAAAGAAGAAGGTGGGAATGGGAGGTTATCCTCCCATTTTTCGCCCCGCGTTCCCGCTCCGTGCGGTGTTCGTTTACTCCGTCGTTTAATCGTAAATAATTATTCAAAATATTAAAGGTACGTTTTAAAATACAAATTATTACGCGAGATTTTATTTAAATGTTTTACAATTTAATTTATATTTAAGTTATAAAATGGTAAGTTAGTTTATTTAATTTGCGCGTTTTAATATTTTAAATTGTGTAAGGTTTGTTTGTACGATACGAATGAATACGGAATATTATCATAATAATATTTTTGACATAACAACGTTATTTAATAAAATTGGTCACCAACGTCCTTATTAAGTTGAATCGAAATACATTCGATTTAAACTGCGTACGATTTAACCAAATCGCATTTTTGTATATATTCAACAATATATATAATCCGATACATAAATTAGCCTAACACAGAACTAATTACATGTATTAACGAAGAATTAGGCACTAATTCTAGTCCTAATTTGCCGGTTGTTACATTCTCCCCCCGTTAAAAGAATTTCGTCCCGAAATTTAAGTCGAAGTCGCGTTAGGGGCAGAATCGGTGAATAAGTGGGGATACTTGAGTCGTATTTGGTCTTCCCGTTCCCAAGTGAATTCCGGACCGCGCCGCGAATTCCACCTGACTTTGACGATTGGAATACGACTTTGTTTCAGTTGTTTGACCTCACGGTCCATAATTTCGACAGGTTCCTCAACGAAATGTAGTTTGTCATCTATGCGAATCTCGTCAAGGGGTATAATAAGTGTCTCGTCAGACAAACATTTCTTTAAGTTAGAAATGTGAAAGGTAGGGTGCACGCTGCTGAGTTCAGAGGGCAGCTGCAATCGATATGCCACTGGACCTATCTTCTCGAGGATCTCAAAAGGTCCAATGTACCTGGGGTTTAATTTTCCGCGTTTGCCGAATCGGATTACGCCTTTCCAAGGCGATACTTTTAAGAGTACTCGATCCCCAACCTGGAACTCGAGTGGCTTGCGTCTCACGTCAGCATAGCTTTTCTGACGATCACGCGCGGCTTTGAGTCGGTTTTGGATTTCAACGATTTTCTCTGTGGTTTCATGTATGAGTTCAGGACCAGTGAGTTGACTCTCTCCCACTTCAGTCCAACAGATCGGTGATCGGCACTTACGACCGTACAGTGCCTCAAAAGGTGCGGCTTTAATGCTGGCGTGATAGCTGTTGTTGTACGAGAACTCGCACAACGGTAGATGTCTTTCCCAATTTGTACCAGAATCAACTACGCAGGCTCGTAGCATGTCTTCCAGTGTCTGAATAGTTCGTTCGCTCTGGCCATCGGTCTGAGGATGGTACGCGGTGCTCATATCGAGACGGGTACCCAATGATTTTTGGAGTGATTGCCAGAAGCGAGATGTGAAACGGGCATCCCTGTCAGAGATAATCGAGAGAGGGACACCATGTTGGCAAACGATTTCTTTGATGTAAATTTGCGTAAGGCGTTCCATTTTGTCGGTTTCTCTGATTGCCAAGAAATGAGCCGATTTGGTGAGACGATCGACGATTACCCAAATGGTATCGCAACCGCTCGCCGATTTAGGTAGTTTGGTTATGAAATCCATGGTAATTTGCTCCCATTTCCATTGAGGAATTTCAGGTTGTTGGAGCAATCCAGAAGGTCTTTGGTGCTCGGCCTTGACCTTGGAACAAGTTAAACATTTGCTGACTTACAAAGCAATGTCAGCTTTCATATTCGGCCACCAGTAAAACTCCTTGACGCCGTGATACATTTTGTCGGATCCCGGGTGGATAGAATATTTGGACTTGTGAGCTTCATCCATCACCAAGTCCCGAAGGTTCCCGAAATTAGGCAACCAGATTCGGTTAGAGAAATACTTAACTCCGTTGGGTCTGATCTCGAATTGTCTGTCCATGCCTCGCAAGGCCTCGTTCTTGAAGTTATCGGGTTTCAGGGCTTCGAGTTGGGCAAGATGTATTTGGGTGGTGAGATCGTTATGAATGGTAATACTGAGTGCCCGGACTCGGAGTGGTTTTGTTCGTTCCTTACGACTGAGAGCATCAGCAACCACGTTTGCTTTGCCCGGATGATATTTGATCTCACAGTCATAATCGGTGAGTAATTCAACCCATCTACGTTGCCTCATGTTAAGATCTTTCTGGTTGAAAATGTGTTGGAGACTTTTGTGGTTGGTGAATACAGTGCTGCGGGTACCATAAAGATAATGTCTCCAGATTTTTAAGGCGAATACCACGGCCCCTAGCTCGAGGTCGTGAGTTGTGTAGTTTTTCTCGTGAACTTTAAGTTGTCGGGAGGCGTAAGCAATGACCTTGTCTCGTTGCATCAGCACGCAACCGAGACCTTGGTGAGAAGCATCACAGTATACCACGAAGTCATCGGTGCCTTCGGGTAGAGATAGAATGGGTGCACTGCAAAGCTTGAATTTTAACAGCTGAAATGCCGACTCTTGTTTATCGGTCCAATCGAATTTCTTTTCCTTCTGAGTCAGCACGGTGAGGGGTTTGGCAATTGTTGAAAAGTTTTCGATGAAACGGCGGTTGTAACCGGCCAATCCCAAGAATTGGCGTACCTCGGTTGGAGTGGTTGGTGCTTTCCAGTTCTTGATTGCCTCGATTTTTGACGGGTCTACATGAATTCCCCGACAGTCGATAACGTGTCCAAGGAATTGAACGGTGTGTATCCAGAACTCACACTTAGAAAATTTGGCGTAGAGCTCCTCGTGTCTAAGTAGTTCTAGAATGGTTCTGAGGTGTTGTGCGTGTTCATGTTCGTTTCGCGAATAGATAAGAATGTCATCGATAAAAACAATGACAAACTTGTCGAGGTATGGTTTGCACACCCGATTCATAAGGTCCATGAATACAGCCGGTGCGTTGGTTAGGCCAAAGGGCATTACTTGAAATTCGTAGTGCCCGTAACGGGTTCTGAATGAGGTTTTTGGGATGTCAGCATCGCGAACACGCAACTGATGATAACCTGATCGAAGATCAATTTTTGAATAACAGCTTGATCCTTGGAGTTGATCGAACAGATCATCGATTCGAGGAAGTGGGTATCGGTTCTTGACGGTTAGTTTGTTCAACTCTCGGTAGTCAATACACATTCGAAATGAACCGTCTTTCTTTTTAACAAACAAGACCGGAGCTCCCCAAGGTGAAGAACTCGGTCTGATGAATCCTCTATCCAGGAGTTCCTGTAACTGCGTGGACAACTCCTGAAGTTCAGATGGAGCTAGGCGGTACGGTGCTCGGGCCACCGGTGCGGCACCCGGCACGAGATCAATCGAGAACTCAACCTGTCTAGGTGGAGGTAAACCTGGTAGTTCTTCTGGAAAGACTTCGGGAAAGTCTCTAACGATTGGCATATCTTCAAGTCGCTTCTCCTCCGACTTTTTCTCCGTGATGTGCGCGAGTATTGCGGGGTAGCCCTTTCTCAGAAATTTTCGGGTTTTTAAACAGGAGATTAAGTTTAGTCTCGACCCACCGGTCTCCCCCTGTATGATCAGGGTACTACCGGCGGCGAGAGGAATTCGGACGATCTTATTATGGCAAACAATTTCGGCCCGATGCTTGGACAACCAGTCCATACCCACGATGACATCAAAACTTCCTAGTTCAACAGGCATTAAATCGATTGAGAAGGTTTCGTTTGCGAGGTTTAAAGTGCAATTAGGTATCACACTACTGGTTTCTATGAGTTTACCATTTGCGAGCTCTACAGTGTACTTAACATCTAAGGCCGAAGGGGTGATATTAAGTAGTGGGCAAAACTCATCAGATATGAAACTTTTATCAGCACCGGTATCAAATAATACTGAAGCAGTAAGATCGTTGAGAAGAAACGTACCCGTTACAACATTCGGGTCTTCCCTAGCTTCCCCAGCTTTGATGACAAATGCTCTGCTACGAGCAGGGTTGTTGTTCCGTTTGTTGCTGCTGTTGTTGTTGTTGTTGTTGTTGTTGTTTTTCTGTTTAGGGCAATTATTCTGAAAATGCCCAGGACTTCCGCACCCATAACAAGTCTTCGGGGCACTGGTGTTTCGACAATCCTTGGCCAGATGCCCAAAGCGCTTGCAGTTTGTGCAAGGGCAGGAACCGTCGTGGTGACGATTGCATTTGGGACAGTAGGGCCTGCTTCCAACGTACCCTTTCCTTTCTGAAGTGCCAGATGAATAAGCCCTAACGGGCTCAGGCTTTCGGTTGGTGATTTGGTTGGATGAGTTGGGGTTTCCTTCCCATTTTCGTTTGTTGTTTGCAGGTGGGGCTGAAGTTGTGTTACGGCGGACAGCGTTTGCCGTGAGTTCATGGGCCATACGGATGGCGTTCTGGATAGTACCTGGTTTGGATGAAGTCACCAGGTCCTGGAGTTTCTCGGGCAGTCCATCAACGTATTTCTCGATCCTCTTGTACTCAGGATCGACCATGGTTGGGCACAGAAGTGCCAGCTGGTGGAAACGGTTGGTGTAACCGGTGATATCATTACCTTGCATCTTATGGTTCCAGAATTCCAGCTCCAGTTGTTTCAGTTCATCCCTGGGGCAATACTCACCCCTTAACATCTCCTTCAACTCCTCCCACGGGAGTTTGTAAGCATTGACAACGCCCACAGTTTGGGCATAGGTGTTCCACCACGTGAGTGCGGTGTCAGTAAAAGTACTAACAGAGAACTTAACTTTGTCCCCCTCCGCACAGTTGCAGATAAGAAATACCGATTCAACTTTCTCGATCCAGCGTATTAGACCGATAGCTCCCTCGGTACCTGCAAAGTTTAGAGGTTTGCAGTTCTGGAAGTCCGTGTAAGAACAAGGTTTAGCAGCAGAGGTTTCAGCGGCATCGCTGTTTCTCGAGGAATTTGGTGGAGTATTCCGAGCTAAGGCTTCAGTAACAGCCTGGGTTATAAGGGAGTTAATCTGGGCATCGGTGTATGGTCGTGTCTTTGGCGGCATGATTCTTCAATAAAAGAAATGAAGATACATGAGATTTTGTATGAACTTGTAATTGTCACAGATGTAAATGTATAAAAGCAGTAATACATAACATCAACATGGAAAATGACAATTAATGTGAGTTGAGATAACAAAGGATATCTGATAGATAAAGTGAGTTCAAAAGTTACTGTTAGTACATGTTTAGTGTCTGTCAGTTGGTCTAGCTCGTAGTTTGTATTTAGTTTTGTATTTCCTGACTCCTGCGACGTAGTGCATAACGTCGCTGGTGCGACGTCAGGTTTTGGGCCTGCGACGTAGCCAACGTCGCATGGGCTTGGGCCTGCGACGTAGCGTGCGACGTCGCAGGTGCCAGATTTTGTATAAAAACGTTTTATGTTTTCTGTTTTAGGGTTGACGAAACCCTAAACGCAATTAGTCGAAATCTCTGTAATCTGACCGATTATTACTGAATATAATACGTTTCGTTTGATATTCATTGCGTATTGTTATTCGTGTGATTGTTTGATTAGTCAATTGTTGTTTCCGCCATCAATTGATTGACTCGGTTCGTGCTAGATCCAAGGTTAGGGACAAACAACTGGTATCAAAGCAGTGAGGCTCGTTTTTGGCGATTCGGATCGAGTTTGGGTTTTAAAAGGACGTGATATTCGTGTGTTTTCGTGTTTATCACGTTTGTTTTGTGTTTTTTTTTTACAGGTTTTCGATCAGTATTACTGGGATAATTGAAGGTTTCTGTCGTTCGGCATTCGTGGTTTTGGTTTTTAGGGTTAAAAATTCGTTTTTAGGGTTTTTGGCCGCTGTTCAGCGCGTTTTGCGACGTACCACTGCGACGTAAGCTGCGACGTCGCGTGCGACGTAGTGATTTGGACTTTAATTAGTCTGTGCGACGTCGTGTTGCGACGTAGTGTTATTCTGCGACGTCCTCTGCGACGCCATCTGCGACGTACCTCTCTACGTCGCATAGTGTGATTCTGCGACGTACCTCTCAACGTCGCATATTTCTGATTCTTAATTGAATCCTTTGCTTGGTGCGACGTACCTATCAACGTCGCATAATCTTTGTGCGACGTACCCTTCTACGTCGCTAAGATCAGAATATTATTTTTTTTTAATTAAGAATATTTTTTTTTAAGTAATTAAAATGGCAGCTGATAAAGAGGATATTAGAGGTTTGAGAGAAATGATTAAACAAAGCAATGACATAGGTTCAAGTAATAAGCCTCCACTATTTACTGCGGACATGGATTATGTGTACTGGAGAGACCGAGTTGAGCAATATATTGACTTTCACTGTCCAGAATTATGGGGACCATTACGTGAGCGTTATGTACCTCCATTAGCTGAAGGGGAATACCGTGGTATTCGTCCCGCTAAGACCTATAAAGCCATGTCTCCCGAGGAGAAGAAAGATTTTGATACTGAAAGAAAATCTTTTTCAATGATTAAAATGTGTTTAACCAAGGATGTTCTATGGCTTTTCAGAACTCATGAAACAGCCTTTGATTTGTGGAAGGCTATTGAAACTCGTTGTGGAGGGAATGATAAGTACAAGGAAGCCAAGCTCGAACTGATTAAGAAACAGTACGATATCTTTGACATCCTTCCTGATGAAGACACGACTTCTTTATTTACTAGGTACTCACGGTTAGTTGGTGAGTTGTTTGAAGGGGGTTATACTTTTCCTTCAATTGAAGTAAATAAGAAGCTACTGGATGTGTTGCCGAGTTCTTGGGATATTAAAGTTCAATTTTTAAAGGAAAATGAAGAACTTGCAAACATGTCTTTGGATGCGTTGATAGGGGATCTTCAAGCTCACGCGATGGAGGTTAAGAAGAAAGAAACTAGGTCTGGTTCTGCTGTTCAGAATCCTAGTGTGTATGGTGTTAAGATCAACTCTGGAAAGACTTATGGATCAGGAGTTGCCTTTATATCAAATACAAATGCTTCATCGATTTCTTCTTCTTCTGATGGGATTCATTCTGTTTTCATGACTGGACCTTCTTCAAATCAACAACAGGTTCAAGTCTCACCTGCTATTCAGGAGCAAGCTGCCATCTACACAGCTTTCTTAAGCTCTTACAAGGATTTGGTAAATCAACCGAATCTAACTTTGGAGTTGACTAAGGAGGACTATGCTCAGCTTGATGAAGACGATCTGGAGCAAATGGATTTAACTTGGAATGTGGCAATGATCACCCGCAGAATTCAAAAGTTCTTGCAGAGGAAAGGGCGTAAAAGCTTGGAGGGTGATGGAAAGACTGGCTTCGGATTTGACAAGAGTAAGGTTCGTTGTTATAATTGTCAAAATTTGGGTCACTTCGCCAGGGAGTGCGAGAAACCCAAAATGCCAGCTTCGGGATTCACAACACCTTCTACTCCTCCAAAGGCCAAAGAAACGGAAGTTACTAAGAAAGGGATTGCTGATAATGCCCTGATTGCTTTTGAGCCTACAAGTCAAGATTGGACACCTGTCTCCCAGCATTACCAACAGTGTCTGATGGCTCACATTGTGAATGAGGTACATGATGAACCGTTAAATTGTATTTCATGCATTAAGTTAACTGAATCTCTAAAGGCATATCAGACAGAGACCGCTGAGTTGAGGAAAAAGAATGAAAAACTAACCGACTCAAATAATTTTTTAAAAGCTAATGAGAAACTTTATGAAAAACATCTTGAGGCTCATCGGTTAGATACTCAAAAATATAAGTCTAAAGTTTTTAGTCAAGAAGATGCGATTAAAAGTTATCTGATTGAAATTGAACTTTTAAATAAAGAACTTACAGATTTAAAAGCTGAGTATGAAAATTATAAGAGTAAAATCTTAGGTTCAAATTCCTCAACGGTTGTCTTTAATGAAATTCTTAGCAAGCACGGTACTAAAGGGAAGAAGAATGAGGGATTGGGATACAACTCAGTTCCTCCTCCTACTACTCACTGTCCCCTGCCTGTTAAGGAAGGCTTTGAAGAGATTCCAGTTGACTGGTCCAAGCTTTATGGTTTAAAAGCTATAGATGCTAAAGAGACCAAACATAACAAACCGGCAAAGGAGAAAACCAAGCGGCCAGAGTACCCCTTGCCAAAGTTTGTTAAGTCTGTGCATGAATCTCCTGTTAGTGTTAAGGAGAATGTTGAAGTAAAGAATGAATCTCCTGTTAGTGTTGAGGAGATTGTTGAGATTGAGGACATTACGGATCAGGAGTATCCGGAGGTTAAGAAGGTTGCATTTAAACCTGAAAAAGTGATTTCAAAGGTTGAACCTGAAATTAAGGTTCAACCAAATAAGGGAAAAGCTAAGGTTTTAAACTCGAAACAACAAACTTTACAGTCACCTGTAAAGATTTTGCAAAGAAAATTAGTAAATGAAAATGTTTCGTATGATAAACCATCAACTTCAACCTCTCAACCAAGACAAACATTTTCTAAGATGTGTACTCAATGTTCATGTTCTAGAAATGTTTCTCCACCTCCTGTGGTAATCCCTCAGCCTCAACCGTTTGTTGATACTCGTTCTTGTTTCTACTGCAAGAAACAAGGACATTTAATCCGTGAATGTCCAAAGCTGTCAAATCAGCGATATGGGAGAGAGATGCCTAGGACATCTGTTTATAGAAACTCTTTTTCTAAATCTCCACCTAGGCGTTACTCAAACTCTCCCAAGCCTGTTTCGAAACCAAGTAATGTTGAGCAAAAATCTTTGCCAATTCAAAAGCCCAACATTACTTCTATTACCGATTCCGAATCTTCAAAAGTTTGGAAACATAAAGAGTCTGATGTTGACTCTTCAGTCGTCAACAATAACACATCAGATAAAAATTCTAATTTGTTTAAAGATAAAATCCTATCTGACGTGATTATTGTTGATGACCAAGGTCGACCTAAGTCTGTAAAGGCTTGGGTCACCGTTTCTCACTAATCTCCTTTCGTTTGTGTGTTGCAGCAGTCAGAACGTGTTAAAGATAGTGAATGGTATTTGGACAGTGGCTGCTCGCGACATATGACAGGCGATGTATCCTTACTTGTGGATATTAAACCACATGCAGGAGGGTATGTTGCCTTTGCTGGAGATTCTGGGGGAACTATTTCTGGAAGAGGAACGTTAACTAACGGCAATGTTAGTTTCGAAAATGTGAACTATGTGGAACAGCTTACGCACAACTTGCTAAGTGTTTCACAGGTCTGTGATAAGGATTATACAACTGCGTTCACAAAGACAGAGTGTGTGATATTGAAGCCTGGTTATGTCATTCCGGAAGAATGGGTGTTACTGAGAGCACCAAGAAAGGATGACACATACATTTTAAATATGAGAACTGTTGAGACATCGAACGAGTATACGTGTCTCTTGTCTAAGGCTTCTGAAAAGGAATCACTGCTTTGGCACAGACGAATGAGACATATTCATTTCCGAAAAATGAATTTCTTGACCAAAAATGACCTAGTGCTAGGAGTTCCGAAACAGTCATTTGCTTTAAAGGATGACTGTATCTCCTGCCAAAAAGGAAAGCTACGTAAGAAGTCCCATAAGTCTAAGCAGGTGAATTCCATAAATGCTCCATTGGAACTACTGCATATGGATCTTTTCGGTCCAGTTTCTACAAAGAGCATTGGTGGTCGGTCTTACTGCTTGGTAGTTACTGATGACTACTCAAGGTTTTCGTGGGTTTATTTTTTGACCACAAAAGGGGAAACTCCTGAGATTCTGGTGTATTTGTTGGACAAGTTGGCAAATCTGTGCAACTTGAAGGTGAAAAGGATACGAAGCGACAATGGAACTGAGTTCAAGAACTCAACTCTCGAATTGTTTTGTGCTACAAGAGGTATTGAGCACCAATTTAGTGCTCCGAGGACTCCACAACAGAATGGAGTTGCAGAAAGGAAGAACAGGACAATAATCGAGACAGCTCGGACTATGTTAGCTGACTCCAAGTTACCAATCATATTCTGGGCTGAGGCAGTTAATACTGCCTGTTATGTTCTCAACAGAGTACTCACGGTTAAGAAAAGGAACAAAACGTGTTATGAACTTTTTAATAACCGTAAGCCAAATCTACAGTTCCTAGAACCATTTGGGTGTCCATGCCTGATCATGATTACAAAAGATAAGGTCTCTAAGTTTGGTGATAAAGCTGTTGAAGGGATTTTTCTTGGATATTCAGTCAACTCTCCGAACAAAAGAGTCTTTAACAAATCATCGAATCAGATTGAGGAGCATTTTGAAGTGAAATGTTTAAGGTATACGGAACCTCCTCAAGGAACGGGTCCGGATTGGTTTTTCAACTATGGAAACCTCTTCAACTCTTTCAATATTCCGGAAGAAGATGAAACGGAAGAATTGGTTTCTATACTTCATGAGCTTGATCTTAATCAAGATACACCTGTTACTAATAAACCATCTGACCCATCTCCCAATGCAACACCCGCACCTCCACCAACTAATCCTACACCTCCACAACCTACACCTCCACCCACACAACCACAAACAACTACCAAATCACCACCATCAACACCATCTCCTACTCCATCATCTTCGACTGCTCCTTCTAAAATAGTTTATACCTACACAAAGGAGCTTCCATATGATCCAAACATGCCTCCTTTAGAGGAACCTCAAGAAGAAGATGAAATGGAGGAAACAATGGCCTACTCTCATTTATTTTCTCATGAAGATGAAGTAGAAGAAGAAGAGATAGCCATTCCTGAGTCTGCTGCTACTCCCGAAACTGAGGGAGATTTGAACAATCTAGGTGTGAATCTTGTGCCAGGTGCCATACCAGAAACTCGTATACATAAGGATCACCCCATTGATAATATCATTGGTGATCCTCATGCATCTTTTCAAACACGACAGCAAGCAAAGCAGACTTCAGCTCAGCAGCTTTTGGGACTTATTGCACATATCGATTCATGTCATTTGTCTCAAATTGAACCAAAAAAGGTTGAACAAGCCTTAAAGGATCCATCTTGGGTCGAGGCTATGCAGGAGGAACTACAGCAAATAAACAAGATGAATGTTTGGGAAATTGTTCCTCTACCCAAGGGTGCTCACTTGACGGGTACTCGTTGGGTTTTCCGTAACAAAATGGATGATCGTGGGGCTGTTATTCGAAACAAAGCCCGTCTGGTAGTTCAAGGATATAGTCAATTAGAGGGTATTGACTATGATGAAGTTTTCGCTCCTGTTGCTCGTTTGGAATCAATTCGGATTTTTCTAGCTTATGCTTCTTTTAAAGGATTCCGCGTGTATCAACTTGACGTGAAGTGTGCCTTTCTTTATGGAGATGTCGACGCAGTGATTTATGTGTGTCAACCTCCAGGTTTTGAAGACCCAAAGCATCCTAATCATGTTTGCAAACTGAAGAAAGCTTTGTATGGTCTTCATCAATCTCCTCGACTTTGGTATGAGCGACTTGCCAAGTATTTGCTGAAGAATGGTTTTGACAGAGGACAGATTGATAGCACGCTTTTCATCAAAAGGGAAGGAGCGGATTTGTTACTTGTGCAGGTCTATGTGGATGACATTATTTTTGGATCAACTAATGATCAGTTGTGCAAAGATTTTGAAGGACTGATGAAATCTGAGTTTGAAATGAGTGCTATGGGGGAACTCACGTTCTTTCTGGGGCTACAGGTTGAGCAATCTGATAATGGAATATATATCCACAAGTCAAAATATGTCACTGACATGTTAAAGCGATATGAATTGCTCAACTGTAAACACTACGGCACTCCAATTGAAGCAAGACACAATCTTGGACCTAATGAGGACGATGAAGATTGCAAGGAGAAAGACTATCGCTCAATGATAGGCTCTCTCATGTACCTGACTGCCTCAAGACCAGATATAGTGTTTGCTGTTTCTCTCTGCTCACGATTTCAAGCAAATCCGAAGGTGTCTCATATGAAGGCAGTAAAACGCATTTTTGGATATCTCGCTTTTAGGCCATCTCTGGGTCTATGGTATTCAAACGAGAAAAACTTCGAGTTAACTGCCTATTCGGATTCGGATCTTGGTGGCTGCAAGATAGATATGAAGTCAACTACTGGAGGATGTCAGTTCCTTGGATCGCGCTTAGTTTCTTGGCAGTGCAAAAAGCAGACTGCGGTTGCTATTTCCACAGCTGAAGCCGAGTATGTTGCTGCTGCAAGTTGCTGTTCTCAAGTTCTCTGGATTCAGCATCAGCAGCGTGATTACGGGTTCAATCTCTCTATGACTCCTATTTATATAGATAATACAGCTGCTATATCTATAACTCACAATCCCGTACAGCACTCTAAGACCAAACATATTGAACTTAGGTTCCACTTTATACGGGATTGCTTTGAGAAACACCTTATAGATGTCGTACATATAGAGACCCTTAAGCAGTGTGCGGACCTTTTCACAAAAGCCTTTTTGCGATCACGTTTTATTGAACTGGTCAATCTGATAGGTTTAAGGTTCTTTCAGTCAAAGAAATGATTTGTGACTTGGATTTTTAAGTATTTTAAAAAAAAAAAAAAAAAAAAAAAAAAAAATCGCAACAGTCACTCTTTATACTCTTTAGTATTAAAGAAAACGCAAGGTTGCTACATTTTTAAAATAGACGTTGAAGTTGTGTCTGTAAACAACTTGGGATATGATAGTACATCGGGTGACATGCACAAAATGGAATTTTAAGGTTTATCTTGGATGTGTCAGTAGGTTTATCTGACACACTTAAAACAGTTTTTATCTAAATTATCTTCATCATACGATGTATTGGTAGGCATGGTACACACCGGTCTCTGAGATATTAAGAAGTAATTTAAATACTTGTCTATTACTTTGAGAAAAATGTTATATGATGTATGACATAAGTCTTAATTGATAAATGGAAGTACTATCATACACTGTCATAATTATGTAAATGTAAAAAAGGGCATATAGTGATAATATGATTATTCGCCTAACTAATGGTGACTATTGTTGTACTCACGTACAGACCTGAATCCATTAGTTATGCAAATAGTCTCAAACTTGTTATGTTCATACTAAGGGACCCTCTGTTGTACTTTGTACAGATCTGGGGCCACTAGTATCTTCATAGTCGGTTTGATGTATGCCTAAATATAAATATCAAGTGTATGTTACGAGAAAACCGAGATAAACTTGGTCTTGTAATCTCTACCTTGTGTGAATATGCAGTGTTTGTTTTACTGAAGTTTATCAGTATATCATATAATAGGTCTCTCAAAAT
Source organism: Helichrysum umbraculigerum (assembly GCA_949592205.1). NCBI lineage: Eukaryota > Viridiplantae > Streptophyta > Magnoliopsida > Asterales > Asteraceae > Helichrysum > Helichrysum umbraculigerum. Next base: position 122,505,088 of record CATIUR010000001.1, on the reverse strand, counting down.
TAATATTCATATTAACAATAAAAGGTTAACTCACAGACATGGATGTAACGTGTTTAGGTGGACAAACAATACCAATAATTGTCTTGAAATAATTTTTATAAAAGGTGTTTTTAATGTGCCACGTAAATTTAAAGTGGAAAAATATACTGATGATCGAAATAACACTTACTATTCCTAATAAATGCATGTTATTCCGATATGATCCCTAATCAGACAACTCAACTCCGTCACCAAAAATAGAGTGTTAGTTATTTTATTTTGTTAATTTTTTACTTTTTGTAAAATTAAAGAAAATACCAAAAAGATTTTTTTTAGTTTTATGCTTTATTTTTATTCTGCGTTATTTTTCCCAAGTCACGAGTTATTTGGAAATTATTTGCTAAAATAACGAGTAAACGGTTTCAAAATGTCAAAATTGCATCAAAACTGCTCTATGCGACGTCCAGCTCTACGTCGCCTGCGACGTCCCAGCCTACGTCGCACATAGGGTTAGACTATATATAGTCTCGACTGCGACGTAAACCGTCACACTATTCACTATTCACGTGCGACGTAGCCTGCGACGTACCAGTGGCGATTTGCGACGTAGCAATTTTCGAGCAATTTTCGTGATTTGTAGCTGTTTTCATTCCGATTCATTTACGTAGTTTTGATCTACTCGTTATTCCGCACACTTAGGTACCATATTCACCTTTTTTCACCGTGTATATTACGTTTAATTGCTATATATGTGATACGGGTTTAAAGGGTTTCGGTTTTGGGTTAAATTCGATGGTTAATTGGATGTTATAACTATTATCACTTATGTTTTCGTGATCACCATCGTTAGCCGCACCTTGTAATGTGATTGATTTTGAAAACCCCTAAATTCGAGGGTTAGGGTTTCTGGGTTGGGGATGCATGTTCGTCAGTGCGACGTACGCTGCGACGTCGTGGCCTACGTCGCTTTATTTAATTATTATTAATTTCCTACGTCGCCCATCCCTACGTCGCTTTTACTGCGACGTCCGACGCGACGTACCGCTCTACGTCGCTGTTTTAATTAAAGTGATTAAATTCACAATAAATTGCAAAATGCGACGTCCCCCTTGACGTCGCTCGAATTTTATGCGACGTCAGGCCTTACGTCGCTTTTCAATTTATTTTGAATTTTAGCGACGTACAGTTCTACGTCGCTCTGTGTTATGCGACGTACGGTGCTACGTCGCTAGTTCCAGAGAATTTGAAAAAGTTTTGTTTAAAAATGTAACATTTTTTTCTAACTTTTTTCGAGTTGCAATCTGTTTCTGTTTTTGCAGATATGGCTTTGATTTTTGAAGCTCGTCATAATACGGCTGCTTACCTTACTGACACTTCTGATAAAGCTGCACCGTATCGCCAGATGATCGCGTTTTTGAGACGTTCAAGGGTATTCCACGCCATTTCCGACAACACTATGGCGTTTGGAAATCTGATCAACCCTTTTTGGAGAAACGCAACTGTCGTTACTGAAAACGACGTTAGACGATTGGTCTCTACCGTTCTGGGTACGGAGATCACTATTACAGAACAGAGCATTCGGGAACTTTTACAGCTGAATGATCAACCGGATATGCCTGTCGGTTTTGATCATATTTTTGTTACCGGAGCTATGCAACGGATAGGATATCCCGGGATTCCCTCTGATCAGTATAGAAAAGCGAATCTCACACGTGTATGGCGTTATTTGATGCATGTGATCATTGTTTGCTTGGGGAATAGGAAAGGTGGAACGGATGGGATGAGCCGAAGTCTGGCTTCTGCTATGTTAGCGTTGGTATATAACAAGCCGTTCAACTTCTCGGGATTTATCTTCAGGGCTATGGTTGATAATGCGAATGCCGGGGATCAGAAATGGATTTTATATCCAAGATTTGTACAGTTGCACATCAATCGTCATCATCCGGAGCTTCAGGCACAGGGTGATATCGATCAGCCGCTCAAGATTTCACCGATGATGAGTCGGATTTTCACTATTTGTGCAGGGTATGAGAAAGGGGTCGAGGCACCAAGGGATGTTCCTTTATTCGGTGCTATCGTGGATGAAAATTATGTACCGCCCCCAGATCCTCAGTATATGGATGTTCCAGCACCACAGCAACCGCAGCAACCACTCATGAATGTTCCTGTTCAAGCTGCGGGGGAGCATGTGGAGGCCATTTTGGAGAACATTGAGCAGTTTGGGCACGTTGACTCAGACAATCCTGCATCTCATGAAACGGTTGAGAGTTCTGATTCTGAAGAACCGGTCAATGTAGGTCCTCAGGATGGGGGTCCGACGCCTGAGCACTCGGATGGTACTGTTCCGCATCCCTCTGAGATGGAACGTATCAGGCTTTCCGATTCATTCAGATATCTGCGAATTCAGCGTCGGATCCGGGCAGGGCGTAAATATGTACCTCCAAGAGATAAGGGAAAACGTACACGTGACGGTGATGATCCTGCTGATGAGACTTATCAACCGAGACGTCGTGTTCGTCGTTCTTCGTCAACACGAGCTCCAGTCAATCCACAGCAGCAGGATGCTTTTGAGATTCAACCGACTCCAGCTTTCATGCAAAAGATAATGGAAGATATGCAGCAGATGAAGCAAAAGCTGGAGGCTCAAGACGAGAAGATTGCTGAACAAGCTGCGTTGATCGAGGTCCAATCTAAGGAGCTTGAGGAAACGAAGCTTAGGGTTAATGTTTTGGAAGGCAGGTTACTTGCCTCGGGGGAGTCTGGGTCTGGGATACCCACTTTAGAGTCAAGTGAACCTGCGTCTGTAAATCCCAACCCTGTAATTGAAAATGTTAATGAAAATATTTCTCTTTTGGATTATTTCTCTGTTGATGATATTCCAGGGCAACCGAGACCGCTGGCAGTTGATTACTCATTCGCTGACTTATCATTTATTCAGAGGATGGCCAGTGGAGTTGGCTCTGAGGAAGAAACAGAGAATGTTTTTGAGATGAACGAGGATGTCTCGATTGAAGAGGAACAGTTGGATGCAGATGAAACATATGATGATGCACAATCTGGGGAAGCTTATGATGATGCACCAATTATAGAATCTGATTCAAGTGAAGACGAGAGTCCTGATAAAGCTCAACATGGAGAATCAAGTTCTGCTGCAACTCCAGCTTCAGAGACACAGGCACCGGACTCAGCAGCGAAGAAATTAACTGCTGAAGAAAAGAGAGAGAGAAATAAGAAATGGTGGCCTAAGGGACGAAATCCAGTTCCTATTCCAGTTAAATGTCAAGTGTACCGGGTTAGTCGAAATTATACCGGTGTTATTAAAAGCTGGAAGTGTCAGAGGAATCTGTTTATGATAAAGAGAGAAGATGGAGTTCAGTATTTCAGAATGCGTTTTGATAGATTGAGCACGTTGCCAAAAGGAGAGATTAATCGATTAGCTCAGCTTAAATTGATTAATCCTTTCGAGAATGATTATGCTGAGTTCATTCAGAGAAGTCTACGTCGGGAAGTATTATCGAAGACTTATTCGAAGTTGAAGCCGACGTTGGGAACTCGGTATACGTGGAAGAAAAAGATTGATCCAGTCACCAGGAAGCCTTTGGTTAAAGTTCACTATTCGCCTGCTAAATGTTTGACTGAGATACCTCTGGAATCAGTTCCTTATTATTTTCTGAGAAGACTTGTAAAATGGGAACTTGATCCACAGACTGGCGAAGCGGTTATTACTTTCGTTCCAGATTCTGAACCGTGGCCAGAAGTTGGAGGTATATGGAATTTGAAGCAAGCAACGTTTAGACTATATGATCCGATGAGTTTGATTAATTTTCATGAAAAAGATTTAAGAAAACTCTATGATAATCGGATTCGTGTTGGTCAGAAGAATGAATTCAACAGACGTTTAGCACAGCAGTTTTACAATGTTGTTACTGTTTGCGTAGCAAATGGAATTCATGCTGATGGCCAGTTTCCTGCGGGCTGGGTTTAATGAAGATTTTTGAAGACCAAGCTGAAGACACGGGGGAGTTTGTTAGTACATGTTTAGTGTCTGTCAGTTGGTCTAGCTCATAGTTTGTATTTAGTTTTGTATTTCCTGACTCCTGCGACGTAGTGCATAACGTCGCAGGTGCGACGTCAGGTTTTGGGCCTGCGACTTAGCCAACGTCGCATGGGCTTGGGCCTGCGACGTAGCGTGCGACGTCGCAGGTGCCAGATTTTGTATAAAAACGTTTTATGTTTTCTGTTTTAGGGTTGACGAAACCCTAAACGCAATTAGTCGAAATCTCTGTAATCTGACCGATTATTACTGAATATAATACGTTTCGTTTGATATTCATTGCGTATTGTTATTCGTGTGATTGTTTGATTAGTCAATTGTTGTTTCCGCCATCAATTGATTGACTCGGTTCGTGCTAGATCCAAGGTTAGGGACAAACAGTTACATCCTACAGAGTTATTACAAAAGGTGTCGGGAATGGTTACATCCGACTAGTTTATAGAGTAGTGCTAGATAGTCCCTAGATTACGAGATAAATTACAAGACAAAAACTACACTAATCTTAATGTAGATTAATTTGTCCCATCAGCGCGACAAGGCGGTCCACGGTTTCTGCTAGTCGGTTGGTTTGCCTGGCGTTGTCTTCAACCAAGGCCAGTCGTTGTGCTAGTGTTCGAGAATGATCCGCAGTCTCCTGTGAACGCTGTTCACATTCTTCTAATCGGTTTCTTACAAGTTCATCTGCACCTAATTCGGCGGTCATGGAATCCTGAATTATGCTTACAGAGAGGTTGGTATCCTCTTGTTCTCGCTGTAGTTGTGATATGCGGTCAAGAGCTTGACGAAGCAGGTAAGTTATTCGGTGTTGTTCCAGTTCCAGGTTTTCGAGTCTTTGCTCCTGACGGCGGGATTGGGTAGCCAATACTGGCAACGTGAGATGTGCCGAGTTCTGAGAGTTATGTACAGGATAAGGGCTGATTCGAGGTGACCTTGTGTTCCTCCTGGCTACTCGTGGGTTCCGTGACCCACGTGAGTGAGAGTGTGTCGGATTAGGTGGTGTGTTTGCCATTCCTGTGGCAGAGTGTAAGTAAGACGAGGCTAATATATATAAATATATATCATATCCAGCCTAGTGTCTAGCACGTATCAAGTAATGGTCCGGTTCTCTCGTGGTCAGAGTCAACTAACGTATCCCCGTTCAACATAATCATTTCAGACATTACATCATCTTTCCTTAATTGTACATAGTTGATCAGGCTATGTTAAATTAAAGTCGTATGCTGTAATTCCTGAACCAGTCATGTCTAGTAAGAAAATACTGCCTAACGGTCATAGTCTAGGCCCACTAAATGCAACCTAGTTCACTATAACCTTAGGCTCTGATACCAATCTGTAACACCCCCAAATTTAGTGATTTGCGGAAGCATACTTGGGTGTTACTAATCAATATACAAAGCACAAGATATACAGCAAACGACCTCTAAATGAGACGTTTTGTAAAATAATTACATTTCATAATTAAATCGTTTGAAAACATATAGTTTTCTTTACAAAAATATGTAAGCCTAGAGTCCGCGTATGTGGCGGGAGATTCTATTACATAACCATAGTTACAAAAGATAATGCCAAAGAATCTCCGTTAAATGCAGTTTGGAAATCATGCGACTCTAGCTAGTAATCCTGGAGTGATCCTACTCCGTAAGTGTACCTGAGAATACATGCTAAAAAGGGTCAACCAAAGGTTGGTGAATCTCACAGGTTTATCAGTAAATAATCAGTTTGAACACAAGGTTTCATCAGTAGTGCCCGTAGGCGTATATCAAGTATTTGTAAATCTCGCAAAAGTAAGGTAATCAAGTTATACCGTTGCCATGAGGCTCACAATCGAAGCTTAACCCGTAAATAATCAGTTGCTCCCGTGACATGCTCAAACTTGAGCAAGCATAAGTAACGAAATAATAGTCGCCCGTTTATACGTAACGGTTCGTGGTAGCGCTACTACCCCGGGCGGGGAGGGTCATTTCCCTAATGGATCCATTAACTACTGTTCGCGCTTAAGTACATAACTAACGATATATGATGGAGAGACTTCAGTAACTAGTAAGTAACTCATGCAATTCCGTTTGGTATAGTAAACAGTTTAGTACTTGTGTTCAAGAAAAATCAGTAGCATGTATCTCCCCCAATAAGATAAAACAGTAAAAGTGGGGCCGTAAGACTCACCTGAGTCAAGCAGTGGTAAATAGCAAGTAGTAGTAAAGCAAGTAGGTTCTCCGAACCCGTGACCTTCTAGTGCCTAAACACGTAAGGTTAAGTAAGTAGATGTCTCGCAAGACCATCTAGGCTAGTTGTTCATACAACCCGTTGTGTTTAAATGTTGGTTTGTTTGCGTTCGTAACAAAGTATACGGCCCGTTGGTGATTTGTTATAATTAAAGTTTATCATTCAATACGCAAATTAAAGTAATTGTAATAGGAAAGTATGTTTTATTATGATTGTTAGGTCGTATCGTATAAGGATTTGAGGTTGTAAAAGTTCGACACTTAGTGAAAATGTGAGTTTTCAAGGTTCTGGTTTGTGCGACGTAGCATGCGACGTTGAAAGCGACGTAAGGTGCGACGTAGGCAGGTACGTCGCATGATGCGACCTTCGCAAATCAATGCGACGTAGGGGGCGACGTCGCTAATGCGACGTTGGTTCGGTTTGCGACGTTAAAGTCTACGTCGCTACGTGCGACGTCCGCAAGTTAATGCGACGTAATGGGCTGCGTCGCTAGTGCGACGTTGAGGTTTTTGTGCGACGTAGGTCGCGACGTCGCAGAGGCCCCTGGCCAGGTGCGACGTAGCGGTCTGTTGGCCGGAAAATGTGCCGAAAATGAGTTTTCCGGTTTCCGTTCGGTCCAAATCTTTTACCCAACCCTTATATGAACATAATAAGCCTATTTAAACCATAAACTAGTAAAAATGATCAAAAAAAACGAGAGATGTCGGGATTTGTCGGAAACTTACAAAGTGTCGGATTGAAAATCCGAAAAGATAGGATGATAGATCGCGAGAAGGTGAACGTTTTCTTCCAAAGTGATGAGGAGATCCAAGGTCGTTTAGCACGTTTATTTGGTGATTTTTGATGAGTTTTGGGTGGTGGTGGTGATTAGAGAGAAAGAGGGAAAGAGAGTGTAAGAGAGAGAAAGGAAAGAATTAAATGAAAGAAGAAGGTGGGAATGGGAGGTTATCCTCCCATTTTTCGCCCCGCGTTCCCGCTCCGTACGGTGTTCGTTTACTCCGTCGTTTAATCATAAATAATTATTCTAAATATTAAAGGTACGTTTTAAAATACAAATTATTACGCGAGATTTTATTTAAATGTTTTACAATTTAATTTATATTTAAGTTATAAAATGGTAAGTTAGTTTATTTAATTTGCGCGTTTTAATATTTTAAATTGTGTAAGGTTTGTTTGTACGATACGAATGAATACGAAATATTATCATAATAATATTTTTGACATAACAACGTTATTTAATAAAATTGGTCACCAACGTCCTTATTAAGTTGAATCGAAATACATTCGATTTAAACTGCGTACGATTTAACCAAATCGCATTTTTGTATATATTCAACAATATATATAATCCGATACATAAATTAGCCTAACACAGAACTAATTACATGTATTAACGAAGAATTAGGCACTAATTCTAGTCCTAATTTGCCGGTTGTTACATTCTCCCCCCGTTAAAAGAATTTCGTCCCGAAATTTAAGTCGAAGTCGCGTTAGGGGCAGAATCGGTGAATAAGTGGGGATACTTGAGTCGTATTTGGTCTTCCCGTTCCCAAGTGAATTCCGGACCGCGCCGCGAATTCCACCTGACTTTGACGATTGGAATACGACTTTGTTTCAGTTGTTTGACCTCACGGTCCATAATTTCGACAGGTTCCTCAACGAAATGTAGTTTGTCATCTATGCGAATTTCGTCAAGGGGTATAATAAGTGTCTCGTCAGACAAACATTTCTTTAAGTTAGAAATGTGAAAGGTAGGGTGCACGCTGCTGAGTTCAGAGGGCAGCTGCAATCGATATGCCACTGGACCTATCTTCTCGAGGATCTCAAAAGGTCCAATGTACCTGGGGTTTAATTTTCCGCGTTTGCCGAATCGGATTACGCCTTTCCAAGGCGATACTTTTAAGAGTACTCGATCCCCAACCTGGAACTCGAGTGGCTTGCGTCTCACGTCAGCATAGCTTTTCTGACGATCACGCGCGGCTTTGAGTCGGTTTTGGATTTCAACGATTTTCTCTGTGGTTTCATGTATGAGTTCAGGACCAGTGAGTTGACTCTCTCCCACTTCAGTCCAACAGATCGGTGATCGGCACTTACGACCGTACAGTGCCTCAAAAGGTGCGGCTTTAATGCTGGCGTGATAGCTGTTGTTGTACGAGAACTCGCACAACGGTAGATGTCTTTCCCAATTTGTACCAGAATCAACTACGCAGGCTCGTAGCATGTCTTCCAGTGTCTGAATAGTTCGTTCGCTCTGGCCATCGGTCTGAGGATGGTACGCGGTGCTCATATCGAGACGGGTACCCAATGATTTTTGGAGTGATTGCCAGAAGCGAGATGTGAAACGGGCATCCCTGTCAGAGATAATCGAGAGAGGGACACCATGTTGGCAAACGATTTCTTTGATGTAAATTTGCGTAAGGCGTTCCATTTTGTCGGTTTCTCTGATTGCCAAGAAATGAGCCGATTTGGTGAGACGATCGACGATTACCCAAATGGTATCGCAACCGCTCGCCCATTTAGGTAGTTTGGTTATGAAATCCATGGTAATTTGCTCCCATTTCCATTGAGGAATTTCAGGTTGTTGGAGCAATCCAGAAGGTCTTTGGTGCTCGGCCTTGACCTTGGAACAAGTTAAACATTTGCTGACGTACAAAGCAATGTCAGCTTTCATATTCGGCCACCAGTAAAACTCCTTGACGCCGTGATACATTTTGTCGGATCCCGAGTGGATAGAATATTTGGACTTGTGAGCTTCATCCATCACCAAGTCCCGAAGGTTCCCGAAATTAGGCAACCAGATTCGGTTAGAGAAATACTTAACTCCGTTGGGTCTGATCTCGAATTGTCTGTCCATGCCTCGCAAGGCCTCGTTCTTGAAGTTATCGGGTTTCAGGGCTTCGAGTTGGGCAAGATGTATTTGGGTGGTGAGATCGTTATGAATGGTAATACTGAGTGCCCGGACTCGGAGTGGTTTTGTTCGTTCCTTACGACTGAGAGCATCAGCAACCACGTTTGCTTTGCCCGGATGATATTTGATCTCACAGTCGTAATCGGTGAGTAATTCAACCCATCTACGTTGCCTCATGTTAAGATCTTTCCGGTTGAAAATGTGTTGGAGACTTTTGTGGTCGGTGAATACAGTGCTGCGGGTACCATAAAGATAATGTCTCCAGATTTTTAAGGCGAATACCACGGCCCCTAGCTCGAGGTCGTGAGTTGTGTAGTTTTTCTCGTGAACTTTAAGTTGTCGGGAGGCGTAAGCAATGACCTTGTCTCGTTGCATCAGCACGCAACCGAGACCTTGGTGAGAAGCATCACAGTATACCACGAAGTCATCGGGTGCCTTCGGGTAGAGATAGAATGGGTGCACTGCAAAGCTTGAATTTCAACAGCTGAAATGCCGACTCTTGTTTATCGGTCCAATCGAATTTCTTTTCCTTCTGAGTCAGCACGGTGAGGGGTTTGGCAATTGTTGAAAAGTTTTCGATGAAACGGCGGTAGTAACCGGCCAATCCCAAGAATTGGCGTACCTCGGTTGGAGTGGTTGGTGCTTTCCAGTTCTTGATTGCCTCGATTTTGACGGGTCTACATGAATTCCCCGACAGTCGATAACGTGTCCAAGGAATTGAACGGTGTGTATCCAGAACTCACACTTAGAAAATTTGGCGTAGAGCTCCTCGTGTCTAAGTAGTTCTAGAATGGTTCTGAGGTGTTGTGCGTGTTCATGTTCGTTTCGCGAATAGATAAGAATGTCATCGATAAAAACAATGACAAACTTGTCGAGGTATGGTTTGCACACCCGATTCATAAGGTCCATGAATACAGCCGGTGCGTTGGTTAGGCCAAAGGGCATTACTTGAAATTCGTAGTGCCCGTAACGGGTTCTGAATGCGGTTTTTGGGATGTCAGCATCGCGAACACGCAACTGATGATAACCTGATCGAAGATCAATTTTTGAATAACAGCTTGATCCTTGGAGTTGATCGAACAGATCATCGATTCGAGGAAGTGGGTATCGGTTCTTGACGGTTAGTTTGTTCAACTCTCGGTAGTCAATACACATTCGAAATGAACCGTCTTTCTTTTTAACAAACAAGACCGGAGCTCCCCAAGGTGAAGAACTCGGTCTGATGAATCCTCTATCCAGGAGTTCCTGTAACTGCGTGGACAACTCCTGAAGTTCAGATGGAGCTAGGCGGTAGGGTGCTCGGGCCACCGGTGCGGCACCCGGCACGAGATCAATCGAGAACTCAACCTGTCTAGGTGGAGGTAAACCTGGTAGTTCTTCTGGAAAGACTTCGGGAAAGTCTCTAATGATTGGCATATCTTCAAGTCGCTTCTCCTCCGACTTTTTCTCCGTGATGTGCGCGAGTATTGCGGGGTAGCCCTTTCTCAGAAATTTTCGGGTTTTTAAACAGGAGATTAAGTTTAGTCTCGACCCACCGGTCTCCCCCTGTATGATCAGGGTACTACCGGCGGCGAGAGGAATTCGGACGATCTTATTATGGCAAACAATTTCGGCCCGATGCTTGGACAACCAGTCCATACCCACGATGACATCAAAACTTCCTAGTTCAACAGGCATTAAATCGATTGAGAAGGTTTCGTTTGCGAGGTTTAAAGTGCAATTAGGTATCACACTACTGGTTTCTATGAGTTTACCATTTGCGAGCTCTACAGTGTACTTAACATCTAAGGCCGAAGGGGTGATATTAAGTAGTGGGCAAAACTCATCAGATATGAAACTTTTATCAGCACCGGTATCAAATAATACTGAAGCAGTAAGATCGTTGAGAAGAAACGTACCCGTTACAACATTCGGGTCTTCCCTAGCTTCCCCAGCTTTGATGACAAATGCTCTGCTACGAGCAGGGTTGTTGTTCCGTTTGTTGCTGCTGTTGTTGTTGTTGTTGTTGTTGTTGTTTTTCTGTTTAGGGCAATTATTCTGAAAATGCCCAGGACTTCCGCACCCATAACAAGTCTTCGGGGCACTGGTGTTTCGACAATCCTTGGCCAGATGCCCAAAGCGCTTGCAGTTTGTGCAAGGGCAGGAACCGTCGTGGTGACGATTGCATTTGGGACAGTAGGGCTTGCTTCCAACGTACCCTTTCCTTTCTGAAGTGCCAGATGAATAAGCCCTAACGGGCTCAGGCTTTCGGTTGGTGATTTGGTTGGATGAGTTGGGGTTTCCTTCCCATTTTCGTTTGTTGTTTGCAGGTGGGGCTGAAGTTGTGTTACGGCGGACAGCGTTTGCCGTGAGTTCATGGGCCATACGGATGGCGTTCTGGATAGTACCTGGTTTGGATGAAGTCACCAGGTCCTGGAGTTTCTCGGGCAGTCCATCAACGTATTTCTCGATCCTCTTGTACTCAGGATCGACCATGGTTGGGCACAGAAGTGCCAGCTGGTGGAAACGGTTGGTGTAACCGGTGATATCATTACCTTGCATCTTATGGTTCCAGAATTCCAGCTCCAGTTGTTTCAGTTCATCCCTGGGGCAATACTCACCCCTTAACATCTCCTTCAACTCCTCCCACGGGAGTTTGTAAGCATTGGCAACGCCCACAGTTTGGGCATAGGTGTTCCACCACGTGAGTGCGGTGTCAGTAAAAGTACTAACAGAGAACTTAACTTTGTCCCCCTCCGCACAGTTGCAGATAAGAAATACCGATTCAACTTTCTCGATCCAGCGTATTAGACCGATAGCTCCCTCGGTACCTGCAAAGTTTAGAGGTTTGCAGTTCTGGAAGTCCGTGTAAGAACAAGGTTTAGCAGCAGAGGTTTCAGCGGCATCGCTGTTTCTCGAGGAATTTGGTGGAGTATTCCGAGCTAAGGCTTCAGTAACAGCCTGGGTTATAAGGGAGGTAATCTGGGCATCGGTGTATGGTCGTGTCTTTGGCGGCATTATTCTTCAATAAAAGAAATGAAGATACATGAGATTTTGTATGAACTTGTAATTGTCACAGATGTACATGTATAAAAGCAGTAATACATAACATCAACATGGAAAATGACAATTAATGTGAGTTGAGATAACAAAGGATATCTGATAGATAAAGTGAGTTCAAAAGTTACATCCTACAGAGTTATTACAAAAGGTGTCGGGAATGGTTACATCCGACTAGTTTATAGAGTAGTGCTAGATAGTCCCTAGATTACGAGATAGATTACAAGACAAAAACTAAACTAATCTTAATGTAGATTAATTTGTTCCATCAGCGCGACAAGGCGGTCCACGGTTTCTGCTAGTCGGTTGGTTTGCCTGGCGTTGTCTTCAACCAAGGCCAGTCGTTGTGCTAGTGTTCGAGAATGATCCGCAGTCTCCTGTGAACGCTGTTCACATTCTTCTAATCGGTTTCTTACAAGTTCATCTGCACCTAATTCGGCGGTCATGGAATCCTGAATTATGCTTACAGAGAGGTTGGTATCCTCTTGTTCTCGCTGTAGTTGTGATATGCGGTCAAGAGCTTGACGAAGCAGGTAAGTCATTCGGTGTTGTTCCAGTTCCAGGTTTTCGAGTCTTTGCTCCTGACGGCGGGATTGGGTAGCCAATACTGGCAACGTGAGATGTGCCGAGTTCTGAGAGTTATGTACAGGATAAGGGCTGGTTCGAGGTGACCTTGTGTTCCTCCTGGCTACTCGTGGGTTCCGTGACCCACGTGAGTGAGAGTGTGTCATATTAGGTGGTGTGTTTGCCATTCCTGTGGCAGAGTGTAAGTAAGACGAGGCTAATATATATAAATATATATCATATCCAGCCTAGTGTCTAGCACGTATCAAGTAATGGTCCGGTTCTCTCGTGGTCAGAGTCAACTAACGTATCCCCGTTCAACATAATCATTTCAGACATTACATCATCTTTCCTTAATTGTACATAGTTGATCATGCTATGTTAAATTAAAGTCGTATGCTGTAATTCCTGAACCAGTCATGTCTAGTAAGAAAATACTGCCTAACGGTCATAGTCTAGGCCCACTAAATGCAACCTAGTTCACTATAACCTTAGGCTCTGATACCAATCTGTAACACCTCCAAATTTAGTGATTTGCGGAAGCATACTTGGGTGTTACTAATCAATATACAAAGCACAAGATATACAGCAAACGACCTCTAAATGAGACGTTTTGTAAAATAATTACATTTCATAATTAAATCGTTTGAAAACATATAGTTTTCTTTACAAAAATATGTAAGCCTAGAGTCCGCGTATGTGGCGGGAGATTCTATTACATAACCATAGTTACAAAAGATAATGCCAAAGAATCTCCGTTAAATGCAGTTTGGAAATCATGCGACTCTAGCTAGTAATCCTGGAGTGATCCTACTCCGTAAGTGTACCTGAGAATACATGCTAAAAAGGGTCAACCAAAGGTTGGTGAATCTCACAGGTTTATCAGTAAATAATCAGTTTGAACACAAGGTTTCATCAGTAGTGCCCGTAGGCGTATATCAAGTATTTGTAAATCTCGCAAAAGTAAGGTAATCAAGTTATACCGTTGCCATGAGGCTCACAATCGAAGCTTAACCCGTAAATAATCAGTTGCTCCCGTGACATGCTCAAACTTGAGCAAGCATAAGTAACGAAATAATAGTCGCCCGTTTATACGTAACGGTTCGTGGTAGCGCTACTACCCCGGGCGGGGAGGGTCATTTCCCTAATGGATCCATTAACTACTGTTCGCGCTTAAGTACATAACTAACGATATATGATGGAGAGACTTCAGTAACTAGTAAGTAACTCATGCAATTCCGTTTGGTATAGTAAACAGTTTAGTACTTGTGTTCAAGAAAAATCAGTAGCATGTATCTCCCCCAATAAGATAAAACAGTAAAAGTGGGGCCGTAAGACTCACCTGAGTCAAGCAGTGGTAAATAGCAAGTAGTAGTAAAGCAAGTAGGTTCTCCGAACCCGTGACCTTCTAGTGCCTAAACACGTAAGGTTAAGTAAGTAGATGTCTCGCAAGACCATCTAGGCTAGTTGTTCATACAACCCGTTGTGTTTAAATGTTGGTTTGTTTGCGTTCGTAACAAAGTATACGGCCCGTTGGTGATTTGTTATAATTAAAGTTTATCATTCAATACGCAAATTAAAGTAATTGTAATAGGAAAGTATGTTTTATTATGATTGTTAGGTCGTATCGTATAAGGATTTGAGGTTGTAAAAGTTCGACACTTAGTGAAAATGTGAGTTTTCAAGGTTCTGGTTTGTGCGACGTAGCATGCGACGTTGAAAGCGACGTAAGGTGCGACGTAGGCAGGTACGTCGCATGATGCGACCTTCGCAAATCAATGCGACGTAGGGGGCGACGTCGCTAATGCGACGTTGGTTCGGTTTGCGACGTTAAAGTCTACGTCGCTACGTGCGACGTCCGCAAGTTAATGCGACGTAATGGGCTGCGTCGCTAGTGCGACGTTGAGGTTTTTGTGCGACGTAGGTCGCGACGTCGCAGAGGCCCCTGGCCAGGTGCGACGTAGCGGTCTGTTGGCCGGAAAATGTGCCGAAAATGAGTTTTCCGGTTTCCGTTCGGTCCAAATCTTTTACCCAACCCTTATATGAACATAATAAGCCTATTTAAACCATAAACTAGTAAAAATGATCAAAAAAAACGAGAGATGTCGGGATTTGTCGGAAACTTACAAAGTGTCGGATTGAAAATCCGAAAAGATAGGATGATAGATCGCGAGAAGGTGAACGTTTTCTTCCAAAGTGATGAGGAGATCCAAGGTCGTTTAGCACGTTTATTTGGTGATTTTTGATGAGTTTTGGGTGGTGGTGGTGATTAGAGAGAAAGAGGGAAAGAGAGTGTAAGAGAGAGAAAGGAAAGAATTAAATGAAAGAAGAAGGTGGGAATGGGAGGTTATCCTCCCATTTTTCGCCCCGCGTTCCCGCTCCGTACGGTGTTCGTTTACTCCGTCGTTTAATCATAAATAATTATTCTAAATATTAAAGGTACGTTTTAAAATACAAATTATTATTCGAGATTTTATTTAAATGTTTTACAATTTAATTTATATTTAAGTTATAAAATGGTAAGTTAGTTTATTTAATTTGCGCGTTTTAATATTTTAAATTGTGTAAGGTTTGTTTGTACGATACGAATGAATACGAAATATTATCATAATAATATTTTTGACATAACAACGTTATTTAATAAAATTGGTCACCAACGTCCTTATTAAGTTGAATCGAAATACATTCGATTTAAACTGCGTACGATTTAACCAAATCGCATTTTTGTATATATTCAACAATATATATAATCCGATACATAAATTAGCCTAACACAGAACTAATTACATGTATTAACGAAGAATTAGGCACTAATTCTAGTCCTAATTTGCCGGTTGTTACA
This sequence comes from Helichrysum umbraculigerum, assembly GCA_949592205.1. Classification (NCBI taxonomy): domain Eukaryota; kingdom Viridiplantae; phylum Streptophyta; class Magnoliopsida; order Asterales; family Asteraceae; genus Helichrysum; species Helichrysum umbraculigerum. The sequence goes on along the minus strand of CATIUR010000001.1, from coordinate 122,489,479 downwards.
TTCTCCCCCCGTTAAAAGAATTTCGTCCCGAAATTTAAGTCGAAGTCGCGTTAGGGGCAGAATCGGTGAATAAGTGGGGATACTTGAGTCGTATTTGGTCTTCCCGTTCCCAAGTGAATTCCGGACCGCGCCGCGAATTCCACCTGACTTTGACGATTGGAATACGACTTTGTTTCAGTTGTTTGACCTCACGGTCCATAATTTCGACAGGTTCCTCAACGAAATGTAGTTTGTCATCTATGCGAATTTCGTCAAGGGGTATAATAAGTGTCTCGTCAGACAAACATTTCTTTAAGTTAGAAATGTGAAAGGTAGGGTGCACGCTGCTGAGTTCAGAGGGCAGCTGCAATCGATATGCCACTGGACCTATCTTCTCGAGGATCTCAAAAGGTCCAATGTACCTGGGGTTTAATTTTCCGCGTTTGCCGAATCGGATTACGCCTTTCCAAGGCGATACTTTTAAGAGTACTCGATCCCCAACCTGGAACTCGAGTGGCTTGCGTCTCACGTCAGCATAGCTTTTCTGACGATCACGCGCGGCTTTGAGTCGGTTTTGGATTTCAACGATTTTCTCTGTGGTTTCATGTATGAGTTCAGGACCAGTGAGTTGACTCTCTCCCACTTCAGTCCAACAGATCGGTGATCGGCACTTACGACCGTACAGTGCCTCAAAAGGTGCGGCTTTAATGCTGGCGTGATAGCTGTTGTTGTACGAGAACTCGCACAACGGTAGATGTCTTTCCCAATTTGTACCAGAATCAACTACGCAGGCTCGTAGCATGTCTTCCAGTGTCTGAATAGTTCGTTCGCTCTGGCCATCGGTCTGAGGATGGTACGCGGTGCTCATATCGAGACGGGTACCCAATGATTTTTGGAGTGATTGCCAGAAGCGAGATGTGAAACGGGCATCCCTGTCAGAGATAATCGAGAGAGGGACACCATGTTGGCAAACGATTTCTTTGATGTAAATTTGCGTAAGGCGTTCCATTTTGTCGGTTTCTCTGATTGCCAAGAAATGAGCCGATTTGGTGAGACGATCGACGATTACCCAAATGGTATCGCAACCGCTCGCCCATTTAGGTAGTTTGGTTATGAAATCCATGGTAATTTGCTCCCATTTCCATTGAGGAATTTCAGGTTGTTGGAGCAATCCAGAAGGTCTTTGGTGCTCGGCCTTGACCTTGGAACAAGTTAAACATTTGCTGACGTACAAAGCAATGTCAGCTTTCATATTCGGCCACCAGTAAAACTCCTTGACGCCGTGATACATTTTGTCGGATCCCGAGTGGATAGAATATTTGGACTTGTGAGCTTCATCCATCACCAAGTCCCGAAGGTTCCCGAAATTAGGCAACCAGATTCGGTTAGAGAAATACTTAACTCCGTTGGGTCTGATCTCGAATTGTCTGTCCATGCCTCGCAAGGCCTCGTTCTTGAAGTTATCGGGTTTCAGGGCTTCGAGTTGGGCAAGATGTATTTGGGTGGTGAGATCGTTATGAATGGTAATACTGAGTGCCCGGACTCGGAGTGGTTTTGTTCGTTCCTTACGACTGAGAGCATCAGCAACCACGTTTGCTTTGCCCGGATGATATTTGATCTCACAGTCGTAATCGGTGAGTAATTCAACCCATCTACGTTGCCTCATGTTAAGATCTTTCCGGTTGAAAATGTGTTGGAGACTTTTGTGGTCGGTGAATACAGTGCTGCGGGTACCATAAAGATAATGTCTCCAGATTTTTAAGGCGAATACCACGGCCCCTAGCTCGAGGTCGTGAGTTGTGTAGTTTTTCTCGTGAACTTTAAGTTGTCGGGAGGCGTAAGCAATGACCTTGTCTCGTTGCATCAGCACGCAACCGAGACCTTGGTGAGAAGCATCACAGTATACCACGAAGTCATCGGGTGCCTTCGGGTAGAGATAGAATGGGTGCACTGCAAAGCTTGAATTTCAACAGCTGAAATGCCGACTCTTGTTTATCGGTCCAATCGAATTTCTTTTCCTTCTGAGTCAGCACGGTGAGGGGTTGGGCAATTGTTGAAAAGTTTTCGATGAAACGGCGGTAGTAACCGGCCAATCCCAAGAATTGGCGTACCTCGGTTGGAGTGGTTGGTGCTTTCCAGTTCTTGATTGCCTCGATTTTGACGGGTCTACATGAATTCCCCGACAGTCGATAACGTGTCCAAGGAATTGAACGGTGTGTATCCAGAACTCACACTTAGAAAATTTGGCGTAGAGCTCCTCGTGTCTAAGTAGTTCTAGAATGGTTCTGAGGTGTTGTGCGTGTTCATGTTCGTTTCGCGAATAGATAAGAATGTCATCGATAAAAACAATGACAAACTTGTCGAGGTATGGTTTGCACACCCGATTCATAAGGTCCATGAATACAGCCGGTGCGTTGGTTAGGCCAAAGGGCATTACTTGAAATTCGTAGTGCCCGTAACGGGTTCTGAATGCGGTTTTTGGGATGTCAGCATCGCGAACACGCAACTGATGATAACCTGATCGAAGATCAATTTTTGAATAACAGCTTGATCCTTGGAGTTGATCGAACAGATCATCGATTCGAGGAAGTGGGTATCGGTTCTTGACGGTTAGTTTGTTCAACTCTCGGTAGTCAATACACATTCGAAATGAACCGTCTTTCTTTTTAACAAACAAGACCGGAGCTCCCCAAGGTGAAGAACTCGGTCTGATGAATCCTCTATCCAGGAGTTCCTGTAACTGCGTGGACAACTCCTGAAGTTCAGATGGAGCTAGGCGGTACGGTGCTCGGGCCACCGGTGCGGCACCCGGCACGAGATCAATCGAGAACTCAACCTGTCTAGGTGGAGGTAAACCTGGTAGTTCTTCTGGAAAGACTTCGGGAAAGTCTCTAACGATTGGCATATCTTCAAGTCGCTTCTCCTCCGACTTTTTCTCCGTGATGTGCGCGAGTATTGCGGGGTAGCCCTTTCTCAGAAATTTTCGGGTTTTTAAACAGGAGATTAAGTTTAGTCTCGACCCACCGGTCTCCCCCTGTATGATCAGGGTACTACCGGCGGCGAGAGGAATTCGGACGATCTTATTATGGCAAACAATTTCGGCCCGATGCTTGGACAACCAGTCCATACCCACGATGACATCAAAACTTCCTAGTTCAACAGGCATTAAATCGATTGAGAAGGTTTCGTTTGCGAGGTTTAAAGTGCAATTAGGTATCACACTACTGGTTTCTATGAGTTTACCATTTGCGAGCTCTACAGTGTACTTAACATCTAAGGCCGAAGGGGTGATATTAAGTAGTGGGCAAAACTCATCAGATATGAAACTTTTATCAGCACCGGTATCAAATAATACTGAAGCAGTAAGATCGTTGAGAAGAAACGTACCCGTTACAACATTCGGGTCTTCCCTAGCTTCCCCAGCTTTGATGACAAATGCTCTGCTACGAGCAGGGTTGTTGTTCCGTTTGTTGCTGCTGTTGTTGTTGTTGTTGTTGTTGTTGTTTTTCTGTTTAGGGCAATTATTCTGAAAATGCCCAGGACTTCCGCACCCATAACAAGTCTTCGGGGCACTGGTGTTTCGACAATCCTTGGCCAGATGCCCAAAGCGCTTGCAGTTTGTGCAAGGGCAGGAACCGTCGTGGTGACGATTGCATTTGGGACAGTAGGGCCTGCTTCCAACGTACCCTTTCCTTTCTGAAGTGCCAGATGAATAAGCCCTAACGGGCTCAGGCTTTCGGTTGGTGATTTGGTTGGATGAGTTGGGGTTTCCTTCCCATTTTCGTTTGTTGTTTGCAGGTGGGGCTGAAGTTGTGTTACGGCGGACAGCGTTTGCCGTGAGTTCATGGGCCATACGGATGGCGTTCTGGATAGTACCTGGTTTGGATGAAGTCACCAGGTCCTGGAGTTTCTCGGGCAGTCCATCAACGTATTTCTCGATCCTCTTGTACTCAGGATCGACCATGGTTGGGCACAGAAGTGCCAGCTGGTGGAAACGGTTGGTGTAACCGGTGATATCATTACCTTGCATCTTATGGTTCCAGAATTCCAGCTCCAGTTGTTTCAGTTCATCCCTGGGGCAATACTCACCCCTTAACATCTCCTTCAACTCCTCCCACGGGAGTTTGTAAGCATTGGCAACGCCCACAGTTTGGGCATAGGTGTTCCACCACGTGAGTGCGGTGTCAGTAAAAGTACTAACAGAGAACTTAACTTTGTCCCCCTCCGCACAGTTGCAGATAAGAAATACCGATTCAACTTTCTCGATCCAGCGTATTAGACCGATAGCTCCCTCGGTACCTGCAAAGTTTAGAGGTTTGCAGTTCTGGAAGTCCGTGTAAGAACAAGGTTTAGCAGCAGAGGTTTCAGCGGCATCGCTGTTTCTCGAGGAATTTGGTGGAGTATTCCGAGCTAAGGCTTCAGTAACAGCCTGGGTTATAAGGGAGGTAATCTGGGCATCGGTGTATGGTCGTGTCTTTGGCGGCATTATTCTTCAATAAAAGAAATGAAGATACATGAGATTTTGTATGAACTTGTAATTGTCACAGATGTACATGTATAAAAGCAGTAATACATAACATCAACATGGAAAATGACAATTAATGTGAGTTGAGATAACAAAGGATATCTGATAGATAAAGTGAGTTCAAAAGTTACATCCTACAGAGTTATTACAAAAGGTGTCGGGAATGGTTACATCCGACTAGTTTATAGAGTAGTGCTAGATAGTCCCTAGATTACGAGATAGATTACAAGACAAAAACTAAACTAATCTTAATGTAGATTAATTTGTCCCATCAGCGCGACAAGGCGGTCCACGGTTTCTGCTAGTCGGTTGGTTTGCCTGGCGTTGTCTTCAACCAAGGCCAGTCGTTGTGCTAGTGTTCGAGAATGATCCGCAGTCTCCTGTGAACGCTGTTCACATTCTTCTAATCGGTTTCTTACAAGTTCATCTGCACCTAATTCGGCGGTCATGGAATCCTGAATTATGCTTACAGAGAGGTTGGTATCCTCTTGTTCTCGCTGTAGTTGTGATATGCGGTCAAGAGCTTGACGAAGCAGGTAAGTCATTCGGTGTTGTTCCAGTTCCAGGTTTTCGAGTCTTTGCTCCTGACGGCGGGATTGGGTAGCCAATACTGGCAACGTGAGATGTGCCGAGTTCTGAGAGTTATGTACAGGATAAGGGCTGGTTCGAGGTGACCTTGTGTTCCTCCTGGCTACTCGTGGGTTCCGTGACCCACGTGAGTGAGAGTGTGTCGGATTAGGTGGTGTGTTTGCCATTCCTGTGGCAGAGTGTAAGTAAGACGAGGCTAATATATATAAATATATATCATATCCAGCCTAGTGTCTAGCACGTATCAAGTAATGGTCCGGTTCTCTCGTGGTCAGAGTCAACTAACGTATCCCCGTTCAACATAATCATTTCAGACATTACATCATCTTTCCTTAATTGTACATAGTTGATCATGCTATGTTAAATTAAAGTCGTATGCTGTAATTCCTGAACCAGTCATGTCTAGTAAGAAAATACTGCCTAACGGTCATAGTCTAGGCCCACTAAATGCAACCTAGTTCACTATAACCTTAGGCTCTGATACCAATCTGTAACACCCCCAAATTTAGTGATTTGCGGAAGCATACTTGGGTGTTACTAATCAATATACAAAGCACAAGATATACAGCAAACGACCTCTAAATGAGACGTTTTGTAAAATAATTACATTTCATAATTAAATCGTTTGAAAACATATAGTTTTCTTTACAAAAATATGTAAGCCTAGAGTCCGCGTATGTGGCGGGAGATTCTATTACATAACCATAGTTACAAAAGATAATGCCAAAGAATCTCCGTTAAATGCAGTTTGGAAATCATGCGACTCTAGCTAGTAATCCTGGAGTGATCCTACTCCGTAAGTGTACCTGAGAATACATGCTAAAAAGGGTCAACCAAAGGTTGGTGAATCTCACAGGTTTATCAGTAAATAATCAGTTTGAACACAAGGTTTCATCAGTAGTGCCCGTAGGCGTATATCAAGTATTTGTAAATCTCGCAAAAGTAAGGTAATCAAGTTATACCGTTGCCATGAGGCTCACAATCGAAGCTTAACCCGTAAATAATCAGTTGCTCCCGTGACATGCTCAAACTTGAGCAAGCATAAGTAACGAAATAATAGTCGCCCGTTTATACGTAACGGTTCGTGGTAGCGCTACTACCCCGGGCGGGGAGGGTCATTTCCCTAATGGATCCATTAACTACTGTTCGCGCTTAAGTACATAACTAACGATATATGATGGAGAGACTTCAGTAACTAGTAAGTAACTCATGCAATTCCGTTTGGTATAGTAAACAGTTTAGTACTTGTGTTCAAGAAAAATCAGTAGCATGTATCTCCCCCAATAAGATAAAACAGTAAAAGTGGGGCCGTAAGACTCACCTGAGTCAAGCAGTGGTAAATAGCAAGTAGTAGTAAAGCAAGTAGGTTCTCCGAACCCGTGACCTTCTAGTGCCTAAACACGTAAGGTTAAGTAAGTAGATGTCTCGCAAGACCATCTAGGCTAGTTGTTCATACAACCCGTTGTGTTTAAATGTTGGTTTGTTTGCGTTCGTAACAAAGTATACGGCCCGTTGGTGATTTGTTATAATTAAAGTTTATCATTCAATACGCAAATTAAAGTAATTGTAATAGGAAAGTATGTTTTATTATGATTGTTAGGTCGTATCGTATAAGGATTTGAGGTTGTAAAAGTTCGACACTTAGTGAAAATGTGAGTTTTCAAGGTTCTGGTTTGTGCGACGTAGCATGCGACGTTGAAAGCGACGTAAGGTGCGACGTAGGCAGGTACGTCGCATGATGCGACCTTCGCAAATCAATGCGACGTAGGGGGCGACGTCGCTAATGCGACGTTGGTTCGGTTTGCGACGTTAAAGTCTACGTCGCTACGTGCGACGTCCGCAAGTTAATGCGACGTAATGGGCTGCGTCGCTAGTGCGACGTTGAGGTTTTTGTGCAACGTAGGTCGCGACGTCGCAGAGGCCCCTGGCCAGGTGCGACGTAGCGGTCTGTTGGCCGGAAAATGTGCCGAAAATGAGTTTTCCGGTTTCCGTTCGGTCCAAATCTTTTACCCAACCCTTATATGAACATAATAAGCCTATTTAAACCATAAACTAGTAAAAATGATCAAAAAAAACGAGAGATGTCGGGATTTGTCGGAAACTTACAAAGTGTCGGATTGAAAATCCGAAAAGATAGGATGATAGATCGCGAGAAGGTGAACGTTTTCTTCCAAAGTGATGATGAGATCCAAGGTCGTTTAGCACGTTTATTTGGTGATTTTTGATGAGTTTTGGGTGGTGGTGGTGATTAGAGAGAAAGAGGGAAAGAGAGTGTAAGAGAGAGAAAGGAAAGAATTAAATGAAAGAAGAAGGTGGGAATGGGAGGTTATCCTCCCATTTTTCGCCCCGCGTTCCCGCTCCGTGCGGTGTTCGTTTACTCCGTCGTTTAATCATAAATAATTATTCTAAATATTAAAGGTACGTTTTAAAATACAAATTATTACGCGAGATTTTATTTAAACGTTTTACAATTTAATTTATATTTAAGTTATAAAATGGTAAGTTAGTTTATTTAATTTGCGCGTTTTAATATTTTAAATTGTGTAAGGTTTGTTTGTACGATACGAATGAATACGAAATATTATCATAATAATATTTTTGACATAACAACGTTATTTAATAAAATTGGTCACCAACGTCCTTATTAAGTTGAATCGAAATACATTCGATTTAAACTGCGTACGATTTAACCAAATCGCATTTTTGTATATATTCAACAATATATATAATCCGATACATAAATTAGCCTAACACAGAACTAATTACATGTATTAACGAAGAATTAGGCACTAATTCTAGTCCTAATTTGCCGGTTGTTACATTCTCCCCCCGTTAAAAGAATTTCGTCCCGAAATTTAAGTCGAAGTCGCGTTAGGGGCAGAATCGGTGAATAAGTGGGGATACTTGAGTCGTATTTGGTCTTCCCGTTCCCAAGTGAATTCCGGACCGCGCCGCGAATTCCACCTGACTTTGACGATTGGAATACGACTTTGTTTCAGTTGTTTGACCTCACGGTCCATAATTTCGACAGGTTCCTCAACGAAATGTAGTTTGTCATCTATGCGAATCTCGTCAAGGGGTATAATAAGTGTCTCGTCAGACAAACATTTCTTTAAGTTAGAAATGTGAAAGGTAGGGTGCACGCTGCTGAGTTCAGAGGGCAGCTGCAATCGATATGCCACTGGACCTATCTTCTCGAGGATCTCAAAAGGTCCAATGTACCTGGGGTTTAATTTTCCGCGTTTGCCGAATCGGATTACGCCTTTCCAAGGCGATACTTTTAAGAGTACTCGATCCCCAACCTGGAACTCGAGTGGCTTGCGTCTCACGTCAGCATAGCTTTTCTGACGATCACGCGCGGCTTTGAGTCGGTTTTGGATTTCAACGATTTTCTCTGTGGTTTCATGTATGAGTTCAGGACCAGTGAGTTGACTCTCTCCCACTTCAGTCCAACAGATCGGTGATCGGCACTTACGACCGTACAGTGCCTCAAAAGGTGCGGCTTTAATGCTGGCGTGATAGCTGTTGTTGTACGAGAACTCGCACAACGGTAGATGTCTTTCCCAATTTGTACCAGAATCAACTACGCAGGCTCGTAGCATGTCTTCCAGTGTCTGAATAGTTCGTTCGCTCTGGCCATCGGTCTGAGGATGGTACGCGGTGCTCATATCGAGACGGGTACCCAATGATTTTTGGAGTGAACATAATAAGCCTATTTAAACCATAAACAAGTAAAAATGATCAAAAAAAACGAGAGATGTCGGGATTTGTCGGAAACTTACAAAGTGTCGGATTGAAAATCCGAAAAGATAGGATGATAGATCGCGAGAAGGTGAACGTTTTCTTCCATGCGTAAGTTTTATCACTCTTCTTGGGCCATCTCGCCTTGTCTCCTAGATCCTGCATAGCACATAATATATCTATTGTATCCACAGAAAAATTATAGTCAGTTATTTTAGGATACTCTTCATCATCTTCGTCGATAGTATTCACACGACGATCCTCATTTCTGGTATACGGTTTGCTTCTGTTTGATCTAAATGAGGATGAATCCGATTTCCTGTTGGGCCTATCATATGCTGATTGAGTATCCACCCTTTTCTGTATCATCGCATCCTCTTCCATCCTGATAAATCTTAAAGACCTGTTTCTGACTTCATCGAGGTTCCTGAAAGGATTCATAACAAGATCCTCATAAAATGGGGAATCCCTTTTGATCCTCATCTTAAAGGCTTGGACAGCGGTAGGCATATCCAAATTAGGTATATTTAATGATTCTCTTCCGAATCTATAACACCCCTCATTCCATAATATTAATATTAATGATAATACGGAAGCGCAGGTAAAAAAAACACAGTACTTCATTACATATTTTTCCAAAGTACCAAACAGTTTAGATGGTTAAGTTACTACAACTTTAAACTTGCTCAAAAGACTAGCATGATGGGGTATTATATGAACTAAACTGGTTTGTTACAAAAATGATCAGAGTAGCTTGAATATCAAACATTCCATTCATCCAAGGTTTGAGCTTCCTGCTACCCACCCGCATGCACTAAACAAAAGTCTGCAGGAAGTAACAACGAGGGGTTAGCACATAGCTAAGTGAGTAAATCCAACACTCAACATTCAACTTAGCTAAACCAATTAACTACAACAAATATTCGCAAACACAACAGTCAACAACAACTTAATGAGGATCGGCGGATCCGGGGATAACCTTAGCACCCGGGTGGCTCCCCAAGATCACTTATCCAAACATATCCGTATGGCCATAACGGACGAGACCGATAGCTAGTGTTTATTATACTTATGTACAGTTCAGCACACACAACAAATGAAGAACATCCCTGTACCATTCACACAACAACACACTAGCCTAACCAACAGTTCATCAACTTGTTGACCTCATTAACAACAATGCACAAAGGCCACACAAAGCACATATAGACATATGATCAACAATAACAACAAATCAACTCAATAATCAAGTCTACGTTTACCCGTTGTAATCAAATGATTACAACTAAGCCAAACGGTAAGTTTTGAATCCACTCACCGATACCTTTGCCTTCAAAATCTCTGCTTCCAGAGATCACTTATCTTTCGGAGGATTTGAGAATCAATAATCAACATAAGTTAGTACTTTGCCTCATAATTTGTAAATATCAAAATGAGCATTTTTATAAAATGCCACAATAGCATCCAATAAGTGCCACTATAAATACCACCTTCTAAACTGTAACAACCCCAAATTTAGGGTCAATTTAAAATTTCCCTAATTATATGTTTACTACTTGTATATAAAATGAAATAGGATTATATACATTACTTACTTATTATATATATATATATGGATGGAATATATATATATATATACGCGTATACGATTCGTACATATCGTATAAAACAACAAGTGTACAAACTTGCGGACATTGGTAAAACACTTATTAAATAATGTGAAATTATTTAATTACTTTGACTATTACTTTATATTATGTTTATGATATAACGGAAAACGTACGTTTTAAACAAAAACGTTACCGAACTCTCCGAAAACTCGACCAACCGACAAAACGAAACTAAGTTATGTTTTTATAACTTGAAAACTAGTATTTCGATAAAATACTTCAACTTAATAATCGAATATTATTTCGTATTTACAAACGTATATGTAATCGCGTATAAAATGATTTTAACGTCTAAACGACCGGGGAAACGAACACCGCACGGAGCGCAAACGCGAGGGAACGAAAAATTGGTGAGACCACACCATGTGGCCCCACCATGGGCCGGCCATGCCAAGGGGGACAAACCCCCCTCACTCTCTTATTCACTTACACACACAACACAACCCACTCCTCATCATCTCCAATTTTCTCTCTAATCTCATCTCTCTCTCTCTCTAAAATCGGCACCCTCTCTCTCTCTAGAAAACATCCACAAAACTTGCTTGAATCACAAAACGGAAAGGAGCAACGACGATCACCACAACGAGGGCTACAAACCTATCTTTTCGGTTTCTCGATTCGACAACTTTGTAAGTTTTCCGGCGACCCGAAACTTTCCGATTACATTTATTTTGCTAGATTATTGTTTCCCTAACTTAGTAATGTCCAAATATGTAATTTAAACTCGTTTTTGAACACTTTTACGGAAACGTCGGTTTTGGTCATTTTAAAGAAAACGACGCCACAAACATTAAAGACAACTACCAATAGTTATTATGGACTTATTACTACATATTAAAGCTAGTATAAAAGTTCTAGACCCAACGGAAACCGGAAGATACGTTTTCGGAAACTAAATTTCCGAACAGACCTCTTGTGTCGCATCGGACCAAAACTTCATACGACACAACACTGTGTCGCATGTTATGTCGCACGTTATGTCGCAATGTATGCGACACAACGCTTATGTCGCACTATATGTCGTATTATCTACGACACAAAGTTTACCTATCGCTTGATTGCGACACAACGACTATGTCGTATCATTGTGTCGTACCCTTGTCTGCGACACAACCATTGTGTCGCATAAACACTAAATCAGAAACAAATCCATACGACACAGACCTTATGTCGCATACGGTCTGCGACACAAGCCTTGTGTCGCAGAAAGCCCAGATCAGAAAACAAAATATACTCTAAGTGTTAGAATCACTTTTCAACTACTAAATCAAATACGATGCTACTTATACATGAAAATACTATACTTTCGAGAGTATACAGCAACACTTGAATACGTACAAGACTATACTAAACTAACGTGAGATTTCACTCACACACGCGTACGAGATTACACTTGGAAATACTTAGGAGATTGCACTCCAACAAACATACACTTGAACAACTACACGGGATTACATTCGATACGAACTTACAAGTTCACTCACTAGTTACGTGCTGGATTACACGTTAACTGATACGAACATACACTCGAATACTTACGAGGTTTCACTCGTACCCTTTGGGGTTTAAGCCCATTGGAACTTACGCAAACGATACATGTTGTAATACAAACAAACGATTTTACGAGTATACTTTACAACTGTACAACTACTATGAATACATAATAATAATGGATGGAATTATTATTATACACTGATAACAAACAGACCGTACAACTTTTATACAAACTACGATTTACAAACGAATACAAACGTACAAACAAACTAACGGACATTAACTAGTTTGGGAACAACTAGCATGGATACTTTACAAGTATTCCATTTACTTACTAAACCTTATGCGTATTAGGACGCTAAGGGTTGCTAATTCGGAATACAACTTGCTTACTTACTGCATTATCTGCCAGACTCAGGTGAGTCTCACAGCCCCTACTTTACTGTTTTATACTCAGGGGTGAGATGCATTACTGTTTTACATGAACACACAAAACTTACTTGCTGCCATGAATTACTTACTGTATGAGATTACGAATACGCCAACTGCATGAGTTTACGACTAATCCAATGAAATCCTCCTGAACCATAGTTGTTAGTTATGTGATAAGCGCGAGTTTTAGTATATGGATCCATATGGGACTGACAATCCCCGCCCGGGGTAGCAAGCACTACCACGAACCGTTCCTATAGAAACGGGTGTTTCTTACTCGTTCCGTATGAATGTTTTGGATTACATTCATGAGGGGGTACCTATATTTACTGTACGTTAAGCTTCAACTATGGTGGCTCATGGCAATTGTATCAAACGGTTAGCATAACCTGCAACCACCACTTATTAAAACTTAAGTTAACGATGAGCATAACCTGTGATCGTTACTTACTGGCTGGCTATGATTTACAAATACTACTTGTGTGTTCAAACTGTTTACTTACTTACAAACCTGTGAGATTCACCAACCTTTTTGGTTGACCGTTTTAGTAATGTTTCTCAGGTACACAGCATCAGTATGGATGCCCAGCAGGATAAGCTTACTTAGCTCGAGTCGCATGCATTTACAAGCTTGGAGATTTTATTACATTACTTTTGTACTAGTTGTTATGTATTAGAATCTCTAGGAATTTACTTGAACTCGAGCTTGTATTTTGAAACTACTTATGTATTAATGTGATAACTTTTCGAACGTCTCATTTAGAGTCGTTCACTGTATCCTTTGTGCTTGTGATTATTGATTAGTAACACCCAAAAAACGTCGCTTCCGCAAACTGTTAAATTTGGGGGTGTTACAGATTGGTATCAGAGCCTAAGGTTATAGTGAACTAGGTTGCATTTAGTGGGCCTAGACTATGACCGTTAGGCAGTATTCCTCATTAGGTATAACTGGTTCAGGAATTACAGCATACAAGTTTAATTTAACATAGCCTGATCAACTATGTACAATTAAATGAAGATGATGTGAGTTCTGAAAGGGGTTATGTTGAACCGGAATGCATTAGCTGACTCTGACCTCGAGAGAACCGGGACTTTTGCGTGATTGTGCTAGACACGAACTAGGCGGTTATGTGATATATATATATATATATATACATAGGCCTCTTTCCCCGATACGATGCTCTCTCGACTACTACGAAATTAATATTCCTTAACATTTCATCGAACAAACGACAACTCGATTCTCGTCATTCTGTCCTTATTTAACTTTTATGAATTCACGAATACCGACATACGTCCGAAGATCTCCACATCATTATAACCGACAACCATAGTTACTCGAACATTCTTCAATATGAAAATCGAGACCTTGTTTTCAATTGCTATTCCTACCTAATTCTACGTTTATAACATCCTACAAAGTACTTTACTGTACCGTTAGGTGTAACCTAATAAAACCATTTTCAACTCAATTTTCGTCAGACTTCAAAATTTATACAACCGACTTTTACTATCAAAGTTTTATAACAAATGTATTTTTATCAAACTTGTTACAAAATTTCTCACAAAAATGTTTTATAAAATTTTCAAAAACTTCAAAACCGTATAAACTTATTTATAGTACACAACTTTAAACAACCTTCAAACTTTGGCATCTTTTCTCTAAACTTACTAAAATCATCACAATCATAATTCTTGTTCAAACCTTCACATGTTCTTTATTTATTGTTTCAAGGAACATGCCTCCTCGACGACAAATCACTCTTACTGAAGCCGAAGTAGCGGGTATAATTGCCCGTAGTGTGGCTCAAGCTCTAGCTACCCGGACTTCAGCCCCTGGTAGCGAAGATACCGCTAATACTGGACCACAACCCAAAACCTGCACCTACAAGGACTTCCAAAACTGCAAACCCTTAAGCTTTGCAGGTACTGAAGGAGCGATTGGTCTGATTCGTTGGACCGAGAAAATCGAGTCAGTATTCCTCATCTGCAACTGCAAGGAAGAGGATAAAGTAAAGTTCGCCACCAGCACTTTTTCTGACACCGCCCTTACCTGGTGGAACACATATGCACAGACAGTGAGCGTTGCCGAGGCTTACAAACTACAGTGGGATGAACTGAAGATCATGCTGAGGGGCGAGTACTGCCCAAGAGATGAGCTGAAGCAATTGGAAGTAGAATTCTGGAATCACAAGATGCAGGGTGATGACATCACCGGCTACACCAACCGTTTTCACCAACTGGCACTTCTGTGCCCATCCATGGTTGATCCTGAGTACAAAAGGATCGAAAAGTACGTTGATGGACTTCCTGAGCGACTTCAAGACTTAGTTACTTCATCCAAACCGGGAACTATTCAGAGCGCCATTCGTATGGCTCATGAGTTAACGGCCAATTCTGTCCGCCGTGGCTCGACTTCAACCCCGTCTGCGAATAACAAACGTAAATGGGAAGTAAGTCCCCACTCATCCAACCCGACTCCTGACAAAAAGCCTGCAGCTGGCAATGCCAATGACTCCAGGGCTTACAAGGGGAGCAAGCCTTACTGCTCCAAATGTAGTCGTCATCATAACGGCTCCTGTCCCTGCACTAAGTGCAAGAAATTCGGGCACCTGGCCCAAGACTGCCGAACCAACCCCACTGGTACTGATACTTCTGCACCCAAAACCTGCTATGAGTGCAACGGTACCGGGCACTTCAGGAAGGATTGCCCTAAGCTGAAACCCCGAACCAACAATACAAGGAGTAGAGCTTATGTAATCAATGCTAGGGAGGATGACCCAAATCCGAGACTCTGTGATTTACTCAACCCGGGTACGCATATTCTTTGACTACCCGAATCTGTTTCTCTTAAATCTCTCGCTCAATGACTTATGTATAACTGTATTTTACTCTGTGTGTTTTCTTTGATCCTAAGTACACAATAGGATTAGGAAATGACCGACTACTTAAATCCCGACAACACAATTTGCCTTACACTTTAGATACAGTAACCCAAACTCCCTTCCCAATTATCTCACACTGGTTGAGACCGGGAACTCGTATACTATTCGTTACTTTAAACAGATAAATTAATATAACTTCACTTACTTGAGGCAAATTCTTAAATAGAACAATTATTTCGTAGGAAATGACAACTCACTCCGTCAACAACCCTACACTGCAAAATGAACTGCTCAGTGAGGAACCGAAGATGTTTCCTTACCTCCTCGAACTCGAGTGTGATACAGAACACTCCGCTGAATCAGCAGCAACACCTGCCCCTCCTGCTGCTCTAACTGCTGCAAAAGCATCAGTTGATGAAACCTTGACTACTGAATCAGTCAACCACCTTAACCAAACTATTGAATCGCTGCAAAAACAACTTACTGAAGCACGGGAAGACATTGATGACCTACGACGAATTGCTTTCCAAAATGACATACGTATGCGTGAGTACGAGCTACGTTTGATAGCTTTAGAAAACCCTACTTCACCAATAACTTCACAAAGTACTCCTACTGAAGAGGATACCGACACTGACTGTACGTCACCTCCAGCAAAAAGGGTGAAGATTTCTCCCTTCAACTCTGCAGGAAACTACTTGGGAAAGAAACCTTACTGTTCTAAGTGCACTCGGCATCATGAAGGACCGTGTACCTTACCTATCGGTCGATGCAAGTCCTACCCTAAGAGTATTAACTCCCCCAAGGCGAAACTCTGCTTCAACTGTGGGAGTGCTGGCCATCTCAAGGCCAAATGCCCACTACCTCCCGGCAACAAATTTAGGGTACGTTACCACTCAACGATTAATTGATTTCAAACACTGTAGGACCTACCCTACAACTGTAGGCTGCTAGTACACATTGTAGCTACCTGACTAGTATAGAACTACCGATTACTACTTCGAACAAATTTCGGGACGAAATTTTATTAACAAGGGGAGAATGTAACAACCCCAAATTTAGGGTCAATTTAAAATTTCCCTAATTATATGTTTACTACTTGTATATAAAATGAAATAGGATTATATACATTACTTACTTATTATATATATATATATATATATGGATGGAATATATATATATATACGCGTATACGATTCGTACATATCGTATAAAACAACAAGTGTACAAACTTGCGGACATTGGTAAAACACTTATTAAATAATGTGAAATTATTTAATTACTTTGACTATTACTTTATATTATGTTTATAATATAACGGAAAACGTACATTTTAAACAAAAACGTTACCGAACTCTCCGAAAACTCGACCAACCGACAAAACGAAACTAAGTTATGTTTTTATAACTTGAAAACTAGTATTTCGATAAAATACTTCAACTTAATAATCGAATATTATTTCGTATTTACAAACGTATATGTAATCGCGTATAAAATGATTTTAACGTCTAAACGACCGGGGAAACGAACACCGCACGGAGCGCAAACGCGAGGGAACGAAAAATTGGTGAGACCACACCATGTGGCCCCACCATGGGCCGGCCATGCCAAGGGGGACAAACCCCCCTCACTCTCTTATTCACTTACACACACAACACAACCCACTCCTCATCATCTCCAATTTTCTCTCTAATCTCATCTCTCTCTCTCTCTAAAATCGGTACCCTCTCTCTCTAGAAAACATCCACAAAACTTGCTTGAATCACAAAACGGAAAGGAGCAACGACGATCACCACAACGAGGGCTACAAACCTATCTTTTCGGTTTCTCGATTCGACAACTTTGTAAGTTTTCCGGCGACCCGAAACTTTCCGATTACATTTATTTTGCTAGATTATTGTTTCCCTAACTTAGTAATGTCCAAATATGTAATTTAAACTCGTTTTTGAACACTTTTACGGAAACGTCGGTTTTGGTCATTTTAAAGAAAACGACGCCACAAACATTAAAGACAACTACCAATAGTTATTATGGACTTATTACTACATATTAAAGCTAGTATAAAAGTTCTAGACCCAACGGAAACCGGAAGATACGTTTTCGGAAACTAAATTTCCGAACAGACCTCTTGTGTCGCATCGGACCAAAACTTCATACGACACAACACTGTGTCGCATGTTATGTCGCACGTTATGTCGCAATGTATGTGACACAACGCTTATGTCGCACTATATGTCGTATTATCTACGACACAAAGTTTACCTATCGCTTGATTGCGACACAACGACTATGTCGTATCATTGTGTCGTACCCTTGTCTGCGACACAACCATTGTGTCGCATAAACACTAAATCAGAAACAAATCCATACGACACAGACCTTATGTCGCATACGGTCTGCGACACAAGCCTTGTGTCGCAGAAAGCCCAGATCAGAAAACAAAATATACTCTAAGTGTTAGAATCACTTTTCAACTACTAAATCAAATACGATGCTACTTATACATGAAAATACTATACTTTCGAGAGTATACAGCAACACTTGAATACGTACAAGACTATACTAAACTAACGTGAGATTTCACTCACACACGCGTACGAGATTACACTTGGAAATACTTAGGAGATTGCACTCCAACAAACATACACTTGAACAACTACACGGGATTACATCCGATACGAACTTACAAGTTCACTCACTAGTTACGTGCTGGATTACACGTTAACTGATACGAACATACACTCGAATACTTACGAGGTTTCACGCGTACCCTTTGGGGTTTAAGCCCATTGGAACTTACGCAAACGATACATGTTGTAATACAAACAAACGATTTTACGAGTATACTTTACAACTGTACAACTACTATGAATACATAATAATAATGGATGGAATTATTATTATACACTGATAACAAACAGACCGTACAACTTTTATACAAACTACGATTTACAAACGAATACAAACGTACAAACAAACTAACGGACATTAACTAGTTTGGGAACAACTAGCATGGATACTTTACAAGTATTCCATTTACTTACTAAACCTTATGCGTATTAGGACGCTAAGGGTTGCTAATTCGGAATACAACTTGCTTACTTACTGCATTATCTGCCAGACTCAGGTGAGTCTCACAGCCCCTACTTTACTGTTTTATACTCAGGGGTGAGATGCATTACTGTTTTACATGAACACACAAAACTTACTTGCTGCCATGAATTACTTACTGTATGAGATTACGAATACGCCAACTGCATGAGTTTACGACTAATCCAATGAAATCCTCCTGAACCATAGTTGTTAGTTATGTGATAAGCGCGAGTTTTAGTATATGGATCCATATGGGACTGACAATCCCCGCCCGGGGTAGCAAGCACTACCACGAACCGTTCCTATAGAAACGGGCGTTTCTTACTCGTTCCGTATGAATGTTTTGGATTACATTCATGAGGGGGTACCTATATTTACTGTACATTAAGCTTCAACTATGGTGGCTCATGGCAATTGTATCAAACGGTTAGCATAACCTGCAACCACCACTTATTAAAACTTAAGTTAACGATGAGCATAACCTGTGATCGTTACTTACTGGCTGGCTATGATTTACAAATACTACTTGTGTGTTCAAACTGTTTACTTACTTACAAACCTGTGAGATTCACCAACCTTTTTGGTTGACCGTTTTAGTAATGTTTCTCAGGTACACAGCATCAGTAGGGATGCCCAGCAGGATAAGCTTACTTAGCTCGAGTCGCATGCATTTACAAGCTTGGAGATTTTATTACATTACTTTTGTACTAGTTGTTATGTATTAGAATCTCTAGGAATTTACTTGAACTCGAGCTTGTATTTTGAAACTACTTATGTATTAATGTGATAACTTTTCGAACGTCTCATTTAGAGTCGTTCACTGTATCCTTTGTGCTTGTGATTATTGATTAGTAACACCCAAAAAACGTCGCTTCCGCAAACTGTTAAATTTGGGGGTGTTACATAAACACATACATTTTGGTGAAATTTGCAAAATCCATCAAGATTAAACATGCAAACGCGATCCTGACTAGTCAGGGCTGGATCGCGTTCGTCCTTAGGAAAAATTCTGTCACCGAAAAACACTAGCAAACGCGATCCGGATGCTTGGTCTGGATCGCGTTTCTAAGGCCAAAAACTCGAATAGGTCGTTTATAACAAGGGAACGCGATCCGGAGTCGTAGCCGGGATCGCGTTCATCTGTTCTTCAGCTCAAGAACAGACCTGAACGAACATTTCAGCTCGACCCAAATTTCACCATCTCTAAATTTTCATATAACAATTCGACCAAGCATCATTTTTAACATCAAGGAAGTGTTATATTACATCTACTACTACAAACAACTTCCAAAGACACCATTCCCTTTGCCAAAATCATAAAACCCATTTTTGAACCATTAGATAACTTATTTGAAATCAATTCACATTTCAAGCATATAACACAAGATTCAAGCTAGACAATCAATTCATAGCATCATATATTTCCACGAAATCATCATATAACATCATATAAACTCAATAATTAACTCAATTCATCAATTTCTATTAAACCTAGTCTCATGTAATAAACCCACTTACTTTTCAAAAGTGAAGAAGATGATGAATAGAATAAGATGGAACCAACTCGTTTGAATCACCACTTCAACTTAATTAGTTCTTGATCAATGATTTTGATTTGAATTTTTAAAGATTTGAAGCTAGGTTTTGATCTTGATCTTCAAAGAAAATGAAAAAGGGAAAGTAACTAAATAAAAAGGGTCGGCCCCTTTTTAATCGACTTAACATTTTGGGCATTTTATACCCGTCCTAATTCTATTGTCTGGCACTTAATTACTAAATGCGAGAAATTTATTTTATTGTACCGTCAACTTTTATATATTAAAACAAGCAACATTTCATTATCTACAATAAGTCCTAAGACCTATTTCGCCAACTTTCACAATTAAACAATTATATCGCAAAATTATTTAAAACTATTAAATACGCAATTATAAATAGAAAAATACCAGGCTACCGGAGAGGATGTTACAGAATCTCCCTACAAAATCTCGAAGAGACTCATTAGCTTTTTGAAAAACTCTGTACAAATCAGTCGTTAGTTTTTCAAATGTTCTACTGCAAGAGAATTGATTATCAAACAAATTAACCAAATGAGCAAATGAAGTAATAGAGTAAGGGGGAACGTTTAACAGCCATTTCAGTACGGATCATGTGAGAGTAGAGCCAAAGCCCTTGCATAAGCATGCTTCTTTAAGATCAGAAGGAATCGGGATGATCTCCATTCTTTCCCGGTATTGTGAAATTTGCTCCTCGGGATCTGTCGTTCCATCGTACAACTTCATATTTGGTGTCTGAAATCTCTTCGGGATCTCAGCATCACAGATAGGTGGTGCGAATCTTGAGATCCTATGTGCTGTTGAAGCGACTTCGGGGATTGGTTGTACAACTCCAGGAACACTTGATATCATATCCTTCAGTTTCTGTATCTCCCTTGCCATCATAGGACTAACTCCAGGATCCTGAAAATTGTTAGTCCCAACAGTATTATTAGAAGTAATATTATTAAACATGTTACCACCATCAGGAGTCCTGTATAAGGATCCCAGATTAGATTGTTGACCCCTTGATGTAGAAACTCCTGTAGCAAATATTGAATCTGGTATCCTAGTGCTCCCTTGCATGGATATGAAATCTCCTTGATGTTCCGTAGATGGAGGAGTGCCAAAATCAAGGATCCTGCTTCGGATAGGAGTAGTGACCTGAGTAGAGGGAGTACTATCCCTTGCCCTCAATTTCTCCACATCCTTTCTCAGGATTTCGTTGCTTCTCTCCACTCGTTGAAGCTGCTCTTTTACCTGCGTAAACATAGACATAATATCCCGGTTAGCGATCATAACAGGGTCTGGATCTGATAGGAATGCAGCCCCCAAAGATGTGGATCCAGCCGACGGTAGCCTTGTATAGACATTTTGTGGCTGTTGCTGAGACGATGTGAGAGGTGGAGCGGGAGGAAGAGTGGTTCTAGCAGAAGACGATGATGATGGCATGGTAGATAATGTAGATCGTCCTTGGCTCGACATTTTTGACATAAATCTTTTGAAAAAAATGACTCAACAAGGATTTTAACAAAAATTCGATCAAGCAAAACACCAATTGCCCCACGGTGGGCGCCAAATTGTTTTGGTCAAAAATTACTAAAAGCAATTAAGTGATCAAAATTAGTTTGTGAGGTCAGGTGTAAAAATTACTCTCAAGATAATTACGTAGAAACACGATTATCTCTATTAGTAAGTAAATATTTTTGTGTTAAATATATTGATTAAATACGTAGATCCTTGTTGAACAAACGTTTTAATATCAAAGCTCAAGAACAGATTGAGGATAATGTTATTTTGACAATGAAAAGATCAGTAATATGCGAGTTAAACAATGTAAATATGAAATAAATGCAATTGACACGATATGAACTGTAAGTAAATAAAAATGACACGATGATATACGAGGAAAGCCCTTGATCAAGGTTGATCGCCGGCACAAAACCTCGGGAAGGATCAAACGATCCTTGCCTTTGTAAATCTTATTAAAATGAAAGTAAATGATTACAATCTAAGAGCGCAAGGATGATCGGCTAAGTGAATTTGTGTGTGATTTTAGCTAAGTGTTGATGAAATGATCGTAAAAGAATGAAATAACAGAGTGTTTGTGTGTTTTTCAGCTGTGAGTAGTGAGTATTCGTTAACCTAATCGATCACCCAAGCCTCGTTTAAATAGTAAGAGCGTTTAACAATAATTCCGAAATATCAGGGATCCTCCGATGAAAGATGAAGACCACCAACGTCTCTTTTGACTCTATTCCACACGTGCAGCTGACTTCGTCTTCTCCAAATCGTATCATAGCCTAGCCACATAATCCGGAGCATATCTCATTAACGCGTCCCATGTATGACCTGGTCAACACTCAAAGAAAATAAACACGTTAAACAACGCATGATCCTGAACTAATACGGGTTCAGGATCCTGAGCCTATGCGTACTCCAGAATAAACATAGGATCCTCACTTAAGGATCCTCCACATTCAGTATCCTGTACGATTGTGTTAGATAAATATATTCCGACCCGGATCCTGCAAGACAAATAACAAGAATATATCCAGGATCCTTACCTATATCTGTGATCCTGAAAACAGACTTAAAAACTATCATTATCCTGAGATACGAATATAAAATACAAACGATTTTCATACCTGTGAGGTGTACATCTGATGCTTATTAGGATCCTGCAAAGGTTAATAAAAATCTACCCACAACAGTAATGATTGAAAATATGTTGTGAAAGTTGTGTTCGTTTATATTTTTTGTTTTATTTTATTTTATTTAATAGTATTATAAGCTGAAGTTTTTTTTATTAATATATATTTATATAATATTTAATATTTAAAGGTTTATTAAAAGATGGTTTCTTATTTAGTAGGGGTAAAGTGTAATATTATTATTTTTAATCTAATTTAATTATATACTAGGTAAAAGACCCGCGATTACGCGGGTTACAACATTTGACTTTATAAAATTTATTTTGTAGGATAAAAGAGTTATCCGTTTTGTAAGATAAAAGAGGTATTTGTTTGTTTTGTTAGATGTATGATACAATAAGTAAACCAATTTTTAATATAATTATTAATAATCAATTATGTTACTTTAACATTTTATTGTAACATGTATTTAATTTAAAGTTGTAAATATGTTATTGCTTTCATGATTAGTAAATTGTTTTATTTGAATCAAAAGTTTTAGGTTTCAATATATATTGAGAAAGTTAATATAATGATTAAAGTATAAAAGATGTTTACAAAAGCGAAAATGTGTACTAATAACTATTGTTATTGTTGTATTAATGTGAAGCATATTCGTTTGAATTTTAGTCTTTCCTTTAGTATGTACAATAATAAATATAACATAATTGTGTAGAACTTTATAAGTTAGTCATGTGCAATATGACCTACCTGCGATTGCTAGGGATAAATCATGAAAAGTATAATAGGTACTTGTATTTAGAAATCTAAAATCAAATATTGTTGATAAAACTTGAACTTTTTGTAAGGTATTAACAATGACTTTGATTGGACGTGTTTTTTGTGTTGATATCAGAGAATGTAGTCCAGGCAGTGGAGCTGCTTATGCAATTTGATAAGAAAATAATCCACATCAAACTTGTGTTATGTTTCAAAATATCATGAAACGATGCAACTATTTATGCATGTTCAGGACCAGCATCACCGACATACTTTGCATTCATTCAGTGCTGATCTTGTATAATTTCAATCAGAAGGTTTTGCCAGGTCTGGAGCACTGAATGACTTTGTATATCTGCCATATTCAAACAATGTGTTTTACCTTTACATTATACACCAACTTTATACTCCACATATACATACTATAAATCATTGATATAGAACATATATTTCAACACTTCTCGCATTTTATTATAACATGTAGTCCCTCCGTTCCAAAATAATTTAGCCTTGCAAAACCTCAACAATTACTTCATGAAACAACTTGGCACCGCTTTATATTTACAGCGCAAAAACTGTAGCTATAAAAACCCATTTTGTCACCCTTCAGTCACAACATATGCTTCCGCATAACTTGATTATGGATTTGATAACTTCTCCTACACCATTGTTCATACGGCAACTTCTCCATTAGTAAAGATCAAATGCAAAAATAACTAAATACCGCTACGAACATCAAACAAATCAATTACTGAGGTAGGCAAACTAAAATTGGTATAGGATCATGGTGGCTCCTTTAAAAACTTGGTATAGATAAGTATGATAAGAAGATGATTCCAGTCACACATTTCGTTTAACACATGAATACTCTTACTAATTATGTGTGCATATAAGTTATCGTATGCAAACAAACTACATGTATTGATTGTAATTGGAATACTCGTAAACAAAGAAAACAATGTAAAGAGAAGAACACTTACCTAGTATGATCAAAATTTGGATTCGACGGAGATTACAAATAAAATATCATGTAGTTACCTTATCTGCAATCAGATCACACCACTGAAAAAAAAACATATTGTAGTTCCTTTATATTTTGTGTAATTTGCCTCTAAATAAACACCTTGAGTGACTTTAAACCCATTTGACTCTATTCACCCGTTTGACCTGTTATACATAGAGCATAGCATGAATCAAGTCATTCATGAGTAAATTCAGCTATGAGTGCACTACCTAATGTCCCATTCATTTCAGACACAATAGTTTCTACATAAAAAATGATTTACATTATAATCATAATCAAACAACTTTAAAAGAAGAGCAATGCAGACCTCTATTCCTGCAGTGAAGTTCTCATACTCAAAACGCCAATATCATGATATCAAAATCACTTAAAGATATTAAGCATAATTGAATTACAACGAATCCTTGTTTATAAGTTTATTAATATTCCTACACTTACTCACTTATCAATATTCGCTAAGATTATCCTACTCACTTGTTTATAATTTCCTAATATCATCAAAACATATCTAATAAACATTTGGTGACCCTACATTTACACAAAAGCTATGCATATGTAATTTCATATAGCTATTACATGTAACAAAAAGGTAGGGAGTAGGGACTACTCCGTGGACAACAAAACAAAACATATAATTTAATGTGATAGAAAGCCTAAATTCAAAGATTAGAGTGCTAATTTCAAATGAGCGAAAACAAACTCATGAAGATATAAGCTATCTCTACCGTAATTCATACCTACCCAAGACAGAACACCTTTTGTAGATGAAAATCCGCACCTGTAGCTAGCACACGCTCCAGCCTCCAATATAAAAAATCTGATAGGTAACACAGAGAGTTAGCAGATTGGCATCATCTCGCACCTGCCATTAAGCTTGTTTATCTTGCCATACAACATGATTACATGAGTAATCTTAATACATGTTCGATTGATTAAATCTTGATAGAAAAAAATACATAAATAATTGCAAGACTCACACACAATGAATGAGTATGAAGAAAAAATTCATTCCGAATGTTTTCCGGTAGACTCTACACTTTTACAGTAAGCTATCGCCGTTTACGGTGGTGGCGGTGGTGACGGCGTCGCCTATATTTTCAGCCATCAATGACTCTCTTCCATGTCGTTAACAATTGTTTGCTCTACCTACTTGGTTGTTCAAGGCAGCCACCAAAAAAACCTGGCTCTGATACCAGTTGATAGTCCCGTACACGTGGGATCTGATCGGATCGTTTGATTGATTCCAATGAGTTCCCTCAAATCGTTTCGGTGGAGGACAATACACAGAAGGTCTATGACCAGGAACATTTGTTGAACATGCACTCTTAGGAGAACATGTTGAAGTAGATGTTCCTGAGGTTGAGTTAGTTGATTTTGAAGGTTTATTTTTTTCAGATTTATCAACTTCAACTTTTGAGGATTCATTGTCAACCTTAGCTTTGCCTTTGCATGTAAAACAATCATCATTTTCAGTTGTAATGATGAAATTTTCAGGTTTGACATTTATTTTCTCAACCTTAATGGTAGACTCTTCAGGTATATCTTCTACCTCAACGACCTCCTCAACACGAACTGGAGGTGTACTATCAGACTTAACAAAAGTAGGCAAGGGATACTCTGTCCGTTTAGTTTTCTCCTTTGCCTGCCTTTTGGGATTGGATGTAGCTTCTTTAGACTTTGTAGCTGACCATGATGAGTAGTCAGCCACAAGTTCTTCGGTGCCTTCCTTAACAGGCTTAGGATAATAGTTAGTGGGAGGTGGATACCCAAGTCCCGCTTTACTTTTATCTGTCCTCATCTTGTCAACCATTTCATCGAAGAGTTTATGAGAATTTGAGAAATTCGTGATTCCCTTTTTAAAATTGTCAGACTCAGACTTTAGCTCAGAAAGTTCTTTATTCAAAAGTTCCATTTCTTTAAGATAGCTATTAATAGCATCCTGTTGGCTAAAAACTTTAGACTTGTATTTTTCAGTGTCTAACTTATAAGCCTCAATTTGTTTTTCATAAAGAAATTCATTAGCTTTCAAAAACTTGTTTGACTCGGTGAGTTTAACAACTTTTTCTCGCAACTCTAAATTGTCATATTGATAATTCTTAAGAGATTCAGTCAATGTTAAACAAGAAACACAGTTTATGGGTACCTTAGGTTCATCATGTACCGCATGTATCTTTGCCAAAAGCGCACTGTGTTGAACCTCTCCTTGAAGTGCACTAAAATCAAACACTCCCTGAGAATACACCGTCATAGCCTGTAATGTTGTATTCTTCTCTGGAGTCGTTGGAGCTGTAGGAGTAGTGAATCCAGATGAAGGATATTTTACTTTCTCACACTCCTTAGCAAAGTGCCCATGAATCTGACAGTTCTTGCATTTCACTTTGTTTTTATTAAAACCAAGACCTGTATCACCATCATCATCCAGGTCTTTTCTAACCGTTCTCTGAAGAAACTTCTTGGTTCTTTGGGTTATCATGGCCATGCTCCATTTGATGTCCATTTGCTCGAGATCATCAGAATCGATCTGTTCAAAGTCTTCCTCAGTAAGCTGTAGAGTACTAGCCTTCTTTGAAAGGAAAGTCTCATAAGAGTTGAGGAAAGCTGCAAAGATTGTAGCATGATCCTCAGTAGCCTTTGAAGGAGCTGTATGAGCAGTATGAGCAGTATGAGAAGTATCAGAAGCAAATGAAGTGCTAGTAGAAGTAGATGCTGCTGAGTTGGAAGTAGATCTGGAAGTATCATTTAGACTAGGAACTTGAATATTAGCCTCTGACTTCTTTTCCTTTTGATCGTAAGCCACTATAAGAGCATCCCATAAACTTATAGAAGTTGCTTGATTTTTAAATTCATTAATCACAACTTCTGGCAAGCACTTGGTAATCATCTCATATGCTCTATTGTCTTTATCAAACTCTGCTCGTTCCTTGACGGACATTTGTGCTCTTGATTTAAGCACCCCATCGAGTCTTGGTTGCTCATATCGATCAATGGTGTTAAACCAATTGAACAGATTTGGATCTTTGTATTCAATGAAATTGCATAACTGAATCTTCCAACTCGCAAAATCACTATAGAACAAAGATGTAGAAGGAAGCATTTTCGCACCAAAAGCCATATCCGAATTTTCCCTCCAAAATCGAATTCAAAAATTTCAAAAAATATCCGAGTACAGCGAAACTTTTCCGACACTAAAATGAAGCTATTCTAAGCCTAAAAACAAAATTTGAAATTACAAAAATTTTCGCGTTTTTCCCGCCAAAATTTCGTCCGAAAACGTCAAAAAATGGCCGGGTAAAATGAAACTTTTTCTAGCCTAAAATTGAACACTTTTAAGACTATAGAAAAAATTTGAAAACACACAAATTTTTCGGAGTTTCCCGCCAAAAAACTTTTTTTTTTTTTTTTTTTTTTTTTTTTTTTTTTTTTTTAATCTAGAACGAGGTTAATGTCGGAGAAAAATCGCAACGTCGCAACGGTACGTCGCAGAAGTCCGATGACTCAATTAAGAATCGAAAATGCGACGTAGCGTCCTACGTCGCAGTCCAACGTCGCAGAGGCTAGCGACGTCGCAGCCTACGTCGCAATAACCACTTAAGGTCAAAATAACGACGCCGCAGGTAACGTCGCAACTCTACGTCGCAAAATCAGTTACGTCGCACGCGACGTCGCACGTGACGTCGCAGGTGACGTCGCACAGTCGGGCTGCAGCGGCCAAAACCCCAAAAATCGAAAATTTTCGAAACCCTAACGAATTTCGAAAACCGAACGACGAACAAACCCAGAAAAACTCTTCAGAAAACGGAATCTTCAAGCCAATCAACCCAGAAACGAAGATTAAACAATAAAACCTTCGCGAATCAAACCGAAAACGTTCTAAAGCACGATCCGAAACCGACGAATCCTTGATTCTACGGCTTTGATACCAGTTGTTAGTCCCGTACACGTGGGATCTGATCGGATCGTTTAACTAATTGTAAGCGCGGAAATCAAACAATCAATAACAAACGTTTTCTCTATAATCTTTTGTATATATTCACAATTGATAATATACGATTACAGACTCAAACTCGTTTCTCTCAGTCTCTATCTCACCAAAAACGGCTCACACACACACTCACTTCGTCCAACCCTAAATCTGACTTGTAACTCACTATTTATATCGACCTAATGGGCCCTGCGACGTTAGGCCCAACGTCGCAGGCCAGGCCCAATGCGACGTAGCCCATGTCGTCGCAGGCCCAATTACAATGTCACCATTCTATGTATATTTCATTTACAGACTCGAATACACACTCTAAACACTATACATTCGTAGACTAATTGACTTTGACAATTACAATAGTTTGACCAACTGACTGACACACTAAATGCACCAACAAACGCCAATCGAACGTCATTATCTCCAATCGGCGATTAGTATTAAAAAATTCGAATACTTGAGAAGAACATGCGATGGGAGTAATAATAGGAATTTCAAGAATTGATGATTGATCGGTGATGATGATGAAGAAGGAGCATGATAGGGTTTTAGGGGTTGGGCGAGATAGCTCCCGTATACGGTGTTTTTTATTTTTTATATGATTAATGATTAAATTAAATTAAATGATTTATTAAGGGGATAAAGGGGAGTTGAGTGTAATTATTAAAAATTAATTAAGATCGTCGGATTGATTGGGTAAAAGCCAATTAAGGGTTGGGATTGACCCATGCTATTTTGCTTTAAGTATATTTTATAGATCGTTGGATCAAATTAAAAAACTCCATCGAAGGGTCCATATTCCTCCATGGGATTTTGGTTTATTTATACTTAAGATATATATGTGTGTGTGTGTGTGTATATATATATATATATATATATACTACGTGAAGAACCTGCGACAACGCGGGCTTCCTAATTATGTTATGCATTTGTTATTAATTATTTGGTATCCTCACCATGGTTCATTAATATATACGAAAAAATTTATTGGAACATGTTCAAATGGTTCGGACAGTTTGTTTCTAATGCACAATTGTATTGTAAGAGTGAATTGAGCAAAATATTGGGCAGTATTTTTTTTCTCCCATAAAAATCGTTTTGATTATTATTAATTTTAATCTTTAATTTAATTAATATAATATTATAATATTAATAACAAATTGTTGGGGAGGGTGCCGTATCTATTTTTTCTCCAAAAAAATTCAGATTGTTTGTTATTAATAATTTAATCTTTAATTCAATTAATATTTTATTAATAATTAATCTTTAATTCAATTAATATAATATTATTATAATATTAATAATAAATTGTGGGGGAGGAAAGTGTAATTATGGAGATTAAATATACACCATTGGATCTCATGGAAGGAACCCATCAAAGGGTACAAATTGCTCCATGGTATTCTGTTATATATATATATATATATATATATATATATATATATATATATATATATATATATATATACTAGGTGAAAGACCCGCAATAACGCGGACTTTGATATTTTTGTTTGAGATATTTTTATAAGTTATATGTTGACTTGATTTGTTTTGTTACATTTAGGATATAATAAGTAATCTAATTCATTTGAGTGATTTATACGATAATGTAGAAACGTTGGAATCGTCTTTTGATAGATACTATAATGCCTATATAGTAGACCAACGTTTAACCGCACCAAAGTATGTTGAACATATACACCATGTCACAATAAGTATATAACCACAAGTATTTAGATACTACGTTTATTAGTCGTAGCACGATAAGTTAAAATTTCTAAAAGAAACGGTAAAAAGGAACGGGTGGGATGATTAAAATTTATACAAAAATTTGTTGATCACCTAAGCAAGAATATTAACAACCAACTTAATTAAAGTCTAAAACAAAGGAAACTACTAAAAACTCAACATTCGTCATCTAACATTTGTATAGCCCTTATACCTATAGAACATAAAAGTTATAGATTCATGGACCACATCGTTATTCATTACAAACCATGACAAACATTTCTAATTCCACTTCTATATATACACTTGAAAAAATAAATGATCTTTTAAGGTGTACCCCTCATTTGCAATTGTCTTCTGAAAGTGTCCAATGGGTAACATTTAAGTATAGCAACACTTTGAGTTTGGTGTATATGAAACTTTTCTACCGAAACTCTATCATTATCACCCTGATATAACCATATATACACAACAAAGATTTTATTAATAATCATACGATATTAATCAACTTTAAAGGTCAAATATTTCATTTTCAGGATGCGTAACATGTAATATGGACAAAACAAATGAACTGCTGAAACCGAATATATTAGAAATATGGACATAACAAACAAACCTCTAAAACCGAATGAATTAGCTTTCTGGTCAGAGGAGCTGTTAACCATCTCCAAATTAACTGCTAAAACCAAAAAATCAAGTTAATAGAATGACTTTTCAGAACTCGATATCTCTTTCTCGTCATTTAAGTACGCGTTTACAGACATAAAAAGACTTTTATAAAAATCTCAATATGAACACTACATGGGAGCAAAAGATTAGTTTAGACCTTAAATGTAACACCCGCCAAATTAGGACTAGTAATTAGTGCCTAATCAGATGTTAATACATGTAATTAGTTCCGTGTTAGGCTAATTAATGTATCGAATTATATATTGTTGAATATATACGAAAATGCGATTTGGTTAAATCGTACGCAATTTAAATCGAATGTATTTCGATTCAATTTAATACGGACGTTGGTGACCAGTTTTATTAAATAATGTTGTTATATCAAAAATATTATTATGATAATATTTCGTATTCATTCGTATCGTGCAAACAGAACCTACACAATTTAAAATATTAAAAC
This sequence comes from Helichrysum umbraculigerum, assembly GCA_949592205.1. Classification (NCBI taxonomy): domain Eukaryota; kingdom Viridiplantae; phylum Streptophyta; class Magnoliopsida; order Asterales; family Asteraceae; genus Helichrysum; species Helichrysum umbraculigerum. The sequence goes on along the minus strand of CATIUR010000001.1, from coordinate 122,458,267 downwards.
GCGCAAACTAAATAAACAAACTTACATTTTATAACTCAAATATAAATTAAATTGTAAAATATTTAAATAAAATATCGCGTAATAATTTGTATTTTAAAACGTACCATTTAATATGTAAAATAATTATTTAACGTCTAAACGACGGAGTAAACGAACACCACACGGAGCGGAAACGCGGGGCGAAAAATGGGAACTTAACCTCCCATTCCCCACCATTTTCTTTCTCATTTCTCTTATCACTCTCTCTCTCTTACACTCTCTTTCTTTCTTTTCTCTAACCACCACCACCTCCAAAATACTCACAAAATCACCAAATAAACATACTAAACGCACTCGGATCATAGCATCGCTTTGGAGAAAAACGACCACAACACCACGATCTATCATCCTACCTTTTCGGATTTTTGATCCGACACTTTGTAAGTTTCCGACAAATCCCGAAATCTCTCGTTTTTAAATGTTTTCACTTGTTAGTAGTTTGTAACAACTCATAATGCCCATAAAAGGGTTGGGTAAAAATATTGGACCGAACGGTGGCCGGGAAACTCGTTTTCGACACAAAATCCGGCCAACAGCCCGTAACGTCGCATCTGGCCTGGAGCCTTTGCGACGTCGCGTATAACGTCGCACAGAAATCAATAACGTCGCCTTAGCGACGTCGCACATAACGTCGCATTGAATTGCGAAGTCGCACATAGCGACGTCGCCTACTACGTCGCTAGAATTGAAAGTGCCCCCTGGATGTGGATCTGAGTGTTGATCGAAAGTAATAGATTGGCGGAATCAATCAATTACACAAACAAGTAATAAACTCAAAACCGAAACAAAGATTAATCAAAGTAAACGAGTATATTAGCTTGTAAATCGTATTGAAACTGTTTACAGAAGTGCCTAGTCGACAAATGGTGCTAGGGTTTCGTCAACCCTAGCCGAAAACCCGTAGGTTTCAATTTATACTAAAACAAATCGGCAGACATGCGTCACTTGGGAAGTGTCGCATGTCGCCGCCCTCATGCGTCACTTACCTAAGTGTCGCTATGCGTCACTAAGGCAAGTGTCGCCTAATGCTAAACTTAAGTGTCGCTAATACAGAAAATGACTTTTCTAATAAAACTAACTGACGACACTTACAACTCAATAGACCAACTGACAGACACACAAACATGTATCAACAAACTCCCCCGTGTCTTCAGCTTGGTCTTCAAAAACATCTTCAGTTTAAACCCAACCTGGTGGAAATACGCCACCAGCATGAATACCCACTCGAACACAAATCTCGACCACCTTCTCGAACTTTGAAGCTTCTTCTTGATCATAACGATGATACTCCATCTTACTTTTGTGAAGAGCTTTCAAATCTTTCTTCGTCAAATTGATAAGGCTGATCGGATCAAAAACACGAAGAGTTCTTCCATATTTTGCAGATAAACTCCAATTACCCTTCTCAATCACTGGATCTTCAACCGAAAGATATTCAATGACTGCTTCTTGAGTAACAGAATCAAACCACCAATATCGTAATCTTTTCAGAAAATCAAGTGGTAATGACTGCAAAGGCACAGTTTTCTGACTAGCAGCTGGAGGATAATGATATTTCACGATCGGTTGCTGAGTTCTTGAATCCAACTTTTTCTTGTATGAATAACGAACTCCCAGCTCTGGTCTAACCCACAAATACTTCTTGCTGTAGATATCTTTTCTAAGAATCTTCTGAAACATGTTACCACGAAAATCATCAGTGTGGTTAACGATGTTCAGCTGAGCAAGACGATTTAATTCCTCCTTCGGCAATGTGCTGATACAGTTAAATCTTGGCCGAAAATACTGTACTCCATCTCTTCGCTTAATAAGAATCAGAAAGTTGACTTCATCAAACTTCCAACTTCTGATTAATCCAGTCAAATCACCTCGAACCTGATATGTTTTACAAATCTTCAATTCAGGCTTGAGCTTTCGAAACATTGGGCGCTCTGAAGATGTAGACGATTGCGCTTGTTCAGGAACAGATTCAGCAGTTGGTTGTTCCTGAGTAGTATCTGTTTGATGTTCTTGATCATCATCAGAATCATCAGACTCAATGATTGGTGCATCAAAATCATACGGTTGAGCCGGTTGTTTCTGAACTGGTTCCGATTCTCGCTCAGGTGCTGGTTCCTGATGAGGATTAACCAAATATTCTTCGTCTGACCCTGGAACCTCAGCATCCATCTCTATATCATCCGGATCAACTGATTTATCTTCTTCATCATCCGGATTTATCAAACTTTGAATGTATGTGAGATTAACATTCGAATAATCAACCGAAATGGGTCTCGGTTGTCCTGGAACATCAACGAAATAATCCAAAGCAATGTTTTCATTAATAGAATCTGGATTTACATTTTCGGATTCTGGGGGAGAGGTTACATTTGTTTCTAAGGTTCTCGGACCTTCCTCCCCCGAAACAACAGTAACCGCTTCCAATTCTAACAACCTAGACTGCACATCTTTCAATTCTAGCTGCAACTCCTGCACATGAGCTGCTTTTATCTCCAAATCTTTTATTTGAGCAGCTTGAGCTTCAATCACGGCAGCCTGATCATCAAAACGCTTGTTCATCTGAGTTATCTGATCAAGTAACTGCTGAAGCATCGCAGGAGGCGGTTGTTGTTGTTGTTGTTGATCTTGGTGACCAGGTTCCTGAATGGTAATTCCTGTTCGCTGGCGTCTTCTCAATGGTAAATTAGCATAAGACGGAGAAGACCCAGCTGGTCGCTTTCCAAGATTAGGCGGTACATGAACACGCCCCGCAGAAATCCGTCTCAAAATACGCTTAAAGCGTCGAGGATCAGCCAACTGTATTCCATCCAATGCATCCTGAGGTGGTACATCACCCGGAGAATCAGGTGGTGTAAGACCACCATCAGATTCCTCAGCTGGAACCTCTTCAACTTGCTCAATATCCTCCAAATCTTGAGCTACAGCAGCATCAACTAAATCTGCCTCATTAACTGGAGGAGCAACAACATCCTCATAACCATCCCCGGGCGGTGCAACATAGTTTTCGTTTACTATGTGCCCAAATAACTCACGATCAGGTAAGATCTGAGAATCTTTTGGTGGCAGCTTACAGTCATTGAAAACACGTAACATCATAGGCGTTGGAAATAGTAACGATCGTAGATCCGGAGCTATTCCCAAATTCAAATCATCTAACAACAGCTGAACAAAACGAGGATATAACAGCCATTTTTCTTTTCCAGCTCGAACATTATCAACCATATTCCCGAAAATATAACCGCTGAAGTTATACGGCTTGTTATAAACTAACGCCAGCATCAGAGACAAAGTCATGTGACTTGCAGCATCGTATCCTCCTTTTCGCGGAGATAAACACACAATTACAATGTGAGCCAAGTATCTCCAAACCCGACAGAGATACTGTTTACGAAAATCAGTAAGCTGATCAGCCGGATAACCCAATCTCTGAAGACCCCCGTAGATAAAAGTAGTCTCAAAAACGGTCGGCATATCGGTTGCATCATCAAACTGCAAAACACGGCGAACTGAATCCTGTGTAATCTGAATCTCACGACCAAACATCGTGGTTACAATCCGCGGAGTATCGTTCTCTGTTCTGATAAATGCGTGGTCATAAAACTCCTCGATTTGATTCATATACACTGGTACTGAAGCTGTAATAGCGTAATGAATCCTCGAACGTCTAAGAAACTCGATCATCGGCCGAAAAGGCAATGAGTTCTTATGCGTAGATTCCAAAAATGCAACAATGTTGTGCCTGGTGTTTGTGCGACGATAATAATCATGAAGATGCTCCATCTGTAACTATAAACCAGACAAGAACACGAAAAATCGTTACAGAATAAGCTCAAAAACATAATTGAAAAATCTGATTTTATAGCGTCACTGAAGAAGTGACGCACGTAAGACAGCCGACACTTAAGGAGTGACGTATTAAAATCAGAAATCAGAAGGATGCGTCACTTAAGGTAAGTGACGCATTGAAAGCGTCACTGGTGTAAGTGACGTTGCCGCAACATGTATCATTCAAGTGGTACTTAACAAGTGACGGGTATGCGTCATTTAAAAAGTGACGGTCAGTTAAAGCGGCACTGACAGCGTCAGTTAAGAAAGTGACGGATCAAAGCGTCACTCGGAAAGTCCGATGTGAGAATGACGCATAAAGGCGTCACTCAGCAAAGTGACGTTTAAAGGCGTCACTTGTCGAAGTGACAATTATCCTGTGAAATGACCATTAAGCGTCACTTAAGGAAGTGACGCTTGAAGTGACGCAACGATGAAGATCATCGTGTCACTGTTCAAGCCCAGAAATCACGACAACCAAATTTGGGGTTTTCTGAAACCGAGTTAACCAAACGATGTGGCAAGTAAAAACGATTGAAACACACCGTTTATTAACACAAAACAATAACAAAACGATCCCCAATAATCGTGATTACATAAACCCTAAAAACCCGAAACTTCAATCGGTGATTAAATCATGGATACGCAATTATAATCGATAAAAATGGTACCTAATGATGCGTATGAGTGAGATGAACAAGGTAACAGAGGCCGATTGCACGCAAAATACACGAAAAGCCGTAGATCGATCGAAAAGCACCAACAGTCGAAGTGACGCAGCGACGAGAGAAGTGACGCAAGGGTAGTGGAAGTGACGCGTAGTGAATAGTGTTGGTGGTAGAAATAAGTGCCGGATAAGGACTATTTATACCAAAACTCTAATCAGCGTCACTTAGAATGACTCTTAAAGCGTCACTTGTATGCGTCACTATGAGCGTCACTTAGGAAGTGACGCATATTGACAGATTTTGAAAAATTTTAAAATTTTAACGATCTTTTGCGAAGTACTCAATGTGACAGTAAATGTGACTTGGTTAAAAATAAATAAAATGCAAAGACACAAAATTACAAATATAAAACCAAAATAAGTACATTCTTTTTGGTGACGCAGTAGATTAAGTCTGGTTAGAATGAATATTTCACCATGGTCCCCACCATAGATATACCCCTATAACTTAGACATGAACATAGTTTCCAAACTTAGAAGGAATATAAGAGAATCAATTTTAAGAATCAAGCCAGCGGTGACAGGTCTGTACTTGCGTACAACAGAGCAACATAACTTGATTCAGGTATAAGCAAAACTAAACGCAGTCAAACCAAATTTGTGGCGACCTTGTGTAGTATCTTAAATTTAAGACTTTGCAAGTGCATTGACTTACGTTTGCTTAGTTTTGAGAGTAAGCTGAATTGAGACCAGGTCTGCACTTTCGTACAACAGAGGAAACAATCAGCATACTCCCCCAAAAGATCTCAGATATACGATCCAAAAATAGAAGTATGTCAAGCTATGCTAAGGAATTAAGACTTAAAGTCGTACATCACAAGGTGTTTACCACATGATCATAGACATGTATGTAAATTACTTCTTAATACCTCAGAGACCGGTGTGTACCATGCCTACCAATACATCGTATGATGAAGATAATTTAGATAAAAACTGTTTTAAGTGTGTCAGATAAACCTACTGACACATCCAAGATAAACCTTAAAATTCCATTTTGTGCATGTCACCCGATGTACTATCATATCCCAAGTTGTTTACAGACACAACTTCAACGTCTATTTTAAAAATGTAGCAACCTTGCGTTTTCTTTAATACTAAAGAGCATAAAGAGTGGCTGTTGCGATTTTTTTTTTTTTTTTTTTTTTTTTTTTTTTTTTTTTTTTTTTAATAATAACACATAAAAACAAATAACGTTAACTATCCAAGTCACACATTACTTTTTAGACCCAAAGAATCTTAAACCGATCATGTTGACCAGTTCATCAAATCGAGCACGTGAAAAGGCTTTGGTGAATAGGTCAGCATTTTGTTTAAGGGTGTCTATGTGGACCAAATCTATCAAGTGTTTTTCATAGCAATCCCGTATGAAGTGGAACCTAAGTTCAATATGTTTTGTCTTAGAGTGCTGTACGGGATTGCGAGTGATAGAAATAGCAGCAGTGTTATCTATGTGAATGGGAGTCATAGTAAGAAGTAACCCGTAATCGCGTAATTGGTGCTGAATCCAGAGAACTTGAGCACAGCAACTAGCGGCAGCAACATACTCAGCCTCTGCTGTAGAAAGAGAGACTGTAGTTTGCTTCTTGCATTGCCACGAGACCAAACGCGATCCCAGAAATTGACATCCACCCGTTGTAGACTTCTTATCGATACTGCAACCACCATGATCCGAATCTGAATAGGCTGTAAGAGCGAAAGTCTTCTCATTTGAATACCAAAGACCAAGAGTAGGTCTAGCTCTGAGATAACCAAAAATTCGCTTTACTGCCTTCATATGTGACACCTTTGGTTTAGCCTGATAGCGTGAACAAATCGACACGGCAAATACAATGTCCGGTCTTGAGGCAGTCAAATACATAAGAGAACCTATCATTGAACGATAGTCCCTCTCCTTGCAATCTTCATCTTCCTCAGCAAGCTTGAGATTATGATTAAGCTCAATGGGAGTCCCATAGGTTTTACAAGTGAGCAGATCATACCTAGTCAACATGTCATTGACGTATTTTGACTGATGTATGTAAATACCTTTTGCAAGCTGCTCAACTTGTACACCTAAAAAGAAAGTGAGCTCCCCCATTGCGCTCATTTCAAATTCAGACTTCATGATTTTCTCAAAGTTCTTACACATTGCCTCATTGGTAGACCCGAAGATAATATCGTCCACGTAAACCTGCACAAGTAGCAAATCTTCCCTATCCTCTGACTGTTCACGAAGAATAAATAGCGTGCTATCGATGTTCCCTCTCACAAAACCATGCTTAATCAGATGTGTAGTTAGCCTCTCGTACCAAAGTCTTGGTGCTTGGTGAAGACCATACAACGCCTTGTTCAATTTACAGACGTATTCAGGATGCGCAGGGTCTTCAAAACCAGGAGGCTGCTTGACGTACACATCGTTGTCAACCTTTCCATACAGAAACGCACTTTTCACATCAAGTTGATTAACGCGAAATCCCTTGAAGGACGCGTATGCCAGAAAAATGCGTATGGATTCCAATCGAGCAACAGGGGCAAATACATCATCATAGTCCAACCCCTCAATTTGACTGAAGCCTTGAACTACTAGACGAGCTTTATTGCGAATTACAACGCCCCTATCATCCATCTTATTACGAAAAACCCAACGAGTGCCAGTCAAGTGGGCACCTTTGGGTAATGGAACTACGTCCCAGACTTGCAACTTTTCAAACTGTTGTAGTTCCTCTTGCATGGCCTCGATCCAGGATGGATCTTTTAAGGCCTCTTCAACTTTCTTAGGTTCATTTTGCGAAAGATAACATGAATTAACATTAGCCATCAGACCCGAAAGTTGTTCAGTATCAGTCTGTTTCGCTTGATGTCTTGTTTGAACCTTTGCATGAGGATCACCAATGATATTATCAATGGGGTGATCCTTATGTATCCGAGTCACTGGAATATGATCTGGCACAAGATTCTGTTCCAGATTACTCAGATCTCCCTCATTTGCAGAAATATTCGGAGAAGCATCATCATCTTCATCTCCTTGAGAAAATAAATGAGAATAATTCATATTTTCTGCTTCCTCTCCCTCATCATTTACCTCATCCTCTCCTCCTTCCTCTAATGATGGCATGTTTGGATCATAAGGAAGCTCCTTGGTATAGTTATACACTGTTTTAGAGGTAGAAGGAGCATCTTTCGAAGGTGCAACTTGAGAAGTAGATGTTGGAATAGGTGTTGTTGATGGTGGTGTGGGTGTTGGTATTGATGTAGTAGCAGTTGGTGGTGGTTCGGGTGTTGCATTAGGAGATGGGTCGGATGGTTTACTAACTGGTGTATCTTGAGAAAAATCAAGTCCATGTAGCATGGAAACTAACTCTTCCATTTCATCATCATCAGGAATTTTGAAAGAGTCAAAGAGATTTCCATAGTTGAAGAACCAATCCGGACCTGTTCCTTGAGGAGGTTCCGTATACCTTAAACATTTTACTTCAAACTGTTCCTCAATCTGATTCGTTGATTTGTTAAAGACTCTTTTGTTCGGAGAATTGACTGAATATCCAAGAAAAATCCCTTCAACAGCTTTGTCACCAAACTTAGAGACCTTATCTTTTGTAATCATGATCATGCATGGACACCCAAATGGTTCTAAGAACTGAAGGTTTGGCTTACGGTTATTGAAAAGTTCGTAACACGTCTTGTTCTTTTTCTTAACCGTGAGCACTCTGTTGAGAACATAACAGGCAGTATTAACTGCCTCAGCCCAGAAGATGATTGGTAACTTGGAGTCAGCTAACATAGTCCGAGCTGTCTCGATGATTGTCCTGTTCTTTCTTTCTGCAACTCCATTCTGTTGTGGAGTCCTCGGAGCACTAAATTGATGCTCAATACCTCTTGTGGCACAGAACAATTCGAGAGTTGAGTTCTTGAATTCAGTTCCATTGTCGCTTCGAATTCTTTTCACCTTTAAGTTGCATAGATTTGCCAACTTATCCAACAAATACACCAGAATATCAGGAGTTTCCCCCTTTGTAGTCAAGAAATATACCCACGAAAACCTTGAGTAGTCATCAGTAACTACCAAGCAGTAAGACCGACCACCAATGCTCTTTGTTGAAACTGGACCAAACAGATCCATATGCAGTAGTTCCAACGGAGCTGCAATAGAATTCACAACCTTAGACTTGTGGGACTTCTTGTGGAGTTTTCCTTTGTGACAAGAAACGCAGTCATCTTTTAGAGCAAATGACTGTTTTGGAACTCCCCTCACTAAATCATTGTTAATTAGAAAATTCATTTTACGGAAATGAATATGTCCCATCCGTCTGTGCCAAAGGAGTGATTCCTTTTCTGAAGCCTTTGAAAGAAGACAAGTATAGTCACTTGTAGTCTCCACAGTTCGCATATTCATCACATAGGTGTCATTCTTTCTAGGTGCCCGCATCAATACCCAATCCTCAGGAATGACATACCCCGGCTTCAATATTACACATTCCGTCTTTGTGAATAACGTGGTGTAGTCCTTGTCACAAACTTGTGAAACGCTCAGCAAGTTGTGAGTCAGCTCAGCCACATAGTTCACATTTTCAAAGCTAACCTTTCCGTTTGTTAGCGTTCCCTTTCCCGAAATCGTTCCTCCTGAATCTCCCGCGAAAGCAACGTATCCTCCCGAGTATGGTGTAATATCTGTCAGAAGAGACACATCGCCAGTCATGTGTCGCGAGCAGCCACTATCCATATACCATAAACTATCCTTCACACGTTCCGACTGCTGCAACACATCAAAGAAAGAGATTAGTGAGAAACGGAGACCCAAGCCTTTACAGACTTAGGTCTTCCATGGTCATCAACAATAAGCACATCAGATAGGACTTTATCTTTAAACAAATTAGAATTTTTATCTGAAGTGTTATTGTTGACGACTGAAGAGTCAACATCAGACTCTTTTCGTTTCCAAACTTTTGAAGGTTCGGAATTGATATCAGAAATAATGTTGGGCTTTTGAATTGGCAAAGGTTTTTGCTCAACATTATTTAGTTTCAGAACAGGCTTGGGAGATTTTGAGTAACGCCTAGGTGGAGATTTTGAAAAAGAATTTCTATAAACTGATGTCCTAGGCATCTCTCTCCCATAGCGCTGATTTGACAGCTTGGGACAGTCGCGGATCAAATGTCCTTGTCTCTTGCAGTAGAAACAAGAACGAGTCTCAACTAATGGTTGAGGCTGAGGCATTACCACAGGAGGTGGGGAAACATTTCTAGAACATGAACATTGAGTACATGTCTTAGAAAATGTTTGCTTTGGTTGAGAGGTCGAAGTTGAAGGTTTATCAGACAAAACTTTTTCATTTACTAATTTCCGTTGCAAAATCTTTACAGGTGACTGTAAAGTTTGTTGTTTTGAGTTTAAAACCTTGGCTTTACCCTTATTTGTTTGAACCTTAATTTCAGGTTCAACTTTTGAAATTTCTTTTTTAGGTTTAACTTCAACTCTCTTAACTTCAGGATACTCCTGATCCGTAATATCCTCAATCTCAACGATCTCCTCAAAACAAACTGGAGATACATCCTTTTGCTCAACAATCTCCTCAGCACTAACAGGAGATTCATTCAGTGGCTTAACAAACTTAGGAGTGGGATACTCTGGCCTCGTGGTTTTCTCCTTCTCCTGTTTGTTAGATTTAGCCACTTTACCCTTGATACCCAACAACTTAGCATAATCAACTGGAATTTCATCAAGGCCTTCCTTAACAGGTAAAGGAGTATAAGTAGTAGGAGGTGCTATTTCAACAAAACCTATTCCTTTTCCTCCCTTACTTTTTCTATCCTGCTTATGATTGCTAATAATTTCATTAAAGATCATTGTTGCAGAAGTTGACCCTAAGACTTTATCTTGATAATTACCATACTCACTTTTTAAGTCTGAAAGCTCTTTGTTTAACAGTTCAATTTCAGTAAGATAACTTTTAATTGCATCCTGTTGACTAAAAACTTTAGCTTTATAAGTTTGAGTATCTAACTTATGAGCTTCAATATGTTTTTCATAGAGTTTTTCATTATCTTTCAAAAACTTATTTGACTCATTAAGTTTAGTAACTTTATCTCGCAACTCTTGGTTATCCTTTTGAAAAGCCTCTAGAGATTCAGTTAGATTAATGCATGAGATACAGTTTAAAGGTTCAGGTGATTCATTTTGTACCTCAGGTGTAATATGAGCCATGAGACACTGTTGAAACTTTGTAGCCTCCGCATTCCAGTCATGAGTAGTTGGCTCAAAAACCACCAAAGCATTGTCCACAACTAACGTCTTGCCCTCTTCTTTCGTTTTTGGAGGATCAGGTTTAGTAAGGCCCGACGGTGGCATCTTCGGTTTCTCGCATTCCCTAGCGAAATGACCCAAATTCTGGCAGTTATAACAACGGACCTTGCTTTTATCAAAACCAAATCCTGACTTCCCATTGCCTTCTAAACTCTTGCGTCCAGTTCGTTGCAAGAATTTTTGAACCCTTCTTGTTATCATAGCAATGTTCCAATTCAAGTCCATCTGTTCTAGATCATCTTCATCCAATTGGCCGTAATCTTCCTTGATCAGTTCCAAAGTTGTATTTGGTTGAGTAACCAAATCTTTGTAAGAGCTCAGAAAAGCTGTATAAATTGCAGCTTGCTCTTGTACTGCTGGTGAAACTGAAGCCTGTTGTTGATTTCCTTGAGATGTTCCAGAAAGATAAGCTGTATGATGAACTCCAGAAGAAGCAGAAGAAGAATTAGTATCCGTTATAAATGCTACTCCACCGTAACTCTTGCCAGAATTGACTAGTCCAACTCCACCAGTTGTGGCATTCTGTACAGATCCACCTGACTTACATTCCTTCTTCTTCAATTCCATCGCATGAGCTTGTAGAATACCTATCAATTGATCCAAAGTCATCCTCTGTAATTCTGGATTTTCTTTTAAAAATTGGACTTTCACATCCCAAGCACTTGGCAACACGTCCAGCAACTTCTTGTTTACCTCAAGTGCAGGGAGATTGTATCCTCCTTCATTCAACTCACTAACCAGATGTGAGTATCTAGTGAATAGACTGGAAGTCAGCTCATTTGGAATCATGTCAAATAAATCATACTGCTTTTTGATTAATTCTAGCTTAGCCTCCTTGTACTTTTCATTTCCTCCGCATCTTGTCTCAATTGCCTTCCACAGATCATAAGTTGTGTCATGAGATTTAAAGAGTCTCATAACATCCTTTGGCAAACACATACAGATAGAGGAATGAGCCTTTCTTTCTGTCTCATACTCCTTTTTCTCTTGAGGTGACATAGCATTATATGTTTTAGCTGGAGGAACACCACGATAATTTCCTTCAGCCACTGGAGCAACATATCGTTCTTTTAAAGGTCCCCACAGTTCAGGACAGTGGAAATCTATATACTGTTCATATCGATCTCTCCAATACACATAATCTAAATCTGGTCCAAAGAACGGAGGTTTATTACTGGAGCCAATATCATTGCTCTGTCTGAGCATCTCTCTGATTCCTCTAATATCTTCCTTATCAGACATTGAAGCGTACCTGTAAAATCAACTAAAAAAAAACTTGGAAGCTGATTAGTAACAAAGGCGTCACTTGGTAAGTGACGCACCTTAGTGTCGCAAAGAGTAGCGGCACTTGATAAGTGACGCTATCGAGTGACGGATAACAAACAGAACGACACTAGAGATTAGTGTCTTATAAACGAGTAAGTGACGTACTCAAGTGACGGACTTGAGTGTCGCTTAGCAATAACAGGCGTCACTAAGGTAAGTGACGCTTTAAGTGACTGACAGAAGTAACGCGTCACTTGTAGTAAGTGACGGATGATACGCAAGTGTCGTATCAAATGACGCAGAAGAGTGTCGGATTGAACAGTAGGTGTCACTTATGTAAGTGACGTATAATACTCAAGTGACGTTACTAAGTGACGCACTTGAGTGTCGTAAAAAACCCTAATTGTTCCTTACAGAAGTGTCGCTCGAAGTGCCGCACAAAGTGTCGAAGTGACGCTCTGAGTGACGCAGAAACGGCTGTGAACACCCAAAAACCCTAAAAATCGAATTTTCGTAAACCTAACGAAAATTCTTGAGTCCCAATCGTACGAAACCTGTTAATCTTCAATCAAAACACAGTAATAGCACCAAATCGATCCTAATCTTGCTAGAATGACTTTGATCTTCACAAAATCGAACCGAAAACACTTCAATACACGTACACACGTCGATCAAATCAACTCCGAGGCTCTGATACCAGTTGAAAGTGCCCCCTGGATGTGGATCTGAGTGTTGATCGAAAGTAATAGATTGGCGGAATCAATCAATTACACAAACAAGTAATAAACTCAAAACCGAAACAAAGATTAATCAAAGTAAACGAGTATATTAGCTTGTAAATCGTATTGAAACTGTTTACAGAAGTGCCTAGTCGACAAATGGTGCTAGGGTTTCGTCAACCCTAGCCGAAAACCCGTAGGTTTCAATTTATACTAAAACAAATCGGCAGACATGCGTCACTTGGGAAGTGTCGCATGTCGCCGCCCTCATGCGTCACTTACCTAAGTGTCGCTATGCGTCACTAAGGCAAGTGTCGCCTAATGCTAAACTTAAGTGTCGCTAATACAGAAAATGACTTTTCTAATAAAACTAACTGACGACACTTACAACTCAATAGACCAACTGACAGACACACAAACATGTATCAACAAAGTTGAAAGTCCCGTTTCTGATCTTGGATCTGATCGAATCTTTTGATTGAATATATGAACGTATTAATCGAATCAAACACGCAATTCTCTATAATCTTTGTATATATTCACAATTGAATAATCAAGATTACAAGATACAAACTCACAAACTCGTTTTCTCTCCTCCTCACACACAAAAACGGCTCTCCCACTTCTCTCAAAATGTCTAACCCTAATTTTGAGTTTAACACTTCTATTTATAGTGTAATCTGACCTACATGCGACACTAGCTAAGTGTCGCATGAACCGACCTGTGCGACACTAGCTAAGTGTCGCATAAACACTAATTCTGTGTATATATTCTATTTCACTATTCGTTTACAGACTCGCATATACACACTAAACATTATACATACGTAGACTAATTGACTTTGACAATTACAAACGTTTGACCAACTGACTGACACACAAAATGCACCAACAAACTCCCCCTTGTCATCAGCTTGGTCAAATAAGTCTTCAATTAGTCTTCATCAACAAACTCTTTCATGTCTTTGACAATCAGAAACTCCCCCTTTGAGATAGCATGGTCTTCAAAGAAATCTTGGTGTCCAAATTCATGTGACTGACACAAATTTATCATACAATAAGATCTTCAAACTCAGTGACCATCTCTCAATCATCAACAGCTTCTCCGATAGAATTATCTTCACAATCTTTGGAGAATAACCGACATCCTTTACATCTTCAATATTTGACTTTAACAAGATATGTGATATTTGAAGAAAATAACATAGAAATAAAATCTTTTTGTATTTTTCTTTATAAATAAAAAGTAAAGGATAAAGATTAAAATAAATTGGGGATAGGATTGTTTTAGGTCTGCTTAGGGATCATATCAGATCAACATGCAACTATTAGGAAATAGTAAGTGTTATTTCGATCACCAGTATATTTGTCCACTTTAAATTTACTTGACATATTTAAAGCACCTTTTATAAAAATTAGTTCAAGACGATTATCGGTATTGTTTGTCCACTTAAACATATTACATCCGTATCTGTGAGCTAACCTTTATTGTTGGTATGAATATTAATTTTGTGAAACCCATTATATGATATACTGATAATCTTTAGTAAAACACAAAACACTGCATATTAAGCAAGGTAGAGATTACAAGACCAAGTTTATCTCGGCTTTCTCGTAACATACACTTGATATTTAAATTTAGGCATACATCAAACCTATAATGAAGATACTAGTGGCCCCAGATCTGTACGTAGTACAACAGAGGGTCCCTTAGTATGAACATAACAAGTTTGAGACTATTTGCATAACTAATGGATTCAGGTCTGTACGTGAGTACAACAATAGTCACCATTAGTTAGACTAATAATCATATTAATACTATATGCCAATTTTGCATTTACATAATGATTATGACAGCGTATGGTAGTACCTTCATTTATCAATTAAGACTTCTGTCATACATCATATAACATTTTTCACAAAGTAATAGACAAGTTTTAATTATTACTTCTTACTCACTCACAAACCGGTGTGTAGCATGCCTACCAATACATCGTATAATGAAGCCAATGTTTATAGAAGATGTGTTAAATATACCAGATAAACCTACTGACACATCAAACATAAACCTTAAAATTTCCATTTTTATGCATATCACCCGATGTACTATCATATCCCAAGTTGTTTTACAAACACACAATCCAACATCTTTTCAAGAAATAAGAATCTTGCTGTTCACATTTCTGATACAAATAATCAGAATTTGTAACTTTTAAAATTACTCCCCCTGAACAGCAAATTCTTATCGCAATTCTAAGTCAAAGGCAATCCCCTTAAATCTTAAAACATATATTTTTGGATTTTTTAATTTTAACAAATTTCGCAATATTGCATTTCTTTGATACTAAAAAGTATAAAGAATGGCTGTTGCACGAGTAACAAATAAAAATAGATAATTATCAAAATCACATATCAAGTCAAGTCAAATGCCTTTTAGCACTTTTACCACCTCGTAACATCGAAAATCTCATCCATCAAAATCATCACACACGAGCACTTTGAAAATAATATTCCAAAAATATTCACATCCTTGCAGTCACTAAAAATATTAGCTATCAAAAATCTGACTGCAACATCACAAACAAACAAACATTAGTACTTATGGGACACCCAAGCCTTGATAGACTTGGGTTGTCCATGATCATCCATAACCATCACATCAATGAGTTTATGATATTTTAAAAACTCAGAGGATTTCATTGATGTGTTGTTTGTGGATTTGGGTTTCCAAACCTTTGTAGGTTCAGATGAGTTGTTTTCAACAATGTTGTGCTGTTGATCTTGAGGTTTACTAGGCACAACTTTGTTTACTCTAGCCACGGGTTTTGGAGAAGAGGATGCATATCTTGATATAGGCGAATATGAAGCACGCCTAGAAAACGATCTTGAATAAGAATTCCTAAAGGAGGAAGTTCTTGGCATCCCTCTACCAAACCTATCTAGGGATAATAACCGACAATCCCTAATTATATGTCCTTGTTGTCCACAATGGAAACAAGAACGTCGTTCAATGTACGACATATTCCAATGATTACCCACAAAAGGTTGAGGTGGAGAATGAACTGTTGGAAGCTTAGAAGATGAGGCATTTACAGGACGTGAACACTTATGTGTACACGTTGATGTAGAAGCCACAGAAGTTGAACAAGTTGATGTTGAAGGTTGTTCACTTTTAGATTTTACATTTGAATCCTTCATTTGATGTTGAACCATTTTGGATTCATTTTCAACCTTGTTTTTACCCTTTGTATTTGAAACCTTTACAGTTTCATTGGTAAGTATATGATTTTCTGGCTTTACATTAACTTTTTCAACTTTGATTTCAGCCTCTTCCGGTAGATCCTCTATCTCAACACCCTCCTCTACACTAACTGGAGGTGTACTATCAGACTTAACAAAAGTAGGCAAGGGATACTCTGTCCGTTTAGTTTTCTCCTTTGCCTGCCTTTTGGGATTGGATGTAGCTTCTTTAGACTTTGTAGCTGGCCATGATGAGTAGTCAGCCACAAGTTCTTCGGTGCCTTCCTTAACAGGCAGAGGATAGTGATTAGTAGGAGGTGGAACTGAGTTATACCCTATTCCGGCCTTACTACTTGTATTTGTCCTCTGCTTGTCAACAATTTCATCGAAGATTTTATGAGAGTTTGAGAAACTTGTGATTCCCCTTTTAAAAGAGTCAGACTCAGACTTTAGCTCAGAAAGTTCTTTATTCAACAAATCAATTTCTGTTAAATAGCTTTTAATTGCATCTTGTTGACTAAAGACTTTTGCTTTAAAGGTTTGAGTATCTAACTTATAAGCTTCAATCTGCTTATCATAAAGTTTTTCATTAGCTTTTAGAAACTTATTTGATTCAGTAAGTTTCTCAACCTTTTCTCTCAAGTCTACATAGTCTATTTGAAAACATTTTAAAGAAGCTTCCAATTTAATACAGGAGATACATGTAAAAGGTTTTTCAGATTCTGTGTCTACCTCATGTATCTTTGCCAAGAACGCACTGTGTTGAACCTTTTCTTGAGTCGCACTTGAATCGAACATTCCCTGAGAATACACTGTCATCGCCTGTGATGTTGTGTTATTCTCTGGAGTCTTGGGAGCTGAAGGTGTAGTGAATCCAGATGAGGGATTTTTATTCTCCACACATTCCTTAGCAAAGTGTCCATGAATGTGACAGATTTTGCATTTCACCTTGCTTTTATTAAAACCAAGACCTGTATCACCATCATCATCCAGGTCTTTTCTACCCGTTCTTTGAAGAAACTTCTTGGTTCTTTGGGTTATCATGGCCATACTCCATTTGATGTCCATCTGCTCGAGATCGTCAGAATCGATCTGTTCAAAGTCTTCCTCAGTAAGCTGTAGAGTACTAGCCTTCTTGGAAAGGAAAGTCTCATAAGAGTTGAGGAAAGCTGCAAAGATTGTAGCATGATCCTCAGTAGCCTTTGAAGGAGCTGTATGAGAGATATAAGAAGCATATGAAGTGCTAGTAGAAGTAGATGCTGGTGAGTTGGAAGTAGATCTGGAAGTATCATTTAGACTAGGAATTTGGATATTAGCATCTGACTTCTTTTCTTTTTGATCGTAAGCCGCTATAAGAGCATCCCATAACCCTATAGAAGTTGCTTGATCTTTAAATTTATTAATCACAACTTCTGGCAAGCACTTGGTAATCATCTCATACGCTCTATTGTCTTTATCAAACTCTTCTCGTTCTTTGAGTGACATTTGTGCTCTTGACTTAAGCAACCCATCGAGTCTTGGTTGCTCATATCGATCAATGGTGTTAAACCAATTCCACATATTTGGATCATTGTATTCAATGAAATTGCATAACTTAATCTTCCAACTCGCAAAATCACTATAGAACAAAGATGTAGAAGGAGGCATTTTCGCACCAAAAGCCATATCCGAAAACCGACAGAGTGTAGCGAAACTTTTCCGACACTAAAATTAAGCTATTTTAAGCTTATAAACAAAATTTGAAATTACAAAATTTTTCGCGTTTTTCCAGCCAAATTTTTTTATTTTTTTTTTTATTATTTTTTTTTTCATAAAAAAAAAATTAAACTGAAAAGTTTTTTTTTTTTTTTTTTTTTTTTTTTTTTTAGTGACACTAGGGAAGTGTCGCTAAAAACGTCGCTGAAAAAGTGTCGCTGATGAATAGTGTTGCTGATGAATAGTGCTGATGAATAGTGTATGAGACACTTGCTGAGACACTTGGTAAGTGACGCACGGAAGTGACGCACTGAAGTGACGCACTGAAGTGACGCACGGAAGTGACGCACTGAAGTGACGGTATGAAGTGACGGTATGAGACACTTGCTGAGACACTTGGTAAGTGACGCACTGAAGTGACGCACTGAAGTGACTCACTGAAGTGACTCACTGAAGTGACTCATGAAGTGACGCATGAAGTGACTCATGAAGTGACGCTAAAACGGCTGTAAACCCCAAAAAACCCTAAAAATCAAAATTTTTGAAACCATAGGAAAAATTGACGAACAACAAACGAACTAGCACCAAAAATCAACCTAAAAATCGATATAATCAACACAAATAACCCAGAAACTAATTATAATTGATTAATACCTTCGCGAATCAACCGAAAACGCTCAAAATAACGATCCGAAACCGACGATTCCCCAAACCTGGCTTTGATACCAGTTGAAAGTCCCGTTTCTGATCTTGGATCTGATCGAATCTTTTGATTGAATATATGAACGTATTAATCGAATCAAACACGCAATTCTCTATAATCTTTGTATATATTCACAATTGAATAATCAAGATTACAAGATACAAACTCACAAACTCGTTTTCTCTCCTCCTCACACACAAAAACGGCTCTCCACACTTTCTCAAATGTCTAACCCTAATTTTGAGTTTAACACTTCTATTTATAGTGTAATCTGACCTACATGCGACACTAGCTAAGTGTCGCATGAACCGACCTGTGCGACACTAGCTAAGTGTCGCATAAACACTAATTCTGTGTATATATTCTATTTCACTATTCGTTTACAGACTCGCATATACACACTAAACATTATACATACGTAGACTAATTGACTTTGACAATTACAAACGTTTGACCAACTGACTGACACACAAAATGCACCAACAAGAATCAACAACGTCGCGTATAGCGACATCATCCTTAACGTCGCATTAAATTGCGAAACGTCGCCTTTAGCGACGTCATGCTCAACGTCGCAATCCTTACCTGCGATGTCGCACCCAACGTCGCACAAACCAGAAAATTCAGATTTTTACTAAGTGTCGAAACCTAAAATTTTAACACCTGATTTTACCCAAATTCGGATCCAGATGCGTTTTTCGTCAAAGCAATATAGTAGAAATAAAAAATTTTCCAAGCTGACCTGGCAGCTCGACCCCAGCCAGGGGCTCTGCCCCTTGGACCCCGCTACCAGGAGGAGCGCTGCCCCCGGACCCCCGTACTTAGATTCCGTAACGGCTTCTAAAACACAATCAAAACACATTTTTCAAGTAAAACGCCACGAAATCAAAATAATAATAGTAGAGATTATTATTACAAATCCGTCACCAACGGGCCGTACACTTTTCAAACACTTAAACGTATCAACCAAATAGTGGAGATTTAGACATTATAGTTGAATGAACAACTACAAGGGTGATCTTTTGAGATACCCAATCATGATTATAACCATCGCGTGTCGTGGACACCCTCAGGTTACAAGTCTTTGGACTTCATACTCGGCTAATCAACTTACGTTTGTTTAAACGCTTTCAGACTCAGGTGCGTCTTATAGCCCCTCTTTTACTGTTTTACTCAGGGGTGTGATATATTTCTCAACTTTTAACATGTGAAAGCAAGTACCAACTTTTCATATACTACATGAGTTTTTCGAAACTAATCATTTTAAAGTCCTCCGTCAGCATAGTTGTTAATACGTTATAGCGTGAATATTAGTATATGGTACCATATAGGATTGACCCACCTCGTTCGGGTTAGCAAGCACTAACCGGGTAAACGGACGTACTAATATTTGGGAAGACGAATGTGGATTAGGCATTCGTGGAGGCACCTCGCCCGGAATTCTCTATAGGGGACCCGGCCCTCGAGTTAAGCTCAACTATGTGCTCATGGCTGTATACACGATGACTATCATTTAATTGCTGGATGCAATTCTTTATTTAAATCTTGCGGTTCATACTATATTAACTGATTTCAAACCTGTGAGCTCACCAGCTTTTAGCTGACCTTTTAGCATATATCGCAGGTACCAAGCAGTAGGATGTTTCTGCTTCAGGACTTTAGCTCGAGTCAGCATACAGAAGATTGAGATTTTCTTGCATTAGTATATTTTGTACAAGTACTTATGTACTGAAATCTCCTTTTATTTAAACTCGAGCTATGTAAAGCTTTAAATGTTGTAAACATTTCAGTTATCAATATATTTTGTTAAAACGACGCATATAGAGTCGTTTACTATAGATCTTTGTGCTTTGTTATTGATTAGTAACACCCAAATCAAGCTTCCGCAAATCATCAAATTTGGGGGTGTTACATTAAAGCTTTCAACCCATTTATGAAAGAGTCTCACTTGATTTGGATTTTTATCTTTAAGGGGTCAAATAAAAATTATCTAAACAATGAAATAGCCGAACATGTCAAATGGGCCAAAACTCACTTGACATCTATATGTAATGCATACAACTTCCTAAATATGATATTCAAAGTTCCAATCTATAAATTGTAATATTAAAGAATTAATAATCAAGTTAATGGATATAAAGTTGTTTAAAAATCGATACGTGTCAACAGTAATTAAGTTCAGTAACCCATTACCCAACCCTCCTGAACCGCCATCAGGATAAGCGAACTCTATTGCCGAAAGCCACGGACCGTGTTTTAAATCATCATCCTTTTATGGATCTTCACCCCCTTTTGTTATATACTACTATGTATCCACCGGATATTCCACCTGGTTATCGTGTTTTACACGGATCTTTGCGACCTTAATTATACCGCCCGGACTTGGAATCGTATGCAATGGAGGTGATGTTAGGGTATCATATTGCAACTGTGAGGAATTCGACCGGATTTGAAATTGTACGTAATGGAGGTGATTGTCGTTTGAGAGTGTGGTTGTGAAGAATCTGGGGTTTGAGAACGTGAAATGCTATAACCATCACTATATTTTAGGATTTTTTTTTATTTTGCAGATTTTCTTTTCTTTTAATATAAAAATTAAAAAGTTTTGGACTGTAGAATGGAAAAACGTGGTGAATATGGGAGGTATCATCTAACCGATTATTTGGTTTATTATTTTTATTAGTTGGTCAAATTAATTTATTGATTTATATACTCAATTAACTAATATTAAAAACCTACAATAAATAATTAAATAATAAATATTAAATAAATACATAAGGGAGAAAAGTGTAATTATGAAGATTAAATATACACCATTAGATCGCAAGGAAGGAACCCATCAAAGGGTCAAAATTCCTCCATGGTATTCTGTTATATATATATATATATATATATATATATATATATATATATATATATATATATTAAAGTATGCCAAGCAAATATGGTTTAAAGTTGACTGAGAAGATGATTGTGATTGTGAGTATTATTTAGAGGTGGCAATTTGAGACCCATGGATCTAGTTGGGTTTTTCTAATTTTTATGGATGGGTCTAGTTGGGTAATTAAAAAAAAGATTAAGTATATCATTATTACTCATTATGACCCAATAGGTAATAATGATATACTTAAGCCTTATTTTAATTACCCAATTAGACCCATCTATAAAAATTAGAAAAACCCAACTAGACCCATGGGTCTCAAATTGCCACCTCTAGTATTATTGCTTCAATTTATTAATTCAAATAAATTAAATATGATTTGTTGTTGTTGTTGTTGTTGTGGTCGTCGTCGTCGTCGTCGTCGTTGTTTAAACCTCCGTTTTTTTGTTGATTTGGTCAACCTAATTAATTTGAAAATTGAATCTAATTAGGTATTGAACTGAATTAGTGTAAATTAGGGATAAGTAGGTAATTTAACAAAGGTTAATAATACTTATTGGCTTATTGCATGGACAAGCAAGAAGGATAAGATCAATGGTGATTAAGTAGTATGATTAGGGTAATGAAGGGGTGAAATTAATTTAGAAGGGGTTAATTTAGATATGTCTACATAATTAAGACTTTGTTATAATAAAAAAAAAAAAAAGGAGATTTATATCCTAAGATATTAAGGTAAGAAGACTTTAGAAATTTTCACAAAATGAAAGTATTTTTGTTATAATGTTGAAGAGGTGGAAAATTGATAATACTCGCTTTTCCACTTCCATTTATAATTTGGAAACTTAAATTATTTGTTTTCTTTAAAAAGATATTATTCACAGAAAAAACTCATTTTGAATACGTTTCATGTTTTCTGGATTTTTCTTTTATTATTATTATTATTATTATTATTAAGTGTCATAGTACTTTTTTTTTAACTAAATAGACCCAAAATTTTATAGATAGACAATTTGTGAATAAAAAAGTGGAATGTAAAAACTACTTTAGTATGGGATAGAAGTTAAATTTATTTCCTAGTTCCCTCAACTGTTTGTGTCCCTAGATTTAGTTGAGTCTATGTATTAACCGAATAAAATCACTACTTAATATCTAATTATTTTCTAGAAAAATACGTTTTCATTTGATTATATTACAGTAATAAATTAAATTAGATTCCCACAATTTAAGAGAAAGTTGTCAACTTAAGCGAGACCCAAGGATGCAATTGTGAAAGAAGGTATGAATGTTTGACCCATTGGGGGAACGAGAAAATTACAAAAATGCTCTCTCTCTCTCTCTCTCTCTTATCAAATTTACCAAAACACTCTTTATTTCTCATATATTATCAAAATATTCATCTGACCAGCGAAAAAAAATCGACGGTAAAATATATTTCGATGGTGTTTAACCTTTTACTTGTTTTTTAGATAAAAGTCCAATCAAACAATGGCAAGTGGCAACCATCGAAAGATTATTCTATGGTGCAATAAGTATTCGTTGATGCTGATATCTATGGCATACATCGAAATATTTAAACATTTCGATGGTGCCTCCTTTTTCATCGAAAATGTCACATCACCAGAGAAACTTCAAGTCATTTCGCTGGCCTACTTTTTCTATGGCATCCATTTGTCATCATTTGATTGGACTTTTATCTAGACAAAAAGTAATAAGTTAACACCATCGAAATATATTATACCATGAAAAATTTTCCATTGGTCAGATGAGTGTTTTGGTGATATAGGAGAGAGAAAGAGTGTTTTGGTAAATTTGAAGAGAAAGAAAGAACATTTTTGTGATTTTCTCTAAGGTAACTGTACTCAGTCTAGCTATAGCTCACGAGTCACAAGTACACACCTCATTCAATTAGGGAAAATGATTAGTTGGTGTAAATATGTACGTCTAAATATAGACCTACAAGGCTACAAATGTGATTGGTGGATGTGAATAATTGATTGGATGAGATTAACAGAGAGAAAATATTCAACCAATGAGAAAGGTTGGTCTATTTTTAGATCTATGTTATTAGTCATATATACCATTACTTTTCGATTAGTGTTATTTACATGTAACACCCGGTCAAAAAGTCAATTTTTGCTCCAGATTTAAGCTTTGATTTATTTGTATTTTTATAGACAATTATAATCAAGTTACATTTTTGTAACTCAAAGGAAATATTTTTAATTAAAATATTTACGAAATTATATAAACAAAATCTTAAATTTAAAATATTAAATTTATAAAACAATCGGGAAAACGAACACCGTACGGGGCGCAGGGACGGGGACTGAAAGTGGAGGCTTTCACCCAAAAACCCCCACCTTCCCTTTACCCTCCTCATTTTCACCAATCCACTCTCTCTCTTCCTCTCTTTTTCTCTCTAACATCATCACACCACCGCCACCTTAATCCGCTAAATAACACCACCAAACGACCTCCAATCTTGAAGCTCATTTAGGGAAAAACGATCACCACACAACGATCTACAATCCTATCTTTTTGGATTTCTCCGGCGTTAAGTTTGTAAGTTTCCGACAAATCCCGAAATACTCCGATTTTCATTGTTTTCGAACTTTTATTGTTTCTATAGGCTTAAAATGTCTAAATATGGGTTGGGTAAAAGAATCGGACTCAACGGAGGCCGAAAAACTCGTTTTCGGTTCAAACCTCGGCGATCAGTCCGTTATGTTGCAGGGACCAAAAACAGTGCTGCGATGTCGCAGCCAACGTCGCAGCTCAACGTCGCAAAAATACCACGATGTCGCCTGGTGCGACGTCAGCCACAATGTCGCATGAAATTGCGAACGTCGCACATAGCGACGTCGACCCCTATGTCGCACTAGACCCTGATGTCGCATATAGCGACGTAGACTACAACGTCGCAGTACAATCGCACTGCGACAGAAGCCCCAACGTCGCACCCAACGTCGCAGGTCACATAACCTTAAAAATCTATGATTTTCACTAAGTGTTGGAACCAAATTTTACCACTTGATTTTACTACGAACTTGGATTTCGAACGCGTTTCCATTAAAGCAATATAGTAGAAATAAAAATTTTCCAAGCTGACTTGGCAGCTCGACCCCAACCAGGGGCTCTGCCCCTTGGACCCCGCTATCAGGGGCGCTGCCCCCGAACCCCCGTACACGGTCTTTAAAACCAAGCGACAAACAAACATTCGAACGACTTACTTGGTCAGACTATTTGGTCTCGTACTTATATAACCTCACGTGTTTAGGGCACTAGGAGGTTATCATCCGGACAACACACGTATCGTAGGATCGCTGACAACTCACAGGTGAGCTTCATAGCCCCACTCTTTCAACTGTTTTACTGTTTTCGGGGTGAAACACATGCTCAACAATTGTTTTCGAATTATATTAATAAACTTTTATAATTCACACTTGCTTATATTATTGATATGTAATACAAATGTGTAATACTTAGGAATTACACCCATCATATTGTTTTGGAACAATGTCAATACCTAACCGAGATAGGTTACAATCGTACACTGTTAGATGGTTGGAAAACAATTACCAATACATAACTTGACTACGTTATCACTATCCAATGACCATATTGTCACGGGACAATACTATCACTATACTAGAACTGATTAGTTCTACCCACATGACAACGACTAGACTTTTACAGGATTAGTCTTCCTTTTAGGAACTAAAACTGTTGACACACTCCATGATCATTAGAATGGAAATTGTACCTAGGTGAACATTTTCCCGAGACCCCAAATATACTTGCTAGGCTTAAGGCCAGGAGTATACAATAGTAACATACGTTAGTATAGACTCCTTATACTAATACAACTCAACTAGGTGATGAGTCTTCATACCTAGGTTCAATGTGCTACTTAATATCTAAGTATTTGTTTATACATATTTAGATACAATCAAATATTTTCATGCGTGGCATGATTGTTACATGTGTTTGCTGATTCGACAAATATATATATATATATATATATATATATATATATATATATATATATATATATATATATATATCTACATATGTGACACCCGGTCAAAAAGGGCAAAATTAGCCCCAATTTAAACTTTAAATATTCGTACTCGGTACATGTTAAAACAAAAGTATCCGAATATTATATATGTATTTATATATATATAATACAATGAATAAGTAATAATCGCGTACAAACAAATCTAAAAGAACACGCAAACTTAAATACGGACGTTGGTGAAAAACATTTTTAAATAATGTATTATTAACGAGAATAATAATTATTTAGTTGGTTGAAATTTTAAATACATTTTGTACATTGAAAACTATCCGTACATCTAAAATAAAATAATGTTATATTTTTATAACTCACTAAAATTATTTTTATAAAATACTTCAATGAAAAATATATACGATTTCATTTTTAGGAAATTATAATTTTAAAACATTATACTACGTTACGATCGGGTACGCAAACACGGGTCCAAAAATCACCAACCACCATCAATTATTGGATCCGGTTTAAACCGACTCCAATAATGCAAAACACACACACACACACACGCACAAACTCAAACTCTCGCTCTCTCATCTCTCGGTCTCCCTCTCCTTTCTTTGATCATCGGACAACAACAACAATACAATCAACATCATCTTCACCATCATAATCATCATCTTCGATCATCACCATCATCGTGTACATCATCATCTCACGGCTTCAAACTTTAAATTGTAAGAAAACTTAAACTTTGTTTAAATTTGTGTTTTACAAACGTATATTATCATGTATCGAAGTTATATTTATGTATTATATCCGAAAATTTATGTTACAAACGGGTTTGGGATGAACTGCATGAACTGATCTGATAGAAACAAACCACCAGGACGGGTGAAGGAAGACACCCGGACGGGTATCAACTCCCACCCGGACGGATATGGGGCCTCACCCGGACGGGTGTGTGGCCTCACCCAGACGGGTCACTTGCATTTTGTAGCCCTCTGAGTCACGGTCATCTGGGCAGCTTGATCGCCTAAATCCGAGTTCGTATGAGGGAGATATGACCAAAACGGTGCAACCCTGTCCAATCGGTTTAACAACAAAGTTTTATCATATATATATAATACGAGATGGATATTTTTATAAAAACAAATCATATTAGATTTTGAAAAACGAATATACGAGTTATATTCATACAAACAAACATACCTTATGTTTTAGAACATTATATATATATATATATATATATATATATATATATACACGATGAATATTTCTACGAAAACAAAGCAAGATATGTTTTTGAAACATAATCTCATGTCACCACCAACGGGCTATACATTTTTACAAACTTTGAAATGGAAATACAAACATAAATATTCGGACATAATTTAAACGGATAAACATTGATTCGGAATACATTAGACAAACGAATGCTCATTAGAATCTTGCGTGTTTAGGACACTAGGATACTTCGGGGGATTGTCTATTCCACGTCGGATATACTCATTGCTCGGATAGACTCAGGTGAGTCTCACAGCCCCACTTTTATTGCTTTAACTGATTTAAAACTTGGGGTGAGATACAACACTTACTTGTTTTCGTGATCACAGTTATTCGGTTAGTTAATTTAGTTATTAACTCAGTTAATTACATTGTTATTTGATTCGGTTAACCATGTTGGGTTACATTGTTCGGTTATCATTGTCGATCTTGATTTTCATTGTACGGTTATTGCACGAGTGTTTTAATTCGGTAAAGTCCTCATCAGTGTATGATTCATTAACTTAATAAGGCGCGATTGCTAAAGGATAGTACTATCATGGGAGTGACGTCCCCGTCCGGGTTGCTAGCTACAACCAAGTTAAAAACGGGCACTTTAGTAATTGTTAAGGGTGTATCACCAAAACGGGAGGCAAAGATCGGGTTATGCTTTGAATCATAGCTCAGTGCAATATCAGTGTCGGCCAATCATTGTTCGGTAACCTTAATGGTTAACTCATTGTTCGGGAACCTAATTGGTTCATCATTGTTCGGTTACATTACATATCACTGTTCGGTTTACATTGTTTACTCATTGTTTACTCATTGTTTCGTTATAAATTCGTCGGATAATCATGTTGATCACATCAATGTTTATTTGAAAACCTGTGAGATTCACCAGCTTTATAGCTGACCCTTTTAGTGTTGCATTCTCAGGTAACAGCAACAGTAGGGTTGCTCAGTAAGGATGGCCCGCAGGATATGCTAGTTAGTATGAGTCGCATGCTTGCAAACAGAACGAAGATTTTCCTGCATTATATTTTGTTAATCGTTATGTATTAAAAATCATTTTCGCGAACTCATTTAACGATGTATTATTATGACTTAAAACCTTGTATTACTTTTGTAATGTAAAGTATTTTCGAAACGTCTCATTTAGAGTAGTTTGCTTGTACTTTGGTGCTTTGATAATTGATTAGTCACACCCAAATCGTCGCTTCCGCTAACCATGAAATTGGGGGTGTGACAGATTGGTATCAGAGCCTGAGGTTATAGCGAACTAGGTTGCATTTAGTAGGCCTAGACTATAACCGTAAGGCAGTGTTCCTCATTAGGTATAACTGGTTCAGAAATTTCATCATACGAGTTTAATTTAACATAGCGTAGCTAACTATGTACAATTAAATAAAGATGATGTAAGATCTGAAAGGGGTTATATTGAACAAGAATGCATTAGTAGACTCTGACCACAAGAGAACCGGGACTCATGATTGTTTTGTGCTAGACACAACTTGGTGGATATATGTACGTATATATGGTAAATACATATATGATTAGGCTATTATATATATTGAAGATATATTGATAAGCCTCATTTATTGGGTACTATACATGATATGTATATCAATTGGTTGCAGATGTTCGGTAATATACTCGGTATATGTATATATATGGTATATGTACATATAGGTCTCGGATACACTTCAACATATTCGGTCACAATGTACGGTTATTTAACTGGAATAAAGGATCGGTTATCACTTCGATGATCTTGTTCGGTTATCACTTCGGTAATCTTGTTCGGTTGACACTTAGGTGATCTAATTCGGTTAACACTTTGGAGATATAATTCAGTAATATACTCGGTATGTGTATAATGTATATAAAACTCGGATATTCAGAAATATACTTGGTATACCTATTAATAGGCCTCGGACACGGGATATACTATAGGCTATTGTATATAGTATAAATATTTGTAGACCTCGGATACTAGGAAACATATTCACTGTTCGGATACATCATAGGACTTACCGGTTGTAAGTGGATCGAATCAGGATAAATAGTACCGGGATGTACCCTAGCTTTAGAGGGTCATCTCTTCGAGATAGACTTACCACGGTAGAGTTAGGAAGTTACAACATCATAGTTGGCACATTGATCATCGGCAAATCGCCCTTCACTCGCTATCATAATTAACATTCGGAAATCGGTATTCCTCTAAGAACTGAAATTTTTCCTATCATGTCTATCAAGTTCATTTGAACAGTAATGGCAAACCCTACGACGGATAACTCTGCGTCGAATGACGAACCAATTTTGAAAATATCCCTCCGGATGTGATAGCTTCCGGCATTTTTGTAAACTTTGACTCTTGAAATCTTTGGATACATATGTTTAATAATTTTCAACTTCGATTCCATCTATGGTTAAACTTCGGTTTTAGAAATGGCATACTTTGATTTGACATATGTGCCAACTTTGAAAACTCTGACAACTTTAAAAAAAAAAAAATTCTGACAAACTTTGAAAACTTAGGGATTTAAACTATGATTTTTACTATGGTTTTAACAGTGATTCTTACTATGATTTCAACCACGAATTCTACTATAGTTTCGACTATCTTTGAAATTCTGCATACTCTGTTTTGGCATTTGTACAAACTTTAAAAATATGTGATTCATACTACGTATTTGAACTAAGATTTGAACTATGATTAGAACTACGATTTTTACCTACGATTTCAACTACAACCTCAAGTACAGTCTTTAAAATGTTTTCAACTATGATTTGTAACTATGTTTTATAAACTACTTGTCTCTCTTTTATGAACTATTTGGAACTGTTTTACGAACTACGTTAGATAGTACATGAGTTTTAAATCGGGCGTAATAACTATTTTGTTCCTCGACGTTAAAAATATAACTAGATTAGCAAATGGTGGCTAGTCGAATCCGGTAGTGTAATACGTAATTACATTTTAGAATTTAATGGTGAGGCTTTCTGTTGAGATCGGTAATTCGGATATTATAGGTAATATACATGGGCAAATAAGCCATCTTGTCGGAATCATTCATTCGGAGGAAAACTAATTGTCTTCCTAATCATGGATAAACCATTGATAGTGTAAGCTATAGCATTCGGTTAGCTAATACAGTATATAATTCGATATACATGATTATGTATATAAATCGGTTAAGATGTAAGTTCGGTATTCACTTCGGTGATCCGGTTCGGTGATATTATTCGGTTTATGTATTCGAAACCTATACATGTTAACATAGAACAGTTATACATCTTGTACGGTATTGATAATTTACTAGAAATACTCGGAATACAGTAAGATTTGCAAAGTTCGGTGGACTATAAGTTCAATTCAGAGTTAAACTCAGTAATGTGGACCGACCCTGTCATGTAGACAATGGTCGTGTAAAGATCGAAAATCTTACTTGTTGCTTGATATCTTTTATGTTTTCCCTAGATTCTAAGTGCACGATAGAGTTAGGAAAAAAAATGACAATTTAGTTTCTATAGTTTCTATATGAGACGAGGTTTAGCTTACATATGTATAGGAATAACATATCCTACACTGTATTATACCGGAAAACATACCGGTTAACTTATATACAATGGGTAACATCCCACATAAAACTAATGTAAGCTAAACCACTTAGTTTCTATAGGGGACTGATAGAGTCTAAATTATGCTACGACACTACTGACCGTCACAAACTATATGAACACAGTAAGACTCAGTGGATCCGGGGAATTAGTCATCCAAAACATAGTAATACTTACGGGACGACCTGGTCATGTAGACATAACGGTCGGGTAGAATTCGAACCTCCCCATTTCTTGAGTAAACGGTAGGCTTAAGTCTAACAAGGGGAGAGGACTTGGATGCCTTAGAATTAGACATATCACATAGTCTGCCTTAGAAACACGCGGATCTAGGTTTCACTTGAATTTCGGGACGAAATTCTCCTAACAAGGGGAGAATGTGACACCCGGTCAAAAAGGGCAAAATTAGCCCCAATTTAAACTTTAAATATTCGTACTCGGTACATGTTAAAACAAAAGTATCCGAATATTATATATATTTATATATATAATACAATGAATAAGTAATAATCGCGTACAAACAAATCTAAAAGAACACGCAAACTTAAATACGGACGTTGGTGAAAAACATTTTTAAATAATGTATTATTAACGAGAATAATAAGTATTTACTTGGTTGAAATTTTAAATACATTTTGTACATTGAAAACTATCCGTACATCTAAAGTAAAACAATGTTATATTTTTATAACTCACTAAAAGTATTTTTATATAATACTTCAATGAAAAATATATACGATTTCATTTTTAGGAAATTATCATTTTAAAACATTATACTACGTTACGATCGGGTACGCAAACACGGGTCCAAAAATCACCAACCACCATCAATTATTGGAGCCGGTTTAAACCGACTCCAATAATGCAAAACACACATACACGCACAAACTCAAACTCTCGCTCTCTCATCTCTCGGTCTCCCTCTCCTTTCTTTGATCATCGGACAACAACAACAACACAATCAACATCATCTTCACCATCATAATCATCATCTTCGGTCATCACCATCATCGTGTACATCATCATCTCACGGCTTCAAACTTTAAATTGTAAGAAAACTTAAACTTTGTTTAAATTTGTGTTTTACAAACGTATATTATCATGTATCGAAGTTATATTTATGTATTATATCCAAAAATTTATGTTACAAACGGGTTTGGGATGAACTGCACGAACTGATCTGATAGAAACAAACCACCCGGACGGGTGAAGGAAGACACCCGGACGGGTATCAACTCCCACCCGGACGGATATGGGGCCTCACCCGGACGGGTGTGTGGCCTCACCCAGACGGGTCACTTGCATTTTGTAGCCCTCTGAGTCACGGTCGTCTGGGCAGCTTGATCGTCTAAATCCGAGTTCGTATGAGGGAGATATGACCAAAACGGTGCAACCCTGTCCAATCGGTTTAACAACAAAGTTTTATCATATATATATAATACGAGATGGATATTTTTATAAAAACAAATCATATTAGATTCTGAAAAACGAATATACGAGTTATATTCATACAAACAAACATACCTTATGTTTTAGAACATTATATATATATATATATATATATATATATATATATATATATATATATATATATATATATATATATATATATATATATATATATATATACACGATGAATATTTCTACGAAAACAAAGCAAGATATGTTTTTGAAACATAATCTCATGTCACCACCAACGGGCTATACATTTTTACAAAATTTGAAATGGAAATACAAACATAAACATTCGGACATAATTTAAACGGATAAACATTGATTTGGAATACATTAGACAAACGAATGCTCATTAGAATCTTGCGTGTTTAGGACACTAGGATACTTCGGGGGATTGTCTATTCCACGTCGGATATACTCATTGCTCGGATAGACTCATGTGAGTCTCACAGCCCCACTTTTATTGCTTTAACTGATTTAAAACTTGGGGTGAGATACAACACTTACTTGTTTTCGTGATCACAGTTATTCGGTTAGTTAATTTAGTTATTAACTCAGTTAATTACATTGTTATTTGATTCGGTTAACCATGTTGGGTTACATTGTTCGGTTATCATTGTCGATCTTGATTTTCATTGTACGGTTATTGCACGAGTGTTTTAATTCGGTAAAGTCTTCATCAGTGTATGATTCATTAACTTAATAAGGCGCGATTGCTAAAGGATAGTACTATCATGGGAGTGATGTCCCCGTCCGGGTTGCTAGCTACAACCAAGTTAAAAACGGGCACTTTAGTAATTGTCAAGGGTGTATCACCAAAACGGGAGGCAAAGATCGGGTTATGCTTTGAATCATAGCTCAGTGCAATATCAGTGTCGGCCAATCAATGTTCGGTAACCTTAATGGTTAACTCATTGTTCGGGAACCTAATTGGTTCATCATTGTTCGGTTACATTACATATCACTGTTCGGTTTACATTGTTTACTCATTGTTTACTCATTGTTTCGTTATAAATTCGTCGGATAATCATGTTGATCACATCAATATTTATTTGAAAACCTGTGAGATTCACCAGCTTTATAGCTGACCCTTTTAGTGTTGCATTCTCAGGTAACAGCAACAGTAGGGTTGCTCAGTAAGGATGGCCCGCAGGATATGCTAGTTAGTATGAGTCGCATGCTTGCAAACAGAACGAAGATTTTCTTGCATTATATTTTGTTAATCGTTATGTATTAAAAATCATTTCCGCGAACTCATTTAACGATGTATTATTATGACTTAAAACCTTGTATTACTTTTGTAATGTAAAGTATTTTCGAAACGTCTCATTTAGAGTCGTTTGCTTGTACTTTGGTGCTTTGATAATTGATTAGTCACACCCAAATCGTCGCTTCCGCAAACCATGAAATTGGGGGTGTGACAACATACTTGTACATCGTCTTGAGCACAGGGTGCTATCTACATTACTACATATGTATATTAGTATACATACAATTATACAAACACGAATACTCAAGTCGGACATGTCGTTGTACTGTCGGCTCAATTACTTTAGCTAGCATGTCGTAGTACTGCTGGCTCTACATTTCACCAGTCGGGCTCGTCGTAGTACAGCCGGCTCAATTTCATACTTTGCTTTCGAGCAATGCGGACGATGCCTGTTTAGGCACAAAACGATGCCACGGTAAAGTGGGTACAAAACGATGCCACGGTATTGCAGTGGGCACAAGTACGATATCGCTGTAAAGCGATACAATCGATAGATGGGCGGGCTTATGCTCGTGATCCACACACATTCACGGATGGGCGAGCTTATGCTCGTGATCCGCAATAAGTTAACGGGTCGGTGAGGTTATCACGCGAGGCCGTTAGCTCAATCATGTCTGGGTTAGCTTACACTAACTGGGTAAACGGACGCACAAAACATTTTCAAACATGTCCGGGTTAGCTTACACTAACTGGTCAAACGGACACACTAAACATTTTTCAATCATAGTTCTGCGGAACTACTATCATTTTCAACCATGTCCGGGTTAGCTCACACTAACTGGTCAAACGGACACACTAAACATTTTCAATCATAGATCTGCGGGTCTACAATTAACTGTTGCTGGATGCAATACGCTAGATATTCAATCATAGTTCTACGGAACTACAATTCCTTGTTGACATATGACGCGGTCATACAATTACATGGGTTATACTCAGGCATGTATTGCCTCACGTCTGTAGACTCAATTATACCTGATAGGTATCTAGGCACGGAATGCCTCAAGCTTTATGTACTTAGGTTCACGTCACCACTATTTGGGTATGAAATACCCCGTTAGAATTATATACATTGGTATTACAATAATATAACAATACAATTCAAATCGTGGATTTTGAAATAATTTTCAAAACATAAGAAGTTTATACTTTATGTTTCAACTAAAAATCCTATGAACTCACCAGCTTTATAGCTGACTCGTTTTAGCATGTGTTCTCAGGTGCCCAGCAGGATTAGGATCGCTACAAGATTATGCTAGCTCGAGTTGCACGTTTTCAAACAACTGGATTTCCCTGCATAACTTTTGTATTGAAATTATTTTGCGAACTCACAACTTGTATACATTTTATTTTGGGAAATGTAATAACTATTTTCAAACGTCTCATTTAGAGTCGTTCATTATGTATCTTATGATATGATATTTGATTTGGTAACACCCGACCCGATCGCTTCCGCAACCTGAAATTTGAGGGTGTTACATTATACAAATCCAAGGATTCCTCAAACAAAAAGAAAATCTTTGATTCCCCATCTCCTTCGCTGGGTTTGAATTTGCAGTCTCTTTTAAAGTCTCTTTCAAACTCACTGTTGTGTTTGATGTTGATATTGATATGTTTTTTATATACATAATTTGTTTAGATAATTTCGATATTGAGGCATAAATCCATCATGTAATTAGTATCCACTGTCTTTTAAGTAAAAATCTAGTTTCTTTAATGGGGCATTTACAACGACAAAAAGTTTTTTAAAACTTTTTTACATGACACATCAAAAGAGTTTTACAATAATTATAGCTCCAATATATAAAAATTATGCTAAAAGCTTTTCTCAACAAAACAAGGGATTTGAATACAAGTAATTTAGTAAAAAAAAGATATGTAACAAACGTTTGAGAAATCTCAAATTTTACATTAAAAAAATTAACATTGTCCCTTTAATAGAAGCTCTCTTTCCTGATATAAAAGCTCTATAAAAAACCTTCGCCATAAATTCTCTTAATTAAAAGTTAAATTTCTGAATCGATTTATTGAGTCGCATCCTGACTGAGGCGATATATGTTCACATGTAATTGAGCTAAAATGGTATGTTATGACTTTACGAGGAATGTTAGAATCGCTAATAATTCAATCTTTAAAAAAATATGAGCTTCTTAAAGATACAATTTTTCTAGTATCCTTAAATTGTTTCGTTTCATAGACCTACTATTTGTTTGTACGTCTTTATGCGTCATATTTCATTTCTCAATTGCAACTTTATTAGATATTAAAAACGTCTTATTAGTTATTACAAGCTTCAACATATTGTCTTGTAATTCTATCTTTTAAGGCCTTCTTCAACATATTGATGAAGAGGCTATCTATTAATATACTTTATTGTTTTTTGAAAAAAAAAAAAAAAAAAAAAAAGAAGTTATTACAAGCTTCAAGCCTCAAGTGGGTTGTAGATCTATCTATGTGTTACATATCCATTTTTGAATTTTGACCCCCACCAACAAACATATTTTTTCAATATCATTTCTCACTTCAGAAGCTACCAAACAAACATCCACGTATGTACTAAAAGAATATGCCGTTCCCTTCCATCAAATATCGCTTTCCTTCCCTTTTAAATCATCTATTAAAAAATTTATTTAAAAAATGAGCTCCACCATCTAAATACGAGTGGTAATACTCTTAGAGAAGCAATAACTTTTCAACAAATTTTACACTAGGTGTCACGTGTCACATGTGACAATAATGTAGTTCCGCCCCTAGGCTAAACATATCTCCCTCAAAGGCTCAAACTACTTATTTCACACCGACATAAATCTATATATTACAAAAGTATATAATACCTGGAACAAAATTGTGATGAATTCACCTACAAGGCCCTCAATTCTAATTCCGATATTGATATTCGTCATGCTAGCTTTAGCTTTCCTACTGTCGCTTTAATTGATCTCAACATGTTAAATACACAGGAATTAGTCTATAAATAAAATTATTTTAATAAATAAATACTTAATAGTTTTCATCATCCGTTAGTTACTTTATTATATCATTTTGGTTACAGGTTTTTTTAGGAATTTATAGCTTTCGAGACTAATTTGGGATTTGACTCCTTTTAAGAGCAGTACCCACTATGACAATGTCATTCGCTTTCAACCACTTTTGACACATAGCAATATAGCGTCATCTCAAATTTCTATTATATTTTTTTTGACACATAGCGTTACCACTTTAAATATATGCATGTTAAAAAAAATTGTACATCATTCATCTAATGTAGCTCATGGAGTTTTTTTTTTTTCTTTTTTTTTGCCGAATTGAAGACCCCGAAGAAGCCACAACGGACGCTCTAATATCAGAAAATTGGTGCAATACTTCAACCAAGTTCTGTCTAACGATGTAGACATGTTTGGGCGTCAATATTTACTTTCTATACGTAAATAGGGTTATGGTCTCTAATCTCTATTTAAGATCAAACCAAATCGAGTTTGACAAATTAAGAAAGAGATAAGGAAAAAGTCGAACAATAAAACAGAGTTTGTGTGTTACTCTTGCTAAAATTTGGAAGCGTTATTTAATATTGACTTGACAATGTTTGTAAATGAGTTAAATTTTTTAGGCCTAGATTTAAGCATTAATCGTGACGCACCAAACATTTTTTCTACGTCTAAAATATTTGTTTTTTTTTTTCTTTCCTGAAATAGCCCAACCATAAAGCCTACTTGGGCCACTAATCCATCATGGGTAAGTTATTACGGCCCATATTGATGTTACTATAAAAGTTCCTAACATCCTGTCATATGCTTGGCTTTTCGTTTTGGCTCGTACCGGTGGAGCAATGTCAACAAGCGGATGGTTCAGACCAACAATCGGAACCGCATCATTACCAAATCGTTCGCTCAGTTCAAAATCGTTAAACCAGCTGCGTGCTTGTTTCGTTGAATACCCTTTAGCGACCAAGATTATGGTCAGAAGTAAGTCCCTCTTGTTTTCAGTATCTACAAATATATGTAATTTTGTGTCATCTCAATCAAAGATTCAACTGTATATATTATGTTAGAGCTTCATCTTTCCAGAAATTGATTAAAGTAAGGAAATTTATGGTGGGTTGTTATTATTATTAGTAGATACTAAATTGTTTCCCTCAAGGTTGTAATTTTATATTCTGTCACCATACCAAACATATTGACTATTGGAGTATGAATTCGTTATGTGTTTGTTCGGATAATTTTTATGAGATGAAAGTGTATAACTTTAGTGAAAATAACCCTGCAAAAATAGGGCGGTTTTAGAACTTTATTGACATGTAAAATGAATAATACTGTATGTATCTTCTGGGTTCAGAAAATGCTGAAATGAACCAGTGTAATGCTAAACTTCAGACCATTTTCAGAGAATGTGTAAGTGTAAGCTTTGTGCATACAAACCAATATCAGATTTTGCTAATACTGACAATAATAGGCAAGCTAACCAGCTTAAGCTAAGACGTTGTTATGAAGTATATGCAATTGCTGGAGTACTGTTATAGTTGCTAATGAATTAGCATTAAGCTTTAATTTACAAAGGTCAATGTGTGTCATCTGGCTATTAGTTCTTATAATAGTATACAGCTGGAAATATATAACTAATAGAGGTTATAAATACACCAAATGTTTTGACGGATGCACTAACTTTTCAGCATCTTGTTGTATGTGGTACAATACCTTAGGGCATACTTTTGCCTTTTGGTGTATTTGTCACATACCTACTAACTGTTCGTTATAAATTGTAGATTTATCGTACTCTACAAGTGAAAGTTGTTTAAAGGATGAATTTTCAAATTTTGGCAAGATAGCTGAAGGTATGCATTATCAATTTCTACAAGGTTTATCAAGAATGTAATTTACAACACTGTTCTTCTTGCCACCTTAACTATGTATGGTCTTACTCTTGAGTTGTGTGTAGTAAAGCTTGTTAAGGATGAGACCTCAAAGAGATCAAAAGGGTATGCATTCATTCAATATACAAATCAAGATGATGCCATGAGTGCCCTCGAAAGCATGGATGAAAAGGTGTTTCTTTGCCTTTTGTTCCCCTTTTTGTTTCTGAATTTCAATCAGTCATTTGTTTAGTACTCACTTTAATACTCTTGCAGTATCTTGATGGGAGAGTTATATTCGTGGAACTTGCAAAACCTGTGAAGGATAAAAAAAGTGCGTACCCAAAAACATCTGGACCACCCCATGAATCAAATCTTTTGGGTCAATAGGATGTGGAAGAATAATGGCTATGACAATATATATACACTCCGTCTTCCCTTGAGCAGTTTAGTGTAAGTTCTTGTTGTAAGTTCATTAGTAGATAATGTTAGTGTTATAAAATGAGATGGAATCATAAGGAAAAGTGTCGTTGGATACTAAAGAATTTCAATTGTAGTAATGTAGTCAGTTATGTGACATTTAAGTTAAAGGTGACTATATTCTTTATATGTTGCATTTCACAATAATGTTTTCATGGCTCAAGATGCAAATTCATGAAGCTGGTAGATAACATACGTTTTGACCTATTTACCCCTATGAGTGGATGATTCAGGTTATTTTACCTCTAACAAGCCCGAAGTGCATGTTGAATGCATAAAACTTCCTAAATCATTTTTTTTTAACAGAATAAGATTATTATAAATAATTAAATTTGGGCTAGAAATGTTTTGGGTTGAGCAGCATATACTCGCTTCATTTTAGGTTGTGCTGGTTTGGCAATAACCCGGCAAAACCAAACAATTTGGTTGCCTCAAAATTTGTAGTGTCAAACTGACCATCTGGAACTGAATCATATATATGTTTAGAATATATTTCTAGTAATTGCAAGTCAAAATATATAGCATAATTGATTACTGTATTAAAAGTCAATTAGGACAAAGTTAGAAATTCTTGTGGTCATATCTAGGGATGAGCGTGGTACAAAACCGATACCGTACCGTACCAAACCGGTTGGTACCGCATTTCTTTTTGGCCATAATGTGAGTACCGAATACCGTACCAAATGAAGTGGTATGGTACCGGTACGGTACGGGTATTGGTACGGTAAAAAGTGGTACTATACCTGCTTGGTACCGAAAATATAAAAATACAAAAGTGAACAATGTTCTGCTGTAAAAAGTTGTACAACACAAAAACATAACACTACCTCAATAACAAACTGGACTAAGTATGATAACTTAAACAAAAAGACGACAAAGAATCGACATACTTATATTTTCGAAATAAAGTTCACAATAGTCAATATCGTTCACATTAATTCATTAAGCACGTACGATTGAACATAATATAACAATAAATAAAGTTGATAATTGTAATATTAAACAAATAAAATAAACATGACCCAAAAAAGATGATACCCGTTATTTTAAAGTGTCGTATATTGAAACCATAAGATTTCATATGTTTGCGCATAAGGATATATGTACTTTCATATACTTTGTTCTTTCTCATGATGATGATGATGACGATGATGGTTGCATATTATGATGATGATTGTAGTTGAGTGTGATCCTTAGTAATTGATGATGATTAGGATTTGAGTTTTGTGAATGTTTAAAACTCATCACTTGCATATATGTAACATGTGTTACTGTAACAACCCGTCCCACATCGGTATGGATAAGAAAGTTTGAGTCCCTTATAAGTCTAAAGTTGTGGCTAATTGATACCTTCCACCATGGTTTTTAGTTGAAACCTAAAGGTATCCGGTTAGTCATGGCTTTCGGCTTTGAGGGGCGTTACATATGGTATCAGAACCATAGCCTCTCGTGGTGTGACGGGCACGCGGCTCGTGCATCTCCTGGGGTATGGATCCTGGTTATGTTTCGGACTGACGAGGATGTCAGGATTTTAAGTGAGGGAGTTTGTAACAACCCGTCCCACATCGGTATGGATAAGAAAGTTTGAGTCCGTTATAAATCTAAAGTTGTGGCTAATTGATACCTTCCACCATGATTTTTAGTTGAAACCTGAAGGTATCCGGTTAGTCATGGCTTTCGGCTTTGAGGGGCGTTTCAGTTACCAACAACCGTTTTTATTTCGTAATAAACAATATTATCGTATAAATCATATAGTGGCAAAAAATAGGACTTTATATACCGGGACCGGGTACTAAACCGGGAAGATACTAGTACCATACCGAAAGTACCGCATCCAAAAAATTTTTATATATAAGTACCGAATACCGTACCATTTGAAGTGAGATGGTACCGGTACGGATACGGGACCGGTATGGTACGAATACGGTATCGGGATTTCGGTACTTATCCTCATCCCTAGTCATATCTTCTTATTTCTCTTATTCAAAACCTCTCGCATAAAATTTCCTGCAGTTTTGTCTATATGTTTTACATGTGAAAATAGAAATGAAAAACATAAATAAATCGGTCCAAATTATCAACCAAATTGATTTTGATCAGGTTGATCAATCTAACTAAACAATAATTTGATGACTAGTCTGGAAACTTGTGAACCATTATAGTTGGCTTAGCAGAGATTCAAGCTGGTATTCATGATGTGATGACTGCTTTGGAAACTTGCAAAACCATTCTAGTTGGCTTAGCAGAGATTAAAGCCGGTATTCATCACGACTCGTTACTCATGTCATCCAACCCACCCAATTTACCATCTCTAGCAGTTGGTTTTTATCAGGCACATACTCATTATGGACAGTAGTTTGCAGAAGGATCAACATGTGGGTCAGAAGATGAAACAAAACCCGTTACTCTTGCGTACAAGACATGGCCACTATAACTCCCTAATCCCTATTATGTTGGACATTGAAGCCCCACAAGGCCACAACATTCATAGAAATTAAATTGTACACAACAAGAGAACATTAAGAATCAGACTGTTAAAATAACAACAAATTCGACATCACGAATTAAAGATGCATACAAAATGTAAAATGTGAGTTATGATATTTTGATAAATACCAAAACATATCATTTTTGACCCAACAGACAAATCAGAGGTTATGATATCTTGCTTGAGGGTAGGAAAAACATTAATGCACAGCAGCACAGATAAATCTATTAAACACAACCAGTCTATGCACAGATAGATCTATTAACCAAAACCAATATATATAGCCTTCTCATATATTAACTAAATAAAATAAATAAATAAGCCAAAAGTTTATGGCCTGAACACTTGATACATTCAAAAACTGTCCCATGCAGAATCTTCATAATTATAACATAATTTCAAACATGTATGAAAACCTACATAGTCAATACCAAGTAATTACCTACTGAGACTGACCCTTTACATATATTGTAATCATTGCTACAGTTCAGGAACTAAACAACAAACTTCATTGTGATACTGGTTCAGTTTCTCCTCCATCAGAGTACACTTCTTCCTCTGTACTATAGTCATAATAATACTCATTCTCATCATCATCATCCTCCTCCTCATCATCATCATCCTTGTCATATGTGAGTTCCCCCGCATTTCCCTTCAATTGTTCTTGAATCCTATCCCTGATTGCAGTTCCCTGAGAGAACATAGTGGATATGTTATTGGCAAAGGTGACGAATTCAACCCATTTGCCTAATAAATGGGTTGATTTGGATATGTTTTATAATACACGAGACAAATAATCTTTTTTAGCTCAATAAGGTACAAGTCAAATGGGTCTAACAGTTTAGAAGCTATTGCAAGCAATCTCCCATAGTGCTTCTTTAACAAACCAAAAAAATTACTACATTGTTATGATAAAATAGTTTTTGTAATCATAACTAATGCGTTATAAAATTCAAACTTTTAAAGAAGGTATAATCGGACCAAAAACTGGTTTTGGGTCATCACACCCGATATGCACTTAAAAGTTAAAACAACCCATTTTGACCCACTACCCAACACATCTGAACTGCCCACTTGTTGGCATATTCAGCATCTATGTATGTTTATAAAGATCTCACCATTTTATGGCAGCCTTCTTCGAACATCTCAAGAAAACCAGCAACCAAACGATCAGCATTCTCAACCCAAAGGTTATGATTCATACCAGCAGTTTTGGCAACTATATGGATCTGCAGTACCAACAATAGTAAAAATCAATCAGCAGCCATAACAATGAGCAATTTCATGTCACATATCATATTGGATTTATATAACCGTAGAATACATCTCTATGTCCATATCTGAATTTTACACAAGTGATATGTCCATATTTTACTTAGTTGGTATACATCTTAGTTGATGTCATATACATGCATGCAATAAAATAAGATAGGAGATAAGACAAGAAGAGAGAAAAAAACATATCTTCAATTCTTCGAAAAAATGTGTCAGGTTATCACTACCATTTCATTTTACCTCTCTTTGTTATAGGCACTAATTTGGTGGTAAGTGATTTTTACACAACAAGAACTTGTTGTGTGTACTCGTACCATGTACTGTTTAAATTTTGTACCTGTTGCGTGCAAAGTAAATTTGTTGCGTCAATCATCTCCCTTAGATGATCTTTTATTTAAGTATACATGCAAGGCTAGATACATTCTGGAATTCATCAATCACACATTCACTTCAACCAAACAAATGCCAAAAGATCATAGAACATTTGTATTCGGGTTATGGCTTGTTATACCCGCGTTTTTACACAATGACACCTAATTGTACTTGTCAGAAGCTCCCTGCAACCCATGAGTCAAAAAGCAAGAGCTGAACTTCCCCATCATACGGTCATCCCCATTCGAAATCATACTTCATAGTTTTAGAAGGTTTGAGGTAAACATTTTTTGCACAAGTTTCTCGAATATGCAAACAGCATACAACTAAAAACTTTGAAGTGCAAGCAACCATACAAGAGGACATACCTTCTCTTCGACCTTCTCTTGTTGCTTCTTCACCTTTTCATGTAGCTTCCTCAAACTCATGTTCACTCTCAACCTCTTTTCCTGGTATATGAAAACAGAGGTAAACTCAACTATCAGCCTATATAAGAAACAATACAGCACATAATTAAATTACTCAATAGGAATGTAACTTAAACCATCCAACGGTGGCTTCAAAATATTAACCTACCTTCACATAGCTGACGCCAAGGTCCTTCCTTGAGTAGCCTCGATCCAGATTCCGCATCACATAATTATTGTAATCTTTGACAATTCTCATAATGATATCTGATGTGGAGATACCTTCAGTCCGTTTTGTCTCCTTAAACCGTCCAATAGATTTGACCTACACAAGATTAACTCGAAAATATTAAAATAAACCATAAATGCACCATTCTCAGGAAAAAGATTGCAGAACTATGTCACCATAAAAACATCTACTAGAAGGTGGAACAATGTCACTTTGGTATTAAAATGACTCCTTTGACTACAGGAGACATGTACAGTCTGGTTTGGGAACAGATGTAGATATCCATCATTGCAGTGACATTTTTCGAAATAAATACCAAAACCTGGATGGATGCAAGTATTAAAACCACTAGTATGGTACCCGCGCAATGCGGCGGTCCGAATATATAAAACGATGTTATTTTATAAGGGCGATAATAGTAGTCAACATGTCATAAACGAAGTGGAATAATTTTTTTACAATTGTGTTGATTGTGATTTGCTTTCTTTTATATATCCTTAAAAAAGGTATTTGTTGATTGTGATTAGTTTTATGATTTGTTTTTTTTTTGGAATCTTGGAAAAACGTGTGTTAGTTGTTGTAAAAGTAGTTATATATAAGGAAATTATGTAGATAGATAGTTATGTTAGAGGGTAGTTTGGGAACTTTGATTATTTTTAAGAGTTTTAAGTTTCAACACAAGAAATGTTTTATAAGTAATTATAGATATAACTCATTTCAAAACTAGAAAATGGTATACGAAAGAATGATCTTCTAAAGTGAAGTTATTGTCCCTTGTAATGTTCACTATTTTGGTACTATTTCTTGAAGTTCAAGTGAAAGATGTATTTTGGACAGAAGTCACAGGGCTTCATGGCTTTATCTGTATTTGATTATATCTAAACTTACAAATTCGTACACATCGTTTCCTGCCCCACTTGCATCAGCATAACTGCAAATTTAAGCAAGAAAAAACAATTAACACATCACATACAATGAACATTAGGGTGTACAACTCAAAGACATAATTAAATTATTCAATACATTCCAGTAAGTAAAGTTTTTGCTCACATTGCACTTTATCAACGTGTTAATACACAGACATGTAGAAGAGAGAGAACGATGGTGGCATCACATAAAAAACTACTACACACATATGTATGAGTGTGTTTTTGTCAAAACGTGTGTGCACTTGTATATATAATTATAAACCAAAAAAGGTCAACTGTACAGTCATAGAATCTCCCATTTGGTGGATCATTTAAAGCAGCAATCCACGTTATCATTGATTTTATTAATAGCTTATTAGAAGCTAGTTGGTGATATGCCACACGCATAACATGCCTATGCTTCCAGCTTAAGGTTTTACATATCCTATTCTCCTTTATAAGTTTCTGCATGCGCATCACATGCCTAACTTTTAAGCTTAAGAAATCAAATCCAACTTCGAAGTACTCAGAAGAAGATAACAGTTATCAGCAATTAATTCATGTCCAATTATCCAATTAATGAACAATTGCCCTTTTCGGGATTCTTTTATCATGTACCCCTTCAAGGTAAAGAAGGCCCTGGGGGTTTTGAAAAATAAACTGAACATAGTTTTGGGTAGGTTGACCTTACGGGAGAGAGTCATGAGCCACATAGTCAATCTGATGCTTGTCTATAAATTCCTGGTTCATAACCCAAGGGGCATCTGGGATAACTTCATCA
Organism: Helichrysum umbraculigerum; assembly: GCA_949592205.1. Lineage (NCBI taxonomy): Eukaryota > Viridiplantae > Streptophyta > Magnoliopsida > Asterales > Asteraceae > Helichrysum > Helichrysum umbraculigerum. The sequence continues at coordinate 122,413,480 of CATIUR010000001.1, read as the reverse complement.
ACCCACCTGCACAAAAGATTATATAGGGAGCTCTCAAACCAGGTTCATCAATAACTACAGCATGTTAGCAGAAAAAAACTTACAGATCATGCGTAACAAACTCCCTTAGATAGTAGCCACACTTGTGGCAACTAGACTATAACATAAATCATGATATTAATTATATTATATTGGATAATGACATATGTTTTAAAACAAGTAAATGACAAAAAGCCAAAAACCAATTGCTTCTAATAAGAATAAGAGCTATCGTAAAATACATTATAAGTACAGATGATCAATATTGTTTAAGCATATTTCGATAGAGAATCACGACTTTCAGTACAGTAAACATACTTGCAATGACGGAGGGATTCATAGCGCTCCGTGTCAGTCATGACCGTTTTTCCCTTTAGGCTGTGGGTGACCTCATCATTGCAGCATCCGACCAGCAAATAAGTATTTGGAAAGCTGATTCACACATTACAAATATCGTAAGTAGAATAATACACACACTTCACTCGCATATATTATTTCAGCATAATTTTGTATTGTGTAACTACACAAAATCACAAATCAATTCCCGGAAACATAGAAACAAGTCATCCACAAAAACAACAATCGAGACACATAAAATAAAGACAGTTTCTTCAGCATAACGATAGGGCAGATAACTCGAATAACAGAACATAGATCGTTAATCGTGTATATGGCTCAGACCGAGCATCTTTAATCCGACATACTAGTTCTCAGGAGCATAAAAGTGTACCAATAGGAGTATATGACATTGCAGAATTATTCTTGGCTAGAAGGATGTCAGATATCCATGAATAAATGCAATGGGATCAAATTTAGTTTCAAAAGGTCAGACTTAAAACTATATGTTAGGCTCCGGGTGTTAGGTCACCAAATCATGTGATCGTTTCCACTTTTAGCATCCAAATTCTAGATCAAGGCACCTAGCAGCATCATGGTAGGCGATAAACTCCATCTCCGGTATTAACTTCCTTTACATACTTCTAAAAAAATCTCCTTCCCACAACAAAATGACCAATATTTTCATATCTTTACACCTATCCTAACTTGCCAGTATAGTCCATTGTGAACCCTAAACTCATAAAACTATCATCCCTGCACACGCAATCTTCCTGTACTTAGCTCTATGCGACATAGAAAATCTCAATAACTTGATTATCCCTGTCCTATTCATGTTCACAACTACTAAAAGATGCATCCTTTATGAATTAATACAATATTTGCATACTTTTTATACCGTACGGACATATTGAGGCACATAATCAAACCAAAAACCTAATAACGGATCATATAAAACCAAACCGCCACAAAACGCAAATGAATTCGTTACACAAACAAATGAATCAACAATCGGCAGAAAATTATAAAAGGTGATGGTGTAGTTTTTACGATTTTTTGGCTTGTTCGAGGGAACGAGCATGACCAAAGTGAAAGAGATCGTAGATTCCGTCGGCGTAGACACGAACCGGCCGGTCCGTAGGGGGATCGCGCATCCAGATTCTTTGCTTATGATCTTTCTGCTGTTCATCTTCCATGATATACGATTGTAATTGCAATTGCAATTGATGGTTCCGTTAGGGTTAGTGAGTTGATCGGTTTCAGACAGGATTTGGGAATCGAGATTTGTAATCAACGGAAATCAATAACCTGCAAATTTTGGGGTTGAAATGAATCTACGATTATTATATGGTCCGTGGATTAAATTTTGGGGTTGAAAGGAAAATACATACAATTATTATATGTCCGTGGATCTGTTGTTTCTACACCTGGCTAAATCTATGGGCGTCGTTATTCTTAATTGTTTGTTTAGTTCAAAAGTGTTCAACTATATTTGAATAACTTTAATTTAATTTATTCTAAAATCGGTGACTAGAAGAATAAATAAATTCAGAAAATAAAAAATAAAAAAAACCCTTTCACATCAATGAAGCAAAATAATAAATGAAATAAAAAGTATATTCATTATGCCGACATGATTTTTAGTTTCAATATAAAATAAAATTAAAAAAATTTATTCGCGGATAATTCTGTACCGTTAATTACAAATAAGGGATTATTTGTGTATATTGTGTAAAAATTGAGGATTAAACTTGGAAAATTAAAACGTTCATCGGTTGTTGATTGCCACAAACACAAAAACTTTATATTGTTGATAGCATGGTTAATAATAATTAAGCACAAAAACATTCAACTCCAAATTCCAAAACAATATGTGAATGATCATTTTACCTGGAATGTTAAAAGGTACGGTAAAAAGGAAAATGATTGGTATGCCTAAATCTATAGGACTAATAATAGACCTAAAGATGTGATTTGTGAGTTTGAAAAAATGATTGGATAAGATTAGGAGAGAAAAAAAGCAATCAATCAAAAAGTTATGTATGTTTTTAGGTCTACGTAAGTAGGCCTATTTAGAATTATTCTAGTAAAAAAACATGAAAAGAATGAGACAAAAAAGTAAAAATCTCATGGATTTTGATCAACTAAAAACCACACAATTCCATTAAATTGTTTTTCTGTCTCTACCACAACAACATTCCCAGTAACATTTGTAACAGCATGTCTTCCCACCCCTTCTACACTCCCTGCACCATTATAAACTGAATACTGAACATGACTTATTCTGTTGGGGAAAACCAAAATCGGCATAAAATCCGCCACCCAAAGCGTCCCATTTCCGGTAACCGCCATCTTCCCAGTCGTCGATTTCAACCTCATCCCGCCTCTCACATTATTTTGATCGATCACAACTTGATCGATACTTGTAAACTCTCCATCGATTTCCACAACGCTCTTCGAGTCACCAGCAAACATATTGTTCACAATATTAAGTCCGGATATCCTGCCATCAATCGCTCTTAGAACGATGTTACCTCCCCCTAGAAAAAACCCGTTACTAATATGAACTTGTGTCGGGTCTTGTATCACAATTGAGTTATAATCCATGTAACAATTATCAATACGAATTTGTCCCGCTTTTATTAAAATCCCGACACCACCAAAAAACGTAGCCTTGTTATAACAATGTACCCCAGTGATCATATTAGCTTGACCCCTTAAAACGATCCCTATAGCCGCTGATAAAATAACGACGTCAGTAACTGCATTATCGTTGCCAGCAAGATCAATTGCTGTACCCAAAAAATTCCTCTCGTGTTCATCTCCACCAATCGTTGGGATCTCTCCCATGAAAGAACTTGATATAAACGTTTCGTGACCTCTTTCGACTAGTATTCCCTCAGTGACAAAATGTAGGAAGAAACAATTGTTGATTCGAGTTCGTGCTGAGTCAATCACGAGTAGGCCTCCACCTACGTTACCTGAATCGAAAAGGATGTCACGAAAAGTTATATCTTCGTAGTAGATTGGTTCGTTTCTGCTTTTCTTGTCGGAGAAAGTGTTGTTGGACTCGTTGATCTTGGTTTTCGAATATTGTGAGGAACTTGGTGAGCGTAATTCGACAAGATAACCATCGGATGGAAATGCGTCCGATGCTCGTAATGTACCTCCTTGTATCTATAAATAAGAAAGCATTCGACATCAATGAACCAATTCCGATAAACGTGTCATTTATATCTTATTTTTGCAAAACGTTGATAACTGACAATGCGAATTAAAACAATTGTTGACATCTTGAATTGTGGGTCCGATGAAGAAACGCGTCAAAAGGCTAGAAGCATAAAAAGCGGAGCAACACATTTAGTAGCATGGGACTTGACGCACTACATCATTTCCCACGATACGCACCGTTCTCTTGGAAAAATCCAAGACTTCAATTTTAGGCATTTACACACCAAATTAATGACAGACCACAAACCACCTAGCTTTAACAAATGTGCACATTAATATCTTAATAACACTTTAAAATTTAAATCAACGGAGTAAGTTATATATTTATTCTGCTGGTTTAAATCATTTTAATAACTATTTTTGTGTTGCGGTTGGTTGACGTTTTAATATATCCGTTTTCATATCGGTAGTTGATGAGTTGTCGTAATATGAATATGAAATTAGGGCTTGATGTTAATAATGTGTACTTAACTACCCGAGCGTAAATAGTATACTCCGACATAACTCAGTAAGAAAGTAAGACACCTTCAATAAATGTGTCAACGTCATAGTATAATAACAACTTACTATAATCCTTTATTAAAAAATAAATTACTCATATACTTCGTACCTAAATAAGTAGTACTCCCTCCGTCCCGGTTTAATAGTCCATTATCTCTATTTTGGAATGTTCCAAATTAATTGTCCATTACCAAATATAGAAAGGTAACATGATTCTTTTTACTATATTGTTCCTAATTTAAAAATTAAATTACAAAAGTTAAAGGAAGTTCAAATTAATTGGTTAGGGGTAAGAATGTCATTTGCAAAAAGTAAGTAATAATTATTGTGTTTATCTTAAACTGCGTGTAGTTCTGTCCGGGGACAATTAAATTGGGACGGAGGGAGTAATAAATAGATAATAAAACTATTTATCAGTGTGAGTTGATATGATTACACCTTTTGATTAATACAGTATATGAAACAGGAAACATGGCAATAAAGGTTTCACACGGTCATTGGATATGTTTTCACAATCCAACTTTTTTTATTTATCTAGGTTAAATTTAATTACCAACTGTCACATTTTGAGCGGTATGAGCTTTTGTGCACGTGACATGCACAAACTTCCGATAATACGAGTAAATGGGAGTTGATATATACAACAATTTTTTTTGATATCTACAGTAACTGTCATGCATTACAGTGTGTACTGTACAATACATTAATGCATAAATTTGGTGCAGGTATCATTTAAATTTGTTGTATTTATCAATGCCCTCAGTAAATTTTTTTTTTTTTTTTTTTTAAGAGAGACAATATATTACCAAGGAAACAAAAGTCTTACAAAGCAACCCAACCAAACACACACACCCCTATCCAAGTTAGAAGGAGTAAATTGGAACAGGGGAACCCGAACACAAAAACATCAAAAAAACCAGGCGTAATTTCGTATTTACAATACTAGACATGAAATTTAAGTTCAGTGACATAACAATTAATTAAAATGCAGGCGTAATTTAGTAAATTACCACAAGATTGCCGGAATTTGGAGGAATAGCAATGGGTTTAGAAATCTTGAAGCTGCCACCTTGAAGGTCAATAATTGCGCCACCCAAATCTTTGACTCCGGGCAGCAACTCCTGCCCGTTGATATTTACGGCAGCATCAGTCACAGCAGCCATAATCGCCGTGGTGCTATCTTGCACACCACCCGGGTCTGCTCCATACCCAATTGGGTTAAACACCCGACCCGAACTCTGTCCGTAAATCAATCAGAAATGACTATCACTTCCATTAAAAAAGGTGAAAAATTATAAATGTACATCACGCAGTAAATGTGTACCTTAACGATATCAAGAGTGGATGAAATCAAAAAATGTTGGTGAAGTTTAGTTTTGAAGTCATAAAGCTTTTGTTGCTTTTGAGAACATTTGACTACTTGTAACACCAAAAATAATGATACTACTAAACGAAAGGGTCTCATTGTAACCCGTGGTTCGAGTATCGAGTCTAGTCGTGTTCGAGTATCGAGTCTAGTCGTGTTCGAGCCACGGGTTTAATTGGGTTCGAAGAAGACTAGACCAAGGTCAGGGTTTGGGTTATGTAGTTGAGAGAAGACGAAAATTGATGGCTAAGTTTTGTGCAGTAGAGAGTTGGCATGTCTATGTATATATATGGCATGCTAGCATTTATTTATGTAGTTTTGTTTTTTTTTGCTTTTACTTTTGCTTTACAATAAATGAATGCATAAATAATTTTTGTTTTTGGTTGTGTTTGGTGCATTTTGCATTTTTTATACATATTTACTTATTTAGAATGATTTGATGTGTATCAAAATTATTATTTTGTGTTTGGGGGTTTTAAACTTTTAATTCATGTAGCCTAATGGAATAATTGAAATTGGTAGAACGCAACGTTTTAAGACCCGGTTCGACCGGCCCTGTCGAACCGGTCGGACCGCACTTTTAGAGTTTTCCGGGCCATTTAAAACCGGGTTTTTCAAAATGTTGACTAGTCAACGACCCGGTTGACCCGGCCGGTCGAACCGGGTTGGACCGGGACCCGGAAAGGCACATTGACCCGGGTTTCATTTTTTTTTTTTTTTTTTTTTTTTAAATTTCTATGTACATTTAATCATTTATATTTAGGGAATGTTTACTGATTGTGTATTTCAAAAATAATAAGGGTAACAAGTGAATCTTTGACTGATGTGTCATCACCATTTATTACTCTATGAATTATATAATTATTATATTGATGTGTATTCCAAGAATAATAAGAGAATCGATGTGTCATCACCCTTTATTACTCTATGGATTATAATTATTATACATGATATAATTAATAATTATATTTATAATTATAAAAAAATAAAAAATTCACTAAATATTACGTATACTATTATTAAATCCGGTCCGACCTTCCGGCCCAACCGGTCCGACCAGAAAATAACAATTTTCCGGGTCGACTAAAAACCCGGGTTTTAAAACATTGGTAGAACGTGTAGTGTATCTTAGATGGTTTAGAATTTAGATAAATGTTTGGATTCATGCTCGGTATGATATATGGGAACCCATAGAGGATAATCGTTAGTTCACCCTTCATACATAGTTTTGATTTTGTACTCCTTTTGGGTTAGGCACTTATAGGAGTGTCAAAAAGTTCGATCCGATATGCACTCAACCAGACCCAACCCAAATCCAATCATATTAAGGGGCTGTTTATTTTGAACTTATTAGGCTGTATTGTTCACACAACTTATTCGGTCATTTTTCTTGCGTGTTTCTTTAGACCTTTTTGGCTCAGATTTGATATATAGAGAGATTATTTTTTTGAAAACGGCAAATATTATTAAATGCCTCAACTTAGCAAGAAACTAAGAGAGAAATGATACAAAGCACGTATAGGGAGATTATTTGATCAAGTGAGAAAACCATGTCCTCCCCATAAAGGCACGTTTAATGCATGCATTTTTCAAAAAAGCCCTCATCTATCTCCTTTTATTTTTTCATCTTCTACATTGTGAAAGCATCTCTCAACCTTCTCCTTCTCACGAATGGCTGCCATCACCACCAGATACCTGCACAGGCAAGTATCGTTGTTGGGTGCTACACCACAGACCACCACATCCATCGTCCGTCCACCACACCGTTGCCCTGTAACACCCTAAAATTTTAAGTTATTTTTTGATAGAAATAAAAATAATTATTTTGAATTATTATTATTAGTTGAGTAAAATATCAATAATAATGAATGGTTTTAAATTCTAGACGATGAATACTTGAGGGATTAGGAGTATAACAATCAAATAGTTAAAACAAATAAAATACACACACATGTACATACACACGTCGCCATATACATCCTGACATATCCAAAAATGAGTTCCAAACACTCCCAGGAGAAAAAGAAGAAGAAGAAAATTCGTGAGAGGAGAAGAGGAAGAAGAAGCTAGCTTCAAATCATCAAACTAATCTTTAAAGAAGTTGAATTCATCACTAATTAACCTAAGGTAATTGTGTTCTTCACTAACTTAACCTAGAAGTTGGGATTTAAGGGGGATTGAGGGATTGGTTGTTTGTAAAACGAAATTAGGGTTAGAATATGTTTAATTGATGTTAGTTAACCCTTATGATGATTGTTGTTAACATTAACTTAAGCTAAAAGTGAAGAATCTTAAGTTATGCTTATGATGGATATAATGGGTTACCATGAATTTATATGAATTAGTGATAACTCATTCAATTTGTAGTTTAGAAGAGTGATTATGAGGTTATTATGATGTTTTGATTATAATTGAAGTAGTAATCCAAGTAATTAAACTCTAGAAGTGGTTATGATCATGAAAAAAACGAGGTTATGCTTAGTTTGACTAAAAGTCAAACCTGATCAACCTAAGGGAATGATGGGTTGATAATGATTGCTAGTTGATTTTGATGATTATTAGTTGCTAAATACGTTTTTATATTGTTGTGTTATATGATAGGTGGTTAAAGACGTGGCATCCGTAATCGATTGTTAAATTGCATTATATTTAAACAAAGATTTTTGTAGCTTATGTGGTAGATTTTTGTCTAAACAACCATCTATAAATAAGCTGATGATACTTGCTTCTTAGCAATGCCACTTCACCACACTTCCTTTTTCCTTACGAACCTTAATTGCTATTTTGCCCCTAATCTTTATTCGTTTGTTTAATTTAGATAATGAATCACAAATTTTTCTAACTGAAAAAAAAGAAGCATTTATTTATAGATACAACATAGGAATATGAATAGATTCTAATAAATAGCTATCAATGAGGACTCTGATATCAGTAAAAGTAAATATAAAAATGATTAAAGATCACAACGTATTTTGTTATGTTAGAATATTATCTTACTCGAAATATAAAAATGATATAAAATGTTGTATGCATATAGAAGTGAGCGCTTTTTAAAATCTATTTGTTAGTTAACGTATGCCGACTTGCCGAGTGTCAATATAATCTTAAACGTACAAAATGAAAAGAAAATGATTTACAAAAAAAACGATACAAAAGTTGACTCGAAAGTCATGCATGCAGGGGTCCATCTCTGTTTCCAGGAAAATCATCATCATCATACAAAAGTAAACGACTATATAGTATCCTAAATATTATCATTATATCAATAAGTCATCAATTCAAATTCTACTACTTCATCAAGAATTATGACCACCACAACAAACTACACCTCTGTACAATGGTTACTACCATGTCGTCAGATCGAATTTTCTGAAATTCTTTTAGCAACAGAAAATTTCGACGAGTCATTAGTAATTGGGTGTGGTGGTTTTGGAAAAGTTTATAAGGGTAACATCAAGAATGGGTCAAGTCTTGTACTTACAGCCATTAAACGGTTGGATCCAATGTCCAATCAAGGTTCAAACGAGTTTTGGGCTGAAGTTGACATGCTTACTACGTTACGTCACTGTCATTTGGTGTCGTTGATTGGTTATTGTAATTATGAAAAAGAGTTCATTCTTGTGTATGAATATATGCCCAAAGGGACACTTGAAGATCATCTTCATAAACTGTGTACCCCAATATCTTGGCTTCAGAGACTACGGATATGCATAGGTGCGGGTCGTGGGTTAGACTACTTGCATACTGGTACTGGAATTGAGTTTGGGGTTGTACATCGCGATGTCAAGACCTCAAATATTTTACTACATGAAAAATGGGCAGCTAAAATTTCAGATTTCGGGTTGTCAAAAATAAGTCCAGCAAACCAGCCATCGACTTATGTTAACACGCTTATTAAAGGTACTTTTGGGTATATGGATCCAAATTATTTCGCTACTGGAAGACTGACAAGGAAGTCTGATGTGTATGCTTTTGGGGTGGTATTGTGTGAAGTGTTGTGTCGAAAGCGTCCACTAGATAGAAGTCTTGAGTGGGGTTTAGCAACATGGGCTCAAGACTCTATCAAAAGTGGCGATTTAAAGCATATAATTGACACGGATATAAGGGGTCAAATATCACCAAAATGTTTGAAGGAATTTGTTCGAATTGCTCAGAGATGTTTGGATAACCATCCAAAGCACCGTCCTACCATGGGTGAGGTTGTTGTTGGTCTAGAATCTGTACTTACCTTACAAGAGAAAATCGACTTTTCAATGCAAACTGCAGGCAAAACAATATTAGCTAGAATGGTTGATATGTTACCTTTCTCCACCAATGGTGAGAACACTGGTATTCCAATCTCCTCATTTATGTGCGTGCAGGTTATTATATTTTGTGTGTCGATCTTTACATATACTAATTAATAACTGTATTCTGTATGACATCCTTTTTATTGTTCCTCTACATCTGTCCTTTTCATCCATATGTTTTTCATGTGCAATACCTCCTCTAGACTAATAGTTTTGCCATTTCCGATTATACTACATGTCCTCTTAATGTGCGATCCATATGAGGAGGTAAGTACAAGTTCACAATAAAATTGTTGAACTAATAAAAACAAGAAAAAATGAGTAATACGTATCGTGAATAGATGCATATTTTGAAGTTTGTTGTATGTTGAATGCATAGGGGGATCGTTGAACGTCTCTAAAAAGAAGGAAAAAGACAATAAGCTACTAGCACTGTTCAGCTCTAAAGAACAGGAAGAGGACATTCAACTACCACTGCTCAGTTTTGCTACAATAGCTACTGCCACTGCCAATTTCTCAGCAGCAAATATAATTGGAGAGGGCGGTTTTGGACGGGTCTATAAGGTAATTAATAATACTCCTATGATAAAGACCAACGTCCCTTTGGCCTAGCTGTATATGGGTGACCCATTAACCAACATGACGTGGGTTCAAGTCTCCACATATGTTGTGTATATAATATTTGCGTTGGATGTGTTAGCCTTTTGCCTTTTCGAAAAAAAAAAAAATCTACACAATATAAGAAATCAATTTGAGAAAAAGTACAAACAAAAGCTGCAAAGTTACTCATATTGGAAATGATAATCTTCAGGGTGTGCTAGAGGAAGGGCTAGCTATAGCAGTTAAGCGTCTCTCCGACACTTCCAAACAAGGAATTGATGAGTTTAAGAATGAACTCATCTTCATTTCAAGACTTCAACACAAAAACCTTGTGAAGCTCCTCGGCTATTGCATACATGGACAGGAAAAAATGTTAATCTATGAGTACATGCCGAATAAAAGTTTAGACTCATTTATATTTGGTGAGAATCATTTATGAAAACTCATATCAAACGCTGATATTAGGAACTATCTACATAAATAACTAAAGAAACATGTTATGGCAGATGAAAACCAAAGAATGCTCGTCGATTGGACGAAGCGGTTCAAGATCATTAAAGGGATTGCCCAAGGACTTCTATACCTACATCATGATTCACCATTACCAATCATTCATAGAGATCTTAAAGCCGCCAACATTCTACTAGATCTGGACATGAACCCTAAGATATCAGACTTTGGCCTAGCTAGAAATCTTGAAGATAATGAGACCCAAGCAAACACACAAAGAATTGTTGGCACATAGTAAGCCATTATGAACAGCTATTTCTTCTTTTCTTCAATTCATTATCACTTCTCATATAAACATTTTCATATGTGCAGCGGTTACATGGCACCGGAGTACATAATATCTGGGTTTTTCTCAATAAAATCAGATGTATTTAGTTTTGGGATTTTAATTCTGGAGATTGTGAGTGGAAAAAAGAATATTAGATCTTACCATCGTAATGACAACGATCTTATTGGATATGTAAGTTTACGAGTGATAAATTTTTACTTCGATTTGCAAAATTTCACAATACCATCAATTTCACTGTTATCTACAGGCATGGAGCATATATACAAAAGGAAGATCAGACGAGCTAATTGATGAAACTTTTTCTGGATCATGCCATTTACCAGAAGTTTTAAGAGCAATCAACGTGGGATTGTTATGTGTACAAGAGAATGCAGGAGATAGGCCAGACATGACATCTGTGGTTCAAATGTTGGACGATGAGGATGTATTATTGCCAGAGCCTAAGCAACCAGCATATTTCATTAAAAGGGATGTTCTTACAGATGGCTTCTCTTCAAGCGATACTAGAGTAACGTCAATCAACGGCTTAACTATTACGGAGTTAGATGGTCGATAGAAAGCTTAGGGGTGTTTCGTTTACAGAATGTTTTTGGAAGGAATGACATATGTCAAAAGAAATGACCATGAAGGAATTGGAATGAGAAGTCTCTATGTAACAAATTACTTTTCAGCAGGCAAGTTTGGTATTGGGTCAAAAACATATTATTGGTCAAACTGGTTAGTTTTTATTATGTCATTCTGGTTGATTCAAAACACTTTACATTAAAGTAATCTACCAAATAATAATAAGATATTATGGTTATTTGAATACCGAAGTTATATTGTTTAATGATCTATTTTTTTAAATGATTCGGATGGTTTTGTGCATTTGACTATACAGGTGGTTAAATGGGCGGGTCTGATGATTTTGGGTAAATGGGCGTGTCAATTTGATTTCCTTCTCTCAAATCCAGTATTTATATTAGGTAAAATTTCAAATGCAATATTTTTAAAATATGAAACTTGAATTCTGTAGTTAAAACTAATATGTTGATGTTTATTATACTCAAAATGAAAAGAAAATGATTTATTAACAAAACGATACAAAAGTTGACTCGAAAGTCATGCATGCAGGGGTCCATCTCTGTTTCCAGGAAAATCATATTCATCATACAAAAGTAAACGACTATATATTACCCTTAATATTATCATTTTATCAATAAGTCATCAATTCAAGTTCTACTACTCCATCAAGAATTATGACCACCACATCAAACTACACTTCTGTACAATGGTTACTACCATGTCGTCAGATCGAATTTTCTGAAATTCTTTTAGCAACAAAAAATTTCGACGAGTCATTAGTAATTGGGTGTGGTGGTTTTGGAAAAGTTTATAAAGGTAACATTAAGAATGGGTCAAGTCTTGTTCTAACAGCCATTAAACGGTTGGATCCAATGTCCAATCAAGGTTCAGACGAGTTTTGGGCTGAAGTTGACATGCTTACTACGTTACGTCACTGTCATTTGGTGTCGTTGATTGGTTATTGTAATCATGAAAAAGAGTTCATTCTTGTGTATGAATATATGCCCAAAGGAACACTTGAAGATCATCTTCATAAACTTCGTACCCCAATATCTTGGCTTCAGCGACTACGGATCTGCATAGGTGCGGGTCGTGGGTTAGACTACTTGCATACTGGTACTGGAATTGAGTTTGGGGTTGTACATCGCGATGTTAAGACCTCTAATATTTTACTAAATGAAAAATGGGCAGCTAAAATTTCAGATTTCGGGTTGTCAAAAATAAGTCCAGCGAATCAGCCAACGACTTATGTTAATACGCGTATTAAAGGTACTTTTGGGTATATTGATCCAAATTATTTCGCTACTGGAAGACTGAGAAGGAATTCTGATGTGTATGCTTTTGGGGTAGTATTGTGTGAAGTGTTGTGTCGAAAGCATCCACTAGATAGAAGTCTTGAGTGGGGTTTAGCAACATGGGCTCAAGACTCTATAAAAGGGGGAGATTTAAAGGGAATAATTGACTCTGATATAAGGGGTCAAATAGCACCAAAATGTTTGAAGAAATTTGTTCGAATTGCTCAGAGATGTTTGAAAAACCATCCAAAGCACCGTCCTACCATGGGTGAGGTTGTTGTCGGTCTTGAATCTGTACTTACCTTACAAGAGAAAATCGACATTTCAATGCAAACTGCAGGCAAAACAATATTAGCTAGAATGGTTGATATGTTACCTTTCTCCACCAATGGTGAGAACCCTGGTATTTCAATCTCTTCAATTATGTGTGTGCAGATTCTCCAAATTTGTGTGAGTCGATGTGTGCATATACTACTAAAAGTTAGAAATGACATCTGGTTTACATCTAAAAATGAAACAGTACGTGTTATTTTGAAAAGCTTACTGATGGTCAGATAGTATCATATCTGACCCGGATGGTGAGGATAACTATTCTAGAAGTTGAGAATCTTGAGAAGGCTAATCTCACAATAACTTAATGTCTCCCACCTCCTTAATTTTGTTATTTTTAACGACCTAATAACCATATTGTTCTTCTATGTATATCTGTTCTTTTCTTCCATTTGTTTTACAATACCTCCTCTGATCTACTATTTTTGCCATTTCCAATGATACTACTTGTCTTCTTAAGGTTCGACCCTTATGGGGAGGTAAGTGCAAGTTTTACAATTTACTTGGTGAATCTAATAAAAAGAAGAAGAAAAAAGAGTAATTTGTTCTGTGAACATATGCATGTTTTGAATGGATTATCTTGGTTTGAAGTTTGTTGTATGTTGCACGCATAGGGGGTTCGTTGCACGTCTCTAGAAAGAAGGAAAAAGACAATCAGCTACTAGCACTGTTCAGCTCTAAAGAGAAGGAAGAAGCCATGCAGCTACCAATGTTCAGTTTTTCTACAATAGCTACTGCCACTGCCAGTTTTTCAGCAGCCAATATACTTGGAGAGGGCGGGTTTGGACGGGTCTATAAGGTAATTAATAATACTCCTATGATAAAGACCAATGTGCCATTGGCCTAGCGGTATATGAGTGACCCATCAACCAACATGATGTGGGTTCAAGTCTCCACATATGTGGTGTATATAGCAGTTGCGTTGGATGTGTCTAAGTCTTTTTGTCTATCAAAAAAAAAAAAAAAAATTAACGAATCTACGCAATGTAAGAAAACAATTTGAGAAAAAGTTCAAACAAATGCTAGCTGTGAAGTTGCTCATATTGGAAACATTAATCTTCAGGGTGTGCTAGAGGAAGGGCTAGCTATTGCAGTTAAGCGTCTCTCCAACACTTCCAAACAAGGAATTGATGAGTTTAAGAACGAACTCACCGTCATTTCAAAACTTCAACACCAAAATCTTGTGAAGCTCCTCGGCTACTGCATAAACGGACAGGAGAAACTGTTAATCTATGAGTACATGCCGAATAAAAGTTTAGACTCATTTATATATGGTCAGTCATTTACGAAAAGTCATATTAAATTCTACTACCAGGAACTATCTATACCAATAATTAAACACACATATTTTGGCAGATGAAAACCAAAGATTGCTCATCGATTGGGCAAAACGCTTCAATATCATTAAAGGAATTGCCCAAGGGCTTTTTTACCTACATCATGATTCATCGTTAAGAATCATTCATCGAGATCTTAAAGCTGCCAATATTCTACTAGATCTAGACATGAACCCTAAGATATCAGACTTTGGCCTAGCTAGAAATCTTGAAGAAAATGAGACCGGAGACAACACATTCAAAATTGCTGGCACACTGTAAGCCATTATGAACAACTCTTCCTGCTTTTCTTAAACTCATCATTACGTCTCTTATAAACATTTCCATATGTTCAGCGGTTACATGGCACCAGAGTATATACTCCATGGTCTTTTCTCAATACAATCAGATGTATTTAGCTTTGGGATTTTGATGCTGGAGATTGTGAGTGGAAAAAGAAATAGTAGATCTTATCAGTTTAATGAAAATGACCTTATTGGCTATGTAAGTTCATGGGTGATAAGTACTCCTTCGATTTGCAAAATGTCATAAAATCATTAATTTCAATGCTATATACAGGCATGGAGCATATACATAAAAGGCCGATCGGAGGAACTGATTGATGCATCTTTGGCTGAATCATGCCATTTACCAGAAGTTTTAAGATCAATCAAGGTGGGATTGTTATGTGTTCAAGAAAAAGCAGCAGACAGGCCAGACATGAAATTTGTAGTTCGGATGTTGGACAGTGAGGATGTATTGTTGCCAGAACCTAAACAACCAGCATATTTTATTGAAAGGGAGATCCTTACAGATGGCTTCTCTTCAAGCGATACTATAACAAGTTCAATCAATGGCTTAACTAGTACGGAGTTAGATGGTCGATAGAAATTAAAGCTCAGGAGCATTTGGTTCACAGAAAGAAATGGAATATGAAGGAATTGGAGTAAAAAGAGTCTATATAGCAAATTACTTTTCAGCAGGCAAGTTTGGTATTGGTAAAAAACATATCTGTGATCAAACTGATTATTTTTTGTTATATCAGTGGACATATGTCATTCTGGTTGATTCAAAACACTTTATTGTTAGAAGAATCTATTAAGTATTACGATATTATGGTTTCAGTTTGATTTCAAAAGTTATATCGTTTCCTGATCTATTTTTTTAAAATGATCATGGTGGTCTTGTGCATTAACGATACATTTTGGGTGACGTTGTTTGACCCATTTGACGTGTTCATTCTAAGCTCATTAAGTTAATTGGTCAGTTAGTGATAAGACATGATCCAAGTCAACCATTCATAAGTAAATGGCTTGCAATTGCCATCTGTAGTGTAGTTTCCTCCCTTCTTCTTCAGAATTGGAACTTTAGAGAAGTTTAAATAACAAAACTTATGTCATATGTTATTAATGCTTTAATTTGGAACTCTGAATTGATTACAGAAAACTCTTAGGATAAGCATGTTAGACAAAAGACAAGGCATCATACATACCATATGCTGATGGCACCAACAATACGCAAGTTGTTGCTGAGATGACACACTGATTATCATATAATAGAGGGGTTCTCCGGTTGTTGACCATCACTACATATCAAGATCAAAACCCGACTCTCGCAATCAATTGTTAAATATTAGGAGTCCCAATTATCTTTTCCTGTTTCATGTATACTCTGTGATTTTCTTATGGACAAGGCCATGTGCGTCAGTAGTTAAGTAGGATGTACCAAAATTAGAGGTGGTTAGAATGGCCGGGTCGGATGAGTTTGGGTAAAAGGGCATGTCTAAGTTATTTCCTTTTATTAAAATCCAATATTCATAAAAGTTCATATGAACTATTTTTTAACTTAAATTCTTCTGTTGAAACAAATGTGTTGATTTATCGGTAAAACTAACGTGCAACCTCAAAAGTTTTTTTTTTTTCCTTTCTACAGTAGTATACTACGGAGTAGTATGTATCTACTCCAAATTGAATGCAAGTTGGTACAAGAAGCTCCTAAGTTCTAGGAGGATGAAGAAAACGAGCAGTAACATTCTCCTAATGATGTAGTTCTGAAGTACTACAGTTGGCAAATTGGACAGAATGGGTTACGGGTTTGAGTCATAACAATTATTTTCTAACGGCTCAGTATCAGATTGATCCAAACCACTTTTTATTTCCAGAATTTTTAATCTATAATGATTAATGTTAATTATATTATAAAAACTAAATCATCACAATAAAATCTAACTTTTTTGATTCGACGGTAATTGGTTATATGCTTAGAAAATATACTTTGGGTGGCTTTCAAGTCTCAACTAGTTCAACCATATGACCATTTTCCTTTTTAGCTATTTTTCTTTACCCATTCGACCCGTTAAAGATAAAACACTAACCCAAGTGAGTGAGTGACCCATTCATCCACCTCTTTTTAATTAAGGTGTAACCGTGCAAGTAATGATACATACCATACCCACTGGCTCAGGTGCTGACGTGCTGTGACATTGCAGCATAGCTTCTACAGGGATGTTCATTAGCAAGCAACTCATATGTCCATTCAGAGAATTATGAAAACTCCATAAAGACAACCAGAAATCAATTTGCACGCTGTATTCGAGGATTATGTTGGTACTGGCCTGATATAACACATATGGAGCATGTTAACTATGACGAAAGAAGAAAAAAGTAGTGAACTTTAAATCAAAGGTGGAGGAATATATTTTTGTAAATATTTAATTGTAATAATGATAACTGAAGACCATTCGTTGTACACAAATAAAATCCGGAGTTGAATTATTAGCTTACTAGTAGTCATGCCCTGAAATAAAAGTTTCCCATGTTCCAGATAAACTCATTGCATATGCAACAAATAGAGGTGAAAACTTTGACCCATACTTTTGGAGGTATATATTTGTAAAGAATATTAAATTATCATCTAATGTTTACACTTTTTAAAGGATGTACTGGGTGTAGAAAAATCACTACGACACTGGGCTTAAAAATAAGTATATACAAATGATTAGACCTGGTATCTTATGCCAGGGGTCACACTTCATTGGTTTATGAATGATCGAAAAAACAACAAAGCATGAGTTTACAAAATCCCCAACCAGATGATTTATTGTTATATAATTGTCATGAAAATGACGATCTTGGTTTAAATGATGATGAATCTCTATTCATATATAAACATCAAGCACCTTCCTATACACAACAACAGCAACACTACCTAAATCCTGCCGAGGGCGGGGTATGGAGGAGGTTAGATGTAGACAGTCATACCCCTACCCGAAGGTAGAGAGACTGCTTCCAGAAAGACCTCCGGCAACACCGTACCAAGCGCCTTCCTATACATTAATTGGTAATACAGGTTTATGGGAACCGAAACCTGATCCTATGAAATGGGTAGTGACAAGTTATAATGTAACACAATCGTGAAGATAGGTTCCCTATCATTGTGAGATGATGGATTTTGATCCACACTACTTGAATATGCTCAAGTATATTACCCACAAGGTTTCTCCCTATATGGCTACCCTGCAGACCCTTGTATCTCCTCCTCATGGTGTTAACATAACAACAAAGATCAGGCCAAAGAATTGCAAGAGGAAGAGGAGGCCACATGCAAAAAAATAATAAGAGGAATCATAAGGGACTCTGGTTCTAATATGTAATTATGTTGGTCCTTTCTTTATCAGACTGATAGAAGGTGGCAAAATGGGCGGGCGTGTTGGCTCCAAGTACAAGTGTTTGAGTTGTTGAAGCAGTCAACATGGCATTGGCGTATTAACTTCGAGTATTCTTCAGCAACACTCTGCATTAGAGATCAATACCTATCTTTTAATTCTTTAAGGTTTATTGTCATAAAATAGTCACTCACTTTTGTCAGTGGCCCTTTTTGCTAATAAACTTGTTGTGTCCTGTTTTAGTTATCATACTTACATTTTTATACAGACTTCGATGGTTTCAGTAGATTTTTTGGTTTGCCAAAAGCTTTGTGTCCTGTTTTTGTTAACATTAACATTGCTCGGTTTTTTTGACAAAAACCTTAATGCTTTTTTCTATTCACAATATTTAACTTTTATTAATTGTACCGTTATTATTGTTGCAAATTATTGCTAGATTCTCACACACGTTTTACTATGTTGACCAGAGATATGCATTCATTCATGGATGTCATATGATTCTAGATTGATGGACGCTATATTGTATATCTTGTAATTGTGGTTCTCATTTTGATATGATTGAACTTGTTTAAATAACAGGTTTAATTTTTATCAAAAAAAAATAAAAAAAATAGACTAGTTAATAAGCTAAATGGGTCAACCCGCTAACCCAATTTAACATGTTCAACCCCTGTAAACGGGTTGCGATTGACATGGCTGACCTGATTATCACAATTTCCTTTGCTCAAAATTCAGTTTTCATATTAGGTAAAAGTTCAAATGAAACTAAATAACTAATGTGTTGATTTATAAGTGAAAGTAGTTCAACCAAGAACCATACCTGTACAATTGAATAAAGTCAACATTTTGACAAATAACACAACTGAGACTAAACATCCAACAATAATTGAATACTTTTACAACTTTCCATTTTATAAATTTGAACCAATCAATGTACAATTTGAAAACCAAAAAGAATAGATTTCTATGATCATTTGCATCCCTGTATTTGGGACTTCTGTGAATAATCTAACTTAGTTTTGATAAACCTTGATCCACTGTTACTGAAACTCTTGCGTCAACTGCCACATTCGATTCAATAAATACCTTATTGTTCGTGATATTTCTTAGCACATAGTTTGGGAACACATTACTTTCGTTTGTCATCATTGTATATTGCACGAACTTTATATGTTTCGGAAACAGAAGTATTCTGTTAAAATCTACTGTCCATAACGTACCATTACCTCGCGTGACCCCTTTAGCGGTAGTCGCCTTCAAATTCATCCCATTCACATTGTTATTATCAACAACAACTTGATCAATACTGTTAAAAACCCCATTCCTTTGATCTAATTGAACTATATCAATCCCTCTATTTGATCCCGAAAACATATTGTTCACAATATTTACTCCATTTACAACACCACGAATCGATTTCAATAGAATAAACGCATCCCCTAAGAAAAAACAACCCGAAACATGAAGTTGTACAGGGTCTTCAGTTTCAATCCCCGTATAATCAAAGTAAGAATTAACAATTCTCGTTTGAGTAAGACCCGGTAACTTTAAATAAACTCCGGTCCCACCAAACCCAGTGGCCTTATTATAACAATGTACCCCGGTAATAACATTAGCTTGACCCGATACCATGATTCCTACAGCGGCCGAGAAAATGACAACATCAGTAACAGCATTATCATTTCCAGCTAGATTAATTGCTGTCCCCGAGAAATTACGTTCGTGGGGGTCACCACCCGCGGTGATTTGTTGTCCTAAGAACGAATTACGAATATAAGTTTCGTGACCACCTTGTACGAAAATGCCAGTTGTGGTGAAATGTGTGATGTAACAATTATCAATACTTGTTCTTAGAGCATTTACAGCTCGAATACCTCCTCCGCGATAATTGCAATCCAACATTATATCGCGAAGTGTTATGTATTCGTAGTTGTAATTGTTGTTTGATGAAGATGATGATGTTGATAAATCTATGAGATAACCATCAGTTGTGAAATTGTTGGATGCTCTTAGTGTCCCGCCTGAAATCTGGTCATAAGAAGCATTGAAGTATTTAAGACATGTAATTAAAACAAGTCCAACAACATAAACTAAAAAAGATAATAATAATAATAATTATAAGTTATATTCCCATTTTAATAAATTATTCCAATTTCCATTCCAATAAGAACTTTGTTTTTCTAATTAATTTTTCCTAATTTTACTTTAAGATTTTTGACTAATAAATTACCGTAGTCAAATAAACCATGAGCACGAGTCAAATTTTAGACCCACTTTGGTGCCAAATTTTCTTTATTCCAACTTTATTTAAAATCCACTTACCACAATGTTACCAACTCCGGCCACTGGAAATTTCATTGGCCGGTTAATCATATAAATCCCACCTTCAAGACTTATTGTTACACCGCCGTGGTTTGTGATCCCTTCCATCAATATCCCCTCACGTTCTTCCGCCACCGCATCTGATATCGCATGTGAAATTGCGTCCGTGCTATCCGTTTTCCCAGTCGGGTCCGCTCCATACGAGCTCACGACATATAAACGTGAACTCGAAGCCTACATTTATATTATCTTCAATTTTTCGACGTACAATAAACAAGTTTTGAAAGTTTAATACAAACAGGATATAACTTTTATTATTAGTTCCGTACATACAATAGCAAAAACCGTAAAGTTTGAACAGTCTCATGCAATTAATCAATCCTTATGGATATATACTTACCGGTTTCTTTTGAGAAATCGACGACTTGAATTGTTGAAGCTTTCTCACCTGGAGGTCGTAACCATGGGTTCGATCGGGTTGAGACGAAAATCCAATGTAGACATGGTTAAGAATAATGAAGGTAACAAGTAGGTTCATGGGTTTATAGAAAAAATGTCTCATTGTGGATGTTCTTGTGTGTTTGATTCAAGAAATGAAAACATTTGGGTTATATATATACATATTTGTATAGATGTATAGACACGTGTGTGTGGGTATATGTTTTTTTTAATTATAATGTTATGTTAAGATATAAATATTTGGACATGAAAAAAGGAAGGGCTAACTAAGATGTCAATCTTATTACGAAATGGTTCATGCTCATGACACCCATACTATATACAAACATAATCACACATAAATGTGTGTATGTATTTAGTAAGCATAAAAGATACTTGACATGTACTCTTTGTCATTAATGTGGAAATAGGAAGCTTTTGGGAATTTTGTTATTTGGTCTCGCAAGCTAAGTCATATCTAATAAAGGAACTTTAGATTTGGATCATTTTTTCTTGCTTTTTGTTAGGAGAAGAAATCAAAATGCAGTAAAGCTAAAGAACAATATTAATTATCTCATCTATAATAGAAAAAATGATAGTTTTTTTTCATATAATTTTTAACTTTATGATCGATAGGTAACCAACAAAGTTTTGTTAAGACGTCATGCAATGAGAAAGTGAATATGATGTTGTGATACATCTAAGCTTATATGACAAACATCTAGAAACTTTATTTTGGCGTTTTAAATTTCTTTTGTAACATAAAGTCTCAAGTGTCGAATCTTAAACGATTATAAATTTTTTTTCTAGGTTCCTTCAATACTCTGCAGTCTGCACTATCTACAGATAACATCTTATTCATAGTGACATCTAACTTGTTAAAAGTACGTGTTTGAGAAAAACTTGAACGCGGATCAATTTGAGATTTGTTTCTTCAAATCGGTGTGTAGTCACGACAAATGTTGGTTAAAATAGTCGAAGGGAATTTTTATTTTACGAAAAATACACCAAAACGATGTTGTTTTGACGATTTATACCTAAACTTAGGTGCATGAAGTACAATATATTTTTCAGGCTTTTATAAAATTATGTTGCATTTGAACAAAAGTTATTAATGAAAATATATAACATAATGTAGTAATGTTAAAGATTGATTTTTTTTGAACGGCAAAAAGGAAATTGAATATATAAAGATCAACTTGCAACTAGTAAGGTTAAAGATTGAGTATTGGTACATTTTGGATATGCAACATGTTACTTTAAGTTTGATAACGATAAATGGAGATTGTGTATAAGGTATTATGGCTTGAAAAGGAACACATATTTGTGTGTTAAGAAAACCAAAATTAATGAAAAGGGGTTTGTTTGTAGTAACGGTTTTTGGTTGATTCATGATGGGGTTGGTTGGTTGATGTTGCCTTTCTTCCAACGCTATTAAAACCTTCATCCTTACGGCAACTTTTTTGCTATTTAATCAAGTAGCTTCAATCAAATCAAATAATTCATGAATATTTATAATAACATCATGGTTGAATAAGTATCACGATACACTAGGTTAATACCTCTTTGTTTCCAAGTACATTTTTATTCATTGTTATTCTTATTTTTAAATCAAATAATGATGGATAAGCTTTTTTATTTCTTCAATTTAAAAACAATAATAATAATCAAAATATAGTAAGTATAACAGTACTTTAAATGATGGTAGTAGGTTTATATGCAAGGAGGTGACCGAAGTTTGCTAAAAGATTTCAAATAGGTTACCTAAATGTTACAAGTGTCACAAAAGAGGTCAATCAATTGATATTCAAATAATGTCGCATTTAGAAAAATACCTCCAAGTCCCTAACCATTTTTTTATGGAGTGGGTAGCTAATTGCAGTATTATTTCCTTTCGAAAATGATACAGAAAACTTACCAACCATCACTCGCTCACTGCAACTAGGGACCAACAATCAAGGGGGGCTCATCTACTACACGCCCCTAAAAAGATTCAAATTATGTAAAAAAATAAATTCTTTTAAGATATTAGTAATATTTAAAAAAATTATCCCCTCATCAAAACATAGTAAACAAAACAATGCAAAATTTTGTTGCTCCCTCAATCCTAAAGTCTTAGCTCCGCCCCGCTAACAATTAGTTAAATAATCAACCACTCATCTCATGTCACCGTTATTTAGCTTAACTACATTGTTTTTTGTTTGATGTGATTTTGTTATTTAATCGATATATATAATAGATTGAATATGATATTAAGCTTGCTTATTCGTTATTATAATGGGTGGTGATAAATCCACCTTTCAATTTGATAAATTCACCATTGATATGTATTAACAGTTTGTACAGTACAAATTGCTAATGCATGTCAATGGTGGATTTATCAAATTAAATGTTGGAAATATCATTAGCCTATTATAATGGTAGACTACTAAACGTTTACACTCAACATTAGGCGTGAACAAAGTCGGGTTTCGGGCATACCCGACCCGACCCGGTTACCCGAACCGGGTATTGGTCAACTAGAAAGGAACGGTTCATTTACCAACCCGACCCGGGTATTTGATCGGGTTTTTGACATATTCCGGGTTTTTTCCGGGTTTTTGACCGGGTTTCCAACCCGACCCGGTTTGAACCCGGGTGCAACCCGGTTTTGAAAGCAAAAAACCCTACCCGGGTCCCTACCCGTCGGGTACTCAAAAAACCCGAACCGGATAGGGTCAAACCGGGTTTGACCGTGTCGGGTTTTCGGGTTTGACTTCGGGTAGGGTATAAAACCCGGTTTTTTTGAACACCACTACTCAACATGTTAATCTAAAATCGTCAACGAAAAAACTCTTAGTCAAGCCCAATTTACAGCACCTGGCCTGCTGGCCGGCTGGCCGAGTAGTTGTCATTAAGGCCCAAACACAACTAAAAGTTCAAACCAACACCTTTTGGGCTCAAGTTCCTATATCTATTCTATAAACGTGACCCAAATACCCAATTAAATTTATGAACATTTTGGGCCTTCGCACGGTCCAATTTCCCTTATCTATGGCTCCGACGTAGTTTAAAACCGTCCAAAACTGTTCTGCCAGTTATTTTTTCCATTGACTTCTAATATTGGGCGTAGGATTGAGTTGACTTTCAATCTCAACCATCCGTTATTCGATATTTTCCGGTATTTTGCGCCCCAACCGTTTTCGCCAGGATAGAAACTACTCTCCCACGTTCAGGATTCGGTTTTCCCAGGATGCTTTAATAATATATGTATTTAACAAAATTGCCAGGATAATGTTTCCTTTTTATAAAAATGCCAGGACCAAAGCGCCACATCTTAAATCGCCAGGATGATAATGATCAAGTTCAACCAATGAAAATTACAGGCCCAACTTATAATTGCAGGATGAAATCGGATGGAATTTTCTTCTAATAATATATAAATTTTTAATGAAATCGGTATTCCAGACCCAACTTGCAGGCCCAATTCGAATAAGCATAATATCTATTTTTAATGAATTTAAAATTCCAGGTAAAATTCCAGGATGAAATAAGCATAATATCTATTTTTAATGAATTTAAAAAACCAGGCGATAAAATTTATGAAATCGGAAATGATATATTCATATATATAGATTTTAATGAAATTGGTAGTTTCCAGGCCCAATGTGAAAATGGAGGCCCATTTTTAAAGAATTTATGCAGGCGTTAAAATTCCAGGATCATTTTAATATTGTTTAAAAAATAAAACTTTCCCCTTACAATGGTGATCTTGATTTTTGTATTTCTTTCATATAATAATTATTACTATGTCTATGTCTATATTTACCATATATATGGTTCCGGAAGCGTCAAGCGTATCGACGGTTACAGATTTCATTGACTTTCAATATGGCACCGTTGGATTCCGATGACTTTAAATCCGGGCCTTCCGTTATTCCATCTTTTCAGTTATTTTCCTCCAGGATGGAGGTTACCGGATGGAAAGATGGAGGTTACACGCCATGGATAAGCCAGGACAATTTAATATATAATATATATTTTTTCTGATATACCACACAAAACGCCAGGATGCTAATTAAATCCCCATGCTCACATGTTTAAAAACGTCAGGATGGTTTTGGCCAGGATGAAATCGCAGGATGAAAATTGTTACGTATTGGGCCTGCAATATGGCCCAAAAATGTCCCTGTTTAGTTACCATATTCAAACGATTTGTGTATGGTAGCTAAGTAAACGATGATTAAATAAGTTAAGGATCAACCTAGCATAATGACACTTGTATTGGGACTGTAATTATACACCATGGTTTGATTTTATTTTATAAAGATATAAAGAAATACCTATTTACATCATGGTTATAACTTTATTACAATTTAAAAATTAAAAATAACAATGGGAAAGCATCCTGCCATAAACAAAATATATGGCATCAGGTTAATGAAATTCCAGGATGGAGGTTAATGAAAATGCCAGGATGATCAGGTTAATGGAAATTCCAGGCCCAATTTAAAATTCTAGGCCCAAAACCTAATACTACACAATGGAAGAATAATGTTAGAGCTTTCTTGAGCACGTTGATAAGTTCTCAAATCAATGAGGTACATGTTCTGCTTACAGGTTTGATCATCAATACTCAAAAAATATAGCACTAGATCTTAATGTTGAATCAAATGCCGTTCTTAACATATTAGCTGTTAGCTTGCTCATGGGTGGATAACTTTGATGAAAGCGAATAAAGGTAGGAATGTTCATATATATGCTTTTTTTTCACAAAGATTGTTAGCATTTACAAACAAACTTGGTAATGTGAACCCATTGTATACGTTAGAGTATATTAGAAAACATGGAAGGTCACAGAAATGACACCATTACTAACTCCTAAATAATATAGATTCCTAAATAATATAGATGATGACAACGTATAATTGCATATACCATTTTGTGTGACAAACGTAGAAGATACATAATGCACATAAAATTTATAAGGATCCATTAAAACGTACTTTACAACTAATACTTATAAGTTACAATTTCGAACAATTTGATCTTGAATCGGTCAATTTGGGTTGTTGAACATGCTAAACTAATAAACTGGTAAAATCAATTTCTATCCTAGCGGTTTTTTTGGTTGACTTTAAATCCTGGCTTTCCGTTATTCCATTTTTTCCGTTATTTTCCTGAGGTTTCCTTAGAAATCGCTTTACATAGAAATGTTTTATAACCGTGCCACCTATACCAAAATGACAGGATGGTAAAATCCCCAGCAAAACGCCAGGATGATCATTCCAGGCCAACTAAAAAATCCAGGCCCAAAACATAATTTAGAATCTGACCTGTTTTTTTATGCATGCTAGCTAGCTGAAACCATGGTGTTGACTTTACTATGTGTAGGCAAGTGTTTCAATCATGTTTTCTTCATCTTCTACTTGCATATGATATTATCCTTTGAGTATTAATTATTGTTTTATTATTCTTGATCATGTGTAGTACTTCATGCATTAATTAATACTACCAATTTGATTTAGTACTTTGTTTACGGAAATCACATTAATTTGTACCACCACAAGTAATCTTACATGAATAAAATCATATCGAAAAACTCGAGTTTAGAATTCATTCATCCATATATATTATAGTAGTAATATAAATCAGACTTTCTTGATTATTTAATACTTTTACATATGGTTTCAAAATTGTAGGCGGACAAAAGAAACAAGTTTTACAATCGAATTTTACTATGAATAATGATGTCTACATCATTGATCTCAAAATACAAGCTTTACAAGTAATGAGTGATTCTAATACTTCTAAATATCATTCTAAGTAAATGAACAATTAACCTTTTCACATATAAATCCTCTTCAGATTCGTATAGGTATTTCTACTAGACCTTAAACCCGTGTGTATATACGGGTCGTTGATTTTGTAAAATGAATTTTCTTATTTAGTATCTTGTTTCTAATATTGTATTGTATAAGTTAATATGTATATTAAGCATTTAGTTAAATCTATGATAATATTACTTTATGTAAATAGATTTAAGTTAATATGTATATTTTATCTCAAATTTATTTTTTTAATATAATAGTAAAATTAGTTGTTTTTAAATTATTATTTATGATGTCATTATCTCATTATTTTTAGCTAATTTGATAAAATTAGGCAACTCTATTGGATGATTGGATATTTGATGACATCACGAGGTGTTTCTTATATATAATTTAATAGCCTCTATACCCGTGTATTACACGGGGTTGAACGAAAACAAATCGATTTTAAAAGTTGTTAATATGAAAGAATAAATCTCAAACACATCATCAGATTGTGATATGATAATAGTCCTAATGTATTACAAATACCTATTGTGATATGATAATAGTCATAATGTATTACGAATACCTATTTGGATAAAGTTATCATAATTAATTTTCTTTATATTAATAAATAATTAATGATTTATGATGTCATTAAATCATATAATTTAGTTAATTGGACAAAATTGAGTAACTCTATTGGTTGATTAAATTTTTGATGACATCATTAATTGTTTCTTATATATAATTTAAAGATTTTTAACTGTTTTTGTTACCAATTACTGTATGAATCCATCTCCTCCTTTTGTATTCGAACAATGCTTCCAGGCCCATATGGGAAAAATCCAGGCCCAAATTCAATATCCAGGCCCTAACTACAAATTAATACTTACAGCCTTACAGGCCAAAAAAAATGTTTCAGGCCACGAAATACAGGAAGCTAATTCGTAGGATCATCCCAGTACATTTTTCCAGTATTATATATATATATATATATATACACACACATAGGGTAAGGTTTTAATGAGAACACTTCAAAAATAAAAACGGCTAAGAACACCTCATAAATGCACAACTAGCCAACAAAATCATTAGATTCACACTCATACATTTCAAATATGCGTAGAAAAATAGATTAGAATAGATGTGAACTTTCGAAAAAGCACAAAAATCGAAAAAACGATTGATGCACAATTATAGAGATAATTGTGCATCAATCGTTTTTTTCGATTTTTGTGCATTTTTAGAAGTGTGCATTTGTTTTTCTTTGCATATTTGAGATGTACGAATGTAAATCTAACTATTTTATCAAGAGTATTTATGCATTTGAAGCGTTATTAGCCGTTCTTATTTTTAAGGTGATCTCATTTGATCGAAACTCTCTCTCTCTCTCTCTCTCTCTCTCTATATATATATATATATATATATATATATATATATATATATATATATATATATATAATAAGTTGAAAACTTCCGGGCTATAAAAAAATTCCAGGCCCAAAAATGCCGAGTACAAAATATAAATAAAAATCTCCAGGCCCAAAATCTCTAACTAAACCTTTCAAAATTCCAGGCCCAAAATGCCGAGTGTAAGATATAAATTAACATGATGCAAGGTTAGCTCCATTATTCAGACACATATAACCTTTTGTCATATAAAAGTTCAGGATCATCTCTAAAATCGTTGACTATTTTGTGTTTGTAAAAATTTTTAGCTGGTGTAGAATTGGGTCTCTTACGGGTCTGAATGTTAGCAAGCTTAAGATATTCAATGCATACATGTAGGGGATACGAGCTATATGTTTCCGTAATAGAGTTGTTCATGCTCTTCTATATTAAAAGGGTGATACACTGATACTCTTTATGAAAATTTATTGTCTGCTAACACTTCCTATCCTATTCTCCAAGGTGGGCATTATGGTCATACAAGTTCCACGAATAAGTCAACAAGTGCAAACAGATTGACTTGTGAAACTGATCGACTTGTGGAAGTGAAGATTTCATCTCTCCCGCCTTTTGACTCTCATCAGTTAGCTTATTGGTTTGCATACATCTACAGTAATGGTGTTATCACTTTTTGTCATTCTATTTGTTTATTCATTATAGATACACATCTTGTGTCTGTATCCATCGGAACATCTACACAAATTTAAGAACATATATTATTGTATTATATATCTTATATATACTTCTATATACGTAAGTGCTAAGTTTAATTTTAGTGAAATAAGTAAATGTTAAATAGTATCATATAACTTTACATCTAATGCACAATGTTCCTACTTTTTTTTATATGTATGTCGTTCGACTGGGCAACGCCCGGGTTAATTACTAGTTATAATTGGTCTTTTGTAGCCCTTGTCATTGCAATAACTTCCACGTTACAGCATGGTTGCCTTGTGTTGCGGAAAAGGGTAATTTGAAGGGTACAACCTCATACTATATTTCAATGGTATGTGTCCGTCCTACCCATAAGGAGCATCAACATCGGGCAAATCATATGTTCACAAATCAACCACATGTTGAAGCACGGATTCGAACCCCTGACTTGTCGGTCTTACCTGTAAAGTCTGAACGTTTGTAGTGACGGTACCACTTGAGCCATGCGTAATTGGTGTTTGCCTTGTGTGTTATGGTATAAAAGAATAATAATAAAAAGTTTCAGAAAATTAAACATTGGTAAGAGGTATAAAGAATGTAGAGTAGGGTTCAAATGAGTACAAGCATTTAAAGTGAGAACAGGGGAATGCATGTGAGTCATTAGATCTAACAAATCAAGGGCCCAGATTAATACCCCATTTATTGATTAAAAAATTAAATTTAAATCAGATTTTGGGCGGAGGGGTAGGATGGTAATTTTACCATCTAATTAATTAATTCTTTTTTCACTTTATTTCAAAAAAAAAACATACAGATCCTGCAACCTCTCTCTCTCCCGCTCGCTCTATCCTCTACAAACCCTAGAAATCGAAATATGTTCGATTAATCAGTAAATCGAAGTCGTTTTTGGATAAAATCATCGTTTCCTTCATCAACATTGTTCGATTAATCTTTCTAACGGTATAGTTTTCACCAAAATCCGTTTTTGTGAAACCCTAATTCTTGAACAGTTGTTAAAAATCATCATCCATGCCGATTTATTGGTACAATGGACGTTCATGACGAGATTGCTCAAGCAACAACATTATCAAGGGCGATTGCTGCTAGGCCTCTTCGATCCGTGCCATTCCATGAGTATTTTCGAAGTTTATGTTTAGTTTTTACTGTTAAAAATGTTGATATTGTGTTTTTAGGTGGTTTTGATCTTGTATTACATGATGATATATGTGTATATGTGTTTTCGTTTGAATTTAGGGTTTGGTAACACATGTGTTAGCTACGTTTTGATCTTGTATTGGATGATATATGTGTAAATGTGTTTTGTTTGAAATTAGGGTTTTTGGTAATACAAGTGTTAGCTTTGTTTATACAGATTCTAGTGTCTGCAAATGGTTTTAGATATGTTATGGTTTTGTTTTTACACAAGTGATGCTCCTGCTCTGTTTATATTTTAGTTTTTCAGTTTGGTATATTTGAATGTGTATATTTGATTGGTTGAATTTAAGGTTTTGGTAACATTAGTGTTAGTTATTTTTTAGCTTGAATTTATACAAGTGTTTGGTATGTTTGAGTTTACACAAGTGTTTGGAATGTGCTTATATCATGCTGTTATATTTTTTGTAGTGCATGAATATCATGTATGGTTTATTTATATGTTTTTTTTTATTAATTTATTGTGTCGGTTTGTTTTTACTTAATAGCTATTGGTTGCGGATAAAGTTTCCTGCAAAGTTGATTCTGCATGAGTTCAACATCCGTGCCGAAAGAGTACATGTTATAGCTGATCAGTTTTCTTGTTTACACAACGATGATGATATAAAGAACATGATCAAAAATGCGATCAGGAACCACAAATGGAGGCTGCATGACCCTGTTCAAGACGTCGCAGAAGACATTGAATAGGATTCCACGGGGACTGTTTTTAGAAAACTATATGTTCCGATGATGTAATCAATTACATTAGTTCATGACAGTGTTGGTCATGTTAATTTTTTTGGAATTGGGTGTGTTCGCTACGATGCACTCTAGTACATTTGTTCATAACAGTATTCGTTATGTTTTTTTTGTTGGTAAATCTGGTGTGTTCGCTACTATGCACTTGAGTACATTTGTTTATAGTAGTATGCTTTATATTTTTTTTTTGCTAAATTGTGTGGATGTTTAGCTTTCTCACTATATCATTTTTTTTACTGCTGCTGTATGTTAGCTACCGCTAACACTTGGTTTAGCTACCGCTAACACTTGTGTTACCTGCCCTTAACACATGTGATACGTGCCACTAACACTTGTGTTACCTGCCGCTAACACTTGTGTTACCTGCCGCTAACACATGTGTTAGACAACACTAATAGTTAGTTGTGTTACGTGCCACTAACACATGTGTTACATGCCACTAACACATGTGTTACCTCCACTAACACATGTGTTACCTACCGCTAACAGTTGTGTTACCTACCACTAACACTTGTTATTCTTATCACTAACACTTGCGTTACCTGCTAATAACACATGTGTCACATATTTAAGATTAACATACTCTTGATAGTCATAGTAACTCAAATGGTATTAAACAAAAGTAATACATGTGTTAATGGTGTTAGCACACGTGTTACCAACCACTAACACTCGTGTTATATATCAGTAACACATGTGTTACCAACCACACATGTGTTACCAACCACTTCTACGTATGATAGGTTTTCTTCCCTATTTAACGATATGTAATTTTTATATCATTTTTGTACTGCTGTTGTATGTTGTTTTACAAACAACCTACTGCAAACAACCTACAAATAACACACGTGTTACCAAATACTAACACATGTGTTACAAGACAATAACACATATGTTACAGACTACTAACACATATGTCACATGTTTAAAAGTGATGTATTCTTGAACAGTAACACGTATAGTACTAAATAAAGTAATACATGTTTTAATGGTGTTAGCACACATGTTACCATACACTAACACATGTGTTATCAACCAGTAACACATGTGTTACCAACCATACAAACTACCATTTTAACAGTATATATGTATATATATATATGTAAACAAGCACTACGTCTCACATATTAATACTAACATATTTCGTTAATGATAGTAAAGATAATAAAAATATAGTTTTCAGCAAGCGGTTTGGTATAATTGAACATTAAACGAAGTCAACATTTTCATTTTATATAATCTAAAATCGTTGTCCACTTTCCATCTATTTTTCTGCTATTTTCCTCGCATTTGCTTCTGCTTTCTCCCTCTCTTTTGCTTCTACTTTTGCCTTAGCCTCTGCTTTTCTTCTATCACACGACCGACTGTTATGGCGTGTACCATATTCTCCACACTTTCCACATTTACATGGCCTCTATGCGATAACTTTTACTGTTTTTTTACATCTTTCGACACTTCATGTATCCATAGTGTAGTCCTTCCTGGAGTTTCAATCTCATTTGAATCGCACGACATGGTTTTTGGTGTAGCCATTGATTCTGTAAAAGATTTTGCAGAAATATTAGATTCTTTTATAACCAGTAACACATGTGATATTATATAGTAACACATGTGATAGTAACATATGTCATGTGCCCCTATCACTTTTTTGACATTATCACATATGTTACTATACTTTAGTTAGATGATATGTTTTATTTTTTTTTATTAAATCAGAGGACACTTTGGGAAACAACTTTTGTCATTAGATAGCATGTTTTATTAAATAGAAACACGTGTGGTAATCAACTAGTAACATAAACGAACGACATCGAAGCTATTATTACCTTTAGCCTTTGCATTTGCCTGTTGATCAATGTCATTAGCTTTGAATTCTTGTATCACAGCCATCACGTTCGTACTACACCATAATACGTTCCAAATTTATCATTTAACACATGGGTTAATGAATTTTATAAAATCATTAAGACTTGTGCTACAGGACACTAACACTTGTGCTACATGACACTAATACTTGTGTAACACTTGTTACAGGACACTACACTAGGTTTAACTATCACTTACCACTTGTGCTACAGAACACTAACACTTGTGCTACAATGAAAGGAAAAAAGATACAAGAACTTATTACCTACAATATTTACTTGTTGCTCGACATCATTTGTCTTACATTATTCTATTACTACCCATTTTAGTGTTCTGCACCAGAAATATTTTTTGTATTATTGAAGTAACACATGTGTTACTTAATAGAAATTCATGACCTGTAAGTTTTTTTTTCAAGTGATTTTTATGATTTTTAAACAGCTCAATCGAAAGAAACGAATTACAGAAAGTACTAAATCTTCAATTGATTCTAATAACACATATGATACCAAAGTAATTTTAATAGTGTCATGATCCTCATAATAACCCATTTTTAATTGTTCAAATCGAAAGATGAAACTCCTGAATTGATTGATGAATCAGAAGAAATATGTAAAATACTGCGTTTTCATAAATCACACTCTAAATACGAAATCGTATAAACGTGATATTCGCACTAATTCGCAAAATATGATCGATAAAAATCGCTATGAAAAACTTGATTAAATCACATGAAATATGCAGAAATTGGCAGTTTCTGGTTTCAATTGAGATGTTAGTTTCGAATTCATGTAAGTCGTACCTTCAATTTTGTGGATATTGAGAGCTAAGCTGCAGATTGTAATAAACCCTAGAAAAAAGATGTACGTACGTATTGTGAAATATATGATGGATCTGTAAGTATATTTTCTTTTATTTTCTTTTTTATTTAATATAATTAGTGAGAATGTATAATGATCATAGTGCCCTTCCACCCCTAATAAAAATGGAGCATTCTTATTGGTTCCCCTATTCTCACACAAAAACTCATTCTCATTTGAACCTCACTCAAACAATGTAAGTACAATTATTAGAGAGGCAAGCAGACATAGGATAAAAGCCGTATACAAGATCTTTTATTACTCCTTACTATTTAAAAATGTGTTTACGCCATCATTTTGAGTGGTTTTAAATTTTTAATATGTGCTGGATATTTGTTTATTAATTAATTAATTAATTATTGGATATGTTATCCTACTCATTTCTGCATCACTATATTAATATTGATGATGAATGATTGATACTTATATTAATTATGTACTACAGTACGATATGTTATCATTCTTTATGAAACTATAGGATATGTTACTACGAAAAACAAATAATACTCCTTCCGTCTCAGTTAAAGTATCTACTTTGAGTTTGGACACGGTTTGAGGATTCTTCACTAACTACACTATTCACCAATCATATAACATATCTACCCACTAAAGTTTTTTTCGATTAGTCGAAACATGGAAGTGAACATTTATTTGAAACATCTCAAAATAGTATTATATATAGTATTGGTGGGACGGAGTGAGTAATATAAAAGTATGATTGAGGTGTTTAATTTAAACACCAGTCATATAAGGTCAAGGAAAAGAATGAGAAAACGTAGACGAGTTACGAACCGGACAACAGAACGAGTCAACGCATTGGCTGGAACCCTTTTTGTCAATATGTGGCGCCGACGGATGCTCATTGGCTAACCCGCACGTACCCATACCTTTTGTTTTAGACCTCTTATTTCTGCTTCTTATTTAATAAATACTTTAATTTCCACCTATGTTATTCCAATTTCCAACTTAAAATATACTATATTTTTTCTTACGTTTTCTAGTATTTTTTTTTTGAATGACGATATTTTATAAAAACATGCTAGTAAGAAACTAGCAATGAAAATTCAAAATTACACAAGATTACATAATTTTCGGATTGCAATACCAATCAACCCAAGATGTGTCAAATTTTTTAACTCTACATTTTAACAACATAAACGAGTTGGCAATGATATTATCTCTGCATTTTACGTTTTCTAGTATTACTAAACACACCAAATAGTATTTCATTTTCTACATAACTCACATTTTTGTTATCTTTTAGAGTTCGACATTACTTTTTTCACATAAATATGTGCTTTGATACATATTGTACTGATCAAATCGAACTTCGTGATTACGAAATACTCATGATCTTTGTTATGAAACGATTGATTGGGTCAAAATAACACACAACACTTTTGTGTCCGTACATTTTTCTACTCTCCTCAAAATTTTGCATCTTTTATCACCTAGCTAGCTACTACTATACTATTTTCAGTTATAAAATCGTCGACATGTTTTATATATATATATATATACACACACTGCCGTCTGCCCGGCCACCACTCGATATTCTTCTTCCTCCATTTTCTTGAAATTTGACAATTTTCAGATGGATAATTTTGAAATTAATTTTAATTTGTATCAATCATTTGGTAGCTAGCTAGCTTGGAATCAATCATAACAAATTTATTGAAGGGTCTTTGTCTACATTATGTACGTACAATCAGGTTGTTAGAGCAAACCATCAACCTTGTTTCTAATTAGCTATCAGTTCATGATGGCTACGTGCAAGCTACAACAAATCACATTCGAATCATTAACGTTTATCTTTTTTCCATATTTATGTGAAATCATTTCTCATTGATCGCGTCGTAAATATAGCTAGATTGAACAAGATTGACAAAGATAAACTTAACATAAATGTCAAAATCGTCGAATAAACTAGTAATCATGTAATCAAATATAAAATATATTGCATTTTGGTGATTATTCATATATTTATTTTTTTATTTTTTAAGAAAAAATATAAGAGATGGTAAGAATGTAAAGGTATTAAAATCAACAGATGCATGCATTATAACCTGGACTATTGATTTATTGGGGGTGGCCACTGGCCAGTTTAAATGTAAGTGTAAGAACTTAAAAGCATTAAATCAATGTCGTTTAACAGTGTAGCACAATCAATATGGATAGGTAAAATGTATGTGAATTATTTTTCCCAAGCTAAAATGTTTATTATATATATGTTTTATAGCAATATTGACAAAATACAAGGGTTCAACGCATAGTTGTTGGAGTTTATACAAGTCGGGAAAATTTTCAAAAAATAAGCGACTTGAATCCCAACTCTTAAATAATTTTAACTCTTACGAGTCATTTATGAGTTGTGTGTTACTTTTCCTAGTCTTCTGTGACTATTACGAGCTTAAAAATCAGACAAATATTTAGTGTCATGTGATACAAAAACTATAAAGGACAAAATAGTATTTAAATTTAAACTTTTGTGTTGATTGTTGGTCAAAGATTTCACTATCGACTCTCATCATGTTTTACTTAATCTAAGAATATAAAATTTTAAACAATAACATACATATACTTATAAATATAAATATTTATTGTAAAATAATAAACTATACGAGCCGAGTCACAAATTAAAAAAATGAGATTCCAACGAGTTAACAACTATATTTCAATGGCTTTTCATGTGATAAGTTATTTGAAGGCTCAAATGTTCAATTTATTTGAAATAAAGTTGGTCACGATTTAGGGGTGATAAAAGTATGCTTATTAATGATGATTGTAAGTTCAAAATTATAGAAAAAGCTATAGTTTTTGTAACAAAATTTTAAATAAAAGTAATACTGATTTTGTAGATAAAAAAAAAAAGTATGAAAGAGGAATGACAAAATTCGTTAGGTGGAAGTCGAGCCCACGAGATGATTAGGGCCGGTGGGAATCCATTTGACCCAATCAATCCAAACGTACGTCATTCCAACCTTTGTGGACCAACATCAATACAATTTCGTACTAGCATTTTTTAAAAGCGTTACGCCTCCCTAAAATAAAGAGAAATCATTCGTGCAGCAAACTGCACGAATTTAAACTTGTTAAGTTGATGACACTCTTAAAACGTCACGGGACAAACGTGATTAATTCGAGATTAACTTAATAACTACCACATAATAACGTTCAAAATCATTAACTTATAGTTTTATAAAACGAAATATGATTAACGAAATGATTATAATCGAGATAACCAACACGTACGAATGTACGATAGTTGTAATTTTACATTGAATATAGAAACTGTGGTTAGAAAACAAAATGAAGAAAAAAGAAAAGTCCTTTCCTGCATCACACAGCTCATGCCCATAACTTCATCATAAATATGGAGTACATGATTTGGTAGTATCCTAATACACACGTGTACATCTCTTATGTGCGTTCATTGTCTCATTAAAGGCCTACTTTTACAGAATTGAAAATGTAATATCATAAAATAGAAAATTTAAAACTAAAGACGTGTTACTTGTTACAAACAAAGATCGCCTAAAGATTTGATTTGGCTTGAATGGATTGCAAACCTTTATAAGCGTGCTGCTTGTGTTTTGTAATTTTAGATTATTAGTGTTTTCTACTTGGTTGTTTTTCTTTGTTGTTATTTTTTCAATCGAACTATATTTTGGAGCCATCTACTTGTATCTCTTTCCGCTTTTTAGTCTTTTAAGACTGCTGTCAACGGGACTTCGGTTCCCAGCTTCAGTTTGCATTAGTTTTGTGATGGGGTTGGTACCATCACTTCGGTTTTGCATCAATCAGTGAAGCTTCGGTTTACCGAAGCAGAAGCGAAGGAAAAAGTGGGTCCAAACATTTTGTTTTTTTTATCTAGTGTATAGAAATAAATGTATATTGGTAAATGTGAGGTTCGGAAAAAAGTGAGTAATGTGTCAGGTTGACAATATTTAGGTAGTCAGTTTTGTGATGCATTGATGTGACGCTGATTTGGTACAAATTGATGCATCAATTTGCATTAATAGTGGTTGGAAATGGCCTTACGAATCTATTTGCTCTTTCAAGAAAACTTTGAATGACAATTATTTTATTCCTTAGAAATTAATACATACTGACATACCGTTAAGAAAAAAGAAAATTACATACTTACACCAAT
The DNA here is from genome assembly GCA_949592205.1 of Helichrysum umbraculigerum. Taxonomy (NCBI): domain Eukaryota; kingdom Viridiplantae; phylum Streptophyta; class Magnoliopsida; order Asterales; family Asteraceae; genus Helichrysum; species Helichrysum umbraculigerum. The sequence goes on along the minus strand of CATIUR010000001.1, from coordinate 122,375,681 downwards.
AGAGAAGAGTTCAATTGATACCATTTATTTTGTGTGAGAATGGGGGAACCAACCACAATATGTCATGTGTCATTTTTTTCTCTCTCATCCACGTTTTTAAAAATTAAATATCTCACAAACGACAAGTCGAAAAATCATGAAAATTGCACCATATTTTTCAGCGTTTTATCCTCATCGATTTGCCGTCCATCAAGGCATACTTCCGACGAACTTTTTTTTTTCATTTTTTGGTGGGTTTTACATATTAGTAACACATGTGTTAGTGATTGATTGTACATTTGATTTAGGGTTTAGGGTTAGGGTTTAGAGTTAGGGTTTAGTAAGGTTTAGTGTTAGGGTTTAGCAGGGTTAAGTGTTAGGGTTTAGCAGGGTTTAGGGTTTAGTATGATTTAGGGTTTAGGGGTTAGGGTTGGGAGTTTGGGGTTTCGTGTTTAGGGTTGGGAGTTTGGGGTTTCGGGACGAAACCCCAAACTCCCAACCCTAAACCCTAACCCCTAAACCCCAAACCCTAAACCCTAAACGCAACACTGTAACACACATGTTAGTAATGTGAAACCCACCAAAAATAATGAAGAAAAAAAAAAACTCGTCGAAAGTATGCCTTAATGGACGGCAAATCGAAGAGGATCAAACGCTCAATCTAATGGTGCAATTTTCATAATTTTTCGATTTGTCGTTTGTGAGATATTTAACTTAAGGGGTAAATGGGTTTTGTATTCTCTTTGTACACATGGCATCATATCATTAGTTCCTCCATTCTCACACAAATTTTTAGTCTCATTTGAACCTTACCCTACACCAATAATGAATTTTATTGATGGAATTGTAAACTTTGTACTCGGTAATGATCTTTGTATAAAAATCATTCTTATTAAGCGTCCTTACTATTAACGAAATTCATCACTAGTTACTTCCTTGAGAATACCCTTAACCTAATTTCCTTACAAAACATGTTGTAGTCGAATACAATGACCTTTTTTTAGGGATTGATCATTTGCCTTTTTTGTAAGACGAGACATGTCCCACCATTAAAAGTTAAAGTAATTAAGGTTCGGTTTGGTGTAAATTGAAATAACATCTTTAAGTGAATTACCTGTTTAAAGTAATTATGAGCGATATGTCTTCTTTAAGAGACCTAAAGGCCATAAAAGCTCCACATCAAGCTACAAGTATACAACCACAAAAAAAGGACCAGTTTTAAGCTTTACGAGCTTAAAACTGGTTTTATTCGGCGAAATTCATGACCATTTCTAATAAATTAATAGATTTGTCCATTTTTAAAACATTGATGAAAGGTCAATTGATCGTGTATTATTTTTTCATGGATATACTGTTCTAAAATAGAGTACAAAATGAGGCTCATTTCTAAGCAATGTTTTTTAAAACCGGAAATCGAATCGGACTGGAATCCTCCATTTTCCGGTCGGACCGGACTGGTCCAACCGGCCTAAAACACGATAAAAAAAAAAATCAAAAACCGATCCAACCGGTCCGGTTCTGGTTGGATCGGTTTTTGATTTTTTTTTAATCGTGTTTTGGGCCGGTTTGATCGAACCGGCCGGTTCGTTGACTGGTTAAACCTTGGTCAAAACCGGTTTTGTACCGGTCGGAAAACCCCAAAAATCCGGTCGAATCGGTATGACCGGTTTTCAAAACATTGGTTCCAAGGCATCGACTCCAAATATACACTTGTGGATTATTATATATTGTATTAATTAATTTGTTATGTTATACTCCGTAATAATAGACATACACACACATATATAACAATAAAATATTACTAGTATATATCATCGGTGGTTCCAATAATTGATGACCATCTAATAGCCAAAATCTATTATATTGTATGCATATACGTAGTAATATTGTTTAATGTTTATGTTTATTTTAATCATATAAAACAAATACAACACATGTATGTCCGACTATAGAATGAAAAAACAGTCTCTGTTCGATGATACCAATTTCAAAAATACGTTATTATAAACACGTTGAAAGTTGTACTTTTATTAATTAATCAATATTCATGATTCCATAACATTATAACTTCAGACAAAATCACAAATTATATTAATTAATAATAAGTTAATTCCCTTATATTCTTTATCTTTTGAACATGCAATTAAAAATTAAGTACATATAGTTAGGCTAGTCAAATGATTAAGCACGGTCGTCTACGTTTACAAGCACCAAAACTGTTTTGTCGTTTTGCATGTATGGTGAAATGCCCGACAATATATTGTATTTGGATCACATTTTAATTTATTTTATTATATAAAACAGCTCAACATCATTAATTAAATTAATAAAAATAACTTTATTTAGTATATGATAAATCGTGGAGAGGGGGAAAGTTACAGGAACGCATAATATGTCGGACATATATTCATATTCATACTCACTTTATTTAAAATTATTATTATTACTATTATTAGGAAGTCAACATTCTCTTGTTAATTACAACCCATTATCGAAAAGCTAATTGAAAATACTTGTGCTTTCTTAGTTGGACGACTATGTCTACTTAAAAATGTGGCTTTATTGAAGTTTCTTGTAAGATTCAAAATGTCTTTCGAAACCTAATCAACTAGGATTATTAGTTTATTATTGAAAATTAAATAATCAAGTAGTTAGTCATTATAATTAATTTGTCAAATAACATGAACAAGCCTTGATCGTTAAAAAGTACAATCGTTTATTCTATTAGAATCTACAGAAACCGTAATTGTATAACGGGTAATGACATATATATACGTTGCCAACATTACCTAGCGATACTGAAACAGTCTTTGTACATAAATTATGTGCATCTAAAATCATCACATATTTTTCCAAATAAATAAATATTATGATCAAATATATATTTTATATTGTACGAAAGTAGTATTATTAATATAGATAGATGCATATAATATAACCATGAAAGATGATATGAAATATTTTAAGGGGCCTTGCGACCGACAACGATATTTCAATACAGATTGCGTCGGTGATCCGAGTAGATGCTGCCGGATTAGTTAATTAACATCGGCGATTTATATATGTATGTAAACTTTGACCGCTCAAATTCAAGTTAATATAACGGGTTACCTTACAGTACAACAACTTAAAGCATGTTTAGTGGTGTACGAAGAAAAATTAGTGGTGTACGAATCATCATATATATATATACTTTATATGTATCTTTTATTTATCCCAGGATATTTAATTCCATTCAATCTGGTTTGGATAAAAAAATTCATACTTGTTTCATTTGTGTTTTACATTTGGAATGTGATATGCATGTTATTTTAGATTTTAGTTTGTTAATTACGAATGTGATATTTAAGACACGTAAACAACGTACATAAATTGGTTTTTATTATGATGTTTTAGCTACAAATATTAAAGCCTTAAATTTGATACCTTTAATATAGATGTGACATACGTATCAAAAGATATAAATATATATATTTACTAGATATGAACCCGTGCGATACACGACAATTTAAATCAAGAAACTCAATAAACTTGTTGCATAGCAACTAAAATTAAATAAGAAAAATAAAAGATTAGAATCTTTGTACCAGAGTTTGCATATTTGTGTTGAAGCTTAATCTTAATTTCGACAACTAATAAATTTTAAACCATCTCCATAACCTGTAGCATGCAATAATACATTGATACACTAATTCAACTGTAGTAAATTCATAGACTATACATGCAATAATAGATTAAAACACTAAACGTTAGCAAATTCGTAGGATATACATGCATGCAACAAAACAGTAAAACACTAAACGAACTATATATAAGGCAAAGAATTACATCCTAAATTTACATATAGTGTGTGCGATAGAAAAGGATCGGAATTGAAGGAATAAAGAAAACATAAAAGATGTAAAAAAGAAAGGATAAAAAGAATATCGCTTAACCAAAAGTTGAACAATAAAGATCGAATACATCATCACAACTATATATACAGTGTGATATATATTTGAGGTAGATATCCTAGGACTCTATTAATACACACAAATTTTTTATTGTTCTTATTAATTAAATAAGACTAACGTTAATTAATTCATTAATATTAATTAATTAATATAATACTAAATATATAATCGGTTTGGGCAATGATGCATTGATGCCATATGTAATTGTTTAATTAGAATTGGAAGTTGTCTACAATTCATATTTCATATTCAATAATTCTATTATCTACGTTAATATTTTTTTTATAATAATAATAACTAAATATAATATGTTTTATTAATTACAAATAATTAGAGATCGCCACGTGGCATTCAATCATATGTGGCAAATTCTGGAGCATTTTTCTATACTCGTTTAGTATATACATAGATAGATTTCTTTTTTACCGGATATACACTAATAATACACACTTTTAGTCTGTTACTACTTTATCTTGATTGATAATCTTAAATAAATTATATATAAGAAACAACTCATGATGTCATCAAAAATTTAATCAACTAATAAAATTACTCAATTTTGTCCAATTAGCTAAATTATAGGATTTAGTGACATCATAAATCATTAATTATTTATTATATATATAAATCATTAATTATGATAACTTTATCCAAATAGGTATTCGTAATACATTACGACTATTATCATATCACAATAGGTATTCGTAATACATTAAGACTATTATCATATCACAATTTGATGATGCGTTGATGAGATTTAATCCTTCATATCAAACTTTTAAAATCTATTTAATTGTTTTCATCCAATCCCGTGTAATACACGGGTATAGAAGCTAGTACTAATAATATATAATATCATTATTTTTACTATACTTAACATCCGAATATCAACTATCTAAAATACTGCTTATCGGGTTTTTAATCCGCATCAATCATATATTCATAATATTTTGAAGTTAAATTTTTGATTTTCTAATACACAACAATACTCAGTAAAAAAAAAAATTATCAGTGCCAAATTGATGCTATAGTAGAATTTTTTCAGCATTTAATGAATTATGCCCCTCAAGGTTATAAATGTTCTAGTTCCGTCACTATTTACACAGTCGAATACCTGAGGCCCCTACCAAAGGTGATCGCATTGCCGACGAACACACTCTTTTGTTCACGTCACCGACGAAACAGTGACTTTAATTGTCCGATATTGATGGTGGCCCGGCCCTTGTGTTTTTAATCTTGTGACTAGTAAGCTTACATGAAGTTGTTTTGACCACCAAAAAGTTACTATAAGGTCACTCCCAACCCTAAATCAAACTGACCGAAACTGATCGAGCCACGTCAGCGCCACGTCAGCTTTTTCACAAAACTGACCAAAACTCCCATCCCTACTCCGTCACTTTAACTTTTGGGTCCCGCATTTACCAATTTACCTTTTATTTTATACACACAAAATTAAAAAGAAAAAAAAGAAAAACAAGCCGAAGCTCGTCGGATAACCGAAGATGTGTAAACCGACCAACAAGTGATCACTTGGTGCCATCCGTGTCACTTCGTCGGTTGGGAACCGACCACAACCGAACACTTGCGTTGGGAGCAGACTAAGAAGGTGAATGCTGTTTTTATCAATTGTCCTTTCAGTTATACACGGCACATGTCTAAATAATGTTGATGACCTTGTTTGACTTTGTACATCTTAATTAGTACTCGGCTTATGACTTTATGTGCATTATTAGACTCTTAATTAGCAGTTAGCACAACTCCGTAACATTAATTAGCATGTACGGAGTAGTACTGTAAGTCAATCGCTAATTATATGATGTTTTTTTCTCTTTATTGCTTTACTTATTTACAAATTTTAATTATACTCCGTATTACCGTATATAGAGATGCGCAAAAACCGGTTTTGGTCAAACCCGACCCGACCCGACCCGAAACCGGTTTTGGTCAAACTTGGTCAAAACCGGTTTGGCCCAAAACCGGTTCGGGTTCAACCCGATTTGGGCACCCCAAAACCTCAACCCGACCCAAACCGGTTTGGGTAGGGTCCAAACCGGTTTGGGTTCAAAACCGGTTTCAAACCGGTTTTTTTTATAAAAATCGTATTTTCGCTCGCACGTCTTCGTTATAAGGAAAAGCAACGTTTGGGCCAAATTTTTTTCATTAACTTTGTAGAACATTAGTAATGGAAACATAATTGATCAATAACATAACCAAAAGGCTTCTAAATCTCCTAAAAATATTATTGAATCCGAAAATTCTATATAATTCATAAACGTTAGGGCGTTAAGCGTTTTAATGAAAAACAACCTTTGGGCCAAATTTTTTTCATTGACTTTGTAGAACATTAGTAATGGAAACATAATTGATCAATAACATAACCAAAAGGCTTATAAATCTCCTTAAAAATATTATTGAATCCGAAAATTCTATATAATTCATAAACGTTAGGGCGTTAAGCGTTTTAATGAAAAGCAACCTTTGAGCCAAATTTTTTTCCTTAACTTTGTAGAACATTAGTAATGGAAACATAATTGATCAATAACATAACCAAAAGGCTTCTAAATCTCCTTAAAAATATTATTGAATCCGAAAATTCTATATAATTCATAAACGCTAGGGCGTTAAGCGTTTTAATGAAAAGCAACCTTTGGGCCAAATTTTTTTCCTTAACTTTGTAGAACATTAGTAATGGAAACATAATTGATCAATAACATAACCAAAAGGCTTTTAAATCTCCTTAAAAATATTATTGAATCCGAAAATTCTATATAATTCATAAACGTTAGGGCGTTAAGCGTTTTAATGAAAAGCAACGTTTGGGCCAAATTTTTTTCCTTAACTTTGTAGAACATTAGTAATGGAAACATAATTGATCAATAACATAACCAAAAGGCTTTTAAATCTCCTTAAAAATATTATTGAATCCGAAAATTCTATATAATTCATAAACGTTAGGGCGTTAAGCGTTTTAATGAAAAGCAACCTTTGGGCCAAATTTTTTTCATTAACTTTGTAGAACATTAGTAATGGAAACATAATTGATCAATAACATAACCAAAAGGCTTATAAATCTCCTTAAAAATATTATTGAATCCGAAAATTCTATATAATTCATAAACGTTAGGGCGTTAAGTGTTTTAATGAAAAGCAACCTTTGAGCCAAATTTTTTTCATTAACTTTGTAGAACATTAGTAATGGAAACATAATTAATCAATAACATAACCAAAAGGCTTCTAAATCTCCTTAAAAATATTATTGAATCCGAAAATTCTATATAATTCAAAGTGAGTTGATACTTTCAAGGAATGTTTTACTAAATGCAAGGAAACATGTGCATAAAAAGTGATACTGTATGCATAAAGAGTTATACATTTCCGTGTGTTTAGTAAAAACTTCCTTGCATTTATCAAACACGTTTTAGCATTAGGCTTTTTAAGGATAAACAATGTTTGGAGCAAATTTTTTTTATTGAATTGGTAGAACATTAGTAATACAAACGTAATTGAACAATAACTTAAACAAAAGTCTTCTAAGTCTTCATAATACAATTACAACTAAAAATATAAAGTATACCAACGAATACATTTCGAGTTTCGGCATGGCCATCACCCGAAAATGTAATCGTGTAGTAATCTTCAACTTGTATTAATCTTCAAAAGTCGAAATCTTCTTCGGAGGTAGCCTCGCGCGAAGCTTGATCAAGAGCAATTTCTTCGTCGGAAAGTGATATTGTTACACCTTCATCCACCTCGATATTGTGTATGTCTTCTTCGTATTCCATTTCACCTTCAAGACTTGATACATTTTGTATGCGTTCCGCGGCGTCCAAGTGATCCTTCAAGCAAATGCACATCTCTAAGGAGGCCGGTGTGAGTCTTGTTCTTCGTATAGATAATACCCTGCCACTAAGAGAAAAAGCGGATTCCGAAGCTACCGTAGAAGCTTGGACGGTTAGTAAATCTCGGGCCATGATGGCTAGAACGGGAAATTGAGATTCCCTCTCTTTCCACCAAGCCAAAATATCAAATTGTTCGAACTCATTGGGTAGAATAGTGGCAAAAAAATCCGTAGTCGTATATCTCCCATATTCGTTAGTGGTATTTTGGTTACCATCACCCCTTGCCCGTTTATTGTTTTCTTGTCTTAAACTATTATAAAAGTTTAGCATTGGATTGCTAGAAGAAGATGAAGAAAACATTGGGTTAGCCGTACTACCGGACACATGTGTGGTTGAACTATATTTTTGAAAATATACGCCAAATAAATCTCCCAAATATTTGTTAAAATCCTTTTTTGCATTATGTGAAAACATTGGGTCGGCCTCATTCAAATCCAAATTGTGACAAATGTTATCGATAAGCATTTCCACCCCGGTAACGTTCAAACAAGGGTTCATTGCGGCGGAACAAGTAATTACCGGTGGCATTTCTTGAAAATATTTTTTTAGTTTTTCTTTCATGGGAGCCACCATTTCTTCAAATAAAGGACCTTCATACAAGTAGTCGTTTAATTTTGTAGTCATTAACCAAATTTGATTAAGCACCAAATGACTAGTTGGATAATAAACACCCGATAATAAAGTGGTCGCGGTTTTGAAAAGTTTGAGCAATTCGACCATCTTTTTAATATACTCCCAATATGCGATTGGAAATGGTATTACAAGACCTTTTGTAACAAGATGATCATGAAAAACTTGTAAAGTATCGCGTTGGCGTAAACCACATACAAACATATGGTAGGTCGAATTCCATCTAACGGGCATGTCCCAATTAGGGGTTAAAAAAATAGACTTCGTTTCCTTGCACAATTTCATATAAGATTTGTATCTAGCTTTACCCTTTTGAAAAACGTCTTGCAACATAGTTTTAAACCTCGTTTTTACTTCGTCTACATCTTCAACCGCTAGTCCGGCTTGCACAACCAAGTTAATGATGTGTGCAACACATCGACTATGATAAAAAATGCCCTTCAATGGTGGTGCGTATTTTAGTATTAATTTTGAAACGGCAAGTGTATTATTACTAGCGTTGTCAAAAGATATTGAAAAAACCTTTTCTTCCAATTTAAACATTTTAATCACACTTCGTAACATGTAAAATAAGTTTTGACCCGTGTGAGGATACTCAAAGTCTTCAAAAGCAATTGTACGTTTCATCATTTGCCAAGTTGCGGGATCAACCCAATGTGCGGTTACACAAAGGTACGAACCGGGCAAACCATGAGGAGCCGACCAAACATCGGTTGTTAATGATACACATGTATTTAAATTTTCAAAACCGATTTTTAATTGTTTTTTAGCATCTTTCCACAATTTAAGGGCATCCCGTTTAAGAGTAGTACGACTTACATTGTTATATCGCGGTTGAAGAGTGGTTTGAATCACCCTAGTAAGCCGAGGGTTGTCGAAGTGGTTGAAAGGCAAAGCTTCTTGAATCACATAACCCGCAAAAGCTTGTCGACACCGTTCCACATCGTATGTAAATATAGAACCATCTACTCCCATTGAAGATTGACCACTTGCTTCCGGATTACCTCTAAGTCCCACACAATGCTTCTCGGTATGATTTTTCAACGTGGTGTTGGAGTCGGGTTTGAAGAACATCTTACAACGTTTACAATGAGCTTTAATCAAACCATCCGACAACAACACTTTGTCGTAAGCACCCCAAATCTCCGGATTTCTTTTGTTGGGCAATTGTTTCACAATCGTTGGTGCATTTGAAGAACCAACACCATGGGAAGCCGAAGAAGATTGAGTTGCCATGAGAATATAGTATACGTTTTTGAGTTTTTTGAGTTTTTGTAGATATGTATGAGTGTTTGGAAGTTGTGAATGAACCTAAACTCAAGCCTTGTATTTATAGTGATTTGGAATGGCAAAAATGTAAAAAAAATATAACAAAAAACGGCTAGAAACCTCAAAAAAACGGATAGTTTTTCAAAAATTCAAAAAAATCCCAAAAAACCGGTTTCAAACCGGTTTTCAACCCGGTTTTCAAACCGGTTCCGGTCAAACCGGTTTTGAACCGGTTCCAACGTTCCAAAGGCCAAACCGGTTTCAACCCTATGGGTTGGGTATAACCCGAACCGGTTTTGGTCAAAACCGGTTTTGACCGGTTCGGGTTCGGTTTGGAATCGGGTCGGGTCTTGAAACCCGGTTTGAATTTGCATGCCTAACCGTATATGATATGTTCGTGAGTGGGTTGTATACTTGTATGAGAAACTTCAAAATATTTGATTAAATATAATATAAATACTTGCAATTTAGAAGTATCAATTTATATACCACCATTTTTATTCATGCCGGTTAATTTTGTCATCGGTGCAATGTATTTGACATGATTTTAAGTCTAAATTGTTTTCTTGATATGAGTAAGATTAGAGATAATCAAATCCTACCACGACCGTTTAAAAACAAAAAAAAAAGATTTATTAATTAGAAAGAGTTCACTTTTTCTTTTTGTTATTGTTGATAAATAAAGTAAAAGAGTCTTGCTAACGCTATATATTTAAAAGACAACGGCGCCAACCGATTAATCGTTTAATACTTTAATAATTACCACATACCCGCCTTAATTTTACAAAAATAATAATCAAATTAAAGTACAATGTTTTGTCCTTTTCCTCCATACATACACGCACGAACGAACGAACACATTTATATCACCACCGTACCATACCACATACTCTCTATATAATCACCCCATAATCATCCTTCATCTTCACTCCTCAATTCACCACTTAATTTAATCATCATTATTCCAAATCACCTCAAAAAAACAAAAAAAACGATGGACCAACTCACATCCGATATCTTCTCAATCCTCGAAAACAAATTCTTATTTGGTCCTTCCGGTTCACCAACTAAGGAATTAACCTCCGTCACCGGTAAAGTCAGAGTTCTTTCCATCGACGGCAGCGGTTCCACCGACGGTCTTTTATCCGCCAAAGCAATTCAACATCTCGAATCGTCTCTTCGAGTTAAATCCGGAATCCCCGATGCCCGCATTTCCGACTTCTTCGATGTCGTATCTGGCTCGGGCATCGGTGGCATTCTGGCAGCTTTGTTGTTCACTAAAGGAAAGGACGGTGAACCTCTGTTCACCGCAGACGAAGCTGTAAAGTTTGTGTCTGAAATCGGACACAAACTGACACGGCTTTCAAAACAAGGGATATTGGGAAAGATATTAGGATCTCAAACGAAAGGCGGGAAGTTATTTAGTCGTACGTTTAAGGATTTAACGTTGAAAGATACGATAAAAGCAGTTCTGATACCATGTTACGATCTTAATACTGGCGCACCGTTTGTTTTTTCTCGTGCTGATGCTGTTGAGATGGACGGTTGTGATTTCAAGATGAGTGATGTGTGTTCTGCCACGTCAGCAGTTAGTGCGCCAGTTGCCGCGGTGTCGGTGGACAAGAGGACAAAGATCTCAGCTGTTACCGGTGAGCTGGCGATGAATAATCCAACGGCAATGGCGATTACACATGTTCTTAATAATAAACAAGAGTTTCCGTTTTGTAACGGCGTTGAAGATCTCATCGTTGTGTCGTTAGGTAATGGAGAACCGTTTTGTGGTGTCCCCGGGAACCAGACTCCGTCACGTACTGCATTTGTGAAGATCGTCGGCGAAACAGTTTCCGACACGGTAAGAATCTTTTTAATATATAAGTTAATTTAAAGTTTAGTTAGTTAATGGACGTAGTAATAATAGAAGGTACAAGTCGTTAATGCACGTGATGGTAGGGGTAAACATGTCATTTTTTCCTAGTAAATTCTATGCATTATTAAACAGAATAAATACACACATATATATTATTTTTTTAAGAATTAAAAATGTAGGTGACATACTATTATTGCAACTACCCTAGTAGGTCCGGGACAACTATTGTTGATACCGTCGGTAGGGGTTACTTACTTTATAATTATGGTCACTATTGTATTAAAAAGCTACAAAATTGGTTGATATTGGAAGTTGGGGAAAAGACTAGTTTACCCTTACACAAATATTTGTTATGATTTATAATCTAATGATGATTTTTATGATGTTTATAGGTTGATCAAGCGGTATCTATGGCATTTGGGCAATCTCGAACGAGTAATTACGCTCGTATCCAAGCGAATAAGGGTTTTGTAAAAGGCGAGAAATACAACAAGGGTAACGAAATAGATATGTTGAAAATGACTGAAAGGATGTTGACACAAAATAGTGTCGAATCGGTGCTATTTCAAGGGAGGAAGTGCAACAAAACCAATCTGGAGAAGTTGGAGTTTTTTGCGACAGAAATTGTTAAGGAGACCGAGAGGCGAAAAACAAATATATTGCCTACGGTTGTGCTAAGACAATCAACTTCATCATCCTCACCGAGAACATCATCCGCCACAACTTTATCTATCACGTCTTCAAATTAGTTTTGAACTTGTTATGATAAATGTACTTGGCTACAAACTCGATTTTTCGTGAAATATGGAGGTTGCATTTTGGGGTGTAACCGTTATGTTTGTTAGGGGTGTAAGTGTGTATATAGAAAGATTTGAAGGTTTGTGATAGAAGAATTCTATTCGATCCCGATGAAACTTTATGTTAATTGTTAAGTAAAATGAGGGTTAAAAATGTATTTTAGTGGGAAGGGATCGTAAGAATTGTAGATGTAAATTAGGTTTTGCTTGGATTCGGTAATTATTAGAGATTTGAATGAATAGTATATATATATTTTATATATATCCATATATTGATGATTAATCAATATATAAATAATTGTTGTTTATACAAAAAGAAAAGTAACTAAAATGTTTTCAATTATCTCGTTCACCGAATGATGGTTTGTACTTTTTAGAGATGATGATGATGATGATGAGTATATCTATTTTTTAATTATTCATTAAGAAAAGGTGGTGATAAATACAACAAAAAAATGTAATTCATACACCAAAATATGCTATAGTGTATTTGTACTGTAAGCAAAAACAGTTGTACAGTGCAGTGTATGGATAACTTTTGAGAAAATTACTGAAATGTACCATTCAACGCTTCATTTTCATTAAATGTACCATGTCAGAGGTTTTTTCCTTTCTAGACCTAAAATTCGCCAAAATGCAATTAATATTCGGCGACTTGACGATTTTTCCTATTACCCAATGATTTCTCGCCACTTGGCACTAGTTTGTCGCCGGTCAACAAAAAATGTCGGGAAAAAGGGGAAAAAGTGTTCTTGGCACAAAACCCTATTTTGCAAAAAAAATCGTCGATCGCCGATTGGTTTTTACACTTTGGTGATTTTTCAAAGACACGTGGCGAGTTGTCGATTAACGTTTGACCGGCGATTTTTTGTTGATCGGCGACAAACTATTGCCACGTGGCAAGAAATCATTGGGTAATAGGAAAAATCGTCAAGTCGCTGAATATTAATTGCATTTTGGCGATTTTTGGGTCTAGAATGGCAAAAAAACCTCTGACATGGTACATTTAATGAAAATGAAGCGTTGAATGGTACATTTCAGTAATTTTCTCATAACTTTTTTTGTTGTATTTATCAATTCTTTTAAAAAAGGGTCTTACAATTAATCTCACAGTCCAAGGCATTGATGTGGTTTTAATTGCGACAAGGACAAATACAAATTGTCATTTTCATCTAATTAAATAAAATTTGCAAGCGTAATGTTTAAGATATTGTGGATGTTATCGTTACGCTTTGGATCATTGTCAAGTCATACATTGTGAAGAAAGGTTATAAAACATAGCGTTAAATTACATGTTTGTGCACCAACTGACATGAACATGATTTAACATTACAAGTTAAGAGTTAAATAATTAGGTCAATATAATTGTACAAATTCTATTTCAAATAATTGTGCCTAGGTCCTAGAAACTATTGTGTCATTTGATGAGTTTTCATATATTAGCTGACTTAATCACTTACGGTATCATAATTCTGATTTTTTTTTTATTTTTAACAAAAAACAAATATGTATACATCCCCTGCCTAAGGATATACCAAGGTTGTCAAGATCGAGATTTTACCCAAGATCGTTTTCGTCCTTGCAAAATCGAGATTGTAAAGTCGGATCGAGATCGTAACATCCTACTTTAATATATAATTTATATATACATTTTTTATTAAATTATAGCGATCCTACGATCTTGATTACGATCTTGGTTACGATCTTATGACCGATTTTACGATCTTGTTAGCGATCCTACGATCTATATTTACGATCTTACGATCTTGTTAGCGATCCTACGATCTATATTTACGATCTTACGATCTTAGTTACGATCCTATGAAAATTACGATCCTACAACGATCCAGCACGTTTTTGTGAAGTAGAATCGTAAGATCGTACGATCTTACGATCAAGATCGCGATTTTGATAACCTTGGGATATACATTTGTCATGTCCCAGAAGTTAAACCCACAACATAATGATTAGGAAGATATTACGATACCGCTAAACCAATAATCATTGGTTTATAATTCTGATTTCATTTAGAACATTTACACATAACTTACTTTTTAAAGCATCGTGTTATCTATACCTAACCATTTATCAGAAAACATTAAATATAAACTACAACCAAGAAGAACATGTAAAATAGAAATAAATAAAACATTGTCAACTATTATTATTGCCGGGCCACTTTGTTTAATGGAATTTAATGATGTACAAAATCTTGAATTGGGTTTTAGTAGTAAAAAGCCCAAGATAGATTGTCATTTCGGGCTAATCAGTGGGGTCTTACTAGAATTGAAGTGGATTTATAGTTAGTGTCGTCAATGAGTTATCATTAAAATCCCTTGTGTATATTGTATGTTCTAGTTAAATTCGAGTTGGCTCGTTTGACCCAATAAGGCGTGTGCCCCCGTTCTTGCTAATTGACCTAACATTATGTTGATATGCTAGAATGTTATATAAAAGTTGCGGATATGATTTAGTATTCTTATGAGACAACGTGTATATAAGTGTGAATTGTATATATCTTTGGAATTTGTTGTACATTTGAATTTGTTACAGAAAGAAATCTAATTTACATGTAGTTCTATATGTGCTACCATAGAGTAATGTAACTAGTATTTGAGTTTGTTGTTTTAAATCGTTTATTACTATCGTCAAAAAGTTAACAACGATATAATATGTTATATTTGATTTAAAGAGATGAAACTCGGGCTTATAGTAATATATCAAATGGAAAACGGGTATAACGTAGTTACTTACTACTTACTTGATAGATGTCTCTGCGATGGTAGCCTAGCGGTGGAGGACATGCAATATATAAATGGAGGTCACAAATCAAATCCCGTCCCATGTCCTTTTATGTGGGTTATGCGATTACTTCCTTCATATTGGCCGTGAGACCGGTTAGAGGGTCGGTTTACATTTTTTTTTTTCCTTTTCTACTTACCTGAATACATTTGATTTGTTCTCTGTCTACAGAGCCCGTTTTCATTACTACCATATATATCACATATTCTAATTTACAAATAAGCTAGGTTTGGGCATTGGGCCTGTACGGATACATGCGGCAATTAAGAATGAGCAATTGGGATGGGAACTAATGTTTTTAGAGAAAAAATGGGCTTTGTGCACAAAGAGCACATATTAGATTAGATACATCTTGAAAATAATATTTAAATTGAATATAGCATTCTCGTTGATACTCCTATACTCTCAAAAAATGTTGTACTCTAATGAATTTTTCTCTTAGGGGGATTCTTACGTTATGAAATCAGATAACTATACAAGTTTGTTGTTAAGTTGTATATGAATGGGATAACTATAAAACAAAAATGATAACTTATACGGAGTATTTTTTTTTTTAACAAAATTAGAATTTGTATATATAATTTGCGATAAATTCATAAATACACAAAGTGACAAAACAACACATCTTCTTAGGGGAGTGATAAATACAACATGATTTTTGTTCCATACAACAAAACTGTGCATTAGAGAGTTGTATTGTATGCATTAATATTGAAATTTTTGGTGTATACATCACAATTTTTTGGTGTATTTATCAACACCCATCTTCTTATCTTATAATCGTGACAAAAACAAACTTTGTTGATCTCGAATTTCAAAATTTTAATCATTAACATGTTAAGTTAAAATGTTTGATTATGTGGTGCTTTCACGTTAGCAGTTATATATAGGTTTGGGCTAAAACGTGTGGGTTAGCCACTTAGCCGGTTTACCGGTTAGGTTAACTCGACAAAACTTTTGGCCCATTTAACTTAATGAAAGGATAAACATGTTACATGTCTATCTTCTGAGTTTTATGTAACTTGAAAACATTGTTCATGTTATCATCACGTACACTTGGTAATGCCCAAGTTTTCTCGTAAATTTACTACGAGTATAAAATTATACGGAGTACTTGCTATATATGCTCTAAATTAGTAGAATAAATGAGGGTTAACTAAATATAAAAGCCTAAATCTAACCAAGTTAATCAACCATCCCGTTCAATCCTATTAGATGTATACCACTTAAGTTAACCAAAATCGAGAATCAAATCTAATGGTTAAAAAGTAGAATAAATAAAAAAACAACAATAACAATAATAATATAATATAAATAAGAATAAGAAAAGATATAGTTGACATTAAAAGACTGTTAATGTTAAAAGGTCTCAAGATGATGAATCTTGGGTTGAATCAATTATTATTATATTATATTATATATACGGTGATACAAGAGTCTCAATGTAGATAGCATGTTTTGTAGTATGGTAGCGACCATCATACAATCTAACCGAGTCCTCCGTATTCGTATTTGTTTTATAAACTGATTTGCGATTCCCCCACCGGCCAATCATAAGCCAATTCCCATTCTTCATTATGTATATCGGATTCCAATTAATCCAATGAAACCTAAGGGAAAAACTCGCCACCCTTTTCCACACTTCGCCTTCACCTTCACCTTCCATCTTCCATCTTCCATAGATCAAAATTCGTATTAGAATAACCATATGCACTACTAGCAACACACAAATGAATGCTGTCATTGACATCCACTAAACTCATAGCACCACTTCCAACAGGTGGAAATTGTATTTCCCTAAACTTTTCTAAATTCACATCAAAACCAATAATTAATCTTGCACCTCTAATAAGGTCATCCCTCGCTGTAAAGTAAAGACTTTTACCGGATAAAGTAATGGGCGACCACACGTAGTTGGAGTCGGAGATATGGTGGGCTTTTTCTAAAAATTCAGTTTTTCTCCATTTATCCAATCTCCCTGAATATATGTAAGCCTTTACGAAGGAATCACCGCGACGTACACGTAATAGCTTGTAATCATAAGAAGAGTCCATGTAAAAACCAATTGTATCCAAATTGCTATCATGAGGGTCATAATTTAGGTAGTTACACAACTTCTTGTAGGCACCAGTCAACGGATTCCAAAACATCAACTTGCGAGTATTCCTAATCGCTACACATACCAGTCCATTTAAACTTCCTACAAAATACATATTGTTACGATCACTACCTTTGAATGGGATAGAACGGACGGTGGTTGAGAGGTGGTTAGGCTCTTCACAATCGAGGGTACGAAAAGCACCTGTGATCGAGTTTACAAGAAGAAGTTTTTGGTGGATTTCAGATTTGTGAAGGTGCATCCTGGCAAACTCTTGCGACGATAAGAAAGATTGCCATAGTTTACATACACGCTTGAAACGAAGTAGAGACTTAACCGGAAGTTTTGGTAATATCTCGAACTTTATTATTTCAAGTGGAAGCTCGGTTTTACCATTGTTCGTTTTCGGTTGATTATGGAGAACCATAATCATATAAGGACTCTTTTGTTATAAATTGCACAGGGAGAAATTGATCATGTACGAGTGTACGTGTATATATATATATATATATATATATATATATATATATATATATAATGTATATATAAGTATAACACCCCATCTTTTAAGTCATTATTTAAATGTATTTTACATCGGAAGCGTAAGTCCAAACAAACATTAACAATTAAATTATAAAACATTAGGTAAACTAAACCATAATATTTCAAAAATTATAGTATATCTAAAATAGGTGTTATTTAATTCCATATCCAACTTAAAGCTATCAAAGCAATATCAGAGTAAGCCTAGTCAAACATTCCGTCCTGAACAAACTTCTTGCCAATCCCGTTATATCAAAACCATAACCTGCAAGAAGTGGGGTGGTGGGGTTAGCTCAAAGCTAAGTGAGTAGACATGTAATCAACAGCCCAACTTAGCATAACAACTTTGTTTACAGCAAATCATCGTAAACAAATAGCATCACAGTAGATCGATGGTTCTTGGGGAAACCTTCAGCCAAGAATACCAACATTAAACACATAACATCAATGAGATAACATCTCAATACAATAACATGTCAATGAGGATCGGTGGCTCTGGAGATATCATAATACCCGGGGATTCACCAAGAGCACTTACCACAATCTGTAAGGCCAATACAGAATAGACCGATAGTTTGGTACTAATCACATACGACCTAATTTCCTATTAACGATAAGTACAAGGAAATTCCTGTCGTATTTCAATAGTAACCAAACCCAACTATCGCGTTGACCTCAATACCGATGCCCGAAGGCCAAATATCAAGTGATCACATATTCACATACTCAATCAGGTCAACATATCAGACTAAACAGTCTATCAACAGTATTATTACAACTAAACCATAATCATCATGGTAAACTAAAACAGTAATAATACGTTTACCCGTTGTAACCAAACCTGTTACAACTAAATCACACTGAGGGTACAGATCCACTCACCGATAACCTCAGTCCCACTCAGTAGTCTAATGTCACTGAGTCTTCTGTTAATCTGAAATACCACAAAACACACAAGTTAGTAACTTGTTCCATAATCATCATTCTAGCATATTTATTAAATCAGGTAATCCCTGAAGTCTAGACAAACAAAAGTTCAATCAGAAATAAAATCCAAAAATCCCGAAATGACGTTTTAAAACTGAAAAATGCCATTTTCGACCCCTAGATGACCCCGGATGGCCAAAAACTGCCTAGGCTATAATATATAGCTTTGATCATTGGGCCGTTTCCGAGTGGACATACGAATTTCAGCTTAATCCGAATTAATGAAATTTTGTTACAAAAAAAGAGGTCACTAAAGTGCTATTAAACACTTATGCACTTTTGAAATCTGCGAAACAAAAGCTTTTAAAATTCTCGATTCGCAGTGATCTCAACTCGCAGGTCAACTCGGTTCGCAGAAACTCGCCTCGCAACGAAGTAACTCGACTCGCAGAGTCATCTCGACTCGCTTAGCGAGACTCAACTCGTTTCGCGAGAACTCAGCTCGCCATGTTGGACGAACTGGGTTTCGAGGTTTTCGCTGCTGCTACTGATTTTCGAACCAAAACTCACCAAAACTCCGAAAAACTCATTTCTATGGTTTCTAACACTTCAAGTAATCATTATAACATCGAAACCAATCTTCAATTTCAATTATAACCCAATAACCCATAAAATCCATTCTTAAAACTCAAAACCAAACTCACCTTTTTGATGAACATAAAGATGAAGGTGATAATATGATGATTTCGATTCTGGAATTGAAGTTAACTTGATGGTTTCAGGTTTTCCTAGTTCAATCACGAGCCACATGGACGATTTCATATTGTCTGTGTTTTGTTTGAAAAGAATGAGAAGGAAGGAATATTAAGAAACTTAAGGCGGCTCTTTCCCAAACCGACTCCGTATACCATTTAAAATTGGTCCCCTTCTAGATCTATTGTCTGGAACCCGAAAACCATTTGCGAGTCTAAACATTTTATTTCACCGACAACTTTATTAATTTAAAACAATTAATAATTTACTTGCCACATTGGAATATTTGACTTCTATTCCAATTAATTTCAACTAGTTCAAATGATATTATTTCCAATCACATTAAATAATAATTTAAAATTCTAGGAAATAATATAAAACAACTAAGTCCATTTTGAGGATGTTACAAATCTCTCCCCCTTAAAGAGATTTCGTCCTCGAAATCTGATCACACTCAACTTATCTAATATAACATAGCTATACATTGGTCCTCGAGAGCAACTTATAACTATATTTATATTGTTTCGATTCTTTCCACATTCACCTGTCCCCATGGATAGGCTTCTGTCTTTTTCCCATGCACATATACTGTGCATTAACCCGATATTTTTTATGAAACAACTATTTACCTGAATCCTGAATCATCAATCAGATAAACGTTTAAAACACACAATCATTTAACAAGTGATTACTTAAACATTTACAATCAGAAACTGGTAACCTACCAGAATCTGTAACAACTATAATAATAATAACAAGTGAAATCACACATCACTTACCAGGGTATTATCACAAGAAATTAGCAACATGCTAAAATCTTAACCCCATTATAACTATTAAACAAAATAGTAACAATAACAGTGGTTATTAAAACCACTATACACGTATCAACACTGAAATTCAAATTCAGTTCTTAATTAGCAACCATGCTAATATTCACATATCGCTTTAACCAGTGATATACCAGTAATCTTTACTTTTGCAACTAATTAACACAATTCACATTGTAATCTCAATTAACATTTAGGTATATATGAAACTCTGTTTCCTCAAAGTACTTCAGAATCATATAACCTTAATCACAGTTCAATAAGCAAAGTAGAGATCAAATTCTATAGGTAATTTCGAATCATTAAATCAATTAGCAATTATCTCATCAGATAAAGGCTAAATATCAAACAATGGGCACCTGGCTATATCAGCACACGTACCACATTACTATCTCACCTATTTTCCAACGATCTCTACATTAGCTTATTCCACATTGTAACTATTTCTAGTTGCAATTATCATTTCATCTTATTATCAAGTATATAACAATATACATAATTTCAATTATCACTAATAGGCTATCCAAGCTATTAAAGCTTTTACTAAGCCTTTAGTATCATAAACCAATCAATATATATATATATATATATATATATATATATCATATATATTTATACACTTTCAATGTCACAACACATTCATATCAATGGTTATTAAAACCATTACTAGTTCCGATTATTTGTTATATCATAATTATCATTTAATGATATTTAAATTCTCTCCCCCTCAGGGTTCACGTTATCATTCTTGTTTACAATCACATTCTTTCAACTAAGGTTTTAACAATTTAAAACTTGCACAAATTTAAGTGCAATTCAACCTTAGCATTATTAATTATCACAGAATGTAACTTATTCTACAGAAATATACACATCAAAATGCTTCACGATCCTCCAACATCGTGTTGCACTTATATTAAATCAAATAGCGATCTTATACAGATCACATTAAAATTTCACACTGTTGACTATTTGTCAATTTCAATTTAATCAACAAGTCAATAACTAGGTTGATTGCTTTTCTTAACTTTGACACCTTGCAATGAAATCAATCATACTACAATGATTTCATATTCTACATTATCTTTATTCATAGTTGACTTTCAGAGTCAACTTATCACAATGTCAACACATTATACTATGTTTAATCTTAAGCATAAATTTTTATTTTTTTTATTTTTATTTTTTTTTATTTTTATTTTTTTTACAATTACCTTTAATAACAATGGTCCATTCAACCAACAATGGAACCATTATGCCACAATTCTAGTCAATTACCAATCAATGACAAACTAACAACTCATTAGAACACAATATGAGTTATTTACTCATGTCATTTATCATATATATGTATATCATCTGGTAATTATTTCCAAGTTTTAGATTTGACCAAATCATAAACTTCAACCCAATGTTTTCACTAATATCAATGACTCAATTACCAAATAAAATCATTAACTCACACTTGGCTTAATACAAGCCATTTATTCATTAGTAATCCATTAGGATATTATATGACTCACTAATAGGTAATCCACACCTATCAGTCACACCAACACATTTCAACAATTCCAAATAATTGCAAGTACTATACACACTTGCAAATTTCAACTACTGACTATTATATTTTCCACTAATTAACCTTTACCAGGTAAACAACAGTTAATTAGTTTAACACAATTTCATAGTCAGTTTCTTTCAATCACATTACATTTCTTTGATACTTGGTAACCTCAACAAATTCATGTGACATAGCATAATGTAACAACGGTGATCAGGCGTTGCTTGATTATGCTTTTCACATTCCATTCTCAAGTTACCCCATATTATCAATAATTAAAGTGATTTTCTTTTACTGATATACATATCACACAATGTTCTAGTTTCCAACTTTACTAAAACATGTTTACTAACTTGTAACAAGAGATACATACATACATACTATCCAGTTACTACATACATAATTAACTCTTACGTATGCATTTTATTTCACATATCTATTTCAGTATGTATCTTTTTAACACACAATTTCTTTAACAATAACTGATATAAATCAGTATTTCAAATTGTCTGAAACCCTAAACACATGATAGTTTCAGCACATCTCACTTGGTCAAATATTTATAACACAATAATGTCACGTGTAATTCCAAACACGTATTTAATAACAATCAATTGATTATAATATCTATTCAATTAAATTACTCCAAAACATTGCGTTTTCTAGGAGCAGTTAATTTCACATAATCAATTTACACATTTCTTAAGGATTTCTGTTTACAGCTGTTCAATATCAGCTAATTACTTTTCAATTACCATCATAGTTTTTAACCTATGATATATTATCAAATACTATAGTCACAACTTTACGTGTAATACCACACACGTATATTTAAATATCAATGATTAGTACAAAATGTCATATCATGTACTAAGCATTTTATCACATTACTTGGCATTACCTCATGCCTTAAAACACATAACAACTAGTCACATTTCAATGACATAAAATTCATGTCATTACTTACGTCAGTATTCTGACGTTTACAAGTTATTTACAAGTTTTCATTTAACCCAGAAGACATACCTTGTCTTCATTCAAATATACCAAGTCATTATCTATGTATTTCAAGAATATATATATCCATATTCTTACTGTAATTTTCTGGATTCAATTCAAATAGCTTAATAGCTAAATAATAATCAAACACACATTAAGATCTGTGTATTTTATCAACATATTCATATATGTTTCATTATCTTATGTGATCAAGGCCAACATAATTTTTCTAGCCATTTATTCACACATTTACTCGAAAGAGTAATCACACTTTAATCACATATCACATTTCTATTAGCAAGGATTTATAATCACCTTGCATTTATCAAATCATAATCACACAATGATTTATACTTTATTTCCATATAGTAGACACACTCAATTCAAACAGTATTACTGTTATATCTTAGTCAACAATGTGTCTACAAAATTTAACACATAATTTGTAATTCAAAGTTCAGTCAGACTTACTCATATCACTAAATATCTCATTTAGTATTCTAATCATTACGCCCAATACATAACACAGTTATCAAATAACTCAAAACTGGGGAATCATATCAGTCTGACTCAATTTACTTTACTACTAATCATCATAGTAGAACAAGCAATTCAAATTAAGGTAAATCCAAGTAAGCTTATCGAGGATTACCTGATATAGCAGAATTGCTGAGAGTACTGGTTAGTACTCAGGTGTTACCGTCTCTGTATTCAAAACAACAATCTCACAATTGTTAAGCGTTAGCACATAACACTCTAACTGGTTTTCATATCACAACTAATCCCACATCCTTGAAATGTTTGACTTGACACATCTATAGATTTGGGATTGAACATTACCAATGTCCAATTCACCCAAACCTATGCTCTGATACCAACTTATAACACCCCATCTTTTAAGTCATTATTTAAATGTATTTTACATCGGAAGCGTAAGTCCAAACAAACATTAACAATTAAATTATAAAACATTAGGTAAACTAAACCATAATATTTCAAAAATTATAGTATATCTAAAATAGGTGTTATTTAATTCCATATATCCAACTTAAAGCTATCAAAGCAATATCAGAGTAAGCCTAGTCAAACATTCCGTCCTTAACAAACTTCTTGCCAATCCCGTTATATCAAAACCATAACCTGCAAGAAGTGGGGTGGTGGGGTTAGCTCAAAGCTAAGTGAGTAGACATGTAATCAACAGCCCAACTTAGCATAACAACTTTGTTTACAGCAAATCATCGTAAACAAATAGCATCACAGTAGATCGATGGTTCTTGGGGAAACCTTCAGCCAAGAATACCAACATTAAACACATAATATCAATGAGATAACATCTCAATACAATAACATGTCAATGAGGATCGGTGGCTCTGGAGATATCATAATACCCGGGGATTCACCAAGAGCACTTACCACAATCTGTAAGGCCAATACAGAATAGACCGATAGTTTGGTACTAATCACATACGACCTAATTTCCTATTAACGATAAGTACAAGGAAATTCCTGTCGTATTTCAATAGTAACCAAACCCAACTATCGCGTTGACCTCAATACTGATGCCCGAAGGCCAAATATCAAGTGATCACATATTCACATACTCAATCAGGTCAACATATCAGACTAAACAGTCTATCAACAGTATTATTACAACTAAACCATAATCATCATGGTAAACTAAAACAGTAATAATACGTTTACCCGTTGTAACCAAACCTGTTACAACTAAATCACACTGAGGGTACAGATCCACTCACCGATAACCTCAGTCCCACTCAGTAGTCTAATGTCACTGAGTCTTCTGTTAATCTGAAATACCACAAAACACACAAGTTAGTAACTTGTTCCATAATCATCATTCTAGCATATTTATTAAATCAGGTAATCCCTGAAGTCTAGACAAACAAAAGTTCAATCAGAAATAAAATCCGAAAATCCCGAAATGACGTTTTAAAACTGAAAAATGCCATTTTCGACCCCTAGATGACCCCGAATGGCCAAAAACTGCCTAGGCTATAGCTTTGATCATTGGGCCGTTTCCGAGTGGACATACGAATTTCAGCTTAATCCGAATTAATGAAATTTTGTTACAAAAAAAGAGGTCTCTAAAGTGCTATTAAACACTTATGCACTTTTGAAATCTGCGAAACAAAAGCTTTTAAAATTCTCGATTCGCAGTGATCTCAACTCGCAGGTCAACTCGGTTCGCAGAAACTCGCCTCGCAACGAAGTAACTCGACTCGCAGAGCCATCTCGACTCGCAGAGTCATCTCGACTCGCTTAGCGAGACTCAACTCGCTTCGCGAGAACTCAGCTCGCCTCGTTGGACGAACTGGGTTTCGAGGTTTTCGCTGCTGCTACTGATTTTCGAACCAAAACTCACCAAAACTCCGAAAAACTCATTTCTATGGTTTCTAACACTTCAAGTAATCATTATAACATCGAAACCAAGCTTCAATTTCAATTATAACCCAATAACCCATAAAATCCATTCTTAAAACTCAAAACCAAACTCACCTTTTTGATGAACATAAAGATGAAGGTGATAATATGATGATTTCGATTATGGAATTGAAGTTAACTTGATGGTTTCAGGTTTTCCTAGTTCAATCACGAGCCACATGGACGATTTCATATTGTCTGTGTTTTGTTTGAAAAGAATGAGAAGGAAAGAATATTAAGAAACTTAAGGCGGCTCTTTCCCAAACCGACTCCGTATACCATTTAAAATTGATCCCCTTCTAGATCTATTGTCTGGGACCCGAAAACCATTTGCGAGTCTAAACATTTTATTTCACCGACAACTTTATTAATTTAAAACAATTAATAATTTACTTGCCACATTGGAATATTTGACTCCTATTCCAATTAATTTTAACTAGTTCAAACGATATTATTTCCAATCACATTAAATAATAATTTAAAATTCTAGGAAATAATATAAAACAACTAGGTCCATTTTAAGGATGTTACAATAAGTGAATAAGAGATTGTAATTATATATCAATGGGAGGAGATAACTATCAATGGGATAACTGAAAACAAAATTGTAGCTTATATTCTCAATCTCTCATCGGAATTAGAATTTGAATCTTCATTTAGGATAATCATATTTCAATTATAAAATAGTTTAAGATAATTTTGAAAACAATATTTCTTATATCTTACTTTTATCTTTACTTGCCACAATTTCATTATAGGAAAGGGCAAATTATCTAAAATAAAAACGAATTATCAACGAATTTTAAATTCTAGAAACCAACTATTAATAATATTATCAATCTTAATAAATTATATATAAGAAACGTTTGATTATGTTATCAAAAACTCAATTGACCAATAGGATTGCTTAATTTTGTTTAATTAGCTAAAATTTAGGACATAATTACATCATAAATCATTATATAAATAACAATTAAGCATAAATTATTGTTTTAGTCAATTTAATATATTCTACGTTTGTCTATAGGAATAAATAATAACTATTTTATATACCAATTTGTTTTAAAACCAATTACGGATTCCTTAATCCTTAATAAATAATAATAATAATAATAATAATAATAATAATAATAATAATAATCTTTTAAATATATGATAATAATACTAAACAATTTACCTAAAAAATCTCAATGCATGGGTGGATTGCTCGAGTATTTTGTTGACGTGACTTTCCTAAACAGTCTTTTTTTATGTAATTTACAAAATTTCAAAAATTTCTTAATGTTTTTATTTATTCTTAATCGAGTAAAATTTAAAAATAAAATTATATGATTTATGTATTTTATCCGTAAGTATTACAATACTTAATAACATATTTTTTGTAAGTTATAATTCAATTAATACTATATATTAAACTTATTATGATTTATGATTTCATGTTATATGGCCTGTGTGTATACACGAGACTTAATAGTTGATTTTTACATAATGAAATCAAATACAAATATAACGCCCCGTGTGTATACACGGGTTTAAGGGTTAGTTATCAATAATGGAAATCAACTTTCATTTTATTTATAATTCTAGCAATATTGTACATGACACGTCATATGTTTCACGAATTTCGATGTACTATATTGCTAGAATTATGATTGAAATTGAAAGTTGATTTCTATTATTAATAGTTTTGATAGTTCGTTTCTAAAATCGGAAATCAACGAATAGTTCGTTTCTATTATATACTAGATTCAAGACCCGCGACAACGTGAGTTATTGTTAAGTATTTTGGTTATTTATTTTTTAAAGTATATTTATTTTTATAGGATGGTTTTCTTTTGTTGTTTTTTTTTTTAATTTTTATTAAGGAAAAAAGAAATTTAAATAAATTTAGATATGTAACAACCTGCGCGAGCAACCTAAATGAAACTTTCAATAAAATTAAATAGTTGCAAGTATCCATATCCAAGTTGAAAGAACCCGGTCACTATTATATTTTTCATCATATCATGTCATGAAAGTATAGTTTACATGTATGACTTAAAAGGAAGGACTTGGGATTGTAGACTCCTCACTTCATCCATTAATTACATGTGTCGTTACTCACGATATTGGTCGATAAATGTAAGTTTAATTGATGTATTTTTATGTGTATCACTTGTGATCCCTGTACGATCTTGTCTTTGAATTGAATTGATTAAGTTGCGAAATTACTTAATCAATTTGTACGTGCGTAATGTAAATCGAGTTATAACAACAAAACCGAGACTAAATAAAAGCTTTTCTTTTTATTGATAATCACAAGGATTCATTTACGATATCACTATGATCAAATGATGTTATTTTACTAGTTTATAGACCCACGATTACGCGGACTACTACATTTGAATTTGTAAATGTAACAATAAAAGTTTAAATAAACTGTGAGCTAACAAATTTAAGTTTGAAAATGTAACAATAAGAAATGTTACATTGGAGAAAAGGAATAGACTACTGTTATTAACAACTAAAAATAACAAATTTACTAAAAGCACAATATAAAATGAAGAACTCTAAATTATTTATTTGAGAAGAGTTTAAAGGAAATAACTCTTTTGCCATAATTCCATATTCGTATGAATATATAAATCATTGCGTTAACGTAAGCGCTTTTGAAGGAGGTAAAGACATCGCGTGCTAAACTTTTTTTCATGTATGCGTATAGAAGAGAATAAATTAGAGTAGGGTTAGGGATGAGATGATCAGAAGTTTTCTGCCTCAATCCGCTCAAAATTGGACAGAAAGTGTTATTAACAAAAAGCACATGTACTTTCAGCCCTAATTCATTCCTTTACTTTCCTTTCCATCTGGAAATAGAGCTCGGGAATGGACTAAAATTATAAATCGGTTGGTTTTCTTTCCTTTCCACTTGAAAAAAACTCGAGAATGCAGTGTTGGTGAAAGAAAAACAGAGAACGTAAGCATCATCCGGTATAATTTTAACGATTACAAATTATACATTAATAATTAATTAATTCATCACAATATAGTTGTAACCCTCTACGCTAAAAATAATATTATGCTAAACATATCATTTTAGCTAGGGTGTAAACAATAATGAATACAATGGGGTACACACAAGTACGATAATGTTTACAATACATGAAAAGTTTCGGTGTGGCTTAAGTGATCGTTTTCTGCAGCACTAACCCCTTGGTGTGTATATATATATATATATATATGTTTAGTTCTTGCCTGTGAAGATCATGAAGATCACAATACCGGTGCTAGAAACAAAAAGAGACAACAACCATGTATAGCATTATTACTAATGGTCAAGTTATGCAACTTAGCTAAAAGAACTATCCAAACAACTTTTATAATATCCAATCTCTATTTTAACACAAAATCCATCTCTCATGTAATCACATACCAATTATGCAATTTAGAAAAATAAATAATACTTTTGAAAAAGAGTTAGTGACTTACTTGAATAAAGAAGAAATCAAAATAACTATGATATAAACTTGAAAAGTGTTTACTAATAATTATACACAATACTATGTGCTACCCGTTAAATATGCAAAGTAAATTAATCATCCACGATTAAATTTGCAAAGAAATTAAACAGTGTCTTTGTGAAACTCAAACTCTTAGCTTATGAAAGCGCTGACATTTATAACGTATTATGATTTATATAAATCGATCAATGGGACTATCATAAAGGAGGAACATATCTAATTAAGAAGAGAACGTACATGGAAGAATTCTAAAAATAGATATGGGAGCATACCATGCCAGCCTTCCGAGGGTCTAGACATGAAACTTTGTGACATGATCCATCTAACCAAATATAATAAGTTTTTTTTCCGCTGAGTGAACCATGAACCAAATGATACAGAACAGTTTACTAACACTAAGTACTTTTTATACCCTGCTAAGCGAGCTCTTGGAGAAGCAATGCATTGGCGGTCCTATCAAGTACAATCGCAGTTGCTAAAATGAATTATACTGGTAACAAAGTTTTAAATAAATTAGTTAATGCAAAGATAACAATATGAGAAACATAAATAAATAAATATATTAGTTAATTTAATCAATATGGTATCTACTCAATTCACTAAAAGAAATGTAGCATACCAACATTAAGAAAATCACATTTCCCCGATACATATGCAAAAGCTTTAGCTGGCTGCTCTGCGCAACATCATGTATATGCTCTCACTTTCATTTTCCATTCTTCTCATATGATGGTGAATTTTTTCGCACCCTCATTCAAATAAAACCATGGCTAAATATAAAAAGATATTTAACTACTTTATAATAATTAACTATTGTCTCCAAAGATAAACAAAGCTCAAGTGCACCATGCTGCAACTAATGCTTTGAGTTATTTCTCTTTAATCTAAGATAATCCATCAAACAAAAGTAACAATGAAATACCTAATAACACACATCGTACATGAAACACTCAAAATAGAAACACACACCATTTGAAATCTCTGTATCTACTCAAGTTTCAATAGTCCAAAAGGGTGAAACACTATGAACAGTAGAGAATGCAAGGGATTTTTGAAAATAAATCTTCAAAGAGAAAAACCAACATTTGTTAAACTTTTACAATAAATCTACATCCTAAACTCTTCCTAAAATAAAAGTAATAAAACCTTGTGAACCAAAAATGGAAATTGTTAGTTTGTAAAGCTGATATGTATTATAAATATTAACAAAGCAGTAGCATATACTCACTTTTTCCATATTATAGGCAACAGCTCAAGTAACGAAGCTTTTTTTAAAAAGGGTCCTCGATCAGAATTCCTTCATTGGACCCGACCCTCAAGTTAAGCTCAGACTATGTGCTAATGGCTGTATAACTTTTATTTTGCTTTATTGCAACTTAAATTCAATTAAATCTTGCGGTTCATACGATATGTTTTGACATACAAACCTGTGAGCTCACCAGCGTTTCGCTGACACATTTTAGCATGTATCACATGTACTCGGCAGTAGGTTGGACTGCCCTACAGGATTTCATTAGCTCGAGTCATCATGCAAAACAAACAGAGATTTAGTTGCATTATTATATTTTGTATAAAGTAATTATGTAATGTAAATCTCTCAATTCAGAAACTGAGCTAATGTACAATATTATATTTTTGATGTAAACTGTCGCACCCCCAGATTTTGATGCGGAAACGGGTCGGTTCGGGGCACGACTAATCAATAAACAAAAGCACATAAGATATATAATGAACGACTCTATATGCGTCGTTTACAAAATACATTGATATAACATAAGAGTTTACAAACTGTTTACATTATATTGAGTTCACATGATTACCCTGAGAGATTCTAGTACATTTCCAATTATACAAAATATAGATATGAAAGAAAATCTCTTGATGTTTAATGATTACATGCGACTCGAGCTAAAGTATCCTGATGGGCAGTCCAACCTACTGCTGAATACCTGAAATAACATGCTAAAAGGTCAGCTAAAAAGCTGGTGAGCTCACAGGTGTATATGAGTAAATGAGATTTATGAACCACGAGATTTATATAATGATTTGTAATCAAACAAATAATTAATGTACATGCAGCCATGAGTCCATAGTTTGAGCTTAACTGAGGGGTCAGGATCCATATTCATGGACCTGAGCGAGGTGCCTCCCTATAAGTGCCTAATCAACACTCATACTGAACAAATGATAATGCGTCCGTTTGACAGATTAGTGCTTGCTAACTCGGACGGGGATTGTCAATCCCATATGGTACCATACACTAACATTCACGCTAAATCATATTAACAAACTATGTATAGAGGACTTTGAGTGATTAGATGAAAATAACTCATGTAGCATACTGTGATGTTTTGTACTTGTGTTCACATGTAAAACAAAATGAGCATGTATCTCACCCCTAGGTAAAAGCATTTAAAAAGGGGCTATGAGACTCACCTGAGCCTAATGAGTTGCTAACAAGCAATAATGATGTTGTTCAAGAGTAATGATGTCGTCTCCAACGACTGAAACCTGCTGGGTGTCCTAACGCGCAAGGTTTATAATAATGATTAGATGTCTTATCAGACCATCTATGCTAGTTGCTCATTCAACTAATAATGTCCAAATGATTTGTTTTTGAATTGTTCGTATTTTGAAAACATGTACGGCCGTTGGTGTGATTTGTATTAATTATCCCAAAGTATAATTATCATAATGTTGTCACAATGTACTTATAAAAGTATATTTGTTTCGAGTATAAATCTTAACATTTCTCAAATCGGTTCAAGTTTATCGTTTTATGGCTCGTTTATGTTGACTTGGTCAAACGTGTTCGGTTTGACCTGAAACATTTACCCAACCCTTAAAATGGTTAAATGAGTTCATAAAAATTATTGGTTCGTGTCGGGGTTAACCCGAAGTGTCGGTTTTTAATATGTTTCCAAAACAGTCCATATTCATATGTTTTCTAGATTTTTCGACTAGATTAAACTCACTATTTGGACGACTTTTACACCAAGAACGAATCCACCAAAAATCACACTTGTTCTACTATGAGTTTAGTATATTACATAATTTTTCCATAGTCTAATATAGCCTTTAAAGTGCTCAAGTAAAATCATAATGAAAAAGTAGTCGAATCGAGTCCACTAACAGCAATAGCTCATAGATCGGTTAATAACTAAATATGGGTACATTTCTGGAAGTATCTAAAGAAGGACTTTTTGTAGATAACATTCATACGCAACTTTTGATATAAATTTCATGGTCTAACTCCTTCTAGTTTTTGAGATATGATCGATTTAGTGAGACAATTGTATGAAGGCAGAATCTGTCTTGGTATATATATATGTATACTTCATAAAAACGTATTTTAAGCTATGATTTGGACATGATATTGTTATATGAGCAACATAACATGTAAATAAGTGTATAACAAGTAATTTTTAACAAATGGTTTTGAGAGTTCTTACAATAAATGGAGATCTAGAGCGGGATGAAGGAGGTGATGCTCGGTTTCGGTTTCTACTTCTTCTTCCTTGCTTCTATCCTTAATATTAAGCTAGATGTTCATGATTTTTCTTGAGAATTTAGAGAGAGAGGCATAGAATCGAGTGGGAAAGAGAGAGGAAAGAAAATGGGAGTAAAAATGATGAATGGAAATGAGAAAAATAAGGTTTTATGTTTGTTATTAGTCAAAAAGATGAGGAACAAGATCCACAATATGGGGTAATGGTTTGGGGGCAGAGAAATCCGGCCCATGGGGCCCACACAAAGGTGTGGTGTCTCCAAAACTTGTTCCTTACGTTTGCGCTCCGTACGGTGTTCGTTTCCCCGATCGTTTAAACGTTAATTCGCGCGTTTAATAAAATACGTATGTAATTTAAATAACGATTTAATTTCGATATTTTTAACTTGAAGTAATACTAAATATTACTTGGAAACATTTATAAAAATGTTTGTTATTGTGACGATATTGATTTGCGTGATCGTTTTAATGATTTAAATAAGTCGCGTGACGTTTTAACTAACGTTTTTGCTATCGGTTTAATATATAAAATACTTCAACCAATATTTTCCATCAAAGTAATATATTTTAAATTTATAAAATATATAATGACTTTTGTTCGATTGTCGAGCGCGTTTCGTGCGTTTTGGTCGCGTATAACTTAATCGATACGATACGAAATACTTATGAAATATTATCGAAATAATATTTAGAAATAAATATGTTTATCAAATAATTCAATATTATTTAATAAATTGGGTTCACCAACGTCCGTATTAATTTATCGGAATTCGGCCGATATAATAAAATGCACGATTAAATCTAATCGCGTAAATACGTATATTTATAAAATAAACGTAACGATACATACAATTATCCTAACACAGAACTAATTACATATATTAAAAAAATGATTAGGCGCTAATTCCTAGCCCTAATTGGTCGGGTGTCACATAAATTTTGGTTTTATCAATACAATTGTAAAACGACGCATTTAGTGGTCGTTCATTATATATCTTTGTGCTGTGATTACCGGATTAGTCGCACCCCGACCCGAACCGCTTCCGCATCTTAAATTTGGGGGTGCGACACGTTGAGTGTTATACATTGAGTTCCCTTAATTGTTTGATTATCCTGTAAAAAAAGCCGTCAAAAAAATTAAATGATAGTTACAATTGAATGTGACATAGTAAACAAAAGAACTTCATTAAATACCTTATCATTATAAACTTCACTTCATCAGGAACATGATGATTGACTGGTATTTCTGGATTAGCAAACACAATCCTACTTGCATCCTAATATAATCATGAAAAAATTAAAACAAAGTAAATACAAATATACTAATTTTTATATCAAATTAATACAAAAATAACAGGATCGCCATTGGAAAGGGAGAGTATTAAAATGGGCACCTTTATATAGCTCGTGACAATAAAAAATAAACCTTCTATAATATAGAATGAGAAATGCTAGAGTCACTAACATCTTACAAACATATGTTCACAAAATGATGTGCAGTAAGATGTTGACTAATAAAATGCATTTGTTTTTGCTCTCTCACTATTCTCTCACTTAATTTGATTGGTACAACTCATTTTGTAAAGTTTTTTTTTTGTAAAAATTATGTGAACATATCATTTCTCATATAGAATAAGTTTGTGTGTCAAATATACCGAAGTAGTTTTTTAAATAAAGTTAATATCTTATGAACAAACATAAATACACTTTATATAATTATTTATCATCTAGTATTTGTTGGTTAGTTTATATGGATTCGCATCTTTAAGCTACAACTTCAGTTAGTTTTAGCCAAACACTTAAAAAAAAACCCTTATAGCTTTTAATATAAACTCAAACTGCTGGCTATAAGTTTTCAGCTTCAGCTAGCAACTAGTTTTACCAAACACGTTTCTAAAGTTTCAACAAACTCAACATCAATTCATCGAATATTGCGAATTAAGGTTTATAAATTAGCTAAAATTTGAACTCTATATAAAAACTCAACTCAAGTGAATCCGAGTTCGAGTTCGAGCTCAAACTTAATCTAAGTATCCTCAATAATATGAAATCTCCCATGATGAGTTTATTTATTTTACTTTTTTGGCGAAAAACGAAAATATATTAAAAAGGAAGTCTTCATTAGAAGTGAAGACCACTCAAAGGGTACAAGGAAACTACATGAACAAAACAATGTCAACCGATAAATTTGGAGAGTTACTGAACTTAATCAATCTCAAAATCAAACTAGATTCTTGAGCAACAAACATCTATATGGAAATCTTGAACTTTAGAGAAAGAGATATGCTTGGTCTTGATATTCAGAACCATTGAGTTGTTGATGGTTCTCCTAACAAATCTAGTAGTAATACTCAATTGATGCCGCTAATATACTCATTGACCCTGAAGAAGCACATTTGAAGAAACGATTTATGTTGTAATTGCACATCAAATCGTAATTGCGTAGTCGATCATACTTTGCATGAATTCATCAAAAGCGGTGCTTTTGTTTTCATTTCCCTATTGGGTTAATATGCTTTAAGCCCTAGGGCAAATAACTACTCCCTCCGTCCCAATTTTATTGTCCCCAGACAAAAAATACGCAGTTTAAAAAAACATCACCATCTCTCTTACTTTTTGGTAAGAAGACAATTTTACCCTTTATTTTTTACCTACCTTTTTGTCTTACATATATAAATTAGGGGCATAAATGAACTTTATCTCATTATTCTTATCTATTTATGGAAGTGAACAATTAAATTGGGACATCCCAAAAATAAATACTGGACAATAGATTCGGGACAGAGAGAGTAATTTATTATTTTGGTCAATAATCGCATATTAATTAGCCTTGCAAACCAAAAGCCCTTCTTACCAACCTCCCCCAAAAACAATTTTGGTCCAAAAACAACCTGCTGCTGGTTCGAACCCACTCCCTAGGGGTGTCGAAAATATCCGAATCTGAAAATCCGATCCGACTTTAATCGGATTTGGGTAAAACGGATTGGATTATTTGGTTAATTGTATCCAAATAATCCGAATCCGAGTAATCCGAATCTTATTTGGATTGGATAACGGATAAATAATTTTGAATTCGGTTAATCCGAATAACCCGAAAAAGGTACTAAATTTAGAAATATAATTTTATATATATGTTATTTATGATTTATACGAGTATATTAATATACAATCAACATATACATCACTTATAATGATTTATATAAAGCTTTTAGTGTTATTTTGTGAAGTTTAAATTATGTTAAAGACGTGGAAGTTTAAGATATTCTTCTATTTGGATAAAAATGTAATATCCGAATCCGAACCAATCCAATCCGAATCCGTATAAACCGAAACCGAATAATCCGAATCTTATTCGGATTGGATTACGGATAAATTATAAACTTGCAAAATCCGAATAATCCGATCCGAACAACCCGAAATCCGAACAGATTATCCGAACGACACCCCTGGCACTCCCTACCCCCACCAGACCACCTCCACTATTCCTCAATCTCAGTTTCATTCCCATTTCCAATTCTAGTTTCCCCGAAAACCTCAGAATCTCTCTATCTGTCTTATTTTCTTTCCTCGTATACGAATTGATCTGTGATTCATTGATTGATCATTATAAAGCTTCTTCCGGGATTGTTTAAACGCCGCCAGATTGGTAAATTCCTCAGGTACCAAACAATATTAATACCTGCATCGAATATATAATGTTCGATCTGATGATTCATTTCCTATTTTGTTATTTCATGTTTTGAGCAATTGTCAAAGGGATCTGGTATCGTGTGTTTAATCATCTGTTTTTAATTTTGCCTTTTGACTCTGTGTACTTGATTAATCCTTTAGTTGGAGCTGGGTCCTCAACAGGGGTTTTGGTTTAATACCAATAAGTTATCATCATGTATCTTTAATATCTTGTACTTTTACAATTTTATTGTTGTTAATGTAGCTGTATTACCAGGAACTACCAAACTTATTTATGTATAAAGGTATAGATAGTTACATACACGATACATCTGTATGTATATGTATGTTTGTTATCAACCATACCAATATTCAGGGTGTTTGGATTAGCTTAATATCCGGGTTTATCGACTTACTGAAATTTTGAAAAGCCAATAAGCTGCTTATGAGCTTATCAAACCAGCATATGACTTATTGAAGCGCATAAACCGTAAAACTATTAGCTTGACCGATTTTTCAATTTTCAATAAGTCGATAAATCCAGATAATAAGTAAAACCAAACACCCCCGTACTGTGTATATGTTGCATACATATGCATGTAACAAATGCTTACATACATTAGATTATTACGTACATTCTTTGGTTGGTCAATATAGTAGCTAATGAGCGGTTGTAAATCTAGTTATTCTTCATGCTGCTTGTTGGTAATCACCACTAATTAGCATCAGTAAAGACTTTTTTTTCGTTAAAGCTGCATACTTGATGTGCTCACTTACATGAGAACTACATCCTATATCATTATCTTAATGTGAACATTTACTGAGCCTACTTACATCAATATAGCTTTTGACTTGTTGGTACTAATAACTAGTGACATATTTCTCTACTATTTTCTTTTGCGTGTTGTGTTTTTTTGTATAAATTCTTTTCATCACCTGCGAATTGCCTTGTGACACTTGGTTTGTGCAAGCTACATTTATTTATACATTGTTAGTTGCTCTGGAATGTTAACAAGGGCCATGATTTTTTTATAGGATTGAGCCATGATACTTGTAGTTTACAATCTCCAAATTCACTTGGCAGGTCTCATTTTATGCTGGTCATCTATAAATATGCTCGGAGAATGAATTTTCCGTTGTAGGTTTTATTTACTCGTTGAGAAGTAAGGGAGGCAAGCGCTGTAAATAAAATTAAGAATAAATGAGATAACTGACTGATCACTTATATATTTATGTTTATGCAGTTATGACAGACTTGATTTCTTTTGAGTATCAGCATTGTAGAGTTGAATTGGTTTTTCCATCATACCAAAAAACTAATGGAACATCTTACTTGCAGGTTCAAGCTAATAAAGGGTGATGGTATTCCAATTTGGTAATAATCAAGACCTGCCAATTGATAAAAGGCACTGTCCAACTTCAACTTGAGCATCAGTTGTATTTTATTGTGAAAGGTAAAATTTAATCAAAGGGTAAAGAGTAACTAAAAATGCCAGGACTATTTTATCACATATTCACATCCTCAGCATTGGTGTCATTAGGACTATACCACCTCATCTGCACCACCAGGAACCATCTAAGGTCCCCACGAGAGTACTTCACAAAACCATACCATCCATTCACATTTCATTATCAACAATTTACCAAACACCTCCAGCTTTACCTCATCATCACATGTCTCCTAATTACCTTCATCCACCAAACCGCCATCTCTTTTGATTCCGACCCCCTTGTAAAAGGTCGGTCCCCTGTTCACCAATTCACTTCCCTCCAATCTGCAGGTGTCATTTTTCTCTTCTTTATTCTTTCAGTGGCTCTC
This sequence comes from Helichrysum umbraculigerum, assembly GCA_949592205.1. Lineage (NCBI taxonomy): Eukaryota > Viridiplantae > Streptophyta > Magnoliopsida > Asterales > Asteraceae > Helichrysum > Helichrysum umbraculigerum. Next base: position 122,337,839 of record CATIUR010000001.1, on the reverse strand, counting down.
CTCATCTCTGAAACCACCACGCTCCTTCCGTTCCCATCAGATCTCTTCTTCGGGACTGCATCCGCAGTATTCTTTCTTCAGTATTCGGTTTCTTCATCATCAGCTTCCCTTCAAACATCTGACCTCGAGGCAAAATGTGATTCAGTCTCTGCCACAGTTTCAGCTTTATCTGCCGTATTATGTATCATACTCGCCTGCAACCCGAGGCTGTTTGTGGCTGATGTTGGCCTTGGGGCCTCGTTATGTCTCCAGGGATTGTGGTCTCTTCAAACGGGTCTGTCTCTTTACGTAGATGCTTTTATACCCGATGGCTGCCATAAGTTACTGGATGTTGTTAGTGGTGTCGAGGGTTCAACCAAGTGTGATCTAGAAGATTCTAAGTTGAGGGCTACTGCCATTTTGGATCTCGTCTTTGTGGTTTATGTTCTGTTTGTGCTCCTTATTCTGATCGTGACATATGCTGTGACTTCTAAAGTTGTTGGGGTTAGGAGATTTGGGACTTATGAGGCTATACCGACCTCATCTGGTGTTGCTACTGATACTAATCACATTCAGATGAAGGCAATGTCTGGTACTCAGGCTTGATAATTTCTCTCCATTTTGTTATTGCTAGGTGATAGCAGTAGAATGTTCAGTTGGTAAAATCTCACAAGTGAGCAGTTTCATTTTTTGTTGACAGAATTCCATGGGATGTTTAGTGTATACAAAGTAATGAGTGATATTTTTTTTGGGATGTTTAGTATCAATATATTATGCACTTCAGTTTTGTTGTTCAATTAGCCACATTTTGTTTTGCCTTTGATTCATGTTCAGGTTTGTCATCTTTCTGCGTATTTTTTAGTTTTTACATTATCTATATTGAATTGATTGCAGTTCTTATCTTTCATCCTTGCTATGAATGTATGAACTTTGTTATAAACATGATGTTGCAATATACAGTTAGCAATTGTGAAATTAGACTTCTAAAAAATGAAACAACACAAGTTGAACACCTTTTGTAAGGTAGTGTTTGTTTGGTGGCCGGGTATGAGAATGAGTTTGATTAGCTTACAAAGTGGTAGGTAATGGGTTTTTAGGCATATCCCAAACCAAAGTGAGATGGTGAGTTTATAACCCATTCCCACTACATTGATTGATTGCAGTTCTTATGTTTTTTCTTTAAAAATTATAATAATTAATAATATTCTATTTTTATTTTCTCACATTTCCTTTCTAACCTGTACAGGCTATAGCCATATCAATCTCTTTTACATCCAAACACACCCCAATTTTTTATTTTATTTTTTAATATTTTTTTAAAATGCTAAAATCTATCTTCAAATAAAACTTAAAATCTGGTGTAACTTTCGTGCAACACCAAGTAATATGTCATTCTAAAACCAAATGAGTGCAAACTAGTTCCATTTAATTCATACTAACTTAATAAATGCTTATAGTTAATAATAGAATAGAATTTGATTTATTATTGTTCAGCTGTAACCTTTATTATTCGTACATCGTGGATGCCCTCTTACTATTAAACGGAAAATGAAATTAAGTCAACGGCTGAGACTTTCAACTAACTCTATTTATGTCTCAACTTAGATAACTATATATTGCACAACAATAATCAATTCGGTTCTCTTCAATTTCAGTTTATTATAATTATATGATTGTTGGGTGTGTGTTTTCTTAGCAGTCAAAGAGATGATTGTAACTAATGCTAATGATCTGAGTTCACTCAGTCAGCAGCAGCACCAGATTAAGATTCCAACTGCTTCATATAGTGTTCCACCAATGAAGCTACCTCCTGCAGATCTTGTTGGTAAATTCTGAGTATCAAATCTGTTTAACCTTCATTTGATGCAAATAGTACAGATTTAAATAATTCATGCTGAAAGTTTGAAACTTGATTTATGTTGGAATTATTTTAAAGGAATAAGAGATGACTACAACGAGGTTTGTGTCCCTTTATATGAGGTGTCAATTACTGGTGACTGGAAATCTGCTAGGTTCCATTTTGACAGACGCCCAGAGCTCGTACGATGTAGCATTACTGAAAATTTCGAAACGTCTCTTCACATCGCGGCATCAGCAAAATGGACAAAACAAGGAGAAGAGTTTGTGGAAGAACTGGTGAAGTTGATGGAAAGGGATGACTTATTAGAACTTCAGAACGGAAATGGTGAAACTGCACTTTGTATAGCAGCTGTAGTCGGAAATGTTAAAATGGTATGGTGAATAACAATGAGACACTGTTGACCATCCCTGATGGCCAAGGGATGTTGCCCCTGTGCAAAGCGGCTTTGTTTGGAAAACGGGACATGGTAAGATATTTATACGATTGTTCTCAGAATATGACTAGTGATTTCTGGTCACGAGAAAATCGGGATTCTGTTCTGGTGAAATGCGTTGAGGCTGATCTGTTTGGTAAGAATTTCGTACATGATTGTTACACATTACCCTCTTGCTTAGCTTTTTGTTGGATTCGTAGTGTAGTTTATCCGTTATAATGGATATACAAATATCTTGTAGATATCGCACTACAGATAGTTAAAGACTGCCCGGAACTTGCTACAAATGGAAAAGCACTTGGAATTTTGGCTAGAAAACCTGATGTCTTTGAAATAGAACATTATACTACTATGTGGGGAATCACAAATCCAAGTAAGAATCGCTACTCATTGTCGTCTTTGTAGATTATTATTTGCACTAGTACGACAATGATTCAATTAAAATACCAATTCAGCTAAATTAATTCCCAGAGTGATAGCTGTGTACAGTACCATAAAAGGCGTTGCAACGAATTAATTGATTGTATACATAAGAAATTAGGATTCTGGTCTTAAAGAAGTTCATACTAGATGATATACGTTAGTAGCATATAATTTCCAGTCCGATGCCTCCTGGTGGATCTGCATTCTTTGCTTTGAGTCTTGAGAGTTGAGATGGTAATGTTGGGTAGTCTTATTTTTACAAGATTAATGACAGAGTTTAACGGCGGCAATTTCAACCCATTTACATTAAAATTGTTGATTTGGGCATTGATTTAAGTGTAACAAGAATGGGTAGAACGGTTGATGGTCAATTCTTAGTGTTTCAAATGAATAAAACTATCCTAAATAGCCTCATTACAATATATAATGAGATGAGATTGTCATTGTATAAAAGTGTGTGCATCAAATCTAGCACATTACCCAAACCGGTTGCACACAACCTGTTTAACCTTGCACAAGAATTCGCCCTATTCCATCCATTACCCAACCCGCCCATTTCACCACCCCTAGCGGGCTTTGATTTTTTTGGAGCTTTTGATTTCTTGGATTTGAGAGGGACGTCCACACATTTTGCACTTCCCCATTTTGCTATAGTCTATCACTTGTTTTTCCCCTTAATTGATTTCCACATAATATTATCATGCTTCATTACTTCAAATTTTGCTTTTATTTTTGTTGCATATATTATCATTTACCCTCATAAAGTGATTTCTAAGTATTTTGCAAGAGCACGATTAATTCATGTACAAATTTCCTCTCCATGTTCTAAGTTGTTACAACACTATGTCCTAAATAACATCTCTCTAAGCTAAGAAACACTATGCATTTGTCAAATTTTTGCAGTTAATAATTCCAAAGAGCCACCTACTAACGCGGACTCAGCGCTGAAATTGTTAAAAGTCTATGGAGTAGCATTCTAAAATTGCATAAGGATGAAATCAGTGACATAATAAGAGGACCTCCTGACCCTACATCAACAACTTACAGAAACCAAAAAACAAACAGTAAAAAGTCAACAACTTTGGAAGGTCAAAAGCCAAAATACTCATCTCAAATGCTTTTCGTTGCAGCAAAGAATGGCAACAAGACATTTGTAGTTGAGCTCATTCGTCGTTATCCAGATCTAATTCGGAAGGTTAATGATAACAACGAAAGTATATTTTATGTAGCTGTCTCACATCGTCACAAGGGTGTCTATAATTTATTAAAAGAAATAGGTTCAATTAAGGATTTAGTAATCAGTCTTGAAGATGAAAATGGCAATAACATGTTGCATATAGCTGGGGAGAGAGCAAAGAGTAACCAACTTCAGGATGTGCCAGGAGTAGTTTTACAAATGCAACAAGAGCTATTATGGTTCAAGGTACATCTTTGAATTCTCATGTTCTTGCAGTTTGAAGAATTTGTAATATATTGGTAGCTATCCTTTTTGAATTATAATTTATAGGTAATAATCTAATGTATACGCTATTCAGGAAGTAGAGTCTATACTCCCGCATTCTTTTCGAGAAAAGAAGAACAGAGCTGGTCTAACACCAAGTGAAGTGTTCACCGAGAACCACAAAGATCTAGTAACCAAAGGTGAAAAATGGATGAAAGAAGTGGCCACCCAACTAATGGTGGTCTCAACACTTATAGCGACCGTAGCATTTGCAGTACCTTTCACAGTTCCAGGTGGGTCCCACCAAGGCACCGGTACACCTATCTTTATTCAGAAGAAACTGTTTACGGTTTTCATAATATTAGATGCTCTATCTTTATTGTTCGCATCAACTTCACTCCTCTACGTCATATCCATCCTTACAACTCGTTATGCTGAACGTGATTTCTTGGTGACTTTACCTACCAAGTTGATGGGTTGCCTGGAAGCACTCTTCTATGCTTTGGTGGCCATGATGTTGACTTTTGTGATCAGTTTCTTTATATTTTACCAAAACAAGTCACTGGAGGCACCAATATCGGTCGCTGTATTTGCTGTTCTAGTCCTATGTTTCTTTATGTATGAGATATATCCTCTGTTTATATACATGCTTCTATCCAATCCTCGCTGATCGAGTCATTCTTCCATTTTAAGGAAATCAAAGATACCATTTGGCATTTGCCAAAGAGTTGTATACAATGTCATTTTTTTACCATAATTTTCTATTTAAGCTGTGCATTTTTAAAGGAAATATGTTAATAACTGTTGCTGTTTCATAGATGGTTCTGTAATGTAAATTGTTCAAATAAAAGATAAAAAATGTTGTTCCAACTCAGAATTTTATTTTCAAATGTATTATGCTATTATATACTTGTACTTGTTAAGTGTGAAAGGGTTTTGGTGATGGTTAACTGGTTAAGCATTTCACATACAACTAGCATATATAAAAAATAGTATTTTTTATATTCCTGAAAATTTGTTAATTAATTAATTTTAATTTTTTTTTTTTTAAAGGGTATTCCCGTTTATAACAGGCTCCCCCGGGTTGGTCAAGCTTTGCTTGAGATGTACGCGGCCTAACCGTTACCGTGGCCGTTTCCGAACCTTCCCGTGGCCACCCCAAGATATTTATGTTTCTAGTGAGGTTCGAACCTGAGACCTCTTATAAGGATAACAGGACGCCAACCACTAGGCTATCTTGTGATGGTTTTGTTAATTAATTTAGCATTTTTGTATATTTAAAAGACCATTGACCCATTAACTTTGACAAGTATATACCAACTAGATCCTCATTCCTTCCTTTCACCATTTCCACAATTTGCTTCTACCAATAAATGGATTCATCTTCTCCCCCTTCACCGTCCGGCCCACGCGTCGTGTCCTCTTTCATCACCGAGTACCCTGAAAACCATTACGTTGACGAAGTCAACCCGCAGTCTGTCTCAGCTTTCGCTGGAACCCGACCCGATTCAGTAGTCAACGACCAACTCCGTCATTTGATTCCTACCAACACTCCTGCAGCAGATCATATAACTCCAGCACCAGAGTTCACAGATGTGGCTGCAAACCGTGGGCATTCATATAATGATGATGCAACAGGAAACGTAAACCGTAGTGTGATCAATCAAGACCATGTTGCACCGCCTTCGATTGCAGATGCTGCTGGTGATAAAGGCAAGTCTGAATATAACATTCATGGTACTGATGATCAATATGATAACGAGAAAGTTCCAACACAGGGTGATGTTCGTCAAGTCGATCATAGTTCAGGGTATGATGAAGGTGAGTATCAGATGAGTTCGGGTCCAAAGAGTTACAATAGTGATCATTTTGGTAAATTTAAATGGTGATTATGTGTAGATTGAATTGAAGTTATTTAACATCTTTAATTACTGGTTTCTTCTGTTTAAGGTCGTTTCAGATCTGTATGTGTAACTGTATGATCCCCTGGGGTTTTTATGAGTTGACTATTCAGATAAACAGATAATGGTGATTGGTGGGATCATGCTATTTATTTATTTAATATAAAAGAAATCAGTGATAATTAAATAATCTAATCATTTGTTAACTTTCATATCTGTAAGACTGTAAACAATCTTTTTTATTTATGTTCAAATTATCATACTGTAACATTCAATTTGTCTATTTCTGTTCTTCAAAGCTTAATCCTCTAATCTCTTTCTAACAGTGAACAATTACATTTACCATTACCATATATGATAAAAATGTCATGGAAATTTTGTAGATCAAGTCAAAACTATTATTTATGGAGTCAACTCCAAAAGTCAAACGTTTTCTAAGATAGAATCTATCTATCTATCTATCTATACTATATACTAAAGCAAAATCTATGCTGATGTCATGCATCAGATTTCCTCCAATCAACATATGACACGTTTACTTGCACAAGCTTCTACACACTCTGACATTACCACAATAAAATATACATAATTTAACACTATATATCCACTCATATTTAATATATATATATATATATATATATATATATATATATATATATATATATATATATATATCCACTAACATTTAATACTATATATCCGCTATATATCCACTAACATTCAATTTAATTCTTCTTTATTATATACTTCTATTATTGATTAACTAGCAAAAAAAACCCGCGCAATGCAGCGGAATACAAATTTATTTATAATAGTAACCCGTGATAATGTTACGTCATATGTCTTCTTTGTCAATATATTAGTTATGGTGTTATAATTTGTCCATTTACAATGTTTGAATAATAATTATGTTTAGTAAATGAGAAAGTGTGTTAATTGTTATTTACTATAATAGTTACAAATTTATAATAATTAAATTTCTAAAATTAAGACTATTTAAATGTTGAGTCTTAAAATTTGTTCTTAAAAATTTGTAGAAATAGAAACCTAAGATGCATTATATGTAGTTATAGATATGGATAAATGAATTTTTTGGATTTTTTTTAATGCAAATGTGTATGGATTATTGTGGAGAAATAAATCTTTTAGAAATTTTTTAGTAAAGTAAATGGGTATTGATTAATCTTTGGTATTTTTTTTTTGAAATATTTATTAATTTTTGGGATTTTTTCGTAAATTAAATTAGTATTGATTATTGTGGAGTAACGAATCTTTGGTTTTTTTTTAAGGTAAACGAGTAGTGATTATTGTGGAGAAAGAAATACTTTGGTATTTTTTGTAAAGTAAATGAGTATTGGTTATTGTGGAGTAAGAAATCTTTTGATAATCTATCTATATACTATAATAATCTTTTGGTGGAGTAGGGAATGTTTTTTGTAATATAAATGGGTATTTTTTAAAAACGTATTGGGTACTGATTATTATGAGGGAATCTTTTGTATTCTTTTAGGATACTTTTTGGCATACGAAATGGGTATTTTAAAAAAACGTATTGGGTATTTTATATTGTGAGGGAATCTTTTGTATATATTTGAGGATACTTTTTTGGAACATGAAATGGGTATTTTTTAAAAATGTATTGGGTATTGATTATTGTGAGGGAATCTTTTGTATTTCTTTTAGGATACTTTTTTGAAGATGAAATGGGTATTTTTTAAAAACGTATAGGGTATTTTTTTTGGATGGATGAGAGAATCTTTTGTATTTTTTTATGATACTTTTTTGGTAAATGAAATGGATATTTTTTTTAAAAAAATATTGGGTATTGATTATTGTTAATGATGGATTGTTTTTTTATTTCTTTGAAGGTACTTTCTTAATACCCTATTCTACAATTTCTTAATAAACATGTGTGTAAATATAAGCATGCGTTTGTGGAGTAAGGAATGAGGGAATCTTTTGCTATTTTTTTAAGTATTGAGTAATAATAAACATGAGGGAATGTTTTTTATTTTTTTTAAGGTACTTTTTTGATAATTGAAATAGATATTTTAAAAAAAATGTATTGGGTATTGATTATTGTAAATGATGGATGTTTTTTATTTCTTTTAGAATACGTTTTTGATAAATGAAATGAGTATGGATTATTGTGGAGTAAGGAATGAGAGAATTTTTTTTTTTTGGTAAATGTGTATTGATAATTGAAAAGATAAATGGGTATTTTTTTTAATTACTAATATAATTAATAAATTATTAAATTAAATATAAAGCACAGTTGTGTTTCTTTTTTAAAGTCTTGCACCCAAATTTAGGGAGTTGATAGATACAACACCAAAAATGTTATCTACAACATACATTACAACAATTACAGCTTCCAGTACAGTCTATTATAGCATAAATTTTGGTGTTGGCATCAAAACTTGTGGTGTATTTATCACCTCCCCAAATTTATGAAGCATGGTTTGTTAAACAAGCCTTCTACATTTCCATCTCACTGCCAACTTTTCTTGAGACTCAAAAAATATACTTTCCACTTTTGCATGTTTTAATTTGATTGGTATCTTTGCACTTTTTAATGCATTGCCTTTATTAAATGCATAACATAACCTTTTTTTAAATGATTTGGTGCACTTTGCCAGAAATATGCTTCTCTTGAAAATGATGCAATATGCTTCTCTTGAAAATGATGCAGAGAGCGTCGCTGGGTTGAAAATATGTTTGCACGCCTCATCCCTCTTCAACAAACTAGAATTCAAATTTATAATATTTCAGCTTTCATGTTCGGCCACCAGTAGAAGTCCTTGATACCATGATACATTTTATCGGATCCCGGATGGATAGAATATTTGGACTTGTGAGCTTCATCCATCACCAAGTCTCTTAGGTTCCCAAATTTAGGCAAACAGATTCGGTTTGAGAAATACCTAATCCCGTTAGGTTTGATTTCGAATTGTTTATCCATGTCCCGCAAGGCTTCATCTTTGACATTTTCGGGTTTCAAGGCTTCGAGTTGAGCAGTGAGAATTTGAATGTTTAAATTGTTGTGAATGGTCATACTTAGGGCTCGGACCCGAAGTGGTTTCACTCGCTCTTTTCGACTGAGGGCATCAGCAACAACATTTGCTTTGCCTGGATGATATTTGAGTTCGCAGTCATAATCGGTAAGTAACTCAACCCATCGACGTTGCCTCATGTTGAGGTCCTTCTGATCGAATATGTGTTGAAGACTTTTGTGGTCTGTAAAGATTGTGCACCTAGTGCCATAGAGGTAATGTCTCCAAATTTTGAGGGCAAAAATAACGGCTCCTAACTCGAGGTTGTGGGTGGTGAAATTCTTTTCATGAATCTTGAGCTGTCGTGAAACATAAGCTATGACTTTGTCTCGTTGTATAAGCACGCAACCGAGACCTTGATGAGAAGCATCGCAGTATACCACGAAGTCATCGGTGCCCTCGGGTAATGATAAAATAGGAGCACTGCAAAGCTTTTGCTTTAAGAGTTGGAATGCCGACTCTTGTTTATCAGTCCAGTCAAACTTTTTGTCTTTCTGGGTCAAAGTCGTGAGTGGTAAGGCTATCTTGGAGAAATTTTCAATGAATCGCCGGTAGTACCCGGCCAGTCCCAAAAATTGGAGTACTTCGGTTGGAGTTGTGGGTGCTTGCCAGCCCTTGATAGCTTCAATTTTTGATGGGTCAACGTGAATCCCCTGACTGTCAATCACGTGACCAAGGAATTGGACTGATTGAATCCAGAACTCACACTTAGAGAATTTGGCATAGAGCTCCTCGTGTTTAAGTAGTTCAAGGATAGTTGTGAGGTGTTGCGCGTGTTCTTGTTCGCTTCGTGAATATATGAGGATGTCATCGATGAAGACAATGACAAACTTGTCAAGGTAAGGTTTACACACCCGATTCATAAGGTCCATGAATACAGCCGGTGCGTTGGTTAGGCCGAATGGCATCACTTGGAATTCGTAATGCCCATAGCGGGTTCGGAAAGCGGTTTTTGGAATGTCGGCATCGCGAACACGCAATTAGTGATAACCTGATCGGAGATCAATCTTTGAATAACAACTCGATCCTTGAAGTTGGTCGAACAAATCATCAATTCGAGGTAATGGGTATCGGTTCTTGACGGTCAATTTGTTCAACTCTCGATAGTCGATACACATTCGGAATGTGCCGTCTTTCTTTTTGACAAATAGGACCGGAGCTCCCCAAGGTGAAGAACTCGGCCTAATGAATCCTCTTTCCAGAAGTTCCTGTAATTGGGCAGATAACTCCTGAAGTTCGGATGGAGCTAAACGATATGGTGCTCGTGCCACCGGCGCAGCACCCGGCACGAGATCAATTGAGAACTCAACCTGCCTTGGTGGTGGTAGACCAGGCAGTTCTTCGGGAAAGACTTCAGGAAAGTCTCGGACAATTGGTACATCCTCAAGTCGCTTCTCCTCCGACTTTTTCTCCATGATGTGCGCGAGGATTGCGGGATAGCCCTTTTTCAGGAATTTGCGGGTTTTCAAGCAAGACATGATATTGAGTCTCGTCCCACCGGTCTCCCCCTGTATGATTAAAGTTCCACCGGTGGCGAGAGGTATACGAATAACTTTGTCGCCACAGATAATTTCAGCCCGATGCTTGGACAACCAGTCCATTCCAACAATGACATCAAAACTTCCTATCTGAACAGGCATGAGATCTATTGAGAAAATTTCGTCTGCTAGATTTAAAGTGCAATTAGGGATCACACTCTTGGTTTCCATAAGTTTACCGTTTGCAAGCTCTACAGTGTACTTAACATCTAAGGCAACTAGGGTGATGTCAAGTAGTGGGCAAAACTCATCAGAAATAAAACTCCTATCAGCACCGGTATCAAACAGAATTGAAGCAGTTAAGTTGTTGAGGAGGAACATACCCGTGACCACATTCGGGTCTTGGCGGGCGTCCCCGGAGTTGATGACGAAGGCTCTACTTCGGGTGTTGTTGTTGTTGCTGTTGCGGTTGTTGTTGTTGTTGCTCTGGTTCTTCAGTTTGAGACATGCATCCCTGAAATGTCCTTTTTCCCCACATTCGTAACAGGTTTTGGGTTGTTGGTTGTTGTTTTGTGATTTAGGGGATCGGCAGTCTTTGGATGAATGCCCGTATTTCCTGCAGTTGTTGCAAGGAGATTTGCAAGGGCCATGGTGGTGGTAGTTACACTTGGAACAATATGGTCTGTCCCCAGTGTAGGTGCGTTTGGGTTCGGTGTTGGTGTTGTAAGCTTGGATGGCATTGGACTTCTTGTTTTGGTGGTTGCTGTGTGGTTCGGTGGATTTGCGTTTGTTGTTGTTGGATTTCTCGCGGCTGACCACCAGTGCCATGAGCTCGTGTGCTAGCCTGATAGCACTTTCAATGGTGGTTGGTTGTGCTGAGGCGACACTTCCCTGGATGCTCTCGGGAAGGCCGCGGATGTATTTCTTAACTCCATTTTTCTCTGGTTCCACCAAGCTAGGGCACAGGGACGCGTATTGCTGGAACTTGATGGTGTATCCCTCAATATCGGTCCCCTGCACAGCAAGTTGCCAGAACTCCTCCTCTAATCGGTGTATCTCTTCCTCGGGACAATATTTCTCCCTCAGTTTGTTCTTCAACTCGGCCCAAGGTAGTTGATTAGCTATCTCAAGACCCACAGAGTTGGCATGGGCGTTCCACCATGTGAGAGCGCCTTCCTGAAAAGTGTAGGCGGCGAACTTTACCTTGTTTTCCTCGGTGCAGTTGCAGAGGCTGAAAACAGATTCTATGCGTTCTATCCATCGGCTCAAACCAATAGCACCTTCCGTGCCCTTGAAGTATAGTGGTTTGCAGCTCAGAAAGTCCTTATAGGAGCAGGGTCTGGGTGGTGGAGCATTGGTAGTTGTGTCCTCGCTACTGCGTGGTGGTGTTCGGGCAGCCAAGGCTTGGGTCACACTTCGGGCAATTAGTCCCGCGATCTCAGCTTCACTAAGGGTGATTTGTCGGCGAGGAGGCATGATGCTGAGTAAGAAATAACAAGGAAAGGAAGTAAGATACTAGTCCGAAATTCATGATATATCACCACAGATGTACATATATAAAATGGTAATATACAACATCTCAAGGTAAAAATCAATAACATGAGATAATTAATAGGAATCGTCAATTGATGTTTCGAAGCCAAATGATTACAGACGATTTTGAGTCACAAGTTTCAAAAGTTACAGACTTTGACGTTTTACAAAAGCGCCGGGAATTGTTACATCCGGTTGGATTACATAGGTCCTAATAAAGTAGTTAACTGGTTACAAGTTATAGACTGATTTAATCTTGATGCAGATTAATCCGCTCCATCAGCGCGACAAGGCGGTCCACGGTTTCTGCAAGTCTGTTGGTTTGCCTGGCGTTGTCTTCAACCAAGGCCAGTCGTTGTACTAGCGCTTGAGAGTGATTCTCAGTCTCCTGAGAACGCTGTTCACATTCCTCTTGTCGGTTTCTTACGAGTTCATCCGCACCTAATTCCGCGGTCATTGAATCATGAATTATGCTTATAGAGAGGCTGGTATCTTCTTGTTCTCGCTGGAGTTGTGATATGCGGTCAAGAGCTTGGCGAAGCAGGTAGGTCATTCGGTGTTGTTCCCGTTCGAGATTTTCGAGTCTTTGCTCCTGACGGCGGAGTTGGGTAACCAACACTGGCACTGTGAGATGTGTCGCGTTCTGAGAGTTATGAACAGGGTAGGGGTTGCTTCGAGGTGACCTAGTGGTACTCCTGGCTATTCACGGGTTTCGAGATCCTTGCAGATGAGAGCGTGACGAATTGGGTGATGTGTTTGCCATCCCTGAGGTAGAGTGTAAATAAGACGAGGCTAATATATATAAGTTTGTAACACATAATAGCCTAGGGTGTCTAGCACAGACTTGTTTTGAGTCCCGGTTCTCTCGAGGTCAGAGTCAACTAGTGTATCCTGTTCAGCCATAACTTCCTTCAGATCTTACAACATCTTTATTTAATTGTACATAGTTGATCAAGCTATGTTAAATTAAATTCGTATGCTGTAATCTCTGAACTGGTTATACCTAATAGGGAATACTGCCTAACGGTCATAGTCTAGGCCCACTAAATGCAACCTAGTTCACTATAACCTTAGGCTCTGATACCAATCTGTGACACCCTCAAATTTAATGATTTGCGGAAGCTCAATCTGGGTGTCACTAATCAATATACAAAGCACATAAGATATAATGAACGACCACTATATGCGTCGTTTTAAACTTTTATTAATAAAGTAAACGTTTACATCAAAATAATGTTACATTAGCTCGGTTCCTGAAATTGAGAGATTACATAGCATAATTACTTTTACAAAATATAATAATGCAATCAAATCTCTAGTTGTATGTATGCTGACTCGAGCTAATAGTCCCTGCCTGTGCAGCCAACCTACTGCTGGGTACCTGTGATACATGCTAAAATGGGTCAGCGAAAACGCTGGTGAGCTCACAGGTTTGTATGTCAATGTATAGTTGTAAGAACCGCAAGATTTATAGTGAATTTAAAATGCAATAAAGCAAAATAAAAGTTATACAATCCATGAGCACATAGTCTGAGCTTAACTCGAGCGCTAGGTCCAATTAAGGAAACCTAACTGATTTGCCTCCTACGAGTGTCTAATCCACACTCGTCTTCCCAAATGCTAATACATCCGTTTGACCGGTTAGTGCGTGCTAACCCGGATGAGGATTGTCAATCCCATATGATATCATATACTAACACTCACGCTAAAATATTAGAGACTATGCTATAGAGGACTTTAAATTGATTAGCTTGAAACTCATATAGTATTTGAAGGTTGGTACTTGCGTTCTACTTGTAAAACAAAACAAAGCAGTAATATCACACCCCTAGTTGAAAAGTAGTGAAAATGGGGCCATGAAACTCACCTGAGTCTTGAAGTGTTTAATTTAATAACTTGACGTAATTAGCTGTGAATTGGTGTCCAAAGACTTGAAACCTGAATGTGTCCACGACACTTGAATTGTTATTAATTGTACCGGTATCTCGAAAGACTACCATTGAAATTGTTTGTTTAACTTGATGTCCAAATTACCCCGATTTGGTGGATTGTATTGTTACAAGTTACTACGACTTGTTTGATTGAATTGATACAAGTTACAACGACTTGTTTGATTTTGAAGTATGTTTTGAAAACGCGTACGGCCCGTTGGTGATTATTGGAATTAAAGATTTCAATGGTCTCATTATGATTCGAAGTGTTATCCTTGAAAAGTATGTTCCAATGTATTTGAAAAGCCATATCGTATAGTAGTTTGAAGTTTTATAAGTTCGACACTTGGTGAAAATTCGGTTTGAAGTCTGATGTTTTATGCGTCACTTAATAGCGTCACTAAGGCAATTCATGCGACACTTAGGAAGTGTCGGGTAGAGTGACGGATTAGAAAGGATAGCGTCACTAGGGTAGTGTCGGGTATAAGTGTCGGTATTGTATAGGGTGTCACTTATAGAGTGACGGGTAGAGATCAAAATGTAATTATATGCGACACTTATGAAGTGTCGGTATAAAATATAGGGCGTCACTAGCCCAGTGTCGGGTATCGTAGTAAGGCGTCACTTATCTAGTGACGGTACATAGTGTCTGGTAATAAAATGGGGCGTCACTTATCTAGTGACGGTATATAGTGTCGGGTAAAAAGATATGGCGGCACTTAACAAGTGTCGCTAGGCAGTGTCGGTATATGTATAGACGTCACTTAAGTAGTGACGGTTAGGGGCCAACATTTGGCTTTAGGCGACACTTAGGAAGTGTCGGTATCGGGAGTATAGCGACACTTAAGGAGTGACGCTGGAAGTGTCGCATATCTGGGTTCGTCCATGCGACACTACCGTCTGTTCGACGGATTTTGAGCCAAAAACATGTTTTCAGGTTTCCGTTTGATCTGATTCTTTTACCCAACCCTCATAGGGACATATTAAGCTTATACAAACAATAATATATGAAAAGTAAGTAAAATCGAGAGATTTCGTCATTTGTCGGAAACTTACAAAGTGGTGAAAAGAAAATCCGGAAAGATGGAAATGTAGATCGTGATGAGAGGAACATTTTTCTCCAAATGAGTATGGTGATCCGAGTGCGTTTCGTGTTCCTTTTTGACGATTTTAAAGAGTTGGTGGTGGTTTTCTTTTTAGAGAGAAAAGAAGGAGAGAGAGAAGAAAGAGAAATGAAATGAAGAAAAAGAAAGATGGTGGTGGTGGTTTTAATCCCCACCATTTTTCAGTCCGGGCACTGCGCCCCGTGCGGTGTTTGTTTTCCCGATTATTTAAACGTTAAAAATTTATTTTATAAATTTAATTTTTCATTTTAATTTACAAAAATTTATTCAAATATTTTGTTGAAGTATTTTTACTAAACATTTAGAATTCACGTTATAAAAGGTGATTTGTTTTGTTTTGTTTGTGCGTTTACATTTTTAATCGCGTATACATTAATTGTGTAATAAAACTTGAATACGAAATATTACTATAAATAATATTTTGAATAAAATTGAGTTATTAAATGATATTTGTATTACTTAATAAAATTGTTCACCAATGTTCGTATTTATTGTATCGAAATTCATTTGATTTGAAACTCGTACTATTTAAACAAACCGCATAATTGTGTAGATATATATATTCAACAATATATATATAATAATTGATATATTAATTAGCCTAACACAGAACTAATTACATGTATTAAAACTTGATTAGGCACTAAATTCTAATCCTAAATTGACGGGTGTCACAACTTGGAACATCAAGTGTCTCAAATTATCAAATCTAACTAATTTGAACAAACGAATACGATTCATAAATTTCCAAGATACGATCCATGGAGGTCGACCAACCACGACCTGATCATTCTTTTGATGAAAAAACTGAATCAGTCAGCCGAACAATAGTTCAACCTACTGAAACATATGATCATGATGATGTTCAACCAGTCTCGATTGGAGCTAAGGTGATCAGGGGAGATCATGATCACAAGTTTCCAATTCATCATCAGCTCACTAACAGCAGTGAACAAAGGAGTGGACCCTCCATTGGATGTGTAGTACACGGCAGAGATAATTCTCAAACGACAGGGGCTGATTTCATGAGTATTAATGCACCACCTTCGCATAATGATTTAGCTCGTCGAGATCCATCTCATACAGGTGATCAATCTAGTGGTGGTCAGAATCTTCAACAAGGAAACAATGAGGAAGTGAGTAGTGAGTTTAAGGCCATATCCAGCCATACATCTTCTCACCTACCAGCGTTCAGGTATTCATGTGTCTAATTCTCATCAACCATGCATCATTTCTTTATCAATATTTAAGATCTCAAATATATTCTCACCATATCATCTCTTTGATCTCCACTAGTCCACTACCACCTCTTCGTGTTCGTGAGTTCTAATGTGTATGTGTGAGTTTTATTTTTTATAGATTCATGTATGTGTGTGAATGTGTGATGGTGTTCGAATGTATTTTGATTTATATACTGATTGTTCCTTTATATTACTGTGTATATATTTGCTTGAGTTGGTTGTTTATGGTTCCATTACTTAGGTCATTTTAAGGGTTTGTGTTTTTAACTTTGTTAGTTTAATTTATATAGTTTAAGGTTGTATATTGTGTTTATGTTAAGTTTGTGGTGGTTTATGATGGATTCATGGTGGTGGTTTATGGCTGCTAAGTTCAGTTGACTATAAGAAAATGGAGAATCAATTAAGAATATGAATAAGGGTTTAAAGAAGAAAAATGGATATATGAATTGAATATTTCGAAATTCTATATGAACAATTGAATAAATTAATAATATTTTATATTTTTGAAACGCCCCGAAAACAGAACCATTTTTTTTATAACACTCTCGATAATGTCTCATTACTATCCCATTTGTATATTTTATCCTAATTAACTTTCCCTAGCTGAAACAGACTTTTTAAACCCAAAATATCCATTTTCTACTGTCAAACGCGATCCTGGAAGTTGGTGGGATCGCGTTCTTAGTGTTATAAACTTTCTGTCACAAAATTTGCCTTGCGAACGCGATCCTGGAAATGTGATCGGGATCGAGTTCCTTAGTGCAATTTCAAAAGTCAGCAAAAGTCAACTTTTTAACCAATTTCAAACGCGCATAACTTTTTACTCGTTGCGAGTTAGGACCTGAAATTTTGCACACACAACCACTATAACATTATAAAACTTTCTATTTTGACACTTTTTCAAATTTCACAAAAATAACCATTTTGAACGTGTCACCAATTTAGTGCCATTTCGGCCACTTTGGTGAACATATCAAATTTCAAACCACATGGTCTCTAACTTAACCCTTTAGCACACTCATTTAACACTTGAAAAAAACTTAGAAAACACATTTGACCATTGATTCACTTTCATTTTCACATCCAACCACATAATTGATCCATTTTGACACTTTCGACCCGTTTAACCAAAACAACCATAATTTAACCAAACGACACCCTTTTTCCACTCATATATGACTCTTTCGACATTGTTGACTATTTGTCAACTTCATCTTTGACCAACCAATCACTTTCAACCTATTTCTACAATTCAACACTTTGACCCAAACCAAACCAATCATATAACTTCATACACTTGACAACTACATACACTAGACATCATAACTCAGTTTGACTTCCAAAGTCAACTACTATACATTGACCAACATATTTAATCCGAAAACTCTTTGTTTGGGCGATTTACACAATTGATCATCAAAACAACAATTCAAAAGAAAGAAGCATATTCTAACCACAAGCATGCTCCATATCCATGTCACTACCATGAGCATATTCTTTATCCACGTGTCTCTACCAACTCATTAACCTACAACATAAACACTGAAACGGGTAAGCACAATTGCTTAGTGAGTACACAGGCAATTAAACAAGCAACACACATAACACTTAACACATATCAATACAATTACATAAACACAAAATCACTGGCTCTGAACACTAAACACTGAACACTGTGTTAACCGCAGTTAACTCTCTAATCACTACTGAATCTTTACACATAATCATTAACCAACAACAATCAAATCACTAATCAACAACACCTTTTACATACCCTTAAATACACACATAAGAAATAAAACGTATAACAAGCAACTTCTACTTGATTGTATGATCCTCTAGCTCGGAAGCTATCCGAAAACACATACAATCAATTCATACACTGTTCACCACATAATCACTATTAATTCCACATATATCAACAAGTAATCTTCCACCCGATTGTGTAGCCTCTTGCTCGGAAGCAATCCGGAATCCAACACAATCGAATCATATATTATTCATCACCTTTCACGCCCAATTCTTTTCCTTTATCTTTAAGCTAGTGACTTACTCATTACTTGGCTAACATCAAGCTAATGAGAAAATCACTACTTTTCTTACCAAGTAACATTTAATCACATAACAATTAAACATAAATAAATAATTTAACACAACAACTAAATTAAGCAATAAACATAATTAAACAAGCATAAACAAATAACTTATTCCTTGATTGTGTAAACCTCTAGCCCTCAAGCTATTCGGTACTACACAATCACATCACCTGTTTAACCCCCGTATCACTCACCACAGTCTCTTAGACAACGATTTCACCAATGAAAGCACTCCATGTCTTCAACACCTACATCATCATACATGACAACATATACACTTAATCATCTTTAACTTAACTATTAATCATATTAACTCCCTCCCCCACTTTGATTTCACTTGTTTTAATCCTTTAAATCAATTACACCAAACCACCTCACTAATCACTTTTAAACTCACTTCATGAATTCATATGAATCATCATAATCATCACTCATAATTATTCCACTTATCATATTTCACTACTTTAATTCATACTTTATTTTTATAATCATACTCTATTAACCTCATAAATCACCTCTTTAAGCTTATATCATCATTTTATAACACTTTGACATAAACCCTAAATTTGCTCAAAAATACTAATCATAATTTCATCACTCTCACTAGGTTAAATGATTACCAACAATCATAAAAACACTTACTAGCACTAATTCAATCAATTTCTAACTTCAATTTCGGTTTAAAACCCTCAATTTATCAAAACCCATCAAAACCCCATAAAACCCATAAACCCTAGATTAATAACATAAAAATTCAACTTACATAAGATAGAAGATGATGAAAGGAGGATTAATTCGAATCCCTAAAGCTTGAATCATGAATTGGATTGAAGAATTGAAGCTAGGAATCGTCCCTGAGGTTTTCCTCTCTTTTTCTCCCGCTCTCTAAATCTCTCTGGAATTATGTACGTATGTGTGTGTAATATTAGATATAAGTAATTTAATTTTATTCCCCTTTTAAACCCTACAGTCTGGAACTGATAAAACCATTTACGTTTTTCACTATATCTCGTTATTTACATAATAATATTTCATAATAAAAATATATCCGTATACGATATTAATTTCCTGAAATTCGGCGTGTTACAATTTTACTTAATTCTGGAAAAGCATCGTGTTATACTCCCTCCGTCTCAAATTAATAATGATTTTCCTTACCGAAAAAATAAAAAAGTTTAAAAGTAAAAAAATTTACTGACAGTAACTGAGTACATGTTTAAGTTAATGTTTTAAAAGATTGATACGATGTGCGGGGTCAGAGCTACCTTCCAAATTACAAAATAAAATAAATTTTGAAAACATTATAAACTCAATTTCCTGAACTCTTTTTTTGAACATCTAAATACAATCTCACTACTCCTTGTATTATTAATATTGTGTGAATGCATGATCTCTTGGGTTTTCTACGCGTTGACTTTGTAAAAATACAGATTATGGTGATTGGTGGGAACGTTGTTTGTTAAAAACATTAGTGATAGTTTAATAATTTTATAATAATAATTGTATAATTAATTTGTTAACTTGCATCTATTTTGTAAATAAATTCCTTTTTTTTAGTTTGTTGATGAATTATTGTTATTAGAGATTAGAGTTGTTAACAAGCGATTTGAATAAAATATAAAATATGTATTTTATATGAAAATAATATGATTAAAGAAAAATAAAGAAGTTATTATTGAACATTTGAACCCATATATGTTGTGTTTAAACGTCTTCCTCATCCCACTTGATAATGTCACCATAAAGCTAGACTGGCATGTATTCTTTCCATCTTTAATTTGTCCATTAATCATCAATTCTCAAATTTCTACTTGATCCATATTCAAAGGCGTCTCTATCCGTCCTTAAGGCTCAATCATATCACGAAAATGCACGCATTGACTAGTTGACTACAGTTGTGCTCCAACCACATCTATATTTGAAACTTTGAATGATTTAGAGTTTGGATGAGATTAGAGGGGTAATTGCATTTTGATGAAAATAGTAGCAGACGATCTTGACCGTTGATTTCTGTGATCAAGGTTGAGATCGCTTGCTCCTCAATGAAGCTGACATTTTAAAGTTTACTTATATTTCTCTTGATGTGACACAACTTGCTTGTGGAGTTACAGTGGCATACAAGAGCTAGCTTTATTCTCAAATGCAAGTGGATCTCTCAAATTTCATGTTCTTGTAAAACAAAGCATCCTGTTAACTAAAGAGAATGCTATACTTCGTTTTCAAAGTCTAACTAACGCATTATGTCCTTAAAGTAAACCTTGTAGGAGAAGATAAGTTTTATGTTCATGTAAGACCATATGTTTTTACGAACCTCCTGGACCATGCATATAAAACTCATATTCCGAAAAAAAGTGCTTTTTTTAGAAAGGAAAAATAGGTTCTATATGTTACTTCTAGTTTGCCTTTCTATATTTATGTGCTTTATAAACTACTACATGAATCACCTTATTAAAGCTCAACACTTAATTTGATCACACAATTTCTTTCATTCTCTTAATAGTATAACAAATGGATGAACCTCCGTCTTTTACATCAGCAATCACCAGGAATCTCTATCAGCAAGAAGACAACATCTCTCAAACTATCGAACCCAACGACTTTGAACAAGACGAGTACAATCCATCAATCTCCAAGATACGGTCACATCCTGATCATCCTTTTGATGAAAAAACTGAAACAGTCGGCTGTACATTAGTTCAACCAACTGAAACCTATGATCATGATGATGTTCAGCCAATCTCGATAGGATCTATAGTTGTCCGTGGAGATCATGATCAGAACTTTCCAGATCAGCTCACTGACAACAGCGAACAAAGTGGACCTTCGATTGGATGCATAGTACACGACAAAGATAATTCTCAAACAGCAGGTGGTGATTTCATGAGTTATGATGCACCACCTTCGCGCTCTGATTTAGCTCCTCGAGATCCAACTCATACAGGTGATCAATTCAGTGGTGGTCAGAATCTTCCGGAAGGAAATTATGAGGAAGTGAGTCTAACTAGACGTAACTTTGGGAGATTTTATCCCAAGGAAGAAGGCCAGTATTCGCTGCGGTTTTGAATCTCGATCTAAATTTAGCTATATCAAATTATCAACTGCTTTATCATTCTTGTTTGAGCTTATAAATTGTGCTTTTATATATCTATACCATACTATACTATATAATAAACTAGGTAAATACCTGTGCATATTGCACAGTCACCTAAAATATAGACAAAATAGTGATTAAGTTGTAATTAATAAAATTTGATGATATGGGATGAATTTTTGTATTTCTTCCAACAAATTCCATTTATTTATAGACAACATACTTTAAATAGCCAATTATAAATTATTTGTAGTAGACTTGAAAATATTTGATATTGTTGCAACTTGTAAATTCAGAATACTTCGAATTTTTTTATTAGTATTTTTAGTTTCAAGAATATGATTATGGCGTGTTTAATTGAAAAAACTTAGTTAAATGAGAAAAAGAGAAGCCAATTGAAAAGTGTCACATCCTCCTTACTAATTTCTTCCTCACCAATTTATAAAAGCTAAACACATAACTTTTCAGAAAATCTAAACACTAAGGGTGCATTTAGTTACAGAAAACTCCTCACTTTTCTAGAGAAATTTTTTAAGAAAACAAGAAAATTAGAAAACGTGTTCAAATTCGAGTTTTCCAAAAAACTTTTCTAAGAAAAGGAAAATCCTTGTTTTCCTTTTTATTACTACAAAGTTGAAAACTACTTTTGATGGTTTTCTAAAATTTCCATCTTTACTCTTCATTGGAAAAGGAAAACTCCACTCCTTGCAACTAAACACATTTTCTAGATTTTCATGTTTTTCTAGAGAGGTAAAACACTTCCCATTCTCTAGAGAAATTGAAAAAGAAAAATTGAGGAATTTTTCTGTAACTAAACGCGCCCTAAATTTCTGACAGGTGACGCTTTAAAAAGCTAAACACAAAACGTTCTAAAAGTTAACCCTATAACCATTCTAAGAACTAAATTTATAACCCTTTTAAAAGTAGTAACTATAACCCTTCTAAAAACGTAAACATTAAATCATTGACGCATAACTCATCTAATACATAAAATCCTTCTGAAAAGCTAAAACACTAAATCCTTGATGCATAATCCATCCAAAAAGCGACACACACAACCCTTCTAAATAACTAAACATAGAATCATCATTTTAAGAGCTAAAAAGGAAGCCTTCTAAAAAGCTAAATAGAGAACTCTTATAAATATCTAAATAACAAACACTTGACACATAACCCTTCTATAAGCAAGGGCGGAAGATTATAGGGGCCGGGGGTTCCTGCCACTCCTAAACTTGAGGGTGTAAGTAGCAATTATACATATAATTGGAGGGCTGAAAATGAAAATACATTGTTTCTTTGCAAATTGCCTCCCCAATTTACGTGGAATTGTGTTTTGCCCCCCCCCCCCCCCCCCCCCCCCCCCCCCAATATAACAATTCAAGTTCCGCTACTGTCTATAAGCTGAACACATACCAATATAGAAAAGCTATATACACAACGCTTCTAAAATTCCAAACATTAAACCATTAACATATAATTAACCAAAACTATACGTGTAATCCTTCTAAAATGCAGTTGACATATTCCTGTCTTTGAGCCGGTCATTATCTTTGTCTCGCTAACATGTAAACCTAATTGATGCACTTTTAGTTAGGTGCCAATGCACAGACCACCTGTTGGTCGATATTTGGGGGTGTTTGGCTTAGTTGATGAGAGTGAGATTAACCTTTTCTAACTTATTACTCCGTACATTACAAGTATTAATAGCCAATTTTAATAAAAATGGTGTTTTTAGCATAAATAACGTAATAAACTCAAAAGTATTTGGCAATCAAAATTGATATGCTGTATTATCAGAATGAAATAAGCTAAAAAACTTGCTAGAAAACTAAGACAAACACCCCCTTAGAAGCAACATTAAGCCATTAAGGGAACTCCTTTCTTTAAAGTAAGGTTGAGGTACCCTTTTTGCTCTTCCGGAATAATTTTTTTTCTTCTATTTTTTGTTTTGTTTTTCTCCTTTTTCCGAGTAAATGGGAATACCTTGCAGATATTATTAAATTAAAAATGGAGATAATGTTGACATTAGGTAATGTCAATTGTAATTTAATATTACGGATCATCTTGTATAATTTAAAAACACAATCAGATACATCAATAATATCCAATCGAGTTAAGGCATGCCTCAACGATTTCAAAACGACCACTTGATTAGACATCTAAGGGCACCTAAGAACCAACTCAGAAGCCACGTAAATTCAAAAAGAACAGATACATCATGTATTACGTCTTGGAATATCCCACACCTCCATCCAAGCCAATTGACCGATTGCTTGATTCAGAATAGCTTCAACTGGACTACTTGCAATTATGACAACAAATACTTGGTCCATTGATCTTGTACCCATACGAAATAAGTTCCATAGAGAAATTGTTAAATACTTTTACTAATTGATGCAGGTATTGTTCTTCCTTCCAGAAAAACGGAGTCTGGTAATCGATCAACATCAGGATAAACGAATTCAATTGTGGAGCCAACAGGATGGGATGTTATGTAGAACAAATGAGTTGTACATGTATCTACAAATAATCAAAGTGATCATCATTAACAATTGGGAAGAAACAAAAGCTTGCAACAATCAATAATAATATAACTTCTTTTTCTATACAGTTGTGGAAGTAATAAAAGTAGAGTCAACCACCAAATTTACTGATCTCACCATTATTTGTAACTTATAACTTAAAATCCACAACTTATTAACCCAGCAAATGATATGCCATCCTTCAAGTTCATATATTACTGACACCAAAATGCCACTTAAAATTTGTAACTTACAGTTGATCACCTAGAAATAGCATACAAAATTTAACTGCATATTAGAACTTAATGTAGTCTAAAAACAAATAAGAAATGCATTTTAAAAAAAAAAATAAAGTTTGGATAGATACTGCTTCTAAGCAAAACCCATATCTAAATCTGAAAATAATTGGTCTAAGAATCGAGAGATTTTGTTGTTCATTGAAGCATATCATCAACCACCTGATTCACTGTAGGGCGTAGGCCGTATGCCTGTATCTGACATTAAAAAAAATTCACAGGGAATCATATCCTAAATTAGGTGAACTGTAGAAATAATGCACCTTCCTCTAATGTCTTTTGCTTGATAATTACAGATGAAAAATTGAACCGATTGATTCTGTTGCAAAGAGGACATGTTGGAAGGAAACACGAATTGCAAGGAAAACAATACAAAGAACGAACGCAGATATTGCTAAATGTGATATGACCTACAAAAGATGCAACGAAAAGTACATAATGCATATGCATAAACTAAACAAAATCATAGTGAAGAAGTCGAATAAAACTGCCCCACATCCGAATATCGTATGCAATGGGATGCTGAGAATGGTTCATATTGAGATTGGACTCAAAGTGGAAGATGAAACTGCCCATTCCTCTTTCTCACATTGATTGTTCATATTATAGGGATGGGGTAGAACATAATTCAATGCTTTGCATAACTGGTTATTTAATTGCTGACATCAACGAATCAGATTGAATTCATGATTTAACAGCTATTAAAATCTAGGCTAAGATATGGCTCAAAAGTCAACATAATTAATGGATCAGATTAAAAGCTTAACCAAAAACGGTTGCTTGGCTCCGTCAACATAGACTTGCAATACGTTCTGCCAGTAAATTTTTAAATGCAGAATTTTATCTAGGTAGTTGCAACATAAAAAATACGGGCCAACTCCTACATCGCAACTGAACAAGAAGAAAAGCAAAACCTACCCCTAGTCCCCTACATCAGATTGACCATCAACCTACATCAACTAAACATTCTCAGAGGAATACTTGAAAACGAAAGCATAAAAACGATATGAACTGCCTAATTCTCTATATAAAGATATATATAATCACACAGCACGGCTCTCACACGACAATAAAACTAAAAGAAATCAACCAGACTCAAGACAGCAACCGAGCTACAAGAAAGTAGAAACAACCTGAAAACTTACCCAAATAGTAAAATGGGTGAATGAGACAAAACTTATAAAACTACCTTGAAAATATTCCCTAACAAATCAAGATTTCGAAATGACCAAAAAGTGAAACGGGTCGCAGATTAACTACATGAAAACACTCATCAATTTAACAATCAATTAAAAGGCTCATTTAATAATACAACGTCTTATTTCTTGACCACAACTGGGCCTCAAAACCATGTTTTTTACTAAAAACGTGAAGTTTACACATCTATCTATCAGTAAAATGGTAGAGGGAATTGGAAACTGCATCAATAATTATAAATACATTAGGGATCTCCAAATATCGCCACAGTATAACCAAAAAGAAAACATGTAATTATTGAATTCCATGAACATAAAGCATTTGGTTCAGGAAGCCAAGTGCTCGCAACCTAATTCCAGCACATGATATATTAAACATCTAAGTTTGACTAATTTACTTTTGGGTATTTTTTTATTTGATGGGTCAATGGGTTATATAAAATACACCTATAAATATAAAATTCTCATGATATGTTATGTTAAATCACTATAGTTTACCTGCATTCCAATGTGACTGCAGAGGTAGAAATGAAACTCTGGTTGGTGACAAATTTTGGTGTCCAAAACTGTCCCTGAAAACAATTAACAAAGACCCTATAAGCATTTATTATACTGAACACATTATAAAATCGATCATATATTTAAAATAAGGGGATAACATAGATAATGTTAACATTGCGTAACTTTGATAATGTGACTAAAAGTAGCAAAATTAATTAGAGTATAAGCACAAACTTCCTAATATGTGCATAAATGGTCCCTCCTTTACATTAACATTTTATATAACTTGTGCAGTTAATAAAGCATGAATGGAAGGAATGATGGAGCGATTGAGGCAGCGATGAACAATTTCCTGCTCTTCCAACATTCCTGCATTCTGGCCTTCCTTTTTGCTGCTATTGTCTTTGTTCCTTTCCATCTTTTCATCACACTCTCAACAAACATATAGGTATAATAATGAGACACGAAAACCAAATCTCTTGTATCTTTAAAACGCCTTCTTCAAAGTTGATTTCAGGTTCAACTTCCGCAACTAATTTTGCTGCCAATATTAATTGCGGATGAATGTTAAATGGGGCTAGCGGATTGAAAGTCGCCCAAAGCCTATCCCGGTTGCATACCTCGGAAGTTGTTTTATTCGCAGATTTTAGATTATTATCGTAACTATTTTTTTATAAAATAGTGATTGTGAAAATCCTATGATTGAAAATTGGCACACAAAAAAAAAAAAGGTTTACCAGGCCAACCAACCCTTCTCGACCCGTCACCCAATCAGTTTCATCATTGAAAGCCATTCATGATAGAATAAATAAAATGAAGAGGATGAATAGAATATAACCTTGCATTATAGCTGAACTCTAGCAACTCTTTGTCCAAGATCTTGCCATTTATGTTGAAAGCATTTCCACTTCTTCACTGGGCTTTCGAGCATTCATAAGCTTCTCTTGTAGCTACTCTTTCATCTAGATACGAAGACAAATGACAACCTTAAATTAGTGGAATAAACCAACATAGCATGTATTCCTAAACTTTGTAATATACAGATTCCTTAACCCATAGATCCCCTTGCATTATTCCACACATCAATACTCTTTGCAGAAGCTATTTAATAACATCAAAATGCATAATAAGTGCCTACTATAAATTACTAAATAAGCATAAAAAGGTATAAGTCTCAGTGATTATTGAGTTATCTGTTCGTATATAATTGTACACAACTTGAAACTTTCTATATAATGCACTTATTTACATGATAGTAACTAATAACGTATTCATGAAATGCAAATGACTTGTATGAGTAACTAAAACTACTATTAATGATATGTTAATAATTGAATAAAAAGGCAAGATATCTCTAATAAATTTATACATGCCATTAGTTTACGAAAAAGGGAACCAATAGACTAATACCAAATAGCATTACTATATCAACTACAATATTCAGAAAAATGAAAGATTGCATTTACTAAGCAAGAAGCATCATAATTGAATAGTTTATCTTAAATTGTATCACTTTAGTGTCCCTAAAGAAATTGTCTTAGTGATGATCAATACCCTCATTCCCATCACTTAATTGCATCTTTAATTTGAAAGTATCTACACACGACAGAAACTAAAGTAACAGGTCTCAATAATATGCTTACAATAAAAGTATGTTTCCGTTGCAGCCCTTTGTGAATGAGCACATGTAGCAGCATTGAGAATTTAAGGTGACCTAGCAACCAAGAATTTGTAACTTCATGTGACTTGTGAAAAAACAGGTAAATAATAAATGGGTAAAGTGTGTGAATCTTCATCATTAGAAAAAAGGAACATTTGAACCACCTTGGGGACTTACAAAAAACACCATGAATGCAACTTCCCAGTGATGAAAAAACCCCATCTTTCAACTCCTGCAAAAGTTTTTACATAAATACAAAACTAATATGTTGGGTGTGGCTAAGAAAATTCGATCACAGTAGAATTGTGAGAATTGATTCATGTGGACTATAATTGGGATAATATGTAATGTAACATATTTACCAATAAATATCAAAGAAAACAAAGAACATTGGACAAAGTATGTGGGAGCAACCTAACCTGACCCGTCAGGTTATCAGTTTGACCCTGACCCATTTTGATGGTTATCCAACCTGCACGACCTGTCCATTTTGCTAACTCTAGTCAAAGACACACCAAAACTAAACGAAAAAAATTGGCTACAAATTAAGTCAGAAAATGAATCCTACTTACCAAAATCATTAACAACAGTTAGATGAACTTACCACAAGAGCAGCAGCAACCCCTGAATCGCCCATTTAAATCACTGAACATCGAGACACACTCCAGGTAACACGGCATGCTATAAAATTATTTAACATGCCAAAAGGTATCCAAAAACGGCAGCCATCCGAGTAACAGACCACAACATCAATCATCCAAGACGCCACACCATGAAACCTTTGCAAAACTAACATAACAAATCTGAAAGGGGACAGGTCAAACAGGTTGACAGTCATTTTTGTATAATCTCCGAGGCCTTTGTATATCTTTAGCTGCTATGTTACATCAAAATGTTATAATAAATAGTACTCTAGAAACAAAATAAGCTTAGAAGGCCTAACATTAACTTGCAATAACCAAATTGAACCTGTCATTCACCATCTTTTGAAATCAGTTAACCCTAGAAATTAAAAAACCTTTAAAATTGGTTAACCCTAAATTGAACCCGCCATTCACCATCCTCTATAAATTGTAATCTGAAAATGAGTCAGTCATCCAATCTGTATCTTATCAGTATGTAACCAACAACAATATGACTACGAATGTTTAATTGAGGTTATACATGCTTATTTGGACCCATTAACCTCCGCAATCTCTATGTTAAGGGAAGTTAAAATTTATCATAATGATCATATTTGACATATAAAGTCTTCTGTTTTTCA
This sequence comes from Helichrysum umbraculigerum, assembly GCA_949592205.1. Classification (NCBI taxonomy): domain Eukaryota; kingdom Viridiplantae; phylum Streptophyta; class Magnoliopsida; order Asterales; family Asteraceae; genus Helichrysum; species Helichrysum umbraculigerum. The sequence goes on along the minus strand of CATIUR010000001.1, from coordinate 122,308,815 downwards.
AAAGAAAATGCTTTATAAGATATTTGTAAGCTACCGAACCATAGCCAATCCATTTTAACACAACCTGGTTTGGCTCGTCACCAAACTCTCACCACCCACCCATTTTATCACCTCTCATATGTACTGAAAGTAAATTTCACTTATATTGCAGGTAAAGAAGAGTGCCCACCTACAGTTCTTTGCATCATCATGCAGTAACCTTGATTGCCTCGAATCACAATCATGTTTGGTGTTGCCATTGCCTCTGCACATTATTTTCAGCAATACGTTTCACTTCAAAAAGGCTATGCGAGGAAATCCCAAAAGAAGCTGCTCGAATACTTGTGGCAGCTATAAAGAGTGTACAGATAAGTGGTCATTTTTGTCAAAACTCAAGTTCCCAGTCTTTTGTCTCATTGAATATTTGTGTTTCACTCAAGTTCTGCACACTCTTTTATGAACTTGATTTTGAATGCTTCCGCTTGGTTCCTACAAAATATCAATTGTCCAATACGCATTTATATATCAAATATTATAAAACCCAAGCATTTGAAGGAAAACTTGAGTGAAACGAAAAAATATAATCATGTTCAATGATACATTGTATAAAATAATATATTCTCACATCAAATCATTGTATTATGTTTAAGAACCTTGCATATATGGAGGTGTGACACTTACATAATCAAATGGAACGTCTTTGGCTAAGTATGTTTCCAGAAGCACAGTGTGTATAACCGCATTATCAAGAAAGCCTATCCATTCTAAATTGGGGCGTACAACGTCTGAAACAACCAAAGGATCCATCTTCACAAAATGCACCTGCAAGTTCCAGCTTGCGGAATCAGCAAGGTAATGCTAGATTATACATACATGTATAAACTCTAAAAATATGCTAAACGAAAAAATTTCTAAAAATAGTCGGAGTCTGGCTAACATGATGTAGTAATTAAAAGATAAAAAGTAATATGAGCGCAGTAAATAAGCTAGCATGTCACGTCCACCAATTAAAGTGAAACTATCAATGAAAGAAAATCTTCCTTTTCCTCTTTTGGATATCTGGTTTTACTAATGTCAATATATAAAAACTACTTTTGTTGAGTAAAATAATGATAGACCACTTAATATATCACTCACTCGATGTAATGTGGCTTTTGCTGCCAATCCATTTTTGTTTTAAGGCGAGAAGAAAGTTGTTGGGGACAAAGGGTCCATCTTCATGATCCTACAACTTAACATCCCATCTCATCCGGCTGTGATTCATTACAATGGTCAACCCATCTACTTCGTCTTGGAGGATGATTAAATCTTCAGGCCTACACGTTAAAAGAGTTGGCAAAAATGGAACTATCAAGGGTAAATCCTGAAACTTTAACAAAAAAATGGAACTGTAAAGTGTCAAATACGAGAAGTTAACTAACATGTGTGTTTATATAAACGGATGTAATAAAAGCTCTATCAGTAATCAACAGGTACATGAGACTGAGTATTAGTTCTGCTCTGTAGCTACTTTGCCTGTGCAAGTAGTCTGCATAGTGTTAAAATAACGATACAAGTATCTAATTAACCATATAATCGAGTAAGATTTTATAACAACAAATCAATTAAGAAATAGCCATGCATGAAATAAAGTACTCAGTACTATAATATCCATGCATTCCTTATGTCATAACTCTAAAGTATAAAAAATTCTGTGCATTATCTCAAGGATCATGAGTAATTGATACATTAGTTAAGGCTATAATAGCTATGTATTATATGATATTAACATAACATAAAGTTAATAACCAACTGTACATCATTTAAAAACAAACGATTTGAATTAGTTTAGAAAAATATGATGTCTAATATCTATCATATATATTAATTATTGAACAAACTCACTAATAAAAAAAGTAAACTGCCATATTACCAAACATCACGCATAAAATAGAGTCACATCTTCCCAAACAACTTTTCCTCACACAGATCTTCATCGAACACCCACATGGCACTATCCAAACCACCATTACTTCAGTATTTCGTCACCAAGTCCTCGGGAAATACATTATTACATGAAGTAAAGACATTAAAATTAATACAAAAATCCCTAAAAATCGAGAAAAGTAAGAAGTAGACGTTAAAGAATCTGACTCTTAGCAAACAAAAAACTTTGAGTTACCGTAAAGCCAAGAAATTCTTCGTTTCAGCCCTATAAATGGCACGAACTGGTAATCAATAATTGCAAAGCATGGTTGAAACGAGTTTAAGTGTCATAGATATTACAAGCAAGTAAACAAAGCAAGTAAACACTTATAAAAAATACAGCAAGTACGTGTCACTGACTCGTGCAACTATTATTTTTGAAAAGTCAACTATATAAATACAGCAAGTACTATTACAATGGGTACACAATATCAATTCACGATTACAATATCAATTCACGATTAGATCAAATTCAATACATATCAATTACATACAGCAAGTACTATATGTTCAACTAAAAGAAAGTAATTAATAAAAGTATAATTTATTTAATATATTTAAAGATAGCCACATATTTTATTAAATGTTATCTTTATTTCCAGACAATGTTTTGGAATCTACGGAGTTAACAAGGGTCGAGTTCGAACTGGATATGCCTGAAGCTAACAACATTAGGAATGGGCAGCTCTAAAGTTGATTATGTGTTCTTTTCAATTATTAATCTACTAAAGTTGCTATCATTTTTTGTTCAAGTTTTGTTTATCATATTACTTCGTATTATTATTATTTGTTTGATTTAAGCCGTATAATTTTAATCAATTTTACAACTGATTTTTCACTATGTTTTATCATAAATTTCAAATATGTTTCCGCATATGTTTCCGCCGCATTGCGCGGGTTACCGGCTAGTTTATATTTATATATAGGGAGATTAAGAGTTTGAGATAATGTCTTTGTAACATCCTCAAATTGGGCCTAGAAGTAATAGGTATTTCTTGAAAATTTTAAATGCAATTTAAAATTGTTATTGTGTTTGATTGTATAATTAATAGGTCGATAAGCCTCAGGAAATATTGTGGCTAGTGAAATATTGATTGTTTTAAATTTATTTAGTTGACGGTAAAATAAAATAGTTTTCCTCGCAAATGATTTTTAAGTTCCAGACAATGATAAGTACGGGGGACAAAACTAGTACACAAAGTAACTAATTAGGTAATATATCTATGTTTTGAGTCGTCTTTATTTCTCATTCATACATACATACGTACGAATACACACACACCTCTAAACCTAAATCAATTATCAAAATCATGAAGAATCATCTAATTCAAGCTTCCAAGATCAAATTCAAGTCTTGTTAATCATCTTAAACAAGGTATAATCAAGTGTTCTTCATGTTCTTCATCCTAGAAATTGGGAGTTTTGGGATTTTTGCTAATTAGTGAGTTTAATCCGAAATTAGGGTTTGATTTTGTGCAATAGTTGTTAGTTATGATTTATTAACATAGATTAATCATTTCATTATCATTCAAAGCATGTTATAAGTGTTAATTTCGTGATTTCTTTAACCCTAGAAATTGGGGTTTTGAATATTTGATTTAGTTGGCATGATTAATCTTGAATTTAAGCTAGTAATGATCATATTATCATTAGTTGATAAGAAATTCTTGATTATAAGTAAAACCCTAACTTAGAGAGAAAAGATTATGGTGTATTCATGACTTTTGTTGTGATTTAGTTGATAATTCATGAAATAAAGATTTTGGTTATGTTATAGTTGTTAATTAGTGCCTAATCCATGATTATGACATGAACCCTAACTTAAAATGGAAGAATTTGATTAAGTGTTCATGAAGTGTTTTAGTGGATTGTTAATTTGGAAGCTATTAATCTTGTTATTGGTGTGATTATGTTAGTTAAACAATGATTAATGTGAACTAAGGTGATAAGTTGATTATAATTATCATGATTTATTAAGTGAGAGTGAACTAATGAAGTTAATAGTGATTATTCATATTAATGGAATGAATTATGTGAAATTACTACAAGTGATAACTAAATTGATATATAGTTGAAAAGTGGTTAACATGATATCTAATCATGATTAAGAAACAATTCAAGAAGTATGAATTGGATGTATGTGATGATTATGTTAATACATATGAATTGAGATTTGTTGGTATAAATCTATTGGAGTAATGTTATGTAGATTTGATACAAGTAACTGACTTGTGTATTTTGTTGTATTTCCAGATATGGAGAAGACTCAGTGATATTAGACTACTGAGTGGGCGACTATGGTAGTCGGTGAGTGGACTTTGATCTCTCACTATAATTTAGTGATCACTATTGTGGTTACTTCAAGTGTTAAGTGTTATTCCTGTGTTAAGTTGAATTGTGAATTGTGTTAAAGTGTTAAAGTGTTAAGTGTTAAGTGACCTATATGGTAACTGTGTTATATAGAGGTCAACTATGTTGGACTGTGGTGTTACAGGTTAGTCAACACAAGGGTTGTGAACATTCGTTGTAAGTAAGGCTTGTGTTGACTAAAGGTAACCAACAGTTATCGGTTAACCGCTGTATTGGCCTGCAGTTGGTGTAAGTGTCGCTTGGTGGGCCACCGCGGCTGAGGACGCCACAAGGGCCACCGATCCTCTGGTGATGTTGAGTCAAAGTGTTAAATGTGGTGAACTCATGGTGTTAAACTAAGTTGTATTGTTAGTGATGAGTTAACTCACTTAGCTTCGTGCTAATCCCTCGTTGTGTTACTCCTTGCAGGTTAATATCTTTTGTTATGGGCGGGTCAAGGAGTAACTGAAGAATGTTTGACTAGGATTACTCTGATTTATTTAATACAGTTTAAAACGTGTGATTATATAATGCCCAGGATATAAAGGATTGTTTTGTAATCGGTAATAATCAATACTTAGAACTTAGGTAATGGAAGATGACGACATGTCATTTTATGTATATATATGTTTTGGGACTGGAGCTTCCGAATTGTTTAAAAAAAAAAAAAAAACTGTTGTAGAATTTTGGGGCGTTATAAGTTGGTATCAGAGCATAGGTTTGGGCGAATTGAACAATGGTTGGATTGTTCAATCCCAAGCCTAGTGATAGTGGTCAAACATTCCGAAGTGTGGGATTAGTGGTTGTATGAGCAAGTTGTTGTTAAATGTGAACTAATCTATAACAAGATGTCAGATTGTTGTTTTGAGTGTAGAGACGGAGGATCATGAGGAACTGATTGGTATTCTCAATCCTCAACACTCGTGGGCCTAGAAGTGTCAGGTAATTTCTGATAAACTTGGTGAATTTCAATAAATTTTAATTGTTTTACTTTACTATATTATGATTGTTAGTATAGTAAATTGAAATTTTGATGATTATTACGTGTTAATAAGGTGATAGAGATATTAATAGGTAATTAAGATGGAAATAGTAATTTCAGAAAGTGTTAAAAACGGTGTGAAGATACATTGGTGAATAGGGTGTAACAGTTGTGTTATGTGGAATTAAGTGTATATGCAATGTGAAAAAACAGTGTGTAAATATAAGTCGATAAATGCAAGGTGTGACTTGCTATAATGAAATCAATGGGTTGCGGGTATTATCCATTTATAAGTTTGGAGTTGTATTGTTGTGTGACTTAGAATGTGTCTATTTGTTGAAATATATGCTATTGACTTGGAAAGGTCAATGTTGAATGTAATTGTGTCAAACTCGATAATTGCCATGCTATGAAGTGAGGAATGTGATTAGGGTGAATTATGATCTTTGTATTGTAAATAGTGTAGTAAGAAAGTCAAAGTGGTCAATGAGTCTAAATCTGCGATGACAAGTTGTGAAAAGTCAAATTTGAAAATATATGATCAAGTTGGTTTATATATGGTGAAATTTTGTGAACTTGATGTTTTAGGGTGATAATATGAAACTAATGATGAAAGTGGGTTAGTTTGACTTGAAATAGTCAAAGAAGTATGGGTTGGGTGTTGGAATGGTGATCATATGGTTGTAAAACCAAACGGGTCATTTAAGTGTCCAAATGGGTCACTTAGTGTTAAAATGTATAGAATTTGATGTGGTACGGGTATGATAACTTTTAAAGTGACTGAAAGTCATAAGTATAGATAAAAGGTGGATTGAAAATGTTAATGTTGTCATTTTGAATGAAATTGGTGAAATTGTCCATTTTGACCCCTAAACGGGTCAACGTGTTAAAATAATGTAGAATGAGTGTTTGTATATGATGAATATGCCCACACGTCACTAATGTATATAGAAACATGTTGGTAAAAGGTGGAAGTCAGAAACCAAGTCGTTTGAAATATAGCGTGTCAACCAAAATGGTCGAAAATGGTCAAAAATGAGTCGTACGTCCGTTTTTTCGTAAAACGAGTAAATTGAAAAAGTGTAAAAAGGGAAAGTTTCATTTTGGCATAGTGGATGTGCCTGCAAAATTTTAGAGTCTAACTCTAAAAGAGTAAAAAGTTATACGCGTTTGAAATTGACTAAAAATATGATTTTTCTGAATCTCAGATTTCTGCTTGGGAACGCGATCCCAACAAGTTTTTCTGGATCGCGTTCGTACGTGTTATTTTGTCTCAGATTATTTTTATGCTTGTGAACGCGATCCCAGCCATTTTCCAGGATCGCGTTTGTGTGTGTATTTCGTGTTCAGATGCGTTTTCTCTTGAGAACGCGATCCCGCTCACTTCTCCGGATCGCGTTTGTATGCCTAATTTGGTTACAGAATATTTTTCACTAGGGAACGCGATCCTGACATGTTTCCCGGATCGCGTTAGTTAAAAAAAAAAAAAAAAAAAAATTCTTGCGACGTTCGACGTAATAATTGACGTAGAAAATTTTTTAGAAAATTTCGGTGTCCGATTAAGACGAAATTTACATGTCCACTCAAAAACGGCCCAACGGTCAAAGCTCAATGCTTTGCCATGAGCCCTGTCAGTTTTCGGCACTTCGGGGTCGTTTGGGGCCCGAAAATCGCGTTTTATTGTTTTTGGGACATTATTTCGGACTTTTAGCTTATGAATTGTATTGGGCTTTTGTTTCTTTGAGCCCAGAGATCATTCCTGTGACTATATGCAATATTAAAAGTTGTTTTAAGAGGTCTATATGGTTTTTGTGTAGGAGTTGTTTATAGGCAGTTTAACTAACAGCATAGTATACCAGTAAGGGTATTGTTGATTGTTGCTTGTTAGGGTAAATAAATATTGATTATGTAATTATGTTAATTACATTATGTGAAATACTTAATATGATCGAATAAGTATTTGTAAGAGTTGAAGAGTATTATAGGAGCTTACTCTTGCTTGATAACTAAATATGGAAGGTTATTTATTAATCAACTTAGAAATTATATATTGATGAATATATGTGAAATATGACCTGGTATTTTAACAAGGTACTTAGTGCTAAATGTTATATAGAGTATTATACTTGATAATTAAGTGTTAAGTGATTGATATTGAATCGTGTAGAGAGGGTACTACATTGATTTAGTTGTATTAAAAATTTTAACCTGTGTTAAGGAGACAATGAGAAATGTGTTAGATGATTGAATTGTTATGTTTACTTAATTTTGTGAGTAGTTTCACATTCAAGTGATAAATGAAAATAGTAACAAGTTAACACTTGGTCATAAATCTATTTTAAGTGCTATTATATGTGTGATAATTGTTGATTTCAACATTGTGAATTATGTGAAAGTAAAAGTTAATTACATTAGAGATCAATGGTATGAAGTGGCCTGAGAATTAAGTGTGATTGACATAATATGACGACGTCTGGCCAACGTATTTATATTATGCCATTTCACATGGAGTATTGAGGCTACCAAGTACCAGAGAAATTAATGTGACTTTAAAATTGGTAGGTTTTCGATGTTGACATATGAGAGAGAGTCATAGAGGACTAAAATGAAATGGTAGTAAAGCATTAAATTATTGTATTAATGAACTATCTATTAATAAAAGAGATATATATATAAATATTTATATATAGAGAGCCTTTTGATTGATAGTTATATTATTATTAATTGAGAATTGTGTGAAATTTGATTGTTATTATATGTTTAATATCAAGGTGAAGTGATAAGTTGCATATAGAAGAAAATAAAACATGAAATAATCTTCCGTGGAGATTAAAGAGATAAAATTGATTGATGAAATGTTGTTGAAAAAATGTGTGTGTGGTTAGCACATTTTGTTGGAGTGGTACTTGCGCTTGAATGGCAATGTACCCGTTGATGGAAAAACTTGGTAATTATCCAATTTGAATTGGTACTAAGTGACTTGGTGATTAAGTGATAATGGTTTTAACCATGAGAATTGACTTGTATTTTGATTGTTAATATGTGAATAGTGTTATATGATTTTGAGATATTTATTAAATAAAAGATTATCAAATACATTAGTGATATGTGGTACTAGCACAAATGTTAGTTATGAATTGAAATTTAAATTTCATTGTTGTCAGGTGTATTGTGATTTTCATAATCATTGTTTTGCTGTTAAAAGGGGTATAAATCATATATCTATTTTAAAGATTCTAGCACGTCGTTAGTTTCTAGTGTTAAAAGTATGTTATGTACATGATGATGTTATCCACTTACGTCAAGTGATTACCTGTTTAAAGTGATTAATTGGGAATAATTTCCTTAAGTGATCATAGTATGCATGAAAATATGATTTAGATACATATCATATGTTAAGGTAAGAAATAGAAACATGTACATGTGGATATGTATATGTAGATAGAATTTAAATTGTGTGCATATAATTAAGAGTTGCTCAAGGGAGTAACTATTTTAAGTGATAAATATCACACTTGTTGTATAGTATTGCAAGTTAAATTGAGTATGAGACATAATTTATGTGTTTTCGTGAATCTAATTGAGATACACACTAGTCGTGTGTGAGTCGATGAAATAATATATATGTAGGTACATGGAGTGTGTAGTGAAATGTATGCATAAGCATGTCATGCATAGGTGATTTAAGTTGTGTACACACTTTAGATAAATATAGTGATGAGTAATTACGATGTTAGAGTAGTACGAAGAGTGCAATATTAAAAACTGGAAATATGGTGTTAGTAGAATCTCATTTAAGGAATGAGATTTATCAAGTAATTAAGTACTTTAGAATAATCAAGGTTGATTAGATTTCGAGGACGAAATCTCTTTAAGGGGGAGAGATTTGTAACATCCTCAAATTGGGCCTAGAAGTAATAGGTATTTCTTGAAAATTTTAAATGCAATTTAAAATTGTTATTGTGTTTGATTGTATAATTAATAGGTCGATAAGCCTCAGGAAATATTGTGGCTAGTGAAATATTGATTGTTTTAAATTTATTTAGTTGACGGTAAAATAAAATAGTTTTCCTCACAAATGATTTTTAAGTTCCAGACAATGATAAGTACGGGGGACAAAACTAGTACACAAAGTAACTAATTAGGTAATATATCTATGTTTTGAGTCGGTCTTTATTTCTCATTCATACATACATACGTACGAATACACACACACCTCTAAACCTAAATCAATTATCAAAATCATGAAGAATCATCTAATTCAAGCTTCCAAGATCAAATTCAAGTCTTGTTAATCATCTTAAACAAGGTATAATCAAGTGTTCTTCATGTTCTTCATCTTAGAAATTGGGGGTTTTGGGATTTTTGCTAATTAGTGAGTTTAATCCGAAATTAGGGTTTGATTTTGTGCAATAGTTGTTAGTTATGATTTATTAACATAGATTAATCATTTCATTATCATTCAAAGCATGTTATAAGTGTTAATTTCGTGATTTCTTTAACCCTAGAAATTGGGGTTTTGAATATTTGATTTAGTTGGCATGATTAATCTTGAATTTAAGCTAGTAATGATCATATTATCATTAGTTGATAAGAAATTCTTGATTATAAGTAAAACCCTAACTTAGAGAGAAAAGATTATGGTGTATTCATGACTTTTGTTGTGATTTAGTTGATAATTCATGAAATAAAGATTTTGGTTATGTTATAGTTGTTAATTAGTGCCTAATCCATGATTATGACATGAACCCTAACTTAAAATGGAAGAATTTGATTAAGTGTTCATGAAGTGTTTTAGTGGATTGTTAACTTGGAAGCTATTAATCTTGTTATTGGTGTGATTATGTTAGTTAAACAATGATTAATGTGAACTAAGGTGATAAGTTGATTATAATTATCATGATTTATTAAGTGAGAGTGAACTAATTAAGTTAATAGTGATTATTCATATTAATGGAATGAATTATATGAAATTACTACAAGTGATAACTAAATTGATATATAGTTGAAAAGTGGTTAACATGATATCTAATCATGATTAAGAAACAATTCAAGAAGTATGAATTGGATGTATGTGATGATTATGTTAATACATATGAATTGAGATTTGTTGGTATAAATCTATTGGAGTAATGTTATGTAGATTTGATACAAGTAACTGACTTGTGTATTTTGTTGTATTTCCAGATATGGAGAAGACTTAGTGATATTAGACTACTGAGTGGGCGACTATGGTAGTCGGTGAGTGGACTTTGATCTCTCACTATAATTTAGTGATCACTATTGTGGTTACTTCAAGTGTTAAGTGTTATTCCTGTGTTAAGTTGAATTGTGAATTGTGTTAAAGTGTTAAAGTGTTAAGTGACCTATATGGTAACTGTGTTATATAGAGGTCAACTATGTTGGACTGTGGTGTTACAGGTTAGTCAACACAAGGGTTGTGAACATTCGTTGTAAGTAAGGCTTGTGTTGACTAAAGGTAACCAACAGTTATCGGTTAACCGCTGTATTGGCCTGCAGTTGGTGTAAGTGTCGCTTGGTGGGCCACCGCGGCTGAGGGCGCCACAAGGGCCACCGATCCTCTGGTGATGTTGAGTCAAAGTGTTAAATGTGGTGAACTCATGGTGTTAAACTAAGTTGTATTGTTAGTGATGAGTTAACTCACTTAGCTTCGTGCTAATCCCTCGTTGTTTACTCCTTGTAGGTTAATATCTTTTGTTATGGGCGGGTCAAGGAGTAACTGAAGATTGTTTGACTAGGATTACTCTGATTTATTTAATACAGTTTAAAACGTGTGATTATATAATGCCCAGGATATAAAGGATTGTTTTGTAATCGGTAATAATCAATACTTAGAACTTAGGTAATGGAAGATGACGACATGTCATTTTATGTATATATATGTTTTGGGACTGGAGCTTCCGAATTGTTTAAAAAAAAAAAAAAAAAACTGTTGTAGAATTTTGGGGGGTTATAGTCTTAAAAGGGGAAAATAGTAAATGACTATTATACCCTTTAGATTATCTCATTCAACTTTTAAATAAATCATTCAATGCACTTTATTATTGATGGAGTAATGCTAAATATGTCTATTTACACAGATCTAAAAGTAGGCATAATTTTCTGATTGGTTGAACTTTTCATCTCTCCTAATTTCATCCAATCAATTTTTAACAAACCCACAAATCATATCTTTAGGTTTATTTTTAGTGCCACAAATTTAGGCCTATCAATCAATTTCCTTATGAAAATTAATAAACTTTGATTAATTTCGGTTACAAAATATTATAACATATAATTATTTGTCTTTATTATGATTGATGTAAATTACATAATACATTAATGAATGGGTCCAGATCAGAGGAGCACAAGGCAAGAGGGGAGGGGTCTTTTTGCAATTTTGACAAATTTGTAAAAAGATGGAGGGGTCATTTTGCAATTTTGACAAAAATTATGGATCAACCTGAAAAAATGCCCTAAATAATTCCAAAAAATCGTCAAAAATTTTATTAAATCGTAAAACTTGTTAAATATGCAAGATTTAGTGAAAAATGCTAAAGAACTTAAGATGCAGTAAAAAATATACAAGATGCAGTCAAAATGATAACGAACGTAAGTTGCAGTAAAAAATATAGAAGATGCAGTAACAAAAACTTGTTAATATGCAAGATTCAGTCAAAATACTAACAAACGTAAGATGAAGTAAAAAATATACAAGATGCAGTAACAAAAACATGTTAAATATGCAAGATTTAGTCAAAATGCTAACGAACGTACGATGCAGTAAAAAATATACAAGATGCAGTAACAAAATATAAAAAAGACGCAGTAACATTAAAATACATGATGTAGTAACAAAAATATACAAGATGCAGTAATAAAAAAATACAAGATGCAGTAACAAATATATGCAAGACGCTGTAAATAATACAAATACTATTTTTTTATATTCAAGAATAAAATCAAAGATTTACAAACACATCAAAATGCTAAAAATATACATAAGATGCAGTAATAATATACCAAATATGCAGTGATAAATATATAAGATTTACCTAGTAGAAAAGATTTCAAAATCATCACAAACCTCCCTTTTTTCTTTTCTATTGTAATTTCTGCAGTAATAAATATATAAAAAGACACAGTACCAGTAAAACACATGATGCATTAACAAAATATACTAACAAAAATATAAAAAGACGCAGTAACATTAAATTACATGATGCAGTAACAAAATATAAAAGATGCAGTAACAAAAATAATACAAGATGCAGTAATAAATATACAAAGATGCAGTAACAAATATATACAAGATGTTATAAACAAAAGTAATACTAAATTTTTATACTCAAGACTAAAATTAAAGATTTACACACACATCAAAAATGCTAAAATATACCAAAGATGCAGTAATACGTACTTATAGTTTTTTATAGATATAAAAAGTAGGATTTAGTTAAAAAAATGTAAGATGTAGTTGATGATAAATGACAATAATTGTATACCAAAATGAATAAATTTCATCAAAACAAATAACTACCTTCACACATCATCTTCCATTTTCTCCATATATATATATATATATAATATTCATATTCATATTTTCATTTCATGAAACAATAATTAAAATCCGTACAGATATTTGGCTTCATCTCTATCTTCTTCTTCTTCTTTAACCTCACTTCCAAATTCAACTCTGTTTTCCACATATTTCTCAATCACTCATCAGATTCATACATACACAAATTTCTTCAATTTGATTTTAATTTCTAATATTATAATTAAATGAGGTGTAAAAAACACTACACCGATCTCAGTAGTATCGTCGGCGTATGCGCTACGTGTCTCCGTGAACACCTTTTTTCTCTAGTTGCAGCTCAACAACACTCACAGTTACAAGCTCAAACACTAGAAGATAAAAGCGACGGCCGTGAAGGTTCCGATCCAGAATTACTCGTACTACTGTTACTAACCCTAGGTGAATGATAAAGCGACGGTTGTGATAGATGTGGAATCGAAATCAAAACTGGCTTACCAGCGCGTGCTTTCGTTTTCGACGAGTATAACGCTAACAATACAGCCTCGAATCCGGCGAGCGATGAAGTTACAGCGGAGATTGAGTGGATCCTCGCCGGAGCCGGAGAGCAGTGAAGATGTAAGATAGGATGAAATGTAATCAGCGAGTTATATGTAAATTAAAAAAGAATAAAGCGAGATGGAGAAGTTACATTGTAATTGCGAGTACGAACAACGGGAAAGAGATGAAGAAGTCGTTGAAAAGGAATAAAACATCCATTTGTTTCTAGTGATTTTGTATATAATTAAAAAAATTGCAAACTAGTCTCTTGCCCTCCTTGCCCTCTTTAAGTGGCATTCTCCCCTGATCCTAAATCTTAATGAATATTGAAATCCTTTTCTTAAAAAAAACAGATATTGAAATGTTTTTACAAAGTATTTTAATATAAATGGTAAATATCGAATTTTCTTTTTTACTACAATTTTAACCATCATCTACGTTCTATAATCTATATTACCGGAGTAATATGTATAGAGTTCTCAAAATTAAGCTATTAAAAAATATATTTAAAATTTCTATATAACAGTATTAAGTAGGAATTTACACTTAAAGTTAATAAGTATTTATAAAAGTTGATCTATATAATACTACTATCTAAAGAGTTTGACAATTTTGTTATTTAAAAAAATGACTTTTAGTTAATAAAACATCTAATATAAAAACTACAAACATTTTACAATTAAATGTAATATTTGTAACTTAATTTATGTAAACTCTCAATTATTGTAAGTTGAGGTAAAGTTCAGGTGGTGTGAGGTTTTTTATTTGTGAGTCAATAGTTCACAGCGTGAACTAGATCCTCAATTGGTTTCATAAGTAAGTTAACGTGTCAAAAGTAACTCAACACACAACTCCAATTGTGTTGGTTGACCAGTCATCCCGGACCATAACCCAGTCTTGACCAGAATACTTAAAATAGTTAGCGCATTTAATTGTTAGTAGCTTGACAGGTTGAAAACTCAATCCTAAGCCGTTTATCTTAGTGTTAGTTTTGGATCGAATTTTAAATTGTGTCAATAACTGGTAATTAGAATAAATTGAAATATAAAAGTATATTAGAAACTGGTATACCACTATTGTCTAATCTTTCACTCACAATATTGTGTCTTTTGTAAAAAAATTTATCGCCGCATTGTGCGGGTAAAATGCTAGTATGTTTGAAAAGGGAGGGTTAATTATTGTGGTCTAATTAAACTCTTTAATAGCATGAGTTACAAAAATATGCAAAAATGTTGGTTTCATTGAATGTAAATTGAGAAAGAAGAGAACTTTGACTCCTAATTTTCTGTTTCTACAACACATTTCAATCATCTAACTGAACCAATTTAGTCTTCTGTTTTGGTAAATGAAATGAACAAAGCTTTAATTCAATTATGTATCAAACTTGATCAATTAGTTATGCCACACATAACTGTTGCTTTACAAACAAAGTAATTAATTAATTTCAATTACAAGAATAAATCTTTAATCCAATTCAAAAGCCAGTGTTTTAGAACTGAAATCTTGAACTACCATCAAAGCAACTGCACCCATCTTGCGACACTAGGTACACCGTGGTTTACGATGAACAACATATAATACCCCGGTGGTGCAACCTTTCCGTCCGGTGGTGCCTTACATTCGAACCTATACTCACCCACAATACCCGATATCGCACTTGACACCATCAATTTCACTAGTCTTTGACCCTGTGAAAAAGAATGTGTAGCGAAAGGTGCACTCGCAATATTTACCTCCGGTATAACCACCATAGGGAGTTCGATCATCACTAGTATATCGAATCCACCTCCATAATATATCTTTTCTGGCAACTCAAGAATTGTTGGCCTCATAATCTTTTTCTCGGGTGACAAATACCCTGGTGAAAAAGCTTCGATTTTTAGTTCCGTAGGGAACTCACTACTAAAGTTGTAGTAAGAATGTGGATTGCTTCCCGCCAGCAAAACCCTCCCGTCAGGAAGCAAATTAGCCGTAGAATGATACATTCTAGGCACTGACCCAGGGGTTTGCGTCATAAAGCGCAAACCCACCGGTTCATCTGGTTTATACAAAACCGGTTTTAAACACGGTTTAGATGCCATTTCAAACCCTTGACTACCTGCTTGTGCACCGTTTATAATCAAAACATCACCGGTTGGAAGCATCACCATATCACCCATAATCCGACCAAATGGCATATCCTCCATTTCCCAAACTGGGTCTTTTCCAGTTGCCTCAATCCGACCACAACTCCTTTGAGCTGGAGCGTCTATTTTATTCTCTTTGAACACTCCATACTCCGCTCCCCCACAAACAACAACCGTTGCAGATGAATAATCCCTTGTTAACGCAAGCATAACAGACGACCCTGCCGACGGGTAATTACGTGGGCCGCCTTCTAAATCCGGATACCTTTTTAACACAACATTGTTTGTATAGTCATATAATACAGACTTGTTATTAGCAAAGACGAATAAGTGACCGTTTGGTAGAAGATGAACATAAGGATAAAGATTATCCATTTGGGCATCTTTCGCCTCATCAAGAAACGGAAAGTTCACAATCCTCCCTCCATTTCTAGGAGGAAATAGTTCGACACCAACTGCATCACGACCACCAACAATAATAACCGACCCGTTAGGTAGTATATGATTAGATGAATACCATCTACCTTCAGCTAATTCGACATCTTCAAGTTCTTCCCAATTACATAACCAATTCTCGCATGGTGTAAACCTACGTATTTTCTTGAAACCATCGTTATCACCTCCGGTTTGTAAGAGAGTGCCATCTGGGAGAAATTGTCCAGATGAACACCATGTGTCCGTGACAATCGTTAAAGGTAATAAGTAATTGTTAATATGATCATAGAGGGCCGAGTAAGCATAGCAGTCGTGTCTAGCACTCGGGTCTTGTGCGTGTTTTGGGCAATGGTATCGGTCATTGCTCTCTTCGGTTGGGCTGAGGTCAGTGCGATCAAGAAGGACCACGGTGTTGAAACGAGTGACGGCTGTGTGCATGGAAGCAATTCGGGCATTGGACACTAGTAGTTCCCATGTGCCCGGGAGGTCTGACCGTGATTCCTTAATCACCATCCAGATTATAAGTAATAGAAGAATTAACCTGGATGTTATCATGGCCCTGTCAAGGAATAGATTATTTGAGTTATTATTATATAAAAACAAAACATTTTTTTTTGTGCAGAACAAAGTAATTAGTAACGTAACCATTAATGCACCTATTTCATTTTGGAGTTTAGCATAAAGTTACTCAAAATCTATTTATAAGCTCATTACAAAGCAAAACTTAACTAATCAGTATGACATCAATTCAGTAGTTTGAAAATGACTATTTACCGATCGATAATCTCTTTGGAAAACTTCGAATGCTTGCTTGAAATCGATAACAAGCTTTTCGCGAATTATGTTTTATAAGTTCAAATTCTGAAGATGGTGGATGGTTAAGTCGAGCTATACGTGCTTTCGACCTATATATTTGATCTTTGTTGAAGTGGTTTTTCTGGTTCTAAGCATTTGAACATGAGTTAGGGAAGTATATATATGAAGATGAAGATGGAATAATGGGAATGTTGGAAAACTTATACGCAACAATTTTAACGCGTTTAATAGTGAATTACAAACGCGGGGTTGTTTCGGATTTGGAGAAAAATGTAAGATGGGAGGTAAAGTTATGGATATTTATTGTGGGGAGTTATCACTTTTTTTTTTAATTTTTGTGCACAAAATGTTGAATGATGATATTGAGAACAATCTTTTTAGCATAAATTGGAAGGCAACAAAAAAAACATATAGATGATTTAAGTGATTTATAAGAGAGTTGATTGAGCATTTGCAAGTTTATGACAACAAAAAGTCAAAATTAAACTAATCTTGCGACCCATTAAGCTCATTTAGATACCAGGATTCTTAGACTTCTAAAATATTTTGACAGAGAAAGAAAGAAGAGAAAATTTAAATCATTCCATTATTTTCATATTTATTTTAAAAGTTTTAGAATGGTATTATTTGTAGCTAGCTTTAGTGTTTCTTTTTAGATATCATACAACTTACGGATTTCAAAACTTCAAAACACCATTTTTTTTAATTGATAATGATAGCTAAAAAAATACAATGCATTTGCTAAACCTAAAGTTTATTTATTTATTCAAAATTATAACTAATACAACTACGAGTTGTATTTAATTCACTTCTATTTTAATTCACTAAAACTTTTCTTTTATTTGTGATACATTAATTAAAATCTTAAATAATAAAGGAAACTTAAATTTTAATGAATGTATTACTCTCGTTATCATTTTTCTTTTCTTTTTTTTTTTGTTTTAAAGAAAAATAAGAAAATCAACCTATTAAGGTTGTCATCCGAAAGCAAAAAAAAAAAAATGGATGATTGAAATTTTTATGGGATCCAAAAATGTACTATCAAAGCACATGAGGTCAAAACTCGAAAATGACATGTCTATCTTGTTTGGGTAAATTATTATGGGGGTGTTGTATAATTCTGTAGGTACTCAACATTTTGGTTTGACATGCCATGTTAAGTGATTCAATTCCTACGTCACCGGGAAAAGTGTACGTTTCACGGTAAGCACTTTAATTTCCTTTTTATCACCAAAATACTTACGGGCTCCTTTCATTATGCAAATGTCATGTTTTTGCTCCCTTTGGATATTTTTAGCCATTAAGTTTTTAGACCATTCCCAATGGTGACAAAAACTGACTGAAACCGACTGAGCCACATCAGTGCTACGTCAGCTTTTTCAAAAACTGACTGAAACTGACGGACCCGAATCACTTTAATTTTTGGGTACCACATTTACCAGTTTACCTTTAATATATACACACAAAAAAAACAAAAAACAAAAAAAAGGACGCGTCGGATTTTCGATGTGGAAAAGCGACGAGGCAAACCGACACAGCCGTAACATCGGCGTCATTTCGTTAGATGTAAACCGACGAGAGGTGACCATGACCACTAGGAGTGCTCTTATATAATCTTTCAATCAATCGTATGGAGCATATCAGCAATCATACATTTCTCCATCGAATTCGCCTTGTGACCCATACCTGGATCACACCATTTTTACGAGTCTCGCCCGGCAGGAAACTTAGAGCACCACCAGTACGGGAGGACACCACAAATTGTGGTGCCACTACATGATCAACGATGTTCCAATTGGAGTGGCTCAAGTGAATTTCACCGTAGTGTTATTTAGTGATACGAATTTGGTTTACAAATTATAAAAATTTAGATTAACAGTAAATAAAATATTCAATAAAAATTATGATACACCCGATAAATTTCGTGTATATTTATTCACATTTAGAACTACTTAATCCATTATTTTAGCTACTGTCACTTAAAACATATAATTATGTTACACGTAAAGTGGAGGCGGACTTGTGTTGGTGCAAGGGATTGCACCTGCTACACACGAACTACGAATTGTAAATTTTTCTGAGTAGTCAATAGGTATTCTACATCTATTTAAGTATCGGAATTGAGGTATTCTACATCTATTTAAGTGTCGGAATTGGCTAACAAAACACATCTCACTCTTAAGATCAGCTGGCTAGCATGTTGTGTAGCAAAGCAAGGGTCACACGTCCGAGCCTTTGTGACGAGTTTCGATCTTCATCTTTTTTTAATATGGTGTCAAAATGTTAATAATATAATAAATTTTTTTTATCACAACTACTATCTCAAAAATAGAACCTATTGTCCTTGTAGAATTTGGGTTCTATCAAAAATCTTGTAAAAACTTTTCTTAATTAATCCAATTTCAAAAAATTGCTCACCAACTAAATTTAAATGTTCTAAGATGTAGTACTTTGAATTCACAGCTTAGAAATAGATTACATATTCAACTTCACGTTAAGTAATGACTTGACCACACACAACGGATTTTCTGCAATTCATTATCAAATTTTATGGTTTTATAGAAGTTTTCTTTTGGTTTTATAGTGTTCGAGTTTCCATTATGCTTTATGTTTATCAATAGATGGTACGGTCATTTATCAATGTACCTTTTAGTTTTGAACCATATTGTTGCGAAACGAAGTGAGCATTAAATTATTAAGTGCTACCGTGACTAAAATTTCTAGCTCCGCCATTGCACGTAATGGTAATTTGTTACAATAAATTATAATTAAGCATAAGTTTTCAAAAGTGTAATTACAAGTTAAAATTAGTTCTCTATCATAAATGGATATTTTATTATGTAAAACTATTTTTACCATGAAAACAAGTACAGGGAAATATACCTCCATTAATCCATTGTTCATTTTATTCTAAATTATTGCAGATATATTAGGTAAAAATAGTTGGTAACTGAAGTGCTAGCAGTCGAAGCTTATATTTTTTAAAGACATAATTGCGTGGAGCGTCCCTGTGGTTTACACAAAACAACACTCCACGTCCCTGTGGTTTTTTTTTGATGTGGATCATCCCTAAACTTGCAAAAATGTGCGTGGCACGTCCTTCTGTCTAACGATAGTTAGTTTATTCCGTTAAAGGACCTTGAATGTAATAATTTTAATGACATAGGTTATTCATGTAATTTTTATTTTTTAATCACAATAATTATTTAATTTCTTTTTTGTTGAATTTAAGCAAGTTGTTTTTAATAAACTTTTCTAGTTAATTTAATTATTTTAATTTTTCTAATATTTATTTTTTGTGACAATTGAGATGATCAACTTGTTTATTCTAGTTTCGATTTCATATATCTTGTGTCCGTTTTCACTTTTTAGTATCGTTTTTTGTCTTAATAAAAACAAATACTCAAACACTTATAGCAAGACTAAATACATATTAAAAAAAATAAACAAGTTTATCATTTTGAAAGTGGACGTTTATTAATTTTAATAATTATATTCATTTAAATTAGTTACATTATATATTCGAAAGACTGGACATGTAAAAATGATACCTTTTCATTATTTCAACCTAAACAATTTTTTACATTCGAATTGTGGAATATGGGTGCCTCGTGTTGTTTTGCATTTAATTAATTATATTCATATAAATATAAAAGTTTCATTTTGAAAGTGGACGTTTATCATATATATCGCTAGGACGTTTATTAAAATCCAGATAGAAGTTTGGTTTTCATCCTAGCCATATATATGATAAACGTTCACTTTCAAAATGAAACTTTTATATTTATATGAATATAATTAATTAAATGCAAAATAACACGAGGCACCCATATCACACACTTCGAACGTAAAATTAATAAACGTCCACTTTCAAAATGATAAACTTGTTTATTTTTTTTAATATGTATTTAGTCTTGCTATACGTGTTTGAGTATTTGTTTTTATTAAGACAAAAAACGATACTAAAAAGTGAAAACGGACACAAGATATATGAAATCGAAACTAGAATAAACAAGTTGATCATCTCAATTGTCACAAAAAATAAATATTAAAAAAAATTAAAATAGTTAAATTAACTAGAAAAGTTTATTAAAAACAACTTGCTTAAATTCAAAAAAAAAAGAAAAAGAAATTAAATAATTATTGTGATTATAAAATAGAAATTACATGAATAACCTATGCCATTAAAATTATTACATTCAAGGTCCTTTAACGGAATAAACTAACTATCGTTAGACAGAAGGACGTGCCACGCACATTTTTGCAAGTTTAGGGATGATCCACATCAAAAAAAAACCACAGGGACGTGGAGTGTTGTTTTGTGTAAACCACAGGGACGCCCCACGCAATTATGTCTTTTTTAAATTATAAGCTTTTGGTAAAATTAACTCCAACTTAAGGATGTAAATCGATGATATAAATAACAAAAATTAGATATTAATGGCGAGTAAAAACTATCGAAGGGTATACTTGTCATTTTAATACTAGCTACTGTGTTTATATTAATCATGCCTGTGGCAAAATCAAAACCCTAAAAAGAGTAAACCTAAAACCCTGTGGCCTGTACAGTGGGTTTATTACACCACCACCTCTGCCCCTTTGAAGCTTTGCTGCCCGCCGCTCATCTTCAATCTTTGCAGCAGGCAAGCAATAATGGCGAAAGGATCCAATGGTCGATTCAGCAATAAGAAAAGCCCTCAGAAATCACAACTTAAGTTTTCCGATTCTGATATGGATGACGAAATTGATGTTTGTAAGTTTATCAATCCTAATTTCAACTGTTATATATACAGTTTTTCACAATTGTTGATGGTTGAATATCTAAGTTTTTGTTTAATGTTTCAGTTCATAAGCAGAGAGATATAGTTCCACTAGACTTAGATAATGATGCTGGAGATTCTGATGAAGATAATGACCAACACGTTTTCGAAATCGAGGTTATTTTAATTACAATTACTTGATTCTTTTAGGTCTAAAAAAATCATAGCTGAATATTTAGGTCAAATTGCATTTTTTGGACTTGTGTTGCTTGAATTAAGTTGTTCTGCAGGCTTTGTTACACCTTAGCTGTGTGGCTTCATTACAAATTTTGACTGTGTAGTATTATATAACTGTGTAGGATGGTAGTGATGATGAAGATGAAGATGATGATGATGAGGATGAAGATGAAAATGACTCTGAGGATGACACTGGATTGGCTGCAAAAAGTAAGCTCAATCTCTTCACTTGAGTAAGCTTCAAATTACCATTTTGTTTTTAGTATAATCAGTTAAGTTGGTTTTCTAAGGGATAAGTGCTATTGGTGTATTGTGTTCTGAACAAGAAAAAGAGATCAAATAGAAGAAGGATTATATTATGAGAGTTATTTGGCTGTAAATTTAGCTTTTTTTGGTTAGAACCATATGTTTCATAATGACATTTCTTTGCCAAGCACGTATACTAGAACAAAAACAACAAAAAAGTTAAGAAACAAGTCTGTATTTACCAAGATCGACCAATATACTTATAAGAGAAGATGTTTTAGTGGGGGTTGTTTGTAGTTTGGTTCAATCGTAATTTTCTTCTTGTTGGGCTCTCTTCCTCAGGGGGCTCCCCTTGTATTTGTTTGTTTTGCTGCTCGTTGTTTTGGCGGGTTAGCTTAATATATATGATGTTCCAAAAAAAGTATATTTATAAGAGAAGATTAACAGTTTGAATATTTGCCAAGACTAGCTAGTTTACCTTTTGCATTGTTACATGGAGCTTCTTCCAATCATTTTTACCAATTGGGCATTGCCCAAGTGGTACCGCCACTGCAAATGCCTAGACCCCTCATGTGTGACCGATAGGTCAGGGGTTCGAATCCGTGCCTCAGCATATGCGGGTAATTTGTGGACATGTGATTTCCCCGGCGTTTATGCTCTTTATGTAAAATGGAGCGGACGCGTACCATTGAAATATGGTACGGGGGTCAGGGGTACCCTCCAAATTACCTTTTTTTTCCTCCAATCATTTTTATTGATTAGCAGATCAGTTCCCTGAAAAGTGTATATGTACATATGATTATTATTATTATTATTATTATTATTATTATTTTCTATTCACGCTTCTTGTGTATTTATTCATTTTTTAGTGTCTAGGTTTGTGTTCTGTTGCTGTTCCAGCTTTACATCTTTGTCATGTGTCACACATTTATGTAGCTTATTGCATTGTTAAAACAGTGTTGCTGTGTTTAATATGGTTTTTGTTTGGTATATGCATGCTGAGGTGGGTGGGTTCTTTTAAGAATGCAAAAAAAATAGAGAATGAGAGAACCAATAGGATTGCTCCATTTCTCTACAAAACTCAATTATATTTTTACCCCCATGGTTAATTATCTCACAAACCGTAAGTCCATAAATTATAAAAATTACATATTCGGAATCAGCGTCTTTTTCTATTCGATTAGAGGTGTCATAAGCTATACTTTCGACGGATTTTTTTTTCTTCATTTTTTACCGGATTCTACAGTATAATCACATGTGATTTATGATAAAAAATTAAAATTTGTTCACGATTATTTATTCATGGTATATGTTATTTAACACGTGATTACAACTTAATATCATCCACATTAATAGTTATAAATAAAAAATTAAAAATTGCATTAGTTTTCATTAAAAATCACATGTGATTGTTATTTGTACATTTAATCACAAGTGATTCGTTATATAATCACATATGATTTTGTATATAATCACATATGATTTTCATTTAAAAATTGATATTTGATTAGCAATTTACCGATATATGATAAATCATGTATGATTTCAACTTGATTTTTACTTAATTGTATGATTATAGTTAATGATTTGGAAATTCGTATTTGATTACCCTTTAATCACATGTGATTGATACTTTGATGTTCAATCGCATGTGATTACAACTTAGTTTTTTATGTTTGGATCTCTTTATATCATCAATGATTTGAACTAGATGTTTAATCGGAGATATAAGCAGGTGTGATTATTTTTTGGTGTTAAATCACATGTGATTTCACATCACAAATTTTTAAAACCCAATAAAAATGAAAAAAAAAAAACTTTGTCGAAAGTATATCTTGCTGGATCTAGAATCGAAGAGAAAAAGACGTTGATTCCGAATATGTAATTTTTATAATTTATAGATATACGGTTTGAGAGATATTTAACTTTGAAAAAAAAGGTGAAAATGGGTTTTTAAAATGGAGCAATCCTATTGGTTCCTCCATTCTCCATTTTTTTACCATTCTTTTTTGAACTTTCCTCTATGCATGCTTTTTCTGCTTTACCATTGACATATTGGGTAAATTAATTGAGAGTTGAAACAGATTTATGGGTTGATATACGATTTGTATATTCAGTATAGTGGTTCTTAGTTAGATTCATGATTGACATCTATGGTGCCCAATATATGAATATGCTGATGTTGTTCGTGCTATTTTTAGTTTTTTATTTAAGTTGGACCTAATTAGTTGAGGAGTTCTGAAATGGCTAACTAGCATGTTGTCTTTCTCATCCATAGTTACAAAACAACAAAAAGGCTTAAAGGTCAAAGTTGGTGGGGCTGCGGATGAAACACAAGATGATGCCGAAGACGAAGAGGATAAGAGTGTTGCATGGGGGAGGAGCAAAAGCATATACTATGAAAACAATAAGGTAAACATTACATAGAATTCGAAGGATCTTGTTTTTCACCCTTATTTGGTTATAAGCTAATATAAAAGTGCTCCTGATCTAGTATAGAAGGTTATCAGAAAACATGATGATAACTTAGGTATAGTAGTGTTATCTGAAGTATATCAACTACTTACATGTATGTTTATTATATATTTAAAAAGGGGGAGTCAAGTGAGGATGAAGAAGAGGCAGAGGTTTTGAGGCTACAAAAGGAAAAGACGAAGTTATATTCAAATGCAGACCACGGGCTTGATGATGACAATGAAGATGCTAGTGAAGAAGCACCTACATTTGAGGTATGCATTCAATATCTTTTATAACATATAGTAGATGATTTTTAACTAATGGTTATCTGAATAGAATTTGAGTAAGAGAAAAACCCGATCAAAAGCTAATGTGGACCATGATGTCCAAAATGAAACCGACACTGGTTACGAGGTTGTTATGAAGGATCCAAATGCTTTGTCAAAAGAAGAACAGATGGACATTGTATACAAGTGAGTTCATTTTATTAAATTCACTTTGTTATCCATGATTTTTCTACTTACATTTGGTGAATTTATGTCGTGTTGATACTTTTTAAATTAATGTCTCCTCAGTTCAGCTCCAGAATTAGTTGGTTTGTTATCAGAGCTAAATGAAGCGGTTGAGCAGCTTGAGACCAAAGTTGATCCAGTTTTAAGCAAGGTATGTTTCTTAAGTGGTTGTCTTTGATCTTTGTCAGGTTGTCTTTGAAATATTGAGAATGGATAATTGGTGAAAACTATCTGATAACACTATAATACAGTATGTTTTCTTTTGATTATCAACAATTACTGGGAACTACAACTATATGGATAATTGGACCCTAATCTAGACCAAGGGAACATTAAGACTAATGAAAGATCAAAATACTTAAAAGCTGTAATAAGTTGCTTAATGACTTACCTTTTGCCAGTAATAAACAAGAAAAGTATACCTAGTATAGGGAAAAAGGTATCTTTCTTATGATGGAGCATTGGGTTTGCAGTCTATCCATGAATAGGGTGCTAAGCAATTCAAAGAGTGAATGAAAAGGAAACAAACATATACACTTGTAATTCATAGTAATAGATTGATTGGAGGATTATGAGGCATCCAACCAATTAAAACAGATTCATAAAGAAGGCATGTGGGATTGAAAGAGATTTGGAGAGAAATCAGTTTGTATAATGAGAGATGATTGAAAGTTTACTTGATAAAGGGCACTTTTATAGGTCGAAAATCCAAATAGTGAAATACTGGTCAAACAGGTTCCAGATTAAAATAGGTCTGACCCAATAGCATTCAAAATAAGTATGACCTCATTCTCAAGAAAAGAGTTTCTGGACTAGTGGCTGTAGCCCCATGCCAAGGTCAGGGCATAGACTACACCAACCTTTGACAAACTTTGACTTTTTACTTCATTGGTTTTGTCGTCTTTCTTGTTGACGTTTGATCTTTAGTATAGCCCTACGAAGCTTTGAACAATATGAAGCTTTACTGTTTTGACCATGTAGCTTTTGTCTGTTAAATCGGATGTTTCTATAACTCTTGTTTACCGGCATCTACATTAAAACTAAACACGAATGAGTGAAGTCCTCTTTATAACATAATAGTCGTTATCTGGACAATTCAGGATTATCAAACAGCTACATTCACTCAGATACAGAACTAGTAAGACTAGAAAGAATAGTTCCATATTCTGAACCATATTTCTTCTACCTGGAATTGGGTTGTAGTCAATTGGGACCGGATAAATTGAGGTTTTGTTGGGATAATAGTTTTTAATTTGCATCCTCTCTTTATGGGGGTTCACAACTTAAGTTCACTTATCTACTTTAGCTTAAAAGCCAGAACTAAGAAAATTACAACTTAGTTCTATGTATGTTTACATATTAAACAATTTTTTTTTAATGTTTTCCCAATTTTAAATTGCAAATCACAATTTCCGTAGACATATGTCATGTTCTGTGCTATAGGCTCTCCATTTCATAATTCTTAGTTTGCCTCATTGTTCATAGTCTAAATGTATTGTGTAGCTTAAAGAAGAGAAGAATTCAAATACAAGTGGCATACAGTATATGGAGCTGAAGAAGCAACTTCTACTGTCATATACTCAAGCAATTACCTTTCACCTTCTTCTCAAATCAGAAGGTCATCCTGTTCGTGATCACCCGGTTCTTGCTCGCCTTGTGGAGATTAAAAACTTGTTAGACCAGGTTAGTGTGTCTAATCACCATTCACTATGTTGACTTAACGTTCGCATTAGTCTTATTTACTACTGTAATAAGCTATGATTATGGATAATATATGTGGACGCCACCAAAGTATGCATTTGGTTTCATTTTTATCGATTCCTTTGAAAAAACATATCGGAATTGTGTAAATTGACAAAAGTGCCTCTCATTCAAACAGTTTAAAATGATAGAAGTTATGAGATATATGTGTCATACCTATTATGCGTTTCTATATAGTTGTAAAATGAAAAAGAAAGATCACTCTCTCATAGAGGGTAGATGTTACTCATTTAATTATATTACACATAACTTTAATTTCGTAAAGAGGAGTATTTTTGTAATTTAAAAGAATTACAAGCATGTTTTACTGTTGGAATTGGTAAAGTGAAACCAAATACTTCGTACATTATTAGGTGGCCTATAAGTTAGTTTCTACAGATGGGTAGGCATTAATCAAACAAATTACATACCTGGCCTCCATATGTATCATCCCTTTAAATTACTAGCTGATTGTTTAAATGTGATCTTCATTGACAGATGAAATCACTTGATGAGAATCTATCATTTGACATTGAAGATTTTCTCAAGAAACGTCCGACTACAACAACGGTGGATTCTCCCAAGGAGATAGCAGCTATTGATTCCATTTCTATAGTCAATAATTCCAAGACCCCTGGAACTCAAATAGATGTTAGTATCTTTATTCTGTCTGCAATCTTGAATATGCTTCAGGCATTATCTTACGTATTTATTTTCTAAGCATCTTGCAATATTTTTATTCAATTTAGCCTAAAGAGGAACCCAAGTTTGTAAAGATGGATTCAACACTGGATAATGGTAATGGAGGAAAACGTAAGCGTCAAAATGAGCAATTAGGTTTGCAGAGTGTGGAAATGTTGAAAGTAAGAGCTGCTCTCGAGGAGAAACTGAAGCAGAAAGGTGTCTTTAACTTAGAAGCACCAAAAACTAATGGTGTTAAGAAGAATAAAAAACCATTAAACGGGTATATTCTATATCATTTTATTATGTTTCAACATTTCTAGTTAAGCTGCTATATTTATTTATGGTGTTTACTTTAACTGAGCAGAAAGCTAGAGGCACTTGATGATTTTGATGATGATGCTTTTGATATCGAAAATAAATCCAATATAACGTCTTCAAATAGACTGTCTCAGCTTGTAACTCAAAAGAAGAAACCAAAGGTAAGGGTCTTTACATAAACTCTTTCTAGTGTACTTTGAATTGCTATACGATTATGCCTAAATAATTAATTGTTTCTCATTGAAGGTTATATCCGGAGATGACGATTTACCACAGAGAGATGACATTGGAGAAAGGCGGAGAAAGCATGAAATGCTGGTTCTTGCGAGTGCTGGTATTCATTCTGATGATAATGATTTTCAAGAAAACGAGCCCGGTACTGTTGAGGTTGATGGAAATACTGACACAAATGAAGACGGGGAGACTGAGTCAGAGAGTGACCTTTACAAAGAAACCAAAATAAAACGTGATGCCAAACTAGCTGTTAAAGCTCAAAAGTATTCCAGGTATTCGATCTTTTCTTCATCATTTATAGAGTTGAATATGATGTAAATCATTTAATCTATGTGGCATTGTTAAGATTTATTCAGGAAATATTGTTGGTTTTGTAGAACGGCTCCTCCAGTTCTTACAGCCCCAGAAACTCTTGAAGGGAAACGTCACATCAATTACGAGGTAATTATGTTTGTGACATTCATGATTTGCATACTGTGGACAAAACTTACACTTTTACCTTCTTTAGATGGAGAAAAATAGGGGGTTGACTCGCAAGCGCAACAAGGATATAAAAAATCCAAGAAAGAAATACAAGGTATGTTGCATTGAAACCAAGCTTTTATTTGGGGTGGGCGGGTGGCAAAGTGGAAGGGTTGGGTATTGGATCAAAACGGGTGAATTTTCACTGAAAACTTGTGTAGCTCTGGAAAGCTTTTTGCTTATAAATAGTTATACTATCGTCATGTATGATTACAAATATTAGGTTGTCTCAATAATAATATAATTTTTTTTGAATAATTTGATTTATAAGGTTGTAAGCATTGAAAATACCCTTGGTGAATTTTGACCGTAATTTTTTGATGTTGTGCATTTGACATCTTAGAGAGAATACAAACCAGGATAGACCCAATTTTGAACGGAAATGGGTCGAAAATGACACCTCTAATTCTTCTTATAGTCTTTGGACTTTGCTTTGTTCAGCTTGTTGATAAAAGGGGGCGTTTTATTCATTTAAAGCTTAATTGTGATGATATATACCTCGTGGGTTATTAACTTCTTTTGGTAATACTAATGTGTGCAGTTGAAACATAAGAAGAAAGAAGTTGCCAGGAGTGGACAGGTAATTAAAGTTAAAAAGCCTACTAGTCAGTACCCCGGTGAAAGTTCTGGTATTAGTTTGATCAGCCGAAGCAAAAGATTCTAAAGTCGAGCATTGTTTCCTACTCTGTCCTGGGTAATGTGACAAAGTTGCACAAATTTTGTTAGGTTCACTTCATCGATAACTTGTTAGATAATGTTGGCAAAAAAAAAAAAAAATTAATAGTATTATTGATTTCCGGCTTGGCAATTTTTTTTATGTAGTATTATTGATTTCTGGCTTCCCATTTTACTGCGTTATGCATAAAAGACCAATAAAGTGGTGCATCCTTTTCACAACCAAAAGCTAACTCGTATATTTAAAAAATGCGCATTAAAGCGTAAGGCAACACGTTCAAGTTATATGAACGCAGTATGCATGGACACTTCTGGAAAAGAACTCGATTTGATCTATGGAGTATAACTCAAACTCATACTAGATGTGTTTAAACTAAAATTTTCGAAATATAACTTCAGGCCTAAGTTGCAACCAATAATCCATTAATCGGTCACTTCTATTTCCTGTCAAACTTGTAACAGACGTGTACAAGCAGTTGGAAATTAAATGACCAACATGATCAACGGTTCGGAGTACCACAAACCAGGTGACACCTATAATTTCAAATCAGGAATGATCCGTGCGGCTGAATTGATACAAAAAGTACCAACTGTCCCATACAATCAATAGGACCACACTTAAGAAATTGATGTTACATTTCACATTATAGCATGTCAACTGTCATGTAACTTACTAGCGTTAAGCGTTAAATTCGTGCGATGCAAAGCTAGATATATATAACGTCATAATACATTTATAATAATATAAAACGGTACATGAAATGTTTTAACGATCATATTCAATTTTGTGTTCAATACATTTTACATAAAGGTGATGATTAGTACATCATCATTCTTTATTTGTACATCATCGGTTGCGTTTTAAGGAGTTGTAATGTACAACAATGTAAACCATATTTTGTGGTATATGGTTAAAAAATGTGGTGTACAATTCACTCTCCTTTATATAATCGTTTTTTATAACATTTAAAAAATAAATAAATTATATTAATTAGATATCGGGAGATGGAGGACAACTACCCTCTTAAAAACTTTCAAATGTGTAAACAAAAATTTTTTTTTACCGATATTAATGATATTTTATAAGGAGGTTTTTGCTAACGTGTGCCCCGTGGTACACGTTAAGGTGTATTTAATGAACCTGTAATTTTCAAAAATAATAAAATTTGTACTTAATATATGCATATAAAAGGTTAATATTAGATTGAATTAATGAGTATTAAATGCAAATGCTGATATTTAAGAAAATTATGGGTTTATTAAATGCACCTTAACGTCTGCTCGGGGCACACGTTAGCAAAAACCTTTTGTAAGTGTTGACCCTTTAAAAATGAAATAAGAACAACATTATTCCCCCCACAATAACAATAAATTGGGATGGTTAAAAAAGATGCGTATGTTGTAAAGTGACATTTTTGTAACATCCTCTCCCGCGGTCTGGTAATTTCTAATTTTAAATTGGTTTATTTGAGTTATTTTAGGAATTACCTGATATTATTTGTTTTACTGTGAAACTTAAATAAATAGGTTCCAGGACTTATTGTGAATAGTGAAATCCTATTTGTTTTAAATTACTGTAGTTGACGGTAAAAGAAAATATTATTCTCGCAAATGGGTTTCGGGTTCCAGACAATAGATTTAGGACGGGTATAAAATTAAAGCAATTAGATATCAAAGTCGGTTGTGAGCCGACCTTAATATCCTTATTTCCTCAAAGTTTCATCACTTCCTTTATACCAAAAATTTGCAAAATTCTCCAAATCAAGAAACCATAACCAAGTTTCACCAATTCGTTTGTGTGATTTTGATTCTACAACATCAGAACTATTAACATCATCATCTTAAACTTCATCATCTTCTCCATCTTGTTCACTTTCATCTTCTTTAAAAGTGAGTTTGATTTTGAGTGATTGAATCAAATTGAAGCTTGATATATTGTTATTAGGTGTTATTTGATGTTAGTGAAAGTGTTAGAAACCATAGAAATGAGTTTTTCGGAGTTTTGGTGAGATTTAAGTCGAATTTTCGTAGCAGCAGCGAAACCCAGTTTGTCCAACGAGGCGAGCTGAGTTTCGAAGCGAGTTGAGTCTCGCTAAGCGAGTCGAGATGACTCTGCGAGTCGAGATGGCTCTGCGAACCGAGTTACTTCGTTGCGAGTCGAGTTTCTGCGAACCGAGTTGACCTGCGAGTTGAGATCACTGCGAATCGAGAATTTTTAAAGTTTTCATTTTGCAAATTTCAAAAGTGCACAAGTGTAAAAGTCCTTGCACCTTTAGTGACTAAAAGTTTACAAATTTTCTTATTAATTCGGATAGAGCTGAAATTCGCATGGTCACTCGGAAACGGCCCAATGATCAAGACTCTATTCTAAGAGCCTAGTCAGTTTTTGGCCATTCGGGGTCATCTAGGGGTCGAAAATGGCATTTTTCAGTTTTGAAACGTAATTTCGGGATTTTCAGATTTTATTTCTGATTGAATTTTTGTTTGCCTAGACTTCAAGGATTACCTGATTTGATAAATATACTATGATGATGATTATGGAACAAGTTACTAACTTGTGTGTTTTGTAGTGTTTCAGACACTCCAAAGACTCAGTGATATACGACTGCTGAGTGTGGAATCTACAGAGGTATCGGTGAGTGGATTTAGAACTCACCTTTTGATTTAGTTGTAACTGTTTGGTTGCAACAAGTAAACGTAGATGTGTTTATTAGACTGTTTAGTCTGTGTTATTGATTATTAATCTACGTGATATGTGGACCTCTGTGTATCAGATTATTGAGGTCAACGTGTAGTTGGACTTTTTGGTTATTATGTGATTTACACAGGTTTTGATTCATTTGTTGTGTTTGAAACCTGTGTATGAGTTTAATAACCAATAGTTATCGGTCTCGTCCGTTATGGCCATACGGATATGTACGATAAGTGTTCTTGGGGAATCCCCGGGTATTATGATATCCCAAGAGCCACCGATCCTCATTGAAATATTGTGTGTTCACGGTTATTTGATGTAAACTCATAGTTATGCTAAGTTGAATTGTGTGTGACAAGTTCATTCACTTAGCTTCGTGCTAATCCCTCATTTACTTCCTGCAGGTTATGAATAGATATGTGGGTGGACAGGAAGTTGATGCCTTTGGCAGGGGATGTTTGACTGCTCTGTGAACTCTGATATAGTTTTGTTATAAACTAAGTTTGGACTTTTATAATACCCCGTTTGTATAATATGTGTACAGTATTTTAATAACTTGAAAACTATGTACGGTATCATATTTTGAAAAAAAGTTATGTACATTTCCAGTATGTATAATAGTAAAGTATGTTTTTAATATACGCTTCCGAGTAAAAAAAAAATCATATAATATTGATGTCCAGAATGAGGGGTGTTATAATTTTTTAGCTAAAAGCAATTGTTTGGTCATTGATAGCATCAAATAATATTATATTTATATACAAGTAATCCCTTATTTTTATATACTTTTATTGCAATTTATAACACCCCTCAATCTTAACAACAATATTATATAATTTAACTCAGAAGCGTAGGTTTAAAACATACTTCTTTACAGTGCATTATTTAAAATGTACATCACTATTCCAAAACATAATACTCCATAGTATAAAACTATTAAAACAAAACAGTAACCGAGGTGTTACTTGATTCCAACAAACTTTTGTTTATCACAAAACATAACAGATATCACAATTGGTCAAACATTCCCTGCCTAAGCATCATCTTCCTGCCCACCCACATGTAACACCCAGTTTTAGGGTCTAGTATTTTAATATGATTTTGACTTGGAAATTAATATTTAAAGTATTAGAAAAATGATTTTGAATTGTTATGAGAAAATAAATAGGTAAAAGAGTCACATGATTTATTGTGAGGAATAAAGTAGTACATGTTTTAAATTAATAAAGTTGACGGTAAAATAAAATAGTTGTTTTTCGCAAATGGTTTTCGGGTTCTAGACAATAGGTTAGAAAGTGGATAAAAATTACACTACAATATATTAAAGTCGGTTGTGTGACCGACTCATTTTCTTCACCTACTTTTCCCCAAATTGCTTTACTCTCTTATTCACTTCAAAAACACTTCAATTAAACTTAGTAAGAAATCAAAAAGAAAGAAGAAATTAATTTGGTGTTTTGGATTCAAGCTAAGTCTACATCAGATTAACATCATCATCATCCTTATTCCTTTCAACTAGTAAGTGTGTTCTTGTTTTTATGAACTTATTTTAATGAAATGGGTTTTGATGATATAACCCAATTCTTGTTATTTAATGATTCTTGTGTATTTGTAAAGGTTTAAAATCAAGTATGTAACATGTTTGATAATCTAATTTTATGAGAATCATTGATTTTGATTATGAACTCAAGAAACTCCATTAATGGAGGAAAGTGAAGAACTTGGTGAAAGCTTTAAAGTGGGTTTTGATTGATAGTATGAAATCTTGGGATTTTTAATATTCTTATATGTTTATTGATGATTATAATGAAGGATGTTATTGTTTGGAACAAATAATTTGATGGAAATCTTTGAATCAAAGAATCAAATTTAATATAGGTTTGGCAAAATCTACACTAAGGCTTCAAAATCATCAATCAGGTATTATGAATCAGCAATAAGGTCTTCATAATCTGCAATCAGGTCTCTGTTTGACACTAAGCTTCTGTCTTTGTTTAGGCTTTTGTCAAGAAAGAGGTTTATCAACACCCAGGTCTAGAAATCAACAACATGGTTATGAAAATCAACAATCGGGACTTTAAAATCAACAATCAGGTGTTGTGTCTAGAAAGAGGCCTCCATCTTAGATTAGGCCTTTTTCAATGATAACTAGTAGTAGTAGTGGTAGTATTAGTGTGTTATAATGATTGCTTAGTATTTATATTCTAGCTTGATATATATGATGATGGTTTGAGATTAAGTAATGAGGTTAGTGAGTTTTAAACTAGCTAATAAAAAAATGATTATTAGTTAAATAGTATGAATGATGTTTAAAACTTGTTTATTGCAATTGGATTGAATTCCATATATGTATATAAGAGATGTAGATTGTGTCGACTTGTTGGATACATAACTAAAGTGATATAGTGTTTATAAGTTAGATGTTATAAACTTTTGGAATGAGTTTCATGTTGTGGAATATGTGTGTTATTATGAAGGGCTTACTTATTTGATAATATATATATATATTGAAATATGTTATATGATTATAACATAGACTATTTGTTATGGATGAATTACTGACTTGTTATTATTTATATTCTCAGATAAGCAGAAGGAAACTCAGTGATATGAGACAACTGAGTTAAGAGACTGGGAATATCGGTGAGTGGGATTGTAATCCTCAGTTCAACCCAGTTGTAACAGGTTTGGTTACAACAGGTGAATATACCTGGCTATTGGTTATTGATTGTTTGGTTTATATTGGCATTGTTATTGTTATTCCGGGTTGATTGGTTGTTATTATTCTATGATGGCATGACTATTATGCATTATGTGACTATGTGGATTATTCAGAGGTCAACGCTGGTTGGGTTTGTTGCTATTGTTTGGCTGGCGGGGTTTCCGATACACATAGTTGATGGATGAACCCTAGTCAGTGAAGATAGCTTCAAACTATCGATAAATCACTGTTTTGGCCGGCAGTGGTGTAAGGGTTCTTTGATTGGCTAATCAGGAACCGCCGGTCCTCTTTGACGCTATGTGTTTATATATGTTTACGATGCTTTATGCGGTAAACATAGATTGTTGTGTTTATTTGTTGTAAGATTTGTTATTTCTGGATTGAACTGTCGGTTACAGTTCCATTCACTTAGCTGTGAGCTAACCCATCGATATTTAACATTTTGCAGATTATGATTGGATTATGGGATGGGCGATTGGATACTGGATGGGATGTTTGACTACTGTTGCGACTACTCTGATGTTTTTTGGAAATCATATGTTTTGGAAAAATTATATAACACTCAGCCGATAGTATTTAGTTTTGAAACTGAAAGTTAATAATTGTAATCTTTTGAGAAAGTTGAAATTTTTGGTATATTGGGACTCGCTTCCGATGGTTTAAAATATAAAATATAAAATATATTAGAAAAAAAAGGGGTGTTATACCACATAACTAAACATAACCTGCAGGAAGTAAAATGAGGGATTAGCACGAAGCTAAGTGAATGAATAAGTCACACACCATTCAACTTAGTATAACCATCTATTTACAGCAATTAACCGTAAATACACATTAATCAATCAATGAGGATCGATGGCTCTTGAGATACCATAATACCCGGGTGGCTCTCCAAGAACATTTACCATCAATCTGTAAGGCCAATACAGAATAAACCGATAGCTAATTGTTATTATAATCAAACACAGGTTCTACACACAACAAATGAATCAAGTCCCTGTGTAATTCACATAATAAACAACTAGCCCAACTAACATGTTGACCTCAATAACACTGATGCCCGAAGGCCAATTAGCACGTAGATTCATAATCAACAATTTAGACTAAACAGTCTAATATTCACATCTACGTTTACTTGTTGTAACCAAACAGTCACAACTAAATTAAATTATGAGTTCCAGATCCACTCACCTGTCAATCTCAGTTCACTTACTCAGTTGTCTTATCTCACTGAGTCTTCTGTTGATCTGAGAATAAAATCAAATATTAATCAATAATTCAGTTCAATATTGATAATATATAACAATTAACACATTTGTTAAAGTTAAAACAAAATGTCACAAAAACGGGTCACTACTTGCCGGGTAAGCCAAGTACCCGCCGGGTACTAGGCTCTACCAGCCGGGTACTAGCTAAACATGCCGGGTGAATTACCATTTCATGGTAACAGAACTATTTCACGTTTTAAAGCCTAGGGAAGCCGTCGGGTTCCCGGTTTACCAGCCGGGTTCCGGGTTTTGTCAAACTACCCGCCCGGTAGTGGGTTTACCCGCCGGGTAAAACCCCTGAACCAGCAACCATCGTTCAGCTTCAACCCAGACCCAATTTCTATTACCCAAACTCACAAATCAGTTTCATAACTTCACTACAATTGTAAATAACATCAAGCAATCACTTTCTAGCATCATATATCAACTTTTCCAATTTGATTCATATATCAATCAAGAACAATTATAATTTTAGGCATAATCAAAATAAACCAAAATCACTTACAACTTAAAGATGAATAATATGATGATGATGGAAGTCTTGAACTAACCAAAATCTCAGTTCCAATTTGATGATAAGTTTGTTGTTTATAGTTCTTTAGGTTTAGGTTTATAGTTTGAAGGTTTTGAAGTTCAAAGAAATAGTATAACTTTCCAATTTAGGAAAGTTGTAAATATAGGTCGGCCCAATTTTCAACCGATCCCGTATCTACTTAAAACAATCCCCTTCTAAACTTATTGTCTGGAATCTAAAAACCATTTCGCGAGAACTATATTTTATTTTACCGTCAACTATAACCATTTAAAACAAGTAATATTTTACTATTCACAATAAGTCATTTGACTTATTTATCTTAAGTTTCACATACTAACAAATATATAAAGTAATTTCTAAAACATTTAAATAATTAATTTAAAATTAAGAAATTACCAGACCCGTAGAGAGGATGTTACACAATTATTTAATAAAAGATACTTATTTCGTTCATATTTACAAAATAGGTAAAAATGGAGTTTAAATTAGAAAATGAACGAAAATAGGCTTAATAAAGTAATTTTTGTATAAAAGTTAATTGGACCTAAATATGATTGGGACAAAGTGGCTGAAGACCGATAATATTAAATAATGTTATATTTATTCTTTTGGTTTATTTATATTTATATTGCATTTATTTAATAATATATACTGATTTGGTTAACGTTTGCAATTAGGTATATAAATGAGCTGGGACAAAGAAAATGTACAAGAAATAAAGAAAGTTCTTGAATAGTTGAGTTCGAAGATTGCACGAAAATAAATTGGATTGAAGATTTATTGAAGTGTACAAATAAAAAAAAGAGGCTAAATTGGTGAGGAGATGAAGGGGTCTTGCAAGTAAAATGGTCTTGAGCCTAAAGCTAGAATAAATCATGAAAGAAGAATGGGATGAATATATTGAATAGATAAATTAAGTTGTATGTACGTATAAGAAAATGGTCAAAAGATTGAAGTGGGTCAAGAAGAAATAAATGGATTAACATAGTTAATAGATATAAAATAATAATAATAATAATAATAATAATAATAATAATAATAATATAATGATGATGATTATTTTATCACGTGGAAGTCATAGAGGAAACAAGAAAAATGGCACAATTTTCTAGAATCTTTTAGAAGGTGGGCCCCATTTGATGAATGAATGACGGCTGGATGCAAGTTTTATGAGGCGGCACATATTTCAAACCAACCGCTGGTTGGAACTTGGTACCAGACAACTATAAATAAAAGTCATATTCTGCATACGAAAATATACCAATAACCTTAATAATTCGTAAAAACGAATTATTAAACCCCAATTTCGACTAGAAACATTTTCTAGGGGTCTTAGGAACGATTTAGAGACGCGAGAACGCAAGAGTTTATCTACAATCAAGTGTTCGGAGCGTGGTTCGCGGTTTCGGTTTGCGTATTATTTATTCATTATTCAACTTTGAATGTGTTTTATTATTGGATTATGTTTTTAGTTTACTACAACTTAGTCATGAACTAAATATTTTGTGTATTTGCTAATATTACTTAGATGAAGGTTTAATTATTTATTTGTGTTGGTATTGATTTATGGAATATTTATTATGCATTAATACATTATTATTTTATTTATATGATTGAAGTTGTTCTTAACAGGATTAATTGATTTATATCATAAACTTCAATAATGTTTATTAGATTTTTATAAGTTAATTAGTTGTGTACAATTATTTAATCGATTGTGGTTTGATACTGTAACAACCGGTCAAAAAGTCAAAATCCTCATCCAATTTAAACTTTTATAATTGTATTATTATATACAATTATAACTCAGCGAGCGAAAATTTTACATTTTTATATAATGAACAATGATTATTTAATAATCACAAATAAATCCATTTGAAGTCACATTATATTTTTAAATCGAGTAAAACAAATTTTGATTTAATTAAATAATAACCGGAAGAACGGAAATAGAAATTTAAAAATATTAAATTTATATATATTATTCGGGTACAGAATACGGGTATTTTACACTGCGAAATGGGAACGAAAAGGGGAAAACCCCCTCCCCTCCTCTTTTGGATCAGCCACCCCAAACACCCCCCTCACTTTTTTTTTTTTTTTTTCCATTTTTCATTTCTCTATCTCTTTCTCTTTTCTTCCTTTCACCAAACAACCACAACAACAACTAACATCATCAAAAATCAAAAATCGGAAATCATCAACATACATTTTCGGAATCACCATCACGAGTGGAACAATATTAACAAAGGCGACACCCTCGTTTTCTTCCTCGTTTGGCCTCGATTCGCATTTGTAAGAAATTATCAAATTCTTAGATTTAATCATTTTGGGGTAATGTTTTAGTGTAATAATGTTTACACAAGTTGCTTGTAACCTAAACAACAAAGAAAACATGATTTTTCAGCTTAAAAATGCGTTTGATTTGCGATTTTGGCCGGAAAAACGCGATTTCCGAAACTTTCTGGGCTGGTGTTCATCCGTGCGACACAACGCTTGTGTCGCATGTTGTGTCGCAGAATTCCATTTGTGTCGTATCTTATGTCGCATAAACTACCCATGCGACACAACGCTTATGTCGTACTCTATGTCGCACCTTGCGTCGTATTCCCATACGACACAACCCTTATGTCGCTATTGAATTAGCATCGCAAGCTTTTGAGACACAACCACTGTGTCGCAGGGCTCTTGTGTCGCACTCT
Source organism: Helichrysum umbraculigerum (assembly GCA_949592205.1). NCBI lineage: Eukaryota > Viridiplantae > Streptophyta > Magnoliopsida > Asterales > Asteraceae > Helichrysum > Helichrysum umbraculigerum. Next base: position 122,269,782 of record CATIUR010000001.1, on the reverse strand, counting down.
ATGCGACACAACCCTTGTGTCGCATGACACATTTTTGTGTCGCATGTGATGTCGCAGAAAACAGAAAATAGCCAAATCTTTCTAAGTGTAGGAAAACGTTTTCAAATGACAATTTAAATATGATACGACTTATACCCAAAACAAATATACTTTATAAAGTATACGAAAACTCAAATCTAATAATAATATGAATTATTATTACGAATCATCAATAACGAACAGTACTTACAAACATACGAAATCTCTCTTGTTTAGGACACTAGGAGATTATACTTGGCACGACTCGTTACACTAGGACGCTAGCTTCTCAGGTGAGTTTCATAGCCCCACTCTTTCAACTGTTTTACTATTTTCGGGGTGAAACACATGCTCAATTGCTGTTTTCAAATCATATTAATAATCGTTTATAATATACAACTATTTATATTACTGTATGTAATACAAAATGTGTAATACTTAGGAATTACACCCGCAATATTGTTTTAGAACAATATCAATACTTAACCTAGATAGGTTACAATCGTACCCGGTTAGGTCGTTGGAAAACGATTACCAACACATAACTTGATTTAGTTATCGAAATCTTTTGGCCATATTGTCACGGGACAATACCATTGAATACATTAGAACTAGTTAGTTCTACCTACACTGAACAACATCTATACTGTTACAAATTTAGTTATTCTTTAAGAACTAAAACTTTCGACACACCCCATTATCACTAGAATGGGAACTGAACTTAAGTGAACATTTTCCCAAGACTCCGTTATATATACTTCCTAGGCTTTAGGCTAGGAGTATACAATATCATCACACGTTAGTACAGACTTCTTATATCAATACGACTCAACTGGTGACGACTCTGGCTCAGGATGTAATCCAACCAGGGATGGTCCCCTGGCACAGGATGTAATCCAACCGTGGGGGTGTCACCTGATGAATACCTACATACTATTATACGATCTACTTAGTCAGGCATGTCGAGTACTGCTGGCTCTCAAACAACTTAGTCGGGCATGTCGTTGTACTGCCGGCTCAATTACAAATTGCTTGCGAGCAACTTCAAAAACGATGCCGCGGTATTGCAGCGGGCACCAAACGATGCCACGGTAAAGTGGGCACAAAACGAAACCACGGTATTGCAGTGGACGAAATTTCAATCAATGGATCAGCGAGTGATACTCGGGATTCACAATAAGTTAACGGATCGGTGGTGCTGCCACGCGAGGCCGTTAGCTCAGTTCATGTCCGGGTTAGCTTATGCTAATCGGGTAAACGGACACGCTAAACGTTCAAACATAGATCTGCGGATCTACAATCACTTGTTGCTGGATGCAACACCTCATATGTTAATTCATAGTCCTGCGGGACTACCGTTACTTACTATCATATGACGTGGTCATACAGTTATTTGGTTAAAACTTAGGCAGGTATTGCCTCCCGTTATACACTTACTCATACCAGATAGGTATTCAGGCTCGGTATGCCTCAATTATTGTGTACTTAGGTACGAACTACAATTGCTTAGGTATTAGATACCTAAACTTTCGAATTACACATTGATAATTTCAACTACAATTTGCTACAAGTCAGAATCGTGAATTCTGAACAACTTCTCAAAACATACAGGATTTATACTTTATGTTTTTAACTAACAAACCTATGAACTCACCAGCTTTATAGCAGACCTGTTTTAGCATGTGTTCTCAGGTGCCCAGCAGGATTAGGACTGCTACAAGATTAAGCTAGCTCGAGTCGCATATTTTCAAACAATTGGGACTACTCTGCATTTACTTTTGTATTTTCAAATTATGTAATTGAAAATTCTATTAAACTTATAACGTTGTAAACGTTCTATTTGGTGAATGTATAATTATTTTCAAACGTCTCATTTAGAGTCGTTCATTATGTATCTTATGCTGTGATATTTAATTTGGTAACACCCGACCCTATCGCTTCCGCAAACCGAAATTTGAGGGTGTTACAGATACGAAGGTTTCGTGATAGATTATAAACGTATACTTTATGAATTATAATTAATGTGGTAATTTAAACATCGTGGTACGAACTTGCTATAATAGATTGTTGATAGGTTTAATAGAATAAGTTATAAGAATACTTAAAGAAGGTTTATATAGTATTTTACTTATATACTGTAAGAAAGTTAACTAAGGTTTAGAGGCTTTCTACATTTGATAAATCACCATAGAATTAATTCAATCGAGTAAATAAATAAATAGGAAAACCTGAATCTAAGGAAATAGTCTAAGTAAATACATATTTATCTCTAAATTGTTTACAACCTCTAGTTAATTGTTTTCTACGTTATTGCTTATAAAATAGTTTTCTAAATTATGTTCGTATGGAATTAAAACGCCCCATGTTTACTGTTTTATCTGTAATTTACTTTTTGTAAGTCCCTAGTTCTAGGATCGATAACTTCGTTATCTGTAGTATTAAGGTGCGGAATCCCTCAATACGGTGTTATCTTACTAGTAACGAATACGTTCGTAATTGCGTTTATAAAGCTTAACTTTAAACGAATAATACGTCAAAGTCTAGCCGTTAGGTATAAGTTTTCTCTGGGTTTTGTGAATTCGCAGATCAAAATAAATGCCAAAAGTTGTTATGTTTTTCATCCGTGAAAAACAATTTATACGTCAGTTCGTCTCGGCTCGCATGGGCCTGCGAGTTCGGTCCAACTCGCAGCCCAAGCCCAACTCAGGACTCGGCTCGCCAGACTCATGCTTCGCGAGTTCAGGTCTCACCTCACAGCTCAACTCGCTGCGACTTGAGATCTCGACTCGTCTCGCATAAAACATATATACTAAAAACATATTTCGTCTATCTTTAATACTAAATATTAATAACAAAACGAATATGCATTTACAAATCCAAACCAATGTACAAACATAATGATAATTATACCAGTCCTATTTCAAGCTAGATCTGTTGTCACAATCTATGTCCCAACAGACTCCCCCTTGACAATAGCTCTAGCGTCTTTATCTTCACACTGTCTTTGGTCTTCATTTGTAAATCTTACTACCTGCGTAAATCTTCATCTTGATACAAGTTTTAACCATCAACTGATAATCTCTTGCTAAATCAGCCCATTCAATAGTCGTCAAAATTCTGTTATCGTTTAACTTTAACAGATCATTTCTCGACATATTCATCAGGTGTCGATGATCATAAACTCTGAAGATTTCTCTTTCACCACCTTCAACCTCATCATCAGCTTCAACCATAACAGCTTCTCCAGTTCCTGAATCCACGTGCCAACTCTTCATATTTCCCAAAATATCCTGTGGCATTGTCTTCAATGGAATCTGCTGTATGCATCTAACAGCTGGATATATCTTTTTCCTTCTTCTTCTTCCAGTTCTTTGACTTTTCTCTTGTAGTTTCACAGTCTTTCCCTTTCTTGGCTTAATCTGAACAAACTTATTTGAACCAACTTCAGTTCTAATAATTCGTTCAACACGTTTAGCATAATCATCACGACTTGGATTATTTATCTCCAATCTAGCCAAGTCACGTATCTCATAACGTGGTAAAGAGCTAAACACTGCAAGCTTTCGCTCAAAATATTGAACTCTATCAAACCTTTTAATAGCAAAAAGCTTCAGCTCAGAGTCAAAGTACCATCCAACAATCCCTTTACGAGGAACACGTTTTCCCGTAATATCTACTTCTGAAACTCCAATCTTCTTCTTTTGTTTTAGAAGTTTCCTAAGAAAAACAGCAGGCTTCTTGGTCGGAATCAAAGTTTCATCTTTTTCAGAATCGGTTGAGTCATCGATTTCTTCATCTACATCGACAATCATTGGATCTTGTTCATTTTCAATAATAACTTCTGTCCTAGATGGGCTCACATTGTGTTCATCAATATTTGCATCAGGATCTACACCAATGTCTTGCACAATCTCAAGTACAGTAGTCCAATCAGTAGGTGGTAGAAATTCTCCATCCTCAAGATCAAAATCAATGTCTTCATCTATCTCATCAAAAATATCATCTTCCGAATCAGATAGATCAAGCATTTCCAATCCTAAGAGAAAACCACAAATACAAATCAATTTTAATAATTAAAACTCTCTTATTGATTTCCCTGAATCAACCTAAGAATTTCTTTATTAATTCTTTTGTATATTTTAACGCAATTTACAAATAACTTATAAAATCTTTTATTGATTACCCTGAATCAATCCAAAATCTCTTAAATCTACTTAACAAATATTAATTAATTTTACATTCTAATGCATTGTGAATAATCACCAAACATTTAAATTTACTATTAATTACCTTATATAATTTCCAAGTGTTAATTGATCTAATTCATTATCAAGTTAACCTTTAAATTATATATCATTTGTCTAGTTAATACTAATATATTTTTAACTTGTTAGTATACAAACTCTCAAATCTAAAATGCATATGTTTTTATAAAATTTTGACCGCCGAAATTAATCGGAACACGCCGCTCGACTACTCAATGAGTCGGAAGTCTTTCGATCACTATTTTATCTTAACATAATTATATAAACTTAAATTACATCAAACATATTTTACTTAAAATAATAATAATCTTAAGCCGAATATATTTACACAATAATATTAAGTTTACATTTGTTCACTACAAACTATTACAAATATTACAGTACTATGATAATACTAAGCTATCTTACCAGCTTCAGTATCACCCGGTACAGTCTTATCTGCACTTGTACCCGCTCCCGAACCACTAGCACCAGCATTTCCATCAGACTCCCCCTGAATCATAGCTTGCTCACCAGTCTTTGAAGGACCAGTCTGCTCACCACCTTCTGGTGCATTGGGATCATCGTCTTTGTCAGAATCTCTCTTCCTCTTCAGCTCATTTTCTCTGCAAGACTCCAGATATACCAATATCTCCCCCTGAGTAGACTGTCCTGAATGCGATCTCAAGACCAGACTCTCCAAAGAAGATAACTTAAGTCTCTGCACATTGAAGTCCGCAAGCAAAGTCTCATGAGTCTTCATCAGCAGATTGTAAGATTGACTCTGCTTGAGTATCTGCTGAGCAAGAAGAAGATTATTCGACACCAGCTCTGGAATCTGAGAAGTAAGCTTCTCTAAATCCTTTACCCTAGACTCTAAGGATGTAATCCTTTCAGCATCAGTCATCGAAGTAACAGGTATCGTTGTAGGTCCAGGCGGTGTAAGAGACTCTATATGCCAGTCTCTGGTCAGCGGTGTATGAGGTTGAGACAAAGCTTGCATAAGCAAGTTCGTCGCAAATCTAGCTGCTTTATTCGTCGGAAATTTCGCCGAACGAACTAGATCCGCAACCTCATGCTGTATAGTTAAACACAATCAAAATCAGTTATTGTTACAGATTACTCTGTCTCAAACTCTAATTAATTGCATAACACTCATAGTTATAGAACTTATATCTCATACCTGAAGCGGTACAGACATCTGTTCAGAAACCACCGGTGTATCCTTCTCCACCTGTGGTGTATCTTGAGCAACTGTATACAGAATTAACTGTCTCAGTTTAACTCCTGATAAACAACAAGTTAAGATTATTTAACTTTTATAATAAATACTAACCTTCTCTAATAGTTAGCGTTCTCGGACGCTTCATCAATTGAGCATCAATCTCCTCAATATCTTCCTCCATAACACTCTTACCCTTCCTCTTCTTTTCAGAAGCAGATGGAGGAGGAGAAGATGTATTCTCAGAATCATCATCAGAAGCCGTCTCACCATCACGACCTCTAGATGATCTAACAGGATCCTAAATTTTGAATATATTAAACATTTATGATTAGCATAAGCTCTATCATACAAGTTCTATATATTTAAGATTAATCAGATATAATACCTCAGTCGGTACAACAACTGATCTATCAAGCTGTATCTGCTCCCCCTCAAGTATTACAACTTCTGGGTTTGCAGCCTCAGCTTCAGCTTCCTGTTCGTTTAATGATATTTATATTTTAAAATCAGAAATAATATACAATTAACTAAATATCTATATCATAATCATTATATAATAATATTATGCATCTATGATTAATAAAAACAATCTATCAACTAAGCATCTATATTATTATATTAATAAAATATTACCTCAGATGGTGCAAAATAACTATCAATATCCTGGAGCAATGGATTCGTCGCATCATCATTTTGCTCCAAAACCTCTTGCACAACCTGTGCAACAACCTCTTGATTTACTTGCTGATCAACCTGACCAACCTGAATAAGAACATCCTCAAGGAGCCCTTGTGGATCTTCAGGTTGAACCTCCTCAGCTACAGAATCAGGTACAACATTAGCAGCATCAGCAGGAGCAACCACATCCAACCAACCATGATTTGGTGGCGTCACGTAATTTGGGTCAATAATATACCCAAAGAGTGGTCTAATCTCAGGTTTCACCACTCCCTCCTTCCTAACCGTCTGCATGAACATGGCGTTATACCCACGATGGTCAATCGTATTAACCACTAGATGTGGTTCAGGTATAGCCAAATCCGGTAGACGTGCACGGATAATCAACATACAAAACCTCGGGTAGACCAAAAATCTTGATCTAACAGAACCCGATATCTGTTTCGCAATCTCACCGAAAAGATAATCACAAAAACTGTATGGTTTATTATAAACCAGTGACAGTGCAGCCGATAAAATCGCAGGGCTCAACTCATCAAATCCACCCTTCTTTGCTGCAAAAACGATATTCATCACGTGCCAGAGAAACCTCCACTGACCAATAACCAGAGGTTTCTGGAACTGACGTCCGCGTCTATCTCCTGTATAACCCATACGGCCTATAGCACCCTCTATAAAATCCATAGGATACTCAATATCCCCATTCTCCTGTTCTTCTGTACCTAGCTGCAGAATCTCACGGAGATTTCCAGCCGAAAACGTAACAGGTTGGCCGCTAACCGTTGCTCGAATCTCTGGTGGGTTGACAGATTCGTCATATACTATATCCGTCCAGAAATCGTTCAATATAGCCTGAGAGATAGGAGGATTGGCCGTAATGGCGTATCGAATACGTGATCGTGCAAGGAATCTAAGAATATCAGCAACCCTATCAGCCCGCTTGGCTTCAAGGTTCAGATCCACCAAAACATTGTGGCCCTTGTCAAATGCTCTCGCCATATCTGTAAAATAAACACAAACAACAGATATAATTTTAATGCACGATTAACAATCTTTAAACTATAACGTATTATGAATCGAGATTCATCAAACATCTTAGTTTAAAATTGAAATTATATATAACTTGTTACAAATTAGTCTCAAGTCGTATATAAAAATTTAACTTATAACTAAAAAGTCTTAAGTCTAATTTAAATCCATTATATAAAAATTATTACTTAAAAAGTCTTAACATTTATATAACTAATAAAATTTATCTAAGTACTGGACTCGCATAAGACAACTAAGTGAATCGAGATCAACTCGTTTGCTTATCAACTCACTTCGTTTATCAACTCGCTTTACTTATCAACTCGCTATTTAAGTGAACTCGCTAATCATGTCGATCCGCTAGTCAACTCGCTGCGAGTTGAATCGAAGTGTCAACTCGTTCGATGAACAGCCATCGCGAGTTTGTTTTCAAAATCAATTAATCCGTTGATTTTAACGTGATCTATTGATTTATTTACGTTCATTGATGTTCTTTTAACATAAACCCTAAAGTTTCATGTCCAATAACATCGTAAAACTATGTGAATCGTTTAAACTTCCAACCGAAACCCTAAGTTCATAAAACCTTCAATTTCGTGCAATTTAAACGGTGAAATCCGTTGTTATATACCTCAAAATGTGCGCAAAGTGAAGATGTATAATAGTTACGGATTGAAAAACTCGTTCCCGTACTCTAAAAATCGAAATCAAACGAAAACAAAGTTTCGCCTCGTTTCGCCTGTACGCGGATTCGCCAAGTTTGACTGAACTCGCGAAGTTTGTGGGTTCGGTGGGTTGGCTTGACTCGTTTGACCCCCTTTATACTTTTGTGACCGATTCGCGAAATGTCAAGCGGATCCGCAAGTCGACTAAGTCGACTCGCAGGAATAAATAAAAACGCGAATTTTAATTCTAAGTATAAATAAAACCCATTATTTATACAAGTCTAAAATAAAATTATTTTTCACTTGTATTTGTTACGTTTGTTCAACTTTAAAAATATTCAGTATAATTTAATTCCGAATGGTAAAACCTAATAAAATTAAAAACAAAATTAAAAACAAATAAAAATAAGATAAAAACACAATTATATAAATATTGGTATCAAGTACCATTTTATTAATCACTCAAAACAAAGTAAATATACAAACTAAATAAGATTTTATCTGCTTAGGGATCATATTAGTAAGAATATATATTTAAAAGTCTAAGCAGATTGGTTGTAACACCTGCATAATTAGGGTAATTAATTATGCATAATTATTTGTAACTAGTTGTAATTAGTATGTAATAGGACTAATTACAGACTCTATTTGTATATATATATATATATATATATATATATATAAGGTAATTTATATATATATGTGTGTACTTACGCGATTTGGATGAATCGTACGAATTAATCGGACGGAGTCCGACACAGTTTACTTGGACGTTGGTGACAAGAATTTACCTAAATAATGAAGACGTATTTTATTATATAAAATACACGGTGAACGAACATTATTTATATTATTATTACCGCGACGACATTTTAAATAATTTAACAAAATGTATCAAACGCGGACCAAACAATTTAAATATCTCGACAAATGTTTTTATTGTTAATCTCAAGGAAATTTCATTTAAATACTCCAGTACATTTTAAAAATATAACGGCTTGGTTAAATACTAAAAACAAACGATTAATCAATTAGGACACGGAGTAAATACTGGATTTTAAGGAGTGTTTTCCCTCTTTTCTTTTCTTGGATCAGCCACCAACACCCCCTCCCTCACTCTTTTGTCTTTCATTTTCATTACTCCAAAACACACACACACTCTCAAAACTCTCTCAACTCAATTCACACCAAAATTTCGGAATCAAATCTCGACCACAAAACTTACATTTTCGGAATCACCATCACGAGTGGAGCAAGGATATCAAAACCGTTTTCATCATTTCATCCTCGATCTAGCTCGATTTGCAAAAGTAAGAAATTTCTAAAAACTTAGATCTATTCATTTCTATGTAATGCTTTGATGTTTTGATGTGTACACAACATAGTTATAACCTAAACATTGAAGGAAACACGATTTTACAGCTCTAAAATGGGTTAGATTTGCGTTTTTGGTCGGAAAATCTCGAACTCCGAAAGTTTCTGGGCTGATGTTCATACGTGCGACACAAGCCTTGTGTCGCATAAAGCCGATTATGTCGCACGTTGTGTCGTACCAACCTTTAGTGTCGTAACTCTTGCGACACAATATTGTGTCGCACTCTATGTCGCATATTATGTCGTATTTTTATACGACACAACCACTATGTTGCTATTAAATTAGCATATCGCATCCGATGCGACACAGTCCTTGTGTCGTATCCTTGTGTCGCATGCCATCTGCGACACAACCCTTGTGTCGCATACAAATCCTTGTGTCGCAAATTATGTCGCAGAAAACAGAAAACTTGGAAATTTTGAAGGATTTTCACCATAGCAAAGTCAAAGTTACTGTAGCAAAGTCAAATTTTACTGTAGCAATTCACTGTAGCAAGGTTACTGTAGCAAAAATCAACATTTTAGAATTTTGATACAAACCGTCACCAACGGGCCAAACATGTTTTCCAACAAACAAACAATTACAGACATACAGATAAACAGACAACCTTGGATATACTAGTTGTGTACAACTAAACGAAACGTCTCACGAGACACATACTTACATAACTTCATATGATTAGGCATTTGAAGGTTACGGGTTCGGGGAACCTACTTGCTATATTTACTACTTGCTAATTGCTACGGCTTATTACAAGACTCAGGTGAGTCTTACGGCCCCACTTTTTACTGTTTTATCTGATTGGGGGAGAAACATGCTACTACTTTTCTTGAACACAAGTACTAAACTGTTTACTATACCAAACGGAATTGCATGAGTTGTTTACTATTTACAGAAGTCTCTCCATCATATATCGTTAGTTATGGACTTAAGCGCGAACACTAGTTAATGGATCCATTAGGGAAATGACCCTCCCCGCCCGGGGCAGTAGCGCTGCCACGTACTGATTTTCACGTAGAAACGGGTGACTAATTATTCGTTACTGATGCTTGCTCAATTACGAGCATGTCACGGGAGCAAACTTATTACTTACGGGTTAAGCTTCGATTATGAGCCTCATGGCAACGGTATAACTTACATACTTACATTTGCTGGATTGCAAATACTGGTTTTACATTTGCTGGATTACAAATACTGATTTTACGCCTGCGGGCACTACTGATGAAATCTCGTGTTCAAAACTGATATTACTTACAAACCTGTGAGATTCACCAACATTCGTGTTGACCTTTTTAGCATGTTTTCTCAGGTACTCAGACGGAGTAGGATTACTCCAGGACTTTAGCTAGAGTCGCATGATTTCAACACAACTGCATTAACGGAGATTCTTAGCATTATCTTTTGTATATTTCGATTATGTAATAGAATCTCCCGCAATACGCGTGGACTCTAGTAAACTACATTTTGTATACGAAAACACTAAGTTTCCAAACATTATGTCTATGGAATGTAACTAATTTACAAACGTTGCATATAGATGTCGTTTGCTTTATCTTTGTGCTGTGATATTTGATTAGTAGCACCCCAAAACTTGCTTCCGCTAAACTGTGAATTTGGGGGTGTTACATTGGTAGTATACATACCTCATGAAATTCAAGTAAATTACTATAAAATTACAACTAAATTTATCATTTATACATTTATATTTATAAAACTATATCTTAGGTACCTTTATCCACGTAGCATAATTAATAACTGCATTACTTACATAAAGTGAATATTTTTATAGATAGTCCAAGACGATTACCGGTATTATGATCCACATAAACAAATTATACTCAATTTTCTAAGCAAACACTTTATTGTTAGTATGAATATTATCAAGTGTTTCCTATTATATGACATACTGAAGAATTCAAGTAAAACTCATAACACTGCATCATTAAATTTCAAGGTAGCTGTTACTAAATGATGTATCTTTTCGAAACATATAACATACACTTGAATTTTTAAGGTTAGACAAATATCAGACATACTTTGAATATGCTATGTTATCTAAGTCTGTACGTAGTACAACAGAAGATCTCTTCTAGCATAATTCAAAATATATTTGAGAATATTAATTTAATTAAAGGTTTCAGCTCTGTACTTAGTACAACAAAGTTACCAGTAATTAAGTTAATACCCATATTGCTACTATTTGTCACTTCAAATTATATTGCATGATAACAGTGTATGGTAATACCATCGTTCAACAATTAAGACTTAATGTCATACATCATAGAATTGTAACACAAGATAACAATCAAATAATTAATTAACTTCTTAAGGCTTAGAAAATGTCATATAATTTGCCTACTAATACATCATATGATGAAGCCATCTAAAGTTTTTACTTAAAATAGACAAATTATAACTTGTGGATATAGGTGTATAATCAAATAAATATAAACACATACCTGATAGAACCGCTGTAGTTCTAAAGCAAATTTATTTGAACCTACTACCATATCATACTTAGGACTTAAGCTTATTATTGTGAAGCTTATTCTCCTAATGTACTATCATTTCCCTTAGTTTTTGCAAATAAAAACTTAAATGAAGGCGATTCCCCTTAGGTAACAAGCAAATGAATGCCATACGCCCCCTTTTTTTTTTTTTAAATGAACACAGAAATACTAACTATTACAAAAATACCCTTGGAAGACTAATCACTCTGGATTTCTCATTCCGTTTAGTTGAACCAAAGTCTCAAATCTTGCTCTGTCGAACGCCTTTGTGTATAAGTCTGCTAAGTTATCCAATGATGGAACCTTAACTAACTTTATCAACTTTTTCTCAGCACAATCTCTAATAAAATGATGTCGAATATCAATATACTTAGTTTTACTGTGCTTCACTGGATTATTGGTGATCAACATAGTAGATTCGTTATCAATCATCATAGGAGTATTGGTTATATTTAACCCGTAATCCCGCAGTTGCTGTTGAATCCAAATGACTTGAGAGCAACAGCTGCCAGCTGCAACATACTCAGCTTCACATGTAGAAATGGCTACCGAGGTTTGCTTCTTGCACTGCCAGGATACTAATCTACCTCCTAGGAATTGACATCCTCCGGTCGTAGATTTCCTATTCTGATTGCATCCTCCATAATCCGAATCAGTATAAGCTACGAGATCTAAGTCTCCATCAATCGGATACCAAAGACCCGGCTTAGGTTTCCCTTTGAGGTAACGAAAGATTCGTTTAACAGCTTGCATGTGTGACTCTTTCGGATTAGCCTGATATCTTGCGCATAAACAAACAGCAAACATTATGTCAGGCCTAGAGGCTGTTAGATACATTAGTGATCCGATCATGGCTCTATAAAGAGTTGGATCCACGTCGCTATCACTCGATGTATCTGGACCTAGTCCATGATTGACTGGAATTGGAGTATTGTAGACCTTACTTTCATCCATCTTAAAGCGTTCTAATAGCTCATATGTATATTTAGATTGATGAATAAAGAATCCATCCTTCTTTTGATCAACTTGTAATCCTAAGAAGAAATTCAACTCTCCCATTGCAGACATTTCAAACCTTTTTCTCATAACTTGTTCGAATTCTTGACACATCTTATCATCAGATGATCCAAAAATAATGTCATCAACATAAACTTGTACGAGAAGAAAGTCTTTCTTTTTCACTTCACAAACAGTGTACTATCAATCGATCCTCTTGTAAATCCATTCTCAAGTAGATACGTTGATAGTGTTCCATACCATGCCCTAGGTGCTTGATGTAATCCATATAGAGCCTTATTCAAACGATATACTCTATCTGGATACTCAGGATCAGTAAACCCTGGCGGTTGTGAAACATACACCAATTCTTCCACTTTGCCATACAAAAAGGCACTCTTAACATCCAACTGATACACTTTTATACCAAAATATGATGCAAATGCTAAGAATACTCTAATTGCTTCTAGCCTAGCAACTGGTGCAAACACTTCATTGTAATCTATACCTTCTTGTTGATTAAAACCTTGAACTACTAGACGAGCTTTATTGCGAGTAACGATTCCTTTATCATCTCTCTTGCACTTAAATACCCATCTAGTTTCAATTGGATATTCTCCCTTTGGTAGATCAACCAACTCCCATACTTGTAATTTAGAGAACTGAGAAAGTTCTTCTAGCATTGCTTCTACCCACGAGCTTTCTTTTAAAGCCATTTGAACATTTTTAGGCTCGACTTGTGAGATAAAGCATGAATATAGACATTGATTAGGAATCCCTGTCTCTTTCATTGCAGTATACAAGCTTTGGTATTCTGAATTCTCAGACGTACTAGCTCTGGATTGATGCCTAGTTTGAACCGGAGTATTAATATCACCGATGATGTTTTCAACCGGATGATTCTTACTCGTTCTAGTTGTAGTAACTAGTTCAACCGGTATATCATCTCCTAAATTAGTACCAATCTCTTCCAATGCAGGTACATCTTCCGTTCGAGCAGAAGATATCCTTAAGTGTTTCAAAGGAGTAAGTATATCATCAAACTTTGTAGGAAGATCATCAAGATCTTCTGTTTCTTGAGACTTATCCTCTGAAGGTTGTTGTGACTCACTTGTGGAAGCTTTATCTGAGTCAACATTAGTCTTAATTCCAGACTGCTTAACACTTGATGTTGAAGCGGGACTAATATTCCCATCTTCAAACAATAAATGTTCAGCTATCTCTGAATCACTGACATAGTCACTAATAGGAACTTTAAATGATGCAAAAAGATCAGAATAATCAAATTGCCAATCTAATCCCTTATGAACATCCGGTGAGTAGCTCGTAACCTCAATATTATAAACTACCTCCAAACGTCCTGTGACTTTATTAAAGACTCTCTTGTTTGGCGAATTGGGCATATAACCTAGAAAAAATCCTTCGTCAGCCTTCTCACCAAATTTTGCTTGATGCCCAGTCTTTAATATGGTGCATGAAACTCCAAAGGGTTCAAACCCTTTTAAGTTAGGTTTCTTATTGTTCAAAAACTCATAACAAGTCTTGTTATGTCTTTTAACCGTAAGAACTCTATTAAGAACATAACATGCTGTATTCACTGCTTCTGCCCAGAAGATGACCGGAAGCTTTGAATCAGCAAGCATTGTTCTTGCAGCTTCAATCAACGTCCTATTTTTCCTTTCAGCTACACCATTCTGTTGAGGCTCATAAGGTGCACTGAATTGATGTAAAATCCCTTTGCTTAAGCAATAGATATTCAACGTTGAATTCTTGAACTCTGTTCCATTGTCACTACGAATACGTTTCACTCTCTTTTTATAGACATTCTCTACTAGATCAAAGAATTCAATTAGAATTCCAGGAGTCTCATCCTTTGATCCCAAAAAGAATACCCATGAGAATCTAGAGTAGTCATCTGTGACAACCAAACAGTACCATTTGCCACCTAGACTTCTCTTGCTTATAGGGCCGAAGAGGTCCATATGTAGCAATTCAAATGGCGAGGAGATAGAGTTTTCGGTCTTAGGTCTGTGTGGTTTCTTGTGCTGCTTTCCTTTCATGCAAGGAACACACTTATCCTCAGACTCGAAACGTTTTTGTGGTACACCTAGAACCAAACCATTCTTGGTTATGTAGTTCATTTTTCTCCAATTCAGGTGTGCCATTCTCCTATGCCATAATAAAGCGTCTATTTCTGAAGCCTTGGATAATAAACATGTAGACACCATTGAAGAGTTAGGAACACCCATGTTGATAGCATAGATGTCCTTCTTCCTTGGAGCCCTCATCAATATCCATTTATCAGGAATTTTGAAACCTGGCTTCAGGACTAAGGCCTCCTTTTCATTGAAATAAACTGGATGACCTTTATCACAGACTTGGGAAACACTCACTAGGTTGTGAGTTAGTTTTCAACATAGTTCACATCCTCAAGAGTCAAAGTTCCATTTGAAACTTTTCCTTTTCCCAAAATTACTCCTCCTTTATCTCCTGCAAAATTTACTTTTTGCTTGAGACTCTCCTTGAAGTCCTTCAGTAGACTTCTTTCTCCGGTCATGTGCCTTGAGCATCCACTGTCTACATACCACCAGCTGTCCTTGTTCACAGCATGCTCCTGCACATAACACAAAACACGATCAGTTGTCAAGAGGGACCCAAGCCATTACGGTCTTGGTTTGTCCCTTATCATCAACAAACTTAAGCTCTTTAAAATAACCATCCTTCCCATCAGGAGCTTTGGTTACTTTCGAAGTAGCTTGAGATTGTGGACGATCAGCCTTAAGAGGTGAATTTGAGGATAACCTCCTAGGCACATAATTATGAGTTTTATTATGATAATTATAATTAAACTCATGTGATCGCGAAGTAGTACCACTCTCATAATGACTATGGCCTCTACTTGGAGTTCTAAACCTCGACGGTGTCACATCTCTAGTCTTATAGACAGAATTATCACTTTGAGTATATGGCCGTTTAGGTTTAGGTGGGGAGACACTATGTTTACCGTCTCTTTTAAGAATGTTAACAGGTTTATTACCTAACTTAGGTTTGGTATCTAACCTATCTACAGTCATACTAGAGTCAATCTGTGTCTTTTCATCAATCACAAGCTTATGTGGTGTTTCAGGCTTTTTGTTAGGACAACACGAAGCCACGTGTCCCTTTTGGCGACACTTGAAGCATGACATCTGCTTGCGTGATTTAGGAACTTTTGCATTACTACTCGGAGTCTTAGGCACTAAAGGTTCAGGTATTTGTTCTTTATTAACCTTATTATTAGTCTTAGCATCGTTAATCACTCCACCCGATACAAATTGTATTTTGGTGAAATGAGAAGCCTTACTATTATCTGATGAAGGGTTCTTAATAACATCCTTCTGTGCCTCTGACTGTTCATGGTCATTAGTTACTGAAACCTCAGGATTAACTTCAGT
Source organism: Helichrysum umbraculigerum (assembly GCA_949592205.1). Taxonomy (NCBI): domain Eukaryota; kingdom Viridiplantae; phylum Streptophyta; class Magnoliopsida; order Asterales; family Asteraceae; genus Helichrysum; species Helichrysum umbraculigerum. The sequence goes on along the minus strand of CATIUR010000001.1, from coordinate 122,253,608 downwards.
CATTTCAGAATCTTCAGGAATAGGAGTGTAATTGGCATTAAAAGGAGGGGATACATCATTGTAACCTAACCCAGTCTTGTCCTTTACACTACGTTGAGCATCTAACATTTTATCCATTTGAGATGTCCTATAGTTCTCAAGTTTACGGTTTTGCTCAATTAACCTTAAGTTAAGGTTCACTATTTCCTGATCCTTACTAGCAATTGTCTCATTTAAGTCTTTGATATTCATATAGAGACCATCTATGACAACAGATCTTTCACTTATGGTATCTCTAAGCTTTGTTCTATCCGAAGCATTAGACTTAATTTTATCTTTTAAGGCCTGTTTATCATCACTTAATCTACGAATATCCATAATAGCTTGATCAAGTTCAGATCTAACAGTCTTATAGGATTCCTTATCCACATATAATTGTGATGACAGATTGCTATTTGACACAGTTAAAATACTATTCTGAGATTGTAAATCAGTAACTAAGTAACAAACATCAGCAAGATTAAGAATATCTAAACATACCTTCTTCTTGTCAGTTTGTACTTCAGCCATGCGTGCCACGAATTCTTCAGGACTCATACCTGGAATTGAATCCATATATAGTACGTCATCATCACTTGCCTTCACTTCAGACTCAGGCACCTCTACTCTCTGTTCCATATCAGTGGGCATATATGACATTGATCCAGCAGCTGTCTCTTCAATCTCGGCCATCAAAGCTTCCTCAGAATGAGCTTGCCAATCATAAGAGCCATCCAACTGCTTCACCACTAAGGCTTTGGAAGCAAGAGTACTTCCCGAACCTTGTTTTCCTTGTGCTTCTACTTTAGGTCTTTAGCATTCTCTAGCAAAATGACCAATACCCTGACAGTTAAAGCATCTGACCTTGGTTTTATCAAACCCTGATCTATTGCCCAACACCTTTCTACCAGTTCTCTTGAGGAAATTTTTAACTTTTCTTGAAACCAATGCTAACATCTCTTGAAGTTCCAATTCCTCAACATAATCCGGATCTATCTGCTCATAATCCTCGTCAAATAGAACAGGATCATTGATCTTTCCCTCTATGTAATTCTCATATGATGCCACAAAGGAAGCAAGAACAGACAATTGATGTTCAGCAGATTTCACACTCATTGGCATCTTCTGATGTTCTTGAGGTGACTTCTCAGAATTCTTTCCCTTTGTCTCATCACTAGAGGAGGAAATAAAGCATAGATCTTCAGTAATCATTTCTCCATTTTCACCAGTATCACCAACTAACAGCGCAGTTGTCGAACTAGAGGACGCAGTCGAAAGATTTGACTTTCCATGATACAACCCAGGGTTCTGAACCTGATCAGAATCACTATCTCTTGACTTTCTGGAGAAATCATAACCTTTCAGCTTGTCAATGACTTGCTCTAAGGTCATAGTAGAATACCTGGTTTCGTTATCCTTAATCATAACGCCATACAATTCCCATTTAGAAGGCAAACCCTCAAGAAACTTGTCGGTTTTAGCTACTTCTTCTTCAACAATCTCATGGTATTCCAGTTCACTTAGCAGATGGTAGAAACGCGTGACATAGGCATCAAGATCTTCTCCTTTTAAAGCTTTAAACATAGTAAACTGCTTTTTGAGAAGACTCCTCTTGCCAGCTCTCACCTGTGGACTTCCCTCACCTATTTTCTCTAGAGCTTCCCAGAGCGTCCTAGCAGTATGAAAAGACTTCAGTTGATGAGCGATTTCCTTAGGAAGACACATCTTTATGCATGAATGTGCTTTATTTTCATTTCTGTAAGCTTCCTTCTGTTGATCACTCATGTTTGGATAGATAAGAACCATAGTGGCATTTTGAACAATTTGAGTAGGTGCGGTGTATCCACTCTTGATACACATCCAGATTGACAGGTCATGGAATCTACAGTAAGATTCAAATCTGTCCTTCCAATTGTAGTAATCTTCGATCCTTAACAACTTAGGTGGAACGTTTGATTTTCCCACCTCGTGATCCATCTCGATCATTCTACTTAAGTCAAACATCTTAAAAACGTAAAGTAAAACTGTTTCAGCGAATTCAGAAAACTCAACTCGTAAGACTCAGCTCAACTCGCAATCTCAGCTCGACTCGCAGAATACGTCGATTCGCAAGCCTCAGTTCGGATTGCTAAAGATGTCGATTCGCAAGTGATTTGGATTCGCGAGGGATCTCGGTTCGACTCGCAAGCCTCAGTTCGACTCGCTAGTTCAACTCGGTTCGCAGGCGAAGCTGGAACCCTAATCTCGACTCGCGAAACGGCTGTTAAACACGAAAACGAATGTTTAAGGTATTTTTACGACTGAAACTGAGAATTTCGACCATAAACAAACCCTAAAACGTCCAGAGAATGATTTTGATCGTTAGTATTGCAAGAAAGCACGTAAAAACGACCCGAATCAAAAACGCAATAACACTAAAACTCACGAACACACTCGTATTTAGCCCGAAAGCTCTGATACCAGATGTAAGTCCCTAGTTCTAGGATCGATAACTTCGTTATCTGTAGTATTAAGGTGCGGAATCCCTCAATACGGTGTTATCTTACTAGTAACGAATACGTTCGTAATTGCGTTTATAAAGCTTAACTTTAAACGAATAATACGTCAAAGTCTAGCCATTAGGTATAAGTTTTCTCTGGGTTTTGTGAATTCGCAGATCAAAATAAATGCCAAAAGTTGTTATGTTTTTCATCCGTGAAAAACAATTTATACGTCAGTTCGTCTCGGCTCGCATGGGCCTGCGAGTTCGGTCCAACTCGCAGCCCAAGCCCAACTCAGGACTCGGCTCGCCAGACTCATGCTTCGCGAGTTCAGGTCTCACCTCACAGCTCAACTCGCTGCGACTTGAGATCTCGACTCATCTCGCATAAAACATATATACTAAAAACATATTTCGTCTATCTTTAATACTAAATATTAATAACAAAACGAATATGCATTTACAAATCCAAACCAATGTACAAACATAATAATAATTATACCAGTCCTATTTCAAGCTAGATCTGTTGTCACAATCTATGTCCCAACACTTTTTATTGGTTAAACTATTAATTCCATATTTGTAATAAACTACCGTTCCCAGTGTTCGACTCGGACTTACTTTAAAGCTATATTATACGAACGGGTTATTCTTGCCTGGTTGTGTTATAGTTAATTTTAGTATTTCCATTTATTTAAAACTTGTTATTTTTAGACATTACTAAAACACACATCAGTCATAGTAAACTTTTTGTTGCTAAGGTTGCAATAACTTGTTGAACAATGTGTATTTTCATAGTTTTAGCAAACATAAATTGAAACGATTAATATATAACTATTTAGACGTTTTATTGAACAACTAATGTACATCTACATGTACAAAACATAATTAAGTCTATAGTGATCAAATATAAAAATACACAAATACAAAATGGACCGGTTGAACTGGGAACTGCTAAAAAAACCCACTATAAACTGCTAAAAACTGGAAATTGTAAGGAGTTATTTGTTTATTGCAGCTGCGTGCATCGGACAGGAGTTAGTGACAAGAATTACATTAGGAGTCTTGTTGGGATTAACAACCCTCGTAATATGTTTGTTGCTACTACTGCTAATTGTTCTTGGCTCCTACTGCACAACAATCCATCGATAACAGTTATTATTGGAGACAAAGACAAAAATTATTTTGTTCTCAAAAAAGTGTCAAATGATCCGCTGCGGTTAGCTAAAAAGATGTTGAGAGACGTACCTATCACACATGTACATAAAAGTTGCTTTGTACTTAGGGCATACTCCAATGCATGCACCAAAACATGAATATGGTGTTAAATTTGCGAAACACTAATTTACTACTTTATATCAAAATATCTAAGTTTAATTTTTCTTTCTTTCCTTTTTGCAATCTACCCTTGAGGATAATGCTCTTGAAAATCTTCCAAGTTATAAGAGATTGCATGACAGGTGAAATATCACATTTCTTTTAAGGTTATAATAGCAGTTCTGTGATCTAACTTACACTCAATACATGTACTTTGCTTTGTTTTTGGTTATTATAGTACTTTTAAGGTTAAAATACCAAAGCTTATATCTTGCTTTGTTTTACGCTTTTGATTATCACCTTATTGGTACTTAGGTTGTGTTTTTGTTACTTTATTCTTTGACGAACAATATGAGTTGATATCAGGTTAAACTTTTATGGTTATGATGGGGAAATTTCTGTGCTTGACGGTGAGGGCGAGGTTGGTGATTTGACTAAATCTCCATAAGGATTGTTTTCTCTTATTCAATATTAACATGTTTTTATCAGTTTAAGGCACTTTCAAGACTATTAAATCTAGCCATCCGTAGAAGTGAAGAAGTATGTGGTTGATCAGGTACAACCAACCTAATATAATGACACAATAACTCATCTTCTATCCAAATAATGTGTTCTTATGTATCTTGAAGACAGTATATCATTTTCTTATGTTTTTTTTTATCTTATTTACATGGATCAGCTCCTACTATATCCTAGGCGGTATGAATACTTTGTTGACCCCGATTTCCTGTTACAGTTCTGTGTGTAAGTCTTTTTGCTCTTCTCTTTTCAGCATCCATTATTGCAATTTGACATTCTTTATATATATTTGAATAGGCTTAAACAGTGGGGTAGCGGCTGATGTTAGGATCAATACTTTAGCCCAACAACATGTCCAACATATAAGCCTATCGAGCTTCCACTCTAAAATCAATCGGTGACAGATGGAGTAGCCCATTGCGTGCCGCACATCATGCTACGCCATCCATATCCGGGCTACAACCGTAGCTCTGATACCACTTGTTAGGATCAATACTTTAACCTAACAACATGTTCAACATATAAGCCCACTGAGGTTCAATTTTAAAACCAATTGGTAATAGAGGGAGTAGCCCATGAGCTTATATACATACATAATTATCTTTCACTTTTCGGTTTGGGATTGGGTTTGCACCCAACAGCTGACTTGGTACGCAACCTAATTGCCTTTTAGTCTACCTGCTAAACCGAAAGTCACACTTTTTTGTTTAATTTTTATGTAAATTTTATAACTGATAAAACTTGATTAATAAAATCACATGCAATCACGTAACCCTAAATTGTGTTTTATGCATATTTTAAGTTTCAAGTTAGAATCGTTGTGATAACTTCCTATGAATTCATTGATGCACTTGAATTTCTTCCCCATGGTATGCTGGAAATTAAACGAAGTAACTTTAAGAGTTTAAGTTTTACGAATCTTCATAAACTTGTGTGATTTTTTTCCTTATAATTTGCATTTTCAGATGCATCTTTTCAAGACATCATAATACTTTCATCATCAAATTTTACTTTTTATTAATTTATTTATTGTCATTTTATATTTTTATCTTTTGCAGTTTTCCACTTAAGTTGTCTTACGACTAAGGATGGTGAGGAGAATTTTTTTAATATATTGCGCCCCAAAAGTACTACTGTCGTGCCTCCCGGATGTCGGACGGGTTTTAATCCGGTCGTTGAACCAACCAACCAGGACGCGCGGACAGGGTTTAAATTTATAGAGCAGGGGAATCCTAAGTTGTATACTACTGACAGACCTAAAAGGGCAGTAAGTGGTATCTATGACTTAGGTGTCGTTCTTCAAACTACAACGGGCATGGGAGTCTAGGAAGTTTTATTATCTATGGGAATCTAGCTAGGGTTTTTAAAAGCTTTTGGATAGGTTTGGTTTTTTTATAACTAAATACTATTTTAAATAAAGAAAATAAAACAAAAGAGGTTTGTACGGAGACTCGGTCAACAGAGGATAAGCGAGTGTTTTCTATGATTTCGTCATATGTTATTGATGAATAGTCAAGAATAAGGCTACTAGATGTGATGACTAATCCGGAGATGATAGAAATATAATTAATGCAAAGTATTGTACCTACGACCGTTCCGCGGCTTCCATACGTTTGTACTCCACCAATTGGTGTTTCCAGCACTATACCGAGTAATATGGCGTTTTACGTTTTTACATTAATTAGGGTTCCACATTACTCTCACAGATTTCCTATATCCTAATGAGCTACAACTACGAGCCTATTAAATATCTAACGTAGAGTTGTCCGCAATCAGATAAATAACATGTCACGTGGATAGCAGTTATAGAAGTCAAATACACCGGAAGTTCTCCCAAATGTACAGACCAATTTAACCGACGACTATCCTCGAATCCTGGTCCCCAGTCACAGTCATCAGAGACGTCTGTATCGTAGCGTGAATTGTTGATTGAACAAGAACACGAACGGGGATAATCCCGCGGACCAAGTTGGGATAATCGGGCTAACGATCAGTTAAATTGTTCAGCATTACAGATATAAATCATCACAACTATTCCATGCATGTTAATCTACTGTGTAAACCAATATTCTGTGTCTGAAAACCTAATTATACAGTTACTGATATGAACCAGGAGGATAACTCTAGCATGCATCATTCCTAAGGCAACAATCAAACAAGAACATGCAATAGGGTGACACATAACAGAATACCATAATCCTAAGCATAGCAGATTACCAATAATCAGATCATAGATATCCCGAAAGTTCTCTCAAAGATATATAACAGATAACCATGAATCTAACATATCTCTAATCCTACGCTCCGTGTCTCTTATGATTTGTTTCAACCTAGAGAACACAGCCATACCAAGTTCATTGATCATCAAGTATAGAATAGGTAGAGAACGTACCACTAGTAATTGGCCAAGTTCTAGCAGGAAGCTTCTAACCACAGCATAAGTTGGATAGATAAACATTCGAGATTCAGTTTATGAGTTCATACACAGTTTAAAGTAACACGGACAGAGTAACAGCATGGCATAAACATTTTGACTATTCTAACATAACTACATCATAGTAAACACGAAGAAATGTATAGCCTAACATTATATATCTAGCATACAATCCTAAACAAGCATAAACAAAGCAACACATGTTTAAAACTGGAAAGTAAGAGATATATAAATAGAACCTGATACGAATTTATTACAGACAGATCTTCGTGAATACAATGTCTTGGAGTGACTCCGTACAAAAGCTAAAAGCTACCTCTACCTAACTATCTCTCTAACTAGTCCAATTCTAGAGAGAAAATCTCTAGAGAGAGAAACTAGAGAGAGAGAGTGATGTGTGTGAGAGAGAAAGTGTAAGGAAGAAATGAGATAAGAAAAATGGTATGAATGAAGTGTTGAGGTTGTCCACTATTTATAGGCAAACCCTAAAATCGCACGTACAACTCACGAAGCAGCACGTACAAGCAAACGAAGCACGATATGGGGTAGGGGGCCGTATACGGCTTGTATAGGGCCGTATACGATCTATACAAGGCCGTATACGGTCTGTATAGGTCCGTATACGGTGCATAGGGCCGTATACGGGCTCCGTCTGATTTTGTTCGTTGCTTAAAACGTCCGTATCTCCTTCGTTACGCGTCCGTTTGACCTGATTCTTTTGCCTGTGGTTTCGTAATTCCGTTACGCTTCTAATGATGCCAATCTCATAGAAATTGGGTATGTAGGACTCGGGCGTAGCCGAAATGACTTTTAGTGGCTCTGAAAGTGCAGTGTCTTCTCCGTCCTTTGGCCGTTTCACTTGATTCCAGATTTTTCCGTCTCGATTTTACCTATACAACAGATGGTAGAAGTTAGGAAGTGTGTCTTGTCAGGAAAATGAGGTCGGAGGAATTGGCTTGTATTAAAATGCTGTGTTTTGTGCGTTTTCAGAGTGTTTTCAGTGATTTTTACCACAACGTCTACTTTTGAACCACTTTAGTGAATTTTAATAAATAATCAATGTTTTGAAATGTTTTCACTAAAGAAAGGTCCAACATGTGAGGAATAAAGCTTCTAAAAACATGACTTTTTACGTCACATCAACTACCATTGCTAGTACGTGCAGTCATACTTACAAGTAAGGTACTGGTATTCGGTTTATAATAGTGCCGGGAGTGTAGAAGGGGAGGGAAAAAAAAAGGTTCGGTATCCGGTCCGGTTTTTAAAACATTGATTATTTTACTCTCCAAACCCCCCCCCCCCCCCCCCCCCCCCCCCATTTTTCTTTGAATTATGTTACTATTGAACTTCATCTTTCAATATGTTTAACTGATTTCAAGTTCATTTTCCTCTATAGCTTACTTGGTTTCAGAGATTTTTTGGATGGTTGCGCAAAGATCTTTTGAAATGTTATAGAAATCAGTTAGGGTTCACAAAACCCTCAGTGGTATTGTTGGGATGGATCTGTTTTTTATATCATGGCTGCTAACAATTTATCCAAAAATGACATAAAAAAGGCGCTAAAGGATGATACGGCTCAATTACGTACGACGGAATGTGTCTTGCGAGAAATGAAATTCTTTTCTCAAATTATCCTTGTTCTTCACAGCTGATGGAATCTATCACAACAGCCAAAAAATTTGATGTTGAACCGTTATATTTTAGATAACTTTTGCAATCACTTTTATTAATTTTTACATCTGAGATGCATAGTAATATGTTCATTTGTTTATTGCAGCTGCGTGCATCAGAAAGGAGTTAGTGCCAAGAACTACATTAGGAGTCTTGTTGGGATATGATTAACAACCCTCGTAAGATGTTTGTTGCTACTGCTGCTAATTGTTCTTGGCCCCTAGTGCACAACAATCCATCGATACCAGTTATTATTGGAGACAAAGACAAAAATCATTTTGTTCTCAAAAAAAGTGTCAAATGATCCGCTGCGGTTAGCTAAAAAGATGTTGAGAGACGATCCTATCACAGATGTACATAAAAGTTTCTTTGTACTTGGGGCATTCTCCAATGCATGCACCAAAACATGAATATGGTGTTAAATTTGCGAAACACTAATTTACTAGTTTATATCAAAATATCTAAATTTATTTTTTCTTTCTTTCCTTTTTGCATTCTACCCTTGAGGACAATGCTCTTGAAAATTTTCCAAGTCATAAGAGATTGCATGACAGGTGAAATATCACTTTTCTTTTAAGGTTATAATAGCAGTTCTGTGATCTAACTTACACTCAATACATGTACTTTGCTTTGTTTTTTGTTATAATAGCACTTTTAAGGTTAAAATACCAAAGCTCATATCTTGCATTGTTTTACGCTTTTGATTATCACCTTATTGGTACTTAGGTTGTGTTTTTGTTACTTTATACTTTGACAAACAATATGAGTTGATATCAGGAAAAACTTTTATAGTTATGATGGGGAAATTTCTGTGCTTGATGGTGAGGGCGAGGTTGATGATTTGACTAAATCTCCATAAGGATTGTTTTCTTTTATTCAATATTAAGATGTTTTTATCAGTTTGGGGCACTTTAAAGACTATTAAATCAGCCATCCGAAGAAGTAAAGAAGTATGTGGTTGATCAGGTACAACCAACCTAATATAATGACACAATAACTCATCTTCTATCCAAATAATGAGTTCTTATGTTTCTTAAAGGTAGTATATCATTTTCTTATGGGTTTTTTTTCTTATTTACATGGATCAGCTCCTACTATATCCTAAGCGGTATGAATACTTTGCTGACCCCGATTTCCTGTTGCAGTTCTGTGTGTAAGGCTTTTTTGCTCTTCTCTTTTCAGCATCCATTATTGCAATTTGACATTCTTTATATATATTTGAATAGGCTTAGACAGTGGGGTAGCGGCTGATGTTAGGATCAATACTTTAGCCCAACAACATGTCCAACATATAAGCCCATCGAGCTTCCACTCTAAAATCAATCGGTGACAGATGGAGTAGCCCATTGCGTGCCGCACATCATGCTACGCCATCCACATCCGGGCTACAACCGTAGCTCTGATACCACTTGTTAGGATCAATACTTTAGCCTAACAACATATTCAACATATAAGCCTACTGAGGTTCCATTTTAAAACCAATTGGTGATAGAGGGAGTAGCCCATGAACTAATATGCACACATAATTATCTTTCACTTTACGATGTGGGATTGGGTTTGCACCCAACAGCTGACTTGGTACGCAACCTAATTGCCTTTTAGTCTACCTGCTAAACTGAAAGTCACACTTTTTTGTTTAATTTTTATGTAAATTTTATAGCTGATAAAACTTGACTAACAAAATCACATGCAATCACGTAACCCTAAATTGTGTTTTATGCTTTTTTTGAGTTTCAACTTAGAATCGTTGTGATAACTTCCTATGAATTCATTGATGCACTTGAATTTCTTCCCCATGGTATGCTGGAAATTAAACGAGGTAACTTTTAGAGTTTAAGTTTTACGAATCTTCATAAACTTATGTGATTTTTTTCCTTATAATTTACATTTTTAGAGGCATCTTTTCAAGACATCATAATACTTTCATCATCTAATTTTACTTTTTATTAATTTATTTATTGTCATTTTATATTTTTGTCATTTACAGTTTTCCACTTAAGTTGTCTTACGACTAAGGATGGTGTGGAGAATTTTTTTAACATATTGCGACCCAAAAGTACTACCATTGCTAGTACGTGCAGTCATACTTACACGTAAGGTACCAATATTCGGTTTATAATGGTGCAGGGAGTGTAGAACGGGTGGGAAATAAAAGAGGTTCGGTATCCGGTCCGATTTTTAAAACATTGATTATTTTACTCTCCCAACCCCCACCCCATTTTTCTTTGAATTATGTTACTATTGAACTTCATCTTTCAATATGTTTAACTAATTTCAAGTTCATTTTCCTCTATAGCTTACTTGGTTTCAGAGATTTTTTGGATGGTTGCGCAAAGATCTTTTGAAATGTTACAGAAATAAGTTAGGGTTGACAAAACCCTCAGTGGTATTGTTGGGATGGATCTGTTTTTTATATCATGGCTGCTAACAATTTATCCAAAAATGACATAAAAAAGGCGCTAAAGGATGATACGGCTCAATTACGTACGACGGAATGTGTCTTGCGAGAAATGAAATTCTTTTCTCAAATTATCCTTGTTCTTCACAGCTGATGGAATCTATCACAACAGCCAAAAAATTTGATGTTGAACCGTTATATTTTAGATAACTTTTGCAATCACTTTTATTAATTTTTACATCTGAGATGCATAGTAATATGTTCATTTGTTTATTACAGTTGCGTGCATCAGAAAGGAGTTAGTGCAAAGAATTACATTAGGAGTCTTGTTGGGATATGATTAACAACCCTCGTAAGATGTTTGTTGCTACTGCTGCTAATTGTTCTTGGCCCCTAGTGCACAACAATCCATCGATACCAGTTATTATTGGAGACAAAGACAAAAATCATTTTGTTCTCAAAAAAGTGTCAAATGATCAGCTGCGGTTAGTTAAAAAGATGTTGAGAGACGATCCTATCACACATGTACATAAAAGTTGCTTTGTACTTGGGGCATTCTCCAATGCATGCACCAAAACATGAATATGGTGTTAAATTTGCGAAACACTAATTTACTGGTTTATATCAAAATATCTAAGTTTATATTTTCTTTCTTTCCTTTTTTCAATCTACCCTTGAGGACAATGCTCTTGAAAATCTTCCAAGTTATAAGAGATTGCATGACAAGTGAAATATCACTTTTCTTTTAAGGTTATAATAGTAGTTCTGTGATCTAACTTACACTCAATACATGTACTTTGCTTTGTTTTTGGTTATGATAGCACTTTTAAGTTTAAAATACCAAAGCTCATATCTTGCTTTGTTTTACGCTTTTGATTATCACCTTATTGGTACTTAGGTTGTGTTTTTGTTACTTTATACTTTGACAAACAATATGAGTTGATATCAGGTTAAACTTTTATAGTTATGATGGGGAAATTTATATGCTTGACGGTGAGGGCGAGGTTGGTGATTTGACTAAATCTCCATAAGGATTGTTTTCTCTTATTCAATATTAAGATGTTTTTATAGCCATCCGAAGAAGTGAAGAAGTATGTGGTTGATCAGGTACAACCAACCTAATATAATAACACTAACTCATCTTCTATCCAAATAATGAGTTCTTATGTATCTTGAAGTTAGTATATCATTTTCTTATGGGTTTTTTTTATCTTATTTACATGGATCAGCTCCTACTATATCCTAAGCAGTATGAATAATTTGCTGACCCCAATTTCCTAGTTGCAGTTTGCTCTAATCTTTTTAGCATCCATTATTGCAATTTATATTTGAATAGGCTTAGACAGTGGGGTAGTGGCTTATGTTAGGATCAATACTTTAGCTCAACACCATTGCAACATATAAGCCCACAAAGGTTCCACTCTAAAATCAATCGATGACAGATGGAGTAGCCCATTGTGTGCCGCACATCACACTGCGCCATCTACATCCGGGCTACAACCGTAGCTCTGATACCACTTGTTAGGATCAATACTATAGCCTAACAACATGTTCAACATATAAGCCTACTGAGGTTCCATTTTAAAACCAATTGGTGATAGAGGGAGTAGCCCATGAACTAATATGCACACATAATTATCTTTCACTTTACGATGTGGGATTGGGTTTGCACCCAACAGCTGACTTGGTACGCAACCTAATTGCCTTTTAGTCTACCTGCTAAACTGAAAGTCACACTTTTTTGTTTAATTTTTATGTAAATTTTATAGCTGATAAAACTTGACTAACAAAATCACATGCAATCACGTAACCCTAAATTGTGTTTTATGCTTTTTTTGAGTTTCAACTTAGAATCGTTGTGATAACTTCCTATGAATTCATTGCTACACTTGAATTTCTTCCCCATGGTATGCTGGAAATTAAACGAGGTAACTTTTAGAGTTTAAGTTTTACAAATCTTCATAAACTTATCTGATTTTTTTCCTTATAATTTACATTTTAGGTGACATCTTTTCAAGACATCATAATACTTTCATCATCTAGTTTTACTTTTTATAAATTTATTTATTATCATTTTATATTTTTGTCTTTTGCAGTTTTCCACTTAAGTTGTCTTATGACTGAGGATGGTGAGGAGAATTTTTTTAACATATTGCGCCCCAAAAGTTCTACCATTGCTAGTACGTGCAGTCATACTTACACGTAAGGTACACTCATAGTTACCTCATGGTTTCTAAAGGCGGTAGCTACATTTATGTAATTCATGTATATACGTAATTAGAACGAATTAAAATACAAAGATGGATACTAGTTTTGGAAAGGAGGTAGTAATGTTTCTGGTTCCTGTAAAAGGAGACGATTTTGATTTTGTTTTAAAAGAGAGTTGCTGAAGAACATTGGAATATGGGATGAATAGAACTCATGTTTACCTCGTATGATTGCTTATTAAACCTGTTTATCTTTCTAATGAAGGTTCTATGCTTTTTATCTGATAGATACTAATTTGTATAGCATTCTGATCTAAGCAAACCTAAACTGGCTACTTTGAAGGTTCTACACTTTTTTTATCTGATAGATAATTTGTGTAGCATTCTGATCTAAGCAAACCTAAACACTATTGGGTATAGTGAACGCCACATGTAATAAGCAATTTTCATAGTTTGTAAGTTGTGTTTTAGTTTGACACAACTTAATTACACTTTTTACCTTCTTCAGATGCAGAAAAATAGAGGGTTGACTAGTAAGCGCAACAAGGATCTTAAAAATCCAAGAAAGAAATACAACGTTTGTTCATTGAAACCAAGTTTTTATTTGAAGTGGCAAAGTGGAAGGGTTGGGTATTGGATCAAAACGGGTGAATTTTCACTGAAAAATCATGTAACTCTCTAAATCTTTTTGCTTATAAATAGTTATATCGTCAAGTATGATTACAAAAATTAGGTTATTTCAATAATAATATAATCTTTAGAATAAATTAATTCATAAGGTTTTTGTAACACCCCAGAATTCGAGGTATTATTTTAGTGTATCCAGAAATATACATCTTATGAAATATTATTACTGAAGTAAAAAGATACAATATAAAACGCAATCGAATTTCTCAGTTCTAGACTGCAAATTAAATAAAAGAAGGGAATTAATATATAATACACGTATCTATCTCTTACTTCTTCTAAAACTCTCCAGACATTCATTCTATGAGGAACCAAAAACGTCAGAATCATCATCACCATAAATCTCCTTCTTCCAACTTGTGATTAAGCTCAGAATCTTCAAGTTATCATCTCTAGTATCATCTCTACTCTTCTTGTAAGTAATTTCTTATGAATTATTACTTAGGGTTTAGGTGATATATGGGTTTTGGTGAATTTCATTAAATTGGAGGAAATTAGGGCTTGGGATTGATTGAATTAGTGATTTCTAGCATGATTATCACTATTAGTAATCATCCTAATCTATGAAAATAATGAAATCATGATTAGGGTTTATGATGAAATTTTGGGGTTTTGCTAAAATCCTCTTGAATTTAGTTTACTAGTATAATGAATAGTTAATTATGATGATGGGTGTATAAATAGGTTATGCTAATAAGAAATCAATTAGTGAGAGCTTTGATTAGTGAATTACTTAGACTAATCAAAGTGGGGGAGAAAGAATTGTGACTTACTATCTAGTTGTAATAAATTTTAGAATCTAAATGTGTTATTATGTATCATATGTATAGGTGATAAAGGATTGGAATAATTATAATCTTTGCTAAGTGAATTCATCATCCAAGACTAAGGTGAGTACATTGTGAATCAATTAGGTGAAGGTTATGTGATTTCGGATTGCTCACGAGCAAGAGATTTTGCATAATCATGTTATTGTTATCATTGTTATGTTTATGGAATTGTATGAAACGAAATAATAACCAATACGAAATATGTGCTTTGCACAATCGTATCTTATGGGCCGCGGATCCAATTGGTATCTATTGCTATTGTGTTTATTATTTGATAGTATAATAATTTTATTTGTGATTGAATTGCTTAATTGATTTCCTATGTATTCACTAAGCATTTTATGCTTACTCCGTATCATTTAAATGTATTGTAGGTAATATTTCTCAAAGAAAGGATAAGGAAATCAAGAAAGAGTAGTGTGGATTGGTTTGCAAACTTGTAAGTGCAAGCCTTCTCTTTTGGTATCGTTTTGATGAAACTTGTGAAATACGCCCAAGTTGTTTTGAAATACATTAGAAATATGTAATATGTGGTTTTGGATTTAGTTGACATTAAAAGTCAACAACTGGTGTAAATTATGTATTGAAAGTGAAATAGAAGTCTTAGCATGTTACTTAATGGTTAATGGGTCGTAGGTGTCAAAATGGGTCACTTTTAACCCATATGTTTATAATAAGTTGATCAAGGTTATGAAAGTTTGGTCAATTGCTTTAAGTGTAATTTAGCATTTTAGAATAGTAGTGAAAAGTGCAAGAGCTACTATTGTATAAATTGCATTTTGAAGTGTTAACTAAAAGTGCCAAGATGGGCGAAAACGAGTTACACACTCAAATGTTATGTCTTTGTGAAAAACGAAAAAGTACAAAAAGGGAAACCTTTGTTTTGGTCATTTGAGTGTATCTGTAGAATTTTAGAACTTAACTCTTCACGGTTTATAAGTTATATGCAGTTGAATTTCGTTAAAACTTGAATTATGGTCGGATCAGGAATTGAACTAATGAACGCGATCCAGCTAGGTGTCCGGGATCGCGTTGCTCTTTGAAAAACGATCACAGAAAATTTTAAACTAGTGAACGCGATCCGGCTAAGGTTCCGGGATCGCGTTCGTCAGTGTGTTTTCGTCACAGAACATTTTTGAACATAGAAACGCGATCCTAAGACTGGTTTTCTGGATCGCGTTAGTGTGTGGAATGTGTGTAAATTTTAAAAATGCATAAGTGTTAGTGAACTTTAGAGACCTCTTTTATTTCACATTTTTGAACTTTAGAGACCTCTTTCTATTTTATGACTTTAGGAAC
Organism: Helichrysum umbraculigerum; assembly: GCA_949592205.1. NCBI lineage: Eukaryota > Viridiplantae > Streptophyta > Magnoliopsida > Asterales > Asteraceae > Helichrysum > Helichrysum umbraculigerum. The sequence goes on along the minus strand of CATIUR010000001.1, from coordinate 122,237,749 downwards.
CTCTTTTTCTAATAAATTGTGATTGAATTTATATGGGACCAAATGTAATCGAATTGAAATCATAAATATTCCGCTTGTATTATTTTAATGTTCAAGTTAAAAAAAAAAAAAAAAAAAAAAATTTCGGGCGTTTCAAGTTGGTATCAGAGCGATAGTTTAAGAGAATTACGTAATCCACATTAGGATTGCATAATCTTAAACTATTTCGAATCTATGATTATGTTGATAATTGTATTGTGATAGAATCTTGTTTTGTGAATTGATGTGGAACCTTAAGAATGATTGTTGCCTTGCTTAAATACGTTCAAGAGGAATGAATAGAAGTGTGTAATTAGTATAATATGTCTACGTCTGGCCAACGCAGTTGTATTATACTAGTGCACATGGGTGATTCAATACCCTTGAATGTAATACGGCTTTGGTGAATGATTGTTCTTGATGGTTTATATAGGATATTTTTAACTTGTATTATTATATAGAAATTGGAATATATTAATTAAATTGTTAATCCTTGTAGTAAATGGAATCCATAAATCAAGGTGATCAGAATCCTCAGGGAAATTCTCCTCAACATGATGAGAATGCAGGTGATAGAAGTTTAAACCCTGAGGATGAAGCAGTGATTAGGCAAATTGTTGGGCAAGCCCTTAAAGAGTTTGGCCCAACTGTAATCTCTGAAGTAGATAACATTGTAACTTCTAAAGTCAATCAAGTTGTAACTGATAAGTTAAAAGAATTTGAACAACAACATCCTATTCTGACGAATCCTCCACCAACTACGGGACTCTTGACTGCTCAAGGGTCGGCAGAAAGCTATGATTTCAAAAAGTTTTCCGGTTGTAAACCGCCTGAATTCGAAGGTGAATTGAATCCTGTTGCTAGTCTTAGGTGGTTGAGTAGAATGGAGGAAACGTTTCTGTTATCTAAATGTCCTGATAATTTGAGAGTGCTGTTTGCTGCTCACCAACTCAAAGGTGATGCTCATGAATGGTGGAATTCAAAGATTGACACCTATGGATTTGAAACAGCATCTCAGTTTTCTTGGGATAAGTTTAAAGAATTATTCAAAAGTGAATTTTCACCACCAGCTGAACTAGAAAAGTTAAAGGGTGAATTTCTTGCGATTAATCAAGGAAGGATGTCTGTAGCTGAATATTCCAAATCCTTCCATGAAAAATCTCGTTTCTGTCCGGAGTACACTTCTAATGAGAAGTTGTTGACTGATCATTTCTATCGTCATTTGAATCTCGAAATCCGTGAATCTATTGATCAGTCATTTTATAAGGACATTCCAATGATATTGAATCGAGCTTTAGTAAGAGAAAAAGATTTACTAGCTAAGCGTGCTGAATATGCTAGTAAAAGAAAAGCTGAGCAATCTGCTCCATCTCAATCATCATCGTTTAAGAAAACTAGAACTGATTCGAAATCACCATCACAACAATCTTCACAAAAATCTCAATCACAACAACAGTTTTCTCAACCTCGTACTCGTGAATGGCCATTATGCGATAAATGTGGAAAAAGACATCTTGGGGATTGTAAATGTTTCAAGTGTGGGAGGCCTGGACATATGGCACCGGATTGTCCTAGTCCTTTTCGTTTATGTTACACCTGTTTCAAAAGCGATCATATTCAGGCTGATTGTCCCGTTAAGAAAGAAGAACAGAGAAAGCAACAACAAAGAAAAGATTCTGAGAAGAAAGGGACAACTGCCGGATCGGGGGCCAAACCCCGTGCTTTTCAAATTACAGCGGAGGAGGCTAAGGAATCACATGATGTGGTGACAGGTACCTTTATTATAAATTCTATACCTGCCCATGTTTTGTTTGATTCTGGGGCTTCCAGATCTTTTGTATCACTTTCGTTTTGTAAATGTTTAAATGTTTCTATATCTAAACTTGATCATCCCTTAGAAGTTGAAATAGCTGATAATAAGCTAGTAATAGTTTCTGATGTGTATAAGGGGTGTATCATCGAAATAGGAAGTGCGAAATTTAATGTTGATCTAATCCCAATGCAAATGGGGGAGTTCAACATAGTAATAGGAATGGATTGGTTAGGACGAAATAAATGTGTAATCAATTGTCATGAAAAAGTTATTTTCCTGAAAGCACCTAGCGGACAGGATATAACTGTTTATGGCGAACGTATCAATCGAACTATTCCTGTATGCACGTATGCACGAGCTAAAAGATTGTTATCACATGGGTGTCGAGCCTTTTTGGCACACGTGATTGATAACTCTAAATCTGTTGCTGTTCTTTCTGATATCCCAGTGGTCAATGAATTTCCGGATGTATTTCCTGATGAACTCCCTGGTCTTCCACCTGATCGACAAGTTGAATTTAGAATTGATTTAATTCCTGGAGCTATTCCAATTGCTAAGACTCCTTATCGTTTAGCCCCAACTGAAATGCAAGAAATGATGAATCAGTTGCAAGAACTCCTTGATAAGGGCTTTATTCGTCCTAGCAGTTCGCCATGGGGAGCTCCAGTGTTATTCGTTAGAAAGAAAGATGGATCTTTAAGAATGTGTATCGATTATCGGGAATTGAACAAAGTGACCATTAAGAATCGTTACCCTTTGCCTCGAATCGATGATTTATTTGATCAACTTCAAGGTGCCAGTTTCTTCTCAAAAATCGATCTTCGGTCTGGTTACCATCAGTTAAAGGTAAAGGAAGATGACATCTCTAAAACTGCTTTTCGAACCCGTTATGGTCACTATGAATTCGTTGTCATGCCTTTTGGTTTAACCAATGCTCCAGCTGCATTTATGGATTTGATGAATCGTGTATGTCGTCCTATGCTGGATAAATTTGTGATTGTTTTTATTGATGACATTCTCATTTACTCTAAAAGTGAGAGTGATCATTCAATTCATTTGAGACAAGTTCTGGAAATGCTTCGACGTGAAAAGCTTTATGCTAAATTCTCCAAGTGTGAATTCTGGTTGCGTGAAGTTCAGTTTCTTGGACATGTGATTAATGTCCATGGTATTCAAGTTGATCCATCTAAAGTTGTTGCAGTTCTTAAGTGGGATCCTCCTTCGAGCCCCACTGAGGTCAGAAGTTTTCTTGGTCTTGCGGGTTACTATCGTCGTTTCATTCAAGATTTTTCTAAGATTGCTACCCCGTTGACTCAATTGACTCGAAAGAGTGTATCTTGGAAATGGGGTGAAGAACAATCTAAAGCATTTCAATTGTTGAAAGAAAAGCTCAGTCAGGCTCCTATCCTTGTTTTACCGGAAGGTAATGAGGATATGGTGGTTTATTGTGATGCTTCTAAGCTTGGCTTGGGCTGTGTCTTAATGCAACGTGGGAAAGTCATTGCTTATGCTTCACGACAACTTAAAACACATGAGCAAAACTATCCTACTCACGATCTTGAATTAGCAGCTGTGGTCTTTGCATTAAAGATTTGGCGACATTATCTTTATGGAGTCAAGTCTACCATTTATACTGATCACAAAAGCTTGAAATATTTCTTTGATCAGCGGGATTTGAATAACCGACAGAGGAGATGGCTTGATTTAGTCAAAGATTACGATTGTGACATTCTTTACCATCCTGGTAAAGCTAATGTTGTTGCGGATGCTCTTAGCCGAAAGGCTATTCATTATATTCTTTCAGTGAAATCTCTTAGCATGATTGTGTTTCCTCAATTGCTTGATTCTATAAAAACTGCTCAAATTGATGCGTTATCTTCTAATGACCTGAGTAAGCAACGCTTAAAGGGTCAACTTTCTGAATTAGTTGAAGATTCTCGAGGGCTGAGAACTCGTTATGGTAGAATCTGGATACCAGTAACGAGTGATGTGAAGAAATTGTTATTGGATGAATCTCATAAATCGAAATATTCTGTTCATCCAGGTGCCACCAAAATGTATCGTGATCTGAAATGTGATTATTGGTGGCCTGGTATGAAACGTGATATCATTAAATATATCCAAAATTGTCTCACTTGTCTTCAAGTAAAAGCTGAGCATCAACAACCATATGGAAAACTCCAACCTTTGGATATTCCAGTTTGGAAATGGGAACACATCACCATGGATTTTGTTACAAAGCTGCCGAGAACTCCTCGCCAGCATGATGCCATTTGGGTGATTGTGGACCGATTAACAAAAAGTGCTCTTTTCATACCTATCAAGGAAGCATCATCCTCTGAAATATTAGCAGAAATCTATATTCGTGAAGTTGTTGCTCGCCATGGAGTACCAGTTTCTATTGTTTCTGATAGGGATACTCGTTTTACCTCTCGATTCTGGAAGAAATTTCAAGAAGATTTGGATACTCAATTACATATTAGTACGGCTTTTCATCCTCAAACGGATGGACAAAGTGAACGTACTATTCAAACCCTAGAAGATATGCTGCGAGCATGTGTCATTGACTTTGGTGGTAGCTGGGATTCTCATCTCCCATTGGTGGAATTTTCATATAACAATAGTTATCATTCTTCCATAAAGATGCCACCATATCAAATGCTTTATGGTCGAAAGTGTCGTACTCCCATTTGTTGGGGAGAAGTCGGTCAACGTGAGCTAGGCAGTACTGATGTAGTTCAAATGACTACTGAAAAGATTGATCAAATCCGTGAAAGGCTAAAAATGGCTCAAGACCGACAGAAATCTTATGCTGATAAACGCAGACGACCAATTGAATTCCAAGTGAGTGATAAAGTAATGTTAAAAGTTTCTCCTTGGAAGGGTATCATTCGTTTTCGGAAGAGAGGAAAACTAAGTCCAAGATATATTGGACCTTTCGAAATACTCGATCGTGTCGGTCGTGTAGCTTATCGGTTACAATTACCGGATGAGCTTGGTGGTATTCATGATACATTCCACGTGTCACAGCTTCGAAAATGTCTTGTTGACGAAGCTTCATATGTACCTCTTCCTGAAATCCAAATAAATGATAGATTGAATTATGTTGAAGAACCCATCCAAATTCTTGATCAAAAGATTAAACAGTTAAGAAATAAAATGGTTTCCATTGTCAAAGTCCAGTGGAGACATCGAAAGGGTTCTGAATTCACTTGGGAACCCGAGGAATGGATGATGGTGTACTATCCTGCAGTGCACCAGGAGTGGTTCGTGAGGACACGAACAGAATAAGTGGGGGAGATTTGTAACACCCCAGAATTCGAGGTATTATTTTAGTGTATCCAGAAATATACATCTTATGAAATATTATTACTGAAGTAAAAAGATACAATATAAAACGCAATCGAATTTCTCAGTTCTAGACTGCAAATTAAATAAAAGAAGGGAATTAATATATAATACACGTATCTATCTCTTACTTCTTCTAAAACTCTCCAGACATTCATTCTATGAGGAACCAAAAACGTCAGAATCATCATCACCATAAATCTCCTTCTTCCAACTTGTGATTAAGCTCAGAATCTTCAAGTTATCATCTCTAGTATCATCTCTACTCTTCTTGTAAGTAATTTCTTATGAATTATTACTTAGGGTTTAGGTGATATATGGGTTTTGGTGAATTTCATTAAATTGGAGGAAATTAGGGCTTGGGATTGATTGAATTAGTGATTTCTAGCATGATTATCACTATTAGTAATCATCCTAATCTATGAAAATAATGAAATCATGATTAGGGTTTATGATGAAATTTTGGGGTTTTGCTAAAATCCTCTTGAATTTAGTTTACTAGTATAATGAATAGTTAATTATGATGATGGGTGTATAAATAGGTTATGCTAATAAGAAATCAATTAGTGAGAGCTTTGATTAGTGAATTACTTAGACTAATCAAAGTGGGGGAGAAAGAATTGTGACTTACTATCTAGTTGTAATAAATTTTAGAATCTAAATGTGTTATTATGTATCATATGTATAGGTGATAAAGGATTGGAATAATTATAATCTTTGCTAAGTGAATTCATCATCCAAGACTAAGGTGAGTACATTGTGAATCAATTAGGTGAAGGTTATGTGATTTCGGATTGCTCACGAGCAAGAGATTTTGCATAATCATGTTATTGTTATCATTGTTATGTTTATGGAATTGTATGAAACGAAATAATAACCAATACGAAATATGTGCTTTGCACAATCGTATCTTATGGGCCGCGGATCCAATTGGTATCTATTGCTATTGTGTTTATTATTTGATAGTATAATAATTTTATTTGTGATTGAATTGCTTAATTGATTTCCTATGTATTCACTAAGCATTTTATGCTTACTCCGTATCATTTAAATGTATTGTAGGTAATATTTCTCAAAGAAAGGATAAGGAAATCAAGAAAGAGTAGTGTGGATTGGTTTGCAAACTTGTAAGTGCAAGCCTTCTCTTTTGGTATCGTTTTGATGAAACTTGTGAAATACGCCCAAGTTGTTTTGAAATACATTAGAAATATGTAATATGTGGTTTTGGATTTAGTTGACATTAAAAGTCAACAACTGGTGTAAATTATGTATTGAAAGTGAAATAGAAGTCTTAGCATGTTACTTAATGGTTAATGGGTCGTAGGTGTCAAAATGGGTCACTTTTAACCCATATGTTTATAATAAGTTGATCAAGGTTATGAAAGTTTGGTCAATTGCTTTAAGTGTAATTTAGCATTTTAGAATAGTAGTGAAAAGTGCAAGAGCTACTATTGTATAAATTGCATTTTGAAGTGTTAACTAAAAGTGCCAAGATGGGCGAAAACGAGTTACACACTCAAATGTTATGTCTTTGTGAAAAACGAAAAAGTACAAAAAGGGAAACCTTTGTTTTGGTCATTTGAGTGTATCTGTAGAATTTTAGAACTTAACTCTTCACGGTTTATAAGTTATATGCAGTTGAATTTCGTTAAAACTTGAATTATGGTCGGATCAGGAATTGAACTAATGAACGCGATCCAGCTAGGTGTCCGGGATCGCGTTGCTCTTTGAAAAACGATCACAGAAAATTTTAAACTAGTGAACGCGATCCGGCTAAGGTTCCGGGATCGCGTTCGTCAGTGTGTTTTCGTCACAGAACATTTTTGAACATAGAAACGCGATCCTAAGACTGGTTTTCTGGATCGCGTTAGTGTGTGGAATGTGTGTAAATTTTAAAAATGCATAAGTGTTAGTGAACTTTAGAGACCTCTTTTATTTCACATTTTTGAACTTTAGAGACCTCTTTCTATTTTATGACTTTAGGAACCTCTTTTTCTAATAAATTGTGATTGAATTTATATGGGACCAAATGTAATCGAATTGAAATCATAAATATTCCGCTTGTATTATTTTAATGTTCAAGTTAAAAAAAAAAAAAAAAAAAAAAATTTCGGGCGTTTCAGTTTTACGCATTGAAAATACGCTTGGTGAATTTCGACTTTAGTTTTGTAATGTTGCTCATTTGAGTTCTAGAGAATACAAAACCAGGATAGACCCAATTTTGACAGAAAATGGGTCGAAATTGACACCTCTAATTCTTCTTATAGTCTTTGGACTATGCTTTCTTCAGCTTGTTGATAAAAGGGAGCGTTTTCTTATTTAAAGCATACTTTTTTATAATATATATACCTCGTGGGTTATTAACGTTTTTTCACTGTTTGATACTAACGCGTTATAACACCCCATCATTTTAGTACCATTTTTTTTATACAACACATCGGAAGCGTAGGTCAAATCATTACATTATATTTTAAACATATAAAGTTATATTATTTCAAATCCTAACAAATCAAATCGGGTGTTATATAATTCCAAGCACAACTTTAAGTTATCAAAGCAATATCAGAGTAACCATCCAGTCGTCAAACATTTCATTCAGTCAACAGCTTCTTGCCCAACCCATTACATAATCATAACTTGCAAGAAGTAATAGGGTGGTGGGGTTAGCATATCGCTAAGTGAGTGAATAAATAATCAACAGTCCAACTTAGCATAACAAATCTGTTTACAGCAAAGCATCGTAAACACATAACAACCCTGTTTACCACAACAGGCTCATCATCACATAATCATCACATCATCGCAATGAGGATCGGCGGTTCCTGATCCGATCTCATGCCCTCATAGTGGGCAGGAACCCTTCGGATTCACTGCAGGCCAATACAGTGAATCACCGATAACTTAATGCTATTCTCATCCAACTAAGGTTCCTATGAACGATATGTACAAGGAACCCTCCATCATCAACAATAGCAATAAGCCCAGCATCGTACTGACCTCATTCATAGTGTCCAAGGCCATATATCAAACAATCACATAGGCCATAATATTCATGGCTTCATATCAGACTAAGTAGTCTATCAAACAACAATTTCATCAGAACATACTAAACAATCTATCAAAGCAGTAAACTACGTTTACCCGTTGTAACCAAAATTGTTACAACTAAATCACACTGAGGGTTACAGATCCACTCACCAATACCTCAGTCGTCCACTCAGTAGTCTAATATCACTGAGTCTGCTCACAATCTGAGAATAAAATAGAATAACAAGTCAGTACTTCAGTCATAACAATAAACTTATGTTATAGTCAAATAACATATTTCAGAACATAATATTCAACTACATAATCACCAAGTTATAATATTAATTATAACTACTCATTTCATAATGTACAACTTAAGTCAAATAAGCACTACTTAGTTTGAACATCTACAAAACTTATATAATATAAGCATACAACTTAACAAAGGTCATTACACTTATTAAAATCTTGTTCTTAAAACTTTAACCCCATCTCAACTATGCCAGCCAGGTACCCGCCGGGTAGGAGGGGGTACCCGCCGGGTAGCCCAACCCAAAACCTAAGTCCAAATTCCGGTAACAATTTACACTAAACCTATCCGCCGAATTAGTTTTACCCGCCGGATTCCCATCAAGCAACCCTACCCGCCGGGTACAGATCATACCCGCCGGATACCCATTTAGCCTGACTACCCGCCGGATTGGGATCTTACCCGCCGGGTAAACCCGTCGTCCCAGCGATCTGCAGTTCTGAGTAAAACCCCAACTCGAACTAAAAATCCAAATAACACAATTTAAGGTTTCTAACTTCAATCTATTATAACAAATAACATCATATAACATCAATAACATGTTTTTAACCCTCAATTTCATCCATCAATCCTAAACCCTTATAATTCAATCATAATCATAGTATTAGAAATAATAATCAAACTTACAATCCGATGATCACAAGATGATGATGATTCTGATAACAATCAGATTCACAGCTTCAACTTTGGTTTCAATTTGTGTTTAGGATTTCTAAGTTTTTAGTTTTGTTGTTTTGAAGTTCAAAGAATATGAACTTTCCTTTTTGGGAAGTTTGGAACATAAGTCGGTTCTCACCCAAACCAACTCCGTATACCATTTAAAATTTGTCCCCTTCTAAACCTATTGTCTGGAACTGGAAAACCATTTGCGAGACTAACTATTTTATTTTACCGTCAACTATATAAAGTTAAAACAATTAATAATTTACTAGTCACAATAAGTCATTCGACTTTTTGACTAACAATTCACAATAAACTTAACACAATAAACAATTAAATTTCCTAACACATTAAACAATTACTTAAAGTTAGGAAATTACCCAATTATCACTAGGCCAATAAAATGGATGTTACACGCGTGCACTTGAAACCCAAGAAGAAAGAAGTTGCTAGGAGTGGACAGGTAATTAAACGTAAAAGGCTAACTAGTCAATACCCTGGTGAAAGTTACCCTGGTGAAAGTTCTGGAATTAGTATGATCAGCTGAAGCAAAAGATTCTAAAATCGAGCATTATTTCCTACTTTGTTTCCTGGGTAATGTGACTGATTTGCACAAATTTTGTTTGGTTCACTTCATCGATAAGTTGTTAGACAATCTAGCCAAAAAAATATATTTTATTATTGATTTCTGACTTCCCATTTTACTGTGTTATGCATAAAAGACCAACAAAGTGATGCATCCGTTTCACGCAACCAAAATATATGAACGCATGCACACTTCTGGAAATTAAAAGACTTGATCTTATAACTCAAACTCATACTAGACGTGTGTTTAAACTCAAATTTACGTTATAAAACTTCAGACCTTGAGTTGCAACCAATATTCCATTAAACAAGTCACTTCCGTTTTCTGTAAAAGTTGTATCAAACGTAATTGTACCAGCAGGAAAAATTTATGACCAACAGTTCAAAGTACCACAAACCAGCTGGAGACACCCATAATTTCAAATAAGGAAAGATCAGTGTGGCTGAAATTGTTACAAAGCTTAAATCCCTGTCGCATACAATCAATACGACTACACTTATGAAATTGATGTTACATTTCGGATTAAAGTATGTTAACTGTCATATAGCTTATACACAGCTTGGAACACCTGAAAGGACAACATGAAATCGCAAAAAACTTTTAAAAAATTTATAAGAAAGTGTCATAATATTTGGACTAGACGAACTAAATTGTATTACTTGTTTATATTTTTGTGTTTATACGACTTACGGTTTGTGATATAAGCATGAAAGAGAAAGTATACGTACGTATTCTTATTGCATATATAAAAAGTTACATACCGCTTAGGTCCCAAAATAAAAACAACAAATTCCTTCTCAAGCAATCCTGAATTCACTCAAATGGATAATGTCATAATGAAAGAAGAAAGAAAATGTAAATTACATCTTGTCATCTAGTTAGTTGTTACAATAAATATGAGCTTAAGTTTTTAAAAATGTACGTAATTACTGTTTTAAATAGATATTTTATAGTGCAGAATTATTTTTATCATAAAAACGAGTTCATGAGAATATACATCCACTGCTCATTTTTCCTAATAGCATGCGAGAAATCAGATTAGGACTGTTCACACGATATATATTGTACAGTCGGAAAAAAATGTAAGACAACATATAGTGTAGGGACAGGGCCGTCTTCGAGGGTGGGCGAGGTGGTCGATCGCCCAGGGCCTCCGAATTATAAGGGCCTCAAATTTGAATGTGTTTGTGCATATGTATGTGTGTATATACATATGGGATAAGTACACCGAAATGCTACCAACTTTGGCCAAAAAGCTATTGTGTGTAACCAACTAACACATGGGTGTAAGAATGCAACCAACTTTTAAAAAGGGTGTTTTAATGTAATTTGCTGACGTGTCGATGAGTTGTCAAACTCTCCGGAAGCCACGTGGCACATCCGTACGCCACGTGTCACCTTCAACGAGTGACACGTCAGCAAATTACATTAAAACACCAATTTTTGAAAGTTGGTTGCATTCTTACACCCATGTGTTAGTTGGTTATACACAATAGCTTTTGGGCCAAAGTTAGTTGCATTTCGGGGGACTTTTCCCTATACATATACATATAATTTGATTGTTGATTGCAAGAAAAAAATGTTCTAGTTGTTTCAAAATTGTTTGAGGCACAACAAAAAATTAAAAATATTTGTTTATATTTCGATATAGGGCCTCATTTCGATGATCATTCATGATTTTGCCCAGGGCCTCCGAAAACTCAGCGACGGCCCTGTGTAGGGACGAGTTTTGTAAAGTTGAAACACAAAAAATAAACCTAAAACCCTGCATGTATATCGTGGGTTTAAAATTACAAAGAACCAACAAACTCTCTGTGCTGCGCGTTGAAGTTAATAAAATAATAATGGTGAAAGGATCAAATGTTGGAATTGGAAATAAGAAAACCCCTCAGGAATCAGTTTCTAATTTTTCCGATTCTAATATGGATGACGATGGAGAGACTGAGCTTCACAAAGAAACCAAAATAAAACGTGATGCCAAAGCTCTAAAGTCATCCAGGTATTCTATCTATTCTTCATCATTTAGAGAGTTGATATCATCATTATGTTGTAGAGCATTTGTTTGAATTTCCAGAATTCGAAGTGAGGTCAAATATAATTGAAATCGAAGAGTATTCAACAATTGAGTTATTAGGGTTTATTATTGGAGTCGAGTTTGAATTTAACAACTTACCCTAAAAACCTCAACTGTAATGTGCATGGGGGAATTATAAACTGTGTAACATTGTTTTATGTGGCATTGTCAGAAAAATTTATTATCGAAAATATTGTTGGTTTTGTAGAACTACTGCTTCTGCTTCAGTTGTTACAGCCCCCCCAGAAACTGTTGTCCGAAAATTTCACATTAATGATAAGGTAATTTATCTTTGTGATGTTTATGATTTGCAATACTACTCGTATATTATAGTTGGACACAACTTACACTTTTACCTTCTTCAGATGACTCGCAAGTGCAACAAGGATATTAAAAAACCGAGAAAGAAAAACAAGGTATATGTGTTGCATTTAAACTAAGTTTTTATTTATTTGAGGTGGCAAAGTATAATGATTACGAGAAAGTTAGGCTGTTTCAATAATAATGTTATTTTTGGGAAATATGATTAAGGAGGTTTTACGCGCTGAACATACACTTGGGGGTGCATTTTGACCTGTTTGACCCGTCCATGTTTGGGAAATTGATACCATCAATACTTGTTATAGTCATTGGACTTTGCTTTCTTGAGGTTGTTGATAAAGGGAGCGTTTTGTTTATTTAAAGCATATCTTTTTATAATATAGGAGTATATACTTTGTGGGTTATTAAAGTCTTTTTACTGTGATTAGTAAATGTGTGCAGTTGAAACACAAGAAGAAAGAAGTTGCTAGGAGTGGACATGTAACTTATAAAGTTGGTGAGAATACACTACAAGAAATATGTCATTTATCCATACTCTTTTTTCCACATTTTTTAAAATGTGTGGAAAATATGTAAATTAATTTATTCACACTTATAAGTGTGGAAAATTTTGTTACACCAATAAGTGTGGAAATCACTACAATCTTCACATATATAAGTGTGGAGAAAAAAAGTTAACACTTAAAAGTGTGGAGAAATAATGATTTTTCAACACTTAAAAGTGTGAAAAAAAATTTGCAACACCCAATTTATCCACACTTTCACATATGACTTGATACTAATGAATTTTGACTTTTTGACCCATTTGACCCGTCCCTCTTTTTGGCTAATTAAATTTATAATGTTGCCCATATGACTTGTTAGTGAGAATACATTACCAGGATAGCACCTCTAATACTTGTTATAGTAGTCATTGGACTTTGCTTTCTTCATGTTGTTGATAAAGAGAGCGTTTTGTTTATTTAAAGCTTATTTTTTATAATATATACTTTGTGGGGGTTATTAACGTCTTTTCACTATCTGATACTAATGTGTGCAGTTGAATTACAAGTATAAAGCTGGTACACTACAAAACAAAGGACATTTACTGACTTAGGTTTTTTATGACTAAAGACCCAAACAGTCATTAAAAGTACGTTTGAGACTATTCTTACGGAACTTAAGTAGGTAAAAAGTTTAATATAAAAAAATAAAAAACAAATAGATAAATAATACTAGTACTCCGTAGAAGGTAAATAGGAAGACGCGCGTGCAATTTACCTTTAATTCCATTTGCAAAGTTAAAACCCTAGCGTACCTACTCTGGCGATTTTCATCTTGTTAGCCACACGATCTCCGGTTAGCCGCACTACACCGATGCCTCCCGTCCGGCTAGCCGTACAACACCAGCGCCGGCCAGTCGTACTGCTCGATTCCGATTTACCTTCTCATCGTTGTTTCTCAGCGGTATATATCGACTCTTAATTTTTGCGATTCAATTTTTATTGACCTAATTTGTAAGCTTTGTAATTCTATATAGTTTTTTTGTTAAAATTTTGAGTACAAATATTGCTGGTGAATCTCGTGTTTCTTATAACCTAATTAGAAGATATTGTAGCATTATAAGATTTGATGATTTATAAATATTCTCCATATAATGTTGTTGGATCTTGTATTTATTTAACCATACCTGAATATTGTGTAATTTTGTATAATATGATTCGTAAGGTCAGTGCAAATAATATTGTTGAATCTATTGTTTCTCTTAACCTAATTAAGGTGAATAATTTGTAATTATGTATTGTTTGATTACTATAATCATTGCAAATAAAGCTGTTGAAATCTGTGTTTACTTGACTTGGAATGCACTATGCTTACATTTTATCATGTTTGTGCATTTGTTTATGTAAGGAAAGGAATATGAATGCTCTTTATTGCTCTTGTCGAAACTGCTCATATGAAAGCTACTTAATTAGTCTTCGTCATAAGTAGCAATTTAATCTATCATTTCAGCCGTAAATGACACATAAACCTAAGGTGTTTTTAGATCTTATTAAAACAGATTTCTAAAATCAACTTGTAGAAAACGATAATGGATTTAGAATGGTTGAAAGATCAATATTTTAACACGACTGATTCTTAGAAATTGCTAACAGTTTTATAGAATTAGTATAAAACTGTTATCCTTTGTTATCCTTCTCCCCCAAATATGCATGCCCTATTGGATCGAAATTCTATAAATCGCTAATCCTTCATCTTCATGTGTTAGAAACACATAGGGAATTCAACTTTAAATCTTATTAAAACAGATTTCAATAGATACCATTAACATATTATATTAATGAATATAACAGTTACCTGTTATATATTGAAAGATCAATATTTCAAACAATATATATTGAAAGATCAATATATAATACGACTAATTCTTCGCCCGCGACTAAACACATGGTATTAACTTGATTTGCAGAAGAATTCAATAGCAGCAGAGCATAATTATATTGTACCATGTGAAAAGCTACTCTAAAGCATGCATATGTGGGTTGCTGTTGTATTGCTTTTGCGGAAACTACTCCCATTATATTTTTTTCCTTCCCATATAACATCTACTATCAGCTCCAAGGTAAATTTATTCATTTAGCTTGGTTTAGTAATCCTTCACTGATGTACAAGTGTCTTTCTCGTACCATCTTATTGCAAAAAGATATGCAACATTTTGTCACCATTTATTGTCAAAATAGATGGAAGGACCTTTGGTCTGATTATTGTTGCAGGTTGTCCTCAAGTTCATTTTAGCTCTCTTCAACTAGATGGTATAAGTTTCTTTATAATTATAATTTGTAATTGCTTCTCTTTTTTTACTTTTGGTAAATATTCATCTCATTGGATCTTCTAGTTACTAGAATTCTGTTCTTTTGTGTTATTGACAGGAGATATCGGTGATATACTTACTGCTTAAGTGGGACAGAAGAAAGGATGTCGAGATCTTACTTGAATCCCATCTAGTAAGTTCCAGTTCCATTTCTAAAAATTAAAATTTGTGTCTGTCAGTTGCATTGATGATAAAAATTGGTAAACTTATACGATACTTTACATTTCAAACTCAAATTTTGTTACTTGTATTCTAGATTGATGTATATTAAATCAAGTTGATATCAACCGCTTGCTATAATATATTTGTTTCTTAAGATGGATGTGTTTGCGTAGGGTAGACAGGTGCATTGATGATGAAAAATGTTTAACGTTCTGATGTATTAGGTGAATTTCGGGTAAAAATAACACTGATGTTTACTTTAATTATGCGTTGTTAAATGTTCCTACTTCCTAGTTAGGGCTATTGTAGATTTTTATTCATGCAATTAATTGAGCTGTGGTTAGTAAATTGGGCAGTCGTTGGTGAAAGGATACGAAGAAAAGAAAGGCGATGGAGCTGAAGGTGATCATGCAGATGCAATTGCTGCTCAGGTACTACTTTTGTAGTAATTTATTTGTAGACGTTCATGTATTTAAAGAGAGGTAGTAAAACAGAGTAGACCTAGTCAAAAGTTGATTTTTGGTATGGGTCCAAATGGGTAGGGATAACATCCTTTCTTCTGGTGACTATTCATCTGATCGGAATTTCTAGCTACTAAAATTTTGGTTTTTGTTTTTTTGTGTGTTATTGAGTATTCTTTATATAGGAGATACAAGGGGATGAGTGGTAAGTTCTTACTTGAATCCCAAATTAGTAAAGTTAAAAGTTCCATTTCTATTTACATAAGCAAAAGTGTTTCTAGCATAATATATTTTTAAGTTGTGATGTGTTTTGTAGGGCTTAATTAGTTGCGATTATGTGCTCCTAATATATGTTGGGGATGGCAGAGACTACAACAAACATTGAAGGTAAACTTGATGGGCGGGTTGGGTGACTTGTGTAGGCCAAAACATTAAATGTTGATTAAAATAATTTTGAGGCTTTATTATGCATTTTGGATAACCTTTGATTCAACTACCGTATTCAAACCTTCTGTCATGTTTATGCTGTAGGATTTATTCCATATTGATATTAAACTTCAGCCATTATATTGGAAAGTGGGTCGAATTTGCTCTATATGTCTTAACTGCAGCTCTTTATGTTTATGTTTATGTGCAGGATGGAAATCTTGAAAACCAATCAGCCAAAACGCCAAGAACTGGACAATTAGCATCATAATAGAGCTCTTTTTTAAACAATTAGTGATATGTATATGTTTGAACTAGTACATGGCTTTTTGCGATTTTCAGGTCATAAACAGTGTTAATGGATTGGCACGACCTGACATGTATGGATATGTTTTAAGCAATAAAGTTACATTTTGTTTACATTGTGTGATGTACTTATTTTATCATCAACAACATATAACATAAAATGAGTACAGTAAAATCTATATAGCTCTGTTGAGGCTTTTGGTGTCTGAACACTTGGACCTTTAATTACTGAAAGCTTCAGTGATTAAAGCATTTTCTGCACATTTGATGAACACCATATAATGACTGAAGTTTCAGTCATTAAAACCTTTGTATCTTTTCTGACTAAAATATTGAGTGAGTGTAGACCTTTAGTGCTGGCTTTGTTACTGACACTTTTTTTAAAAGTAGGAGTAGACTTTTCAGCCTTTACTGACTGTTTTAATACCTTTAGTGACACTTCATTTCAGTTAGTAAATGGCTTTTGTTTTGTAGTGGTAGCATAGTAGAAGAGTTGGAACGCAAAGTTAGTGAGTACCTGAACCGTCCGTGCACCTGCAAACAGCCAGCGGGGAGGATGGCACTACTTGCAAAGACCGTCGTCTCGCGAAAACGATCAGTAGTGTCATCAGCCAAGATTAACATTTTGAACATTTGTTAATTTCCTACTTTCTGTCCTGGGTTATGTCATAAATTTGCACAAATTTTGTTAGGTTCACTTCGTCGGTAACTTGTTAGACAATGTAGGCAAAAAAACATTATAATATTACATAAATTGATGCATGCATCCTTTTCATAATCAAGAGCTAACTTGTATATTAAAAAAAAGGGCATTAAAGCGTAAGCTAGCAATACATTTTAAAATGTATGAATGCATGCATACTCTTGGAAAAGAATTCGGCTTGATCTTATAAACTACATACTTAAAAATGCTAACTCGAATTATAACATGTTCAAGATCCTGCTGGATCAACCTCGGTCATTTGCAATAACACAAAGCACTTGATATATCATTAACTACATACTTAAAAATGCAGCTTATAATTGCATAAGCATTTGCATTGATGCCACGAATTGTGATAAGACTAATTGGAGACATACAAATTTTCGTATTGCATCCATCTACTTGGCCAACCATCTTGGCTTCATCCAAAACGCCATTTTTCAGTCTGTAAATGAACACCCCATCGGTTGTAAAATCATTAGTCCTGCATAGTTTCATTACCTATGATAGACATTTTCGTGAATATGGTTTCTTCATAGGTGGCAACTCGTAACACCGTTTCCTTAAAGGATAGAACATGGCCCTAGTTATGACATCACTATAGTTAAGATTTGTAAGTTCCTCGAGTCTTTTTTTCATTATGGCAATGATTAACATTCGATTAAAAGTTTATCTGTTACGTACAGTTAACCCTTTTACTTCGCAATTAAATCCTAGTTTTGTTACTTGTGCTCCATGCAAAATATGTTGTGCACAGGTGCATGGATAATGTTGGCTCATTTTTCTCTCCTTGGAAATTAGTTCGTAGAATGAGAGGTGATTGAAAGTTTGCTTGATAAAGGCACTTACACGTGGGTCCAAAATCCAAATAGTGAAATTAGGGTCAAAGTATCAAACAGGTTCCAGATTAAAATAGGTCTGACCCAAATAGTATTCAAAACAAGTATGGCCTCCTTCTCGAGAAAATAGTTTCTGGACTAGTTGCCGTAGCCCCATTTCAAGGTCAGGGCTTAGACTACACCAAGCTTTGACAAATTTTGACTTTTTGTTAACTCAATGGTGTCGACTTTCTTGTTGATGGACTAGTTGCCGTAGCCCCATTTTAAGGTCAAACTTATAATTCACTTATCTACATTAGCTGAAAAGCTAGAACCAAGGAAATGACAACTTACATCTTATACATGTTTACATATTAAACATTTTTATGTTATGTTTTCCCAACTTTAAATTGCAAATCACATATGTACACATTTCCATAGACATATGTCATGTTCCGTGCTATAGGTTGTCTTTTTCGTAACTCTTAGTTTGCCTCATTGTTCATAGTCTAAATGTACCGTGTAGCTTAAAGAAGAGAAGAATTTAAATACAAGTGGCATGCAGTATATGGAGCTGAAGAAGCAACTTCTACTATACTGTCATATACTCAAGCAATAACCTTTCACCTTCTTCTCAAGTCAGAAGGTCATCCTGTTCGTGATCACCCAGTTCTTGCTCGTCTTGTGGAGATTAAAAACATGTTAGACCAGGTTAGCGTTTCTAATCACTATTCATTATGCTGACATAACGTTCTCAAAAGTCTTATCCACCATTAGTTCGTAATTTTGAATAATGTTTGTGGACGCCACCCAAGTATATATGTAAGTTGTTGCCTATCCACATAAACCAATTTAAACGCCACCAACATATGCATTGGGTTTCATTTATGTCAATTTGTATGGGAAAACATATCAGAATTTTGACAAATGACAAAAAGGGCCTCTCATCAGAAAGTTTAAAATGATGAAAGTTATGAATTATGGCTAGTACCTATTATGCCTCTCTATAAAGTTATAAATTAAAATTAAAAAATTCACTTTCTTTAAGGGTCAAATAGATATTACATTATTACACAAACTAGATCAAAACCCGCGAAAATCGCGGGCTGCATCAAAAAAATCTTACAACAAATTATATTGCAATATGAAATAGTAGATATGAAATATACAATCAAATAAATCTACATGTATGTTAAAATCACCATTTCATAGTAAATACTATACTTTTAATTTCACATGTGTTCCTGTATTGAAATATGATGATGCTTATTAAGGTTAATATGAAAGATTAAATCATAAGGAAAAAAATTGAGTGGTTAAAACGAAAAAAAGTTAAACTTTAAGGATAGAACCAATATGAATCATGCTTATTATGCCCAATTAATTGAGTGTAATTATCAAAACTTTGATGAATTTAATAACATATATGAGACGTGTGAAGATGACGATTTTAAAAATGTCAAAACAAATAAATATCATATATTTTTATCCTAATTATAGACCTAAAGAGACTAATTTATTTACAGGAATACGCGGATGATAGGTTGGTTCTGACATAAATACTGATTATTTTAGTTATTTATATTTTCAAATATATATATATATATATATATATATATATATATATATATATATATATATATATATATATATATATATATATATATATATATATATAGATATTAAAGATTTTGGTTTTATAAAAGAGTTATTTATTTGTTGTGTCAAAATTATGATAGAATAAGCAAATCAATTTTGACATGATTGTTCATATTGAACGATGTAAATTTAGAGCTAATTACCTGGATATACAAGATAGACATTGTATCTTATAAATTATCAAAAAAAAAAATCTCACAAAATATCACTCAGTTTTGCAAAGATGAAGAAAGACGCAAGATTTAAATAGCACTACGCAATAGCAGGAGTTGTTTATGGGTAGCAAATTATAGACTAATCAATCAAGTAGTATAAGCTTTGTTTTGTGCTGAGTAAAAATATTAGTTATTGGATCAAACTATTAGCAGTATGTAGTTTGATTAGATCACAAATAAAGACATTACAACATAAAGGATCTCTAAATTGGTGGGGCTCAATCTCAGCGGTCACTCTTTATCCATGTTCGAAGGGTAGTAGTTTGCCCCATGTGGTTTCAAAATGGGAAATGCAGCTTTATATTCAGCACCTTTCCAGCAACCCACTGGCTTTGTTGCTTCTGGTAAAGTGTTCCTAGTGGCAATTTAGTTGACGTTTGGACGAAAATATATAACAATTACACACATCAACATACTCATATGTAAATGGGTCAAAATTGCCACCTTACGTTAAAACTACCACCATTCTAAAATAGAGATATAATTGTCTAACTTTATATGTAACAATATCTTACTTTTATGAATTCACTAAACTGAAAAGTACAAACAAAACCACTTGAAACTTATTTAAATTGATCAATGTGTTGGACATACCAGGTAACCTTATCAAGATTTTTTTGAAAACTAACATTGATGTATGCCCATGATTTATACTCTAGAAAGCAATGATATCCTTCCAAGTCTTGTAGAACCTCTTTAAACCCTCTTGCCTAAATTACACCTCATCAACATACACCTTAAAGCAGTAGTATAACAAAAGCATTTCCAAAATTTCATAGCCAATAAATATGGATCACCAAGAACTTAAATGTACATGAACTATTTGATAGGAAACAGTTGTATTATTCCGGGTCAAATGACAATAAATTCAAAATCGAAGTGAGTCATGATGTAGATAATTATATTTAATCAGTTAGAATAATACATACCTTAAACTCAAATTCACTCTAAATTGGATGCAGTAAGAAACTTAAACTAATCAAACTTTTTGCCGGTAAACATTAAAGATAGAGACTTCTTTGAACCCCCAACCTTTAGTAAACAACATCTTCAAAAACACCTAAAGTAATCACCCTAATATAAAAAAACTGCACACACCACACAAAAGCCATATTGTGAACTCATAGAAGAAAAATAAACAGTTAAGGGAGAATAATATTAGAAAATAGAAATATATACATGAAAGGTACCTTTAAATTATATAAATCATGGTTTCGGTCATCATCTTCGTCTCTAAAGCCTCCCTCTTTATTCAAAAATTGTGATATAGAAAATCTGGGGCTTAAAAGTGAGTGTTAATAAGACAAATTCAAAGCCATTTTTATCGATGGTAAACTGAAACAACGTTAATCAGGACCCATTACAAAGCCTGAACTCCTTATGCCTTATTAGCTTCTCTTTGGTGTATGCAACAATGGCTATAAATTTCAGAGGTTGCACAAGAAACTAACTATGTCTTTGCTGGGCGTATATATAAATCTATACACTTCATGTCAAATTTACCAAATTAAAACAGTTCATCAAATACAATTATTGTGCACATTCTCTATGAAAGTCTGCACTCTTCAAATATTAAATAGAACATTTACATTACAGAGCATGTGGAAATGTAACAGATGCTTACTTGAAGTTCCGGTATCTATCTCCATCGGGATCACCTATTCCAACATCATTCTTTCTTCGATAATTAGAACTCAATGGAACAGATAACATGTCTGAAATAGGTTGGAGAGTGAGGAGAGATTGAAATGCATTGTATAAATTCCATACCTAACAACTCCAAAACCCAAATTAGTAAAACTATCGAAATCTTATTCACAAACCGAACAATAGCAATATATTTAAATACAGATTTAGGACCATATAATACTACTTGAGCTAAAGAAACTTTACTTACCACTCTTTGTTGGCAAGATTATTATGGCACGTGCCTTTAGCAGCAGCCCTTTGGAATGATTTTGGTTAAACATAAACAACAACTACATAACATGAAACTTAAGGTTAAACGGAATACAAATAAGAGATTCATATGTTATTTATTCGTTTGCAATTATAGAAAATAGTGAGATAAAAAGTGACACACACACGTATATATATATATAACAAACTGGTAATCATATATACCTTCAAGGTTGAGTTTGGGCTTGTGAATATTGATCCTTTCGTATCCTTCTAGGTTGAGGTTAAGCGTTGTCAAGCACAATTATCATACCATCCTAGCTAATAAAGTACGATTAGTATAGGGAACCAATACTTGAATTCGTTAAGTAGCCATGAAACGCGAAAGAGTAATACATGCTATTATTATTATAAGAAATGAGATAAAAGCCAATTGTCATTAAATAGAACCAATCAAAAACCTTATAGCTCACTGTATCAGTTTATCAGGTTCTCGTATATACATCAAATGCATTTTAAAAATCACACACTATAAAGCTTTGAAATCTTGCAAGTATTAGTATCTGACTATTATGAAATTGATTGACCACAAGGCAGTCCCAAAATCATTATAAAACCTAAATATCAAATTAAACAACAAATCCAAATAATTCCACAATCGAAGACAATGAGGCAGCTTCAAAGCACCCAATTTTGACACATCTAAGTACTAATTAAACATCGCAATATATATATATATATATATATATATATATATATATATATATATATATATATATATACATATATATAATCATTATTACCTTTATAAAAAAGCTTCACTTTTAATGCTTTATTGCTACACCAGAAACGTATATGTACGACGGCAACACCGCTGGGAGAGACGAAGTCGTGCAGGAAGATTTGATTGAATTGATCGGAGTTTTAGATACGGAATTCGTGGGTGGTAGTGGCGGCGAAACAGGCGGAGTCTTGGTGGAAGGAGAGATGGAGGAGGTCAGGGAGGATTGTGGAGATGATGGAGTTAGGGTTATGGGAGAAATTGCGATGCGTGTTTTTTTTTTATACTCCGTGATTTTTTTATTTTTTTTTTATAATTTTGAACATATGTGGATGGGGCGATTTATTTATCTAAGAAAATCTTTTTTTTTAATCCTAAAAATTTTGAATTCATAATTCAAAATTCAGATTCAAAATTGTTTTTGTTTTTCGAAATTCATGCTGATATTTCTCAACTGATATGGTTTAGAAGGGTAATATAGTAAATTTAGAGGATGAAGGATGAGATATTACGTAAACAATTCTGTTGATCTAAATCAGCGGTTCAGATTGATTAATCAAAATCATTTAACGGACAAGATCAGTTCAAACGAATCTAGATTAAATATGTATACACATTTAAACTCCTCCAATAAATATTATAAGAGATAGTTATGGTACATATTGCTCTAACTTTGTAAACAGAGGTATTTTCGTCATTTTATCAATTTCCGGCATTTTTTTGTTGGGATCGGTTAGATTGAAACCACATACATTATTAGGTGTCATATTAATTAGTTTATATAGATGGGTGGCCTTGATGAAACAAATTACACACATGGGTGGCCTCCATATCAATATATCATGGTTGTACAAGTCGGGATTAATCCCTGATTAATCGGATTTTAGGGTTACTCGGACTCAACTTGCCTTAATCTGACTTAATATTCAGTCAATGCGCCAAAGTCTGGATTATTCAATCAAAGTCGGGATTAATCGGTCAAAGTTTGTCAAAATCGGTCAAAGTCAAATTTGGTCGACATTTTGAACTTGGTCAAACTAGAAGTATTTGGACAATTGAATGATTATGTTGTATGTTTTAAGCAAGGTATGTTTCTTAAGTGGTTGTCATTGATATTTGTCTTTTAAATATTGAGAATGGATAATTGATGAAAACTATGTAATAAATAAGTTTCAAATCAATTGTTTAATTCATAGACAAGTTCAAACAGAGTTTGTTTTTTACACCCCTATTCAGAAAGAGAGGTGATAGATACAGTATTAGATGGGTGAACCATGGAACAATTGATGAGGTGTCGTACACACAATTGATTAGATAATTAGGATTGTGAATTGGGACTTCATCTAATAGTGTCTTCCATATAGTTAGGGGTGTTCAAAATAATCCGAAACCGGAAAACCGAACCGAAAACCGGTTGAATCGAACCGATTTTTGGTTAACCGAATCGAGTTTTTTTCGTTTTCCGGTTTCGGTTAACCGAACCGAAGTCATGAATTAAGTTGCTCTAAATTTACCTATGAAGAGAGATTGAAGAAATATTGCTAGAAGATAACAATTGAAGCCTAAAGTTGTTTGAAATTCACATTTTTAAAGCTTCAAGGTAACATTTCACATTATATAGATATTTGACTACCATTTTTCAACAATTCATACATGTGTCTACCATATCACCAATACACCCTCACATATATTAACAACATTATTAGAACTACCTCTTTTGATACTTCACTTGGGACTCGCACCTAAGTCGGTGGAGATTTGATCATTTGGCAAGCCTATGGTAATAACGCAATCATGTCTTGGTTTGTTTGAGTGATTAATTCATTTATTCCATTACCTTGTAGTTTATAGGATGAGAGTGAGTGAATCATACACATTGCCCATTGGAGAGGTACTAAGTATTGCAATTCATGCTTTATGATTTAAACACCTTTATGTTCATTGTTATTCATTATTGAGCAGGTGTTTACTTTTGGTCCTAAATTGAGAAATTTATATCTTTGATTCTGAAAGTGCAAGAGGATTTGTTTTGAACTGTAAATGATAGTTTGCTTGAGGATAAGCAAAGTTCAAGTGTGGGGATGTTTGATATCGCTCAAATTATACACGTTTATCATTCGCGATATCATTAATTTTGCATATACTTTAGGTTAAATACGAGAACTTTCGATACTTAATTGGTTGAAATGCTTATTACAGGTAAATATGTTCAAGAGTGATGAAAAGCAGTGGAAATGGAGCAAGTCTAGAACAAAAACAAAGTCGGGAAAAATTTGCTCAGGATCCGCCGGATCCTATGTTGGATCCGCCGGATCCTCAAAGGGATTAATGTGATCCGGAGAAGATCCGGCTGAAACAAACGATTTCCATTGCACGTAATGGATCCGCCGGATCCTATGTAGGATCTGCCGGATCCTAATATTGTATCCGCTTGTGATCCGGCTGAAGAAGGAAAGTGCTCACTACAAAGTTAAGGATCCGTCGGAACCTATTCAGGATCCGCCGGATCCAACAATAATTAATTCGAGAGTAGGGTAAACAGGAGAGCGACACGTGGAGGATTAGGTGTTGGATCCGTCGGATCCGAAGAGGATCCGCCGGATCCTGGTTGGTTTTCATTAAATGCATCTACTTCATAAAGACTTACACACCCGCCTCCTTTCATTTTGTTCTCATTCATTTAATACTCCAACCAGAAAACATACGGATAGCACGCCAAGATCTACCAAATCTGAGAAAATTATGGGAAATCCTATAAGATGCCATCTCATGCTTCAATTAAGGGGGTACTTCTTTTGGGTTTCCTTCTCTGATTCCATATTCCACTCCCGTAATACCACTCTCACCTCACTGTTCATCTTCACCTTTGGAGACGGAGATAACCATTTTAGGAGGCAATTTTCATTGTTTCAACCATTGAGGAAGCTAGTACTATAGTTGAGCATTTGTACTTTCATCATTTCATTTGGTAATTCTTGTTCTTATAAACTATATATTTCTACATGATTGTTGTTATTGCTATGTTTATTAGTGTATTTGAGTCCATAATTATGGGCTAATTTCCTTATGTTCATCTAGATTAATAACCCTAGTTGTTGGATATATTTATGTGATTAGATTGATCCGTATGATAATCTGAAGTTTATTCAAAGACCCATTTGTGTTAAGTTTTATTTATATTAATCCAATCAATATATGTTCCATTTAGTGACCATCTTATGTTCTTACATATATTCACTAAAAGTGACATTTGGTAATTTGTATGAGCCTCATCAAAGGACTGGGTTATAATGAATAAAAAGTAATGTGGATGAATTACATTTCGTGACCATCTTGTGTGATTAATGATTTTTTATGAAAATATAATCATTGGAATAATACTTCAAGTTAGCTTGGTAATAAATCATGGTTAAGGTGTCTTAGATGATCAAAGACCCTTGCATTTAGGTAATCTTAATCAAGTATTTGTCTTGAGACCACAAGGAAATCGATTTATAAAACCATATACGTTAATATTTAATCTAAGCCCTTAACCCTAGTAAGTTAGCTTGTTATAATCTAGAGATTTAGGTGATCAAAGACCTTTGCACCTTACTCTAGGTTAAGAGATTATTTTGTGACCATCAAGTAATCCAACTAGTTAAATTACTTTTGTTAAATGGCTTGTGTTCTTCATTAAAATATCCAACACTAGGGGAAACAATCTAGATGAACATACTTCCTTAATTTGTAACAAATCTAATTTTTTTATCTTGTTTTTATTTTGATTGTATCTTCAAAATTACAACTTTTGACTGCCGGTCATTAAGAGGCAAAACCCCCAATTTTACTTCTTTGTTTAGTTTCATCAATCATAATCATTAACATAATCACAATAGCATATGTAAATTGTCTTGAGAACGACACTCGGAATCTTATCCTAGCTATACTACTACACGATAGGTACACTGCCTATGTGTGTAATAGCCCATAACTAGAATATTTTCCACTTATGAATTTAAAACCCGATTTCACACATCAAGTGCTTAAGCCAATTTGTTCGCTATTTTCCCGGCCTGGAAGCAAGTAAGTTCATAGGTGAATTTTCATTATTTCCTTATATCATGTTTGTCGTTTACTCTATAAATGTCTTGGAAGTGTTTTCTTCAAGACGTTTTGGTTATGTATTTTTTTGATTTATTTTAACGAATGTTCGATGTAAATTTAGCTCTTCATTTTTCGTACGGTAGGATATTAATAATACCTTGTGAGCTGCGCGTCCGAATATTTTCTTTCTTCACACTTTCTGAAATAGACTCCCAAGACCTGGTATATAAATCCATTGTTTTTTATGGAGATCATGGAACAATAGGTAGCATACTTAATGTCTACTTATCTAATATCATAATATCATCAAAAGTGATTAATCTGCTTTGATACTTTGCAAGTAAAAGTGGTTAAATGGGCAGGTCAAACAAGTTGGATAAATATCGATTCCATCAAGTTGGAAGTCTATCTAAAGTGTGACACCCGTCAAATTAAGACTAGAAATTAGTTCCTAATCATTATGTAATACATGTAGTTAGTGCTATGTATTAGGCTAATTGTATGTATCAAAATATATATTGATGAATATATATATCAGTACTCGATTAGATTTAATCGTTCATTTTTAAATCGGCCGAATTCCGATTCAATTATACGGCGTTGGTAAAAATCAAGTAATTAAGTAACATGGAATTGTTATTTAATACCCTCATAATTATTATATATTATTTTGATAATATATCAAGTATCTCGTATCGTACAAAGCAAACGTCCGCGACAAAACTATATATAAATAATGAATTATTATTGAGATTAATAATTATTATTTACATCAGATAAAATAAAACATATTTCGTTTTATACCATTTTACTCAAACGCGACGAAACCAATTGAATCCTATCCGTCTCTCAAACATAAAACAAAGATATATTTTATATCTCGTTAAATGTATTTTTATAAAATACTTCAAATGAAAATGCGTACGATATCAATTTTAGAAAATTATCGTTTTAAAATATTATACTACTTTTCGATCGGGTACAAAAACACGGGTATTTTGTACTTCATATTGTGCCAACCAACTCCAATAATTGGAGTTGGCAGCTATACCCAAACGCACCCTTCGTTCACTTCATTTCTCAATCTCAATCTCACTCTCTAGCTCTCTCTCGGCTCTCTCTTTGATCACACAAACAACAACTTTAACAATAACAAGATCAGAAGCATAAGCATAATCATCATCTCCATCATCGTCTTCTTCGTTTTTCATCATCATCGTCATCTCCTCTCCATTTTAAATACGTAAGGAATCGTTAACCCAAACTTTGTAAATTCGTATGTAAATAGCATATTTTATCATGTAATAATGTTAGATTAGATGATTGATTGTTGATTTCGGATTTAGATATCGGTTTGGGTATATTGTGGCCAAGACAGACTCGTTACAGACCTTTGAATCCGGCGGATTCATGGTGAATCCGGCGGATTCCCACCCAGAACCAAGAACAACCCGGCGCGTGCAGTCTGTACCCGGCGCGTCCTTTAAATTATCATGAATCCGGTCGGATTCATGGGAATCCGGCGGATTCCCTTCATTTGTCACCAAGCCGGCGGATTCAATTGAATCCGGCGGATTCCCCCTTTATATTTCATGATCCAACGGATCAATAAACTAGCCCGGCGAATTCTAGCTAAAACATAACAAATAAATTTTTGAAAACGTCGACGATTTAACAACTTAAAACAGGGTAGCTTCTCGATGAAAAATTTATTATAACGGATTGAGCTCAAATTCGCAAGGTCACTCGGAAGCGACCCAATAATCAATGCTAAGTACCTTAGCTTTGTCAGTTTTAGGCCATCCGGGGTCGTTTAGGGGCCAAAAATGGCAGATTACTGTTTTCAGACTCGTACCAAATTTTGTAAATTATGAAATAAAGTGTAACGGATATAATGAACTTGATTAACAACTAAACCTATACGATACGACTTATATATGAAGCACATACACTTTTATAAGCACAACAAATCATGTATAATAATAATAGTTTGAAATTATTATTACAAACCATCACCAACGACCCGTATACATTTTCAAAACTCAAACCTAATCGACAACCAAAGTATTTGGGCATACCTAGTTGAGGGAACAACTAGCATAGATGGTCCGTAGAGTCATCTAATCAATCAAAACCTTGAGCGTTTAATACGCCTGGCAGGTTCAATATCTAATCATTATCAAAACCTTGCGCGTCTAAGACGCCCTGCAGGTTCAGTCGTTGTAACGACATCAAATCATTGTGAATCATTGTAATTGTTGGCTAACAATTCATCAGACTCAGGTGAGTCTCATAGCCCCTTTTTAAATGCTTTTACCTAGGGGTGAGATACATGCTCGTTTTGTTTTACATGTGAACGCAAGTATCAAATTATCACGTATGCTGCATGAGTTGTTTTCATCTAATCAATCAAAGTCCTCTGAAGCATAGTTCTGTTAATATGATTTAGCGTGAATGTTAGTGTATGGTACCATATGGGATTGACAATCCCCGTCCGAGTTAGCAAGCACTAACCTGTCAAACGGACGCATTATCATTTGTTCAAACGTATGTTGATTAGGCATACGCATAGAGGCACCCTCGATTAGGCACTTGATTGTGATCCTGACCCCTCAGTTAAGCTCATACTATGTGCTCATGTTAGTTGTATCAATCTTTACTTATTTGTTTAATTACAAATATTCATGTGATACTCATTATTCAATTATTTACATGCTTTGTAAATCAACTCGTTAAATCTTGCGGTTCACAAATCATATATTATCATATCAAACCTGTGAGCTCACCAGCTTTATAGCTGACCTTTTAGCATGTTATCTCAGGTACTCAGCAGTAGGTTGGACTGCCCATCAGGATACTGTAGCTCGAGTCGCATGCAATCATATAAACATCAAGAGATTTCCCTGCATTTCTATATTTTGCTAAAATTAGATATGTATTAGAATCTCTCAAATATCTATGCGAACTCGTCTTTTGTAAAACATATGTAGACTTTTACGTTAATCAATGTATTTGTAAAACGACGCATGTAGTGGTCGTTCATTATGTATCTTATGTGCTTTGTGTATTGATTAGTAGCACCCCAAAGTATGCTTCCGCCAACAGTAAATTTGGGGGTGTTACAGATTGGTATCAGAGCCTAAGGTTATAATGAACTAGGTTGCATTAGTGGGCCTAGACTATGACCGTTAGGCAGTATTTTCTGTTAAGTGTGATTGGTTCAAGAGTTACGTCATACAAGTTTAATTTAACATAGCTTGATCAACTATGTACAATTAAATAAAGATGATGTAAGGCTTGAAGTGGTTATGCTGGAATAGGAATACATTAGTTGACTCTGACCTCGAGAGAAACCGGGACTCATAATTGTTGTGCTAGACACTCATAAGACTATTATGTGATATATGTATGTATACATAGATAGTCATCGCTCAAGCACTGTACGCTAGTCTATTATATATTATATATATAGGCACTCACGTATTCAAACACTTTGTCATAGAATTGGCAAACACACCCACCGAAACATCTTCTACTTCATCCCACTCTCGACAACATCTCTTGTAATCACGAAACTCATAGGTAGCTAGGAGGACCACCAAGTCACTTCGAGCAAGACCTTACCCAACTCAAAACAATTCAAATAACCAGGCTAGTTAGCACGTAGTTGCTAGTCAGTAGAGATGGTTATTCAACTCCTCTTGATTGTTTTATAATGTTGATTGTCATATTGTGATGTTGTATATTACCGCATTTGTATATGTACATCTATGATAATCATCATTTATGGACAATCTCTCACGAACCCTATCCTTCTATTCTCAGGAAAATCATGCCGCCAAAGTCAAGGACTTACACTGATGCCCAGATGGCATCTATCATCTCTCAGGCTGTGACTGAAGCCTTGCCGCGACATTCATCAGAGACCCCCGAAAGGAATAGTGGTACTGCCAATACCCCTCCCACTGCCAAACCTTGTTCCTACAAGGATTTCCAAAACTGCAAACCCCTGAGCTTTAAAGGAACTGAAGGAGCCATCGGCCTAATCAGATGGGTTGAGAAGATGGAATCCGTCTTTCGCATTAGCAAATGTGCGGAAGGGGATAGAGTTCAGTTTTCCACATGCACCCTTGCTGACGGTGCCCTCACCTGGTGGAACTCGTATACCCAGTCTGTGGGTATAGATACCGCTTATCTACTTCCCTGGGAAGATCTGAAGAAAATGCTCACAGAGGAGTATTGCCCATCTGAAGAACTCGAGAAGCTAGATGAGGAGTTCTGGCATCTTAAGGTTCAAGGAACCGACATTGTTGGTTATACCACTAGGTTTCAACAACTGGCAACCCTCCGCCCAGCCTTAGTAAGCACTGAGACCGACAAGG
This sequence comes from Helichrysum umbraculigerum, assembly GCA_949592205.1. Lineage (NCBI taxonomy): Eukaryota > Viridiplantae > Streptophyta > Magnoliopsida > Asterales > Asteraceae > Helichrysum > Helichrysum umbraculigerum. Next base: position 122,206,843 of record CATIUR010000001.1, on the reverse strand, counting down.
TCAAGAGGTACATTCGCGATCTTCCGGAACCTGTCCGGGGGAACGTCGCTTCTTCCGGCAAAACCACCATTCAAGGAGCAATTCGATTAGCTCATGAGCTCATGGCTATGCAAGAGAGCCAAGGAAACCCTGTCTCATCTTCTGGGAACAATAATAAGAGGAAATGGTCTGGAAATCAGAACCAGCAGACCTTCAAAAAGACTGAGACTGTCAAGAATGACACATCAGGTTCTGGAGAGAGGAAAGGGTACACTGGAAGTAAACCCTACTGTTCAACGTGCAATCGTCATCATGATGGTCCTTGTAGTGCACCATGTAACAACTGTAAGAAATATGGACATCTTACCAAAGACTGTCGAGCACCAGCCTCCAACCCCACTACCAACACCAACAACAACCAACCCCGAGCCTGCTATGAGTGTGGAAACACTGGACACTTCAGGAATGCGTGTCCGAAGCTAAAGAACAAGGGTAACAACAACAACGTTGCTAGGGGCAGAGCTTTTGTGCTGAATGCTGGAGAGGCCCGTGAAGACCCTAATGTGGTCACGGGTATGTTTCTTCTCAACAATTTAACTGCTTCAATTTTGTTTGATACTGGTGCTGATAAGAGTTTTATATCTGAGGAATTTAGCCCACTATTAGACATTTCACCAGTTGCCTTAGAAGCTAAGTACACTGTAGAGTTAGCTAATGGCAAGTTGATCGAGGCCGATAGTGTAATACCAAATTGCACCCTAAACCTCGCAAATGAACTATTTCCCATAAACCTCATACCCATCGAGATTGGAAGTTTTGACATAGTAGTAGGTATGGATTGGCTATCCAAGCATCGAGCTGAAGTTGTATGTCATGACAAGATCATTCGTATTCCTCTCGTCACTGGTAGTACCTTGATCATACAAGGGGAGACCGGTGGAACGAGATTGAATATCATATCCTGCATGAAGACTCGCAAGTACCTTAGAAAAGGGTATCAGGCAATCCTCGCTCATGTTATTGAGAAAAAGTCAGAAGAGAAACGACTCGAGGATGTGCCCATCGTTAGAGACTTTCCAGAAGTCTTTCCTGAAGAATTGCCTGGTCTTCCACCACCAAGGCAAGTTGAGTTCTCAATAGACCTTGTGCCTGGGGCAGCACCCGTAGCACGAGCACCGTATCGTTTAGCCCCTTCAGAACTTCAGGAGTTGTCTACTCAGTTGCAGGAACTCCTGGATAAGGGATTCATAAGACCGAGTTCTTCACCCTGGGGAGCTCCGGTCCTGTTTGTGAAAAAGAAGGACGGTTCATTCAGGATGTGTATCGACTACAGAGAGTTGAACAAATTAACCATCAAGAACCGTTATCCACTTCCTCGTATTGATGACCTGTTCGACCAACTCCAAGGGTCAAGCATCTATTCGAAAATAGATCTACGATCGGGTTACCATCAGTTACGAGTTCACGATGAAGATATTCCGAAAACCGCTTTCCGAACCCTGCAAGTAATTTTCACACAACCAGACCTCTATCAACATTCTTAAAAACGCAGCCTATAATTGCGTAAGCTTTTGCATTGATGCCACAAATTGTGATAAGACCGTACCCGCTTAAAGTGAAAGGTTGTAGTGACAGCGACGGGGCTTACTTTCTCTTTGGTTGACACATCGATTGGCAGCTCTGAGTTAACTATTTCAGAGCTCTATCCTTTTCTTTCTCCAAACGCCGTTTAGCCGGGTCTTGTTTTCCTCTCACCCGGAAGGTGGCTAACTCCTTGGTCTTACGAGCCGCTTACGCTAACTCAAGCAGGTACCGGGAGGGACATCCTAGGCAGTAGAATCGAGCGGTGTCGTTCAGTGACTACATACGAGTTTATGGAATTCATTCTTTCCCGGTAAAAAAGGCATCAATTCAATTCAAAAACGTGTTGTTCCGGACACGCAAACCGGCCCACGTCAAGCCGCCCCAGGCCCATCACTTCAAGCTATTGATACCGAGTCAGAGAAATAGCCCTCTTTCTTGATTTCACACATAGGACCCTCTACAGCATCTACGGTTCCTCGAACAATGTGATATCTCACACCGGGTAAATCCTTAACCCTCCCCCCTCTTACTAAGACTACAAAATGTTCTTGTGAATTATGGCCGCTGTTGAAAGGTAGATCCACATGAGGTGTGTAATGCATAGCTAAAAAAACGCCAATCACTATCTGAATGGCTAAACAAATATCAGCTAACGGACCGAACCCCCACCAATAACTAAGATTGCTCGGGGTTGGATAATCTATCAAATGCTGATTAACTGTGGAGAATATAGGTTGTTTAAGAATCGATAATCGTTGGTTCCTTGTAAGCCAGTTTTGGGGCAGCTTTATGATAATGAAAACACCTAATCGGTTGTAAAATCATTAGTCTTTCAATATTTCAATTACCTATGATTGACATTTTCCAAGTAAGCACGTGAATATGGTTTCTTCATAGGAGGCAACTCGTTAAACTGTTTCCTTAAAGGATAGAACATGGCCCTAGTTATGACATCACTATAGTTAAGACTTAAGATTTGTTAGTTCCTGGAATCTTTTTATATTTTAGCAATGATCAATACTCGATTAATAGTTCATCTACTAGGTATAGTTAACCCTTTAGCTTTGCAATTTGATAATAGTTTTGTTACTTGTGCTTCATGCAAAATATGTTGTGCAGAGGGGCATAGATAATCTTTGCTCATTTTTCTCCCCTTTTGAGATTAAAATGATCAATGTAACACATAAATAATAGCGAATTTCACTTTTTAAAACAGCAAATTCCATAATGAAAACATAGAAACCGTCTCGGTTCTTAGTGACAAACCAGAAGGTACCTAAGAAGACTCAGAGTTCAGTCTCAAACTTCCATCCTAAATCTACATTTCAAACAGGTACTTGGACCTCGAATGCATCCAACAAACATAACAGTTGTGTGTATATTTAAATATTGATATCGCACGATTGAAAAGTCTCAATCTATTCAGTGCATGTTGGGGCGAGGTGCACGAGGACGAACCGGGGTCTTAGATGGGCTAACCCTGCATCACCATAAACCATAAATTATGTCAACGGCCCAAATTGTAGCTTGAAATAAGAAAGTTCAATTACAAGCAACTATTATATTACCTTATGGGCAGTGATCCCAATACTGCACCGCTACAGTTCAGGGCTGTAATTGCACTCTCTGCCTGCAAAATCCAAAACGAGCCAAATTACTCGATTTATTGATATTCACATGAAATTAATGTATTTAAATGTAGTATTTAGACGTCTATAGAAGGAAAGAAGAATGAAAAAACAGATGACAAAGTTGGCTCATAAGAGGACTTTTGAGGTTATGGATTATGAATAGGAAGAAAGACACTCAGATCTCTACACTTGATTAGCAAACTACTAAAATAACTAAAAATGTAAGTCACAGAGACATCAGATGAAAAGTCTAAAATGCCTCCAAAAAATAGAGCTTCAAATATAATGTAGTATATACATTCAGAAAACTACTCTCCCTTTTTAGGTAACCCAGACAACTAATTCATTATAATGACTAACAGTTCAAAGTACCACAAACCAAGTGTCACCCATTATTTCAAATCAGGAAAGATCAGTGTGGATGAAATTGTTACAAAACTTACAACCCTGTCGCATACAATCAATACGACTACATTTATGAAATTGATGTTACATTTCGCATTAAAGTATGTCAACTGTCATATAACTTATACAGGGCTAAAAATCTTATAAAGACATCATATAATAGTAAAAAACATTGAATTCTTTTTCAAAAGAAAGCGTCATCAAACCTGGACTAGACGAACAACCTGGCATTACTATTTTAGATTTTGTGTGCTTATACGAGTTACTTATGTGATATGAGCACAAAAATAAAGTATATGTATTCGTATTCAAAATAAAAACAACAGTTTCCTTATCAACCACTACTGAATTCACTCGAATGATTGTGCTTGAATTTTTTTGAACAAAATGACCTGTTTTTATGTTGTAATAAAGGGCCGTGTCATTAAGTAGCAACCGAAACTCACTAATATTCACTACATCACTAAGTCTTTTTTGTATGCTTGAAGTTACTCAATTTCATCGTCTGTTTCCACTTATACAAAAATAATAGCTAAAACTGGTCACATATAATGATGTGGACACATGTGTTGACGTGAACATATCACAGATGTAACAAGTATTACCAGTTTAAAGATAATTTTTAACATGAATGAACAATTATTGAAACTAGAAACTTGGCGAGGACCAAAACACCTATGTGGAATATTAACGAAATTTGGTAGATATTTTATGACATTGACCCTTTTTGAACATCACAAAGTACTGATACAACTATTGTTGAACCAAAAGACTCCCCCTAATTTACTAGAGATCTATCAATTAAGAAACGCTTACACAGCTTTGTTGGAGCATAAAGGTGAAACCTTTTTCATTTTGTGAGATAATCTAGTTACTTAAATGCAATACACATATTAAAGCAACAAAACCACCTAACAAATTCATAAGAAATTACCATCACAAACTCCACAAATGCAATACGAGTGGAATGATGATAGTCTCCAAGCAACCTCAAGCGATAAACCTATGAAACAATATAAGTTAACAACTGAAGTAGCAAAAAATTTAGAATATCAAATATGAATAACACACACAAACCTCTCCACAAAAAGACTCAAAGAAGAGTTTTACATCTGCTTGAGTAACCTGCTTGAAACAAAACAGGTATCACATATATGTACACATGCTAAATAATGTTCATTATAGCTTTCAGTCAGACTACCTTCTTATCAATGTTAGTACAATAGATAGTTCTTGCACACATCTCCCTTTCATCTTCAGACTAAGCATAAAAGAATAATGGCGTTAGTTAGCACTTAACACAACCATGAATTTATAAAGTTTTCTACATTAAGAGCTTATAAATCAAATGAAACTCACTCGTGGCAAAAATGTTGGATTTACTGGTGCAATTGCAGTTTTTGAAGGCAGAACCCTAACTGGATAGTACCCAAGCATAGTTCCTGCAAGACTCAATGCGATCCTTGCACCATCTGCAAACACATAATAATTGTCACACCAAGCACAAGCTAAATACATTAACTAAACTAACAAATGATGTATTTGACAACTTACCCTCATCCGTAAACTCAATAAATGCAAAACGAAGAACCGAATTAGGATCACCACATATACGACAATCCACAACCTAAACATAGCAATTTAACAATCATCACAATCATAACATACCACCAAAAAAATAAAGTCATATGGAGTATTATCGTATGATTTTATTTGGCATATTTACCTGTCCACAATTGATAAATAGGGCAGCAAGCTGTTCTTCAGTCACCTAATATTCATTTCATCCCAAATAAGTTAAAAATCAAAGAGCATCCAACCAAACTCAAGAAAGCTCAGAAGTTTATAGCAAAATTCACCTGCTGATCGATATCCGATACATGAACAGTCCTCCTAATGACATCTTCTCGTTGCGCCATATTTGTTCGATTATTCATCCTTCGTTTCCCATTATTATTAAAGTTCCCTTTCTTCTAACCATTAATAGTACATACTCAGCACAATCATCATACATACATATACATATACATACATGTACATAATATAATAATATAAATATAAATATAAATAGAGTATAAATAAAATAAAAAGAAATGAAAGTTATTTATACCCTTCTAGTGGAAAGACCAGCATTGATGTTAGGAAACTGGGCTTGGCTAGCTTGGAGCATAAAATCATTAACGGCGGAGTAACCAAACGGAGGTCCGGGAGACGGCGGTAGAAATAACGGCGCCGTGAAATTGTTGTTAGAAAGTGAAGGGGGAACAAATTCTTCAGCCATGGGATTTAATTTGGATAACATTTCAGCTAAATCCCTCATTTCTTTCTTAAAACCCTCTTCTTCTGTTTCATGAACAACATCCTGATGATGATCACCACCGTTCATTTTCGTCTGATTCTGATGATGATGAGGAGGAGGATTCATACCACCGTTGGATTTCGATTGATCAATAACATCGGTTGAATCAACAAGAGTCATGATAGATTATATAGATGATATAAATAAATCAAAATCGATCAACTCACCGACTGACAGACAGCTGATTTTACAGAAACAAAAAAGAAGAAATCAAGATTTGACTTTTGTTAAAAATAGAAAGATTAAATAAAAGGGAAATAAGGTGACAGTAATGAACAAAATAAGAAATGGGAAATTACCTGATGATGTTGTTGGAAGATGGGTGTATTAAAACATTGAATTTAACTCAGAAAGATTGTTGCTTTATTTGTTTTTTTGTTGGTTGGTTCGTCTCTTGGGAGAGAGATAGAGAGAAGGGGGGCTTACATCACTTTGTGCATAAATACATAAATAAATAAATAAATATTGTTTTTACTTTTTCTATCTTTTTTACTTTTAATAATGAATCACCATTCTATAGTTTTTGATAGTTTTTGTCTTGTTATGATGGTTTTGCTTTTTTCAGAATACTGCTTTTGGGATTTGTCATAAAGAACCCATAAATTCTAGTAAACAAATAGTGTTTCTAGTTAACCAACATTGTTAATATAAACAACGGAGATGATATTTCCACCATGGCACGATATATATCATTGGGGGTAAATGGGTTGTGTACATGTAAAACATTCTCTTTGTACACATGGTACGATATCATTGGATCTCTCATTTTCACACAAATTCCTATTTTCATTTGAATCCCACCCTAGTAATAAAATAGTAAAAGTATATGATTTTTTGTTCAATTTTATGAAATTATTGTTGTATTCGTACAATGTGTTAGTGATGAAGACGTAATAAAAGAGCTGAAACAATTTTGTTTCTGTTCTTGAATGTGTAGTATGTGTTGCATGTTGTATATATACTTGTTTTTGTATACGGTAGAAGAGAGAAGAAATATGATTTTTCTAACTATAAGACCCCTCCCAACAACTGACACAAACTGACGCATCAGTTGGTGCCACATCAGTTTTTTCCAAAACTGACACAAACTGACACTACCCTACCAACAGTGAACATCAGTTAACATCACTTCTCCATTTTTGGGCCCCACCCTCCCATTTCTTTATTTTTTTAAAACACAAACTTTATAAAACATTTTTATTAAAACTAAAAACATTACATTAACATAAAAATAAAACGTTACATGTCCTAAAAATTAAAAAAAAAAAAAAATTACAATTCCTAAAAAAAAATACATTTATTGAATATTAAAAAGACAACTAATCATCTAATCCGAATCGTCTGAACCCGCTAGGTCTTCGTGTTCGTTGTCGTCGTCGTCCGAATCGTTGACTTGCACCGAACCCGAGCCCGCGTCGTGACCAAAAACCGTTTTATAATCATTTTCATAATTATCAACAACGGTTTTTCGGACCTCCGCGAGGATCCTTTTTTCCTTAGATTTTAGACCGCTCGGTATCTTTTTATACAACATTTTCCACGATTTTAATATTGTTTTTTTGACCGAATTTCCTTTGATCGTGGCCAACGTATCTTGTTGTGCTTCTGCGGCAAAAATGTTGGCTTGGCGTTCCTTTTCTTTTAAACTACGTGAAGAAGTAGCGGCGTCACTCGATGTAACATCCTCGAAATGGGCCTAGTAGAAATACATTAATCTCTTTATTTTAAATTGATATTTAAATTGTATTCTAAATACTTGGTGTATTTTGATAACTGAAATAAATAGGTCAAATGGTCAAATGACTTATTGTGTTAAATGAATTATTATTTGTTTTACATTGCTGTAGTTATCAGTTTAATAAAGCGTATTTTTCGCAAAAGGTTTCTAGGTTCCAGGCAATAGACTTAGAACGGATATAATTTGTGCACTGTATTGTGTGTAGGTGGGAGTTAGGCCGACCTAACTCTCCCCACCTTTCCCATTTCTTTCATTTGGTTTTCTTTTCTTCCAAAGCAAAACACACACATACACTTGAAGATTTAAGAAATCAAAAGAGAAAAAAACATTGACAATCGATTAAGCTTGGATTCGTGGTTAACTACTTAGCATCTTCGTCATCAACTTGTTGCATCTGGATTGTAAGTTTAATTTGTTTCAAATATATGTATATATATATATGTTAGGGTTTGAAATAATTAGATTAAATGAATAATCATGCATAGATTGTGATTTGATGAAGCAAGTTGTTGCTAGAACATGATATATGATGATATTTGAGATTACTTGATGTTGAAAATCGGTTATGATGTTCGAATTTGTGATTTGGAGGGTTTGGTTCGTTGTTTGGGGTTTGATAATCTGCTGCTGCTGCTGTTCCAGATGATCAAGCCGGCGGGTCACTGGACCTAGCCGGCGGGTTCTATATTATACAATGGGAACCGGCGGGTGGGACACCCTAGCCGGCGGTTCCTATAGGCTTTAAAACGAATTTTTGTTCTGTTTGTGAAAAAGTTAATTCACCCGGCGGCTTGGTTGGTAACCCGGCGGCTCGAATGGTAAACCCGGCGGGTCGGGTGACCCAGCCGGCGGCTCCTTGGCTGTTTTCAGCAGAACCAGTTTTCAATCGAATTCATTTCCTGATTTATATGTTATATGTATATATGACTTAGTAACCTGTAATGCGGTAACATGATAGGTAGAATGGTGAGTCTATATACATGTTTAGATGTGGTAAATTGAGTTATCATGATGATGTTCTGTTAATTTCATGATGGTAGAATCGGAAAACAGAATGGTCAATCTTATAACTTATTGTTATTGCAGTTTTAAGATATACATTGAATATGTTATATGATTATAACATGAGTTGATCATAATGAACGAGTTACTGACTTGGTATTTGATTTGATTCTCAGATATGGAGAAGACTCAATAACATTAGACTTTTGAGTGGAGATTGAAATCTTCAAGGGTGAGTGGATCTTGGACTTTCAGTCTAAGTTAGTTGTAACAACATGGTTACAACGGGTAACTTTGGTTTATTGCAATGATTGCATTAATATTATATTGGCATGATGGCTAACCCTTGATTGATTATTGGCGTCCTACATACTATGATAGTTGTGGACTATTTGATTTGGTGGGGGTCAACTAATGTGTTGGGTTTGGATACTATTACTAGGACTTCGCAAGTGCCTTGTACATGTGTTGGACACTGAAATTGCGTCGTGTGTAGTAATAGTACTAAACTATCGGTTTAACCTCTGATTTGGCCGTCAGTTGGTTTTAAGTGTTACTTGGGGAACCATCCGCGGCATGAGGGTACCTCAAGGACCACCGATCCTTCTATGTTGCTTGTGCATTGCTTGGTTATAGGCATGTGTTAAGCTGAGTTAGAATGTTAGCCTTGGATCTATTCACTTAGCTTTGTGCTAATCCCACCTTCCAACTTCTTGCAGGTTTAGCTTATGATTGTGGGTTGTTAGAAGTTTGGCTTGGAGGAATGTTTGGCACCGCTCTCTGATTTATTTGGAAATGTTTTAGATTGAAACAATTATGTCATGGATTTTAATATAATAACCAATCTTAAATAAATCACTTGGTATTAAAAATTGTATGTAATCGGGGTTGCACATTTTGAAATGTTAATATGCTCAATCCTTGTTGTATTGAATTAATATACGCTTCCGACATGTTAAAAAAAAATGACTTTGAAAATGAGGGTTGTTATAAATTGGTATCAGAGCCAGGTTTGGGAGAATTGAACATTGGTAAATGTTCAATCCCAAATCTATGGTGTATTGGTCAAACATTCCAAGGTGCGGGATGGGTCACTGTAGGTGAATCGGTTAGAATATTGTGTGCTAACGTTTAAACTTTGTGAGACGTTCTTTGGGTGCAGAGACGGTAGGAGATGAGTAACCGACCGGTACTCATGGCTTTTCCTCCATAAGGTAAATTCACGATAAACTTTCTTGAATTTAAATTAATGCGAGTTGCCACTTGCTATGATGATATGTGTTTATTAACAAAATTATTTGGTTAGAATAGCCAAGTTTCCTAGTTATAAAATTATTGGTGGTTAGTACAGGATAAGGTGATAACAGAAGGGTCGAACGTGATGTTTGCTCTAGAAATTATTTGGAATGAATTTGGATACATAGGGATATGTGAGATCATTGAATAATGTGTGATTTAAGATCCTTTATGGAGAATTGAATAAAAAGTGATACTATAAATCTTTGTTAATGAAATTGTGTAGCAATTGTTTAAAGTATAATTATTCCATGAAGGAATGTTTAAATATGTTTATGAAACATGTGAATTGTGAAATAGTCTACGTGATTAAGAAAGAAGTAATTGTGCTTAGTCAAGACTAAACTAGTAAATAATATATTAACATGAGTTAATGGTATAAATGATGACATGATTATATATATGTTATTAACTGCGGTTAATTGTTAGGTGATTAGAAGCAAGTAGAAATTCCGATAATGTGGTTAATCGAGTAATTAAAAATTAATTGTTTATAATGAATCATTGCAATGGTAAACATATAATTACTGTTTATGTGAGATAAATGAATTTGGAGCAATGAGTTTAATTTGAGATGATAATAAGTAAATTCTAGGTTAATTGCATGTGGTAGCAATAAAACTTGATAATACATCAAATGATGAAAAGATGCAGTAAATTGCATGTTTTAGAATTCGGATAAACATAGGTAATTATGATAAGAAGTAGCCTGAAAGTGAAATGTGAAAGAACATAATATTGCAATGCTTGATCACCGTTGCCCTATTATGCTATGTCACAGGAAATTGTTGAGGCTGCTAAGTATCATTAAGATTAAATATGATGTAGAAATTTAATATGGTATTGCGTTGATTGTTTAGTGTTTGTCTTGATATGATAATTTGTGTATATTCAAGTTGCTTTGTTGAAATTACCGTTATTTGATTAATTGGGTTGGATTAACCATTATCGGGTTGTGTAGTGTCCAGATGGGTCACTATTGAGTTAAGGCTTGTATTAAGCCGAGATCAAGATTATAAATATTATAAAAGGAATTGTTAGTACTCCTAAGTGCTTTGATTAAATGTTATTAATGAAGGTTAAACCTAAACCATGAAAGGTTAGATTATTGATAAACTTAAGTGATAAGTAAAATGTATTATCCAAGCGATCTAAATGGTGTCCCAATTGAGTTAGAAGTTCGCTTTGAAATGTATTAAGTTAAAAGATTAGAAAGTATGCCATCCATTACGGATTAAATGCATAAATTGTGTTATCGTAAGTGCTTAAGATAAAACATATGAATTGGAGTAGGACATAATGGTATAAAATGTAGGTTTGGTATGTTGACTTTGAGAGTCAAATAGTAGTAGTGAGTTTTGATTTGTATGTGTATATAAAAAAAAAAAGTATAAAATCAATTAAATGTGATTGGGCTTGTTCGAGCTAAGATTGTGGAAAATGGTTAAGAGTGTTCACCAATTAGTTGGTCTAATTTGAAGTTGACAAATAGTCGACGATATTGAAACGGTCAAGCATAGGTAAAATTTAGCTTTGATATGTGACTTAATTTTTCCTTAAAGGATCAATTAGTGTCAAAATGGGTTATCGATGACCCAAATGAGTTAAAAAGAGTTGTAAAAGGATATGGAACCTTGGCTAATTGTTTAAGTTTATCTTAATATATTGCATGAGTGTGTAAAGAGTATAAACTCATTAGTAATCGGTTTGTAATATAAGTTACTAACCAAAATGTGGAAAGGAAACTTTCATTATGGGATAATGAAAGTATGTACAAATCTTGGTGTCTTATCTGTTATCAAGTAAATTGTTTGCTTGTGTAATGATTGATTGTTTAATAATACTATTTTGGTTAGTTGTAGATTCGTAGTTGCAATAGTATGAAATTGCTCCGTGATTTCTTAGGAAACGCGCCGTGATTTGAAATAACCACAAAGTGTTTTGATGATTGGTTGAATCATTAATCTAAGAATTGTGATTTAAATCTCGTGTTTCCATGCTTACTTATATTAAAATTTGATTATTGCCCAGTTAGGGGCAATCTTATTGTTAAGTCAATGATTAAAGGAATTGAAATATCATGAAAGATATTATGAAATAATGAAATATGCGGAGTTGGTTAACTTGTAATTAATTGAATACCTATTGGTATGAATACATGTGTATTTGTTGACAGCTTAATAAAGACTTTAATAGCCTAAGTAGCCTATTTTAGGGAATAAATGTGAAGTGATGCCGATTAAACGGGCTATTGCCATGAAAGTAATAGTTAAAATATGGAAATTAATGATTATATTCTATTACTTGAGATTTATGTGAAAATTTGTATGTGATTATATGCATGATGGCATAATGAGGTAATAAAATGCAGCTAGAAAAGTTGGAATATGAATCAAGTCAACTTAGAGGTCTACTATGTGAAATCAATATGATATTGATTTAGTGGAAAAATGTGCTTATGAATAGCGCATCGAAATGTGGTAGTACTTATGTTGGTGGCATAGTACTAGTTGATGTGGTATTAGCATCTTGTTAGATGGAATTGATGCTAAGTAGGGGCATAGATATAGCTATAGTGATGCCTTTAAAATGTGACCTCTATTATGTTTATTAATATATGAAGGGTTATATAAATTTGGTTCCTTGATGAATAAGGGTTTAAATTGTTGAAATGATAATGTTGTTATCATTATGTGCGAATTACATGGAAATTTTCTGTATTGTTGTATATCTAATGAATAGATGACGTGGTGAATCACGATTTGGAAAAGCTATATGATGTAATAGTTTAAGTAGAGATCAACTAAAATTAATTTAATATGTGAATATTGTTGAAAAGGTGCTAGTGATTTGCATACTTTGATAATGTGGTACGTGTGTTAGTATAGTAAAGTGTCCAGTGATGATTAAATAGTTATGGTTTTAACTATAGAAAATGACCTGAAGATAAATAGTTACGGCGAGATAGATGATTGATATTTCATCCCTATGTGTGATTTATGCCAACAAATAGGTTACTTGCATAATCTAAATTAAGTGCTCATTATGGATATGAGTTTGTAGTTTTATAAACGTTGTCGTTGTTAAAGTTAAAGGGAAAGAGTATAAGTATTTATATTGGCTTAAAGATCTCGGTATGTTGCTAGTTTATACTTATGCTAGTACTCTTGTAATTTCTAATTATAATCATTTAAGGAATTATATGATTGGAGCGATACGTCAAAATTGGAGTTATTGGGTTAATGGAACTGGATTGAATATCTGTAGATCATGTGTGATTGATATGTAATAAACTTCCTTGCTTATGTTCGCAATATGTGATTTGAGTATGGATATGTGTTAAATACATCTTAGTTTGATGTCTTAAATTAGGAAATCAGTGGAGTGGTACATGCTAATCGTTGATGAACTTCGATTGTATCTAGTAGCTGTTATTATTGAAAGTGAGGGTAATTCACTTAGGAATAACATAGCTGTTGTGTTGAAAAATAGGATTATGACGTCAATATTAACATTCCTCCTGGAAGCCTGCATCTGCGGATGGGCTCAGGGGGAGGGTGTTGCATAAAAGTGATGGGATTATGATAGGATTGTTCATTAGTGGGAAATGTTGTGGGTATGTGATTCGTGATATGAGCAATAAATTGTATTGTTTATTCAGGTCTTATATGATTATATGAAATTTCGCTTGGATCGGGTATGATTAGATTTCGAGGACGAAATCCTTTTAAGGGGGGTAGATTTGTAACATCCTCGAAATGGGCCTAGTAGAAATACATTAATCTCTTTATTTTAAATTGATATTTAAATTGTATTCTATATACTTGGTGTATTTTGATAACTGAAATAAATAGGTTAAATGGTCAAATGACTTATTGTGTTAAATGAATTATTATTTGTTTTACATTGCTGTAGTTATCAGTTTAATAAAGCGTATTTTTCGCAAAAGGTTTCTAGGTTCCAGGCAATAGACTTAGAACGGATATAATTTGTGCACTGTATTGTGTGTAGGTGGGAGTTAGGCCGACCTAACTCTCCCCACCTTTCCCATTTCTTTCATTTGGTTTTCTTTTCTTCCAAAGCAAAACACACACATACATTTGAAGATTTAAGAAATCAAAAGAGAAAAAAACATTGACAATCGATTAAGCTTGGATTCGTGGTTAACTACTTAGCATCTTCGTCATCAACTTGTTGCATCTGGATTGTAAGTTTAATTTGTTTCAAATATATGTATATATATATGTTAGGGTTTGAAATAATTAGATTAAATGAATAATCATGCATAGATTGTGATTTGATGAAGCAAGTTGTTGCTAGAACATGATATATGATGATATTTGAGATTACTTGATGTTGAAAATCGGTTATGATGTTCGAATTTGTGATTTGGAGGGTTTGGTTCGTTGTTTGGGGTTTGATAATCTGCTGCTGCTGCTGTTCCAGATGTTCAAGCCGGCGGGTCGCTAGACCTAGCCGGCGGGTTCTATATTATACAATGGGAACCGGCGGGTGGGACACCCTAGTCGGCGGTTCCTATAGGCTTTAAAACGAATTTTTGTTCTGTTTGTGAAAAAGTTAATTCACCCGGCGGCTTGGTTGGTAACCCGGCGGCTCGAATGGTAAACCTGACGGGTCGGGTGACCCAGCCGGTGGCTCCTTGGCTGTTTTCAGCAGAACCAGTTTTCAATCGAATTCATTTCCTGATTTATATGTTATATGTATATATGACTTAGTAACCTGTAATGCGGTAACATGATAGGTAGAATGTGTAACACCCCCAAATTTAATGATTTGCGGAAGCTTGATTTGGGTGTTACTAATCAATAACAAAGCACAAAGATAAATAGCAAACGACTCTATATGCGTCGTTTTAACAAAATATATTGATAACTGAAATGTTTACAACATTTAAAGCTTTACATAGCTCGAGTTAAATAAAATGAGATTTCAATACATAAGTACTTGTACAAAATATACTAATGCAAGAAAATCTCAATCGTCTGTATGCTGACTCGAGCTAAATCCTGAAGCAGAAACATCCTACTGCTGGGTACCTGCGATATATGCTAAAAGGTCAGCTATAAAGCTGGTGAGCTCACAGGTTTGAAATCAAGTAATATCGTATGAACCGCAAGATTTAAATAATGAATTGCATCCAGCAATTAAATAATGAATTGCATCCAGCAATTAAATAATGAATTGCATCCAGCAATTAAATGATAATCATCGTGTATACAGCCATGAGCACATAGTTGAGCTTAACTCGAGGGCCGGGTCCCCTATAGAGAATTCCGGGCGAGGTGCCTCCACGAATGCCTAATCCACATTCGTCTTCCCAAATATTAGTACGTCCGTTTACCCGGTTAGTGCTTGCTAACCCGGACGAGGTGGGTCAATCCTATATGGTACCATATACTAATATTCACGCTACAACGTATTAACAACTATGCTGACGGAGGACTTTAAATGATTAGTTTCGAAAAACTCATGTAGTATATGAAAAGTTGGTACTTGCGTTCACATGTTAAAAGTTGAGCAGTATATCACACCCCTGAGTAAAACAGTAAAAGAGGGGCTATGAGACTCACCTGAGTCTGAAAGCGTTTAAACAAACGTAAGTTGATTAGCCGAGTATGAAGTCCAAAGACTTGTAACCTGAGGGTGTCCACGACACGCGATGGTTATAAACATGATTGGGTATCTCAAAAGATCACCCTTGTAGTTGTTACACAACTATATATATGTCCAAATTACTACGATTTGGTTGATTTGTTAAGTGTTTGAAAACATGTACGGCCCGTTGGTGACGGATTTGTAATAATAATCTAAACTATTATTATTTTGATTTCGTGGCGTTTCACTTGAAAAATGTGTTTTAGCAGCCGTTACGGAATCTAAGTACGGGGGTCCGGGGGCAGCGCCCCTGGTAGCGGGGTCCAAGGGGCGGCAGCCCCTGGCGGGGTCCAAGGGGCAGAGCCCCTGGCTGGGGTCGAGCTGCCAGGTCAGCTTGGAAAATTTTTATTTCTACTATATTGCTTTGACGAAAAACGCATCTGGGATCTGAATTCGGGTAAAATCGAGTGATAAATTTTAGGTCTCGACACTTAGTAAAAATCTGAGTTTTCTGTGTTTTGCGACACAATATGCGACACTAAAGATGTTATGCGACACAAGGGTTGTGTCGCATAGAAAATGCGACACAATGTCTATACGACACAAGGGTTGTGTCGCATAGATGCGAGATGCTGATTCAACAGCGACATAGTGATTGTGTCGTATGGGGTATGCGACATAGTGGTTGTGTCGCAAGACTTGCGACACTAAATCTTTGGTACGACATAAGGTACGACACAAGGGATTTTATGCGACACTAAAGTCAAAATACGACACAACATGCGACACAATGCTTGTGTCGCATGGATGAACACCAGCCCAGAAAGTCCGGCTGTTCAACATTTTCCGGCCAAAAATCCGTTTTTAACCCGTTTTCAAGCTATAAATTCGTGTTCTATTCATTGAAATGGACATATACTAGTTATAATAACAACCACAAATGAAAAATACGAAGAGTCGAGAGATTTCGGGATTTTGTCGGAAACTTACAATTTGCCGAAATGAAAATCCGGAAAGGTAGAAATGTAGATCGTTGCGAGGTGGTCGTGAATCTCTAAAAATATTTGTGATCCGGTCGCGTTTCGTGGTAGTATTTTGCGATTTAGGTGGATTGGTGGTTTGTTTGTTTTTAGAGAGAAAAAGAAGAGAGAGAGATAGAATGAAAGATGAAATGAAGAAAAAGATGGGAGGTGGGGGTTATCCCCACTTTCCAGTTTTCGCTCCGTGTCCCGTGTGGTGTTCGTTTGCTCCGTCGTTTAAGCGTTAATTAATTATTTACATTTTAATTATAAGTTTTAAATTACGATTTATTACGCGATATATTATCTAAATATTTTACAAATCATTTTATATTTGTGTTATAAAATGTAAGTTAGTTTATTTCGTGTGCGCGGTTTAATGTTTTAAATCGTGTAAGTTTGGTTTGTACGATATGAATGAATACGAAATATTATCAAAATAATATTTTTGACATAAAAGCGTTATTTAATAAAATTGGTCACCAACGTCCGTATTAAATTGAATCGAAATACATTCGATTTAAATTGCGTACGATTTAATCAATTCGCATTTTCGTATATATATTCAACAATATATATATAATTCGATACATTAATTAGCCTAACACAGAACTAATTACATGTATTAACATATGATTAGGCACTAATTACTAGTCCTAATTTGGCGGGTGTTACAGAATGGTGAGTCTATATACATGTTTAGATGTGGTAAATTGAGTTATCATGATGATGTTCTGTTAATTTCATGATGGTAGAATCGGAAAACAGAATGGTCAATCTTATAACTTATTGTTATTGCAGTTTTAAGATATACATTGAATATGTTATATGATTATAACATGAGTTGATCATAATGAACGAGTTACTGACTTGGTATTTGATTTGATTCTCAGATATGGAGAAGACTCAATAACATTAGACTTTTGAGTGGAGATTGAAATCTTCAAGGGTGAGTGGATCTTGGACTTTCAGTCTAAGTTAGTTGTAACAACATGGTTACAACGGGTAACTTTGGTTTATTGCAATGATTGCATTAATATTATATTGGCATGATGGCTAACCCTTGATTGATTATTGGCGTCCTACATACTATGATAGTTGTGGACTATTTGATTTGGTGGGGGTCAACTAATGTGTTGGGTTTGGATACTATTACTAGGACTTCGCAAGTGCCTTGTACATGTGTTGGACACTGAAATTGCGTCGTGTGTAGTAATAGTACTAAACTATCGGTTTAACCTCTGATTTGGCCGTCAGTTGGTTTTAAGTGTTACTTGGGGAACCATCCGCGGCATGAGGGTACCTCAAGGACCACCGATCCTTCTATGTTGCTTGTGCATTGCTTGGTTATAGGCATGTGTTAAGCTGAGTTAGAATGTTAGCCTTGGATCTATTCACTTAGCTTTGTGCTAATCCCACCTTCCAACTTCTTGCAGGTTTAGCTTATGATTGTGGGTTGTTAGAAGTTTGGCTTGGAGGAATGTTTGACACCGCTCTCTGATTTATTTGGAAATGTTTTAGATTGAAACAATTATGTCATGGATTTTAATATAATAACCAATCTTAAATAAATCACTTGGTATTAAAAATTGTATGTAATCGGGGTTGCACATTTTGAAATGTTAATATGCGCAATCCTTGTTGTATTGAATTAATATACGCTTCCGACATGTTTAAAAAAAAATGACTTTGAAAATGAGGGTTGTTATACTCGATCCCTAACTTTTGTGACTTTTTTTAGCTTTGGCTCGGCCGGGCAGGCGACGAATAATGTCGTCTTGGAACAACCGTTCCATGTCGGTTGCGAGAGGCTCGGAAGTAGGCATATCGTCTCCAAGAGAAATCGGTGGGACTTCGGGTTGGCTTTGTTGGCGACCCATGACTCCATCATTTTCCATAAACTTTGGACAAAATCGTAGTACATTCCTGTAACACCCTCAAATTTATGGTTTTGCGGAAGCACTATTTGGGTGTTACTAATCAATAATCAAAGCACAAAGATATATAGTAAACGACCTCTAAATGAGACGTTGTAAAACGATTTCATAGAAATAATTGTTTGAAAACTTAATGTTTTCGTATACAAAATGTAGTTTCCTAGAGTCCACGCGTATGGCGGGAGATTCTATTACATAATCAACATGTATAAAAGATAATGCTGAGAATCTCCGTTAATGCAGTTTAGTTGAAAATATGCGACTCTAGCTATGTCCTGGAGAAATCCTACTCCGTATGAGTACCTGAGAATACATGCTAAAAGGTCAACACGAATGTTGGTGAATCTCACAGGTTTGTAAGTAATATCAGTTTTGAACACAAGTTTTCATCAGTAGTGCCCGTAGGCGAAAAATCAGTATTTGCAATCCAGCAAATGTAAGTAAGTAAGTTATACCGTTGCCATGAGGCTCATAATCGAAGCTTAACCCGTAAATAATAAGTTGCTCCCGTGACATGCTCGTAACTGAGCAAGCATAAGTAACGAATAATAGTCGCCCGTTTATACAGAACGGTTCGTGGTAGCGCTACTACCCCGGGCGGGGAGGGTCATTTCCCTAATGGATCCATTAACTAGTGTTCGCGCTTAAGTCCATAACTAACGATATATGATGGAGAGACTTCTGTAAATAGTAAACAACTCATGCAATTCCGTTTGGTATATTAAACAGTTTAGTACTTGTGTTCAAGGAAAAGTAAGCAATGTATCTCACCCCGTATGTAAAACAGTAAAAGTGGGGCTGTAAGACTCACCTGAGTCGAGTAATAAGCAGTAGCAAATGGTAGGTAGTATGTAGGTTCTCCGAACCCGTAACATTTAAATGCCTAAACATATAAAGTTAATAAGTAGATGTCTCGCAAGACCATCTAGGCTAGTTGTCTACACAACTCGTTATGTTCAAGTGTTTGTTTAGTAATCCGTTTGTAGTTTGAAAACAAGTATGGCCCGTTGGTGACGGTTTGTAATAATGATTCAAAGTGTTATCATTATATGTATCGTTGAATCAGGTTTCGTTATTTGTAAGTGTTTGACACTTAGTGTGAAAAGTATTTACAACATCTAATGATGGGGGTCCGGGGGTAGCGCCCCTGGTAGCGGGGTCCAAGGGGCGGCAGCCCCTGGCGGGGTCCAAGGGCTGGTTGGGGTCGAGCTGCCAAGTCAGCTTGGAAAATTTTTATTCCTACTACTTTCCTTTAATGAAAACGTATCCGAAATTTGAATTTGGAGTAAAATTAGGTGGTAAAATCTTGGTTCCGACACTTAGTAAAAATGTAAGTTTTCAAGGTTCTGGTTTGTGCGATGTCAGGTGCGACGTCGCACATGATGACCGCGACGTTTGGAATGACGTCGCTAAGTATAGCATTCACAATTTAATGCGACGTCACGTATTATGTCGCTATATGCGACGTTAATTCGGTTTGCGACGTTAAGGTCTGCGTCGCTATATGCGACATTCGCAAGTCAATGCGACGTTGGGGATGACGTCGCTATATGCGACGTTGTGAGGTGTTTAGCGACGTTGTAACTGACGTCGCAATTGGGCAAACCCAAAAGCGACGTTAGCGACTGATCTGGTTCCGGTGGCCTGAAAATCGGCCAGACGACTTCCGTTGGGTCCAAATCTTTTACCCAACCCATTTTTGGACATTTTGAGCATATATAAACCATAAAAACGTAAAAATGAGTAAAAACGGAGAGTTTCGGGTTTTGTCGGAAACTTACAAAATGTCGGATGAAAAATCCGAAAAGATAGGAATGTAGATCGTGGAGAGGTGAACGTTTTCTTCCAAAGGAGATGTATAATCCGAGCTCGTTTCGTGGTGTTATTGGTGAATTTAATGAGATGTGGTGATGGTGGTTTTTGATGAAAGAAAGAGAGAAAAGAGAGAAGAGAGAGATGATGATGAGTTGGTGAAATGAGGAAAAAGAGGGAAAGAGGTGGAGGTTTAACCTCCCCCTTTTTCAGTCCACGTCTCCGTGCGGTGTTCGTTTTCTCCGTCATTTAAGCGTTAAATATTTATTTTACGCGTAATTATTCATTTTAAATGACGAATCTTGTTAAATAATTTAATTGAATTATTTTGTCAAATCTTTAAATAATTTTGATTATTTTCGTTTCTTAAATTGCGCGTTAACCATTTTAATCGTGTAAACGTTTATTTGTACGATATAATACACACTTAAAATGTTGTCAAATAATATTTGGAAAAGTGATTGCGTGATTTGAACAAAATGTTTCACCAACGTCCGTAATATTAGAATCGAATTACATTCGGTTTAAAAACTGTGTACGATCAATTCAAATCGCGTATTCGTATATATTCAACAATATATATTTCGATACATATATTAGCCTAACACAGAACTAAATACATGTATTAACGGAAGATTAGGCACTAATCACTAGTCCTAATTTGGCGGGTGTTACATTCTCCCCATTGTTCATATATGAAGGCGTGTTTTTGTTGAGACTTAAACGCTTCATGACACGCCCTCAAAATGTCGCCGTCATTTGCGCCGCTTGGACGAGGATTGGTAAGATGTTTGTGGATGGCAATGAAGATTTTGGTTTCGCTATGAATTTTGTTCC
Organism: Helichrysum umbraculigerum; assembly: GCA_949592205.1. Lineage (NCBI taxonomy): Eukaryota > Viridiplantae > Streptophyta > Magnoliopsida > Asterales > Asteraceae > Helichrysum > Helichrysum umbraculigerum. The sequence goes on along the minus strand of CATIUR010000001.1, from coordinate 122,185,628 downwards.
ATTTTCCTTGAAGTTGGCTCACACTACGTTCTTGAGGGGCCACCGAATTATAATCCTTCTTAACTTTCTCCCAAAAAGCTTCCAAGCTTTGTGAAATACCTTCTTTTGAAGTCTCGGAACAGTGGATCCAACGCTCCGATAATATAAGCGCCTCCGCGTCGGACCATTTGACTTGAACCCTTTTTGGTTTTGTAGTTGCTTTTCCTTTTGCTTTTCCTTTCCTCGGGCTCGGGCTAGCCGTGGGTTCGGGCTCGTCTTCTTCGGGCTCTTTCTCGGCTTCGGGTGGCGTGTTGATATTTCCGAATTGTGGGTAACTAATCGGAGTAGGTGGAAATGGAGAGAAAGCGGAGGATGGTTAGGTTAAAAACCATGGGTCTCCAAATGGTGGTGGAGTTTGATGGAATGGTGGGGGAGTTTGTTGGAATGGTGAATAAGGTGAAAAGTGTTGGTAGTTTTGGTAATTTTGGTAACCTTGAAATTGGTTCGTGTATTGTGAAAAATCGGGGGGTTGGCTTGGTGACGAGTTGCTAGATTGAGCGGAAGATGTGGCCGTCGGTGAAGTTGGGTTATGGGTCGTGTTCGGTATGGGGTTGTTGATTAAATTGTTCCACATATCTTCGCCGGTTGATTGGTTGCGTCTCATTTTGGGTAGTGAAATATGGTTTAATTTGTGTATGAATATAGTTTTTTTTGGGTGGTATAATATGGTTTTTTGTGTGGTGAAATATGATATTTTTTGGGTGTTGGAATATGTTTTTTGTTTTGGATGAATATTGTATTTTTGGGTGGTGGAATATGGTGAAAAGTGTATGTGAAATGGTTAAAAGTGTATGTGATATTGGGAATGAGAAGTGTGTAAAAAATGGGAATGAGAAGTGTGTATATATAGTGAAGTGAAAAAGGTTAAAAAAAATATTTTATTTTTTTTTTTTAAAGATCAACGGCTCAATCCCTTTTTCTTTTTTTTATTTTATTTTTTTTATAGCCGTTTGGAAACCGACGCGGGCCCCATCCCCTCACTCCTCCGTCGCTATACCGACGACCCAAACTGACGCAGCGCAACTGACGCGCCGTGCCAACGGCGTCGATTGCGTCGGTTTACCGATGCCACCCAAACGACGTAGCGTTGGGAGGTGTGACAACTCTCCAAATTAGGTATTAATTAACAATTAAGCATGTGCATTCTTACGCTAATTTCCTGATTTAAGTTTTAACAAAACTTTTTAACATGATGTAAGCCTAGCAAGCCAAGTACTTTTAAACAAAAATTATTATTTAATACGTAGCAGCTTAAAGATACGTACAAACATATCGAAACGAACCCGACAAAAATAAATAACAAAAGTTCGTGATACAAAAGTTATTAATAACTCAATTATTAATTACGAGTATTTATATATCTATAACAAATAGATAAAATGGTCTAAATATACGTTTAACATAAAACGTATTATAACTCGAACAGAAACAATTCTAAAACGTACATAAAAGGTTCAAATATGAAAAGTGTTATTTTTCTAACACGTTATAAGGTAGTTAGAACAATACTTCAAAATATGAAATCCTAAATTAACTGAAATTTGGCGCTCAATTACGTACGCGCAGTAAAATGTACAAAATTGTACATCTATTTAAAATAATGATAACATCATTATACTGTTTATAAATTACGAACCAGGAGAACACCTACGAAATAAAAATATAAAATGTTTACATTTATATTGCTAAAATTATACCCGTACTCGAAATTGTGGTACCAAAAACCGGCACCTAACGTCAATAATTGAGAGACATCTCCAGTTTTAAACCATACTCGTTGATCTCTTTGTTCCCTCTCAATTATTTCCTCCAGAAGAAAACACACACACACATTCAAACCACCAAATTTCTTCATCTTCTTCTTTGATCTGGAGCAACAACAAGATCAGAAGCAGCAGTAGGAACAACAAGCCAGAGGCTTCATCATCTTCATCATCCGTTCATCATTTTCATCACCATTTTCTTTGTAAGGAAACCTTCAAACTTTGATTCCATTTCCTTTGATTTCGTTTTCTAACATGTTTATGTATCATAATCTAAACATATAACATATAATTTGGGTGATTACTTGATTATTCACAAAAATGAGTTTAAAAAACCAAAACTTCAAAACTAAAATCAACATATAAAAACTTGTTTAAATGGTGTAATAATGTGTAAAAACGACACATAACATTTGTTATAAACATTTGGTAACATTGGGTAAAGGTTTTGAAGCCAAAAGATCAAGCATACATATGCTCTGTAACAAACAGAACCTGCAAAAACGAAGCTAGATCCGGCGGATCACCTCATGATCCGGCGGATCCTCTACTGAAAACACAACGAATCCGGCGGATTCAAGGGAATCCGGCGGATTCCCGTGTCCGACCGCACATCGCGATCGTTTAAACTTCGATGACCGAGTAAAAGACACCTATGATCCGGCGGATCATAAAGTCATCCGGCGGATCCTAAACTAAACACGCACACTTTACTTTGTGAACGACAACGATATACGAGTAAATGACATGATAGATCCGGCGGATCATTGGGTGATCCGGCGGATCCTCCCATTTATAACCCGATCCGGCGGCTCAGTGTTTAGATCCGGCGGATCCACTTAAACTCAAACGAATCCGGCGGATTCATGTGAATCCGGCGGATTCCCCATTTTATTATTGGATCCGGCGGATTCAAATAGAATCCGGCGGATTCCCAACTCTGGTCAACACTTTGACTTTAATTTTTCAACAAACGATTTCGTTAACGAATACAATTGTTAGGAGACATTTACGAGACAATGTAAACTATTAATAAAAACATTATTGTGATATATCCGAGACACGGATTTTGGACTATTTAAACTCGTACGAACGAATGAACGATATATATATAAACATATATATATGAATACGAACTTTGTAAATTATACGTTTTGGGAAAACGATTACAATTGGGACATTTAAATTTTTAACACATATTAAACAAACGTAACAATATTAAAGACAAATGACATTTATTAAATGGAATAAATATACTATCAAGTTTTATATAACAAATAAAACTCGACACGTTTTAAATACGAAACAACGTATTACAAAATATATACATATATTCGAGGACACACGATATATATAGACACAAATGTATACGTTTTCTTAAACAAATGAAAACTTATATATTTCGATATACATAAACAATGTATTTATTTAACATATATACATACGACAATTAAGAATATATATTCACAAATATATATATATACAATAAAGTTCACGTTTAACAAACGTATAACTTAATAATAGACAACAAGTATATTTACATACGTATACATATATAAAACAAATATATGTACAAACAATGATATTGAAATGACAAATCGAATTATATGTACAACTATATACAAAGTATATGTACAAATGAAAACAAAACGACCTTCCGTTGAATAGACAATTACATATTGATTTATATACTTAACCAAGTATACGATGAAAGAAATAATAACAATATTCCTACTCAATGTCACCAAACAAATACGACGACTTATATTATAAAGAAATCAACCATTTCTTCAAACGAACAAACTGTTAACATAAGTGATTAAAACAAATCAAACGTACTTATGTTAATATATTTATTGTATAGGTTAACATACCTTGGGCTGTTATCTGTGTGGCTGCTAGCTTTCATACCGAGCAAACTACAGTGAGTTCACAGCCCCTACTTTACAAATGTTTTATGCTTTTAAACATAGGGGTGTAAACATAGAAACTGCATGCAAACACATGCAGCAATTTATATAAATGCTTTATTGCTTTATACAACTGTTTGATATGAAATATTATTTCACAACTGTTTTGGGAATTAGACAACAAATCCTAGTGCGGACCAGACTTGAGATGTGTGCATGAAAGACCTTATGTCATGCAGACTATAACCATTAGCTAGGTGACTCTAGCCACTGGGTATACGAATAGTACTATTGCCGTGACGACCCTCCTGTGGATGGAGCGTATACTTAATTGTCCTTCAGGCAAATAACATAAGTTTTGGTTGTGGTTTGGTTATAGGGTTAGGTCGCGTTACTTTAACCTGCAAGGTTTAGCTCACCTTTCAGGGGATTATAGTCTAAGCATTCCCACACTTATTATTTAGGATGAACAGATCCTACAACTGTTTTATGTCAGTATACTTACTGATTTTATTTATATACTGGTAAACATCCAGACATACATTTTGGGTAACAACCCACATAAAACTATATTTTAGGGTAACTATCCCTAACATCTTATAAATTGCAAAACTTGCAAACATTTATTTATTGAATAACATTTCAATAACTTAAACATAAATGGTTTATCATACCACATATTTATACTAAACCTGTGAATTCACTCAACATATTTGTTGACGACTTTCTTTCTATGTTTTACAGGAAATTAGCTATGTAAGTAAGGATCGCATGCATTCAGGATGACAACCCTGGACTACTTAGGATGCCATACTTTATGGGACAGTTTTTGAAGATTTCCACTGTATTACTGCAGACATTGCAGTTATACTCATGAAATCTTATTTTAACATATGTATTGTAAAACTTAAAATGTTTTAAACTTTATTACTACTGTACGACTTACATAGTCGTACTACTTTTGTAATAACTATTTTAAATTGGCATCCTTTATATATTATGTTCTGTATGATCATATGCTCTGATACGATGAATGCACAATTGTAAAGTCATCACCCCGTTGTTAAACCGTTTACACCTAATGCTTCCGCCAATTATAACTTGCTTCCGCTAAACATTAAATAAACACAATTATGGATTTTTGGGGTGTGACAGACTTGGTATCAGAGCCATTGGTTATAGCGAACTAGAAGTCTTTAGGTGACTGAAAACCTTAGAGACCTAGACTATAGCCTTGGCTAGAACATTCATGCATTCATACATACATACGTTTGCATACATCTAACATACGACTGACACGTCACACACAATTTCCTTTGTCACAGTATGTCTAGTCAATCACTTTACCATGTTTATGCTTCGGACGAAGAGCCGACTGAGGCTCCTTTTGAGGGTCCCGCTATCAATGTAGGGGATGAGTCATCTGTTCATTTGAGAGACATGTCAGACGACACTAGTGACGCTTACATCGCGCCATCACCGACAGCACATGAGGTTGCCCCTATCACGACAGGTATTCACCATCAGGCCGGTGAGACTTCTCACAGGCCTGTATATAGGAGGACACCGAGGATGTGTGTCCGAGATTTTCCTATAGGTCCGTTAGCACCAGCGGACGAGTCTGTTGAGTCTCCACAGAGGGCACCCAGGTTTGCTCATCTAGAGTGGATGACTCCTATGTTGAGGCACTGGAGGTCATTAGAGGGTTTTCCCTCCACCTTTGAGACAGGAGAGTCCTCACGACCCCCAGCACCACTGTCTACCACTGGAGAGCCGATAGAGCAGACTCTCCCTACATTAGTTGCTGTTATGCGTACATTGTTCTGTATTACTTCTAGCAGGGGTTCTCACCTTGGACAGGTACAGGATGAGATCTCTCGTCTGTATGGGGACATGGCTGGTATGCATGAGCATCATCACTTTTTGTTGAACCATGTGTTTACTGCCCAGGAGATAGCTGAGTCTGCACGTGCTCGTGTGAGGACACTTGAGAGACATGTTAGGATTGCAGGGCTTGTGGTTGGTGCTTGTGTGGTGATGGCTGTGTTGAGGACAGCCGTGGGATCATTTCTACCGTACTTCCGTTAGACCTATGTAAGGCGGGATGTGCCTACTTAGGATTGTATATATACTATGTATTAGACTTGGAACTTTGGTTCGACGGGTATAGACAGACCTGTCATGTTTTGTATATCATTTGGATCGACGGTGTGTAGACAGACCCGTCATGCTTTGATTAGTCTTTGGATCGATGGATATTAAGGATAGATCCATCATGTTTTGTATAAAAACTTGTGAACTAACTATGATCAATTATATGATATGACGTATGTATTTGGTTTATTATTATTGTTTATATTACTGTGCGTTGTGATTGGATTATATATTGACAATATAGACTACATAACTGTGGATACTGAAATATGTCTTTGTAACCTATAGATCTCTTGAAACTGGAAAAATGGCAGAACCTGTCATAAGTGAATATTCATCAGATGATGACATAATTATCGACGAGCAGATACAATATGAATATGTCGATACAGAAACAATTCCGATAGTGGAACTGGTGGAAGAAGAGATTGAGAACCACCACTTTGGATTGATTGACATAGAGGAATATGAGAGAGTTAGAGACCAAGCTGAAGAGCTAGATGGTCAAAACTGGGAACTTGCATCTAAATGCAAGAACTATGAAACTGAGTTGAGAATCCTAAAGAGGCCTATGTCTGTCCGAGTTAGGGATAGAATTCGCTTCTGGAAGAAAATGGCTAGTAATCGTAAGAAAAGAGTTAAGTCTTGGATCAAACGTTTGTGCAAATGCTCGACTGAGAATGATCTGGACTATTATCCAACTCTGCGATATAAAACTATGCTGGAAACACGCTACTACTCTCCCAATCTGAATCAGGAGTAAAAGTGAAATATGTACACTGCGACAGAGAATATAGCTAAAGATAGCTTAATAATGATCTGATAAAGAACTGTCGTAGGAATATAATCATTTTGTTAGGATCTAAGTATAGTTAAGTTTAGTCTAACTAGTATTGTAGCAACTCGTATTGTGCTGAAACCCTCTCTTGATGGATATAGAAGATATCATCAAGTTTTGTAATGAAACGATGTAAGATTGTTTTAGATTATGTATAATATAACTTAGGTTCGATTCGAAATTTCGTGCGAATTATATTCATCTCTGTATACAGGTGATAGAAAAGTTATCACGTAATAATTGTTGAAACCATTTCTTACAACTTTGAAAACCTACCATACTATGAATTATTGATTCTATCTTGAATTCCATAACACATTGATTGCACTTAAACGATGATGAAAAGAAATATGTATTTGGCATTATATAATGACGCATGGCCAACGTGATTATATTGTATAAAGTACATATGGGTGTTTCAAAATCGTGCGATATGCAATGTGAAACCTTATTCTTTCAAATTCTCCATACTATTCATTTGATAGACAATGTGAAATCTTGTTCATCACATTCATTATCTTGGCATTGACTTCTGCATTTTATTCATCGCAGAACTGAATCATGCCGCCAAAACGACGAATTACTAGGAATAGTCAGAAGACAACTGTACCCCCTACTTCTGAAACCATTCCACCACCTAACACGGAGGAAACTACTGAGCAGTTGATAGCTAGACGCATTGCTGAAGGCATTGCTGAGTATGAGGCAAGTCGTAACCGTGAGACTGGGATTAATAACAGTGGATCGACCCCTGTTATTGTTGAGACTGTGGTGAATAACCGTAAAGGGTGTTCATATAAGACATTTCAGGCATGTAAACCACCTCCTTTCTGTGGCACTGAAGGTGCTATTGGTATTATACACTGGATAGAAAAGATGGATTCTGTGTTGGACATCAGTGATTGTCTACCAGACACTGCAGTGAAGTATGTTGCCTGCACACTAGCTGATAAAGCTTTGACTTGGTGGAACGGTCAAGTTCAGTCGATGGGGCGACCAGCTGCTTATTCCATGACATGGGAAACATTGAAGCGTATGATGATGGAAGAATTCTGCCCTCGCAGTGAGATGCAGAAAATTGAGACTGAGCTGTGGAACATTGCTATGATTGGTGCTGATATCACTGGTTACACAACTAGGTTCCAAGAACTAGCTCGTCTTGTGCCACACATGGTAACACCTGAGTATAAACGCATTGAACGTTATGTGTATGGTCTGGCACCGCAGATCAGGAGTTTAGTTACGTCCTCCAAACCTGACACATTCAGGAGCGCTGTTACTTTAGCGCAGAGTTTGACTGACGAAGCAGTTAGGATGGGGACACTGATAAAGAAAACTGTGTCGGTTAAGGTTGAGCCGAGCAGTGCTGAAGCTGGTAGTTCTGGAGGTAAGAAGCGTAAGTGGAATGACCGTCAGGGTCAATCCAACAAGAAAGGATCTGGAAATCCAAAGTCTTATGCTGCCACCATTGTGGAACCAAAGCCATACTTGGGTAACAAACCTAAGTGTGATAAGTGTAGTAAACACCACGAGGGTGAGTGTTGGTTTTGCGACAGCTGTAAGGGATGGGGTCACAAAACCCAAAACTGTAAGGTAAACCCTGCCCCTAAGGGAAACACTGCTCGCCAGAACCAAGGATGTTTTGAGTGTGGCGACATGAAGCACTATCGAAACCGATGCCCTCGACTCAATAACCAAAACCGTAACGCCAACAACGCTCGCAACCGCAACAACAATGGAAACAACCGTGGAAACAACAACAACCGAGCCAACAACAACAATGCTAACAACAACAACAATCAGCCAGCTCGTGGACGCGTGTTCATGTTAGGAGCACCAGAGGCACGTCAGGATCCTAACACAGTCACTGGTACGTTTCTTGTAAACAACCACTTTGCTTCTGTGTTATTTGATTCTGGTGCTGATTTAAGTTTTGTGTCCACTGAGTTTAGACCACTATTAGAGATCGAATCCCTTAAGCTAGATAACAAATACACTGTAGAGCTAGCCGATGGTAAGTTGATTGAATCAGGAGAAATAGTACCAGAATGCACCTTAACGTTAGAAGGTCATTCTTTCAAAATAGACTTACTACCGGTAGAACTAGGGAGCTTCGATATAGTGGTTGGCATGGATTGGTTGTCACTGAACCGCGCAGAGATCATCTGTTATGAGAAGATTGTACGGTTACCTTTACCGTCCGGAGAAATGTTGATGGTTCAAGGAGAAAAGAGTAATCGTGTGGTGAAGACGATTTCATGCATAAAGGCAAATAAGTATCTACGAAAAGGGTACCAAGCATTTTTGGTACATGTTGTGGATAAGAAACCTGAGGAGCGACGCATAGACGACGTGGCCGTAGTACGCGAATACCCAGGAGTATTTCCTGACGAGCTACCCGGGTTACCACCTCCACGGCAGGTTGAATTTCATATCGACCTAGTGCCGGGAGCTGCACCGATTGCTCGCGCGCCTTACCGTCTAGCTCCATCAGAAATGCAGGAACTGTCTGCACAGTTGCAAGAACTGTTGGATTTGGGATTCATCCGACCGAGCTTTTCACCGTGGGGAGCTCCGGTGTTGTTTGTCAAAAAGAAGGATGGATCAATGCGGATATGTATCGATTATCGAGAACTGAACAAAGTGACGATTAAGAACCGATACCCATTGCCACGCATCGACGATTTGTTTGACCAGCTGCAAGGGTCAAGTTATTACTCAAAGATCGACTTGAGATCGGGTTATCATCAACTGAAGGTACGGGATGAAGATATCCCTAAGACTGCGTTTAGGACTCGATATGGTCATTACGAGTTCCTAGTTATGCCATTCGGGCTAACGAATGCGCCAGCAGTGTTCATGGATCTAATGAATAGAGTATGTAAACCTTACCTTGATAAGTTCGTCATCGTGTTCATTGACGATATCTTGATATACTCGCGAACAAAGGAAGACCATGAACGACATCTGAGGCTGATTCTTGAATTACTGGAGAAAGAGAAACTTTATGCAAAGTTCTCCAAATGCGAGTTTTGGATGCGTGAGGTTCATTTCCTTGGTCATGTGATTAATAACAAAGGAATTCACGTAGACCCATCCAAAATTGAGGCGATTAAGAATTGGGAAGCCCCAAAGACCCCAACTGAAATACGACAATTTCTTGGGTTAGCCGGTTACTACCGAAGATTCATTGAGAATTTCTCGAAAATAGCTCAACCGATTACCGCCCTAACGCAAAAAGACAAGAAGTTTGATTGGGGCGAGAAGCAAGAGAATGCTTTCCAACTGCTGAAAGAGAAATTGAGCACCGCACCTATCCTATCCTTACCAGAAGGAGTAGAAAACTTTGTTGTCTACTGTGATGCTTCACATCAAGGATTAGGTTGCGTGTTAATGCAAAACGACAAAGTCATTGCATATGCATCTCGTCAATTGAAGATTCACGAGAAGAACTATACGACGCATGACTTAGAGCTGGGAGCAGTCGTTTTTGCACTTAAGATTTGGAGACACTATCTATACGGTACAAAGTGTATGATCTTTACCGATCACAAAAGTCTCCAACATATATTTGATCAGAAAGAACTCAACATGAGACATAGACGTTGGGTTGAACTGCTAAATGATTACGACTGTGAAATCAAGTACCATCCAGGCAAAGCTAATGTAGTAGCGGATGCCTTGAGTCGTAAGGAACGAGTGAAACCTCGAAGAGTTCGAGCCTTAGGACTGACAATTCACTTGGATCTTATTACCCAAATTCGTGACGCTCAACAAGCGGCCTTTACTCCAAAACGTATGAAGGACGAATCCCTCAAAGGGATGGAGAAGCAACTGGAGTCTAAGGAAAATGGAGTATTGTACTTCATGAATCGAATTTGGATTCCTTGGGTGGATGAGCTACGTAGCCTAGTATTGGACGAAGCTCATAAGTCCAATTACTCGATACATCCTGGTGCGGATAAGATGTATCACGATCTGAAAGGATTTTACTGGTGGCCTGGCATGAAAAGAGACATTGCCACCTATGTTAGTAGATGTCTAACTTGTGCAAAAGTTAAGACTGAGTACCAAAAGCCGTCTGGGCTTTTGCAACAACCTGAGTTGCCCAAATGGAAATGGGAACACATCACGATGGATTTCATCACAAAGCTACCGAAAACATCATCTGGGATGGACTCCATATGGGTGATTGTCGACAGACTGACAAAGTCAGCTCACTTTCTTGCCATTAAGGAAACGGATAAGATGGAAAAGCTGTCTAGAATTTACATAAAAGAAGTTGTGTCTAGACATGGAGTTCCATTATCTATCATCTCTGATAGAGATGCACGTTTCACCTCTCGCTTCTGGCAAACACTGCAACAAGCTTTAGGCACTAGACTCGACATGAGTACCGCCTACCATCCACAAACCGATGGTCAAAGCGAGCGAACGATACAAACGCTTGAGGATTTGCTACGAGCCTGCGTGATTGATTTCGGAGGAAACTGGGATGTTCATCTCCCTTTAGCTGAATTCTCGTACAACAATAGTTATCATACGAGCATACAAATGGCACCTTTTGAGGCGTTATACGGACGCAAGTGCCGATCCCCACTTTGTTGGGCAGAAATGGACGACAGACAGTTATCAGGTCCTGAGATAGTCCAAGAGACAACGGACAAGATATCTCAAGTGCTTAATCGATTGAAAACGGCACGAGACCGACAAAAGAGTTATGCAGACATTAGACGGAAACCTTTAGAGTTTCAAGTAGGTGACATAGTCCTACTCAAAGTATCTCCTTGGAAAGGAGTTGTGCGATTTGGAAAACGCGGTAAATTAAATCCACGTTACATCGGACCTTTTGAGATCCTAGAAAGGATTGGTCCTGTAGCTTATAAGCTTAAACTGCCGCAAGAACTTAGTAATATTCACGACACGTTTCACGTGAGTAATCTTAAGAAGTGTCTATCCGACGAAGCGCTAATCATACCTCCCGACGAAATCTACGTCGACGCAAAACTCAATTTCGTGGAGGAACCGCTTGAAGTAATGGATACGAAAACGCAGAAGCTCCGAAACAGTCGGATCAAACTTGTCAAAATTCGATGGAACTCGAAAAGAGGCCCAGAGTTCACCTGGGAACGTGAGGACGAGATGCGCAAGAAGTATCCCCACCTATTTGAACCCGTGACCACGACTCACGACACAAATTAAATCTCGGGACGAGATTTCCCTAACTGGGGGAGAATGTGACAACTCTCCAAATTAGGTATTAATTAACAATTAAGCATGTGCATTCTTACGCTAATTTCCTGATTTAAGTTTTAACAAAACTTTTTAACGTGATGTAAGCCTAGCAAGCCCAGTACTTTTAAACAAAAAGTATTATTTAATACGTAGCAATTTAAAGATACGTACAAACATATCGAAACGAACCCGACAAAAATAAATAACAAAAGTTCGTGATACAAAAGTTATTAATAACTCAATTATTAATTACAAGTATTTATATATCTATAACAAATAGATAAAATGGTCTAAATATACGTTTAACATAAAACGTATTATAACTCGAACAGAAACAATTCTAAAACGTACATAAAAGGTTCAAATATGAAAAGTGTTATTTTTCTAACACGTTATAAGGTAGTTAGAACAATACTTCAAAATATGAAATCCTAAATTAACTTAAATTTGGCGCTCAATTACGTACGCGCAGTAAAATGTACAAAATTGTACATCTATTTAAAATAATGATAACATCATTATACTGTTTATAAATTACGAACCAGGAGAACACCTACGAAATAAAAATATAAAATGTTTACATTTATATTGCTAAAATTATACCCGTACTCGAAATTGTGGTACCAAAAACCGGCACCTAACGTCAATAATTGAGAGACATCTCCAGTTTTAAACCATACTCGTTGATCTCTTTGTTCCCTCTCAATTATTTCCTCCAGAAGAAAACACACACACACATTCAAACCACCAAATTTCTTCATCTTCTTCTTTGATCTGGAGCAACAACAAGATCAGAAGCAGCAGTAGGAACAACAAGCCAGAGGCTTCATCATCTTCATCATCCGTTCATCATTTTCATCACCATTTTCTTTGTAAGGAAACCTTCAAACTTTGATTCCATTTCCTTTGATTTCGTTTTCTAACATGTTTATGTATCATAATCTAAACATATAACATATAATTTGGGTGATTACTTGATTATTCACAAAAATGAGTTTAAAAAACCAAAACTTCAAAACTAAAATCAACATATAAAAACTTGTTTAAATGGTGTAATAATGTGTAAAAACGACACATAACATTTGTTATAAACATTTGGTAACATTGGGTAAAGGTTTTGAAGCCAAAAGATCAAGCATACATATGCTCTGTAACAAACAGAACCTGCAAAAACGAAGCTAGATCCGGCGGATCACCTCATGATCCGGCGGATCCTCTACTGAAAACACAACGAATCCGGCGGATTCAAGGGAATCCGGCGGATTCCCGTGTCCGACCGCACATCGCGATCGTTTAAACTTCGATGACCGAGTAAAAGACACCTATGATCCGGCGGATCATAAAGTCATCCGGCGGATCCTAAACTAAACACGCACACTTTACTTTGTGAACGACAACGATATACGAGTAAATGACATGATAGATCCGGCGGATCATTGGGTGATCCGGCGGATCCTCCCATTTATAACCCGATCCGGCGGCTCAGTGTTTAGATCCGGCGGATCCACTTAAACTCAAACGAATCCGGCGGATTCATGTGAATCCGGCGGATTCCCCATTTTATTATTGGATCCGGCGGATTCAAATAGAATCCGGCGGATTCCCAACTCTGGTCAACACTTTGACTTTAATTTTTCAACAAACGATTTCGTTAACGAATACAATTGTTAGGAGACATTTACGAGACAATGTAAACTATTAATAAAAACATTATTGTGATATATCCGAGACACGGATTTTGGACTATTTAAACTCGTACGAACGAATGAACGATATATATATAAACATATATATATGAATACGAACTTTGTAAATTATACGTTTTGAGAAAACGATTACAATTGGGACATTTAAATTTTTAACACATATTAAACAAACGTAACAATATTAAAGACAAATGACATTTATTAAATGGAATAAATATATTATCAAGTTTTATATAACAAATAAAACTCGACACGTTTTAAATACGAAACAACGTATTACAAAATATATACATATATTCGAGGACACACGATATATATAGACACAAACGTATACGTTTTCTTAAACAAATGAAAACTTATATATTTCGATATACATAAACAATGTATTTATTTAACATATATACATACGACAATTAAGAATATATATTCACAAATATATATATATACAATAAAGTTCACGTTTAACAAACGTATAACTTAATAATAGACAACAAGTATATTTACATACGTATACATATATAAAACAAATATATGTACAAACAATGATATTGAAATGACAAATCGAATTATATGTACAACTATATACAAAGTATATGTACAAATGAAAACAAAACGACCTTCCGTTGAATAGACAATTACATATTGATTTATATACTTAACCAAGTATACGATGAAAGAAATAATAACAATATTCCTACTCAATGTCACCAAACAAATACGACGACTTATATTATAAAGAAATCAACCATTTCTTCAAACGAACAAACTGTTAATATAAGTGATTAAAACAAATCAAACGTACTTATGTTAATATATTTATTGTATAGGTTAACATACCTTGGGCTGTTATCTGTGTGGCTGCTAGCTTTCATACCGAGCAAACTACAGTGAGTTCACAGCCCCTACTTTACAAATGTTTTATGCTTTTAAACATAGGGGTGTAAACATAGAAACTGCATGCAAACACATGCAGCAATTTATATAAATGCTTTATTGCTTTATACAACTGTTTGATATGAAATATTATTTCACAACTGTTTTGGGAATTAGACAACAAATCCTAGTGCGGACCAGACTTGAGATGTGTGCATGAAAGACCTTATGTCATGCAGACTATAACCATTAGCTAGGTGACTCTAGCCACTGGGTATACGAATAGTACTATTGCCGTGACGACCCTCCTGTGGATGGAGCGTATACTTAATTGTCCTTCAGGCAAATAACATAAGTTTTGGTTGTGGTTTGGTTATAGGGTTAGGTCGCGTTACTTTAACCTGCAAGGTTTAGCTCACCTTTCAGGGGATTATAGTCTAAGCATTCCCACACTTATTATTTAGGATGAACAGATCCTACAACTGTTTTATGTCAGTATACTTACTGATTTTATTTATATACTGGTAAACATCCAGACATACATTTTGGGTAACAACCCACATAAAACTATATTTTAGGGTAACTATCCCTAACATCTTATAAATTACAAAACTTGCAAACATTTATTTATTGAATAACATTTCAATAACTTAAACATAAATGGTTTATCATACCACATATTTATACTAAACCTGTGAATTCACTCAACATATTTGTTGACGACTTTCTTTCTATGTTTTACAGGAAATTAGCTATGTAAGTAAGGATCGCATGCATTCAGGATGACAACCCTGGACTACTTAGGATGCCATACTTTATGGGACAGTTTTTGAAGATTTCCACTGTATTACTGCAGACATTGTAGTTATACTCATGAAATCTTATTTTAACATATGTATTGTAAAACTTAAAATGTTTTAAACTTTATTACTACTGTACGACTTACATAGTCGTACTACTTTTGTAATAACTATTTTAAATTGGCATCCTTTATATATTATGTTCTGTATGATCATATGCTCTGATACGATGAATGCACAATTGTAAAGTCATCACCCCGTTGTTAAACCGTTTACACCTAATGCTTCCGCCAATTATAACTTGCTTCCGCTAAACATTAAATAAACACAATTATGGATTTTTGGGGTGTGACAGGAGGGGTCTAAGAGACTAAGAGTGAAGATTCTGATAAGTTGACCAAATTTGTTAATTACCTTATAATAGACAGGAGGGGTCTAAGAGACTAAGAGTGAAGATTCTGATAGTACTCCAACAAATATAATAGTACTACAAACATCCTTTTTTCAGAATAAGAACTACAAAAATGTACTCCAACAAATATAAAGGTTTAACGAGTAATTGGTATGTTGAATATAACAAGCTCACAAGGGTTAATAGATGTTTACTGTTTAAAGTCGCAATCAAAAAATAAATATTTTCAAACTTATATACTTAGACTTTAACAATCATATTCTTATATTTATAGTTTTAGACCACTTGCAGTGCTGACCGTATAGGGTTGACGACGGAAGCACGGACATAGTGGAGTTCGTGCTCGTCAGTCGTGGTGGTGGAATCATGAAATTGGGGATGGGGAAAAGGTGGGGCCTTTTTTCGTTTTTCTTTTTGTTCATGTTTGATTACTTTTCATCTTATTTTCTTTATATTCAATGACGATGAAAAGCTACTCTTATCGTTGCCAAAAGGAAGAAGAAGATGAAGAGAGGAGAGGAATAATAAGTTTAAAAAAAAAAAAAAAAATGGGCCAAAGTAAATGGGTTAAATGTAAAAAAACTGGACCTTATATTCTACCAAACTCAAATTAACAACAATTAATATGTCCTTATATTCTACCAAACTCAAATTAACAACAATTAATATGTAATATATATTAATGTAATCTGCTAAAAAAAGTAATATTAATGTAATGGTTATAAATTTAATGTGATTTTTATTTTTTTTAATTATATTGTACTATTTATTTTTAATATAAAAGTAATATTTTTCCTTAATAAAAATAAAATAAAATTGTGATCTTATACGGAGTATAAATTTGTCGATTTTCTTTTTGACGGTTTTGTGTCATTAAGATGGGTTCAAGACTTCAATCAATAACAAAAATGACTATTTGTATTTCTTATAATAATAATAAATAATAATAGGATAGGATGTAAGATGTGTCAAACCGTCATATCTAACACATTAATGTATATCTAGCCTTAATAATGTAAATAGCAACCTATGTTTTAGGCAGTGTTATTTTGTCATATTTTTCACTTTGGAAGTTGTGGTCATCAACTCATGATCGCAAAACATACCCGTTTGTAGAAACTGCCGAACTAGGAATGACGTGTTCACAACTTCACTTAGTGAAGTAATGACATTGAAAAAAGTTATACTTATTTTACATTTAAACAACTTTATGATTTAATAAATCCATCATAGTTTTTATTTAGTATATTGGCTCTTAATACAAATTGAAGTACTATTGTTTATAAAATTTTTTGGATGGTTGAATATCAAAGTTAACGATGTAGCAAGGTCATCAAACTAGGGATCTTAATGATTTGAATTGAGTCGAATATCAGAAAATTCGAGTTTGGTTTATTCAATAAATAATATCACACATGAGGTTGAGCTAAACGAGTTTTTGAGATTAAAGATTGAGTTTCATTTATATTAAGCTCATCCTAAAAGGTCATGGTATCTTGTGTAAAGAAAAAAGAGAAAATTACAAAAACCGTCCTTATGGTTTGACCTAAATTGCACATTTAGTCCTTTAATTAATTTAATTACATAGATGGTCCTTTCTTTTGAAATTTAATACGTAAATAGTCCTTTACACAAACAGTTGTTAAAACTCCGTTAAAAAGGACCACGTGTGTAGGTTTTTTTTATTCTTTTAAATTTTATAATTTTTGAGTAGATATAAATTATAAAATTCAAAATATGTATATATACATTATTAGGTGCACAACATTATTTTCAGCTTTCACATTTCGCTTAGCAAATTCATTGTCAAATTGTTCCTCTTTCACATTTGTCTTTCATCACTCAAGGACCCTCTATTACCCATTCATCTTATCTTGTAATGATTTTAGTGGTCACCATCTCTTCTCTTTTGTATCCTTTTCGATGACCCTAGCTTTAAAGTAAAATGACGTTGAAAAGTGAGAACTAATTAAGTCAAAAATATATATTTAGGTAGGAAAAGATGGTGGTGGAATATAAATTTGATGTTATAGATAGGGGTGTTAACGAACCGAGCACTTAACGAGCTACTCGAGTTCGAACTCGTTTATCTCCAATTCGAGCATATACTATTCGAGCCCGAGTCGAGTTCGAACATAAAAAGACTGCTCGATTAGTTTCACGAGCCGAGCTTCAAAACAATAAATTCGACTCGGCTCATTAGGATGAGATGAGCACATTATATATTTACATCAATAATCTAATTACATACTTATTATTAGTGTTTAATGATAACTAATTAAACTTACACATTTTAAGTTTTATTAAGTGTAAATGTCTTTTACAAACTTTATTTCAAGTTTCATAAAATAGTTAGTATACTTTTTAATGAGCTTATTTAAGTTTATAAACGATTTTATCGAGCTTGAACTTCTAAACAAACATTTTGAGCTCAAATAACTTTTTTTTTTTTTTTTTTTTTTTGTAAATTGTCATAAACTTAAACGAGTATGGAGCTCGAGCTCGAACACTAAATTATTATCCGAGCCCGAACTCGAATATGGTTTTAAAAAGTTAATTGAGTTCGAGTCGAACTCGAACATACTTATTTTTTAAACGAGTCGAGTCGAGCATCAGGATATTCGAATTGACTCGGTTCGTCAACAGCCCTAGTTGTAGAGGAAAATATGATCAAATTTGATAATGAATAAAATTAGTGAATTGAAAATAAAATAATGTATCTATACATATGCTAGATTTTATTATTTATATTTTATCAAAAAAATTTAAAGAATTAAATTTCTTACATGCATGGTCCTTTTTAACGGAGATTTAACAATTGTTAGTGTAAAGGACTATTTACGTAACAAGTTTCAAAAAAAAAGGATCATCTATGTAATTAAATTAATTAAAGGACTGAATGTACAATTCAGGTCAAACCATAAGGACGATTTTTGTAATTTTCTTAAGAAAAAATGTAAAATTTAGAAATCCACTTTGTTCTTACGTTGTAGGACTCATACAAGGCAAGGCACAACTAGGGGAAAATTTGAGTTGGAAAAAAAATTGTTTTTTTTTTTTCATTTTTTTATATGACAAAAGTCATAAAATATCATTAATACCCTTATAAAAATTTTCTTTTAGCATAATTTGACATTTCAGCTGCCCCCTTCCCCCTCTGCCCTGCCCATATGTATTAGAGTTTAGACTAATAAAGCATGCACGCTAAAGGCACAAGTCTTGAATGTTACACGTGGGACACGCCACTTAAGGCTCGTGTCGGTATTATTGTTACTTTTTTGCCTTTGAAACTAAAATGTTTTTTTAATTATATTTGGGCATAACCTTTCGTCCAAAATGATCGTCTTGTTGGAAACGTAAAACATGGGAGACGAAGTGTGACAACCCCCAAATTTAATGCTTTGCGGAAGCGAGTTTCGGGTGTCACTAATCAAATATCACAACACCAAAGTACAAGCAAACGACTCTAAATGAGACGTTTTAGAAATACATTACAATATAACAAAAGTAGTACAAGGTTTTAAGTTATAAGTAATACATCATTGCGAGTTCGCAAAGTTAATCAAAAGATTTTAAACACATAATCAAAGTACAAAAGATTATGCCAATAAAATCTTCAAGTGTTATGCATGCGACTCGTACTAGCCTAGCATACCCTGCAGGCCATCCTACTGTTGCTGAGTACCTGAGAATACATCACTAAGAAGGTCAACCAAAAGGTTGGTGAATCTCACAGGTTTGTATATACAGTAGTAAGCAGTTTGCGTAAATTAGTAAATAATACATTTACAATCAGTAAACAGTAAAGTATAATTGTACAACAGTAGTAATTTAGTAAAATAGTATTTCACAAACATAGTAAAGTCGGTGTAGTCGGTCAATTTATTGCCATGTCATGAGCCATTATAGTCGAAGCTTAACACGTCTGTAATTTTGCCCCCGTGAGTACTAATCCAAAAATACTCATATGAAACGAATAAGAAACGCCTGTTTATACTAGTGCGGTTCGTGGTGGAGCTACCACCCCAGGTGGGGATTGTCAGTCCCATATGGATCCATATACTAAAATTCGCGCTTATCGTATAACTGACGACTATAATTCAGAGGTCTTCATTGGATTAAATAGAAACTCATGCAGTTCAGTAAAGCAATACGTCGGTAATTAATACATTTTGTATTTGGATTAAAGTCGGTAAAATAATACATTTTGTACTTGTATTATAGTTTGTAAAATAATACCTTTTGTACTGGTATTAAAGTCGGTAAAATAATACATTTTGTACTTGTATTCAAATCAGTAAAATAATACATTTTGTACTTGTATTATAGTTTGTAAAATAATACATTTTGTATTTGTATTAAAGTCGGTAAAACGATACATTTTGTACTTGTATTCAAATCAGTAAAATAATACATTTTGTACTTGTATTATAGTTTGTAAAGTAATACAGTTTGTACTTGTATTTAAATAGGTAAAATAATACATTTTGTACTTGTATTAAAGTCAGTAAAATAATACATTTTGTACTTGTATTAAGATCAGTAAGTAAATAAGTCGGTAATTTAATACATTTGTAAATGTATTTAGTAATTCAAGTAATTTTAGTAAACAATCACTTTCAACAAACAAGTACATACAGTAAACAAGTATATTCAGTAACAAATACATTTAGTAAACAAGCGATGCATCTCCCCCAAAGTAAAACAGTAAAAAGGGGCAGTGAGACTCACCTGATGAGCAAGCAGATCCTAAAGTGCGTACGTAATCCAAGTGAAATCTCCTAGTGTCCTAAACACGTAAGATTATATATTCGTAAGTGTACGCCTAGTAATTCATTCGTGTAATTGTTCACTTAATTGATTATGTTCAACGTATTAGTCGAGTGTTTATGTTACGCGTTTGAAATCCAATTAAGTTTGTAGTTTGTAAAAACGTACGGCCCGTTGGTATCGGATTACAATTATATTTGAAAAATATAATTACAAGTGTTCCAAAAAAAAAAAATACTTTGTATCAATGTATTTCGTATATTTTATCATTGTATTGTTTACAATTTATAGTGAGTTTGTTTAAGTCGATACTTAGTTTATAAAATAAAAGTTGGTTTGACTGCGAGTTGGATCCGCCGGATCCTTATAACAATCCGCCGGATCAGTGACCAAAGAGGGGAATCCGCCGGATTGGTTTGAATCCGCCGGATTCAATTAGTTTGAAAAGGATCCGCCGGATCACCCATTGGATCCGCCGGATTGGGCTCAAGGTTTGGGGAATCCGCCGGATTCACCCGAATCCGCCGGATTGGCACGGTTTGGAATGGATCCGCCGGATCAGTATGAGGATCCGCCGGATAGTTCATGGGTTTGGGCAGGATCCGCCGGATCACCCCTTGGATCCGCCGGATCATTCAAGTTTCTGGGCAGGAATCCGCCGGATTCCCTTGAATCCGCCGGATTCAAAGGTCTGGTTCGACTCTGTTCGAGCAGAACACATTCAAACCCAGTTTTTAATCCGCAAACAACCAACAAGGATCTATCCTAACATTAATACATGATTATATACGTTATTTAATCACGAAATTTTAAAGAACAAGTTAGTGATTCCTTACAATTTTTGAAACGAAACGGATGTTGATGATGATGAAGATCACGATGATGATGATGATGAAGTAGCTAGATGATGATGATGATGTTACTGATCTTTGTTGTTGTTGTTTGTTATTGTTGTTGTTGATGAAATTAAAGCCGAGAGAGGGAGAGAGCAAGAGACCGAGAGAGATCAAAATGTGTGCGTATGTGTTTTGAATTATTGAGGTCGGGTGTATATACCGGCCTCAATTATTGAAGGTTGGTAGTATTTTTCGACCCGTGTTCGCGTACCCGATCGTAAAATAGTATAATATTTTAAAATGGAAAATTTCTAAATATTATATCGTATACGTTTTTAATTAAAGCATTTTATAAAAATACTTTTAACAGAGTATAAAAATGTATCTTTGTTTTACCAAAAACATACGGATAGTTTTCAGTATCTAAAATGTATTTAAATTTCAAACAGAGTACGTAGTTATTATTCTCAATAATAATACTTTGTTTAAAAATGTTTTTCACCAAATTTTATTTTGGGTTTCTTCGTTTTGTTAGGTTCGTGTATTTGCGATTATTAATTAATCGTTTCGGTTTATATATATACATATATATATAATACTTGTGTACTTGAGTATTGACACGTATGTAATTACGTGTTTTAAAAGTTTAAATTAGGAGCTAATTTTCGGTTATTTTGACCGGGTGTCACATTCTCCCCTTGTTAAGAGAATTTCGTCCCGAAATTTGTGCTTAGTAATTGTCTGTGTATTTTCTAAGAAAGTGTGTGAGTCTACTGTGAGTGCTATAACCTCATTCTAATATTACATCCCTTCCCTTGTTAAGCTAACGCCCTACTGGCCATTAAAGGAATAGAGGGAGTGTGTTGTAAAGTAGTTGACCATTTTGTCGGTAGGACAAGGTCAGTCAGTCAATAAGGTGTAGCTACACTATGTACTAGTAGCCTAAAGTAAATAGTATCTTTCACTATGTTCCCACAATACTAGACCCTATCAGTCTCCTACAGAAACTATATGGTTCAGCCTACATTTGTTTCAGGTGGGATGTTATCCATCGTATATAAAAATAACTTTTAACCGGCATGTTTTCCGGGTATACAACAGAGTAGGATATGTTATTCCTATATATCTGCAAGCTAAACATTGTCTCTTAAAGAAACTATAGAATCTAAATTGTCTCCTTTCCCTAATCCTTTCGTGTACTTAGAATCTAGAGAAACATAGTAGTATTTAAGCAACAAGTAAGCTCTACCAAGGTAATTTGTATGTAGGCAGTCGGTAATGGTCAGTGTCGTCATAGTATAAGTTAAATTCTATTAGTTTCGTATAGAATTAAGTTGTTACGTGGAAGCGTACCCTTAGTGTTGTTTGGATTAAACTTAGTCTCACTGACATTGCTTGCCAGGATTTCTTCACTCTCATCATCTAGTAGTGGGCAGTTAATTTTGTAGTGTCCAGCAGTTCCACACTTGAAGCAGACCTTCAAAGATTTAGAATTAGTGCCCTTAGGAGGTAATTTGCAATCCTCAACTTGGTGTCCAAACATTTTGCATCGGCTGCAAGGCGCGATACAAGATCCTTTGTGGTGTCGGTTACATAGGGAGCAGAATGGTAGGTTTCCTTTATAAGTACTAACTATTTTTGCTTTCTTTGCTTCAGGTACAGCAGGATTTGAGATGGAAATTTCTTCCAATTTCCTCTTACCGATTGCCACTCTTGGCTCAGTATTCTCCTCAACCGGATTATCATATTGGGTTAATTGTGAGGTCGGGCTGTCAGCTGCGACATTCGCCTCTTGAATGATTGGTTGAAACGACCTCAGCTGTCGTAGGTTGTCTTCCATTGTTAGCATGCGTAATTCGCATTTGTGAGCGCGCATTTCACTCTGATAAGCAATTTGTCGTAGTTCGATGATGTCTCCCCTGGCTTCAGTCAGCTGACTTCGGATCAAGTCTAGGGTTTCCTTAAGGAAGTGAACAACTTCTGTGCCTATGTTACTAGGAGTGGGTGTATCAAGCAGAGCTGTAGTAGCAGTGTTATTGATGGTGGGGTTAGGGACAGAGTTTGGTCGAGCTGTCCTAGTAGTTCCTTCGATGAAAGTCAATGCAGATTCTGTTGCTGATTCAATCAGTTGTTTCTCAGTTTCCTTCACCGACATCATTTCCTCTGACACCTCCTCAGTTTCTAGCCTCAACTCGCTATCCAAAGTGAGGAGGTAAGGAAACATCACATGCTCCTCACTGAGCTGATCGTCATCCGACGTGTAGTTGTTAGCAGCGTGCTTAGTCATTTCCTACAGTTAGATGTTTCGTGTTAAGGTGACATTTTGGGTAGTCATTTTCAATTACCACTAAAGCACATAGTATTTCATATTACACAATTCAGGTCATATTCATCACAACCTAACACAATTCAAGTAAGTAAGAATTGTACACTCCTAGGAATGGATGATTGCACTAATGACCTAGAGTAGTTTATAAATTCCTAATTCTATCTTGTACTTAGAATCTAGGAAATACACAAGAATAGTTAAGCAGTACATAAGATTTTTCCAAAGTAAATATGGAAATAGTAGAGTCATTTATAAACGTGTGTACCATCATTGAGCAAGTCAGCAAGCGTCGGGTTTGGGTCTTCCCTAGCACGGAGTACATAGGCTCTTCCTCGAGCAGGGTTGTTGTTTTTGTTTTTCAGTTGAGGGCAATCCTTCCTGAAATGCCCAGTACCATTGCACTCATAACAAGTCTTAGGTGCAGAAGTGTTGGTACCAGTTGCAGCTGTCTTGCAATCCTTGGCCAGATGCCCGAATCTCTTGCATTTGGTGCATGGACACGCACCATCATGATGAAGGCTACATTTTGAGCAAAAGGGTTTGCTTCCCTTATACTCCTTCTTGTCGCCTGAGCCAGTTGGGTAGGTTTTAACAGCATCAACCTTTTTGTTAGATGTGGTGGGGTTTCCTTCCCACTTACGCTTGCCAGAGTTTCCAGCAGGTGTTACAGGTGTCTCGCGCCTGACTACTTGCGCCATAAGCTCATGTGCCATACGAATAGCACTCTGAATAGTTCCAGGTTTTGACGAAGTAACATTCCCTTGAATATCCTTCGGGAGTCCACGGATGTACCTCTCAATCCGCTTACGTTCAGGATCTACCATAGCTGGGCAGAGAAGAGCAAGCTGCTGAAATCGGGTTGTATAGCCGATGATGTCATTTCCCTGAACTGTCAAGTGCCAGAATTCATCTTCCAACCTCTGGAGTTCCTCATTGGGACAGTACTCATCCCTTAGCATCCTTTTCAGTTCTTCCCATGGGATTCCATATGCAGTATCAATTCCCACAGATTGAATATACGAGTTCCACCATGTCAGAGCACTTTCCAGAAATGTACAGGTGGCATACTTAACTTGGCAGTCTTCCGAGCAGTTACTGATCCTAAAGACTGACTCCATCCTTTCAAACCACCTGACCAATCCAATGGCACCTTCTGTGCCCTTGAAGTTTAGAGGTTTGCACTTGAGAAAGTCATTGTAGCTGCAGGGTTTAGCAACAGGAGTAGAGTTCGCAGATGGTGATGATCTGGTAGCTAGAGCTTCGGCCACTCCTTGAGAAACAAATCGTGCGAGTTCAGCCGCGCTGAAAGTTTGTCTTTTCGGTGGCATGTTCCTTCAATAACAGCCAGGAAAAATGTGAGTTTTTGTGTAAGAGTATGATTATCGTAGTTGCATATATAACAGTAATATATTACAACACAAGTGACAATCAAGGGTGTAGAATAACGAAATTTGTAATCATTTAACATGCGAGTTCAAAAGATTACAAGAGTTAGAGTTTTACAAGAGCTGTCGGGGATATTACGTCCGAACAGATATCAGAAGTTATGCGGAATATGATAGGGAGATAGAAAAGATTTTTGTACTTAGTGGAATACGGAAATCAAGATGTTAAACATGATAAGTGAGAGAAGGACGGTCCTCTGATGACCAGTTCGTGCTGAATTAAGGTGTCGAAGAGTTCAACTCTACCTAGGTAAGTCTATTTCGAAGAGATGACCCTTTCTGTTAGAGCACATCCCGGTACTATTTTCCTGACTCGATCAACTTACCACAGGCCTATTCTAGAGTGTGTTTGTACAGTGAGTGTGTTACTAAAGATCGGAGGATCTTAATAAGCCTAATCATATAGGTGTAACCTATATACACTTATTATCCACCTAGTTGTGTCTATCACATAACAAATACAAGTCACGGTTCTCTCGTAGTCAGAGTCAACTAATGCATTCCTGTTTAACATAACCCCTTTCAGATCTTACATCATCTTCATTTAATTGTACATAGTTGATCAGGCTATGTTAAATTAAACTTGTATGACGAAATCCCTGAACCAGTTATATCTAATGAGGAATACTGCCTAACGGTCATAGTCTAGGCCCACTAAATGCAACCTAGTTCGCTATAACCTTAGGCTCTGATACCAATCTGTGACAACCCCCAAATTTAATGCTTTGCGGAAGCGAGTTTCGGGTGTCACTAATCAAATATCACAACACCAAAGTACAAGCAAACGATTCTAAATGAGACGTTTTAGAAATACATTACAATATAACAAAAGTAGTACAAGGTTTTAAGTTATAAGTAATACATCATTGCGAGTTCGCAAAGTTAATCAAAAGATTTTAAACACATAATCAAAGTACAAAAGATTATGCCAATAAAATCTTCAAGTGTTATGCATGCGACTCGTACTAGCCTAGCATACCCTGCAGGCCATCCTACTGTTGCTGAGTACCTGAGAATACATCACTAAGAAGGTCAACCAAAAGGTTGGTGAATCTCACAGGTTTGTATATACAGTAGTAAGCAGTTTGCGTAAATCAGTAAATAATACATTTACAATCAGTAAACAGTAAAGTATAATTGTACAACAGTAGTAATTTAGTAAAATAGTATTTCACAAACATAGTAAAGTCGGTGTAGTCGGTCAATTTATTGCCATGTCATGAGCCATTATAGTCGAAGCTTAACACGTCTGTAATTTTGCCCCCGTGAGTACTAATCCAAAAATACTCATATGAAACGAATAAGAAACGCCTGTTTATACTAGTGCGGTTCGTGGTGGAGCTACCACCCCAGGCGGGGATTGTCAGTCCCATATGGATCCATATACTAAAATTCGCGCTTATCGTATAACTGACGACTATAATTCAGAGGTCTTCATTGGATTAAATAGAAACTCATGCAGTTCAGTAAAGCAATACGTCGGTAATTAATACATTTTGTATTTGGATTAAAGTCGGTAAAATAATACATTTTGTACTTGTATTATAGTTTGTAAAATAATACCTTTTGTACTGGTATTAAAGTCGGTAAAATAATACATTTTGTACTTGTATTCAAATCAGTAAAATAATACATTTTGTACTTGTATTATAGTTTGTAAAATAATACATTTTGTATTTGTATTAAAGTCGGTAAAACGATACATTTTGTACTTGTATTCAAATCAGTAAAATAATACATTTTGTACTTGTATTATAGTTTGTAAAGTAATACAGTTTGTACTTGTATTTAAATAGGTAAAATAATACATTTTGTACTTGTATTAAAGTCAGTAAAATAATACATTTTGTACTTGTATTAAGATCAGTAAGTAAATAAGTCGGTAATTTAATACATTTGTAAATGTATTTAGTAATTCAAGTAATTTTAGTAAACAATCACTTTCAACAAACAAGTACATACAGTAAACAAGTATATTCAGTAACAAATACATTTAGTAAACAAGCGATGCATCTCCCCCAAAGTAAAACAGTAAAAAGGGGCAGTGAGACTCACCTGATGAGCAAGCAGATCCTAAAGTGCGTACGTAATCCAAGTGAAATCTCCTAGTGTCCTAAACACGTAAGATTATATATTCGTAAGTGTACGCCTAGTAATTCATTCGTGTAATTGTTCACTTAATTGATTATGTTCAATGTATTAGTCGAGTGTTTATGTTTACGCGTTTGAAATCCAATTAAGTTTGTAGTTTGTAAAAACGTACGGCCCGTTGGTATCGGATTACAATTATATTTGAAAAATATAATTACAAGTGTTCCAAAAAAAAAAAAAACTTTGTATCAATGTATTTCGTATATTTTATCATTGTATTGTTTACAATTTATAGTGAGTTTGTTTAAGTCGATACTTAGTTTATAAAATAAAAGTTGGTTTGACTGCGAGTTGGATCCGCCGGATCCTTATAACAATCCGCCGGATCAGTGACCAAAGAGGGGAATCCGCCGGATTGGTTTGAATCCGCCGGATTCAATTAGTTTGAAAAGGATCCGCCGGATCACCCATTGGATCCGCCGGATTGGGCTCAAGGTTTGGGGAATCCGCCGGATTCACCCGAATCCGCCGGATTGGCACGGTTTGGAATGGATCCGCCGGATCAGTATGAGGATCCGCCGGATAGTTCATGGGTTTGGGCAGGATCCGCCGGATCACCCCTTGGATCCGCCGGATCATTCAAGTTTCTGGGCAGGAATCCGCCGGATTCCCTTGAATCCGCCGGATTCAAAGGTCTGGTTCGACTCTGTTCGAGCAGAACACATTCAAACCCAGTTTTTAATCCGCAAACAACCAACAAGGATCTATCCTAACATTAATACATGATTATATACGTTATTTAATCACGAAATTTTAAAGAACAAGTTAGTGATTCCTTACAATTTTTGAAACGAAACGGATGTTGATGATGATGAAGATCACGATGATGATGATGATGATGAAGTAGCTAGATGATGATGATGATGTTACTGATCTTTGTTGTTGTTGTTTGTTATTGTTGTTGTTGATGAAATTAAAGCCGAGAGAGGGAGAGAGCAAGAGACCGAGAGAGATCAAAATGTGTGCGTATGTGTTTTGAATTATTGAGGTCGGGTGTATATACCGGCCTCAATTATTGAAGGTTGGTAGTATTTTTCGACCCGTGTTCGCGTACCCGATCGTAAAATAGTATAATATTTTAAAATGGAAAATTTCTAAATATTATATCGTATACGTTTTTAATTAAAGCATTTTATAAAAATACTTTTAACAGAGTATAAAAATGTATCTTTGTTTTACCAAAAACATACGGATAGTTTTCAGTATCTAAAATGTATTTAAATTTCAAACAGAGTACGTAGTTATTATTCTCAATAATAATACTTTGTTTAAAAATGTTTTTCACCAAATTTTATTTTGGGTTTCTTCGTTTTGTTAGGTTCGTGTATTTGCGATTATTAATTAATCGTTTCGGTTTATATATATACATATATATATAATACTTGTGTACTTGAGTATTGACACGTATGTAATTACGTGTTTTAAAAGTTTAAATTAGGAGCTAATTTTCGGTTATTTTGACCGGGTGTCACACGAAGGGAGAGTCTTCAAGACATTTAGATACCTATCGAGACACTTCAAGACTTTTACATTCAAGACTTTTACATAGGAGACGAAGGGAGAGTCTTCAAGACATTTAGGTACCTATCAAGACACTTCAAGACTCGAGGGTAGACGCTTGCTTCCGTCTCGATAGTAACCTCTCTTACCTTTTGTAAAAAACAATGACCTCTCATATCAAATCAAATAAATAAAAACAGGACGATTCTTATGCCAAGATCAATTAAATACTTGTTAACCCCCAAGATAGCCCCCCCGGTAAACGAAACTGGTGATGATATACATGGTTTGAATTTGTATAGTTTTCATCACGAAATTGGTAATTGTTCACTTCATTGTTGAATTTTTATTTGTTTATTGTTCTCTTGTTTACACTACTCTCTATTTCCTTCAATAAAACAAAGAAACTCAAAATCGACAACAAATACTGTTTAACACTGTATTCTCGAGTTTTTTTTAGGTAAAAAGGAAAGGAAATTGACTGATTTAAAAATAATAAGTCATTCTCGAGTTCTTTTTTTGAGTGGAAAGGAAATGAAAGGAATGGATTATGACTGAAAGTACATGAGCTTTTTGTTAGTAACATTTTCTGCCCATTTTTGGGCGGATTTGAACAGAAAACATTTCACGTAATTGTCTAATGATAATTTCACCCTAACCCTACTATTATATAACCGCTTTTCGTATACGGCACCCAACAATTTCTTTTCTAAGATGAAGTCTACCCTCTCCATCATCAACGATTTAAGCTACTGTGTAAACGTCTAACCTCCATTTCAACAATTGAATTGCTTCAATGACAAAAGAATATTATTATATCATATGTGTTATTTTATTATTATTTTAAATGTGTTAATTAATAAATCACAGGCTTTTGGCAAGACCATCGCATACGGTTTATGTTTTTGTTTACATTACTGTAATGCAATAATTGATTGCAAGTTAGATTTGTATTTATTTATTATTTTTATTAGTAACATGATAATGCTTCAATGTGTTAATAGGATTAGCAAAAAAGTTACAAGTTATCTGGATCACCACGCACTGATGAATTTGTTTCAAGTTATGTGTTCGATTCTACTTATTTTGAAGTTCGAGTGTTTGCTTGTATAGATTTGATATTAAAATAAATAATTACTTGTATTTACTTTCTTTTGTTTTCCTTCCAACTCGAGAATTCATATACAATATCTTATATTACATTCTTTTCTGTTTCTTTTTCCTCTTTTCTTTTCCATCCCATTCTTTTCCACTAAAAGCAAACTCGAGAATACAGTGTAAAAGTATATAATATAAATTATTGCAATTGCAATGGGTGGATCCTAACCCACTCAAGCAAAATATATGCTCCAATATTGAAATTATTACAGCAAAACTTGAATAAATTATTTTTGAAATGACAAGACTAGATAGCTCATAGAGAATCAAATCAAATTTAAATGAAAAAAATATAGAAAAATAATGTAAGTTGCAACATCATCCCCCGGCAAATCACAAACAACAAAGAACGTTCGTGCATGAATCTTGTTATCTTGTATTATTTTTTATATTTTTAATTAAGAAATATTGGATAATAATTCACTTACCAAGTAGGCAAGTGCACACCAAAGAGCTTTTATGCATCCGGTCTTTACCAATTGAGGTCGATCATTAAACGGTTAAACCATTTTCATAAGTGATGTCCATATTGAGTTATTGATCTGTTTAACTTTTAACGAGTTGATTTCACTTGTGTTATGTTTCAACGGGCCGGTAAAATATAAAATATTAGCTTGAAAGGAGGGTTAACACACAGATGAGATTAAAGTATCTCGAAATGTTCACCTAAAGTATTCAACTTCAAGTTTTAACAATACCATAACTAAACTTGCTGAACCTGTTAAAAAGTTGGTCACTTCCGGTTGTACCGGTTACACCTATGATGTGGCCCAATATTCCTATGTGTACAAGATAAAAAGAAATCAAATTAAAATAATAAATATATAAAGGATTTTAGGGTTTTTTTAGAATATTATCTCATTTTCTTTTCTCTCTCTACAAAAGTTTCTCCTCCCTCTCTCTAAAACTCACAGCCACCACCCTTGGCATCCCAACAACCACCCCCCTTTATCACCCAAACCTACACCACCCTTTATCACCATCATGTGGTCAAGATCCGATGGTTAACGGCTGGTGGTCGATTTCGAGCAATAGCAGATCTGGTGGTCAAGACGGAGATACGGTGGTCGAGTTCGAGTAAGTACGGTGGTCGAGTTTGAGCAGATCCAGTGTTATAATAGCTACGAAAGGTAGCTTTGGTGGTCGTGATGATCGACTCAGGGTGGTCACCGAATGGTTGGTGACCGGAATGTGGTGGCGACGGGTGAGGCGGTGGCGACGGTGAGGTGATTGTGACCGGAAATTATGGCGACGGGCGAGGTGGTGACGTTCAAGATCCATATTTCACATTTACTTCTCTTTTTTTCTTTTTTCTTTACAGATCTAAACTTTATTAGATCTCAAAATTTTAGTTTAAGATGTTAATGTGTAACAAATGCTTAGTTTTAATTATAGATCTGCATAGGAATGTTTAGCCTAATTTTAGTGTTTTGATTTTTTTTTTTTTTATGTATAATTTTGTTATATATGACTAATAAAGGAGATATTAATGTTTTGTTTGGATATAAATCGTATAAAGTTGGGAATATTTTAGTGTTTGGTTTGTTTGTTAAATTGAAGGATATGATGATTAATTAATTTGAAGGTGATGATGAATCGATATCTTTTATTGACGAATTAATAAAATGAATGGTTTTATTTGTTGGAAATGTGTTCATTTACTGATGTGGAGGACTTTTAAATATGTGGAAAATAATGGCTTAGGTGGCGATTACATGTATCCCACATGGCCATGATAACCGGTTACTATAAGGTAATCAGTCATCAGGTTAATGCAATTGAACATTTTATCACACATCATTTACTTAAAAATTAGACCCTTATAGTTAAATCATGATTTTGTTAGAACGTAAAGTTGAGTACTCCAAGTGAACATTTTAGGATACTTTAATCCCCTCTGTGTGTATTAACCATTGAAAGGAGCGGGTCTAATGAGTTAAAAGTTACTCAAATTATATGCTTAATGTATACCTCATAAATAACCTCTTAAAAATGTTAAAAAAGTATACTGCAATAGTTTTCTTTTCTTTTGATAATGAAAACCAAGGCATTAACATGTTAGAAATACTTAAGAAAAATTAACAAGAAAGTTTTACATCAAGCCAAGCCGACTTGTTTTGAGCAGTTTCAACTAAAGTTTTTGTTTTAACCCGTTACTAAACCAATTGGCCCACTATCTTGCCGCCTCTAAGAGCATAAGAGCACAGGGTGTGGTAAACAATGTTCTAGACAGTGTTCTGGAGAATGTTGAAAGTAAGGATTTTGTGGTGTGGTGAAACTGAATTCACAGTGTTCTGGACAGTGTTCTGGAGTTTTTTATTATTTGTTTTATTTGATTTTTTAATGTAAATAATTGTATATAATATAATATTTGAAAATAAATAAATTAATTAAAAAAACAGTATTTAATACTTACAATTTTAATTAAGAAAGAAATTAATACTGTATTAAAATAAGCTTAGCCCACAAAACAAATACAAGGGAATAGCCCATCAAATTAATAGTCCAATGAAAATTAGTAGCCCATTTATAATTAAACCCAATATATAGTCTTCTTCTTCCTTCCCTTCAACACAGACCACAAACCTCCTGTTACCTTTTTTCTTCTTCGTACGCAATATACAGATACATAGTAGGAAAACCAAAAAAAAACAAAAAAGAGGAAAAACAAATACAGAAAAAGAAAGAAGAAGACAAACATAAGGCTGGAACGTCGACCGGAACAACGTCCATATGCGGACGGTGTGAACTGAACGGCTAGAAGAACGCCGGCGAGAACGGTGGTATGGTGCGGCAGGACGCCGTCTCACGGCGTTCTCGTCGATGAACGGCGACGCCACGTAGGAGCATACCGTGTGCTCTAAGGAGTGGACAGTGTTCCAACAAAATCCTCCATCCAGAACACTGGAATACAGTGTTCTGCCACTCCGCACCAGTGTTCTCATCGGTGTTCTCATCAGTGTTTTTCGTTCAGCGTCCAAAATGAGATGTTGTTTTGATCAATGTTCTCATCTTTTTT
This sequence comes from Helichrysum umbraculigerum, assembly GCA_949592205.1. Taxonomy (NCBI): domain Eukaryota; kingdom Viridiplantae; phylum Streptophyta; class Magnoliopsida; order Asterales; family Asteraceae; genus Helichrysum; species Helichrysum umbraculigerum. Next base: position 122,152,690 of record CATIUR010000001.1, on the reverse strand, counting down.
TGGTTTTGCCCCACACAAAGTATAAATATATAAACAAAAATAAGTTTTGAGAACACTGTCCAAAACACTATCCACCACACCACAAAATCCTCAATAACAACATTCTCCTCAGAACACTGTGAAAACAAAATCACCACTCCTTGTGCTCTAAGCATCTGGAGTGCGTTCATGTTGAAAATGTCATCCGGCGCCGTTCACCCACACCCCGACAACATTCTAGACAGTTTTCTGAATGCGTTCTCGAAATATGTCCAGTCCGGTAGGACGCTGTGTTGTGTGAGGTATATTTTTTATCTTTTCAGTTTACGGAGAAAACTCAATATTCTCTGCTACCACGCCTTTTCTATATCAGCGTTCTCACCATAACACCGAAAAATCGGTGTTACTACCCCTCGTGTTCTATGTTTCTTAGTCTTATTCCTCGAAAAATCATTAATCCCGTCAGATACTTACCCGCGAGTCCCATCAAGAAGGTACAGAGGAACAATTGCAGCATATGACAAAGCGATCTTCTTGAATTCTGGTGCATCCATATGCACTATAGTGTGAATTTCAGTTCATTGCTATTAAGCTCATCAAATCAAATGCTTGAATATGAAGCTAATAACAAAGATTCCACCAATTCCACCACAATCTCTTCAATAATGAGATCCCTCTTGTGGTCTCTTTGTTGGTTTATCAACGTCAATTTGTCACAACTTTAATAGTTATCTGGTAACATAATTGTAGGATCTTATCTCAACATCTTAAGATAAATATTAAATGTTCTTCAAAATTTACAATCACCTTATTATAATCAGTGAGTTAGACACACTTCGAGGATCATTCAAAGACAAAAGACATCAAAAGTCCTAATACGAAACTAAGCAAATACTTCTATTAAAGCCGATATAGAGCTGTAAAGAAAATCAAACAAAGACACGATCAGAAGTCGAACAAGGTTAGTAAAGAAACCTAAAGGAGTAAGTTTGTGACTATGTAGTTCATAAAGTTTGGATCTTTATGCAAAATGCTAACAGTTCGTTAATTATTATCATACTATTTAGGGGGTGTTTGGGGAGCGGTAAGGGAGAGCTTTTTAGCTTTTGCGGTATGTTAACGTTAAAAAGCTCTATTTTAGTGTTTGGATATGTGGAGCTTTTAGGGATTTTAAAGGGTTAAAAAGCTAAAAGCTAAAAAGCCCAAAGTTGTAGCTGCAAGTTAACGCTGTAAGCTAAAAGCTTACAGCCCGTTCACATTTACGCACATATTATAATTGTTGATAAATGCAAAAACATTCATTCACGTTCACATTTACGCACCCTTAGGTTTTACTCCGTGCTCCCTCCGTCCCAATTTTATTGTCCACAGACAAAAAACACGAAGTTTAAGAAAAGTGTACTGGTTCTACTCTACAACCAATAAGATTTAATATCTCACCACATTTAAATATTTTGATTGGTTAAAAAGTACAAATGGACTATAAATTTGGGACATCCGAAAATGGAAAGGTGGACTATAAATATGGGACGGAGGGATTATTTGTGTAACAATTGAAAGTCAAAGGTCAAAACTGAAAATTATCCCAAATTGCCTTATCATCATCATCTTCATGGTATATATGGTGTATGGATAGAACACACATAACATAAACCAAAAAATAAAAAATACCAGAAAGAAGATGGCTGCTTCTTCAACTTCAGCTACTCTCACTCTATCATCAATCCATCTTCCCCAAGAACCAAAATCATCCTTAATCTCTTCTTTCACTTTTAAACCAAACCCAAAAACCAAAACTTTAATTTTACATTCCCAATCAGAATACGTTAGACCCACTAATTTGAAGTACAAGAATTCCCCATTTTTGGTTTCTGCATTTGCTGCTGAAGCTGATTTGGATGAAGAGGTTGATGAGGATGTCGCCGGTGGCAGTGTTGCTACGGTGGCTCCGCCGTCACCCTCTAAACCTAAGAAGGGGAAAGCTGCTTTGCCTCTTAAAAGTGACAGGGTATGTCTTTTTTAAATTATTTGTTTAATTTAATATTTATTCAATTCATCTTATTATAATTGTTGATAAATGCTGAGATAAAAAAAGGCTACTTTGTCAATTTTAAGTTCAAGATAGTTGATTGCACAATAGGATGTGAAATGTGGACTTTGGATTGAGGCTTAAGTATTGTTTTTTTAATTTCATGAATTGATTATTTCAAAATGTGTAATTTAGTTAATAATTGGGAAAAAGATTTGTGTCACTTGATAGCTTTAGCAATGACAAGATAGAGGGACCCTGTAGGCCAAAGTTGATGCTATCAATATCTTATTAATGGGGCAAAAAGGTTTAGTTTGGATTCACGAAACGGTGATATGTTGCAGTTTGATATGGAGGGAGTAGTGATCAATATTCAATAGGTTCAAATGGATAAGCTGAAATGAATCATGGTATAAAGATTAGTTTTGACTACTACCATCTAAGCTTCTGCAACTGATGCTGCTGTCTCTAGACTAGATGTAACAAAATTCTGTTTGGATGGACAGATTCTGCATCTGACTGTTCTTAGTATATAGTGTTAGATAATCAGCTTCGTACTAGCTGCAACAAAGTGTTTTCATGCATACACCCCTAAAATAGCGGATGTTTTAACAGTCACCGAGTTGTGCTCATAAGTAATAGATAATGAGCATGATTGTTTTGAGAGCTTCAAATGCTTTCTTATCAATAATTCTTGATAGGCGATTATTCCATATACAACATATTCATTAAAGGTTATATATAACAAACCTTAAAAGCCCATTTCTAAAATTCTGTTGCTAATAAGGTGCACTTAGGTTAATCTGTTAGAGTTGTTTCTCGCTGTTCAATTTGTGGGTCATGTTTCTATGATGGGAGGAGAAAAAGAGACGAACACACAGATGAAACAGAGGAAATGGATAATTTAGTGGAGCCTTATCATAGTCTTCACTTGTTAATATTAAATTGTGTTTTTGTCCGATTTGTGTTTATCAGACTAGGTCAAAGAGATTTTTGGAAATTCAAAAGCTAAGGGAAAACAAGAAAGATTATGATGTGAAAACTGCAGTATCTTTGCTCAAGCAAATGGCAATCACAAAGTTTATCGAAAGTGCAGAAGCACATTTCCGTCTTAACATTGATCCAAAATATAATGATCAACAGCTGAGAGCTACAGTGAGTTACAGAATTTACTGTATTTAGATTACTATAGTTTATGCGTCAACAGCTTCTGATGTTTCTTATAATTTATTGTAGGTGAATTTGCCCAAAGGCACTGGGCAGGTTGTTAGGGTGGCTGTTCTTACTCAAGGTTTTTTACTCTTTTCACCTTGGTTCGGTCTAGCCTAAAGACTTCCTCTTACGTTGAACTATTTATTTCTTTTCCTCAAAAACTTACTATGGTCCTAGATGAAGTGGTTGGAAGTCACCTTACCATGATCTTGTTGGAATCGTTAATGAATCGTTAAAATTTACAGGTGAAAAGATCGATGAAGCAAAAAATGCTGGAGCAGATATAGTTGGTGGAGAAGACTTGATAGAACAAATTAAAGGAGGATTCATGGAATTTGACAAACTTATTGCAACTCCAGATATGATGCCTAAGGTTTTACTTTTTGTTATTTTATATCGCAATATAGACAAGTACTACCTTTTAGATGGAAGTACTTTGTTATTTTATATCACAATATAGACAAGTACTACCTTTTAGATGGAAGTACTTTAACCCTTTGACACAAAAGTAGATATTAACACCATTGACCATTGTTGAGCAATTATTTGTTATTACTCTCACCAGCCTTAAAAAACAGTCTACTTGTTACTTCTCTTTGTCCCTAAAAGGCTCCTGTTTTGGAACTTAGTCTTAAGATAAATTATTATGTTGATTTATCATACATCATCTAAACAGTTTCCAAATAAATTGTGGATCAGGTTGCTAGTCTTGGTAAGCTTTTGGGACCTCGAGGACTGATGCCTAACCCGAAGGCTGGGACCGTCACAACCACTATACCTCAGGTACGATGCAATCAACACATATAGCTCACGTGATGTACGTGTGTGTATTACATACATCGACCATAATGTATTTTACAGACCATAGAGGAATTTAAGAAGGGAAAAGTCGAGTTTAGAGCTGACAAAACCGGAATTGTTCACTTGCCATTTGGGAAAGCAAATTTCTCCGAAGAAGATCTTATAATAAACCTTCTTGCTGCAGTGGTAAGTTATATCCTTTAGTTCTGAAAGCTCGTGTCATATGAATTATTTTGTAAATATGAGTGTATTTTGATGTAATTTGTTAATTTCCGGCAGAAATCAGTGGAAACAAACAAGCCAAGTGGTGCAAAAGGAGTATACTGGAAAAGTGCACATATATGTTCATCGATGGGGCCATCAATCCGGTTAGATATAAAGGACATGCTTGATTTCAAGCTTCAGTAGAAGAATGTCTAAAGAATGTAAACCATAGATGTAAATTAATTTATCTGCTGCTTAATTAGCTTTTTGAGGACTGTTGTTGAAGAGGGGAGCGATGCATGTGGTTGACAAAAAGGAAGATCAAGAAAGTTTTTTCTTCGATCAACGTTCTCATTAGTATTCTTCCTTTTATGCTAATTTAGCAAAACACTTGTATAACTGTTATTTTGGTTCAAAGATTTAAATGTTGGTTTCTTTTCTTTTTGTCACAAAAGGGTGTTTATTGTTTATTGTAGTTATTATGGGATGGTCAATGGTATGTGGCATATTTGGTCAAACCAGTCCATGATTTCTATCCCAGATTCCACTTCATAATCCTAGTTTTTTTTTTAAGATTTGTTTCAACCTGTGTATCTTCCATTGGTGGTTGTGTTGAAAACCATTGTTCTCCTTTCAACCTGAGTATCTTTAATCTAGTGTGTTTATTTGCGCGATGTGGACTTAAGTGTGTGATTCGTGTATGTGGGTTGAAATTTTCCAACCTGAACAAGAGCGAATCACGACACAATATGGATAACCAGTTTAAAGGGTAAAACCGAAACACTAACTAATAAACCAATTTTTTTCAATAAAGATATCACTCTGACTCATAATCTAATGGATTAAATTTTTATAAAATAAAGTTGCAAATTGGACTTTTAGTTCATGATTTAGTTTATATATGCGATCATGATTATGTTAACATTTCTTTTCTTTGTGCTTAAAAATTAAGATTAGTAAAATCAATGTTCAAAATATTTTCAGCAAATATTAAAGTAAATCAAACTTTTTATGTATAACAAATCAATGTTTTCTCAAACCATATATGTAAATACTTCTTATTTGAACCTTATCCGAGTCGGAAATCTCTCATATGTTTGGTAAGACCACTTGATCAGTGTACGGTGTAAAAGAAATGATAATGAAAGCACTAAAAAATATGAATTGATTGATATTTTTCGGTTAATTACGATTATAAGAAACGTATGATATTTTTCGGTTAATTACGATTATAATTGATTGATCTCTGATAGTTACTATACCGCTGTCAATATATAAAATTGTTTTTTGGGTAAGGTTCAGAGGAGAAGGTATTATTTGAGGAGAAGGAAGAATTTTCAAATTTTCATTTTTACCCCCTCCACCTTTTTAATAGTGTACACTACTCCCTCCTACTTTCTTCCTACCCACCCCTCCCCTCCACCACCCACCACCACTAGCTGCTGCCACCCGCCGCCGTCGCCACCCGCCACCGGTCGTCGGAAAAAAAAATTTCAATTTTTTTTTTTAATTTTTTTTAAAAAAAAATTAAAATTTTTGTTTCATAATTTTTTTTCCCAATTTTTTTTACATATTATCACTTTGTACTGCATTTTATTATTTTTATTGCATTTTGTATATATGTTTAGTAGATATTTTTTGTTTTTTACTGCATTTTAAGTTATACATAATATATTTTTTACTGCATTTTGTTAAAATTACACTGCATTTTATTATTATTCACTGCATTTTGCATATATTTCATATATTACATATTGTTTATTTTTTTACTGCATTTTATATTATACATATGATCCATTTTTACTGCATTTTGTATGAAAGTATAATACATACTACTGTTTTTACTGCATTTTGCATATATTTATTTAGTACACATTGTTCGTTTTACTGCATTTTATATTATATATAATCTATTTGTACCGCATTTTAGTTTTTTTACTGCATTTTGTTATTTTCACTGCATTTTATATTATACATAATCTATTTGTACTGCATTTTGTTATTTTCACTGCATTTTGTTATTTTTGCTGCATTTTTCATATATTTCATTCATTATATATTGTTTGTTATTCACTGCATTTTGTATTTTATATATTATCGATTTGTACTGCATTTTGTATTTTACATATTATCTATTTGTATTGCATTTTGTATTAAAGTATAATACATATTGTTGTTTTTATTGCATTTTGCATATACATCATTTATGACATATTGTTCTCTTTTTACTGCATTTTAGATTATATATATTATCCATTTGTACGGTATTTTGTTGACGTTGGGTATAGAAGATGCGGTAAAATATATACAAGTTTTAGTTAATTAACAATAATATACAAAATGCAGATGAAAAAACGTATAGTTTTATTAAAAATGCAGTAGGAAAAGGAATATTATATCTAATAAAAAATTTATGGGAGAAAAAATTTGAAAAAAAAAAAATATTGAAAAAAAAAATGTTGAAAAAAAAATTTTTTGAAAAAAAAAATTTGAAAAAAAAAAATTTGGAATTTTTTTTTTCCGGCGGCCAGAATCCGGCGACGGCTGACGGCGGCCGGCGGCAGTCAGATGGTGACAGCAAGTGGTGGGGGGTGGTGGTAGGTGGGGTTGAAGGAAGAAGAAGGTAGGAGGGGGAAGAAAATAAAGTGGAAGGGTTAACATGTAAAAGTCTAAATAGTAGAAGGGGTGTGGAGTGAAAATTAATGTTATGTTTTTTTTTGTTAACTAATACCCTTATTTTTTAAAGTAATTACAAAATTGCCACCCCTTTTAACCATTGATCCAACCCAAAAGATGATCCAATGGCTACAAATAAAACTTCTCCTCCTTCTCCTCATATGACCCCTCCCCTATGATCCCCAATCTTGTTTTTTATAATCAAGAGTGTTATCAAGTAAGATATTTGATTAAATTTTAATTTGGTCAAAATAGTAGCAGTCGGGAATAAGCATTATGAGTTTTTATGACCCAAATTGTCAACGGCCCGCGTTATTTAAACGCAGCTTTGGGTTCGCGTATATATACTCGTAATAATGGCCTTATACGTATCCTTATAAATAAAAACCCTCGTATCAACCCATCAATCCAACAACCCAAACAAAAACTTAAACCGCGAAGGGAAAGGAAAAAAAATGCAAATTTTCGTCAAAACCCTAACCGGAAAAACCATCACTCTCGAAGTCGAGAGTAGCGACACCATCGATAATGTCAAAGCTAAGATCCAGGTTCTATTTCTATATCCTTCACTTTTTATCTTAAGTTTTTTTTTGCCAATTATTGATTTTTAAAATTAGGGCTTTGCTATTGCTCTACTGTCTATTATAATTAATGGCTTTATGTGTTGATTTAGGGTTGTATTAAGCTCTGTTTCGTTATCACTTTGAAGTTTGTATGCTTGTTTAATTATGATAGCGAGCATGTTTATGCTCATTTAGTTAAATAGATGCTTGTGTATGTACATATGTTATCGTTTTTGTTTATTATAGATTCTAATTGTGTAATAATAACCCTGATACAAGCGAAGATATTTATTGGTCCATTATAGTTGAGAGTCAAAATATTTTATGGGCACATGATAAATAGCAGAGCTCAAGAATGAGCAGAAGTGATTATAAAGTACTTTGAAGGTACACCATAATTATGATAGCATAAGCACAAGAATCTGTAAATTAGTTGGGAGTTTCGGAATTGTGAATGGGATTCATAGCCAAAAATAGATAATTCTGATTGTAATTTGAAACTGGTTGGCTAGCTCAACCTGACCCTGACCAGTATATTAAATGGACTAGCCGTGGCGACCTGTCTACAACCCTAGCCTGTTTATTTTTGTGTCGGTTGGGAACTATCTCCCCTAGTATTTTTGTACATCTAAATCAGTTTCTGTTAATAATATCGATATGTTGTCACGTTCTCTTTGAATTATGTGGATTGATTGCAATTGTATTGTAAGTTTACTTGATGATTTGACGGTGTTGTACCTGTATTATGAAGGACAAAGAGGGCATTCCACCAGACCAACAGAGATTGATTTTTGCTGGGAAGCAATTAGAGGATGGAAGAACGCTTGCTGATTACAACATTCAGAAAGAGTCAACACTTCATCTTGTTTTAAGATTGAGAGGAGGAACTATGATCAAGGTCAAGACTCTTACCGGTAAAGAAATTGAAATCGACATCGAACCAACTGATACAATTGATAGAATCAAGGAAAGAGTTGAAGAGAAAGAGGGAATTCCTCCTGTGCAGCAAAGGTTTGCTTTTCTTCTATGATTTACTTTTGTCTGCTATATTAGTTGTCTCTCCGCCTTTTCAAGAAAGGAACAGTGGAAAAACTTCACTTCTTACTAGTGGGAGATAACTTAGTACTTTCTAAATATTTAATTTGTTGTTAATTGAATAATGTTATGGAATATGTGAAACGAAAACAGACAATGTATTCAATTTTAGTAATTGGGTGCATATTGAGGACAAGTTTTTCTAACAGTATAGGATATATATATGTGCATACAAGTTGGACTGCTTAATTAAATTGATAACATAAACGTTTAATAAGACAAGCAATTAAGGTCCAATCATATTCGTCCTCAAGTAGATTGGACAAACATTAGTATATAAAATTTATAACATAAGACACTCACACACACACACTGAGTTGTTTACACCTAACCCCCTATAAAATTTTAATTCTCTTCTTGACTTATGTTGCTCTAGCATTTGGTGGGTCTATTACTTGAGTTAGTACTTCATTAGTGATGATGTCTGAGGGATTTCCATTATAAGTGCTTTCTAAAGGATTGCTGATAGTGCTGACAGCCACTGCTGTAGGTTTTTATCCAAAGATGATGAGAAGGTTTGAGACTACTGAGAGTTCTTTGTTTTCTTTCTTGCCTGTTAATCCCCTACTAAACTTTTAGTATCAGTAAATTCAAAATTGGGGCTACTTTTGTCAAATCACGTAACTATCAAAATGGTCTTCATAGGTGCTTATCTGTTAATTGGATTTTTTGGATAAAGATTTGTGAACTGGGTTTGTAGATGCAGGATTGATTTCTTTAGTCTAAGATAACCTTGCTGGAAGTAGATGTCAAAATGGCGATTATAGTCTATTGACAGAATGTTTTTAAATGCTTGTTAATGATGATTTCATATTCACTGTTGATATATCACCATTGATGGCAATCCACCTTTGAAGTTGTAAGGCCAATGCTTTCTATATGTCTAGTTTTGAAAAACAATCATTGTGTTTTGATCATATTCATGGTTGAAATGGTAACTAAATAGACCGAGTGTATGGTGCAGGTTGATTTATGCTGGGAAACAGCTTGCAGATGACAAAACAGCTAAGGACTACAACATTGAAGGAGGGTCTGTACTTCATCTAGTTCTTGCTCTAAGAGGTGGTTGGTAATCTTTAAAAGATGCTGCCCTGCTTGCTACTGCTGCTATGCTATGTTTATTAAATTTACATAATTGAGCTCACACTCCATGATGAGACATGTCGTATTTGATTGTCCCCATGACAATGCTATTCGTATTTCTATTTGTACTTCATTTACTGCCTATTCTCTTTGTGCCTTTGCATTGCACTGAAGTTAACTTGTGTTCGTTTTCTATATTTATTGGTTTGGGGGGAAGCATTTTGAAGCTAGTTATAGAAACCCTTGTTTAAACTTGATATTTTATTTCGAGGCTTTTTGGGTGGTTCAATTGAATCCCTGGGTGAGCCACTGAGTGTTGGATGGAAGGCTTATCTGGAAACGAGATGTTCTGATTTGGTTTTGCGAACTATTAAACAGTGTACATTGTCGATGTCTCACTCAAATGCTACTGCCATTTGTCATCTAACAATTCATTGGAATTATAAATTGTTTTAAAATGACTTGCACTTAGAACTAGAAGTGTTTAGGGATTCATCCTTACCCCAAAGACAAAGCTAATCTAATTCCAGAAAATGATCAAAACAAGTTCATGTCAAAATGGGCAATACGATTTGTGTTTGTCAAGCCAGTTGCTTGACCTGAAACATTTGTTTTCTAGTTTGTTATAAACAACTACTTTATCAAAATATATGATTACGTATTGATCCATTTATTAGCATATCAATTGAAAACAGGCGAGTCTAATGTTTTAGAGGTGCTTTTTCATTCTTATTCTTTTGATATTCTTGAGCGGAAAATAAAAAATTTCTAGAATAAATGAGGCAGGCGAGGGGCTATATATACAAACCCAAACAAAAGTACAACTATGAAGGGCACCTAAAGATCGCCTCACCAAACATAACTTGAAGGGATGCTGTGCATTAGGGAGCTTTGGAAAAGCTACCAGCAGGGGATGTGAATCAATCCGAAGCAGGTAGAACCCCACCCATATAAATGTGAAGCTCAAAAGGACAACATGGCCCTTACCTAGTAAAGCAGACAATCAGGAGATGAATGAGATAAATAACCGAGTTGAATTTTCTCAAATTAACCAGCAGGTAATGCGCGATTTGAAAAGAGAAACAAGATTTCTAATACCCAAAACGATAGGATCTCGAGTATTTGGAGGCGGCCTATGGGAGAGGTTCCATCATAATAAGTAAAATGGGAATTTTTTTTAATAATAGCGTGTTTCTCGTAAGACTTTGTAGATATGGTGTTTTCTCTTTTGGGAGTTGTAGAAATGGATCTCCCGCATTATGGTATTGCGGACCTTGAGAACCATGTAAATATTTGACTTTTCCTTCAAGTCCACAAACTAACCATCTTTTCAGTCGACAATTCCTAGCGGTGAAACCAAGGATAACTTTCTTGCAATTTTAAAACATGGTCTGCAAAATCATAATGCAGACCACATAATTAAAGATAATTATTTAAAGATCAATACGTATTTGCGGACCATATCTACTACAGCTCATGCTCCCATTAGGGTTTGTCTCTGTGCAGTAATAATTGAATCTCCATTAGGGTCTGCAAAATCCACCTATAAGATGCATAATATACATTCTTGCCATCTTCTTACAATCTTCTTCGGAAGCATTATAATGCAATCCTTTACTCAAAATATCATGTAATTGAGTCAAATAAATCTGACCTTTTCTTAGTCTTAGCGATGTGATACCCATCATGTCTTCCCATAATTGTTGCCAACCTTCATCTAGTTTTTTATCAATGCCACATACTACATTACCTTCTACATTTTGACCCAACAACACTTGTACGTCTTGTAGTGTAGTAGTAGCTTCACCGATTGGAAAGTGAAACGTGTGCGTTTCCGATTGCCATCTTTCGACAAGAGCATTGATTAGAGAATGGTCAAGTTGAATGTGGCCGACACGAATAACACCACCGAACCCTGCCACTTCTATATGTGTCATTACCCTATCTGGGATAAAAGGAACAAGTTTCCAAAAATTGTTATCACATCGCCTAGCAAGTAACTGACCTTCTTATAACGTACCATTGAAATGATGATTTGCTCTATGTTCTTGATGAAGAAATAACAATTCATAATTAAGAGGACCGGGTTGGAGATTAGCTTGTGTATACATTTTTAAATTGTTGATATTGAAGATGGAAATAGAAGAGAAAAGTTGATGGAGACGATAAGAATTAGAGATCGTTTATATATCTTTCTTGGAGAATATATGAAATGCATAGTATTATCAAAGAGTGTTATTGTTTTATATAATATGCATGCATATCTTGCTTATCGTTACATGCACAAAATGTTCAATATATTTCACGGGTTGATTCCAAGAAAAGTTGTTCACGGATTGCCATGATTTGACTACTCTATAGTTTGCAAAACCACTTTGCGGACCACTTTTACAAATGGACAAATCATTGCACCACTTTTACAAATGGACAAAACATTCAGTCAGATGATTGTGTCAAAATAAGTGTCAAGTGGTAAAGTCATGGTTCTCATAACCATTTTGCGGACCACGGATTGAAGGTCCGCAATACCAGACTACGGGAGACCCGTTTCTACAACACTCGCAGAGAAAACACCATATCTACAAAGTCCTTAAAGAAACACCCTATTATTAAAAAAAATTCGTAAAATGGGGCATCACAAAAAGAAAAAATAATACCAAAAATTACCATCATATACAACATGCATTAAATTGATTTTATAGAACAAATATAATACAACATGAGGAACATATGAACTATAAACGATAATAAATAAGGTATTGTATTCACTAAGCTACAAATAACTAGAAAGTTTGAACAATTAGAAAAAATAAAATTAGAACCACCACTTCAGTCTGTTATGTTGAAACACAACTTTGCTTCATCCCATGGACCATTAATCTCAAACTTGTACTCTTGAATTCTGATTAACCAGTAAGGACACACCAAGTTAACAAAAACCAACAACCCCAACAAAACCACAAACAGTAATTTGTGCAGCCGATAAAGACAAATCAATGTCGTTGCTATCAACACAAATGAGAAAAGGAGGTGCAACCGAAAAGAGTACTTCTTAAGGCAGTAGGTCACTAATGGTGCAAAGAGGAACACTTGCAAAGAAAACAAAATGATTGCAAATACAAGAAGCCTTGAAGGAAGACGAGAAGCGATTAAAAGTGAAGCTACGATGGAAGAATTAAGAGAAATATTACTGGTTAAGGTTGGATTTTCTAGAGCTCCAGGAGCTTTTATGGTTGATCCAGAATAATTATGCAGGAAAAGATGGAGAATAACAAGTGATGTAGTCAACGCCCATATGGAGTCCGAGCTAATTGATCGGGTCAACGTGTGGTATATCGGAGACAAGACATATAGACCCGTAGTGAAAAAAGATATTTTAATTGAGTAATTAAGGAGGAGCTTAAATGAAAGCATTTTGGCTGTTAAAAGAAGAATAAAGAAACCTGATCCAAGAAGGGTGACATCAAGAACTAGTAGAAAGTTTGAAGTTATAGTAGAACTGAGAGTATAGGTCCAAACCATAACTACAAGTGCTACAATGCAAAGATATTGAGAAATCGAAACCGAGTCTAGCATTACTTTTAACATGTCCCGTTTAACAACATTGGCGTTCATGACCATTTCTTGAAGGAAAGTCTCGTCTGTATGATTATCATCGAACCCAGGCTGCATGCCTCCATACGCAACTTTTCTCCATCTCCTTGGTGTTCGAGTGATGCTACTCTCCATTATTTTCTCTGAAACCTAAAAAAGCAATAATCGTCAGAACATTGTACATGAGATCGATATGGTTCACAAGTTTTCACAGTTGTTAAGGGGTGATTTAGGTATTCCATTATCAGTCGAAGACTTTTTGGTATCAAGGGAAAATATTCGTTTCTGGACACAGGGGAGTGTATTTAGTTCTTAATTTCTCATATTGATCTAGGAGTATTACTTATATGAAATGTGTGATCTGTAAAACGTGGTTATCCAATGGTATATTGGTATGTTCTTTAACTGCACTACCAAACTGGCATAAGTTGTTTGAACTAGAGAACTTTATCAGATTACTGTTGCAGTGATAAATTCTTGCAAAATGTTGATAACCAGCAACGTTGAATTACTAAGTTGGCAAATTAAAAAAAGAAAGAACTAAACGAAACTCGTACAAGATTATGGAATAGACTTAACTCATGGTGTATAGTCATGCTATATGCATAGACAGGATAAATCAAGCATTAATTAGAACAGGATGAGGTAAGGATAGAGTAATACTGTTTTTCAAGCGTCATATGAACCTTTTATGATAGTAATAAAAATAAAATAAAAAATCAAATTTTAGAGAGCCCTGAAGTGGCACCTCCAAATCTTCTTTTATTATGGAAGGGAGGTAATACTGTAAGTGATTTGAGAAATAGTAATTGGTGAGAACATCTCAGATCTCAATGAACTAAGTGGTATAACGTAACTGCTAAAATTTTGTGTCTTTAAAATATTAATTGATGTTTCCAATAAGCGATAGTAATGGGAGCTTAAACCACCCATGCTTTTCATAAATATATAGGCTGGCCTAGTTATACAAAAGTTGCAATCAGGAAATTATCCTGAACCGGTATAAGGGAGTTTATCCACCATCATCGAAGAACACATGATTTCTAAAGGTAAGCACCATACAAAATGCCTCAAAGAGTAATACTACCGCAGTTAATGAAGCAAGCACCTGCAACTTTACATCTATACATGCTACTCTGCAGCATCCTCTTTCTACTTTGTTTGATCAAGCAATTCTAGTGCATCCTAACACGATAATACAATGTGTGCAAAACGACTGTAGATTGTTTATAATATACACATACTAATTGGTGTTAAAATGACTGTATATTCTCAAAATCTGTTGATATTCCTAACATACTTCATTGCTATGCTACCTATCGAAAGGAGATGAACCATACTAACGGACAAATATAAAAACGCATAGAAGATTAGAAGTTGAACACTTTTTGTCAAAAAAACATGATTTACCACCATTGCACATATATCCAAATCAGCTAACCGATCAACAGATAGAATGCACATGCTCCATTGATAATTTGATATTTGATATAAATCAATCAAAGGCTATACATACATATTCATATGGGAAAATTGAAACAAGAAATCAATTAAATTTATTGATTAATTGATCAATTCAAGGCTCAATTGCGAGTAAAATTAGTTACCTGTGAATCAACAGCAGCCCTTTGTAAACTGACACGAGAGTGAAAAAGGAGTTGAAACCCTAATTTGGATTGAGATTGTTGTTCCCATTAAGGAAGAACTTGAAAGTACAACACTTTGGAGTCCGTTTACCATATTACCAACACAGAATTTACTAAAATTGTAACGATTGATTGGGTTTATTACTAGGGCGCTGATATATACGGCACACAATTTGTTTTGGTACAATACAATTATGTATTAATATACTTGTACAGTCTGTTTTAATACATGTACAGTATGGTGTAAGTATCATTTTTGATAGACAAAATTACACTGTTCATCCCTGTGGTTTGTCCAAAATTACACTGGTCGTCCCTGCAAGTTTTTTTTCGCATTGGTCGTCCCTGTCATTGCACGTTGTTTCACTGGCAGTCCCTCTCCCTAACGGGCGTTAATATTGGCCGTTAAATCTCGTCACGTGCACGGCATGTGGGGGTATTTTGGTAATTTAACTCGCCCTTTCTCATTTAATACGCCATCCGCCCCCACCAACCTCACATTTTCATCTTTTTCGCGCCCGATCACCAAAACCCCTTTTCATCTTTTTCAGTTTCAATCGATCGATTAAAACCCTAGCTTGCACAATTGACTATCACATGCAACAATGGTATCGAAGTTATACACTATACGAGCAGCAAACGTTCAATACGATTTGGAGACACGATACGGTATGAGCAATACTCTGTAATTCTAGAATTTTTATGTGAATTAATTTTTGTTTCTAACCTAAAATGTAAAATTTTGCTGTGACAGCTCGATATCCATCTCAGTTTTCGATTAAGCTTCATCATGGTGGAGCTTTTACGAATCCACCATGGAGGAGGTACATCAATGATAATGTTAGTTATGTTGATGCCATTGATATTGACACATTTTCTGTTCATGAGATTAATGATATGTTAGAGGATTTAGGGCATGATGGTTTCAGTTTGATGGTTTACCATTTTCAAAGACCATATACCATTTTAGACTATGGGTTGGAGCCTCTAGGGATTGATATAGACATCCATAATTTGAGCCAGTATGTGGGAAGGCATAAGGAGATTTCTGTGTGTGTTGAGCATGAAAAAAGTGCCATTGATATTGACACATACAGTCCAAATCAAAAAAAGGTAGTAATACAGGAACTTGTAGATGATGTGCCACAACAGAGTGTAGGTGAACCAAAGGGTGTAAAGGGGAAAAAGGTTGTTCATAAACTGCCTAGTGCCAAGAAGAGACTTCAACTAGAATGGACTGCCAGTGACCCAAATGTGAGTAGCAATGAACCAATTGTTAGTGAACCTGATCCACCAGTGAGTGAAAGTCAACCAAATGTGAGTGAGAATGAACCACCAGTTAGTCAAAGTCAACCAATTGTAGGTGATAGTCAACCAACAGTAGTTGACATGAGTCAAAATGATGGTGTTGATCTAAACAGACCAGTCTATATCAATGACAACACTAGGTTTGGTGATGCATTAGACAATGATTTGGAACCTATGTTTGGCCTTCCAGTTAGTGATCAAGATGAAGATGCAGGTTTAGACAGTGACAATGAAAGTTGGGGGGAAGAAAATGATAGTGATTATATTGTGGATGAAGATAACACAATAGAGGATGTTGATGTTGACATGACAGACTTCCATTTTAGTATTGATAAGGATGTTGAGTTTATGGGAAATGGTGGACAAACCAGTGTTGAAAATGACTCCTTTGCTGCAGATGAAGCACTATTAGATGTGATGAACAATGATGAATTTTCAAGTAGTGAGGAATCTGAAGATGGACTTGAAAGCATAAGGAAGAAGAAGCTTAAAGAATTAAGGAAACAGGAGAAGGAGAGCAGACAGATCAACAAAACTTTCTTCTATGTTGGGCAGCAATTTTCATCTGCAGAAGAGGTAAAAGCTCGAATCAGATTACATGCTATTGAAAGTAGGAGAATGTTGACATTTATTAAGAATGATAGGGATCGGGTAAGGGCAGGGTGTGAGGGTGTTTTGCCAACAATGAAATAAATGGTCAAGGTCAATGTTCACAAAATGTTAAAAAGGCAATGGGGCCCACAGAAAAGCAAGTGGTAGGTGAGAGAGTTGATGAAGGTGGCATTGATCCAATTAAAAGTAAGGGCAAAATGGTAAACAAGACAAAAGTGACAAACCCTAATAGGGAATCTTTGAAAGGAAATAAGAAAAGTCATAAGAAAAAGAAGAGTGTGGATAAGCCTATACCAGTTGAGAAAAAGAAAAGGAAACCCAAGAAACTTGACTGTCCTTGGGTTATACAAGTTTCTAAGCTAGCAGGAAAGGAGACATGGGAAGTGAAGACATTTAAAGAGCATCACAAATGTCTACAGTCAAGGGAGATCAAGCAATGTACTTCACAGTATCTGTCTACTAGGCTAGTTGAGCAGCTTGAGAGCAACCCAAAGATTCCACCAAAAGCTGCTCATAGCCAATTTGAAAAGGATATGGAGTTAAATGTTTCAAAGATGAAGTCCTATAGAGCACTGAAAAAGGCAAAAGAATATGTTGAAGGTGATTTCACAGAACAATATGCCCACCTTAGAGATTACATAGAGGAGTTGAGAAAAGCAAATCCAGACACAACAGTAAAAATTGATGTTGAACCAGGGAATCCTAATTCAAACACAAGGGTGTTCAAGAGAATCTATATCTGCTTGGGCCCATTGAAAATGGGGTTTAAAAAAATGAGAAGGGATTTGATTGGTTTAGATGGTGCACATATGAAAGATCCAGCTACTGGTCAACTGTTGACTGCAGTAGGGGTTGATAACAACAATGGTATCTACCCAGTGGCTTTTGCAGTTGTAGAGACAGAGAACTACAATGCATGGTGTTGGTTTCTTGAGACTTTGGGTGATGATCTTGGACTGGATATCCACTCCAACTTCACTTTCATGAGTGACAGACAAAAGGTACAATTACATATTTTATGCATGTTTTATACTTTATAATGTTATGTCTAATGTTATTTATAGTTCAGGTTTAATCATACACATATTTAATGCTAGGGTATTCTGCAAGCATGTGCAAGGCTATTTCCACAAGCTGAGCACAGATATTGTCTCAGGCATATCCACCAGAATATGAAGTCAAAGTGGAATGGTAAAGCCTACAAGAAGTTGCTGTGGAAGTGTGCTACAGCCTCAACAGTTCCACATTTTGAAGCAGCAATGCAAGAGGTAAAAGAGTTCAATGAAGCAACTTACAAATGGCTTGCTAGAATTCCACCCCAATCCTGGTCAAGAATCCATTTTACAGGTATGTTTTTTTATAGTTCTTTCTATATGTGTGAATGAGTATGATTCATGAGTTTCACTAGTGTTATAATTCCATACATTTTATTAAATACAGGAAGGGCAGTGTCTGATGTTCTGTTGAACAATATGTGTGAGTGCCTTAATAGGTGGTTATTGGATGGTAGGGATAAGCCAATCATTACTTGTTTAGAGTTTTGTAGGGAATACTTGATGAAAAGAATAGTCACAGTTAGGAAAGTAATTGCCAAATGTGATGGACCATTGACACAGACTGCAACTAAATTGTTTGAGGCTATCAAGACAGAAGCAGGGAAATACACTGTAACTTGGAGTGGAAGTCAAAAGTACCAAGTCAATGGTCCACACAATGATCAGTGTGTTGTTGATGTTGGTGCTAGAGTTTGTGCATGTAGGAGATGGGAGATCACAGGTATGCCTTGTAAGCATGCTGTTGCTGCAATTTGGAACATGGCTATTAATGGGCTAGAGGTTGGGATTCCAGAGAGTTAGGTGCATGAAGTGTATTGGTTGGACACATGGAAGAGTGTATACAGTCATACCATTAATCCAGTAAATGGCAGGACAATGTGGGCTAAGTCAAAGGTGCCCACAACTTTACTTCCACCATTGAAAGTTACCCAACCTGGTAGGCCAAAGAAGAATAGAAGGAAAAGTGCAGATGAGTTGGAAAGCATGAACAAAGATGGTAAATTGTCAAGGGCAGGTAAGGCTGTTTGTTGTGGGCATTGTGGTCAGTTTGGGCATAACCGAGTTGGGTGCAAATCAACTGGTGTCTCAGTCAAAAGAAGGGAAGCTGCAACAGATACAAGAGCCAAGAAGAAGGCAAGAGCATAACCAAGTGGAACAAAGGAGTGACTATGTGTAACGCCCCTAGATTTTGTAAGTTTTAAGTATTATAATATGTGTTTATTTGTCTAAATTTTTAAGTATAAAGTAAATGTGCAATATGTTTAAATAATGTAATAAATAAAGGATAAGTTAGAAAGGACTAAGAATGTAAAGCATTTCTTGTTAGTAGGACTTAGTATCTTAAGTTAAATTAACTAGAGGGACCAAAGGTGTTGAATTTGATAAAGGAGGGTTATAAATAAAATTATTATATAAAATCAGAGTTTTAATATGGTAAAGAAAATCTGGAAGTTTTCATACGTATCCAATACCTCTGTGTGTATGTGTGTGTCGATTTTTGGAGAAGAGAAGAGAAGCTCACAAATTAAGCTAGGGTTTTGCTAATTAGGAGTTGTAATCACTCAATCTCAAGGTTTAAGGTATGCTTAACATGTTATTATGTTCAATTTGAGTTGTTAGAATTAAACCCTAGTTATGGGGTTTTGAATTAAAGTTTAAATTAAGTAAAGAAATAGTTAAACAAGGATTTCTACATGTTAATGAAATGATTCTTGAATTTATATTGATAACTAGTAGGTTATAAAGAAAGTGATAATTCAAGAAATTGAGTAAAGTGGTGTTAGTGATTTAACACCTATAATATAAGTTAAGAAATTATTATGTAATTATATGATTAAGTAATTTATGTGAATTATGTGACTATGTGTTAGGTGATAAAGGAAATTCAAGTGTTGAAGTTATTTCAAGTAGCCATCATAATCAAAAATCAAGGTAAGTATTGTGATTTTGTTAAAGTAGTGATTTCTATGTCATTTGCTTGATGTTAGCCAAGGAATGACATTAGGGTCACTTGTGGAAGTAGTTAATCCTTGTGATTGACTTTGTGGAAGTGATTAAGGATCCTTAATTTGTTAAAGTGTTAAAGTTATTGTTGAAGTATCCCTTTACTTACTAAGCAATGTGCTTATTGTGTTAAGTTTATCATTTTTAGGTGATTCAAGTGGTAAGCGGTAAGATTTGGGCAAGGGACCGGCCTAAAGACTAATGGTGGCTTGTTGCTAGTCGGTAACAAGTTTTACATCCTTTTGAATCATGCTCATGATATTTAGATGATCACCCCTTTTTGGTTAAGAAGAATTAGTTTTGCTACACTATCTTGAAAGTTAAAGTCTTGTGTTATGTATGGTTAAAGTTAAAACTTGTTTTGAAGGTTGATATGGTGAAAAGTATGTAAATTCTAAAGTTGAAGTTTGAATGGCAATAGTGCTTTGGTTTAACCTAAAATAGTCAATATGATGAAAGTTAAGTGCTGGATATGTGGTTATATGGGTAAAGATTTAAACGGGTCAAAATGCCTAAATGGGTCACTAAGTGATCTAAATGTCAAACTGGGTCAAAGTCAATGTATGTCGAGTATGGAAATGCCAATAGACTTCAATTGTGATGTTGTAAATGTAGTAAAAGTGTTAGAGGCTGAATGTCATTGGTTTGGATTTTGGTATGTCAAGAAAATGAGTTTAAAATGGTCATTTTTGAGTTAACGGGTCGAAACGAGATTTGACGCGAAATTTGGAAAAGTAAAAATGTAGAAACGTTTATTTGGTCAAGATATACGTGTCTGCAAATTTTCAGGTCTCCATGTATTGTCGTTTGATAGTTATGCGCGTTTAAAGTTCGGTTTTTGGTCATAAAACTTTGGAGGTTGAAATCTGCTGTAATCACATGAATCCGGGCGGATTCTGATGAATCCGGGCGGATTCCCGAGGTCGGATTCCCAAAAATCGCTTCTGCTCACGAGTTGTGCTGAATACGCAAGGGAATCCGGACGGATTCCCATGAATCCGGGGGGATTCCCCTGTGTCCCAGAAAACTCGAAACTTAAAACAGTCATAAAAGATGAACCGTAACTCCGTTTTTGACGTTCTTTATATTGTTGAAAAGCTAAGAGAGTCTACTTTCCAATGGTTATGTCCTCATGATAAAATTTTGATTGAGTAAAATAATTAAATTAGGTTGAAGTGTGTTGGTACAATGAAATATGAAGTTTTGGAGTATGGTATTGATTTAAATCATGACTGGGACCAATAGAGAGTGTTTTATGATATAAAATAAATGGTTAAAAAAAATGACTCTAAATTTCGGGGTGTTTCAAGTTGGTATCAGAGCTTGGTTTAAGGGATTCGGGTATTCACCATTAGTGGGTACTTGATCTTAAACCACTGTTATTATTGTTTGAGCATGATATTTAATTATGTTGTTATATTATTTGATTAATTGATGAAGTACTAGGATTTCTGAATTGAGGTGTCACGTGTGGATCATGATGACGTATGTAGTAATGTGATAATTGGTGTGTCTGGCCAACACAATAATTATCATATGACTTAGTATGGTGTCATGAAAAGCACGAGATGTCAAGAGGATGAAGTCTTAGTGGTGGTTTGTTTTTATGTGGCAATAAGTTAAGATAAAATGAATTTATTAATTGTTAAAGTAAAGGTGTATTAAGTATTCTGTGTTTATTTTAGTAAAAAGAATGGATGAAAGAGAGATAGATCTAAATCTCGGGCTAAACCCTCATGGTGGAGCCCAACATAGAGAAGTGGGAGGTGGAGGTGAAAGACCGAGATCCCCCGCGAATGAAGCTAGATTGTCTTTACCTGAATTAAGAACCTTGATTTCGCAAGAGGTGGCTCACCCTCAAGAGGCGTCTCTACCTCTATTACTTAGCCGAATTTCAGAAACTATCACAGATGAATTCTATAGACGAGAAGAAGAAGCAAATATCTTTGGTAATGTACCACGTGTTGAACCTCCTGTAGTACAAGCTCCAGAAGAGAAAAAGTTTAGCTATCGGGATTTCTCTGCCTGTAATCCACCCTCGTATGATGGGGACATGGATCCTATCAAAGCCCAAAGGTGGATTTCTGAAGTTGAAGGGGCGTTCTCCACTACTGAATGTCCCGACAGATTACAGGTAAGATACGCAGCTAATCTTCTTAAAGCTCGAGCTAAAGGGTGGTGGGAAGTTCAATGTCGTACTAAAGGAGCTGAAGCAATTAAAAACCTAACCTGAAATGAATTTAAAGAAATGTTTCATCAAGCTTATTCGCAAGAAGCTGATTTGATGGAAATCCGTCGTAAATTTATAGCTATGGAGCAAACCACTGAGTCAATAAATGAAATTGTTGGAGTATTTCTAGACAGGGCTCATTTCTGTCCGGAATATATGGAGAATCCTAAGCGACTCATGGAACATTTTCATCATATTTTGAAGCCGTAGATTCGTCAGTTTGTTAATCCAAAGCGTTGTAAGACCTTGGAAGAAATGATAGATGAAGCTCGATATCAAGAGCTTGAATGGGGTCGACGAGTTGCAAAAAGAAAAGCTGAACAATCTTCTCATTCAGCTAAGAAATTTAAGCCTGCTGAAGATTCCAAAAAGGAAGAAAAGCGAGGAGATAGGAGAGAAGTTCCGGAGTGTAAAACCTGTCATAAAAGACATTATGGTGAATGCTGGGTAGGAACTAACGCTTGTAATCAATGTGGGAGAGTGGGCCATATAGCTCGTGACTGCCCTAACCCAATTAGGGTATGTTATAACTGTTATAAACCGGGACATATCAAATCTGAATGTCCTGATTTAAGGGCTCAATCTGCTCCTCTTCCACCTCGTCGTAATACTGAAAGAAAAGTTGAAGAACCCTCAAAAACCAAAGGTCGATCTTTTCAAATTACTGCTGAAGAAGCTAAGAGGGCCCCGGATGTACTGACAGGTACCTTCTTTATAAATCAAAAACCTGCATATGTGTTATTCGATTCGGGTGCCTCGAGATCTTTTGTATCTGAAAAGTTTTGCTATGATTTCTCAATCCCCTTATCTGCTTTAGATACTCCCTTAGATGTTGAAGTTGCCGATGATAGGATTATTTTTGTAACCAATGTATATCGTGGGTGTCAATTAGAGATAGATAATGAAATTTTCCTTATAAACCTTATCCCGATGAAAATGGGTGAATTTGATGCCGTGGTAGGCATGGATTGGTTAGGCAAACATAATGCTCTTATTCAGTGTGAAATGAAATTAATTCGGGTTACTTCGCCAAGTGGGGGAGTTATTGATATTTATGGGGAAAAGCAAAAAGTTCCATTATCTGTCTGTACTTTTGCTCGTGCCAAACGACATTTACTGCATGGTTGCCAATCTTTTCTGGCACATGTAGTGGATGTTCAAAAATCTGTTCCTAAGATTGAAGAACTCCCAGTTGTTAAGGAATTCCCTGATGTATTCCCTGACGAGTTACCGGGTGTTCCACCTGATAGACAAGTTGAATTTCGTATTGAATTGGTACCTGGAGCTATATCTATAGCCAAAACTCCTTATAGGCTTGCCCCATCGGAAATGCAAGAAATGATGAAACAATTGCAGGAATTACTCGATAAGGGTTTCATACGCCCGAGTAGTTCACCATGGGGAGCTCCGGTACTTTTTGTTGAGAAGAAGGATGGCACAATGAGGATGTGCATTGATTACCGAGAATTGAATAAGGTGACCATCAAGAATAGGTACCCATTTCCTAGAATTGATGATCTATTCGATCAACTTCAAGGTGCAAGTTTCTTTTCTAAGATTGATCTACGTTCTGGATATCATCAATTGAAAGTTCGAGAAGAAGATGTTTCCAAAACCGCTTTCAGAACAAGGTATGGCCATTATGAATTTGTGGTTATGCCATTTGGTCTGACCAATGCACCTGCAGCTTTCATGGACCTTATGAATCGAGTATGTCGTCCTATGCTCGATAAGTTCGTGATCGTGTTTATAGATGATATTCTTATTTACTCTAAATCTGTTAGTGATCACGAAGTTCATTTGAGACAAGTATTACAAACATTGAGAAACGAAAAGCTTTATGCTAAATTCTCAAAATGTGAGTTCTGGCTTCGTGAAGTTCAATTTTTGGGGCATGTTGTTAATAATCAAGGAATTAAAGTTGATCCAGTTAAGGTTGAAGCTGTTTTGAAATGGGAACCTCCAACAAATCCCACAGAAGTTCAGAGTTTTCTAGGATTAGCCGGTTATTATCGACGGTTCATCCAAGATTTCTCTAAAATTGCCACTCCTCTTACAAAACTCACTCGAAAGAACGTGAAATTTGAATGGAATGATCAAGCCGAACAAGCTTTCTAAACTTTAAAACTACAACTTAGCCAAGCCCCTATTTTGGTACTTCCTGATGGTACTGAAGATATGGTGGTATATTGTGATGCTTCGCATAATGGTTTAGGTTGTGTCCTGATGCAACGTGGCAAAGTGATCGCTTATGCTTCTAGACAACTAAAGGAGAATGAAAAAGGGTACCCCACTCATGATTTGGAATTAGCATCGGTGACCTTTGCCTTAAAAATCTGGAGGCACTATCTTTATGGTGTTAAGTGTACCATTTACACTGATCATAAAAGTCTTAAATATTTCTTCGATCAACGCGATCTTAACATGAGGCAAAGACGTTGGCTTGATTTGGTGAAAGATTATGATTGTGAAATTCTATATCATCCTGGAAAGGCTAACGTGGTAGCTGATGCCTTGAGCAGAAAAGCTATGCATCATTCTTTGATTGTCAAATCTCTTCGAATCACTATTCTTCCAAATTTACTGGATCAAATTAAGGAAGCTCAAACAAAATCCTGGCAAGAAAATGATATAAAAGTAGAACGTATAAAGGGTCAAGTTAATGATTTTGTTGAAGATTCCCGAGGAATGAAGACTCGATATGGAAGAATCTGGATTCCAAACTCTCTTGAGCTGAAAAAGTTGATACTTGATGAAGCTCATAAATCTCGATACTCTATTCATCCTGGTGCAACTAAAATGTATCACGATCTGAAATCTGATTACTGGTGGCCATGTATGAAACGTGAAGTTGTTAAGTATGTAGAACAATGTTTAACTTGTTTACAGGTTAAGGCCGAACATCAACAGCCGTATGGCAAAATGCAGCCTTTAGATATACCTGTTTGGAAGTGGGAACACATTACGATGGATCTTATCACCAAATTGCCTAAAACTCAGCGACAACATGATGCAATTTGGGTGATAGTTGATCGTTTGACAAAAAGTGCTCTATTTATGCCAATCAAAGAAACTATGTCCTCTGAAGCTCTTGCTGATTTATATGTAAAAGAGGTTGTTGCTCGACATGGTATGCCCTTATCTATTGTCTCAGATATAGATAGTAGATTTACCTCTCGGTTTTGGAACAAATTCCAAGAAGATATAGGTACACGTGTCAATTTAAGTACAGCTTATCATCCACAAACGGATGGTCAAAGCGAAAGAACCATTCAAACTTTAGAAGATATGCTAAGGGCATGTGCCATTGATTTTGGGGGTAGCTGGGATACTCATTTACCTCTTGCTGAGTTTTCTTACAATAACAGTTACCACTCAAGTATAAAGATGGCGCCTTATGAAATGTTGTATGGGAGAAAGTGTAGAACTCCGTTATGTTGGGGTGAAATTGGGCAAAGAGAGTTGGGAAGCACTGACATAGTTCAAAGAACGACAGAAAAGATAAATCAGATTAGAGAACGTTTAAAAGCGGCGTAAGATAGACAGAAATCTTATGCTGACAAAAGAAGGCGCCTAATAGAGTTTCAAAAAGGAGATATGGTTATGTTGAAGGTGTCTCCTTGGAAAGGTATTATTCGTTTCAGAAAACGTGGAAAGTTAAGCCCTCGATTTATTGGTCCCTTCAGAATTATTACAAGAGTTGGAAAAGTGGCCTATCGTCTTGAACTGCCAAATGAATTGGCGGGAATACATGATACCTTCCATGTGTCTTATCTCAGAAAATGTTTGGCGGGAATACACGATCAATTAAATTATGTCGAACAACCGATTGCAATCCTTGATGAAAAGATTAAGAAGTTAAGAAATAAAGAGATCAAATTGTTCAAGGTGCAATGGAAACATAGAAAGGGATCGGAGTTTACTTGGGAATCGGAAGAGGAAATGATTATGTATTATCCGGCTTTACATCAAGAATGGATTGTGAGGACACAATCCTGAATAAGTGGGGGAGATTTGTAACGCCCCTAAATTTTGTAAGTTTTAAGTATTATAATATGTGTTTATTTGTCTAAATTTTTAAGTATAAAGTAAATGTGCAATATGTTTAAATAATGTAATAAATAAAGGATAAGTTAGAAAGGACTAAGAATGTAAAGCATTTCTTGTTAGTAGGACTTAGTATCTTAAGTTAAATTAACTAGAGGGACCAAAGGTGTTGAATTTGATAAAGGAGGGTTATAAATAAAATTATTATATAAAATCAGAGTTTTAATATGGTAAAGAAAATCTGGAAGTTTTCATACGTATCCAATACCTCTGTGTGTATGTGTGTGTCGATTTTTGGAGAAGAGAAGAGAAGCTCACAAATTAAGCTAGGGTTTTGCTAATTAGGAGTTGTAATCACTCAATCTCAAGGTTTAAGGTATGCTTAACATGTTATTATGTTCAATTTGAGTTGTTAGAATTAAACCCTAGTTATGGGGTTTTGAATTAAAGTTTAAATTAAGTAAAGAAATAGTTAAACAAGGATTTCTACATGTTAATGAAATGATTCTTGAATTTATATTGATAACTAGTAGGTTATAAAGAAAGTGATAATTCAAGAAATTGAGTAAAGTGGTGTTAGTGATTTAACACCTATAATATAAGTTAAGAAATTATTATGTAATTATATGATTAAGTAATTTATGTGAATTATGTGACTATGTGTTAGGTGATAAAGGAAATTCAAGTGTTGAAGTTATTTCAAGTAGCCATCATAATCAAAAATCAAGGTAAGTATTGTGATTTTGTTAAAGTAGTGATTTCTATGTCATTTGCTTGATGTTAGCCAAGGAATGACATTAGGGTCACTTGTGGAAGTAGTTAATCCTTGTGATTGACTTTGTGGAAGTGATTAAGGATCCTTAATTTGTTAAAGTGTTAAAGTTATTGTTGAAGTATCCCTTTACTTACTAAGCAATGTGCTTATTGTGTTAAGTTTATCATTTTTAGGTGATTCAAGTGGTAAGCGGGAAGATTTGGGCAAGGGACCGGCCTAAAGACTAATGGTGGCTTGTTGCTAGTCGGTAACAAGTTTTACATCCTTTTGAATCATGCTCATGATATTTAGATGATCACCCCTTTTTGGTTAAGAAGAATTAGTTTTGCTACACTATCTTGAAAGTTAAAGTCTTGTGTTATGTATGGTTAAAGTTAAAACTTGTTTTGAAGGTTGATATGGTGAAAAGTATGTAAATTCTAAAGTTGAAGTTTGAATGGCAATAGTGCTTTGGTTTAACCTAAAATAGTCAATATGATGAAAGTTAAGTGCTGGATATGTGGTTATATGGGTAAAGATTTAAACGGGTCAAAATGCCTAAATGGGTCACTAAGTGATCTAAATGTCAAACTGGGTCAAAGTCAATGTATGTCGAGTATGGAAATGCCAATAGACTTCAATTGTGATGTTGTAAATGTAGTAAAAGTGTTAGAGGCTGAATGTCATTGGTTTGGATTTTGGTATGTCAAGAAAATGAGTTTAAAATGGTCATTTTTGAGTTAACGGGTCGAAACGAGATTTGACGCGAAATTTGGAAAAGTAAAAATGTAGAAACGTTTATTTGGTCAAGATATACGTGTCTGCAAATTTTCAGGTCTCCAGGTATTGTCGTTTGATAGTTATGCGCGTTTAAAGTTCGGTTTTTGGTCATAAAACTTTGGAGGTTGAAATCTGCTGTAATCACATGAATCCGGGCGGATTCTGATGAATCCGGGCGGATTCCCGAGGTCGGATTCCCAAAAATCGCTTCTGCTCACGAGTTGTGCTGAATACGCAAGGGAATCCGGACGGATTCCCATGAATCCGGGGGGATTCCCCTGAATCCGGGCGGATTCCCCTGTGTCCCAGAAAACTCAAAACTTAAAACAGTCATAAAAGATGAACCGTAACTCCGTTTTTGACGATCTTTATATCGTTGAAAAGATAAGAGAGTCTACTTTCCAATGGTTATGTCCTCATGATAAAATTTTGATTGAGTAAAATAATTAAATTAGGTTGAAATGTGTTGGTACAATGAAATATGAAGTTTTGGAGTATGGTAATGATTTAAATCATGACTGGGACCAATAGAGAGTGTTTTATGATATAAAATAAATGGTTAAAAAAAATGACTCTAAATTTCGGGGTGTTTCACTATGGTCTTCAATGTGTAATGTCTTTTGGTTTTTGGTGTTATGTGTTTGTTAATCAACTTTCATGTGTAATGTGTACAGTAAAGTAATTAGGGTACTTTAGACTTGTTTTAAGTTAAATGTGTACTGTAATGTCTTTTGGTACTTTGTGTTGGTTGCTATGTAATCAAACATGTTGGTTATTAGGTGATTTCTCATTTTGAATGTATGCTCACTTTAAGTGTGACAATTTCCTGCTATTGCCTTTAAATTTCCTGCTTTGAACATGCTAATTTCCTTCATTCTTCCTGCAATTGATACATTCTACTACATTTTTGACCAAAAAAAGTTCAGTAAATTACTTACCATAATACCAAATTACATAATGCATTCTACTGCATTTTTGACCATAATTGGTACATATTACTTAGCAGATTGACACTAACAGATTACACCAAAAAGTCATCTGCAATTACACCCAAAAGCTACACTACTACAATTCTGCTAACCAACATAACATACTTCACCTAATGCATCCATTTCAAGCTCCACTTAACATACACTGCAAATAGGCCTGTAAGCGAACTGAACGTTCAGCGAACTATTCGCGAACCGTTCGGCGGGAAGTTCGTTTATGTTCGTTCGTTTCGTTATATGAACGAACATGAACAAATTTTTACGTTCGTTTCGTTATAGATTATCTAAATTAGTATTATTTAATTGACATTTACTCTCCAATTCATTTTATAATTATAAGTAATCGATAGTTTACCTAAATTATTAGTAGTACTCCGTATTATTTAGTAGACATTTGAATTTTACTCTTGATATAGAAAGTTAATATTTCCATTTTAGTGAGAATAATAATAAAAAATTGGTGGGATTAAATGTTTGTCTTAAATATACAATGGCAATATAGTCATTTCTTTTGATTGAA
Source organism: Helichrysum umbraculigerum (assembly GCA_949592205.1). Taxonomy (NCBI): domain Eukaryota; kingdom Viridiplantae; phylum Streptophyta; class Magnoliopsida; order Asterales; family Asteraceae; genus Helichrysum; species Helichrysum umbraculigerum. The sequence goes on along the minus strand of CATIUR010000001.1, from coordinate 122,123,509 downwards.
TAGAATTTTAAGACAAATGGCTCAAATGCATTATAAGTATATAATAGATAATAGACTAGTTCAATGACCCGTGATTACACGGGTTTGATGAAGAGTGAAATTATAAATCTATCACCTATATTTTGTAAGTATATAAATATATAGATAAGTTTTGTCAATGAATTTTGTATAATCTTACATTCAATTCGATAATTTTGTATAACAATACATCTTGCATCATCCCGGAAAACTTTTTAGTAAAGTATAAAGTGTAGATTTATTTAAAACACATTTAATATATTTAGTAATTGGAGATAAGTAAGCAGTAGTACTGCAGTAGCATCAAATATACTATATCTTGTTTAAATGTTGGTAGTTCTTTTATACTTACAAAAGCCCATTTTGCAAATTCATGTACACCTCAATTGTTATATACATGTGATTGCTAACTCAAAAGCACAACTACCAAACACTTAAATATTTACATTTCCACAAAGTTTTCCATATACCCATGAGCATCAAAAGCCCACCTGTCATCCAGCCTACAACAACATCCAACCCGAATTGAAAAATCAGAACTTGAACAATAGCATCCCTGACATAGAAAAGTTAATATAACGTTTCATTACTTTAATCATTTTGTATGTAATATTTTAACATGACAATAACATGACTCATCAAAACATATAGTCAGAAGATATACACCATACATAGACCATTGAAACAATATAAAACGAAGTCTTCACTCCGAAAAAAACTTGCACAACCATTGATGACCAGTTTCCATTAACAGGACAATAGTGTCTCATGAATTCCAAAGTACTTTTTGTGGTATTTGATGTCTTCATGTCAGAACTACATATAAGAACCTTGATCCCTTTCAGCTCTTTACTCTCGACAAAGCCATGTATCGTGGCAAAAACAGCCCAAATATTACAAATTATAAAGAATACTTGCATTCTCAACTTTTTAGCTTTTGCTTTCCTCTGATAAAAAGAAACTTGTACCTTTTGAATCAATAAATGATTCAAAGCACATATACAACCACCATAGTATAAATCATGGCATGTACTATACGGAAAGACGATCAAAAGTGAGTACTTCTGAAAATTTCCAATTAAGTGAATAATCGATTTATGCTGAAGAAGATTTACTTTAGCAATTTTTTCAAGTTCTTTAACAACATGATCAAAAGCAACTGTAGGTCATTAGTTACTTATTATACATATAAATCCTTTATAACAAATGCAGCAACATAAACAAAGGAAAAAAGTATCTTAATTACCTGAGATATAATAAGTTGACCACCATGATTCTCAATCAACCCTTTTAATTTCATCACCGTTACTATCTTCCTTGTGAATGTTTCCATTGCATAGAAGTGGTTCTTGTATTTCTTCAATCTTAAAAGTGGATGCTTTTTTGGCTGAATAACTCATTGGTAATGGTATATTCAATATACTCCCTGGAAAAATGACAGCAAGTTCAAAAAAGCTCACTAAAAAGAAGGAAATAATAATAATATATTATGATTAAAGAATTTGATAGATTCTTGTAAGTATAAAGTATTTCTTCATGACCTCATTGGATGCAACTGATCTATCAATCTGGGTCATTTGGCCAATCTTTTCCTCTAATGTCATCCTTTTCATCAAGTCTTTAATCCAAACATTGTTTAGGATCTTTGTACTTAAAGTGATCTGCTTTAGCCATTGAAACACATAAATACATCACCATGATCAACAATACCGAAAGTCTCCCCATTTTCTTGACCTCCATTGCCAAATGAGAAGTATGTTCTTCCTAATTGAACCCGTTTAAAGTCAAAATCAACACCAAAAAGTGTTAGCACCATTAACAATTCACAAGTTGAAGAAAAATCAAACAACTTTTAAAGTCAAAATTGATGAGCACATAAGGTCCAACATTGAAATGAGCATGAACCCGTTTAAAGTCAAAATCAGTCCATAAAGTGTTAGCACATTCAAAAATTCACAGGTTGATGAAAAATCAAACAACTTTTCAATTATTATGTTGTTAAAACTAACCAAAGCAACTCCATTGACTCTAATTCTATCAATACGGTAATATATGTTAGTTTTCTATTATATGACTGATCAAAAACAAAGTGATGACACTTAATCTCTTATTTGCAATCTCTTGAGCTTACTGAATTTGCACTAATTACTTACATGGTAAGCAGTATTTATAATTCTTGACATGATCCAACCTTACATGATTTACACCAAGACAAAGTCTGCAAGCCACAAAACAAACACTTCAAATCATGATGCATATATGATTTCTTTTCATTAGCTTCTTTGTAACATCAGTTTTAAGCCAGCAGATATGAACAACAGCTTTATTTGTAAATTGATTCTTTTCCTTTAAAAAAATTATACTTGCATAAGCCTCTTCTTCTCCGTTTCATGATACCATCATAACCAATTATTTGTAAATTCAAGCAAAAAAAGGAAGGCAATAAGAAAAATGTAATGCAAAAAAAACAAAAAAAAAAAAATCGTATTTATAAGCAGTTATATCATATAGCTACCCACCTTTGATTTCTAACTGTAACAATAACCACAATACAAAATTAGTTATGAACTATCCATCTACTACATCAAACCCCGCATAAATAACAATGATAATTCAAAATCAAAATTGAAATACATATAATTTCATAGATATGTACCTGATTTTATAGGAAACAAAATGATGACTAAAACGATCAAGACCACCAGACATAATCCGCCTTGCCTTACACAATACCCAGATTGACGGAAGCACCACCAGGCTGTTACTTCTTTGACCGTCGTCACTGAATTTTGCAATTTGGGGGATTTAAGATTTGGTGGTGTTGAAGAGGGAAGAAACAGATGAAAAAGGAATGGTTAATTGAGCAGTGCATCGATCTATTCACACCACCAATCGAAGAAGAAGGGGCGTGATATTATTTGCAGGAAATGGATCAATAAAATTAAAGCGTGTATAAAAAGTTTCAGAGTACCGATGCAAATAATGGGCCGGGTGGGTTTTGGGAAAACCAATAGGCATTTTGAAAAGAAATTCTTTTGCAGATTATTTATTCCTGAGTAGTAAATAATTGTAAACAGTATATATTTAATTATCATAATATTTGTGATGTAATGCTTACCTAAGCGGATTAATGTGGGCTTGACAAATCAGCACAAAAACCTATCTAAGAAAGTGACACATCAGCTTCATGACATCATCGTTAGTGTCCTTTAATAGATAGTATAGATAGATAATAGATTTTTTTTTTCAAGCATCATGTCTTGACTCACCTCTAAAATCTAAGAAGAGCCAAAGTGTTTTTTAGAAGTTACTACTCAAATAAAGTAAAATTTTGAGTTAAGTTTCTCAAATAATAAGAAAAATTGAACAAAGAATTTTAAAGCTGACTGATAAGGATGCTTGATAAGGGCTTTTCTAGAAGTAAAAGCATGTTTAAAAAGACGTTGATATGTGGTCTTTCAAAAAATCTAAGATAACACATGGTGACATGTAAACGAAAGTAGTAGTTACAAGTTGTCAAGATGGGTCTATGATATAAACAAAGTGTGTATGTATAATAGGGGTAACCTCACTTAGTTTTACTTTGAAATGTATCTTGTATGTACTCTTAAAAAAGCCGTACAACTTATGATTGAATAAATTTTTCACTTTCCTTATAGTCATTTGAATTAGGGGTGAGCATGGTGCGGAATCGGTACTGAACCGGTTGGTACCGGTTTTATCTTTGGCCCTAAAGTGAGTACCGAATACCGGACCGTTTAAAGCGGTACGGTACCGGTACGGTTCCGGTACCGGTACGGGTAAAAGTGGTACTATAGCGCTTTGGTACCAAAAAATAGTAGAATAATAAGTAAACATATCTACGTATTTTGTACTCGATAAAACTCAAAGAAGATAAATATTAATGAATCTCAAATAAATAAAAACATCATTAAGTGACATAGATGGATATTGACGAAGAAAAACAAACATATACAACGACGTTATTGTACCGTGTTAAGTGATTTGGTAATGACACAAGTCATGATCCTTACCTTTATATCAACAAGCAATATGTTCGGAATCCGATTTAATTAGGGTGCTAAAAACGTGATTGTTTGTGTAGCAAAGAGAACTAGCTAGACTTCTATAAAATTATAATTGTATTCATACGCGAGAGTATAACTCTATTTTATACTTTTCTTAATTACCCAAAAAATATCATTTTTATATTCATAGACATATCATATGATCATAGAAATGATGTTTCAAATAAATCTTTTTAAAATATAGAAAGAACCTACGGACCTATAACAAAAAAAATGTATATTTCGGATATGGTACTAAAGCGGGAAAAGTGGTAAAATACCGGTACCGAACCGGTTGGTACCGTTTATCTTTTTGGCCCTAAAGTGAGTACCAAATACCGGACCGTTTAAAGTGGTACGGTACCGGTTCGGTACGGTTCCGGTATGGTACCGGTACGAGATCGGGATTCGGGTACGAATGCTCACCCCTAATTTGAATTGTTCATCATCAACATATTTCATTTCTTTCTTAGTTAAACAAAAACCTTCATCCCAATTTACACTTAATATCTATACGCTTAACGTAGAAAACAAAATTAGACTGTGCTGAATATTACTGAAGAAGAAAGAGCGAAACTACATATTCCCATGAATAGGTTCGGGTTGAGATTTTCACTAAAAGTCTCCTAGTGTGACCCGGTAATACTTTGCTTAAAGAGGATTAAAGGTATAAATTTTTGTCAGATTCTTTTGTTTTAGTAATTAAGAAATTATTCATTTTGATATGATAATTTAGGTAATTATAAGGAAATGTTTTATATAAAAAAAAAAAACTTTGAATTTGATTAATTAAGTAATTTTAACGATGTGGTTTATTTTAGTTGTCACTTTTGGTCATATTGATTTTATTTTTAATTACTTGGTTAATATTTTAATTGAAGTTATTTTAATAACCGGGTAGAAAAAAAAACATGTAAAAATGTGTAGACCAATTGTATGATGAATTTGTACATAGTTATATCACTAAAATAAATAGCTATCGTGTAATAAAGTAGCTTAAAGGTTTAGGTTACAAAATTTATTATTAAGAGTTTAGATGGTGAGTTATTAAGGTCGAACTGAATTTACTTTTCCGGATCGAAACAGTTGATTAACCTATTGATTTTCTATTATGCAAACTTAAAATTCAGACAATCACAACCGACCCATTCACATCATATAGCCTTAGACTCATCGCATGAGAAGTAAATCAAATTCACCTAGCAGCCTGTTCAGATGATGGTCCAACCAACTTAACTAACAAAGTGCAGATACTTTAGAATTAAACCTCTTACACTTTTCAACCGTCACATCTTCGTAAACATACCGAAGACTACTAAGCAAAGTTAACATATCCATATTTACACTTTTTTTTTTATTTTACTAAATTGATGCAACAATATCAAATTGAATCAAGCTCTTATAATCATGTGATCATGATCCGAATTATACGTAGATCATTCAACGGAAAAGTGAATATGGTGCTGTCATACACACCTCAAAATAATAACGTTTTAATGAAATTATGTAAATAATTTAACGGAAAAGTGAACATGGAGCTATCAAATACCTTAAAACAATGACGTTTTGATGTAATTTGTGTAAGATAAAATTTCAAGTAACTTTTAAAACCCTAAAACAATTATATACTGTATAATTTTGTTTTTTCGTGAATTTCTCCACTAATTTCATTATATGCAGGTGACTTTTTATTCAATACCTACCGTTTGTTTACAGTATTAGAATAAGCTTAATCAAAAATAAAAATGTTACAGCTTGAATTGTAAAATCTAGATCAAGATTACAAGATTGATTAGCTAGATCGAGGGACTAAATCCAATCCAATAGGGATCAACATTGCGTATTAAACCCTAGAAAATAACAACCTATATATACACTAGCATTTCCATATAACCGTCGAGCGATTTGGGAAATTAGAGCTCCAAATCCACCATCCATGGAGGAAGGCCATATCCAGCTGCAGCCAGGGAGACGAGCAGCGAGGAGATCAACACCTTCACACACCATTCTCCCCCTCCACCGTCCCTCCTCCTCCCACCTCTCCAACTCCATTTCCTGCTGGTATCCATCACTATCACTCTCACTCTCACTCTCACTCTCATCATCTATCCATGTATCTATCTATATCTATACTCGTGTGATTAATTTGTGTTTTTATTAGGTACTGTGACTTCAAAACCTCAGTCTTCAACCAACCGATCTTCCATTTCGGACAAAAATATTTCAGGTCTTTCTTTCTGGAACTCTGTTTTTTTTAAATTTTATTTTGCTTCCTTCTTCACATGTAGTATTTTTTGAGCTTAACACTAAATATTAACCTAGATACATTTTGATATAACATTTTTTAGTGCATGCTTTGTGTTGTTTTACCGTGTGATAACTAATTATACCCTAATTTGCTTGCTTACAAACAGTTGCTTACATTATTTTTCCTAAACTGGTTGTAGGTGGTTGAGGATATGGTTTTCTATTGGGATGGGCTTCAGTCTGACTACTTTAATCGGCGTTACAATGGTAAGAAGATTACATCCTTACGAAATAAATTTTGGTTACGTTGGTGCCCCAATTTTAATGATCTTTTTATATGTTTGTTGAAAGCAGGTTATCTTATTGGAATCTGCTAGAGCTTTAAATCTATACGATGGAATCCCATGGCTTAACAATATTCTAAATGGATCTATATTGGGATTCTATTCTCCGGTAAGATATAATAGGATGGTAATAATCGTCGTTTCATTAATGCAGACGTTTGTATGGACATTCTTTTTATTGCATTTGTTTTGTTGGTGTTTTAGCTGTTTGTGATTCTTACTTGCACATGTGATGCAGGTTCTCAAATATAGCATTTCAGTTGCTGATATTGGATATATGTGTATATCTTCGATCATATCTGTAGCTATACATGAACTAGGACATGCTCTTGCTGCCACAAGGTTATTACTTCTATCTCATTCTTCTTCTTTTATCTGTTTTTTGTTGATTTGACCTACATGATATGTGTAGTCCTCTTATGTCATTAGCTCTTGTAATGAATCATCGGATATGAGTATTACGTTGCATGTACGATTCCATATCATTGCTTCCTTAGGGAATCATTCCGTCGGTATTTTATACCAGAGGAATAGATTAAGAGTCATTAACGAATAGCCTTTTGTGCATCGTTGCAATGATGTTGCTGGTGGTGTGGTCCTTTTCGTTTCATATTTAGAAATATCAAAATAAACTAAATTATTATTAAGTCTAATAACAAAAAAGGCACTACATAACAGGAGGTTGCTATAACATTAAGTGTAAAGGTTCTATTAGCTGCTCTTTTAGGGTAAATCGTGATATTTCTTCTCGGGGAGTCAGAGTCAGGATGCAAATATGCACTATGTCATTATAAAAGCAGTTAAGACATATCTTACTAAACTAATGCAGTTAAATGCATGCTGTAAGTATAATGATCATTTGGAAAAAACATGTCCACTTAACATACTAAATATTTGCTGAAATGGACTATACATCTATCTATCTATCTATCTATCTATCATGGTATTGTAAGTAGATACTGACCAAAAAAAAAACTCATGATATTAAAATTTCTAAGATAATGAAACGACACCAAACAGGGTTGACCTAGTGTTGACAGCAGAGCTGTACCACTATTTTGCAAACACAGTACGCACCGCTTAATCAACATAAAACAATACTTTCTGAACATTTAAAACTGCATTATCAATTTGTTAGAGACTCATGAAAAGTTGTATTGCTTGGCCATTGAAATATTACAAAGTGTGAGATTCAAACTCAGGATCTCTATATTACTGTAACTAAGCTTTAATTACACAAAGCTTTATATATCACCTGTTCTTGGCTGTTTGATTTGGCTTTGTTGATTGCTCGATTGCTTGTAACTAGACGTATATCACTATATCCCCTGCTGCTATTATTTATAACTTACCCTAGCTGTACATTACTTTGATTTTTCCTTCTATTGTGAGTAAGTTTACGAATTGTTTAGAAATTGGATCTTATGACTGATCATGTAGGCATCCATTTTCTGGGTAGCAGTGAGGGCATTCAAATTGAGTACACTGCCGTGTTTTTGGCAGTTCTATTTCCGGGTGCTCTGGTAGCTTTTAACCATGAGTTGCTGGAAATGATACCTCGAGTAGCTACACTTAGAATATACTGTGCTGGAATCTGGCATAATGCTGCAGTAAGTAAATAATACATTTAAAAATTACTTATATTAATTTTGTCAGCTGGTAATGCAATATAGTTAAAAGTATTTACTCATTGCTCTCCACTCTTGCAGCTGTGTGTAGTTTGTGCATTGACTTCGTTCCTGCTACCATCGATCTTATATCTACTTTATTCGCATGGTGAAGGTCTGATGGTACGAGTAATATTCTGACTAGATATATATTTCATAATAAATAATGTCCTCATTTCTCTTATAAAACTTTTTCCAACTTAATCACAACAGATTTTGGATGTTTCTGCCGAATCACCTTTGTATAATTACTTATCTCCTGGTGACTTAATTACTAAATTGGATGGCAAGCACATCGGCACCTCCAATGAGTGGATGGAGACTGTACACTTGTTAGACAAACAAATATTTCAAACGACAAATCATTACATCAGCAATAAGGGGTACTGTGTTCCCAATTTAGTGATTGCAGGGAGCAGGAACGCTGAAATTGTGGACAACCAATTCAAATGTCCAAATGAGCTTACATTATTTACTACTATTTCCTGTGTGGATTCAAGTAGAACAAATGATAGTACCAGCAATGGATCTAATAATCAACTGACAAGAGAGCATGTCTACTGCTTCCCAGCAAAAGGTGTATTGGGGGAGAAAAAATGTGGTGATGGATGGGATAATACTGTCAAAAATGATACCAACTGTCTATGTACCGAGGTAAAGGTTGTCCTTTTTCTTAAATTCTTAAGTGTGGAAGAAATAAAACTGAAAATTGATAAGTGTGCACTTTTTTTATTCACTCAGAATGAGTCGTGCTCAACTCCAATCCATACGCCAGGTGTATCATGGGTTGAAATTTCATTTTCAAGACCTTGCTCAAGTTATAATAGTTCTGGGTCTGAAGAAAATAGGTGTGGTGGAACTTTTGTTTTCATTGGTGACATGATGTCAATGGCACGGTCCATTTGGTTAACAGAATATCAGCCTCGGTGGTTGTATGGTGTTGCATATGTTCCAGTTGTAGTGGAGAATCTGTTGGTAAACACTTTTCATGTCTCGTTGATGTTAGCTCTTCTTAACAGCTTGCCGGTATGTGCTCTTATCTGTGAATTATTCATAGTACACCATGAATTATTGTATTGTGTTTTTGTCATATGTATTGTATCGTGTGACAGCTTTTGAATATTTTTGTGTTTCTGGTGCAGGTGTATTATCTTGATGGGGAATCCATCTTAGAAGTGGCTCTATGCTGTTTCGGTTCACTGACACCCAGGATAAGAGAAGCGGTTCTTCGGTCATCTTTAGTAGCAGGAACCATTGTTTGTGGTCTTTTGCTTTTGAGGATCTTATTGCTTGTTACATCATAATATATAGTTCAATACGATGATTTTAAGCATATACAATTATGAGATAGAAAAATATACAGAATTCTAAAGACTGATGCTGAAGTTCATTACTATTTGCAGCTGTAGAAGCAACTGGGACGAACATATTTATCAGAAAACATTAGACGTTGAGGTTTAGATTCAAAAGTCATGCAAATAGTCAAATATCATGGTTTTCTTTATTATATACTATCTACTTGATACTTATAAAAAAATATACTAATTTTTTTACTATTAATTGCTTTACTTCTGCCCTGTTTTCACCAATTAATCAATTACCGATCAGTTGTGATGATTTACCACCACTTCTTCATCAGAGTACATCTAATACAGCTTGAACAAACAAAAGCTTGATTTTTACAACTTGTATTTGGTGCATTCTAAATCGATCTCACCAACAAAGTTACTACAATAGCAATAACTTAGGAAGTAAACAAGTCAGGAAACAGACATCTTGAGTTCTTGTCAACTCGAAGAAGCAATAAACTGTATAAACGGTGCACGAAACTAACTGGTGATAACAAATGCCACTTTTATGATGTGCAATCTGGATGCTAGGAGCCATGATAAGATTATGTTCATGACATGCAAAAAATTTCCAAAAAACAACCTGGTCAAATGATCGATTGTTCTTGATCTTAATAAAAGCATCACAACTATTCCACAGTTTTCAACCTTTTCCATTGTTCTTGATCTTAATAAAAGCATCAAAACTCAGTTTCAACCTTTTCCATTATAAGCAATCTACAAATCATCTTATGAATTGAGAGGGTTTGTATAATACCCCCAATGATACAAAACCGAGTCCCATAAAAAGTGGTGGATGGCTGTGAAAGAAATAAATCAAAAAAATGGAACAAGTTGTACCTATCCTCCTGTATTTCATCCTATGCTACTTCGTATGTAAATTGCAAAGGGCTCGTCTTCAGGATAACCATATTATTCTATCTTCAAAAATTGATGTCCCCTCATTCGTGTCTCTCCAAAAACTTCTCTATCACCGCAGAAAAAGTAGCAAACCCTGCACATCCCATGCAAGCAGCCCTCGGACCACCTAAGAACAACAAAGTTAAAAGTTGTCTTAGGATAAAAACAGAGACTGCATTTTCATGAAACCTAATGTTCTGCTCTTAATAAAAATAATATAAAGAATCTTTATTTAATAATCACATATATATGCCTCCAATCGTAACTGGAGTGGATACAAAGCTGAGTTGCACTTTCAATATGATGCTTAACCCTCCAATACGAAATCCACTTTAATTTTGAAAAATTCAAGAAGGTACAGAGATACTGCTTAAAGTCAAGCATGCAACAATCTTATACACAAATATAATTTTCTTTTTTAAATTTTATTGATATTGTAACATAATTTAGCAGTTCTTTTGCTTAATTCCAAATAGTTCTAATTAATTTCAACATTAAGCAAAGTAACTCAATTGACATGTAATTGTCATTAGCAAGTGAAACAAGGCAAACCGGATGTTATATGGTAATTTGGACTCTGATAAATAACATAGAGTGAAGTATCCTTCTAAGTATATATAACTATCCAGGCTAATACAAATCTTTGTAAGTAATAAAAAATTGATTGTCTTAGGGTTTTTGGGATCTTTTTATAATCAGTAATTCAGTATTAACATAATTGTTAGTATTTATCTCATTATCTGTATCATTTTTACTATTTATCAAGGCCTTGAAACCTAGTCCCTTCAATATTTTCCTAATCCTTTCACTTCTCCCAATTTGTCCTGCAAAAGTTTTTGGTATCATGTACCAGACTGTAAAACCTTAAATAAACCATCAAATAAGCAATCCAAATTCTAAACCTTCCGACCCCAATTAAATCTTTACCTAAATTAGTTATGGTTCTCTCATAAGAAGGGGGTTCTCGCAATTTTAGAAGAATACGTATGCATGAAGGTTGACATCTTTACACCACAACTTGTTCAAGAAGGTGACCCAAAGCCTTCTTTTACTAATGCTGGGTGCAATCTGAAGTCTAGTAAGTTGGTTATCAACATGACTGTAGAAGACCATCAAGATATTGCCATCCTCCATATGAAGACAATTGTTTCAATGTGAAACATACATGTGTAAATTATAGGTACACTGAACTAGCACTGATAAGTATAATCATCATGTATATAATACTTGATGTTAAAAGCCACATAAGTAAACCAGAACTCAAAGGTGCCACAGATAAGTTTTTACTTCATTTCAGTCATCAAAAGGTACTATAGATAAATACTTCATATTTGTCTCTAATAAGATAGGCAACACTAGTAATACTTCAATTTAGAAGATAATTTCTTTGACTGTCAACTATTAATATCCATTACTTGCCATTCAAGATCTGGCATCAAATCGAAGCTTAATTTTATATATCAGTATACTCATTTCATCGTATTAGCTCTCACATGCAATAGATTGATTTAGTCTAGAAAGGAGCACTTCTTCACTATGTTTTTTATGGTATGAGATTGTTGAAGGTTTCTTCAGAAATATTTAACCGTGTCACAAGAAATTGAGCAACAGTATGGCTATCATATAACATATCCCAAGCAACAATAAGCTTTAAACAAAGCAAAGCTTAAGTAAAAATAGTTACCTCTTGCAGACATTGTACCCCCAGTCACACAACCTGCTACAACTATGTTTGTCATGTCATGTTTCGCTCGAGCCTTTAAAAGAACAATCAAATATTAGTGTACCAACAAGTAACTTCTGAAGGGAGCAAAGCAATTGATAAAAAACTAGGAAACGAACTCATTTAAAACAAATACACTTCAGGTTATTTGGCATTCTCAAAGCTTTTTTCTTTCTTTCTAGATTTAATTGAGATATTTTAAAATCAATATTCAGGAGTTTCACTAAGCCAAAAAGATGGTATTGGCTGAACATGTGTATCAAGTGTTGAAAAAAATAAAATAAAACCACGCAGGAGTTTGCAGTTATTTTTAAATAAGCCAGTTCACAAGCGCTGATACTAGAGAGATATCTTTAACTTTCAATTGTAACCTTGTAGTATATTCAGGAATGATATACCATATCCAACACATATATGATTAGTATCAAGTTTTATACTAAATCATAAAGTGAAATTCTTTTGAAAGTAGTCAACTATTTAGGGAAAAAAAAAGACAAAATATATGTAGAAGCTAACCACAGAACCTGTCAAGCTCAGTTTCAGTAATAACATTCTTAGCTACATCAATGTAAATTAATCAGTACTTATTTGATGAACATCTATATACCTTTGCTGCTTTTCATATCACATGATTTGCATATAACAGCTTGTACATAGCCGTCTCTAAAGTATGCGTGTGTCAAATATACTCAGAAACTAAAAGAAAATGTCAATTTTCGTAAGGAGTCTCCCTATAACACAGCACCACCCTAAAGGATTGATTGGACTTTTACTAATTCGATCGGGATCAGCAAATAGCATTAGAAAATTAAATTAACATATCCTCTTTTTATAAGACATACAATGATACAAACAACAAAGGCGAGATTTTGATCACAAACTACATACAGGAAGTGAGCACATGTTAACAAATATAACAATGTGGGTTTTCAAGAATACATTCAGCTTAAAAGCTGACTGACATGATGCAAAATTAAAACAAAGGGCTTGCAATGCAGAATAGAAGCCATAAATAAAAAGTTCAAACTCGCCTTTTCAATGACACACTCGGCAGCAGAGAAAACGAAACCCATAACAGCAAAAGCCTTACAAGAACCCCAGCTCTTTGAACCCATGGTCTTTGCAGTTTTAATAAACAGCTGCCTACCACTCAACTTATCATCCGTTATCGGATTATCCAACGCACCAAGAAACAACCCCATTGCTATCCCAAACCCACCTCCTGCACAATTTTCATATAGCAAACAAACCAATTATTTTCTAATAATTATTATTAATAACAAAAAGACTACATTCTAGATTTATTAACCTAAAGCTAATCACTTTTTTTAAATACGGAAATCATATAGGGTGGTTAACTAATCACTTTTCAAACTTATTAAAGATGTGTCCTTCAAATTTAAACTATATATAAATTAGGATGAATAGAAAGTATGAAACAATAAAAAGAGAGAACAAATTGAAGAATAAAAGTACCCATGATCCCACTGGCAACACTGCGAACAGCGCAATTATTCCATATATCTTGACCTCTAACTTCTTCAATTGTAGGCATCTGTATTGGCTTAATAACTTTTTCTGCTTCATTTGCTTTTGCAGGAGTAGTATCAGAAGTAGTGGTGGTATTACTGGATGAATCTTGTTCGCTCATGGTTGGAGTTAGACGGATGGAGAGTGTCTGTGTGTGTGTTTTGGTGGTTGTCTCTCCGGTGAAACACGGCGGATGAGGGTGGCGGTAGGAGGGGTAAAGAAAATCGATCTTGCAGCTGATTTCAGGGTTTGTTTTTCCCCTTAACTTTTTTTATTTTTTTAAAATTTCTCTCTACTGTAATAAAAATTAACAAACGTGGTGTGTTTGTCAAGATAGTTTACAGGACATTAAAGGGAACTTAAATTTATTTATTTTGGTAAGCCATTGTATTTTTTATGCCTCGCAAACGGGTCGGGTTGGGTCATGGGTCAAAACGGGTTTGGGTCGAAATGGGTTATGGGTCAAGCGGGTCACTTTTTGAATTGGGTCGAACGGGTTGGGTTGAAACTGGGTTGGGTCGGGTTGGGTCGGGTCTCAAAAAAATTTTTTTTTTTTTTTTGAAAGGTAGTTATGAATCACTGACGGACCTAGGCAGGTAGTGGTCCACCCGATCATCTCCATAATGCACCTTCGAGAAGAAGCCCAATTGGGAAAACTCCTCATCACGGAGCCCAAACTTTTAATTTTTGAAAGTGATTTTTAATTTCTTTCCGGTAATAATACATATTTGGAAATAATAGGCAATGGTGAAATTTTATAACTATATTAAATTACTGTTATCATACTGCATGCATCAACTTAAAATATAAATAAGATAATAATAAAATAGATTAAATATAATAAGGTTTTTATTGATGAATAGTTACTATTAACAAATTAAAAAAAGCTGGAGTACTATTAATTTATTTAATTTTATTATATATATAGGAAACCGTAAAAGTTACTCGCTCTAAAATACCCAAATCCTTCTCTCATGTATATACATCTGAATTGATTTTAGCAGCGAATCAGCGATTGTTATTGTCGATTTAAAGCTTAAAGTGCATTACAAACACAGTAGCTGAAAACTAAAAAAATTATCCTCAATTTTTTTGGTGTGTTTTACGGTGGTAACACGACGGCAAAAGCAACAAGTTTCTGCCGGAAAGTTGTCGACTTCTGGCCGGAAAGTGGTTACGCCGGCAGAAGTTTGGTCGTATATGCCAAGGTGCGAAAATCGGTTTGAATCGGTGTTACGGTATCTCCGGCAGTTGGTCTACGACTTTTCCGGTGATTGCAACTCTTCCACCGTCAGAAATTGGGGATTTTTAGTAAACCCGTGTCTCACCCATTCAGACCCGTTCTGACCCGTTAATACTAGAAGACAACATTTCTCAAACCCATTCTTGACCTGTTTCTACTCTTTGTTGTTTGCTGGAAGTGACCCAACAGGTCAAAAGAAATAACCAACCAACCCATTTTTTAGGCGATGGGTTTGGATTGCCAGGTCTAGTACTATTTTTGACATTGTTTGACATATAAAAAGTTAAGATTTAATTAGAAGGAAACTTTCAAAAATAAGCTATTTTAAGAAATTATACAAATACTCCACTTAAAATTATTTATAGATATCTTTTTGTCTATGTTAATTCAAATATTTAGGGCTCCAGCTAGTTTGTCAAACTTATAAAACAATAAGCTCCGGCTTAAAAAATAAGTTTCGGCTATCAATTTCAGCTATAAGCTTCTAAATCCATCTAATTTGTCAAACACAGCATTAACTTAAATCAATATACACCTTTAATGTTATGAAATCCATAGATACTTAAACACGCGACGATAGCCTAGTGGTAGAGACAATGCAACATAAAGATTTAAGTCACCTCTCACCAACTCAATTTATGTACCCTTTGTTCCTTTTACCTTGGCTGTTAGACAGGTCGATGAGTGTCGTAAGAAAGTCAGTTACCATTTTTTTACGGTCCCAATTAACATCACCTAGTTTGTTAGGTTTGAGATCGTTTTCAACTTCTATTATGAAAATTTGTTAATTTCTATTGATCATGTATAAAATACGTAAAGATTGTAAGTGTGAGTTTATTTTGGATTTTTAACTAACACTTTTTACATATTAGAGAAACGTTAACAAGTTATGAGTTTTTAGGGTGTTTTATAAAATGTAGTTAATGTAAAATGTAACTTCTTTTTATCATTGTATCTCATTATGTAGCACATATGATATGTAATCCGGTAATACCTATGGACATGATATAGTGAGCTCTTATGATAATTTAGCGAAGAAGAAAAGTGATATTACTCATTAGAGCATCGGGAATCATAGTCACGTGTTTAGTATTCAGTTCAGTGTTCAGTTGAACAATTAAGAAGAACATTGAAACTGAAATTAGGGTATTGGTTAACACTGAAATTTAATGTTCACTTAATATATTTATTTATTTTTTAAATACAAATAATATAACAATTTAAACAAATAAATAACACAAATAATATATTTTGACTAATAATTAAACATGTTGAACGTATTGGGTACTAAAATTATAACATACCGAACTAATATAATTTAAGCCCACTTCAAATTTTATTTGATAACAATTTAAGTCCACTTTAGAGTTTATTTGATAGAAAGCCCACCTCAAAACTTATCATCTATCATCGTCCTTGCTTCAACCTCTGCAAATGAAAAACTTGAGAGAAAAAATAAAAAAATAAAAACAAAACATGTTTAGTTATTCCTCCATCATCGTCCTTTCTTCATCCTTGACATTATTACTCCTCTATTTTCATAAAACAAAAGGAAATCCAAAAAAAAAAAAAATTCCCTTGCTTCACCATTCAAATCCGTACGTCGACGATGAACACCGATCCGGTGTCGTGAACGTCGGGATTCTACGTTCAAGTTGTTGAACAATGGCGCTTGATCCCCTCCACTCCTTGTGCTTTTAGGAGAATGATATAGCTTTGCTAGAAGATCAAATGTGCAAGTTAAACATGATTGATATGATCTCTAGTTATGAACGTGTCAAGGATATATCTTTTAAAACGTGTCTATATAGTTCGATGTGTAAAAAAACAAATAAACAGATAAACAACATTGTATGCACTACAAAGAAAACATAAACGCTACCGCCTTATGTGAAAAGCCCAATAAGATAGAAACGTTCACCTTTTAAAATGATAGAAGATATATATATATATATATATAATAAGAAGGCTAATTTTCGTGAGAACGTAGGAAATCATTCAAAATCACTTTTTAACTATCCGAAACACATTATTCTTCAAAACTTTTTCAATGATTACTATTAAAATAACTTTTGGAAGCTATGATATAAATATAAATAAAAAATATTAACTTTTTTTCGAACTTTTTTTACAGTCGTTACTGTCTTGATTATTTAAGATAATCACAAAATATAATATGATAATCACATGTGATTATTCTCTAATATAATGTGATTATCATGTGTTCGAGATAATCACAAGGTATGACATAATAATCACATATTATTCATGTGATTATCAAGTTATAAAATGTGATTATTGTGGGAAAAAAATTCAATAAAAAATAATTAAAAAAAGGGAAATTTGCAATTTTTGCCATCGTGGTCTTGACTTTTGGCCGATTTTGCCATTTGAGAATTTTTTCTGCAATTTGTACCCCGTGGTTGTCAATTTCCGCAATTTGTGCCACTCTCGCTAACTTTTGTTAAATCCGGTCGTTAAGTCACGTCATGTGCCCCGCACGTGAGGGTATTTTCGTCCATTCCCCTTTTCCCTCTCATTTAAACACACTCCCGTCTTCCTGTTCATCACTTCGCTCAAAAAATAATCTCGACACTCGAGCTCGTTTCCCCGTAATCCACCCACCAACAAAATTGATCGGCGTTTTACCATCGAATACAAATTCCGTACATCATCTTCGTTCAAACGCAATGAATGGTCAACCTAGATGGGAGATCAGAACAGAAGAGTTAGATCAATGGGGAAGGGCGCAACTTTTTGAAATTTATGGTAAGTGTTCTTTGAAATTCTATAAAATTCAAATTTTTTAGCAATTTCCGTTCAATCGATTTGTGATAAAGTATACATAAATTTGTAGGGGAACATGTCACACTTTTTACAATTAAGCTGCGTCATGGTGGTGCATTTTCAAAGTTTCCTGGCCGGAAATACGTTGGTGGAACCACAGCGTGGGTAGATAAGGTAAACTCTGACTGCTTTTCTGTTCATGAAATCGATAAAATGGTTGCAAAGTTGGGTTACAACATAGAGGACAAAGTGTATTATCACTTCAAAAAACCAGGGGGTGACCTAGATTTTGGGTTGTTGGCTTTGGGAAACGATGAGGATGTACTGAATCTGATAAGGGAAATTAAAATTGCGAATGCAAGGGTAGTGTTTTTATACATTGAACATGGTATCACCACTATTTGTAGTTATTTTAGATCACCAACCCAAAATAGGGTTGTCTTAGAACAATTACCTGATGATCCAGTGGAAGTAAGGCCGGTTCAAAGAAAACGCA
Organism: Helichrysum umbraculigerum; assembly: GCA_949592205.1. NCBI lineage: Eukaryota > Viridiplantae > Streptophyta > Magnoliopsida > Asterales > Asteraceae > Helichrysum > Helichrysum umbraculigerum. Next base: position 122,105,138 of record CATIUR010000001.1, on the reverse strand, counting down.
GGAAAAGATTATTTTTAGAATGGAAAGATAATGCAGAGGGATCTACTGTTGAGAGAATTAATCTTGGTGATGATAATGTTAATGGATATGATCCTTTTGTTGATAAGGGTAAAAATGTTGAGACTGAGAATCCATTACTTGATAAGGGTAAATGTGTTGAGACTGAGAATCCATTACTTGATAAGGGTAAATGTGTTGAGACTGAGAATCCATTAAATGTTGAGAATGAGTATACATTTATAGATACTCAAAATGTTGAGACTGAGAATCCATTTGATACTCAAAATGTTGAGAATGAGTATACATTTGTTGATACTCAAAATGTTGAGACTGAGGATCCATTTGATGATCCATTTTTCAATGATGGAGAGGGTCAAGAGAATGGAGATGGTCAATAGGATGGAGAGGGTCAAGAGAATGGAGATGGTCAACAGGATGGAGATGGTCAAAAGACTGACTTCCAAGAAGATGAAATGAATGAGTTGCAAGATGTGGAAGTGGATATGACACAGTTTAGGTGTAATCTGTTTAGGGATGAAAGAAGAGTAGATCATGGGGTTGGTGAATTGGTTATAGATGATGAGTTCTTAAGCTTAAACTTTGATGATTTTGACAGCGAGGATGAGGAAGAACATCCAGATAGGGAAAGAAGGAGAAAGCTTAAGGTTTTAAGAAGGTCACAAACAGGGAATGAGGGAGATATGGTAAAATGTCCTTTTTATGTTGGGCAAAAGTTGAATTCTAAGAAGGAGGTGACTGAGTTGGTAAGATCTCATGCAATTGCAACAAAGAGAGATATTAGACCTTATAAGAGTGATAAGAAGAGGCTTAGAGTAATCTGTTGTGGCCCAACTCCAGGGTACATTCCCCCACCAAAACAGGTTAAAGTAAGTAAGGACAAAAATGGTGATGGTAAAAGACAAACAAAAACTGTGGGGGAAAAAGATAAGGGTAAAAAGGTAATTTCAGATAATGTTGCTGCCAAGCCCACTTGCCCTTGGACTTTACACGTGTCTATTCCTGTTGGAGAGAGTAATTGGGTGGTGAAAACACTTATTGAAAATCATAGATGTATTCAACCAAGGGAATTATCATGTTGCAACTCTACTTTTCTCTCAAAACAGGTTGGTGAACTTGTAAAATCAACACCAGAACTTAGGGCAAAGGGAATGAAGGATCTGCTTTCCTAACAGTTAAAGTTGTCCATCAAAACCAACACTGTATACAGAGCTAAACAAAAGGCACAAAAGAAGATGAATGGTGATTTCTAGGATCAGTACCACATTTTAAGGGATTATATTCTTGAGCTTCAGGCAAGAAACCCAGGCACTACAGTGAAGCTTCAGGTACAACCTGAACCCAACCCCACATTACCAACTAGGGTTTTTAAAAGGATATATATATTTGTTTGGGAGCTTTGAAATATGGGTTCAAGGCTGGAAAAAGGGATCTACTTGGGTTTGATGGTGCTTTCATGAAAGGACCATATCCTGGCCAAGTTCTAAGTGCAGTGAGTGTAGACTCTAACAATGGCATATACCCACTTGCTTATGCTATAATAGAGTCTGAGAACACAAATTCTTGGGTATGGTTTATGACTAATTTGGCAGACGACTTGGATCTGGGAAGAAACATCAATTTTACTTTCATTACAGACAGGCAAAAAGTAAGTATCTTTACATAACACTTTGTTTGAATTTTACTTTCATTACATGGTCAAAGTTTAATTGTGTATTGAATTACTTATTAGGGTCTAGGAGCTGCTATTGCAAAGGTATTCCCTGCAGCTGAGCACAGATACTGCTTGAGACATATTTATGACAACATGGTCAAGAAGTTCAAAGGACCTGACTACAAAACCTTGCTCTGGAAATGTGCAACACAGACAACATTGAGGGAGTATCAAGAGGCAATGGAAGAATTGAAAGTGTTTGATGTAGCAGCTTATGACTGGTTGATAAAGATTCCACTTGCTACATGGTCAAGGGCTCATTTTACTAGTTAGTGTTTAAATCTGTTTAAATTGACCGTGTTCTTAATTTTGCTACATGGTCAAGTGTTCTTAATGATTGTGCCATTATTCCAGGAAGGGCACATTGTGATATTTTGCTAAATAACCTATGTGAGTCTTTCAACAATAAGATACTTGATGGTAGAGATCAACCTATCATATGATGTCTAGAATACATCAGGGAATACTTGATGAGAAGGATAGTTACTGTTCAGAAGGTGCAGGAGAAATGTGATGGTCCATTAACCCCAACAGCAAGTAGAATATTTGAACACATCAAGACAGCTGCAAGTGAATTTGTTGTAACTTGGTGTCGCACCCCCAAATTTGTTAATTATGATTATCAGAAGATTTGCGGAAGCATTAGATCGAGTGGGAGCGCCGACTTAAACATTGAACATCATGCCATATCAGAGCGTATGATTATTGCTGAACAGTAAATTAAGATGCCATTTATGAAGTTTGTTTGTAACAAAAAGAACTACAACCCTTTAAAGTCGGAGAATAGTATTATAAAATACTATCTGTTATAAAATACATAGTTTTCGAAAGAAGATTTCATAAGTACGATTAATGTAAATCATTTATACAAAGAAATCTTATGTGTCCCAAAATGTGGCATCCTAATTATTTGCGGGTCGCCTAACTCCATATGCGTGCAGTCTTAACTGTGCTGCTAGTTACCTGAAAAACATAGTAAAAAGTCAACACATGGTTGAATGAATTCACAGGTTTTATATTTGCAAAGTGGTTTGTTAAACCCTGTTTGTTTGCGTAGTTGTTGACATGAGAGTCAAATACAGTTACTCATAACAGACTGTAACACCCCCAAATTTAATGATTTGCGGAAGCATACTTGGGTGTTACTAATCAATATACAAAGCACAAGATATACAGTAAACGACCTCTAAATGAGACGTTGTAAAACGATTTCATAGAAATATATGTTTGAAAACTTAATGTTTTCGTATACAAAACTAGTTCCCTAGAGTCCACGCGTATGGCGGGAGATTCTATTACATAATCAACATGTACAAAAGATAATGCTGAGAATCTCCGTTAAATGCAGTTTAGTTGAATTCATGCGACTCTGGCTATGTCGGGGGGGAATCCTACTCCATATGAGTACCTGAGAATACATGCTAAAAGGTCAACACGAATGTTGGTGAATCTCATAGGTTTGTAAGTAATATCAGTTTGAACACAAGGTTTCATCAGTAGTGCCCGCAGGCGTAAATCAAGTATTTGCAAATCCTGCAAATGTAAAGTAAATAAGTTATACCGTTGCCATGAGGCTCATAATCGAAGCTTAACCCGTAAGTAATAATTTGCTCCCGTGACATGCTCGTAACTGAGCAAGCAGATGTAACGAATAATAGTCGCCCGTTTATACAGAACGGTTCGTGGTAACGCTACTACCCCGGGCGGGGAGGGTCATTTCCCTAATGGATCCATTAACTAGTGTTCGCGCTTAAGTCCATAACTAACGATATATGATGGAGAGACTTCTGTAAATAGTAAATAACTCATGCAATTCCGTTTGGTATAGTAAGCAGTTTTAGTACTTGTGTTCAAGAAAAGTAAGCAATGTATCTCACCCCGTATGTAAAACAGTAAAAGTGGGGCTGTAAGACTCACCTGAGTCTTTGCAAGTACGTTTATATCAATAAACGAGTAAGTAATATCAACCGTAGGTTCTCCGAACCCGTAACCTTCAAATGCCTAAACATATAAAGTTAAGTAAGTAGATGTCTCGCAAGACCATCTAGGCTAGTTGTCTACACAACTCGTTATGTCCAAGTGTTTGTTTAGTAATCCGTTTGTAGTTTGAAAACAAGTATGGCCCGTTGGTGACGGTTTGTAATAATGATTCAAAGTGTTATCATTATATGTATCGTTGAATCAGGTTTCGTTATTTGTAAGTGTTCGACACTTAGTGTGAAAAGTATTTACAACATCTAATGACGGGGGTCCGGGGGCAGCGCCCCTGGTAGCGGGGTCCAAGGGGCAGAGCCCCTGGTTGGGGTCGAGCTGCCAAGTCAGCTTGGAAAATTTTTATTCCTACTACTTTCCTTTAGTGAAAACGTATCCGAAATTTGAATTTGGAGTAAAATTAGGTGGTAAAATCTTGGTTCCGACACTTAGTAAAAATGTAAGTTTTCAAGGTTCTGGTTTGTGCGACGTCAGGTGCGACGTCGCACATGATGACCGCGACGTTTGGAATGACGTCGCTAAGTATAGCATTCGCAATTTAATGCGACGTTACGTATTATGTCGCTATATGCGACGTTAGTTCGGTTTGTGACGTTAAGGTATGCGTCGCTATATGCGACGTTCGCAAGTCAATGCGACGTTGGGGATGACGTCGCTATATGCGACGTTGTGAGGTGTTTAGCGACGTTGTAACTGACGTCGCAATCGGGCCAAGCCAGATGCGACGTCGGCGACTGATATGGTTCCGGTGGCCGGAAAATCGGCCGAACGACTTCCGTTTGGTCCAAATCTTTTACCCAACCCATTTTTGGACATTTTGAGCATATATAAACCATAAAAACGTAAAAATGAGTAAAAACAGAGAGTTTCGGGTTTTGTCGGAAACTTACGAAATGTCGAAATGAAAATCCGGAAAGGTAGGAATGTAGATCGTGAAGTGGTGAACGTTTTTCTCCAAAGGGGTGGTATGATTCGGCGTCGTTTGATGGTGTTATTTTGCGATTTTAGTGTTGTTGGTGATGATGGTGATTATTGAGAGAAAAAGGAGGAAGAAAGAGAGTGAGAGAGAAAGAAATGAGAAGAAAAATGGGAGGAGGTGGGGTGTTGGTGAAAGCCTCACCTCACCCAGTCTCCGTTCCGTGCTCCGTGTGGTGTTCGTTTTCCCCGGTATTTAATCGTTTAAATATTTGTTTTACGCGTTAATTATCCCTTCTAAATTGCGAATCTTTGTTTAATAATTTAATTAAATTGTTTTCCCAACTATCTACTAATTTAAAGATTTAAAATGTGATTTAAATAATTTGTGTATTTTGTTTTTAATTACGTAAGTTTTAATTGTACAAAACGGGACAACTCTGGGAATGTAATTTAAACATTAGTTTGGACCCAGTAATGTTTTCAAATAATGTTTTATACTTAAATATAAATTGTGTCACCAACGTCCGTATTTATGGAACCGAAATACATTCGATTTAAAACGTGTGCGATTTAGCCAAATCGCGTATTCGTATATATATATATATATATATATATATATATATATATATATATATATATATATATATATACATACATAAATTAACCTAACCCAAGGACTAATTACATGTATTACAGAAAATCAGGTACTAATTACTAGTCCTAATTTGGCAGGTGTTACGACTGTAGAAAGGTAAGTATCCTAATCAAAAGTACCTATAGGAAAGTAATTATCCTAAGGTAAGGTCCATGTAGGATGGTGGATCCTAGGAGTTGTTTATACAGCAACATGTAGATATACACAAATAGTTCGCAACTTAGTATGAAATCATCATATAATCAATAGCACATAAGCAATTAAATCAATCAAGAACAAATGTTGCATGTTAAAGCAAGACGATTGTTATGTTTTTCACCCCAAGTTTTAAAAGCATTAAAACAGTAGAAAGTGGGGCTGTGAACTCACTGTAGTTGTAGCAATGTGATAGCTAGCAGAAAGACGTAGCGTTGCCCAATATGTCAACCTATATGCAATAATTGTATTAACATAAGTACTTTGATTGTTTGTCAAATTATGTTAACAGTTTGTTTGCTTTGAAGAAATTGTTGATTTCTTAATTTGTGCAAGTTGTTGGTGCCGATATGTCGAAATATAAGTAATATTTCTCGAGTCGTAAATCTTGATACATATATATAAACATGTTTATAGTTGTGTATATAATTATCGTTTCATTTCCAATACTCGTTGTGTTAGATATTGGTTATATTTTAAATTTAACACGTTACCAAAATATCGCGTAAATGTAATTATATTGTATCGGGTTGGAATGGGTTTTGGGCCGTTGTTGGGCCGATTGCATGGTACGACCCAAGAATTTCCCATCCCATTTACGTTTGTTGTTTGCAGATGGGGTTGCGGTTGTGCCACGGCGGACAGAGTTTGCCGTTAGCTCGTGGGCCATACGGATGGCGCTTTGAATCGTACCCGGTTTGGATGATGTCACCAAGTCTTGTAGTCTGTCGGGAAGTCCATCGACATATTTCTCGATCCTCTTGTATTCAGGATCGACCATGGATGGGCACAGAAGTGCCAGTTGGTGGAAACGGTTGGTGTACCCGGTGATATCATCACCTTCATCTTGTGGTTCCAAAATTCCAACTCTAGTTGTTTCAGTTCATCTCTGGGGCAGTACTCACCCCTCAACATCTCCTTCAGCTCCTCCCACGGAAGCTTGTAAGCATTCGCAATACCCACAGTCTGGGCATAGGTGTTCCACCAGGTGAGAGCGGTGTCAGTGAAAGTACTAACGGAGAACTTAACCTTGTCTCCCTCTGCACAGTTGCAGATAAGAAATACAGATTCGACTTTCTCGATCCAGCGTACTAGACCGATAGCTCCCTCAGTACCTGCAAAGTTCAGAGGTTTGCTTTAACACCCCTCCAGTTATATATAAACAAACAATATAATAATGGCGACGCGGAAGCTTATATTTTCAAAACATTACAACCAATGTTACATGTTACCCAAAATGTCAATAAACTTTTTCAATTCAAAGTACAAGACATTTCAACGCACTGGGTGTTATTAAAACATTTCTATAATTATCAAAATAACATCAGAGTTACGGCCTGTCAAACATTCCATCAATTCCAAACACTTCCTGCCCTGCCCAATATGTCCCATCTATTTCAACCTGCAGGAAGAACTGTGGTGGGGTTAGCATAAAGCTAAGTGAATGAAACTATAAGCAACAGTACAACCTAGCATAACAATCTGTTTACATCAAATAACAATAAACAGAAAATCAATCAATCACTAGACATCCAATCAATGTCAAGCTACTCACATCCAACATTATCAATCGTCATGAGGACCGGTGGCTCCTGAGATACCCTAATACCGGTCTGGTACTCAGGGAACCCTTATCAATCATCTGTATTGGCCTATACAGAATTACCGGTAACCAGTTGTTAATCACACACGACCTAGATCTCTAAACCAACATTTCAAGTTTCAAGATCTCCTGTCGTCTACAATAACAACCAAGTCCAACTGTCAAGTCAAGTTGACCTCAGAATCTTACATACTAGCTCAAACAGCCAAGTAAGCAAACCACCTAACTAACATGGCAAGTTATCTCAACAGATGCATCATATCAAAGTAATACTATAAATTACTTATTGTAAATCAAATCATTACAACTAAATCACACTGAGGTTACAGATCCACTCACCGACTTCCTCAGGCCTCCACTCAGTAGTCTAATATCACTGAGCCTTCTCCACATCTGAGAATCAACAAATCAAATATAAGTTAGTAATCATGATCATCAATACTAAACTTATATCAATTAATAACATTAGGAACTTAACATAATCCACATCAAGATTAGTAGTTTCTAATGATACACTAATGATTTACACTATAATCATTATCATCTATTAACATATAACATCTAACAATCACATTACTATTAACAATCAAACAAGAAATGCTGTAACAGCCAACCAAGCCGCCGGCTTCTTTATGAAGCCGTCAGCTTCAAACAACCACCCGCCGGGTCACACTACTTAGCCGCTGGGTATTTTACCAATTGTGGTAACAGAACAAAAACAAGTTTTAAAGCTTACACCACCCGCCGGGTCGGGTTTATACCCGCCGGGTCCTACCAGGCAACACAAGCCGCCGGCTTGGCTTAGAAGCCGCCGGCTTCCTCAGAATATCAAGCAGCCGGCTTCATCACGAAGCCGCCGGCTTCGACCTTCGTTCCAGCCCAGGTCGTTCTGCTCAAAACCCTAACTCGCGATTTATTACCCAAATCACCTCAAACTCGATTTCAATCATCAATATACTACTAAAAGCTTTAGGAAATCATTATAAAACATTCATAACATGTTTTTAACATCTAATTCTCTCAAATCATCAATTTACCCAAATTTAAATCAAAATCAAATTCTTAAATACTCAAGAATACTTACTGATTGAAGAATCTAACGATGGTAATCTGATGATTAGGAAGTTTCACGAGAATCACAACTTCCTGATTTGATTTCCAGTTTGATTTGAAGGTTTTCAGAGAGTTTCTGTGAGTTTTGAAGTTTCTAAATAAACTTTCCTAAAGAGGAAAGTGATATATATAACCGACCTCACAAACCGCCTTCAATATACGGGTATAATTTAATACCCCATCTCAATCTATTGTCTGGAACCCGAAAACCATTTGCGAGTCCAAACATTTTATTGTACCGTCGACTATATTAATTTACAATAATTAATATTTCACTTATCACATTGGAATATTCGACTCCTATTCCAATTATTTTAACTATTTCAAACAACATTATTTCCAAACACATTTAAATACATATTTAAATCAAGAAATAATATAAAACAACTAGGTCCATTTCGAGGATGTTACAACTCTCCCCCCCTTAAAGAGATTTCGTCCCCGAAATCTAACCTCATTCAATCTGTCTAATGTGAGATAATCACATATATCTTAACATACATTTGTCCTCAATAGCAACTTACAACTATACTTAGACTGTTTGAATTCTTTCCACATGCACATATCCAAATGTACATGCTTCTATCCTTTCCTATGCACACTTACAGTGCACCAATTCAATATCATCAATCAGATATATCTTATAAACAAACACCTACTTTAACAAGTGAATCCTACAATCACTTAAACAACAAGTGAAACTTAACATCACTTAATAGGTCTATACAACCAGAAATTAGCAATGTGCTAAAATCTTTAACCTATTCTCACTATTCATTTCTGTTAACAATAAAACAGCAGCAACAATATCACAACAGTGGTTATCAAACCACAATGTTCCTAGCAACATTGAAATAAAATTCAACTCACGACTTACAACCAGCCTAATATACAGATAACAATTTCAAATCTCTACTATCAAAGATTTAAAATCCAATTTTAGGTCAACTTTTCATCCCAAAAGTTTCATACCTATACTATTGTGAATAACCAATCATATTCACATATCATTACAATCATATGAAATCTTTTACTTAAAAGTAATCCAGATTCATATCACCTTAATAAGCAAAGCAGAGGTCACACTCAGTAGGTAAAACTACAATCAACAAGTACTTTGCTCAATCAACAAAAGTACCACAATCAATCTTACCTACAATCAACCAACCTCTACATTGACTTATTTCCATTTGTAACACCTTTCATTACAACCTATCAATTGTTAACAACAACAATAACACTTCCAATAATCACAACACTAATGATTATACAGTTCAGTACATCAATCAATACTCACTATATATCTCCAAAGTTTTAACTAACCATCAAGTTAGAATTTGTATATTACTTAAACTGGTAAGACATCAAAATCTATTCTTAGCAACCAGTTATTTCAACTCAACCTTACAATCATAAACTACTAATCACAAGCAATTAGAAGTTATACAACTTTAATCACATAATCACTTAGTACCACATTCCATCAATCTAGCAACTAAGTCAATCCTAATCAACATTATGATACCACAATTCAAGTATCACAATATCACAATGTGCTACTCTACAACACATTTCAACAAAATCTACATCCAGTTAATCACAATTAACTAACCTCCACATGTTTTATGGCACATTTTAATTCAATCTATTAAAACTTATCATGCCATTTATTATCATGTATACTACACATATATACTTACACAATTTCAGGTACTCTCTTAAATGGACACGTACATCCCAATTCCATTTAATCCTATACATTAGGCCATTCAGACTGTTAAAGTCTTTACCAAGCCTTCTCAGTACTACTAGTCATCACATATCCATACCACAGGACATGGAACAATTACCAATCAGCAATTCTATGTTTCACTTATATACATACCACTTAGTATATAACTTAAACAATTTAGTCCAAACTTACAAGAAAGTTTGGTGAATACAATCATCACCTATCAATTTCAAGGTTTCCCTTACTTCTTAACACTTACAATTATACATACAAAATTTCTTAAAACATGAACAACCTTCAATTCATATTCTCTCATTTTATCCAACAACGATCAACTAAACCTTTAACACAATCCAACTCCAGGTATACTTTCATATCATACCTTACTTGGATCTAATCCCAATTTTCTACTTTATCACTTACTTCATTTGTACTAAATCAACAAATAACTAAAGAATCCATTCAATTCTTTCAATGTCTAAGTAACTCACCATGAGGTACCAATCAACCTAGGCAACTAATAATAATAACCTTCAATTATTCATCATCTCACAGTCTTACCCAATCAAAGCTATCATCACAAGCCTCATACACTGGTAAGACTTTCTTATCACAATTCTAATCAATGTGACTTAATTTGCACCTTTCAACAATTTACAACTGTCATATCATTCAATGACTTCATATATGTAAAATTTTCTAACGCATATTCAGTTCAAATATCATATATTTCCTAACTGAATACTCAATTATACTTAACACTATTTCAATTACTTAATACTAGCTTTAAGTAATAACTCAAGTCTCACAAACTTAGATCATTCATCTATCTCCTTTGGATTTTCAATGACCCGTTTCAACATAATGTGACCAATCCAGGAATTCAATCACATTCCACACAATCATAACATTTCAATCCATGTTAAACTATTTCAACACAAACAGTTGACTATGTGTCAACTTTGATTTCCATTGACCAATCAATAAAATTCTCTAATTGCTTTCCTCAAGTTTGACCCAAACTCAAACCAATCACAAGCAATTAATTTTATACACAACTCTCTATTCATGGTTTGACTTTCAAAGTTAACATACTATCAATATTAACTCACAACAAACCATTTCATCTTATATGTTCACTTTCAAACATATATTTCAAATTATTACATTCAATAATCTTATCAATCCTTCACAAGGACAAGGTCAACCTACATCAATCTTGGCTCCATACAATCCATTTCATATTTTATGTTTACTATCGAACATAAACTTCAAATTATTACATTCAATAATTATTAGTAATTCCTCAAACAAGACAATATCAACCTATTTCAACTTTGGCTTCATACAAGCCAAATACAAAATAGTGACTCATTTAAACACTATCAAATTCGCCTACATGTAATCCATCACAATCAATCACAATTACATATTTAACACAATCAAATTAATCACTTAGGTTTATCATCAAAACCTCTATCAATGACAACTATCATTTACACTCTCACCTTTACAGTCTAAAGGTCACAGTTCTATCACCTGATTATTTTCTTATCAAAACAACTATTAAACAACTTAGCATACTATCATGCTCCATTTCCAAAATCACATTACATTTCTTTTATACCAAGTAGTCTCAACAAGTTCATGTGACCCAACATAATATAACAACGGTGATCAGGCGTTGCAAGATTATGCTCTTCACAATCCATTCTCAGGCTACTCTACATTATAATTATCAATGTGATCTATTCTCACCTCATACGTATTAAATACTTCATGATTTCAAATCAATCATACTTCATTTAATAGTTTCTATCAGCTGATACACACTCAAAATCAGCTTACTACTTACATATTCAACCCTACATATGCAAGTCATCTCACATACACACAATGTTCTAATTTTCAATAACTGAATTACTCAGTATATCACTTATCTGAAACCTCAAACACATGATAACTCATCATCATAGTTTCAATACTTAACACTAATCAATGTCCCTATTTACCTCAAAATTCAGGACACATCTTAATTAATTATCATCACTTTGACATATGCCATCATATCAAGCATCACTGTCACAACAAGTCTACTTAATCATGTTACTATCAAACATTTCATTTATTAATTTCACAATTGACCAGAAAGATCTATCACTTCCCAATCAATTTCACATTATTACACTCTACATTTCTCTTAAACCTATCAGTCATGGTTTATATCAAGTGTTTAACTATAGTCAACACATATCATACAGTCACATAAACATATATTTTCTCAAATAGCAGTCATTATCAATTCAATGACACAACCTTCCTTAACAAGGATTTAGATCACACATTGTGATTAATCCATTATCATAATACTATCAATTATCTCGTCTCACCAATAAAGACACTCCTTAGGTTCTAACATCAATCTTGCTAAAACCTTAATCAACTCTCTATCTACTTAAACATATTTCTGCATTTACAATTCAATCAGAAATAACCACAACAATGAACAACAATGAGCATCTCATTCAATACCTCTATCCTCATGTCAACCTATAGCAATCAATAGTTGACTCAAAACTGGGGAATCATATCAGTCTGACTCAATTAACTTCATAACAAGGCTTACTCAACATAACAGAGTAAACAATTCAAGTTAATTTAAATTATCACAGGCTTATCGAAGATTACCTGACAATCTTAAGCCCACGAGCGTTGAGGAAACATGAAATAAACCAATCAGTTACTCATGTTCCTCCGTCTCTGCATCAAATAACACTTTGCAACTTGTTAAAGGTTAGTACATATTCAACTAACTACTTTCTCACACATTCACTAATCAACTAAACCCACACCTTCTGGAATGTTTGACTCAACTCAATCAAAGTTTAGGATTGAACATTCTATCATGCTCAATTCACCCAAACTATTGCTCTGATACCAACTTTTAACACCCCTCCAGTTATATATAAACAAACAATATAATAATGGCGACGCGGAAGCTTATATTTTCAAAACATTACAACCAATGTTACATGTTACCCAAAATGTCAATAAACTTTTTCAATTCAAAGTACAAGACATTTCAACGCACTGGGTGTTATTAAAACATTTCTATAATTATCAAAATAACATCAGAGTTACGGCCTGTCAAACATTCCATCAATTCCAAACACTTCCTGCCCTGCCCAATATGTCCCATCTATTTCAACCTGCAGGAAGAACTGTGGTGGGGTTAGCATAAAGCTAAGTGAATGAAACTATAAGCAACAGTACAACCTAGCATAACAATCTGTTTACATCAAATAACAATAAACAGAAAATCAATCAATCACTAGACATCCAATCAATGTCAAGCTACTCACATCCAACATTATCAATCGTCATGAGGACCGGTGGCTCCTGAGATACCCTAATACCGGTCTGGTACTCAGGGAACCCTTATCAATCATCTGTATTGGCCTATACAGAATTACCGGTAACCAGTTGTTAATCACACACGACCTAGATCTCTAAACCAACATTTCAAGTTTCAAGATCTCCTGTCGTCTACAATAACAACCAAGTCCAACTGTCAAGTCAAGTTGACCTCAGAATCTTACATACTAGCTCAAACAGCCAAGTAAGCAAACCACCTAACTAACATGGCAAGTTATCTCAACAGATGCATCATATCAAAGTAATACTATAAATTACTTATTGTAAATCAAATCATTACAACTAAATCACACTGAGGTTACAGATCCACTCACCGACTACCTCAGGCCTCCACTCAGTAGTCTAATATCACTGAGCCTTCTCCACATCTGAGAATCAACAAATCAAATATAAGTTAGTAATCATGATCATCAATACTAAACTTATATCAATTAATAACATTAGGAACTTAACATAATCCACATCAAGATTAGTAGTTTCTAATGATACACTAATGATTTACACTATAATCATTATCATCTATTAACATATAACATCTAACAATCACATTACTATTAACAATCAAACAAGAAATGCTGTAACAGCCAACCAAGCCGCCGGCTTCTTTATGAAGCCGCCGGCTTCAAACAACCACCCGCCGGGTCACACTACTTAGCCGCCGGGTATTTTACCAATTGTGGTAACAGAACAAAAACAAGCTTTAAAGCTTACACCACCCGCCGGGTCGGGTTTATACCCGCCGGGTCCTACCAGGCAACACAAGCCGCCGGCTTGGCTTAGAAGCCGCCGGCTTCCTCAGAATATCAAGCAGCCGGCTTCATCACGAAGCCGCCGGCTTCGACCTTCGTTCCAGCCCAGGTCGTTCTGCTCAAAACCCTAACTCGCGATTTATTACCCAAATCACCTCAAACTCGATTTCAATCATCAATATACTACTAAAAGCTTTAGGAAATCATTATAAAACATTCATAACATGTTTTTAACATCTAATTCTCTCAAATCATCAATTTACCCAAATTTAAATCAAAATCAAATTCTTAAATACTCAAGAATACTTACTGATTGAAGAATCTAACGATGGTAATCTGATGATTAGGAAGTTTCACGAGAATCACAACTTCCTGATTTGATTTCCAGTTTGATTTGAAGGTTTTCAGAGAGTTTCTGTGAGTTTTGAAGTTTCTAAATAAACTTTCCTAAAGAGGAAAGTGATATATATAACCGACCTCACAAACCGCCTTCAATATACGGGTATAATTTAATACCCCATCTCAATCTATTGTCTGGAACCCAAAAACCATTTACGAGTCCAAACATTTTATTGTACCGTCGACTATATTAATTTACAATAATTAATATTTCACTTATCACATTGTAATATTCGACTCCTATTCCAATTATTTTAACTATTTCAAACAACATTATTTCCAAACACATTTAAATACATATTTAAATCAAGAAATAATATAAAACAACTAGGTCCATTTCGAGGATGTTACATTTGCAGTTTTGGAAGTCCTTATACGAGCAGGGTTTGGGTTGTGGTCCATTGTTAGCTGTATCTTCGCTACCAGGATTTGATGTTCGGGTAGCTAGGGCTTGGGCCACACTATGGGCAATCAGACCCGCACTACGGGCAATCAGACCCGCAATTTCGGCTTCACTGAGGGTGATTTGCCGGCGAGGAGGCATGATGCTGAACAAGAAAAGAACAAGGAAAGAGGAATAAGATATTTGCATGAAATTATGACATGTCACAAGTGTAAATGATGAGGTACACGATAACAGTACGAAGTGACAATCACATTTCATTTAGATAAACAAGTTGAATACAAGATACGGGTTTTCAAAAGATTACAGAGTAATAGTAGTACAAAAGTGCCGGGAATTGTTACATCCGGTTGAATTACATAGGTCCTAATTAAGAAATTAACTGGTTACAAGTTACAGACTGATCTAATCTTGATGCAGATTAATCTGCTCCATCAGCGCGACAAGGCGGTCCACGGTTTCTGCTAGTCTGTGGCCTTGCCTGGCGTTGTCTTCAACCAAGGCCAGTCGTTGTACTAGAGCTCGAGAGTGATCCTCAGTCTCCTGTGAACGCTGTTCACATTCCTCTAGTCGGTTTCTTACGAATTCATCCGCACCTAGTTCAGCGGTCATTGAATCCTGAATTATGCTTACAGAGAGGCTGGTATCTTCTTGTTCTCGCTGGATATGCGGTCAAGAGCTTGGCGAAGCAGGTATGTCATTTGGTGTTGTTCCCGTTCGAGATTCTCGAGTCTTTGCTCCTGACGGCGGAGTTGGGTAGCCAACACTGGCACCGTGAGATGTGCCGAGTTCTGAGAGTTATAAACATGATAGGGGTTGCTTCGAGGTGATCCAGTGTTTCTCCTGGCTACTCGTGGGTTTCGTGATCCTTGCGGATGAGAGCGTGATGAATTGGGTGGTGTGTTTGCCATTCCTGAGGCAGAGTGTAAGTAAGACGAGGCTAATATATATAAGTATATAACATCCAGCCTAGTGTCTTGCACGTATCAAGTAATGGTCCGGTTCTCTCGCGGTCAGAGTCAACTAACGCATTCCTGTTCAACATAACCATTTCAGACCTCACATCATATTTCCTTAATTGTACATAGTTGATCAGGCTATGTTAAATTAAAGTCGTATGATGTAATTCAAGAACCAATCATGCCTAGTAAGGAAATAATGCCTAATGGTCATAGTCTAGGCCCACTAAATGCAACCTAGTTCACTATAACCTTAGGCTCTGATACCAATCTGTAACACCCCCAAATTTAATGATTTGCGGAAACATACTTGGGTGTTACTAATCAATATACAAAGCACAAGATATACAATAAACGACCTCTAAATGAGACGTTGTAAAACGATTTCATAGAAATATATGTTTGAAAACTTAATGTTTTCGTATACAAAACTAGTTCCCTAGAGTCCACGCGTATGGCGGGAGATTCTATTACATAATCAACATGTACAAAAGATAATGCTGAGAATCTCCGTTAAATGCAGTTTAGTTGAATTCATGCAACTCTGGCTATGTCCTGGGGGAATCCTACTCCATATGAGTACCTGAGAATACATGCTAAAAGGTCAACACGAATGTTGGTGAATCTCACAGGTTTGTAAGTAATATCAGTTTGAACACAAGGTTTCATCAGTAGTGCCCGCAGGCGTAAATCAAGTATTTGCAAATCCTGCAAATGTAAAGTAAATAAGTTATACCGTTGCCATGAGGCTCATAATCGAAGCTTAACCCGTAAGTAATAATTTGCTCCCGTGACATGCTCGTAACTGAGCAAGCAGATGTAACGAATAATAGTCGCCCGTTTATACAGAACGGTTCGTGGTAACGCTACTACCCCAGGCGGGGAGGGTCATTTCCCTAATGTATCCATTAACTAGTGTTCGCGCTTAAGTCCATAACTAACGATATATGATGGAGAGACTTCTGTAAATAGTAAATAACTCATGCAATTCCGTTTGGTATAGTAAGCAGTTTTAGTACTTGTGTTCAAGAAAAGTAAGCAATGTATCTCACCCCGTATGTAAAACAGTAAAAGTGGGGCTGTAAGACTCACCTGAGTCTTTGCAAGTACGTTTATATCAATAAACGAGTAAGTAATATCAACCGTAGGTTCTCCGAACCCGTAACCTTCAAATGCCTAAACATATAAAGTTAAGTAAGTAGATGTCTCGCAAGACCATCTAGGCTAGTTGTCTACACAACTCGTTATGTCCAAGTGTTTGTTTAGTAATCCGTTTGTAGTTTGAAAACAAGTATGGCCCGTTGGTGACGGTTTGTAATAATGATTCAAAGTGTTATCATTATATGTATCGTTGAATCAGGTTTCGTTATTTGTAAGTGTTCGACACTTAGTGTGAAAAGTATTTACAACATCTAATGACGGGGGTCCGGGGGCAGCGCCCCTGGTAGCGGGGTCCAAGGGGCAGAGCCCCTGGTTGGGGTCGAGCTGCCAAGTCAGCTTGGAAAATTTTTGTTCCTACTACTTTCCTTTAGTGAAAACGTATCCGAAATTTGAATTTGGAGTAAAATTAGGTGGTAAAATCTTGGTTCCGACACTTAGTAAAAATGTAAGTTTTCAAGGTTCTGGTTTGTGCGACGTCAGGTGCGACGTCGCACATGATGACCGCGACGTTTGGAATGACGTCGCTAAGTATAGCATTCGCAATTTAATGCGACGTTACGTATTATGTCGCTATATGCGATGTTAGTTCGGTTTGCGACGTTAAGGTATGCGTCGCTATATGCGACGTTCGCAAGTCAATGCGACGTTGGGGATGACGTCGCTATATGCGACGTTGTGAGGTGTTTAGCGACGTTGTAACTGACGTCGCAATCGGGCCAAGCCAGATGCGACGTCGGCGACTGATATGGTTCCGGTGGCCGGAAAATCGGCCGAACGACTTCCGTTTGGTCCAAATCTTTTACCCAACCCATTTTTGGACATTTTGAGCATATATAAACCATAAAAACGTAAAAATGAGTAAAAACGGAGAGTTTCAGGTTTTGTCGGAAACTTACGAAATGCCGAAATGAAAATCCGGAAAGGTAGGAATGCAGATCGTGAAGTGGTGAACGTTTTTCTCCAAAGGGGTGGTATGATTCGGCGTCGTTTGATGGTGTTATTTTGCGATTTTAGTGTTGTTGGTGATGATGGTGATTATTGAGAGAAAAAGGAGGAAGAAAGAGAGTGAGAGAGAAAGAAATGAGAAGAAAAATGGGAGGAGGTGGGGTGTTGGTGAAAGCCTCACCTCACCCAGTCTCCGTTCCGTGCTCCGTGTGGTGTTCGTTTTCCCCGGTATTTAATCGTTTAAATATTTGTTTTACGCGTTAATTATCCCTTTTAAATTGCGAATCTTTGTTTAATAATTTAATTAAATTGTTTTCCCAACTATCTACTAATTTAAAGATTTAAAATGTGATTTAAATAATTTGTGTATTTTGTTTTTAATTACGTAAGTTTTAATTGTACAAAACGGGACAACTCTGGGAATGTAATTTAAACATTAGTTTGGACCCAGTAATGTTTTCAAATAATGTTTTATACTTAAATATAAATTGTGTCACCAACGTCCGTATTTATGGAACCGAAATACATTCGATTTAAAAGGTGTGCGATTTAGCCAAATCGCGTATTCGTATATATATATATATATATATATATATATATATATATATATATATAAAGATACATAAATTAACCTAACCCAAGGACTAATTACATGTATTACATAAAATCAGGTACTAATTACTAGTCCTAATTTGGCAGGTGTTACGACTGTAGAAAGGTAAGTATCCTAATCAAAAGTACCTATAGGAAAGTAATTATCCTAAGGTAAGGTCCATGTAGGATGGTGGATCCTAGGAGTTGTTTATACAGCAACATGTAGATATACACAAATAGTTCGCAACTTAGTATGAAATCATCATATAATCAATAGCACATAAGCAATTAAATCAATCAAGAACAAATGTTGCATGTTAAAGCAAGACGATTGTTATGTTTTTCACCCCAAGTTTTAAAAGCATTAAAACAGTAGAAAGTGGGGCTGTGAACTCACTGTAGTTGTAGCAATGTGATAGCTAGCAGAAAGACGTAGCGTTGCCCAATATGTCAACCTATATGCAATAATTGTATTAACATAAGTACTTTGATTGTTTGTCAAATTATGTTAACAGTTTGTTTGCTTTGAAGAAATTGTTGATTTCTTAATTTGTGCAAGTTGTTGGTGCCGATATGTCAAAATATAAGTAATATTTCTCGAGTCGTAAATCTTGATACATATATATAAACATGTTTATAGTTGTGTATATAATTATCGTTTCATTTCCAATACTCGTTGTGTTAGATATTGGTTATATTTTAAATTTAACACGTTACCAAAATATCGCGTAAATGTAATTATATTGTATCGGGTTGGAATGGGTTTTGGGCCGTTGTTGGGCCGATTGCATGGTACGACCCAAGAATTTCCCATCCCATTTACGTTTGTTGTTTGCAGATGGGGTTGCGGTTGTGCCACGGCGGACAGAGTTTGCCGTTAGCTCGTGGGCCATACGGATGGCGCTTTGAATCGTACCCGGTTTGGATGATGTCACCAAGTCTTGTAGTCTGTCGGGAAGTCCATCGACATATTTCTCGATCCTCTTGTATTCAGGATCGACCATGGATGGGCACAGAAGTGCCAGTTGGTGGAAACGGTTGGTGTACCCGGTGATATCATCACCTTCATCTTATGGTTCCAAAATTCCAACTCTAGTTGTTTCAGTTCATCTCTGGGGCAGTACTCACCCCTCAACATCTCCTTCAGCTCCTCCCACGGAAGCTTGTAAGCATTCGCAATACCCACAGTCTGGGCATAGGTGTTCCACCAGGTGAGAGCGGTGTCAGTGAAAGTACTAACGGAGAACTTAACCTTGTCTCCCTCTGCACAGTTGCAGATAAGAAATACAGATTCGACTTTCTCGATCCAGCGTACTAGACCGATAGCTCCCTCAGTACCTGCAAAGTTCAGAGGTTTGCAGTTTTGGAAGTCCTTATACGAGCAGGGTTTGGGTTGTGGTCCATTGATAGCTGTATCTTCGCTACCAGGATTTGATGTTCGGGTAGCTAGGGCTTGGGCCACACTACGGGCAATCAGACCCACAATTTCGGCTTCACTGAGGGTGATTTGCCGGCGAGGAGGCATGATGCTGAACAAGAAAAGAACAAGGAAAGAGGAATAAGATATTTGCATGAAATTATGACATGTCACAAGTGTAAATGATGAGGTACACGATAACAGTACGAAGTGACAATCACATTTCATTTAGATAAACAAGTTGAATACAAGATACGGGTTTTCCAAAAGATTACAGAGTAATAGTAGTACAAAAGTGCCGGGAATTGTTACATCCGGTTGAATTACATAGGTCCTAATTAAGAAATTAACTGGTTACAAGTTACAGACTGATCTAATCTTGATGCAGATTAATCTGCTCCATCAGCGCGACAAGGCGGTCCACGGTTTCTGCTAGTCTATGGGCTTGCCTGGCGTTGTCTTCAACCAAGGCCAGTCGTTGTACTAGAGCTCGAGAGTGATCCTCAGTCTCCTGTGAACGCTGTTCACATTCCTCTAGTCGGTTTCTTACGAGTTCATCCGCACCTAGTTCAGCGGTCATTGAATCCTGAATTATGCTTACAGAGAGGCTGGTATCTTCTTGTTCTCGCTGGAGTTGTGATATGCGGTCAAGAGCTTGGCGAAGCAGGTAGGTCATTTGGTGTTGTTCCCGTTCGAGATTCTCGAGTCTTTGCTCCTGACGGCGGAGTTGGGTAGCCAACACTGGCACCGTGAGATGTGCCGAGTTCTGAGAGTTATGAACATGATAGGGGTTGCTTCGAGGTGATCCAGTGTTTCTCCTGGCTACTCGTGGGTTTCGTGATCCTTGCGGATGAGAGCGTGACGAATTGGGTGGTGTGTTTGCCATTCCTGAGGCAGAGTGTAAGTAAGACGAGGCTAATATATATAACTATATAACATCCAGCCTAGTGTCTAGCACGTATCAAGTAATGGTCCGGTTCTCTCGCGGTCAGAGTCAACTAACGCATTCCTGTTCAACATAACCATTTCAGACCTCACATCATCTTTCCTTAATTGTACATAGTTGATCAGGCTATGTTAAATTAAAGTCGTATGATGTAATTCCTGAACCAATCATGCCTAGTAAGGAAATACTGCCTAATGGTCATAGTCTAGGCCCACTAAATGCAACATAGTTCACTATAACCTTAGGCTCTGATACCAATCTGTAACACCCCCAAATTTAATGATTTGCGGAAACATACTTGGGTGTTACTAATCAATATACAAAGCACAAGATATATAATAAACGACCTCTAAATGAGACGTTGTAAAACGATTTCATAGAAATATATGTTTGAAAACTTAATGTTTTCGTATACAAAACTAGTTCCCTAGAGTCCACGCGTATGGCGGGAGATTCTATTACATAATCAACATGTACAAAAGATAATGCTGAGAATCTCCGTTAAATGCAGTTTAGTTGAATTCATGTGACTCTGGCTATGTCCTGGGGGAATCCAACTCCATATGAGTACCTGAGAATACATGCTAAAAGGTCAACACGAATGTTGGTGAATCTCACAGGTTTGTAAGTAATATCAGTTTGAACACAAGGTTTCATCAGTAGTGCCCGCAGGCGTAAATCAAGTATTTGCAAATCCTGCAAATGTAAAGTAAATAAGTTATACCGTTGCCATGAGGCTCATAATCGAAGCTTAACCCGTAAGTAATAATTTGCTCCCGTGACATGCTCGTAACTGAGCAAGCAGATGTAACGAATAATAGTCGCCCGTTTATACAGAACGGTTCGTGGTAACGCTACTACCCCGGGCGGGGAGGGTCATTTCCCTAATGGATCCATTAACTAGTGTTCGCGCTTAAGTCCATAACTAACGATATATGATGGAGAGACTTCTGTAAATAGTAAATAACTCATGCAATTCCGTTTGGTATAGTAAGCAGTTTTAGTACTTGTGTTCAAGAAAAGTAAGCAATGTATCTCACCCCGTATGTAAAACAGTAAAAGTGGGGCTGTAAGACTCACCTGAGTCTTTGCAAGTACGTTTATATCAATAAACGAGTAAGTAATATCAACCGTAGGTTCTCCGAACCCGTAACCTTCAAATGCCTAAACATATAAAGTTAAGTAAGTAGATGTCTCGCAAGACCATCTAGGCTAGTTGTCTACACAACTCGTTATGTCCAAGTGTTTGTTTAGTAATCCGTTTGTAGTTTGAAAACAAGTATGGCCCGTTGGTGACGGTTTGTAATAATGATTCAAAGTGTTATCATTATATGTATCGTTGAATCAGGTTTCGTTATTTGTAAGTGTTCGACACTTAGTGTGAAAAGTATTTACAACATCTAATGACGGGGGTCCGGGGGCAGCGCCCCTGGTAGCGGGGTCCAAGGGGCAGAGCCCCTGGTTGGGGTCGAGCTGCCAAGTCAGCTTGGAAAATTTTTATTCCTACTACTTTCCTTTAGTGAAAACGTATCCGAAATTTGAATTTGGAGTAAAATTAGGTGGTAAAATCTTGGTTCCGACACTTAGTAAAAATGTAAGTTTTCAAGGTTCTGGTTTGTGCGACGTCAGGTGCGACGTCGCACATGATGACCGCGACGTTTGGAATGACGTCGCTAAGTATAGCATTCGCAATTTAATGCGACGTTACGTATTATGTCGCTATATGCGACGTTAGTTCGGTTTGCGACGTTAAGGTATGCGTCGCTATATGCGACGTTCGCAAGTCAATGCGACGTTGGGGATGACGTCGCTATATGCGACGTTGTGAGGTGTTTAGCGACGTTGTAACTGACGTCGCAATCGGGCCAAGCCAGATGCGACGTCGGCGACTGATATGGTTCCGGTGGCCGGAAAATCGGCCGAACGACTTCCGTTTGGTCCAAATCTTTTACCCAACCCATTTTTGGACATTTTGAGCATATATAAACCATAAAAACGTAAAAATGAGTAAAAACAGAGAGTTTCGGGTTTTGTCAGAAACTTACGAAATGTCGAAATGAAAATCCGGAAAGGTAGGAATGTAGATCGTGAAGTGGTGAACGTTTTTCTCCAAAGGGGTGGTATGATTCGGCGTCGTTTGATGGTGTTATTTTGCGATTTTAGTGTTGTTGGTGATGATGGTGATTATTGAGAGAAAAAGGAGGAAGAAAGAGAGTGAGAGAGAAAGAAATGAGAAGAAAAATGGGAGGAGGTGGGGTGTTGGTGAAAGCCTCACCTCACCCAGTCTCCGTTCCGTGCTCCGTGTGGTGTTCGTTTTCCCCGGTATTTAATCGTTTAAATATTTGTTTTACGCGTTAATTATCCCTTTTAAATTGCGAATCTTTGTTTAATAATTTAATTAAATTGTTTTCCCAACTATCTACTAATTTAAAGATTTAAAATGTGATTTAAATAATTTGTGTATTTTGTTTTTAATTACGTAAGTTTTAATTGTACAAAACGGGACAACTCTGGGAATGTAATTTAAACATTAGTTTGGACCCAGTAATGTTTTCAAATAATGTTTTATACTTAAATATAAATTGTGTCACCAACGTCCGTATTTATGGAACCGAAATACATTCGATTTAAAACGTGTGCGATTTAGCCAAATCGCGTATTCGTATATATATATATATATATATATATATATATATATATATATATATATATAAAGATACATAAATTAACCTAACCCAAGGACTAATTACATGTATTACATAAAATCAGGTACTAATTACTAGTCCTAATTTGGCAGGTGTTACGACTGTAGAAAGGTAAGTATCCTAATCAAAAGTACCTATAGGAAAGTAATTATCCTAAGGTAAGGTCCATGTAGGATGGTGGATCCTAGGAGTTGTTTATACAGCAACATGTAGATATACACAAATAGTTCGCAACTTAGTATGAAATCATCATATAATCAATAGCACATAAGCAATTAAATCAATCAAGAACAAATGTTGCATGTTAAAGCAAGACGATTGTTATGTTTTTCACCCCAAGTTTTAAAAGCATTAAAACAGTAGAAAGTGGGGCTGTGAACTCACTGTAGTTGTAGCAATGTGATAGCTAGCAGAAAGACGTAGCGTTGCCCAATATGTCAACCTATATGCAATAATTGTATTAACATAAGTACTTTGATTGTTTGTCAAATTATGTTAACAGTTTGTTTGCTTTGAAGAAATTGTTGATTTCTTAATTTGTGCAAGTTGTTGGTGCCGATATGTCGAAATATAAGTAATATTTTTCGAGTCGTAAATCTTGATACATATATATAAACATGTTTATAGTTGTGTATATAATTATCGTTTCATTTCCAATACTCGTTGTGTTAGATATTGGTTATATTTTAAATTTAACACGTTACCAAAATATCGCGTAAATGTAATTATATTGTATCGGGTTGGAATGGGTTTTGGGCCGTTGTTGGGCCGATTGCATGGTACGACCCAAGAACTAAGCCCAATTCACATTTATGGTTTAAATTCCTGTGGCCCAAACGGGCTTGGCCCATTATTCGTTTACTTAATCGGTCCGGCCCATTTAAATAGTTTTGGCCCAACATAGCTCCGGCCCAAATATTTATCACCCGTCCCAATTGTCTAATAACTTGTTTGGCCCAATTTATTATCTAACTCATACGCTTTTTATTTCATTTGAGAAGTTATGCTTTACAAAAGTTGTCGTTTTTACTTAATAACCATGTACACGTATTTGTATTTCTGTGACAAAATTTAACTAAAATACGCGACTTGTTCTTAATGAGACGGTGGTCAAACTAGCTCGGTTTGACCCGAAACTTTTAGGTACGTCTTAAATATGTTAATAAAGCTTGGGAAAATTATCGTTGTGTTTCGTTGTTTAACCAAAATTGTCGTTTTTATTCCGAGCCCAAAACAGCCCCCGAACTCAGATTTTAGTTGTTTTCGACTATTTTCGAGCTCGTTTTCGGGGGTCAAAACTTATCGAACGAATCCGAAATTTTTACACGATGTTCCCATGTATATCACCTACTTCCAGTATCGTTTTCATGATTTTTAGACATCCACAATAGTTTTAAAAAAATTCGTGATCAAGGCTGTCCAGAAAGTCGTTTTTCAGAGTTAATCTTCACAAATCGGTTAAATAACGCAAAAATGGGTGTATTTCTGGAAAACGAAGTCTTCACAAAAGTTGTTCTTAACGAAAATACGAAGATTTTGGCGCTAATTTCATGCATTAATTCAACTCACACGATTTTATATGATTTTTCTTCCGAGAACTAAAAATCTGTCCCAAGTTCATATTTCACCAAAGTTATGTTTTGTTTACTTTTTGTTAAGTTTTCATGCTAGATCTTTTAATAGGTGAACTTATAACATGTTATAGACTAAAAATCATACAGGAAAAGTGATGGTTCAAGAATCCTTACAAAGATTTAAGAAGATGGAAATAGCAGGAGATGAAAATGAGGATTCTTTGAACTTAATCTTGTTTCCTCCTCTTGCAACTTGTAGTAATGTTTAAGGGTGTTTGAATTTATGGATTTTTAGTGGTGTTTGGGGCTGGATTTCGGCGGTCACCACAAGAAAAGAGGGAGAGAAAATGTAGAGGGGATTTGGTGAATGTCAAATGTGTTGTGTGTGTTCAATAATTCAAATGATCATGGATATGTTTCGTGGGTGACTTGGCCGGTTCACAAAGTCAAAGAAAGCATGACTTTCCAATTTCCTTGTCTCCCATATTATTGTGTTAGTTTGTAGGTATTTATCCCGTATCCGTTTACCCAATCGTTTTACATTATATCATGTTTTATTCGGTTACGTTTGTTAACGTTATATCGCGTTAAAATATTTTGAAGTATTATTTCTAACACTTTATTTTGAGTTACGAAAATAATATTTTTGACTAGTTTGGTTGTCGGGCTCATTTTTATTTATTTTGTCGCATGTGTTACGTTTGTTATAGAATGTATAATCGTTTATATTTTATCGTTATGCAATATCGTTTAGCATAATATTTTTGTGTAAATAACTGCTATAAATATAGTTTTACATTATTTAGAAGTTTTGTATCACCAACGTACATACTTGTTTTGTCGGACTCGCTCCGATTGTTTTGCGTGTAATTAATAATAATTACTAAATATGTAATACTACGCGTATTAACTAGTTTGGCTTTGCTAGACTTATCTCTAAAATGTGTTGTGAATTCACTTTAAGTTAGGGAATTAGCCTAAGACATGCATGTGTTTAGTATAACACCCCTCATTTGATATAACAATATTATATTAATAACACGGAAGCGTAGAAATTTAAACAACTTTATAACTTTACCTTACATTAATTTACATAAACAGTTTATAAGTTAAAGTCACACTGACTTGAAACAGTTCCAAAGATTACATAGATCGGGGTATTATATAAAACAACTAGTTTAGTTCAAAAAGGATCAGAGTAGCTTGCTGTCAAACTATCCTTGCTTCCAAAAGCATCCCATTCCTGCTACCCATTAAGCTACAAAATCTGCAGGAATTAAAGATGAGGGATTAGCACATAGCTAAGTGAGAGAGTTCATCACCCAACATTCAACTTAGCATAACCATTAACTACAACAATCAACAACACTTAATGAGGATCGGTGGTTCTGGGGATAACCATAATACCCGGGCGGCTCCCCAAGAACTCTTATCCAACCATATCCGTATGGCCATAACGGACGAGACCGATAGCTAGTGGTTATCCTACTCAGATACAGTTCAATACACACAACATATGAAGCATATCCCTGTATCATTCACACGATAACCAACTAACCCAACCAACAGTTCATCAACTTGTCGACCTCATTGGCAACCAATATCCAAAGATCACACATAGCACATAGATATACAATCAACAATAATGATAAAACAACTCTATAATCATATCTACGTTTATCCCTTGTAATTAAATGATTACAACTAAATCAAATGGCGAGTTTTGAATCCACTCACCGATACCTCAGAAGTCGCTACACTCAGCTTCTAATCACTGAGTCTTTGGGGTATCTGAAACATCACACAACAAACAAGTTAGTAACTTGTTTCTAACTAATAATAGTTAACTTCACAATTCAAGTTACAATGAATAACAATAATAACTATTTATATTATATAAACTCAGGTTCACAAACTATCATAATCATCAAAATTTAACAGACAAACGCGATCCGGACTAGGCATGGTGGGATCGCGTTCTTCAGTAGAAAAAGTTCTGTAACCGAAAAACACTAGCAAACGCGATCCGGATACTTGGCCAGGATCGCGTTTCCAAGGCCAAATCTCGACTGAGACATTTTATAACTAGGGAACGCGATCCGGACTCGAGGCTGGGATCGCGTTGAGCTACGTTTCAGCTCAGGTACAGACCTGCAAACACACAGCTCGAACCTAATACCATTTTTGGTCATTCAAACTCAGTTCTAAGGTTATAAACAACTGAAATAACACCACATATCATCATATTGCAACAATTTAACATCCTTCAACTCAAACTACATCAATTTCATATTTGACCTAAACTAAGCTTGAGTTCATGAAAATCAAATACTTACACTATGATGATGAGAGTGATTGGAAGAAGAAGATGAACTTGTAATTACACAATCACAGC
The DNA here is from genome assembly GCA_949592205.1 of Helichrysum umbraculigerum. Taxonomy (NCBI): domain Eukaryota; kingdom Viridiplantae; phylum Streptophyta; class Magnoliopsida; order Asterales; family Asteraceae; genus Helichrysum; species Helichrysum umbraculigerum. The sequence continues at coordinate 122,077,516 of CATIUR010000001.1, read as the reverse complement.
CTTGATTCTTCTAATCTTGTTAATGATTTCAACCTTTCTTTCTCTTGATTTTGGGTTTAGTGTTTAAGAGATAAAAGTTCAGCAAGAATAAACTGGAAATGGGGAAAAGACTAAAAGGAGGTCGGCTCTCCTTTAAAGCGACTTCACCATTTGGGTATTTTATACCCGTCTTAAATCTATTGTCTGGAACCTAAATATCAATTGCGAGAAATTTATTTTATTGTACCGTCAACTTCAATAATTTAAAATAAGCAACATTTCACTAACCACAATAAGTCCTAAAACCTATTTCACCAACTTTCACAATTAAACAGTTATATCAAATAATTTCTAAAACAATTAAATACTCAATTTAAATAGAAAAATACCAGGCCACTGGAGAGGATGTTACAAATCTCCCCTCCTTAAAGAGATTTCGTCCCCGAAATCTCAACATCAACAAACAACCCAGGATATCTGGATTTCATCAACTCCTCGGCTTCCCAGGTCAAATTAGGACCTAAACTATGTCGCCACTTTACTAGTACCATAGGAATTTGTTTCTTCCTAAGTTTAGTAACCTTCCTATCTAGGACTTCAACAGGTTATTCAACCAATTTCTGAGTTTTATCAACTTTTAGATCCTGCAAAGGAAGAATTTGCGACTGATCTTCAACATTGCATCTTCTTAGATAACACACATTAAAGGTGTCATGAATACCAGCAAGTTCAGGTGGGAGATCTAATGAAACAGACTGCTCATTTACAATTTGACGAATTTTGAATGGACCGATATATCTAGGTGCCAATTTTCCACGCTTTCCAAAACGGATTACACCCTTCCATGGAGAGACTTTGAGGTAAACCAATTCACCTTCGGAAAATACAACTGGTCGCCTTTTCGGATCTGCATACTGTTTCTGTTGGTCACGAGCAGCTTTCAATTTTTCACGTGCAATTGCAACTTTGTCAGCTGTCATCTGTACAATGTCGGGTCCAGCAAACTGTTTCTCACCGGCTTCCAACCAACATGTCTGTGTTCTACAACGTCGACCATACAACATTTCATACGGAGGCATACCGATACTGGAATGATACGAATTGTTATAAGTAAATTCAACCAATGGGAGATGTGAATCCCATGAACCTCCATATTCCAAAATGCAAGCACGAAGCATATCCTCTAAAGTTTGAATTGTGCGTTCTGACTGACCGTCTGTCTGAGGATGATAAGCTGTGCTAAGATTTACACGTGTACCCAATTCTTGTTGCAAACCTTGCCAAAAACGAGAAACAAAACGAGAATCTCGGTCTGACACAATTGACAAAGGTATACCATGTCTCGTGACAATTTCATTTATGTACAACTGAGCAAGCTTAGTCAACGAGGCAGATTCGCTAGTAGCAAGAAAATGCGCGCTTTTAGTCAACCGATCAACTATGACCCAAACCATGTCATTACCTCGATTAGTGCGAGGAAGTTTAGTCACGAAATCCATCGTTATATGTTCCCATTTCCACTCGGGAATTTCCAACTGTTTCAATGATCCGTACGGCTTTTGATGCTCAGCTTTAACTTGGGCACAAATATGACAAGTACCAACAAATCTCGCAATGTCCGTTTTCATCGTAGGCCACCAGTACAACGGTTTCAAATCATTATACATCCGAGTACTTCCAGGATGAATAGATAGTCTAGACTTATGTGCCTCATTCAAAATCAAATCACGAATATTACCAAGTAAAGGAATCCATACTCGAGATTGATAAGTTAGTAATCCTCTCGAATCTTCCACCAATTCATCTTTTCTTTTCAACATAACTTCGGATTTCAAATTAAAATCTTTCAATGCTTCTATTTGTGCAACTTTAATCTGAGAAATCAAGTCAGAAGAAACATCCACTCTTAAGTAATAAATTCGATCAGAAGTACCCTTTCGACTTAAAGCATCAGCGACCACATTAGCTTTGCCTGGGTGGTATTTAATTTCACAGTCATAATCCTTGATTAACTCTAACCACCGCATCTGTCGCATATTCAACTCTTTCTGAGAAAACACATACTGCAGACTCTTATGGTCAGTACAAACAACACATCTAGTACCATATAAGTAGTGTCTCCAAAGCTTTAAGGCAAATACAACCGCTGCAAGTTCTAAGTCATGTGTTGGATAGTTCCGTTCATGTGGTTTCAACTGTCGAGAAGCATAGGCGATAACTCTATCCCTTTGCATAAGTACACAACCCAAACCAGAATAAGAAGCATCACAGTAAACTACAAAATCATCTGTACCATCTGGTAAGGCTAAAACAGGAGCTTGACATAACATTTGCTTTAAAGTCTGGAAAGCATGTTCCCGTTGATCAGTCCACATAAACTTTTCATCTTTTCGTGTCAATTTTGTTAATGGACCGGCAAGTTTAGAGAAGTCTTTTATGAATTTCCGGTAATAACCCGCCAAACCAAGGAAACTCTTTATTTCAGAAGCAGACTTTGGGGCGTTCCAATTCATCACGGCTTCAACTTTCAATGGATCCACTTTCACACCATCATTACAAATTACATGGCCCAAAAATTGCACTTCCCTAATCCAAAACTCACATTTAGAAAACTTGGCATAAAGCTATTCTCGTTTCAACGTTTCTAGAATCAGTCTTAAATGCATAGCATGCTCAGCCTCAGATTTCGAATATACAAGAATATCATCTATGAAGACAATAACAAATTTATCCAAGAAAGGTCGACAAACCCGATTCATTAAGTCCATAAACACTGCAGGTGCATTCGTCAAACCAAAAGGCATAACCAGGAATTCATAGTGACCATACCTGGTCCGAAAAGCAGTTTTAGAAATATCTTCATCACGAACACGAACCTGGTGGTAACCCGACCTTAGATCAATTTTAGAATAAACTGAAGAACCCTGCAACTGATCAAATAAGTCATCTATTCTGGGCAGAGGGTATTTATTCTTTACTGTTCTCTTATTCAGTTCTCTATAATCGATACACATACGAAAAGACCCGTCTTTCTTTTTCACAAACAACACCGGTGCACCCCACGGCGAAGCACTAGGTCTAATGAAACCTTTATCCAACAACTCCTGTATCTGATTCATCATCTCACGGATTTCAGATGGAGCTAACCTATAGGGAGCTTTGGCGATAGGCGACGAGCCAGGAACAAGATCAATACGGTATTCTACTTCCCTAACTGGTGGTAAACCAGATAATTCATCAGGGAACACTTCTGGATATTCACCAACTACCGGAACATCAAAAACAGTCTTCTTTTTAAGTTTGGCATCAACTACATAGGCTAGATATGATTCACAACCTTTGGACAACGACTTCCTAGCCTTCATCATAGAAATCAAAGGAAAGACCAAACTATCCCGTTCTCCTCGAGCCACAACATGTGACTCTTCAGAGATTGGGATCCTAATCAACTTCTGATGACAATCAATGCTAGCTTTATTCTGACTCAACCAATCCATACCAATTATCACATCAAAACTAGGGATTGGCATCAACAAGAAAGAAATAAGGAAAGTCTGGTCATCAATCACAATGTTAGCTCCAGTTACCGAGGTGGTAACAGGAACTAAATTACCACTAGCAATTTCTACTTCTACAGGCTTTGTTATTACAGTAGGCACTAATTTCAACTTGTCACAGAATTTCACAGATATAAAAGTACAATTAGCACCCGAATCAAATAACACACGCGCCGGTACAGAGTTTATAAGAAATGTACCAGTTATAACATCTTCAATGTGCACAGCCTCATCGACTGTCATCTGAAAAGCTCTACTGGTTGCTGGTGGAGGGTTTTTACGTTTCTGACCTGTAGATGCAGAGCTCCCAACCGAACCAGACCCCGACTTCCCTGCTTCCGGACATTGACCCACTCGATGCCCCTCCTTCTTGCAAGACCAACACACAAAATTTGGGTACCGACAACTCTTTATCTCATGACCCAGTTCTCCACATTTCAAACATTTATTAGTTTCCACTGTACAAGGCCCATCATGCCTAGATCTACACGAACCACACCAGTTAGAACTGCCCGACGACCCACTTTTACTAACATACTTCTTATTCTGTCGACTGCCCTGAGAACTTGACTTTCCTTTGCTAGAAGAATCACCTCTAGACTTTGCAGCATTATCTCTAGATCGTGCTTCACGAAAACCTCTAATATCACTGTCAACCGATCGTGCAAGATTAAAAGCATGTGATAAACTATTAGCCAATCTTACAGTAGTACGGTAATGATGAGGTAAGGTATCCACAAACTGCTCAATTCGAGTTTTATCATCAGGAACCCAATGTTGAACAAACCGAAGCTTTTCTGTAAATTGGGATATTAGATCATCAATGGTCATATTATCTTTCAACTGATGATTCACAAATTCTCTCCTAATCCGCGCCATGTCAAAATCAGAGCAGTATTGATTACACACTGCTTGGTGAAAATCTTTCCATTTGATAGAATCTTTTTGTTGTTCGGTTAAATGACCTGTCACTGAATCCCACCAAACCATTGCTTCATCTTTCATACACTGAACCGCGAACATAACCTTAGATTCTTCCTCACAACGAGTCACACTAAATTTGCGTTCCATATCTCTTAACCAATTTAAGGTCACAGTTGGATTTGTACTTCCATGAAACACCGGTGGCTTACTAGATATGAAAGTTTTGAAAGAACACACCTTACTAGTTTGAAACGATGGATTAGCACCAAAAACAGAAGTTTGTTGTTGAGCAAGTAGTCTAGCTGCATCTTCCTCAGCTTTCTTCTTAAATTCTCTAAGAATTATCAACTCATCCTCCATTTCGTGTATATACTCATCCCTATTTGCTTCTTCTCCAACTGCATGAGAAACACCATCATGATCATGTTGCTCAATATTAGTCTCAAAAGGCGGAGCTTCAATCCGGAAAGCATTATTGGGGTTGGTGGTCGGTTGCTCATTATCTGCCATTTCTGAAATCAACACAACACTTGAAATCTGTTAATCGTTAGTACCTATCTACTAACATTTATCAACAATGCTAAATCCCATAATCAGAAAAGTTTGACATACCATGCTCCAGTTTTGGGATTGAACATTCTTCAATGCTCAATTAACCCAAAACCACGCTCTGATACCAACTTATAACACCCCTCATTTGATATAACAATATTATATTAATAACACGGAAGCGTAGAAATTTAAACAACTTTATAACTTTACCTTACATTAATTTACATAAACAGTTTATAAGTTAAAGTCACACTGACTTGAAACAGTTCCAAAGATTACATAGATCGGGGTATTATATAAAACAACTAGTTTAGTTCAAAAAGGATCAGAGTAGCTTGCTGTCAAACTATCCTTGCTTCCAAAAGCATCCCATTCCTGCTACCCATTAAGCTACAAAATCTGCAGGAATTAAAGATGAGGGATTAGCACATAGCTAAGTGAGAGAGTTCATCACCCAACATTCAACTTAGCATAACCATTAACTACAACAATCAACAACACTTAATGAGGATCGGTGGTTCTGGGGATAACCATAATACCCGGGCGGCTCCCCAAGAACTCTTATCCAACCATATCCGTATGGCCATAACGGACGAGACCGATAGCTAGTGGTTATCCTACTCAGATACAGTTCAATACACACAACATATGAAGCATATCCCTGTATCATTCACACGATAACCAACTAACCCAACCAACAGTTCATCAACTTGTCGACCTCATTGGCAACCAATATCCAAAGATCACACATAGCACATAGATATATAATCAACAATAATGATAAAACAACTCTATAATCATATCTACGTTTATCCCTTGTAATTAAATGATTACAACTAAATCAAATGGCGAGTTTTGAATCCACTCACCGATACCTCAGAAGTCGCTACACTCAGCTTCTAATCACTGAGTCTTTGGGGTATCTGAAACATCACACAACAAACAAGTTAGTAACTTGTTTCTAACTAATAATAGTTAACTTCACAATTCAAGTTACAATGAATAACAATAATAACTATTTATATTATATAAACTCAGGTTCACAAACTATCATAATCATCAAAATTTAACAGACAAACGCGATCCGGACTAGGCATGGTGGGATCGCGTTCTTCAGTAGAAAAAGTTCTGTAACCGAAAAACACTAGCAAACGCGATCCGGATACTTGGCCAGGATCGCGTTTCCAAGGCCAAATCTCGACTGGGACATTTTATAACTAGGGAACGCGATCCGGACTCGAGGCTGGGATCGCGTTGAGCTACGTTTCAGCTCAGGTACAGACCTGCAAACACACAGCTCGAACCTAATACCATTTTTGGTCATTCAAACTCAGTTCTAAGGTTATAAACAACTGAAATAACACCACATATCATCATATTGCAACAATTTAACATCCTTCAACTCAAACTACATCAATTTCATATTTGACCTAAACTAAGCTTGAGTTCATGAAAATCAAATACTTACACTATGATGATGAGAGTGATTGGAAGAAGAAGATGAACTTGTAATTACACAATCACAGCCTTGATTCTTCTAATCTTGTTAATGATTTCAACCTTTCTTTCTCTTGATTTTGGGTTTAGTGTTTAAGAGATAAAAGTTCAGCAAGAATAAACTGGAAATGGGGAAAAGACTAAAAGGAGGTCGGCTCTCCTTTAAAGCGACTTCACCATTTGGGTATTTTATACCCGTCTTAAATCTATTGTCTGGAACCTAAATATCAATTGCGAGAAATTTATTTTATTGTACCGTCAACTTCAATAATTTAAAATAAGCAACATTTCACTAACCACAATAAGTCCTAAAACCTATTTCACCAACTTTCACAATTAAACAGTTATATCAAATAATTTCTAAAACAATTAAATACTCAATTTAAATAGAAAAATACCAGGCCACTGGAGATGATGTTACATTTAGTGTACGTAATTGTACCCAAATATTGCGGGGTGTCACACTTGGAATGGTGCAAGTAAGTATCAGTGTGATGGGCCATGGGAGGAGCATGTTGTAGTTGATATGGCAGCCAAAGAATGTGCATGTAGGAGGTGGCAATTGACTGGTATTCTTTGCAAACATGCAGTTGCAAGTTTGTGGAATATGGAAGAGCATGGGGTACAGGTTGGATTGCTTGAAGACTGGATCCACCCTTGCTACAAATTGGCTACTTGGAAGGAGGCATATTCTTACAAAATTGAGCCTTGCAATGGCATAAACTTATGGCCTAGGAGTGAATGTCCAACAAGGTTACTACCACCTGTCCATCATAATCCTGTTGGACGACCTAAAAAGAAAAGAACTAGGGGTCCAAACGAACCACCAATTGTTAATGGGGGAAAGTTAAGTAGGTTTGGGAAGAGTGTTACTTGTGGTAAGTGTGGAAATAAGGGTCACAATGTTACAACTTGTACTGGTGCTCCTGCTGCAAGTCAACCAAACAAGAAATCAAAACTTAGTGCAAGTCAACCTGGTACTAGTCAAATGGGTCAAGGCAGAGGTGGCAGAGCTGGTGGTGGTGGGCAAGGCAGAGGTGGTAGAGAAGGTGGTGGTCAAGGCAGAGGTGGTAGAGGAGGTGGTGGCCAAGGCAGAGGTCGTGGTCAAGGCAGAGCTGGTGGTGGTGGTCAAGGCAGAGGTGGTGGTGGTGGTCAAGGCAGAGGTGTTGGTCAAGGCAAAGCTGGTGGTGGTGGTCAAGGTAGAGGCCGTGGTCAAGACAATGCTTTTGCTGTTAAAATCCCCTTAGATGTGTAATCTGTTTTAACTAGACTAGTTATGTTTTGTGCATCCTAAGAACATCCAGTGGTAGTTTTTGTTAGGTTTAATACCTTAATACAATGGTGATGCCAATGCTACTTTGTTTATTAATGGTGAACCTGCCCCAATGTAATATTTTGGTTATTGGATTTGCAGGTACATTTACTATGTACATTAACTATTTTTCTTTCAAGTAAACGATGCTTTATGCAGTTGAACTTTAATGTGGTTTGCTTTAAGGTGGTTGGTTTTATTGTAGCTTGCTTTATTGTGCTTTACAATATTTGTGGTTTGCTTTATGTTTGCAGTACTTTGTAGTTGCTAAAAATTGACTACAAAACCAATCACCAAACTAAATCACCATTCCATGAAAAATTGATAAAAAGTTGATTGCATACTGGAAAACGATAAAGTACATGATAGCAAATAATAGCAAATATGTCAACTTGACTACACCATTCTCAAAATCGACTACACAGTTGACTAGAGCAAGTACAATATTCGTCTACTTGACTAACTATTCCAACATAGACTTTCAAATGTTGCCCCTCATCTTAACATAAACCACAAAGATTATCCAGCTAATTCCCAACAGTAACTTCAATTGTTTGACTTGTCGATCTCTGACTCTAATGGTTTCTTCATGTTTGTTCTTAGCTCTCAACAATCCGGGTATAATAGTGACTGCTCTATCACCCATCGGTGGATCATACCAGTCAACGAACCCACAACTGACCTGTTACATAACCCACACATAAAATTAAGGTTTCAAAAATTGGGGAAAAAATTAGGGTTTCAAATAATCTGTACAAAATTAGGGTTTCAAAACAATTTGGGAACTTACCCTTCTGGAACAAACATAGAACCTTCTGCCTGGGTTACGTGCAGTCCATGATGTCTGGATAAGTGTTGTTTGGCGACCACATCTACAAGAAATCGGCACCACCATGATTGTGACGAAAGAACGAGAAAAAGATACAGAGAATTTTGTTGGTGGGTGGATTACGGGGAAACAAGCTCGAGTGTCGAGATGATTTTTTGAGCGAAGTGATGAACAGGAAGACGGGGGTGTGTTTAAATGAGAGGGAAAAGGGGAATTGACGAAAATACCCTCACGTGCGGGGCACATGACGTGACTTAAACCGGATTTAACAAAAGTTAGCGATAATGGCACAAAATGCGGAAATTGACAACCACGGGGTACAAATTGCAGAAAAAAAATTCTTAAATGGCAAAACCGGCCAAAAGTCAAGACCACGATGGCAAAAATTGCAAATTTCCCTTAAAAAAATAAAAAAACGTTGAAATTTTTTTTATTTGAAAAATAGATTCTAAAAGTTATTTGAAAAAGAAGCTACGAAGAAAATTTTGTAAAATAACGTGTTTTAGATAGTTAAAAAGTGATTTTAAAGTGTTTCTCACGTTCTCACGAAAATTAGTCTTCTCATTTGAACCTGGGACTATATATATATATATATATATATATATAGGGTTGAGTTCTGGTGAGAACAAGTAAATTCCATGAGAACGGTGAGAACACATCTTAGCCATCTATTTTTTGATCAAAAAACCTGATTTTGGAGGTGGTAATTTTGTAAATACTTTGAAGTTTAATTTTAGAGGGTTCACATCACCTTTGCTCATGTGAAGTTTTTTTTTTTTTTAGCTTCACATCATTTTGCTCATGTGAAGTTTTTTTTTTTAGCTTCATATCATTTTGCTCATGTGAAGCTTTTTTTTTTTAACTTCACATCATTTTGCTCATATGAAGCTTTTTTTTGCAGCTTCACATTATTTTGGTGATGTTAAGTTTAATATTTTTTTTCTTAACATAAGGTTACGATGTTATGAATTTTTATTTTTATAGGTTCACATAGTTTTAACGATATTAAGTAAATATTTTTTTATTAACATTAGTTTTTGAAGAGATTATTGTTTATACATATCAATTCACTACTTCAAACATGTTGTTAACAAAAATTAAATAAAACTTTACCATGTTAAAACTATTGTGAAGCAAAAAAAATTAAACTTCACCTAGCAATCTTTATGTGAACCCTCCAAAATCAAACTTCAAAGTATTTACAAAAATGTCACCTCCAAATTTAGGTTTTTTGATAAAAAAATGGATGGCTGAAATGTGTTCTCACCGTTCTCACGGAATCTCCTTGTTCTCACATGATTCCAAGTCTATATATATATATATGCATATATATATATATATACATATATATATATATATATATACATATATATATACATATATATATACATATAGATATACATATATATATACATATAGATATACATATATATATACATATATATATATATATATATATATATATATAGTAGGGTAAATGGCGGATATAAGCTACATACTTTCACTTTTGTTCACATTTAAGCAACATACTTTTTATATTACTAATGTAAGCAACATACTCTTAGATTTTGTGTTGACTTAGGTAACTAGGTTCTGTTTTACCGATTAACATTTGTTGAATGCTTACATGGTTTTACCATGTCACTGAATATGTTGATGTTGCCGCCACGTCTATTAAATGGATACATGTAAGCGTCCACATCATCATCATTTGATAATATAAAAAATTTATTCCCCTTTTCCTCTTTCTTCCTCCCGCTTTTGCAAAATCACCACAAAACCCTAAAAAATCTTTACGCTTCAATGTCTTCATCAAGCTCGTCCGCTAACATGTCCCGATGCTTTATCCAAGCCATAACATCATATCCATGGTGTTCCACATATATTACTACTTTACCCCCATTTGAATTCCCCACTTGCAAAGCATCAAGTAAATGACCATCATTTGTTAGCTCTCTTATACCAATGTGTAGTGGTTGATCAGGAAAACAATAGTATAACGTACGAATAGGTAATCTAACGCACCTTGATAATTTAGATAATACTAACTCGTATTTCAGTCCTGTAAAATCAACCTTGATGATTTCATCGTGTTCACCATTCTTGTACTTCAACGAATCCCTTTTAAATGTGAAAATACCTTCGTGATAGAAGCTCACGTTCAATTTGTTTAGCATTCTGCACAAAACACAAAATTAGGGTTTCAAGATTTGGGGTTTCGAAAAATCAACAACAATCAAACAAGATTAACATAAAAAAAGTCGAAATTCTCGTACCTGAAACACTTTAAGAAAATAACGGCATTAATTAAGAGGAATGAGGTGTGTGGATTTTGCAATTAATTGAGAGGAATGAATTAATTGCTATGATCTAACGTTGTATTTATCTCATTTATTGTTGAAAAAAACAATTTTTAAAAAAAGGAAACCGGCTAATAATACGTATGACCGGTTGCTTCAGGTCAACCCAAGTGCCAGCGTGGCTAATTATCTAAGTCAACACAAAATCTAAGAGTATGTTGCTTACATTAGTAATATAAAAAGTATGTTGCTTAAATGTGAACAAAAGTGAAAGTATGTAGCTTATATTCGCCATTTACCCTATATAGTAGCACGATACATAAACTGCCTTAATTGTTACTAGTAATTTTTAATAACAATTTGCATCGTTTTATACGAAAAACATAGTGTCGTGGTTCGTTTATTTAATTCAAAAACATTCATACTTTATACAAATACAAACAACTAGACCCATGTATATAACAAACGAATTCACCACCTTAAACATTTGATAAAACAACATTAATCAACTCCTCTAAAGCTTCAAAAGACGACCCATTTTTCATCAAAGTCTTCTTATTCATCTCGCTCATTTCTTTGACTTTTTTTCTCAACTCACAATCACAACCGTTCATCAACTCTCTCACACATCTCTCCACTTCATCCGCCAACACCAGATCATTACTCTCCGATCTTATCTCCACACTCAATCCAAGCTCCTTGACCATCTCAAACGCATTCAAATGTTGCTCAGCATACAAAGGCCACGTGGCAATCGGTACACCGTAAGATATACTCTCCAAGATCGAATTCCATCCGCAATGTGACACAAATCCACCAATCGATTTGTGGGCGAGTACACTCACTTGTGAGACCCACCCACACACTAAACCAATCCCAGCCGTCCGATCGAAAAATTCATCCGGAAACAAGTCATCGAAATCGTCATAATCAGTTGGAAGGTCTAACTTCTGTTTGGCCGGCTCACGTAACGCCCATAGAAACCGGTACCCGGCTTGCACTAGACCGGTTGCTATTTCTCTCACTTGGGCCCGGTTTAAACTCCCCATGCTACCAAAACACAAAAAAACAACAGATAATTCAGGCTGCTTGTCTAGCCATTGGATGATCCTTTCATGTCCCGCCCGGTTCGCATGCCACTTAGCCGGTCCTGCACGATCTATTATTGGGCCAACCGGGTAAACCGGTGGTAAATCACTATAACGTGTAGACAAACAATCAAGCACGTAGGGCTCGAGTTCCTTGAACGTATTTACAACGATTCCCTTGGTCTCTTTATACCTACGCGCGTGATGTACAAACCACGAGTACCCAAGCCCTTTCTTGTTTATACAATACAAAGGAAAAGCTTTTACCGGGACTGGGTTAGTGAAACCCGGTACTATTAACTCATTCGCCGAGTCTGACTCGGACTCGGCGGCTGACAACGTTGTTAGATGCAGTACAAAGCTAAGATAAGCCGCGGGGGACGCAAAAAACATGTAACACGGAATGTTTACTTCATTTGCAACATCAATCATGGACGTACAAAACATATCGATGAATAAACCAATAAACGGAAGGTTTTCGAGTGCTTGTTTGACTAATGGTTTGTGGTTTTGTATATGGATTGAAATGAGCTCGATGACTGAGTTGTATTGTTCGGATGGTGGTAAGTCGGGTGGGTCGAGTTGGATGAATCGGATGTGATCGGTGGACGTGTGTGATTGAATATAGTCGTTGACAAGTGACCATTGAGGCATCGAGATCGCGAGTATTGTGACCGAAATACGATCAGAATGATGGTTGATTAGGTGGGTTGCGAATTCGACTGCGGGCGTTAGGTTGCCGATCGTGGGAGTTGCGATGATTGCTACCTCTGCTCGCTTCATTTCTTGAATTTGCTCAATATCGTTGCAACTTTGGATGCTAATAGAAAACAAAGAACACAACAAAAGGATAAATAAATGAATTTTTGATTGGTCCGAAAATCCAATCTTGGATTCGATACGGATAAAGGATATTTGTATGTTATACTATTCAATTCTCGAAGACGAATTATTTAAATAGCTCAGATATTTTTATTCATGCATGATATTGATCCGATTAAAAATCATCGATAGTTGAGTTCGGTCGGCCCTTCCCATAAGGCCCGGAAGTTTTATCTTATCGATGGACTTATCACTCAATGTCGCTAGCTCATAGAAATGGATTGATATATTTAATTAATTAGTAATAAATCGCAAATCATATAACGATATCATGCGTGAATACGTGCTACGGCCTACGTATACGTATTTCCTTTGTATAAAAGTACAAAATAAGGGTAATATAATAGTTGGCTTTATCCTCGCATAACATATGAATGGTTGAGTTTTACAATGAACAAGAATATTCATGAACCGGTTAACGAGAATAAACCTTAATCACATAAAACAAAGACAACAAAACAATATTATCCGAAAATAATAAAATATGGATATTATTACGAACCTTTGAATGAATTGAATTTAGCAATATATATCCCAGTTAAATAACTAGGGCATTTGTCACCTTCACGTTGCAAAATTTTAAGTTGTGTTATAACTAAACTCTTTATATCATTTACATCCACTTACTTTTTGTCCCTTTATAATGTTTTTTCTACGCTCACACAATTTTTACAAATAAACTCTCACAAAATAATATGTAACATATAGAATCATCTAATCACATTAATCGTTTTTTTTTTCTCTTTCACCTTTCTCTATTTTCATAATATTATGACACATCATTTTATAAACATTTTTTATGTTAAAATTTTGTGAACAAATTATTTTTCAATTTTTTTTTTCTTTTTCATCAATGATACACTCAGAGGCGGAGCCATGATAAAATATTTTGGGGGCATAAACTTTTTTCTTTTGTTTTTTTTTTTTATTTCGTTTTTAAGGAAAGACAAAAGTCATAAATATCATTAATAACCTTAAAAAAGAATTCTAATACCAATTTTCGTCACTCAATTTTTAGTATTAAATTAACAGATAACCCATTAAGCGTGATTTATTTTATTATCGTATATACAAAACATGTAGATATAGAGGCACTCTTATACAACTAGCGTATTACCCGCGCAATGCAGCGGAGTTTAGTACTTCAATGTGTTTGGACTACCCGTGATTGTGAGTTAATACCCAGTTTGTGCGTATGTAAAGTTTGTGATTCGGGATACAGTTAGTGAAAATTGAAAAATATGAGAAATTGATGGGGTTATATTGTAAAATGAGAATGATAATTAGATAACTAATATAGAAATGTTGAGTCTTAATTTTAAGAATTTCTATAAATAAACTACTAAAATGCTTTATATCCACCAATTATATAAAAGGAAGGCATTAAATCCTGTAGAAGGTCCAATAAAATACACTTAAGCATTTCAAGAGTCTAAGACTGTTCATCCCCTTACTTTGATACAAGAAGCAACCATACTTTGATACCCATTTTTCTTTGTACCTTTAACTACATGTCATCCTTCCTCCATCATAAATCTATGTCCTACTACTCTACTTCTTCCATTTCTATGTTCTACCTCTCTCAAAACATCTATACAGGTAGTAAATTTCTCCTATTTTCTATCAAACTTAATATTTATACTTCCATAGTGTGATATTGAAAAATGATTTGTAAGAAGTAAATACAACCCAAAGCCATTGTAAGTAAAATTTATATTTTCTTAGAGATATGTGAGGTTTATGTAACTAGACTTCATATCATGATATATATATACGATTATACGATTCTGATCTACTGATCTCAGTGTTCTTAATGAGTTTATTTCTTACAAAGATTTGTTTTTACATACAACTTAAGATATGTGAGTACAGTTAACATGTTTAATTTGGTATGTTTCTTGTTTCTCATATTCTGGTGTTAACTTTTTTTTTCTCTTTGTCAATTGTGATTCTAGAAAGTTGAGCTGTATCATAGATACTATCACTTGAAATGTTTTTGACACCTTGATGTTGTATTTTCTTAATAACTTTGGTGTTTGATGGACTTAATAACTCATCGGTGTCCTGGATCCACTTAATTGATGAGGTTATATATATATATATATATATATATATATATATATATATATATATATATATAGGGTCCGGTTTATTTGAGAATAAAAAAAATTGCAAGAACCGTGAGAACTACTAGATTTTCGTGAGAACGTGAGAAACACTTCAAAATTATTTTTAAACTATTCAAAACACATTTTTCTATAAAACTTTTTCAATAATTACTATTAAAATAACTTTTGGAAGCTATGATATAAATATAAATTAAAAATATTAACTTTTTTTTTTCGAACTTGTTTTACAGTCGTTACTGTTGTGATTATTTAAGATAATCACAAAATATAACATGATAATCATATGTGATTATTCTCTAATATAATGTGATTATCATGTGTTCAAGATAATCACAAAATATGGCATGATAATCACATATTATTCATGTGATTATCAAGTTATAAAATGTGATTATTATGAATAAAAAATAATTTAAAAAATAATAAAACGTCGAAAATTTTTTTATTTGAAAAATAACTTCTAAAAGTTATTTAAAAAAGAAGCTACGAAGAAAATTTTATAAAATAACATATTTTGGATAGTTAAAAAGTGATTTTAAAGTGTTTCTAACGTTCTCACAAAAATTAGGCTTCTCATTTGAACCTGGAACTATATATATGTATATATATATATATATATATATATATATATATATAGGGTAGTGATCAAGAGGGAAGTGTCTTTTTGGGGGGAAGCGTTAGTATGCATCAAAAAGCATATTACAATTATCAATCAAAACGTCAACAAAAAATTATTTTTTTATTGGTAAATAGTAATCAAAATCGATGATATAAAGAATACTTTAACGAATAAATTTCATTTTTAAGTTATAACATTAATTGATGAATATTTATTTAATAAATTGTTAATATGCAGTGTGATGTATATTAACTAATATGCATCGCGGTGCATATTAAAACTTCACATTATTAGAAAGATATTTTTATTGTTAATATGCATCACAATGCATATTAACTAATATGCACCGCGATGCATATTAACGGATTTGGATCTAATATTCATAAATCGATGCTATAACTTAAAGAAAGAATTTATCAAGGAAGCTTAACATTCATAGCATCGATTCTGATTAAAATTTACTAAATTTCAGTTTGTTTTTGTAACACCCCCAAATTTACTGATCGCGGAAGCATACATTGAGGTGCTACTAATCAATACACAAAGCACATAAGATACATAATGAACGACCACTACATGCGTCGTTTTACGAATACATTGATTTATATAAAAGTCTACATATGTTTTACAAAAGACGAGTTCGCATAGATATTTGAGAGATTCTAATACATATCTAATTTATACAAAATATAGAAATACAAGGAAATCTCTTGATGATTATATGATTGCATGCGACTCGAGCTACAGTATCCTGATGGGCAGTCCAACCTACTGCTGAGTACCTGAGATAACATGCTAAAAGGTCAGCTATAAAGCTGGTGAGCTCACAGGTTTGATATGATAATATATGATTTGTGAACCGCAAGATTTAATGATTCGATTTACAAAGCATGTAAATAATTGATTGATGGGTATCACATGAATATTTGTAATTAAACAAATAAGTAAAGATTGATACAACTAACATGAGCACATAGTCTGAGCTTAACTGAGGGGTCAGGATCACAATCAAGTGCCTGATCGAGGGTGCCTCTATGCGTATGCCTAATCAACATACGTTTGAACAAATGATAATGCGTCCGTTTGACAGGTTAGTGCTTGCTAACTCGGACGGGGATTGTCAATCCCATATGGTACCATACACTAACATTCACGCTAAATCATATTAACAGAACTATGCTTCAGAGGACTTTGATTGATTAGATGAAAACAACTCATGCAGCATATGTGATAATTTGATACTTGCGTTCACATGTAAAACAAAACAGAGCATGTATCTCACCCCTAGGTAAAAGCATTTAAAATAGGGGCTATGAGACTCACCTGAGTCTGATGAATTGTTAGCCAACAATTATAATGATTCACAATGATTTGATGTCGTTACAACGACTGCACCTGCAGGGCGTCTTAGACGCGCAAGGTTTTGATAATGATTAGATATTGAACCTGCCGGGCGTATTAAACGCGCAAGGTTTTGATTGATTAGATGACTCTACGGACCATCTATGCTAGTTATTCCCTTAACTAGTTTTGACCAAATACATTGGTTAATGATTATGTTTTGAGTTTGTGAAAATGTATACGGGTCGTTGGTGACGGCTTGTAATAATAATTTCAAACTATTATTATTTTGCATGATTTGTTGTACTTAGAAAAGTATATGTGTTTAGAGTAATAGTCGTATCGTATAAGTTTAGTTGTTAATCAAGTTCAATATATCCGTTACACTTTATTTCATAATTTACAAAATTTGGTACGAGTCTGAAAACAGTAATATGCCATTTTCGACCCCTAGATGACCCCGAATGGCCTAAAACCGACTAGGCTAAGGTACTTAGCTTTGATCATTTGGCTGTTTTCGAATAACCGTGCGAATTTGAGCTCAATCCGTTATAATAAATTTTTCATCGAGAAGCTACCCTGTTTTAACTTGTGAAATCGTCGACGTTTTCGAAAAATTACATATTCTGTTTTAGCTAGAATTCGCAGGGCTAGTTTATTGATCCGTTGGATCATGAAATATATAGGGGGAATCCGCCGGATTCCCTTGAATCCGCCGGATTGGTGACATTTGGTGGGAATACGCCGTATTCATGAAAAATAGAGGGAATACGCCGTATTCATTTGAATACGACCGTATTCATGAAAAATAGAGGGAATACGCCGTATTCATTTGAATACGACCGTATTCATGAAAAATAGAGGGAATACGCCGTATTCCCTTGAATACGCCGTGTTCATGTTTTCTGGGCGGGAATACGCCGTATTCCCTTGAATACGCCATATTCCGAGGTCTGGTCATGGTCTGTTCGTTCCAAAAATCACCCAAACCCATATTAATCCGCAATCTAACCAACAATCATCTATCATATCATCAATACATGGTACTAAACGTTATTTAAATATGAAATTTCAAAGTTTAAGTTAACGATTTCTTACAATTTAAATTGGAGCTTAGATGGTGATGATGATGATGAACGATGAAGATGATGATGGTGAGGATGATCTCTTGCTGCTGATTATGATGTTGTTACTTGTTATTGTTGTTATTTGATTTTTGGAAGTGAAAGAGATAGAGAGCCGAGAGAGATTGAGAAGAGAGTGAGAATGAAAATGGAAACAAAGGAGGGAGTTTGGCCGGCTTATGCACACGGGCAAGATCCACATTTTGTGGATCTTGTCCAGCCCAATAATGCGCTCGAGTGGTATTTTACCCGTGTTTGTTTACCCGATCGTAAAAGTAGTAATATGTTTTAAATTGATAAATTTCTAAAAATGAAATCGTACGTATTTTAATCGAGATAGTTTAATAAAAATACTTTTGATGAGATATAAAAATATATCTTTGTTTAATGTTCGAGAGACGGATATAATTTAATTGATTTCGTCGCGTTGGAGTAAAAGGTTATAAAACGAAATATGTTTTATTTTAACTGAATGTAAATAATAATTATTATCTTCCATAATAATACATTATTTATAAATTTTGTCGCGTACGGTTGATTTGTACGATACGAATACTTTATATATATTATCAAAATAATATATAAGAAATAACGAGTTGTATTAAATAATATTTCCTATATTACTTAATATTGTTTTTCACCAACGCCGTATATATACATGAATTGGAAATTCGACCGATTTGAAATTGAACGATTAAACTTAATCGCATATTGATATATATTTGCCAATATATAATTTGATACACACAATTAGCCTAATACATAGCACTAACTACATGTATTACAAAGTGATTAGGAACTAAAAAAATCTAGTCCTAATTTGACGGGTGTCACATTCTCCCCTTGTTAAGAGAATTTCGTCCCGAAATTTAACTCTGAGTTGGCGTGTGAGTGGAGTCTGAGAATAGATGTGGATATTTGAGTCGCATCTGGTCTTCCCGTTCCCAGGTGAATTCCGGACCACGCCGCGAATTCCACCGAACCTTGACAATAGGGATACGACTTTGCTTAAGCTGTTTGACCTCACGGTCCATGACCTCCACTGGTGTCTCGACAAAATGAAGTTTGTCGTCGATTTGAATTTCCTCGAGTGGGATAATGAGTGTCTCGTCGGACAGACATTTCTTCAGGTTAGAAATGTGAAATGTGGGATGCACGCTACTGAGCTCTGGAGGTAGCTGCAATCGATATGCGACTGGACCAATCCTTTCAAGGATCTCAAAAGGTCCGATGTATCTAGGGTTTAACTTCCCACGTTTACCAAAACGGATGACACCTTTCCAAGGTGATACTTTGAGCAATACTCGATCCCCAACCTGGAACTCGAGATGCTTTCGTCTCACGTCAGCATAACTCTTCTGACGATCACGTGCGGCCTTCAGCCGTTGCTGGATACCAACGATCTTTTCGGTGGTTTCATGAATGATTTCAGGACCAGTGAGTTGACTATCTCCAACTTCGGTCCAACAGATAGGCGATCGGCACTTACGACCGTAGAGTGCCTCAAAAGGTGCAGCTCCAATACTGGTGTGGTAGCTGTTGTTGTATGAGAATTCACACAATGGCAAATGCTGTTCCCAATTTGCACCGAAGTCAATTACGCAGGCGCGTAACATATCTTCCAGTGTTTGGATTGTTCTTTCACTTTGGCCATCGGTTTGTGGATGATAGGCTGTACTCATATCTAAACGAGTACCCAATGACTTTTGTAATGATTGCCAAAAGTTAGATGTGAATCGGCTGTCTCTATCAGAGATAATTGAGATTGGAACGCCGTGCCTTGTTACGATCTCTTTCATATAGATTCGCGTGAGACGTTCCATTTTGTCGGTTTCCTTCATAGCAATGAAGTGAGCAGATTTGGTTAGACGATCAACTATTACCCATATAGTATCGCAACCACTTGATGTTTTCGGGAGTTTAGTGATGAAATCCATGGAGATTTGCTCCCATTTCCATTGAGGAATTTCCGGTTGCTGGAGCAAGCCGGAGGGTTTCTGATATTCGGCTTTAACCTTAGAACATGTGAGGCATTTGCTGACGTACGTGGCAATCTCTGCTTTCATGCTCGGCCACCAGTACAGTCCCTTGATGCCATGATACATCTTGTCCGATCCAGGATGTATAGAGTATTTGGACTTGTGAGCTTCATCCATCACAAAGTCTCGAAGATTCCCAAACTTGGGTAACCAGATTCGGTTTGCGAAGTACTTGACTCCATTGGGTTTGGTTTCAAATTGATTCTCCATATTTCGCAAGGCCTCTTCCTTGATGTTTTCAGGTTTCAATGCTTCGAGTTGAGCAGTGAGGATTTGAATGATTAGATCATTATGAATGGTAATACTGAGGGCTCGGACTCGAAGAGGTTTGGTGTGCTCTTTTCGACTTATGGCGTCAGCAACTACATTTGCCTTGCCCGGATGATACTTGATTTCGCAGTCATAGTCGGTGAGTAACTCGACCCAACGACGTTGCCTCATGTTGAGATCCTTCTGATCGAATATATGCTGGAGGCTCTTATGATCAGTGAAGATGGTACATTTCTTGCCATACAGATAATGTCTCCAGATTTTGAGGGCGAACACTACGGCTCCTAATTCGAGATCATGGGTTGTGTAGTTCTTCTCGTGAACTTTGAGTTGTCGGGAGGCGTAAGCTATGACTTTCTCTCGTTGCATCAACACGCAACCAAGTCCTTGATGCGAAGCATCGCAGTATACCACGAAGTCCTCGTTACCTTCGGGTAGTGATAGGATAGGCGCACTGCAAAGCTTTTGCTTTAATAACTGGAATGCTGACTCTTGCTTATCAGTCCAATTAAACTTCTTTTCTTTCTGAGTCAGTGTTGTGAGTGGTTGTGCTATCTTGGAGAAATTCTCAATGAAGCGTCGATAGTAACCAGCCAATCCTAAAAATTGGCGTACTTCTGTCGGCGTTGTCGGTGCTTGCCAGCACTTAATAGCCTCAATCTTTGAGGGATCAACATGAATTCCCTGATTGTCAATTACATGACCAAGGAATTGGACAGTTTGCATCCAGAACTCACACTTGGAGAACTTAGCATATAACTCTTCGTGTCTGAGAAGTTCTAGAATGACTTTGAGATGCTGCGCATGTTCCTCCTCGTTGCGCGAGTAGATAAGAATGTCGTCGATGAAGACAATGACAAACTTGTCGAGATATGGTTTGCACACACGGTTCATAAGATCCATGAATACTGCCGGTGCGTTAGTCAAACCAAAGGCCATAACCTGAAACTCATAATGACCATAGCGAGTTCGGAAAGCGGTTTTTGGAATATCTTCATCGCGAACTCGTAACTGATGGTAACCCGATCGTAGATCTATTTTTGAATAGATGCTTGACCCTTGGAGTTGGTCGAACAGGTCATCAATACGGGGAAGTGGATAACGGTTCTTGATGGTCAATTTGTTCAACTCTCTGTAGTCGATACACATCCTGAATGAACCGTCCTTCTTTTTCACAAACAGGACCGGAGCTCCCCATGGTGAAGAACTCGGTCTAATGAATCCCTTATCCAGGAGTTCCTGCAACTGAGTAGACAACTCTTGAAGTTCTGAAGGGGCTAAACGATATGGTGCTCGTGCCACGGGTGCTGCCCCAGGCACAAGATCTATTGAGAACTCAACTTGCCTTGGTGGTGGAAGGCCAGGTAATTCTTCAGGAAAGACTTCTGGAAAGTCTCTAACGATGGGCACATCCTCGAGTCGTTTCTCTTCCGACTTTTTCTCAATAACATGAGCGAGGATTGCCTGATAACCTTTCCTAAGGTACTTGCGAGTCTTCATGCAGGATATGATATTCAATCTCGTCCTACTGGTCTCCCCTTGTATGATCAAAGTACTACCAGTGACGAGAGGAATACGAACGATCTTGTCATGACATACAATTTCAGCTCGATGCTTAGATAGCCAATCCATGCCTACTACTATGTCAAAACTTCCAATCTCGATGGGTATGAGGTTTATGGGAAATAGTTCATTTGCGAGGTTTAGGGTGCAATTTGGTATTACGCTATCGGCCTCGATCAACTTGCCATTAGCTAACTCTACAGTGTACTTAGCTTCTAAGGCAACTGGTGAAATATCTAATAGTGGGCTAAATTCCTCAGATATAAAACTCTTATCAGCACCAGTATCAAACAAAATTGAGGCAGTTAAATTGTTGAGAAGAAACATACCCGTGACCACATTAGGGTCTTCACGGGCCTCTCCAGAATTCAGCACAAAAGCTCTGCCCCTAGCATTGTTGTTGTTGTTCCCTTTGTTCTTCAACTTCGGACACGCATTCCTGAAGTGTCCAGTGTTTCCACACTCATAGCAGGCTCGGGGTTGGTTGTTGTTGGTGTTGGCGGTGGGGTTGGTTGCAGGTGTTTGACAGTCTTTGGTAAGATGTCCATACCTCTTGCAGTTGTTGCAGGGTGCACTACAAGGACCATCATGATGACGATTGCACTTTGAACAGTAGGGTTTACTTCCAGTGTACCCTTTTCTCTCTCCAGAACCTGATGTGTCATTCTTGACAGTCTCAGTCTTTTTGAAGTTCTGCTGGTTCTGATTCCCAGACCATTTTCTCTTGTTGTTGTTCCCAGAAGATGAGACAGGGTTTCCTTGGCTCTCTTGCATAGCCATGAGCTCATGAGCTAAACGAATTGCTCCCTGAATGGTGGTTTTGCCAGAAGAGGCAACGTTCCCCCGGACAGGTTCCGGAAGACCGCGAATGTACCTCTTGACCTTGTCGGTCTCAGTGCTTACTAAGGCTGGGCGGAGGGTTGCCAGTTGTTGAAACCTAGTGGTATAACCAACAATGTCAGTTCCTTGAACCTTAAGATGCCAGAACTCCTCATCTAGCTTCTCGAGTTCTTCAGATGGGCAATACTCCTCTGTGAGCATTTTCTTCAGATCTTCCCAGGGAAGTAGATAGGCGGTATCTATACCCACAGACTGGGTATACGAGTTCCACCAGGTGAGGGCACCATCAGCAAGGGTGCATGTGGAAAACTGAACTCTATCCCCTTCCGCACATTTGCTAATGCGAAAGACGGATTCCATCTTCTCAACCCATCTGATTAGGCCGATGGCTCCTTCAGTTCCTTTAAAGCTCAGGGGTTTGCAGTTTTGGAAATCCTTGTAGGAACAAGGCTTGGCAGTGGGAGGGGTATTGGCAGTACCACTATTCCTTTCGGGGGTCTCTGATGAATGTCGCGCCAAGGCTTCAGTCACAGCCTGAGAGATGATAGATGCCATCTGGGCATCAGTGTAAGTCCTTGACTTTGGCGGCATGATTTTCCTGAGAATAGAAGGATAGGGTTCGTGAGAGATTGTCCATAAATGATTATTATCATAGATGTACATATACAAATGCGGTAATATACAACATCACAATATGACAATCAACATTATAGAACAATCAAGAGGAGTTGAATAACCATCTCTACTGACTAGCAACTACGTGCTAACTAGCCTGGTTATTTGAATTGTTTTGAGTTGGGTAAGGTCTCGCTCGAAGTGACTTGGTGGTCCTCCTAGCTACCTATGAGTTTCGTGATTACAAGCGATGTTGTCGAGAGCGGGATGAAATAGAAGATGTTTCGGTGGGTGTGTGTTGCCATCTCTATGACAAAGTGTTTGAAGATGTGAGTGTCTATATATATAATATATAATAGACTAGCGTACTGTGCTTGATCGATGACTAACTATGTATATATACTCACATAATAGTCTTATGAGTGTCTAGCACAAACAATTTTTGAGTCCCGATTTCTCTCGAGGTCAGAGTCAACTAATGTATTCCTATTCCAGCATAACCATTTCAAGCCTTACATCATCTTTATTTAATTGTACATAGTTGATCAAGCTATGTTAAATTAAACTTGTATGACGTAACTCTTGAACCAATCACACTTAACAGAAAATACTGCCTAACGGTCATAGTCTAGGCCCACTAATGCAACCTAGTTCACTATAACCTTAGGCTCTGATACCAATCTGTAACACCCCCAAATTTACTGATCGCGGAAGCATACATTGGGGTGCTACTAATCAATACACAAAGCACATAAGATACATAATGAACGACCACTACATGCGTCGTTTTACGAATACATTGATTTATGTAAAAGTCTACATATGTTTTACAAAAGACGAGTTCGCATAGATATTTGAGAGATTCTAATACATATCTAATTTATACAAAATATAGAAATGCAAGGAAATCTCTTGATGATTATATGATTGCATGCGACTCGAGCTACAGTATCCTGATGGGCAGTCCAACCTACTGCTGAGTACCTGAGATAACATGCTAAAAGGTCAGCTATAAAGCTGGTGAGCTCACAGGTTTGATATGATAATATATGATTTGTGAACCGCAAGATTTAATGATTCGATTTACAAAGCATGTAGATAATTGATTGATGGGTATCACATGAATATTTGTAATTAAACAAATAAGTAAAGATTGATACAACTAACATGAGCACATAGTCTGAGCTTAACTGAGGGGTCAGGATCACAATCAAGTGCCTGATCGAGGGTGCCTCTATGCGTATGCCTAATCAACATACGTTTGAACAAATGATAATGCGTCCGTTTGACAGGTTAGTGCTTGCTAACTCGGACGGGGATTGTCAATCCCATATGGTACCATACACTAACATTCACGCTAAATCATATTAACAGAACTATGCTTCAGAGGACTTTGATTGATTAGATGAAAACAACTCATGCAGCATATGTGATAATTTGATACTTGCGTTCACATGTAAAACAAAACAGAGCATGTATCTCACCCCTAGGTAAAAGCATTTAAAATAGGGGCTATGAGACTCACCTGAGTCTGATGAATTGTTAGCCAACAATTATAATGATTCACAATGATTTGATGTCGTTACAACGACTGCACCTGCAGGGCGTCTTAGACGCGCAAGGTTTTGATAATGATTAGATATTGAACCTGCCGGGCGTATTAAACGCGCAAGGTTTTGATTGATTAGATGACTCTACGGACCATCTATGCTAGTTATTCCCTTAACTAGTTTTGACCAAATACATTGGTTAATGATTATGTTTTGAGTTTGTGAAAATGTATACGGGTCGTTGGTGACGGCTTGTAATAATAATTTCAAACTATTATTATTTTGCATGATTTGTTGTACTTAGAAAAGTATATGTGTTTAGAGTAATAGTCGTATCGTATAAGTTTAGTTGTTAATCAAGTTCAATATATCCGTTACACTTTATTTCATAATTTACAAAATTTGGTACGAGTCTGAAAACAGTAATATGCCATTTTTGACCCCTAGATGACCCCGAATGGCCTAAAACCGACTAGGCTAAGGTACTTAGCTTTGATCATTTGGCTGTTTTCGAATAACCGTGCGAATTTGAGCTCAATCCGTTATAATAAATTTTTCATCGAGAAGCTACCCTGTTTTAACTTGTGAAATCGTCGACGTTTTCGAAAAATTACATATTCTGTTTTAGCTAGAATTCGCAGGGCTAGTTTATTGATCCGTTGGATCATGAAATATATAGGGGGAATCCGCCGGATTCCCTTGAATCCGCCGGATTGGTGACATTTGGTGGGAATACGCCGTATTCATTTGAATACGACCGTATTCATGAAAAATAGAGGGAATACGCCGTATTCATTTGAATACGACCGTATTCATGAAAAATAGAGGGAATACGCCGTATTCCCTTGAATACGCCGTGTTCATGTTTTCTGGGCGGGAATACGCCGTATTCCCTTGAATACGCCGTATTCCGAGGTCTGGTCATGGTCTGTTCGTTCCAAAAATCACCCAAACCCATATTAATCCGCAATCTAACCAACAATCATCTATCCTATCATCAATACATGGTACTAAACGTTATTTAAATATGAAATTTCAAAGTTTAAGTTAACGATTTCTTACAATTTAAATTGGAGCTTAGATGGTGATGATGATGATGAACGATGAAGATGATGATGGTGAGGATGATCTCTTGCTGCTGATTATGATGTTGTTACTTGTTATTGTTGTTATTTGATTTTTGGAAGTGAAAGAGATAGAGAGCCGAGAGAGATTGAGAAGAGAGTGAGAATGAAAATGGAAACAAAGGAGGGAGTTTGGCCGGCTTATGCACACGGGCAAGATCCACATTTTGTGGATCTTGTCCAGCCCAATAATGCGCTCGAGTGGTATTTTACCCGTGTTTGTTTACCCGATCGTAAAAGTAGTAATATGTTTTAAATTGATAAATTTCTAAAAATGAAATCGTACGTATTTTAATCGAGATAGTTTAATAAAAATACTTTTGATGAGATATAAAAATATATCTTTGTTTAATGTTCGAGAGACGGATATAATTTAATTGATTTCGTCGCGTTGGAGTAAAAGGTTATAAAACGAAATATGTTTTATTTTAACTGAATGTAAATAATAATTATTATCTTCCATAATAATACATTATTTATAAATTTTGTCGCGTACGGTTGATTTGTACGATACGAATACTTTATATATATTATCAAAATAATATATAAGAAATAACGAGTTGTATTAAATAATATTTCCTATATTACTTAATATTGTTTTTCACCAACGCCGTATATATACATGAATCGGAAATTCGACCGATTTGAAATTGAACGATTAAACTTAATCGCATATTGATATATATTTGCCAATATATAATTTGATACACATAATTAGCCTAATACATAGCACTAACTACATGTATTACAAAGTGATTAGGAACTAAAAAAATCTAGTCCTAATTTGACGGGTGTCACAGTTTTTTTCGAGATTTGTATGGGTGAAGGTAATATGCTTCCTGATGCATACTAACACTTCCCCCTTCCCCTAAAAAATGTACTTCCATCTGGATCATTCCAATATATATATATATAACTTTTAAGGGATTTTAGCTTCTAAATTCCAGCATTAGTTATTGTTACTTATATTTTTGGATTTTAGTTTTGTGTTGGATTGGATTTGGGTTCAAATAACCTACTTGTTTAATGTGATGTTGTTTTATACAGAGTACGAGTTCAAATAATATGTAAAGACTTGTTGCATTATACAGTTTATTACATCCATTTTTGTCTTTATTGTCCTTTTTATGATTGTTTTTCGATTCACTCCTCTGACCTCATCTTATCTTTCATTTTTATGTTTTGAAAGCAGCAAGACCAATTATGACATTCTCATTTCATTATAAGGTACTATGATCATTTAGTGTTGTTTTCATGTATGCAATTTTCTGATTACATGTTTTGATTATATCAAAACCCATCTCTACGTTGTGTTTATGTTACAAACAAGTTTAATGATCATAAAAAAGTCATCATTTATAGTTTTCTTCTGAACAATTTCATCATTATTATTGAGTCATTAACCCTCTTCGACTATATTATCTAAAGAGATTTATATATTTATGGATAATATACGAGTATATATCAGAGATTGAGCAGATTGTCAATAAATGGGAGAACAGGCCGGGATGATGCTTGTGTTGTTGATTGTTGAATAGGCATAAAAAGTTGATAGAAGAACTTGTACGAGTAAGTGCTCAACCACAACAAATTAAACTTGAAGTATTTATCCAAAAAACAATCTTATTATGTGAATATTTGGATACTGGCATCATTAGTGATTTAGTGATCGCTTGGCTTGCAAACATTGGGCATACCAATGTGATCATAATGAATAGTTCGACTAGGGATGGTCGGGTGATGTTTGTAAATTTGTATTGTATTTTTAGCTGGTAATTAAATCAATGGTTTGTTAAAAAGTGCTTACATGTTGAATTATTACTTTATAAAGTAAAGTTTGGTTTAATTTTCTCATATTTTCAATTTTTATTATTATGCTAATTGATTGGTCATCATCGTTTAACTTCAGTAAATATTGATATGTTTGTACTATAATGCATTAAACTATGAACATGATAACCATTAACAAAACCTACAGAAGACAATTGGATTGTCTAAATCTCATTGTAAGGATGTTTGGTGGTAGTGTGTGATAGACATACACATAGGGTGGCTGGATGGAGGGAAGGAGTGGTTATGTACTTATGTGTGAGCCTGTGAGGGGATGGAACTTAGCATGGAGCAGCACAACAGTAGAAAATGGCCAATGGTGTTTTGTCCCATCAGTAAAAGTTTTAATTGGTCAACTTTTGTCTATCTTTTAATATTTTCGGTGTAAAAACTAAGTACATTATATAACAACAATAACATAAAATGTAATAAAAAAAATGTAAATGCAAACTTTATATGAAGCTTTTATTTCGATGATAAAAACCTTTTCATCCATTTTAATATATATGTTTATGACAAACTAGAAGAGAGAAGTTCTACGTGGGTGAAATGTTTGTCATTGTCCTCTTAAGTCTTATGTGCAAGTGGTGTTTGCATATTTGCATGATTTTTTTCCATGTTTCTAAAGGTAACAACATTAACTTTACTTTAAAACATACATATATCAACATGGCCGGGTCTTAGCACGGCGAGAAAGACTCCCTAGTATTAGTATAGATAATGTTAGATATGTTAGCATATATAATATATTTATAATCTATAACTAACATACATATATTTGTACCCTGAAATAAAGGTCTTACTAAAATTAGTATATTACGTAACGTTACATACACCACACACTCATTCATACCACAATATTCTTTTGCCAATTTACATACCGAATAATAATAATAATAATAATAATAATAATAATAATAATAATAATAATAATAATAATAATAATAATAATAAGTAATTTGTAGAAGAATGCCAATTACTTATTGATTGAACCAATCTTTAGTTATTGGAACACTATTAAAAAAAATACATTTTATTGAAATATTCAATTTATGATATATATATATATATATATACATAATAGCAAATACAACCTATATACATATGTATACATATATATATACATATATAAATTAAATGAACCATGAAATTCATGTAAAGATCGACTCAATTTGTTGAATGCATCTAAATTAAATTTATGTGCGCACCTTATTTGTCAAGAAAAATGTTAGCAAGCTTAAAGAATTTATATGCACATGTTGCATTGTAATGACTTATTCTGGAACCGAAAATTAACTAGATTATTAGGGATAATATATGACTTGAATAATGTTACGGAAAATAGTTCCAAATCTTTAGAGTTACAAAGAACGACTACAACAGAGATTTGAGTTCGAATCTGTAACATCCTCAAAGGTGGTCTAGTCGAAATACGGTATTTTTCCCTTAATTTAACTGCTATTTAAATTGTATTTTAAATACTTGGTGTATTTCGATAGCTAAATTAATAGGTCAATTGGTCAATTGGCTTATTGTGATAAATGAATTATTATTTGTTTTAAATTTATTTAGTTGACGGTATAATAAAAACTTATTTCTCGTAAATGGTTTTTAGGTTCCAGACAATAGATTTAGGACGGGTATAATTTACACCCAAAATAAGCTGAGTCATATGATGAAGTCGACACTTGTTCTTCATTTTGACAGAACATCACTTTTGTTCCCTGACTTGTGTTTTGCTCTCAAGAACACTCATTTCTCAAATCAAATAACCACAATCTGATTTCACCAAGTTAAGAGTGTAATTCTGATTTCATTGTGTTCTTCTTCTTCATTGTATCATCATCATCATCATCCAAATATTGTAAGTGAGAACACCCATTTTCATGTTCTAGTTGAAATGTTAAGTTTGGTAAATTGATGATAGAATAGAGTTAAATTCGTGCTTGAAATGTGTTATATGATCATGGTAAACTGATTACATATTTGCATTACAGATTATTGCAATTACTTAGGTGAAATTGAATGAATTGGGTTTAGTTGAATTTAGATTGAACACATGATGCATGTATGAATCTTGGTGTTAAATGTTGCTATTAGTTGTTGTTATATGTTTACACATGTTTATAGAGGTCAATTATAAGTAAAAATCGTGTTTGATGATTGAATTGTATGAAATTTGAGTTTTTGGTTCGAGCTGAAACTAGTTGCAGGTCTGAACCATTGCTGAAAAACATACGAATGCGATCCCGAAACCCTTGCCCGGATCGCGTTGCTATGTGTATTTTGATCCCAGGATGATTTTGTACGTATGAACGCGATCCAGCCTCTATCATCCGGATCGCGTTAGCTAGTGTTAAATTGGGTCAACGGATTTTGTTCCTTGGAACGCGATCCAGCTCCTTGTCCCGGATCGCGTTTGCAAGTGTATTTTGGCAACAGAATATTTTGGTGTTAAGGAACGCGATCCAGCCACACCTTATCCGGATCGCGTTTGTCAGTTTTACTTTGACGAATTCGACAACTTGTAACTTGTGTGTTTATGTTATTTAACGAGTATTGAAATTATATTATGAGCATTATACTGCATTGTTTATGTGAATGTTACACTATAAATTCTAAACATGAGAGTCTAACTCGGGTTTTGATCGTGTTCTCAGATAACCAGAAGACTCAATAAGATAAGATCTTTGAGTGGAGACTACAGTCGACAAGGGTGAGTGGATCTTGGACTGTCAGTCTAATTTGGTTGTAACAATATGGTTACAACGGGTAAATATGAAATTACTGTTTTCATTGTTAAGTTAATATTTTGCCATGATGGTTATACTTAACATGATTATTGGTGTCCTTGATTGCCTTGATGGTTGTGGACTATATGAATGTCGGGGGTCAACGTGTGTTGGGTTTGTGTACTATTACTTTGGACATCATAAGTGTTTTGTACATGTGTTGTTCACTGAAATTATGTTGTAAGTAGTAATAGTACCAAGCTATCGGTTTAGCCACTGATTGGCCTTCAGTTGGTTTTAAGTGTTACTTGGGGAACCACCGCGGCATGAGGGTACTCCAAGGACCACCGATCCTTCATGATTAACTGTTGCTATGCTTTGCTGTATTCATTTGTTAAGCTAAGTTAGGTGATAGTTTGAGATTTATTCACTTAGCTTCGTGCTAACCCCTCATTACTTCTTGCAGGTTTACTTTGGTATGTGGGTGGGCAAGAAGTACTATAGGAATGGAATGTTTGACAGGCTCACTCTGTTTTGTTAACTATGTTAATGTTATGACATATGTTTTGGATTTCTATAACACCAAACTTATCGTGTGTAATGTCTAGGATAATCTAGCTTAAAGACTGTATGTATTTGAATTGCCATTTTGAAATGTAAATATGCAATTCAATGGTTTGTATCTAAACTTGCGCTTCCTTTAAAAAAAAAAAAAAAAATATCCTTGTATTTTCGAGAAGGGTGTTATAAATTGGTATCAGAGCTACGGTTTGGGTGAATTGAACATGGGTTAACTGTTCAATCCCAAATCTAATTGTGTTAGTCAAACATTCCTGGGAAGGGGATTGAGCTAGTGAATATGACTTGGTTAGTATTGCTGAGTACTAACAATTAACGGGTTATGAGATGTGTTGTGATACAGGGATATGGCAGAAAATAACGCTCCGACCAGTACTCCGATCAATGCTTCTGGAGCGAGAGACTCTCCTCCTGAATTTCAGTCTCAAAGCCAAGGTCCGACTAGTACTACACTCCCTGCAAATGAATTGAGCCGTGATGATTACACTTTGTACTTGGAGGATGAGTTAAACAAATATAAGGAGTTATACGAACAACAAGCTAGAACATCCCGGCAGATTCCGGCTGTTAATACGATTACACCTCCGTTGGTGACATCACAGTTTTCTATGCCACCGCCTAATTGCTACCAGACATCAGCTCCTTTTTCTTCTTCAGGACCTTCGGGATTTCAGTTTCCGGTATTTCCTCCTCCATCTCAGCAAAAACTATGTTCATTTAAGACCTTTAAATCTAGTGGACCTTCAGATTTCTTTGGGAGTACAAATCCTTCTGTGACCATGGATTGGTTAAGGGATGTCGAAAGAAAATTTGAGGTTTGCCGATGTGAGGACGAGATCAAGGTAACTTATGCAGTGCAACTTTTAAAGGGTCCGGCAATGGGATGGTGGGATTCTATCACATCTCATTTAACACCTCAGCAAAAAGCTTCCATTACATGGTCTGATTTCCATAACGAGGTTTGTAAGAAATATTGCTCCGGGTATGACATGACTCGCATTAGGCGTGAATTCTTGGATATGCAATTGACTGATAGTATGACTATGGAGGACCTTATCTCCCAGTTTACCGATAAATTGAGATTTGTACATCAATGGGTACCGGATGAAAGGACAAAGATTGACCATTTTGTTGGAATGTTACCCCATAATTATCGGACTACTGTGAGACTTGCAGGTGATCTTAACCAAGCTTTTGATTTGGCTCGTTCTGTAGACGGTGATATTCGAGCTCATGGTTTAGAGATTAAAGACAAGTCCCCAATGAAACCCAAAGGTGAATCTACGTCAGGTCAGGGGAAGAAGAAATGGCAAGGTAATTATAATAACCGTAAACTGAATGTTGTTGGTGGTTCAGTGGATAGGTCAAATTGGTGCCAGAATTGCAAGTCTAGGCACACGGGACATTGTACACCTCAGACTGCTAGGTGTATTAAGTGTGGTCAGTTCGGTCATGACATTAAGGATTGTCCTTTTCCTAAGCCAGTGTGTTGGAATTGTCGCAAGGAAGGACATCGTTCGAGTGCGTGTCCAGAGGAAAGGAGGCAAAAATCGGGAACGGTCGGAGGGTCATCATCATCTGCTGGCCAGAAAAGAAAGAATCCTCCAGTTCCAACGGGTCGGGCTTTTCGAATGACCGTGGATGAAGCTATGGTAGCCGAGGACGTCATAACTGGTACTTTTCTTATTAATTCAGTACCGGCATGCGCCTTATTTGATTCGGGGGCAAATTGTTCCTTTATGTCCTTGCTGTTCTGTGATAGACTTAAATTGACACCTACATGTATTCCAAAACCTATTGAGGTCGAGGTAGCGGATGGGAAGTTAGTTTCGGTTACCACATCGGTTACTGGAGCTAGTATTTCGATTGAGGGTCATAGTTTCCCTGCTTCTTTTCTGTTGATGCCTATTCATGGGTTTGATGTTGTGTTAGGCATGGATTGGTTGAGTCGTAATAAAGCTCATATAGATTGTCATAAGAAGCTGATAAAAATCCCAATCTCAGATGAGTCATATGTCGTGGCTCGAGGGGAAAGGGAGAGGGGTAGTATACCTTTGATCTCTATGATGAAAGCTAGAAAATCTCTAGCTAAAGGGTGTGATTCTTATTTAGCCTATGTTGTCGATGCTAAGCTAGAAAAGAAAGCCATTAGTAATGTCCGAGTTGTTTCTGAGTATTCGGATATTTTCCCTGATGAATTGCCTGGTCTACCTCCGGTTAGAGAAGTAGAATATAAAATTGAGTTAATTCCTGGTTCCACTCCGGTAGCTAAGGCACCTTATAGATTAGCTCCCTCCGAAATCCGTGAAATGATGAATCAAATTCAGGAATTATTAGATAAGGGTTTTGTTAGACCCAGTTCTTCTCCTTGGGGTGCTCCTGTGTTATTTGTTAAAAAGAAAGATGGCACTTTCCGTATGTGTATTGATTATAGGGAATTGAATAAGAGGACCGTAAAGAATAAGTATCCTTTGCCCCGAATAGATGAATTGTTTGATCAATTGCAAGGGTCTTCGTTTTTCTCTAAGATAGACTTGAGATCGGGTTATCACCAAGTCCGGGTTTGTGGGGAGGATATCCCTAAAACAGCTTTTCGCACTCGCTATGGTCATTATGAATTCCTTGTTATGCCTTTTGGGTTGACTAACGCTCCAGCAATTTTTATGGATTTGATGAACAGGGTTTGTAGACCTTTTCTTGATAAATTTGTCATTGTTTTCATTGATGATATTTTAGTCTATTCTAAATCTGAATCTGATCATGAAGTACATTTGCGTTTAGTTCTTGACACCTTGAGAAAGGAGAAATTGTATGCTAAGTTTTCGAAATGTGAATTTTGGCTTCGCGAAGTTCAGTTTTTGGGGCACATCATTTGTGAAAATGGGGTTAAAGTGGATCCATCTAAAATTGAGGCTGTCATGAATTGGCAATCGCCTAAATCTCCGTCAGAGATCAAGAGTTTTCTGGCTTTGGCAGGCTATTACAGAAAATTTATTAAAGATTTCTCCAAGATTGCAGGTTCTTTAACTAAATTAACTCGTAAGGATGTGAAATTTCTGTGGGGTGATCAACAGCCCCCGGCTTTTCAGACTTTGAAACAATTGTTGTGTCAGGCTCCGGTTTTAGCTTTACCTGACGGATCCGAGGATTTTATTGTATATTGTGATGCTTCACATGCGGGTTTAGGTTGTGTTTTGATGCAACGAGACCGTGTTATTGCCTATGCTTCACGCCAGTTGAAACCTCATGAGATTAACTATCCTACCCATGACTTGGAACTTGCAGCTGTGGTTTTTGCCTTAAAGATTTGGAGACATTACCTGTATGGAACCAAATGCGTTATTTGTACGGACCACAAGAGCCTTCAGTATATGTTTACTCAAAAAGAACTTAACATGAGGCAAAGACGATGGTTAGAGTTGATTAAGGATTATGATTGCGAGATTCGATTCCATCCGGGTAAGGCAAATGTGGTGGCGGATGCGCTTAGCCGAAAGGGTAAATCTGAAAGGGTTTGTTTAATGCGTATGGAAATTTCCTTAGACTTGATTGATCAATTGAAATTGGCACAAATGGAGGCATTATTGGATCATAACTTAAAATCCGAAGTTATGCTTAAAAGAAAAGACTTATTGGTCGAGGATTCTCGTGGATTGAAATTGTTTCAGTCTCGTATTTGGGTTCCTTTCATTGGTGGTCTTCGAGATGTAATCTTGTTGGAAGCTCACAAGTCTAGATTGTCGGTTCATCCAGGAAGCACCAAAATGTATCATGATTTAAAACCATTGTATTGGTGGCCTACTTTGAAGTTGGATGTCGCTCGAATTGTTGAATCTTGCCATATTTGCTCTCAAGTAAAGACCGAGCATCAGAAACCTTATGGAGCTTTGAAGCAACTCGAGATTCCCGAGTGGAAATGGGAACATATTACCATGGATTTTGTAACCAAATTACCCCGAACTGTTAAGGGTAATGATATGATTTGGGTAATTGTCGATAGATTGACCAAGAGTGCTCACTTTCTTGCTACTTGTGAGACGGCATCATTAAGTAAATTGGCGCAATTGTACATTAATAAAGTGGTTGTTAGGCATGGGATTCCGTTGTCGATTGTTTCAGACAGAGATTCTCGATTTGTGTCGGGTTTTTGGCAGAATTTACAGCGTGAATTGGGTTCTAGGGTCAACTTGAGTACGGCTTATCATCCTCAGACGGATGGTCAGTCGGAGCGCACCATTCAAACCTTGGAGGACATGTTACGGGCATGTGTATTAGAATTTGGTGGGTCGTGGGATTCCCATTTACCATTAGTTGAGTTTGCCTATAATAATTCTTTCCATTCTAGTATAGGCATGCCACCCTATGAAATGTTATATGGTCGTAGGTGTAGAACACCCACTTGTTGGTTAGAGGCGGGTGAAAAGCAGTTTGCGGGTCCTGACATAGTTCAAATTACAGCCGATAAGGTAGCTATTGCCCGAGATAGATTGAAAGCTGCCCGTGATAGGCAGAAACAGTACGCTGACCCACGTTATCGACCAGTTTCGTTTGTAGAAGGTGAGTTAGTTTATTTGAAAGTTTCACCTTGGAAGGGTGTTATCAGGTTTGGGAAACGTGGTAAACTAGCTCCCAAATACATCGGGCCGTTTAAAATTCGACATGTTGTCAATGATCAAACGGTGTCATTAGATCTTCCTCCTGAATTGTCGGGTATTCATGATACTTTTAATGTGTGTTATCTAAGAAAATGCAATGTGAAGGACCAATCCCAAGTTCTTCCATTGCAAGACTTGAGTGTGGACTTAAATCAAAGACTTGTAGAAGAGCCCGTAGAACTTGTTGACCGTAAGGTGACTAAACTTCGAAAGAAGGAAATCCCTATGGTATTGGTTAAGTGGAATCATAGTTTGGGTCCAAACTTATCTTGGGAGACCGAATCTAGCATGAGAGCGCGTTATCCGAGTCTCTTTGAGCGTGGCGAGATTTCGGGGACGAAATCTTCTTAAGGAGGGAAGATTTGTAACATCCTCAAAGGTGGTCTAGTCGAAATACGGTATTTTTCCCTTAATTTAACTGCTATTTAAATTGTATTTTAAATACTTGATGTATTTCGATAGCTAAATTAATAGGTCAATTGGTCAATTGGCTTATTGTGATAAATGAATTATTATTTGTTTTAAATTTATTTAGTTGACGGTATAATAAAAACTTATTTCTCGTAAATGGTTTTTAGGTTCCAGACAATAGATTTAGGACGGGTATAATTTACACCCAAAATAAGCTGAGTCATATGATGAAGTCGACACTTGTTCTTCATTTTGACAGAACATCACTTTTGTTCCCTGACTTGTGTTTTGCTCTCAAGAACACTCATTTCTCAAATCAAATAACCACAATCTGATTTCACCAAGTTAAGAGTGTAATTCTGATTTCATTGTGTTCTTCCTCTTCATTGTATCATCATCATCATCATCCAAATATTGTAAGTGAGAACACCCATTTTCATGTTCTAGTTGAAATGTTAAGTTTGGTAAATTGATGATAGAATAGAGTTAAATTCGTGCTTGAAATGTGTTATATGATCATGGTAAACTGATTACATATTTGCATTACAGATTATTGCAATTACTTAGGTGAAATTGAATGAATTGGGTTTAGTTGAATTTAGATTGAACACATGATGCATGTATGAATCTTGGTGTTAAATGTTGCTATTAGTTGTTGTTATATGTTTACACATGTTTATAGAGGTCAATTATAAGTAAAAATCGTGTTTGATGATTGAATTGTATGAAATTTGAGTTTTTGGTTCGAGCTGAAACTAGTTGCAGGTCTGAACCATTGCTGAAAAACATACGAACGCGATCCCGAAACCCTTGCCCGGATCGCGTTGCTATGTGTATTTTGATCCCAGGATGATTTTGTACGTATGAACGCGATCCAGCCTCTATCATCCGGATCGCGTTAGCTAGTGTTAAATTGGGTCAACGGATTTTGTTCCTTGGAACGCGATCCAGCTCCTTGTCCCGGATCGCGTTTGCAAGTGTATTTTGGCAACAGAATATTTTGGTGTTAAGGAACGCGATCCAGCCACACCTTATCCGGATCGCGTTTGTCAGTTTTACTTTGACGAATTCGACAACTTGTAACTTGTGTGTTTATGTTATTTAACGAGTATTGAAATTATATTATGAGCATTATACTGCATTGTTTATGTGAATGTTACACTATAAATTCTAAACATGAGAGTCTAACTCGGGTTTTGATCGTGTTCTCAGATAACCAGAAGACTCAATAAGATAAGATCTTTGAGTGGAGACTACAGTCGACAAGGGTGAGTGGATCTTGGACTGTCAGTCTAATTTGGTTGTAACAATATGGTTACAACGGGTAAATATGAAATTACTGTTTTCATTGTTAAGTTAATATTTTGCCATGATGGTTATACTTAACATGATTATTGGTGTCCTTGATTGCCTTGATGGTTGTGGACTATATGAATGTCGAGGGTCAACGTGTGTTGGGTTTGTGTACTATTACTTTGGACATCATAAGTGTTTTGTACATGTGTTGTTCACTGAAATTATGTTGTAAGTAGTAATAGTACCAAGCTATCGGTTTAGCCACTGATTGGCCTTCAGTTGGTTTTAAGTGTTACTTGGGGAACCACCGCGGCATGAGGGTACTCCAAGGACCACCGATCCTTCATGATTAACTGTTGCTATGCTTTGCTGTATTCATTTGTTAAGCTAAGTTAGGTGATAGTTTGAGATTTATTCACTTAGCTTCGTGCTAACCCCTCATTACTTCTTGCAGGTTTACTTTGGTATGTGGGTGGGCAAGAAGTACTATAGGAATGGAATGTTTGACAGGCTCACTCTGTTTTGTTAACTATGTTAATGTTATGACATATGTTTTGGATTTCTATAACACCAAACTTATCGTGTGTAATGTCTAGGATAATCTAGCTTAAAGACTGTATGTATTTGAATTGCCATTTTGAAATGTAAATATGCAATTCAATGGTTTGTATCTAAACTTGCGCTTCCTTTAAAAAAAAAAATAAAAAAATATCCTTGTATTTTCGAGAAGGGTGTTATAGAATCCATAACCATCTTTAAAAAATATCATAAAATCTATAAAAGTTCAATTAAAAGTAATTAGAACACAAATGCCTATATAATATAAGTTACCTTTAGATGAAATATTAGAGAAGCAAAATGATGTAGTTATAATAATATATAAATTCAGTAAAAACATTAAAATTATAACAAATTTATTAGCATGATATTTATCATAATAGACCTTTAAGATGGGTTCCATATGAAAGGTCAATTTAATATTAATATAATTTATTTTATCGTTTTATTAATATTAATATAATAAGAAATTTGACAAATTCAATTTTTCTTACATAGCATAGCATACATAACTTTCAGGAATTCACTAAATGATACCACATCACATTATTTTTTTGTATAATATATTCAAATAAGTTAGGGGATAATCAATTTAGTATTTATACAGGAAAGATCCGTCTTTTTCTTTTAAATACCTAAAACTCTATATATGCACAAGTACAAATCATAAAGATCATACACAACTTTAAATCTAAAATGCCCTTATGTATTCTAATTAAGTATATAGTCAAACGAATTGCATTATATTTTTGAAATTATATAAATCAATATCCCAACCGTTAATCATTTCCTTTTTATTTTATTAATTTTATCCTGTCATATCGCGCGGATTACCAACTATAATTTGCTTATAACTAATAAACATTTAAAATAAGCCCACCGAAACACCCCAAGTAAAAATGTTAAATACTTGTTAATATACTCGTACTAGTTTACACAATTTTTCTAAAATTGATATATACTCGAACTAAAAAATATGTAGAAAGTAGCCTATGTGTAAACTATAAAGTAGTGGGTTATAAAACCCGTACACTTATTCCCGGGTACAAATTAGTGGGTGGGTACTTACATTTGATCATAAAAAACCCTTTCTGAATTTCTGAATTGGAGGGAAAAAAAGAGAAGAGGGATATGCCGGTTGCGCGACCAGAGACTTCTGATTCCAGGATCATCGCTCATGTCGATATGGACTGCTTCTACGTCCAAGGTATATATATATTTTAATTATAGTTACTAAACCCTAAACCATAGACAAGTGTGTATATTTTGGGCTCTATAAACAAGGCTGTTTTTGTTGTGTTTGTTTTGGGGATATCCTTCTGATTTCATAATCAAAAATGGAAAATTGGCTATGTATCAGTTGTTAGCTTTATACTTATACATATTCGTATCTATATTTACAATCAGCTGGATCATTATACGTTTATTTGTGATGGTTTATTATAATTAATTGATGATTAGTGGAGCAACGGATACAACCTCATTTGCGAGGTCAACCGACTGCTGTTGTACAATATAATTCTTGGAAAGGTGGGGGCTTGATTGCTGTTGGTTACGAGGCTAGGAAAGATGGGGTTAAACGATCAATGCGAGGTGATGAGGCAAAGAAAGTTTGTCCACAAATTCACTTGGTTCAAGTCCCTGTGGCCCGTGGTAAAGCTGACTTGACCATATATCGGAATGCAGGTTCAGAGGTTCATAATAAATTTAAACTTCTAACTCAAGTTGCATCTATTTTGGGTGCCAAACTGGTAAAAGTACTTTCAATGCTGCAGGTTGTTTCCATTCTTGCAAGAAAGGGGCGATGTGAGCGTGCATCGATTGATGAAGTGTATCTTGATCTTACTGATGCTGCTGAAACAATGTTGAAAGAAACACCACCAGAAAGCTTGGAAAGTATCGATGAAGAAGTTCTCAAATCACATGTTTTGGGCCTTAGTTTGGTAACACAACCTCTCTCAAGAATTTGGTTTTTTTTTTTTTTCAATTGATCTTTATGTCATCACTAATGTATTATTTGGCTAACAATGTTATGTAGATGTAGCCTTTGAGTTATACATCTCGAATACACGAAAGTATTTCAGTGTTCAAGTTTTTGCTTTTCATCTTATTAAAGGAGATATTTGTATACTAGTTATCTGTAACTATTTTTCAACTGATAACAAAGCATGTATTATTGTATATATATTTTTTTAATATTGCGTTTGTTTCTGAAATATGTTCATCTGTTTAGGACGGAAAAGATGAGAAAGAAACTGTGAGAGAATGGCTGCAGAGGGGAGGTGCTGATCACCGTGATAAACTGTTAGCATGTGGAGCAGTTATTGTTGCTGAACTCAGGCTGCAAGTTCTAAGGGAGACTGAATTTACATGTTCTGCAGGCATCGCTCATAACAAAGTAATATTATGATTTTAGTTTTTCTCTGTGCATTAAGAAATGTATTTGTATCACTGATACCAATTTTTAGACGACCACATAAAAGAACAACATAATATGTTATCTTGCAGATGCTGGCTAAACTAGCTAGTGGTATGAATAAACCTGCACAACAAACTATAGTCACCTCTTCCTCGGTGAAAGGGCTTCTTGAAACTTTGCCTATAAAGAAAATGTGAGTTAGTTATTTATCACATAATTGAATGTTTTTCATTTACTTAACTTACCTAGGTGACTTGTTACTGTCAGGAAACAGCTTGGTGGGAAGCTTGGGAGCTCTTTGCAAACTGACCTTGGTGTTAATACCGTTGGAGACCTATTGCAGTTTTCTGAGGAAAAACTGCAAGATATCTATGGTGCAAATACTGGGTAATTAGTAATCATCGTTAGTCATATTCATAAGTTTGAGAATTCTTTTTATACCTGACCAGTCATAGTTCCAGCAAACATAGCAAATATCTTTTTTAATTAGTTTTTAATTTTTAACTTTTTTTTGTATTTTAATATTCGCAGTACTTGGTTATGGAATATTGCGAGGGGTATCAGTGGGGAGGAAGTTGAGGGTCGTTTGCTCCCTAAGAGCCACGGGTCCGGAAAGACATTTGCTGGGCCTACGGCCTTAAAAACTCTCACTGCTGTCAGTATTTCTTTCCCAATATGTTACTGAAATACAAACCGTTACATAATATATTTGTTACATAATATATTTGTGGTTTTTATATAGTATTTTACTATTTTTAAACTTAAAACATGTAATAATGATACTCACCGCCCAGTGCCTTCTTTTGTTCAAACTTTGTCAGGTTAAAAATTGGCTCAAAGAACTTTGTGAAGAATTAAGTGAACGACTTCAGTCAGACCTCGAGAAGAATAAACGAATTGCACACACGCTTACTCTGCATGCTCATGCCTACATGGTTAATATTGTTTTATTGAAACTCTGTTCTTCTTGGCAGTTTGACATTCTTTTTAATCAAGTCATTTTGTTTTGGCAGTCCACAGATACAGATTCACATAGAAAGTTCCCTTCCAAGTCATGTCCTTTGAGATATGGAGCTGCAAAGATTCAAGAAGATGCTTTACATCTTTTCCAAGCTGGATTACGTGAATACCTTGGGTCATACATGAATCCTGTGGGAAACGAGTGTGGTGGATGGGGAATTACCGGTCTTTCTGTTTCAGCCAGTAAAATTTTCGCTATACCATCTGTAAGCTCACATGTCCCTGTTTCTAGCATGTGTAATTCTCAAGAAAAAGATTCAATGAAGGTGAATATTTTATACGGAATGTGTATCTGATATTGAGTGTTTTTTTGGGTAGGGAACTTCTTCGATCACAAAGTACTTTCATTGTCGAGATCAATTTAAGTCATCATCAGAACCGCAGAACGAAACTTTTGTACTTGAAGATGGTCTGTTGTCCCCATCAAGTAGTAAATCTTTCTCACAATGGTTTTTGGATATTTCTTTTACATTGTTACAGTATTAATAGGCTCTCACCTTTACATAGGAACTGAAAGCCATTTACCCTTACCTCAAAGTGAACATAAAAATGAGTGTGGTGGGGAAAAGGTTCCAATCATAAACTCAGAACCAGTGTCTGAGGTTCCAATCATACACGATACCTCGAATTTTGATCAATACGAGGCTGCATGTAAAGATGAGGTCTGGCTTTCCTATAGGCTATATCTCTTCCATACGTTATTATCATTATACATAGATACAAAACTAGCCCATTGATGTCTTTTATATGAAATAATTCCCATAATGAACAATGGTGCAACTGTTGAAGTTTATAAAATCGTGGATTTAAACATTGCAACATGGAATACATATTATGTTTGCGTATGTCAAAATCTTTTCTACTTTGGAATTTGTATTTATTTGATTATTTAAATTAATATGAGGACTTGCATTTTTCTTCTTGAATGCAGGTCAGTGGTGATTTTGCTGCAGAAGCTTTGCGGTCATCAACAGGTTCCCCTTTTGTATATTTTACGCTTGCAGCTCTGTTTTTTTTTTACCTGTATCTTGAGGCAATGTTTGTGCAGGAGGTGGAAGCTGCTCCACTTCAAATCAGAGTGAGATAAAAGCAAGTTTACCTGGCAAAGAAATGAAGATAAAGTGCTCTAATGATGGCACAAGATCATATGAGCATAAAAGGAAGGCATCGAAAGAAAAGGTCTGCTCATAAATTATTAAAAATTAATATTTTTGGGGCTGTAGTGTATGGTATAAACGATCTGGATGTAATCTCGAGATTCCACTTGTTGTAGGGAACATCTTCCATCATGAGATTTCTCCAAAGCAACTCGAGTTCTTCATCAAAGCAAGACAATCCCATTGTTCTTGGAGACACAAAGTGTTTGTCATTAGGTATCAAGTTTCATTTGGCATATATTATTTCTCATCTTGTACGAATTTCAATCCATGAAATGATGATATATTACTAATTGAAGGAGTACAAGAACTGTTGGATATGGAGAGTGAGAGGCCGACTGCAAGTCAAACTGGACTGACAACAAATACATGGAGTTACAAGGTAGATGAAATTGACCAATCAGTGGTTGACGAATTACCACCGGAAATACAGGAAGAACTTCGTTCTTTGCTTCGGCCTCAGAAGCGAGCTAACGTGGTCAAACGCGGTTCTAGCATCGCTAATTACTTTACCCCCGCCAAAAACAAGTAGATAGATTCTAACTATCCGTGTACTCATTTATGTATGAACGCATTTCTTTAATTTACATACTCTGGTGAAAAGATGTACATATTAAAATGATTAACAATCGTATAATTTGTTTCAGTTTTAGTTGAGCTGATCAAAATTACCTGTTAGTTTAGCATAAGTGGGTGGTAAATACAATTTGCTACAGTATGTCAAGTTATTGACTCTTGTTGAACATATACATAATACATCTGTCGATTGATCAACCAAAACATGGAATTGGAAACTCATTCATCGGCACACGAAAATTGACTACCCAACTTTGAAAAATAAGTGTTGTGTTCTTGTTCCTATAATGCAAAAAGTTCCAATGACGTCGAAGTCAGAAAAAGACGTGTTTATGTGCAACACATCAATTCAAAAGAATCAAAGGTCGTTGAAGATGAAATCCAACAAGAAGAGACGTATAGTGCACTTTACTTTAAGTTTGTCTTGCACGTTGTACGAGCTCTCTTAAGCCGAAAAGCCCTTGCCTTTATGAAAAGAGGAACGATTCATACACTACCAGTTTTTAGTTGTGCACTATTAACTTTGTTTTATGGTATAATACATTACAATATTATGAAACCCTATTAATGGTGTACAACTAATAAATGATGGTTTACGAATCATCACTCTTATGAAAACCTACTCCGGATCCGAGCATTAATAGGCATAACAAATCAATCTGCCCGATCCATACAATCCACTTCAAACACCACCATGGTCAATCGCACCACATTGACCTCACCACAAATTAATTGTTTGTAAAGCACACCCCTTAGAAAATAAATGACATAAAGTAAAAACTGGGCTCCGGCTGGTCATATGCCTTCCTCGCCTAGTGTGTTGTCACGATCCACCACCTCATCTGCTGTCCCGGATGCCAAGTCTTTCATTACGTCTGCCACGAGATCTTGCTCTGCCTGATCTGCCATAACCACATCCTCAGGATCCTCAACCTCGGCTGCTTTCTTTTCTATTGCCTTGGGGCCCTTATCTGATGCTGGTGCTTTGGTAGCTTTGCCTTTTGGAGCTCTGTTTGAGGTTAATTTGGGAGCTTTGCCAGAGGTACCTTCAGGATTGATGGCAGCTTCGAGATCCCGACCTTTTAGTTTCACAAGCTTGGTCTTCCAAGTATCCACAGTCCAGATTGATGTGTCGAAGCCTTTGGAAGCAGTTTCGGTAGCCATCAAAGTTCTAGCTTCCAACACAGCAATGGTGGCATCCCTTTTTACTTCCTCAACCAGCATCTTTTTCATTTCAAGAGCTCCGGCATCCGCATCAGTGATATGTTTGGTGAGAGTAGATTTGATTTCTTTGTTTTCCTTTCTCAACCTGGCAAGCTTAACAGCATCCTTGTTGTGGGCAGCGATCCTCACTTCAGCCAACCTCCGCGTGTCGTCAATCACCTCTATCT
The DNA here is from genome assembly GCA_949592205.1 of Helichrysum umbraculigerum. Lineage (NCBI taxonomy): Eukaryota > Viridiplantae > Streptophyta > Magnoliopsida > Asterales > Asteraceae > Helichrysum > Helichrysum umbraculigerum. Next base: position 122,032,758 of record CATIUR010000001.1, on the reverse strand, counting down.
TTTCATAGTAGCACTCAGCAATTAACTCGGTAGCATGTATAAAATAGTATACTCAGGATACTTATGCAATATATATTGATCAAGATCCTGAAATAGGGAAATTAAACTATGTAGCAGGATCCTAATTTGTATATTGTAGGAATGAAAATATGGTTTAGGATGATTACCTTGACGACGTCGGCAGCAGGATCTGAAAGATCAATCACTTCGTCAGTTTTCCTCTTTTTTGCTGACTTAGAGCGAAGATTGGGGATCCTTGGCTTCGAGGATTCTAGAACAGATTTGATGGGGGTCTCAGCATCAATATCAGAGAGAGAGAAATGGGCTACATGATTGAAAAATGAAAAAGAATTAATAAAAGAGGAGGAATTGTATGTTAAAGATACCAGGAGATGCTTACCGGACATGGTTGCTTCAGATTCTTGGGATCCTATGCTTTCGACTGGATGGGGATGTTTGAATGTTCTCTGGCTTTCGGGGATCTCCAGAAATTTCCTTAGATTTGCTTCAGTTTCCAAGTTCGGAGGAGCTAATTCTGCGAAATTTGCTGTAACAAACACAATTAGGTTAGATATATTATCTATATTGTTCAAAACCCTAAAAATTTCTATGTCCTACCCTTTTTAACCCAGACGGAAGGAATGGAGTCGCCGTCCGACAGCGAGCTCCGATCAACAAAGAAAAATCGACCCTTCCATTTTGGATCATTCTGGGTGGCCCGAAGAACGAGATATGAACGGTGGGGTTTAATTTGAAACAAAAAATAATTGGAGCCATGACTTCTGAGATTATATGTCTGTGCTAGTTCGGGGATCCCTAAATCCACGTCATGAAAATCGACTAGGGTTTGAATGACAGAAAGGGTACGCCATATCATTGGCATTGTTTGGGAGTAATACTGTTCGGTAGTGGCGAAGAAATCATTTAATAAAGGAGGAAAAGGATATTTGATGCCTATCGTGAAAGGGAACTCAGGGAAACATACCCATTTGTTCGAATGATAATCGGCTTGTGCATCAGAATCGTATGGTAGGAAAATAGTTCCCGGAGGAAATGAACCCTTGAGTTTAAGGTGTTCGATATCAACATCAAAGAAATTATAGGGTTCAGGGTTGGTGATCATCTGTTGATCAATGAATTCGGGTTCGTGCCGTTCACCGTCATGGATGATGAGAGCCATTTTTACAAAGATAGAAGAGAAAAAATAAACTAGAAAAAGAAAAGAGAATAGAGAGAGAGATAGATAGATAGAGAGAGAGAGAGAGAGATGATACCTACAAATGGTGATGAAGTGTGATAATGAGAAGAGGTGGAGATTTGATATGTAACATAAAGCGATCATTACTAGGGCTCGATTATCTATAAGCGTAAATATCTCACCTAACTTATCTGTTGAAGTTGAACCGTTATCAGGATCCCGATAGACGATCCAACTTCGGGGGCAATTGTTGTGGATAGAATTTTGACTACTTTGCAGGATCCTGAGGTAAGAAGTATTCTACAGGTATTTAAAATATGGATTTTAATTTACTCATGATATGCAGGATATTGAGATCTTGAATATGTTCGGAATTGAAATTAAGGTTAGGATCCCGAATTGTTTAGGATCAGTTTTAATGTTTATTATGCAGGATTCCGGAATGGGATATAATTATGAAATACAGGTACTCAAGACATAGGATATATTCATATGAGGATCCCGTAGTTGCTCCTGATTTAATATAGTTCAGGATCCTGAATATTCAATATCTCGGGATCATGTAATACTAATCCATATTTGTCTGCTTATCTTGACCATGTCTCATACAGAGATGCATCGTGGATTATTGACCCCGATATTCTTGGATCGAGACTAGTCAAATTCAAAAGAGAAAAGACTGAACATGTGCACTATTCTTGGTTAAGGGGAACGTTGAGGGAGTCCAGCATATATCGGGAGGATCCCGGATATTTCAGAATTATTTGTTATGATACTTTAGTATAAATACGAGGCAATATGATTGATTAGGTTAACTTCTGGCTCACTTTTACACACTCTAACACATTGCTACACTACTCTTTACGATCAATCGTCTCTGCAATTCATCTTTTTCATCGATTCATCACATACTTTCACTTAGTTTGATCATATTCGTGCTCTTAGTTTGTAATTGCTTTCGATTTAATAAGATAAACATAAGGCAAGGATCGTTTGATCCTTCACGAGGTTTTGTGCCGGCGATCTACCATAGATCAAGGGTTTTCCTCGTACATACTTGTGTCGACATTATTTTTATTGCATTGTTCTTCATTTGATAATATTGTTCAAACTGTTTTCGTCATAAAAGCTTCATTATCTTGATTTGTAGTACATTATATCATATTGATCTTGATCAATACTTATTTTCCTTACAAATTCATATATTTGCATTATCTGTCTCGACGTATTAATCATAAATCTATTTTTAAGTGATAAACTTATGCCTTCACTCGATTATCTTGAAAATCAATACAAGCATCAAACCTCACTTTACTAGTTTGATTACTAAATTAAGTTTATTAATTTTTTGTCAAAACAATTATGACCGGAGCTTTTGCTCATTGAGCTAAACTTTTTATTCGGGATTACAATCCGGAACAGAATGTGGATAATGTATTGGCAAGAATTTTAGAACATAAAGAAGCTTTCATATCTCATTTAAGTTGGGCCAGCCTCTTTTTGGGTTTCCATACCTTGGGACTTTATGGTCATAATGATGTCATGCTTGCCTTTGGTACTCCGGAGAAGCAAATCTTAATCGAACCTATATTTTCTCAATGGATACAATCTGCTCATGGTAAAACTTCATATGGATTCGATATACTTTTGTCTTCAACGAATGGTCCGGCATTCAATGCGGGGCGAAACATATGGTTGTCGGGTTGGTTAAATGCTATTAATGAGAATAGTAATTCACTATTCTTAACAATAGGTCTTGGAGACTTTCTGGTGCATCATCCTATTGCTCTGGGTTTATATACAACTACGGTGATCTTTAGTAAAAGGTGCGTTAGATGCACGTGGTTCCAAGTTAATGCCGGATAAAAAGGATTTCGGTTATAGCCAGGACGAGGCGGTAATTGTGATATTTCGGCTTGGGACACATTTTATTTTGCAGTTTTTTGGATGTTAAATACCATTGGATGGGTTACTCTTTTATTGTCATCGGAAGCACATTACATTATGGCAGGGTAATGTTTCGCAATTTAATGAATCTTCCGCTTATTTGATGGGATGGATAAGAAACTATTTGTAACATCCTCGACTCGGACTATAACACCCCCTCATTTATAATCATTTAAATATAGTAAATCGGAAGCGTAAGTCCAAATAGATAGTCATAATTTACTTCATTGTATCAACATATAAAATTTAACCTTTTCAAAACTATAATTTCTTCAACCGAGGTGTTATATAAAAACATGATGAAACATTATTTTATACAAATCAACTATCAGAGTAGAGCCTTGTAATCAAACATTCCTTCTAGTCCAACTTCTTACCCACCCAAATTATATGCAAAACCTGCAAGAAGGGATAATGTGGGGGATTAGCATAACGCTAAGTGAGCAGATAACTAATCAACAGCCTAACTTTAGCTCAACAACTTTGTGTACAACATTTAACACTAAACAAGCAAGTACACAATACAACTCATCAACAATACATCTGTTCAATAATGCAACAATTCAACTAATCAACAACACCATAATGAGGATCGGCGGCTCTGGGAATAACCATAAACCCGGGTGGCTCCCCAAGAACACTTATCCAACCTATCCGTATGGCCATACGGACGAGACCGATAGCTAGTGATTATCTTCAACTAATGTTGGTGCATTTTGTGTGTCAGTCAGTTGGTCAAACTATTGTAATTGTCAAAGTCAATTAGTCTACGAATGTATAGTGTTTAGAGTGTGTATTCGAGTCTGTAAATGAAATATACATAGAATGGTGACATTGTAATTGGGCCTGCGACGTCGGGTCAGACGTCGCAAGGGTCTGGGCCTGCGACGTTGGGCTTAACGTCGCAGGGTCCAGTAGGTCGATATAAATAGCGAGTTACAAGTTAGTTTTAGGGTTGGACGTCATATAGAGAGAGAGAGGGCCGTTTTGTGTGAGAGAGGAGACAGAGAAACGAGTTTGAGTCTGTAATCGTATATTATCAATTGTGAATATATACAAAAGATTATAGAGAATCGTTTGTGTGTTCGTGAATCATTATCGTTTGTTATTCATTGTTTATACGATCCGATCAGATCTCACGTGTGCGGGACTATCAACTGGTATCAGAGCCGAAGAATCAAGGATTCGTCGGTTTCGGATCGTTATTTTGGGTGTTCTCGATTGATTCGCGAAGGTATTAATTGTTATTAATCGTTTCTAAGTTGATTTGCTTGATTAAGATCGATTTCTGGAGGTGTTTTTGGGTTAGATCGACGTTTGGTTTTCGAAATTTCGTTAGGGTTTCGAAAATTTTCGATTTTTTGGGGTTTTGGCCGTTGCAGCCCGATTGTGCGACGTCACCTGCGACGTCACCTGCGACGTCGCTAAGTTTTGCGACGTTACCTGCGACGTCAGCTGCGACGTCGCGTGCGACGTAGTAATTTGGACTTTAATTAGTCTGTGCGACGTACTCTGCGACGTCATCTGCGACGTACCTCTCAACGTCGCATAGTGTGATTCTGCGACGTCCTCTGCGACGTAACTCTCAACGTCGCATTTTCGATTCTTAATTGAGTCGTCGGACTTCTGCGACGTACCGCTGCGACGTTGCTATTTTTTCTGCGACATTAACCTCGTTCTAGTTTCGTAAAAAAAAAAAAAGAGTTTTTTGGCGGGAAAGTCCAAAATTTTTTTGCGTTTTCAAATTTTTTCCATAGTCTTAAAAGTGTTCAATTTTAGGCTAGAAAAAGTTTCATTTTACCCGGCCATTTTTTGACGTTTTCGGACGAAATTTTGGCGGGAAAAACGCGAAAATTTTGTAATTTCAACTTTTGTTTTTAGGCTTAGAATAGCTTTATTTTAGTGTCGGAAAAGTTTCACTACACTCTGTCGGTTTTCGAAATTTTCGAATTCAATTTTGGAGGGAACATTCGTAAATGGCTTTTGGTAACAAAGTGCCTCCTTCTACATCCTTGTTCTATAGTGATTTTGCTAGTTGGAAGATTAAGTTATGCAATTTCATTGAATACAAAGATCCAAATCTGTGGAATTGGTTTAACACCATTGATCTATATGAGCAACCAAGACTCGATGGGGTGCTTAAATCAAGAGCACAAATGTCCGTCAAGGAACGAGCAGAGTTTGATAAAGACAATAGAGCATATGAGATGATTACCAAGTGTTTGCCAGAAGTTGTGATTAATGAATTTAAAAATCAAGCAACTTCTATAAGTTTATGGGATGCTCTTATAGTGGCTTACGATCAAAAGGAAAAGAAGTCAGAGGCTAATATTCAAGTTCCTAGTCTAAATGATACTTCCAGATCTACTTCCAACTCAGCAGCATCTACTTCTACTAGCACTTCATATGCTTCCTATACTTCTCATACAGATCATACAGCTCCTTCAAAGGCTACTGAGGATCATGCTACAATTTTTGCAGCTTTCCTCAACTCTTATGAGACTTTCCTTTCAAAGAAGGCTAGTACTCTACAGCTTACTGAGGAAGACTTTGAACAGATCGATTCTGATGATCTCGAGCAAATGGACATCAAATGGAGCATGGCCATGAAGTTTCTTCAGAGAACGGGTAGAAAAGACCTGGATGATGATGGTGATACAGGTCTTGGTTTTAATAAAAGCAAAGTGAAATGCAAGAACTGTCAGATTCATGGGCACTTTGCTAAGGAGTGTGAGAAAGTAAAATATCCTTCATCTGGATTCACTACTCCTACAGCTCCAACGACTCCAGAGAAGAATACAACATCACAGGCTATGACGGTGTATTCTCAGGGAGTGTTTGATTTTAGTGCACTTCAAGGAGAGGTTCAACACAGTGCGCTTTTGGCAAAGATACATGCGGTACATGATGAACCTAAGGTACCCATAAACTGTGTTTCTTGTTTAACATTGACTGAATCTCTTAAGAATTATCAATATGACAATTTAGAGTTGCGAGAAAAAGTTGTTAAACTCACCGAGTCAAACAAGTTTTTGAAAGCTAATGAATTTCTTTATGAAAAACAAATTGAGGCTTATAAGTTAGACACTGAAAAATACAAGTCTAAAGTTTTTAGCCAACAGGATGCTATTAATAGCTATCTTAAAGAAATGGAACTTTTGAATAAAGAACTTTCTGAGCTAAAGTCTGAGTCTGACAATTTTAAAAAGGGAATCACGAATTTCTCAAATTCTCATAAACTCTTCGATGAAATGGTTGACAAGATGAGGACAGATAAAAGTAAAGCGGGACTTGGGTATCCACCTCCCACTAACTATTATCCTAAGCCTGTTAAGGAAGGCACCGAAGAACTTGCGGCTGACTACTCATCATGGTCAGCTACAAAGTCTAAAGAAGCTACATCCAATCCCAAAAGGCAGGCAAAGGAGAAAACTAAACGGACAGAGTATCCCTTGCCTACTTTTGTTAAGTCTGATAATACACCTCCAGTTAGTGTAGAGGAGGGTGTTGAGATAGAGGATCTACCGGAAGAGGCTGAAATCAAAGTTGAAAAAGTTAATGTAAAGCCAGAAAATCATATACTTACCAATGAAACTGTAAAGGTTTCAAATACAAAGGGTAAAAACAAGGTTGAAAATGAATCCAAAAGGGTTCAATATCAAATGAAGTGAACAACCTTCAACATCAACTTGTTCAACTTCTGAGGCTTCTACATCAACGTGTACACATAAGTGTTCACGTCCTGTAAATGCCTCATCTTCTAAGCCTCCAACAGTTCATTCTCCACCTCAACCTTTTGTGGGTAATCATTGAAATAGGTCGTACATTGAACGACGTTCTTGTTTCCATTGTGGACAACAAGGACATATAATTAGGGATTGTCGGTTATTATCCCTAGATAGGTTTGGTAGAGGGATGCCAAGAACTTCCTCCTTTAGGAATTCTTATTCAAATTCGTTTTCTAGGCGTGCTTCATATTCGCCTATATCAAGATATGCATCCTCTTCTCCAAAACCCGTGGCTAGAGTAAACAAAGTTGTGTCTAGTAAACCTCAAGTTCAACAGCACAACATTGTTGAAAACAACTCATCTGAATCTACAAAGGTTTGGAAACCAAAATCCACAAACAACACATCAATGAAATCTTCTGAGTTTTTAAAATATCATAAACTCATTGATGTGATGGTTATGGATGATCATGGACAACCCAAGTCTATCAAGGCTTGGGTGTCCCATAAGTACTAACGTTTAATTGTTTGTGGTGGTGCAGTCAGGTTGTTATTAGCTAATATTTTTGTGACTGCAAGGATGTGGATATTTGTTGGAAGATTGTTTTCAAGGTGGTTGTGTGTGATTATTTATGATTGTGATTGGATGAGATTTTCGATGTTACGAGGTGGTAAAAGTGATAACATGCATTTGATTTGACTTGATATGTGATTTTGATACTTTTCTTTTAAATTTTATTATAAATGCAACAGCCATTCTTTATACTTTTTAGTATTAAAGAAATGCAATGTTGCGAAATTTATTCAATTAAAAAAATACAAAAATATGTTTAATGTTTAAGGGGAGTATTTTTTGGATTGGATATAAGAATTTGCTGTTCAGGGGGAGTAATTCTGAATATTAAAAATTCTGATTATTTAATTCAGAAATGTGAATAGCAAGATTCTTAAGTCTTGAAAAGATGTTGGATTGTGTGTCTGTAAAACAACTTGGGATATGATAGTACATCGGGTGACATGCATAAAAATGGAAATTTTAAGGTTTATGTTTGATGTGTCAGTAGGTTTATCTGGTATATTTAACACATCTTTTATAAACATTAGCTTCATCATATGATGTATTGGTAGGCATGGTACACACCGGTTTGTGAGTGAGTAAGAAGTAATAATAAAACTTGTTTATTACTTTGAGAAAAATGTTATATGATGTATGACATAAGTCTTAATTGATAAATGGAAGTACTATCATACACTGTCATAATTATGTAAATGTAAAATGGGCATATAGTGATAATATGATTATTCTCCTAACTAATGGTGACTATTGTTGTACTCACGTACAGACCTGAATCCATTAGTTATGCAAATAGTCTCAAACTTGTTATGTTCATACTAAGGGACCCTCTGTTGTACTAAGTACAGATCTGGGGCCACTAGTATCTTCATAGTCGGTTTGATGTATGCCTAAATATAAATATCAAGTGTATGTTACGAGAAAACCGAGATAAACTTGGTCTTGTAATCTCTACCTTGTGTGAATATGCAGTGTTTGTTTTACTGAAGTTTATCAGTATATCATATAATAGGTTTCTCAAAATTAATATTCATACTAACAATAAAGGATAGCTCACAGATACGGATGTAACATGTTTAAGTGGACAAACAATACCGATGATCGTCTTGAACTAATTTTTATAAAAGGTGCTTTAAATATGTCAAGTAAATTTAAAGTGGACAAATATACTGATGATCGAAATAACACTTACTATTTGCTAATAATTGCATGTTGGCCTGATATGATCCCTAAGCAGACTTAAAACAATCCGATCCCCAAATTTATTTTAATCTTTGTTATTTACTTTTCCTTTAAAAAGAAAATACAAAAAGATTTTATTTCTATGTTATTTTCTTCAAACATCACATATCTTGTTAAAGTCAAATATTGAAGATGTAAAGGATGTCGGTTATTCTCCAAAGATTGTGAAGATAATTCTATCGGAGAAGCTGCTGATGATTGAGAGATGGTCACAGAGTTTGAAGATTTTATTGTATGATAAATTTGTGTCAGTCACATGAATTTGGACATCAAGATTTCTTGGAAGACCATGCTATCTCAAAGGGGGAGTTTCTGATTGTCAAAGACATGAAAGAGTTTGTTGATGAAGACTAATTGAAGACTTATTTGACCAAGCTGATGACAAGGGGGAGTTTGTTGGTGCATTTTGTGTGTCAGTCAGTTGGTCAAACTATTGTAATTGTCAAAGTCAATTAGTCTACGAATGTATAGTGTTTAGAGTGTGTATTCGAGTCTGTAAATGAAATATACATAGAATGGTGACATTGTAATTGGGCCTGCAACGTCGGGTCAGACGTCGCAAGGGTCTGGGCCTGCGACGTTGGGCTTAACGTCGCAGGGTCCAGTAGGTCGATATAAATAGCGAGTTACAAGTTAGTTTTAGGGTTGGACGTCATATAGAGAGAGAGAGGGCCGTTTTGTGTGAGAGAGGAGACAGAGAAACGAGTTTGAGTCTGTAATCGTATATTATCAATTGTGAATATATACAAAAGATTATAGAGAATCGTTTGTGTGTTCGTGAATCATTATCGTTTGTTATTCATTGTTTATACGATCCGATCAGATCTCACGTGTGCGGGACTATCAACTAACACAGGAGGTGTGTTAAACTTTGGATAACCAACTAGCCCAACCAACAGTTCAACAACTCGTTGCCTCATTAACAACTGATGCCCGAAGGCCAATTCATTCAAGTGATCACGTAATCAACAAATCACATATTCAACTAGTCAACAGTATTATTACTAACAACCTAATCATCAATGCAACTAATAAGGTAATAATACGTTACTTGTTGTAACCAAACTTGTTACAACCAAGTTACGCCGAGGATTAGAGATCCACTCACCGACCACCTCAGGCATCCACTCAGTAGTCTAATATCACTGAGTCTTCTGCACATCTGACAATACAATAGAATAATACAAGTTAGTTACTTGTCTCAAAATATATACAACATTATTCCAATATTACAAGCAACATCTTAACAACATAATTCACACTTACTTATCAAGTTTATGCTCATTAAAATCACAACCTCATTTAATCAACTTTTACCATCACAATTTAACATGATTACACCTTCAATAAGGTTATTATCATTATCATCAAATATCATTAGTTCATTCAAATCCCCAACACAAGGTTTCATAAACTCTTATCCACATAAGTGCTAACTTTTCCCTTTGATTATTAATTAAGTGTTCTTAATCACAATTAATATCAATTTCCATCATATAATCCATCATGGTTATAATAATCTTTAAATTCTCAAGAACACCTAAACAATTTCACCACCCTTAGCATAATCTATGTAATTCATCATCCTTAATCAATCATAAAATGATTATTAGCAACACTTAATAATTTATACATCATTAACTCAAGCTTAAAAAGCTTTGATTATAACATAATCAACTAAACCCTTAAACTTTCTACAAAATCCTACACTAATTCTCATTTCTAAGTTAGAACTTCACTTTTAATCATGAATTAACTATCAACTAACAACAATATAATCACTACAACCTTCAATTTCATATTAATCAAACTATTTTCCTCAAACACACAAAACCTCAATTTCTAAGTTAACATGAACTCAAGAATTAACACATACAACATGTTTATGATGATGATGGAATGATTATTCCATGTTATTAAAGCTTAACTAACATCGATTCAACCATTTGAAACTCTAATTTCGGATTAAAGTCAAGAACATCAAAACCCCCAAATTTTAGGGTTCATATAAATCAAGGATTTGAGACTTACAAGATGATTAGAAGGATTTGAGGAAGATAATCCATGTTTTAAAAGCTTGAATTCGAATTTCATGGCTCCAATTTGGTGATTCTTCAAGAATTTAGGGTTCATCATGTATGTATGTATGATATGATACGTACGTATGTATATATGGATAAGAATTAAACAACTGACTCAATATTTAGTAGTATACTAGAAGTGCTTAAATTTCATTCCCCGTACTTATCATTGTCTGGAACTTAAAAACCATTTACGGGGAAATATTATTTTATTTTACCGTCAACTAAGTTAATTTAAAACAATTGATAATTTATTAGTCACAATAAATTATTTGACTTTTTTACCCATTTATTTTCAACTAGCACAACAAAATTATTTTCTAACACATTTAACTAATTATTTGAAATCAGAAAATATCTAATACTACTAGACCCGAAAACTGGGTGTTACACGGACCTAGTAGAAATACGGTATTTTTCATTACTTTATTGTATTTAAATCGCATTTAGAAATAATTGGTATTATTTGGATAATTTAAATCAATAGGTCAAACGGTTAAATGACTTATTGTGATAAATAAATTATTACTTGTTTTAAATAAATTTAGTTGACGGTATAATAATACTTATTTCTCGCAAATAGCTTTTAGGTTCCAGACAATAGATTTAGGACGGGTATAATATTACACTGTATTTGAGTTGGGTTAAATGAATTAGTCGACCCTTATTTCCTCATTTCCTGACTTTGGTCTAAAACCACCAAGAACACACACACACACACACACACACACACTAAATTAGAAATTAAAAGAGAAATCAAAGTGAAATCATCAAGCAAATCATCAATTGAAGCTGTGATTCTGTGCTATAATCTGACTTTCATCATCTTCTTCCTTCTAGCATCTCCATTGTAAGTATGCCTAACCCATTTTCATGTTTGTGCTTGAATTGGTGGAATTAGGTTAAACTAATGATGAAATGGAGTGAATTCGTGCGTGAATGTGGTTGTGTGATGATTCTTAACTGATTACATGCTCATCTAAGAATGAATCAAAGGTGTTTTCATGTTTCAAATTGAATGAATTGGGTTTGGTTGAAATTTAGGTTAGATTACATGTGCATGTCTAGGATTTGAAGCTTGATGATGTTAATTGTTGTTGTTATATGTTTTTAGATGATACTTGATGTAAATTACTGAATAAATTCGTGTATTGTGTGTGAAATTGTGTTTTTGGTTCGAGCTGAAAGTTGTTGCAGGTCTGATGCTCTGTCGCAAAACAGAGGAACGGGATCCAGCTCCAAGTGCCAGGATCGCATTGCTATGTGTAAATTGGGCTCAGTACGACTTGTTCTTTGAAATGCGATCCAGCTTCCAAGTGTTCGGATCGCGTTATTCATTGATAAATTTGAGTTGGATTGATTTGTTCTTGGGAACGCGATCCAGCCACTCCTAGCCCGGATCGCGTTTGCAAGTGTAATTTGGTAACAGAATGTTTTGAACTGTGGAACGCGATCCAGCCACTACTAACCCGGATCGCGTTTGCTAGTTATAATCTGGAAAATTTGACAACTTGTGACTTGTGCACTTATGTTATTTAACTAATATTGAAAGTGTAGTATGTGCAATTATTTGACCTTATATAAATGATTAGATTGTAATAAACTTGATACGAGAATCTAACTCGGGTTTTGATTTGGTTCTCAGATAAAACGAAGGCTCAATAAAATAAGATCTTTGAGTGGAGGCCGTGGTCAACAAGGGTGAGTGGATATTGGACTCTCAGTCTAAGTTAGTTGTAACAACATGGTTACAATGGGTAAATTTGGTTCATTGCAATGACTGCTTTAATATTATATTGCCATGACGATTATCCCTTGAATGGTTTATTGGTGTCCTATATGCTATGATAGTTTGGACTATTTGATTGGTGAGGGTCAACTAATGTGTTGGGTTTGGGTACTATTACTTTGGACAACACAATTGATTTGTACATGTGTTGGGCACTGAAATTGCGTTGTATGTAGTATTAGTAACCAAACTATCGGTTTAACCACTGTTTGGACTTCAGTTGGTTTAAGTGTTACTTGGGGGCCACCGCGGCATGAGGGTACTCCAAGGACCACTGATCCTTCTATGTTACTTGTGAAATGCTTGCTGTAGTCACTTGTTATGCTAAGTTAGATTGTGAGTTCTGGATCTATTCACTTAGCTTTGTGCTAATCCCACCTTCCAACTTCGTGCAGGTTTAGCTAGTGAATGTGGGTTTCTAGAAGTTTGGTTGAAGGAATGTTTGGCACCGCTCTCTGATTGCGTTTGAAATATTTTGGGTAGAAAATAATTATGTCATGGATTTTAATATAACACCTAACTTTGTATTAATACTTGTAATGATAACTGGGTATTAAATATTGTATGTATTGGGGTTGCACATTTTGAAATGTAATATACGCAACCTATGATGCATTCTAAATGTTCGCTTCCGTAATAATAATATAAAAAAAATAAAAAATGCCTTGGTATTTGGGAGGGTGTTATAAGTTGGTATCAGAGCATAGGTTTGGGTGAATTGGACAATTGTAAATGTTCAATCCCAAATCTATTGTGTCAGTCAAACATTCCAGGGTATGGGATTTAGCTATGATAGGATAATTGCTTAGTATGTAGGTACTAACAATTAACGAGTTGTGAGATGTGGTGGTGCAGGATATGGCAGATAATGAGAACCCGACCGTTACTATCATCAATGTTCCAGTATTTGATGTCTCTCCATCCGAGGACCAAAATGTTAGCCAAGGACAAACCGGTACTTCCTTCTCAGCCGAGGATATGACCCAAGAGGATTATATGTTGCACTTAGAGGGGGAAAATGTTAGACTTAAGGCTATTGAGCAACAGTTTTTAGAGCAACAAGCCCGGTTATCTCAGCAGTTTCCTCAGACTTCACCACCAATTTATAGCACTGTACCACCTACTTTAGTAACATCTCAGACTCCTACATCATTACCGTACTACCACCAGCAGCCTCATGGAAATATCTTTGAAACATCGGCCCCATTTGCATCTTCTGGGCCATCGGGATTTCAGTTTCCGGTATTTTCTCCGCCATTTCACCATAAAGTTTGTTCTTTTAAGACATTTAAATCTAGTGGACCATCGGATTATTATGGTAGTTCAAATCCCTCAGTGACCTTGGATTGGTTGAGGGATGTTGAAAGAAAATTTGAGTTATGTAGGTGTGAAGAGGAAGTCAGAGTTCCTTATGCAGTACAGCTTCTCAAAGGTTCGGCTATGGGTTGGTGGGACTCGATTACATCACACTTGTCTCCTCAACAAAGGGCTTCCATTATGTTAGGTCAAAACTGTTTCAGGTCTGAGTTGAAGTTCTGATGAGAAGACAGAGTACAAGTGATTAAAACTGTTTGCTTTAAAGGTTAAAACTGTCTTTACGAAATTACAACTGATAGAAGAAAACTGAAGAGAAGACAAGTGTTACAACTGTTTGAAGATAGATTACAACTGATAGTTATGTGTCTGTAAGTAGTTAAAACTGCTTATGTATTAGTAACTGTTAGTTATGAATGAAACAGTTAACACTGATTATGTATTTGTACTTAGTCGCATATTACAATTGAAGCAGTTACCACTGAATGTGTAATAGTTACAACTGTTTACATCAGAATGGTAGTTAAAACTGTTTATGATTTTGTGATAAGTATGAGTCGGTTATGGAAGTTATTTTATTCCATATTTGTAGGAGATTGTATAGGACTCTATATGTTATAAATAGAGATCCTTTAGACCTAGATAGGTTAATGATTTTTGCGCAGCTTCAAGGTTTTCTGTAACCCTAATACATCAAGTGTATTCGTCTTATATCATTAATAAGATTGAAGCTTTCGATATATTATTGTGTTCATTAATTTAATTAATATTCATTGATCTTCTTAATATTATTGAGTGTGATTCCGCAACTTCTCAATAATATATTCAAGGCTTTTTAAGTAAGATTGTTTATTAAGTTAAACAGGGACTAACAAAGTGGTATCAGAGCTTGTGAAGCTTTGAAGACAGGAAGATCTGGGATTATTAGTATTAGTATTTGAGTTTAGTTCAGATATTAAGTTTTGATCTCAATGGCGTCTGAAGGCAATGAAGGGATTCAAGCAACGAAGATACCAATGCTTAAACCAGATGAGTTTGACCTATGGAAGGTCAGAATCAGGCAATATATGCTTCTCACGGATTATCAGATGTGGGAAGTTGTTGTTAATGGTATACCAGTAACGCTTGATGGTGATGGAGTAAAGCAACCAAGAGCACCACCAACATCTGAAGCAGAGAGGAAAATCAGATCTACTGAGTACAAAGCACTTAGTACTCTTTTGCTATCCATTCCGAATGAGCATCAGAGCAGATTTGATAATTGTGAAGATCCCAAGTTATTAATGGAGGCAATTGAGAAGAGGTTTGGTGGTAATGATAACACCAAAAAGAATAAAAGATCTCTGTTAAAACAACAATTTGAAAATTTTAGCCATGTGAAATCTGAAACTCTAACTCAAACCTTTGATAGGTTTACTAAATTAGTTGGAGAATTGGAAAATCACAAGGTTAAGATTGACAAAGAAGATCTTAACAGAAAGTTCTTGAGATCATTAGGTGATGAATGGACAATTTATACTGTTGGATTGAGGCAGAGTTCAGACATTGAAGTTAAGGAACTAGAAGATATATACAATGATCTGAGGAACTTTGAGTCTGAGGTTGAGAGTAAGAAGCAAGCTACTGGATACAGTCATAATGCTGCTTTTATGTCTATGGCTGGAACAAAAGCAGAATCAAGTCAAATGGGTTCTACACATGTTTCAGGGGGAGCAGGATCATCATCAAATAGTTCTAATGATCAAATATTAGAATCTTTCTTTGCAAGTAATGTGAATTCTTCACTTACTAATGAAGATCTGGAACAATTCGATGGTGATGATCTAGAGGAGATGGACATCAAGTGGCAAATTGCATTGATTACTCAAAGAGCAAAAAGGTTTATGCAGAGGACTGGTAGAAATAATTTTGCATACAAGAGGAATGATGCAAATTGGTTTGATAAGAGCAAGATTGAGTGTTTCAACTGTCACAAGATGGGACACTTTGCCAGAGAATGCAGAAACCCTAGGCAAGAGCAGAATGGTAATGGTCAGAGATCTGGAAGCAATGGGACACAGACAAGAAACATTCCAATTCAGGGGGCTTCAGCAAATGCTTTGGTGTCTATGGATGGCTGTGGATGGGATTGGAGTGATCAAGAAGAGCATGTTGTGAAGAATCAATGTCTCATGGCCATTGCAGAATCTGACAAAAAGTCAGAAGTTCCTACTGAGGTACAAAATAAATTATGTTCTGCTGTTTGTAAACAAACTGTTAAACACTACAGAGATCATAATATAAAAGTGTGTGAGGAACTAAAACAATGGGAAATCAAAAGTAAACACACTATAGCTGTCATTGAAAATCTGGAAAATCAAATTAAGGCATATGAAGTCAATGCAACACAGTTTAAGTATGATATTGAATATGCTAGGTGGGAGAGAGACTCTTTTAAAGATAAAGTTGATTTGTTATCTAAGAAACTTACTGAGGTCACATGTGAAAGAGATAGTATAAGGCTTGATGTAAGTAAATTAGAACATGCTTCAAAGAGTGTAAATAAACTTATTAATTCACAGATTCATGATAAACTTAAGACTGGATTAGGATACAACAATGTACCTCCACCTTATAATCACACCTACTTTCCTCCCAAAAGTGAAATTGATATCAATTCACTTAAAAGAGAAATGGTAGATGAGGTTAAAAAGGCTGATCCAATTAAAAGTTTATCTGATGATGATCTGTTTATAGAAGGTGAAGTAAGTGACTGGACTGAAGAAGATGATCAGAGTGATAGAACATCTGATAGTGAGAAGAGTGTGAAATCTGAATCATATAAGTCTGAGTCAACATGTGAGGATGTGAAAAGAGTAATTACTGATCTAGTTGTTAATCTTAAAACTGATAAACTAGAAGAGGGTAAGAAAATGTTCAAGGAGAAGGTTAAACTGGACTTAGAGAAGGTGAGTTTGAATACTAACAAATCTAAACATGGGTTAGGATATGTTAGTAATACAGTTAACTCAGTTACTAAACCTGTTTTTGAATCTGTTGTGAATAACTGTGTGAATTGTAAATGTAAAGCAAGTGCTTCTTCTTCACAGAGTTTTCAAAATCAAAAACCCAGAGGTAATCAAAGAAATTGGAATCAAATGATTTCACAAAAACTGGGTAATAATGTTACTGTGATTAAAGAAAAGTCTTGCTTTATATGTGGAAAAATGGGTCATCTTAAATATGACTGCTATCATAATCCTGAGAATGTTCAAAGGATTAGAAAACAGTCATGGACAAAAGCAAATATGATTAACAAACAAAACTTTCAATCAAAAGTTGATCATACTGCCAGAGTTCAGAAGATAAACTCAAAGGCTACGATGTTAAACACTGTTACAGGTAAATCTACTGCAGCAGTAATAACAAAATTAGCCAAAAGCTCAAAGACTAAAACAGTGGTAACTGATTTCAAAAACAGTGTTAACAAAATTAACACTGAATCGTCAATTGGTAAAACAGTTAAAACTGTTAAGCCAAAGAACACTGTTAAGTCTAAAATTAGTTGGATTTGGACACCTATTAAGTCTGATAAATTAACAGATCCAAATACCAACAGTGCTTCACAATCAATAATCTTTAAGAAAGTTGATTATGTGAATGCACATGGGAAACCCAAAGCCAAATTGGTTTGGGTTCCCAAGAGAAATTAATTCTCTTTTTGACTATTTGTGCAGGGCAAGCCTAAGAGCTTATGGCATATTGATAGTGGATGCTCACGGCACATGACTGGAGACAAAGAAAAGCTGCAGGACTTTAAATCTTTTAATGGAGGATATGTAGCTTTTGGAAGCAATCCAAAAGGAGGAAGGATCACAGGGAAAGGAACAGTTCAGAGTGAAAAGCTAAGTTTTGATAATGTTTATTTTGTGGAGCAACTGAGGTATAATTTACTAAGTGTGAGTCAAATCACAGATAAAAAGAACCCAGTTCTTTTTACTGACACTGAATGCCTTATCTTGTCCAAAGAATTCAAAATACCAGAAAACATGATTTTGATGAGAATTCCAAGACAAGATAATGTATATAAGTGTGACTTAGTAAATATGACATCTCAACCTGATTTAAACTGTCTTATTTCTAAAGCAAGTGTGAATGAATCTGAACTGTGGCATAGGAGGATGTGTCACATGAATTTCAAAACCATTAATAAACTTGTCAAAAACAAGCTTGTTAGAGGTTTGCCTGAAAAGGTCTATTCATGTGATGACCATTGTGTTTCTTGTCAAAAGGGAAAGCAACACAAATCCTCATTTAAGTCCAAATCTGTGAACACAAATATCACACCATTACACTTATTGCATATGGACTTATTTGGACCAACCAGTATAAGTAGTATGGGAAAAAGTCTTACTGCCTTGTGATTATTGATGATTACACTAGATTTACATGGGTTTTCTTTCTTAGGACAAAGGATGAGACAGGTGAAATACTTAGATCATTTATAACTAAGATGGAAAATCAATTGGATAAAAGAGTAAAAATCATCAGAAGTGATAATGGAACAGAATTTAAAAATCATGAGATGGATAAATTCTGTGAAGTTAAAGGTATTAAGAGAGAATTTAGTGCACCTAGAACTCCTCAACAAAATGGAGTAGCTGAAAGGAGGAATAGGACACTGATTGAGGCTGCTAGAACCATGCTATCTGATGCAAAGCTACCTATGTCTTTTTGGGCAGAGGCAGTTAGCACAGCTTGTTATGTTCAGAATAGAGTATTAGTTGTTAAGCCTCATAACAAGACACCATATGAACTGTTGTTTAAGAGAAAGCCTTTGGTTAGTTTCTTAAAATCTTTTGGGTGTCCTTGTACAATCTTAAATACCAAAGATCACTTAGGTAAGTTTCAGAGTAAGGCTGATGAGGGGATATTTGTTGGTTATTCTATTCAAAGTAAATCTTATAGGGTATTCAATCAAAGGACCAGAATCATAGAAGAAACAGTGCACATTACTTTTAATGAAAACACTGTTAATCCTGAGGGAAAAGGTCCTGAATCACTGTTTGATATTGATGCACTTAATAATGCTTTTAGATATACAAATGTGGATACAAGTGCAGGTACAAATGCAGGAACAGGTGATGAAGAAGGTAGAGCAAAATCAGGAAAATCAGTTGGAAAGAAGAATGATTCATTGGAATATATATTATTTCCAATTTGGTCTCCTGATCCTCCAGAAGTGTTTGATACTGATCAACCAACGACATCACAGGATGTGGAAACAGGAAAATCAGATGAAACATCATTTTCTCATGTTGATGATTCTGATAGACCTGTTATTGAAGACAGTACAGAAGACAGTGATATGAGTCCAGTACAGAAGTCTACAAAGGCAGGTGTGAATGTTGATCAGACACCTACAAAGCATCTTGACACAGAGCAGGAACAATTGAATTATCTACATTTGATGAGTTCTACTCCTTTGTCAAAGAGAATTGCAAGAGAAGTGTCAAGTAGTGAGTCTGGTCAAG
Source organism: Helichrysum umbraculigerum (assembly GCA_949592205.1). Classification (NCBI taxonomy): domain Eukaryota; kingdom Viridiplantae; phylum Streptophyta; class Magnoliopsida; order Asterales; family Asteraceae; genus Helichrysum; species Helichrysum umbraculigerum. The sequence goes on along the minus strand of CATIUR010000001.1, from coordinate 122,013,372 downwards.
AAGGAAATTTTACCAACTTAGAGGAGAGTATTCAAGAAACAGCAGTATCTAAATACATTACTCATAAAGATCATCCACTTGAGAATGTAATAGGAGATATTGAATCAGCTGTTAAAACAAGAAATCAAAGTCAGGTGTTTGAAGCTTCAGCAAATGAGGAAGAAGTAAATCTTGATACAGAAGCTGTAAATACTTCTTTGTTTGCCTGTTTTCTGTCTCAAACAGAACCAAAGAAGGTTACTGAAGCTTTGAGAGATCCTAGTTGGATTGAAGCTATGCAAGAGGAGTTGCTTCAGTTTAAGATTCAAGAAGTTTGGACATTGGTTGATTTGCCTAAAGAGAAGAGGGCAATTGGTACTAAATGGATTTTCAAGAACAAGAAGGATGAAAGAGGTATAGTGATCAAAAACAAGGCTAGATTGGTTGCACAGGGGTATTCACAAGAAGAGGGGATTGATTATGATGAGGTTTTTGCACCTGTTGCAAGGATAGAGGCAATTAGATTGTTTTTGGCTTATGCTTCATTCAAGGGTTTCATTGTGTATCAGATGGATGTTAAGAGTGCTTTTTTGTATGGCACTATACAGGAAGAGGTCTATGTATGTCAACCACCAGGGTTTGAAGATTCTAAATTTCCTGATAAAGTTTTCAAACTGGATAAAGCTCTTTATGGTTTACATCAAGCACCTAGAGCCTGGTATGATACTTTTTCAGATTATCTGTTGCAGAATGGATTCAAAAGGGGTGCAATAGATAAAACTTTGTTTACTAAAAGAATTAAGAATGATATACTACTGGTTCAAGTTTATGTAGATGATATCATTTTTGGTTCAACAAAGGATAGTCTTTGCAAGGAGTTTGAATCATTGATGCATGAAAAGTTCAAGATGAGCTCCATGGGGGAATTAACATTTTTCTTGGGGCTACAAGTAAAGCAACAGAAAGAAGGAATCTTTATTCATCAAAGTAAGTATGTGAATGATATACTGGATCGGTTTGGGTACAAAGATGCTAAAGTTGCAAGCACACCAGTTGAAACAAACAAGAAATTACATGCAGATCTTGAGGGGGAGAGTGTGGATGAACATCTTTACAGATCTATGATTGGGTCACTTATGTATCTCACTTCATCAAGGCCTGACATCATGTTTGCAGTGTGTTTATGTGCAAGATTTCAAGCTAATCCAAAGCTATCACATCTTCTAGCAGTCAAAAGAATTTTTAGATATTTGAAGGGTCAATCAAAATTGGGTCTTTGGTATCCAAAGTTTAATTCTTTTGATCTGATAGCTTACACAGATAGTGATTATGGAGGAGCTAACTTGGACAGGAAATCTACATCAGGAGGTTGTCAATTTTTGGGAGAAAGATTGGTTTCATGGCAATGCAAGAAACAAACCACTGTATCTACATCTACAGCAGAGGCAGAATATGTAGCAGCTGCAAGTTGCTGTGCTCAAGTGCTATGGATTCAGAATCAGATGCTAGATTATGGTTTTACCTTTCTTAATACTCCTATTTTTATTGATAATAGCTCTGCAATCAGTATTATTAATAACCCAGTTAAACATTCTAAAACAAAGCATATTGAAATCAGATATCATTTCATTAGAGATTGTAATGAGAAAAGACTTATTCAAATTTTGAAAGTTCATACTGATAATCAGTTTGCTGATCTGTTTACAAAAGCTTTTGATGTAGGCAGATTCACATTCTTGGTTACTAGTATTGGAATGATCAATTTGTCATAAGTTATTTCTCTTGTTACTGCTTTCTGTGAATAATATCCACTGTGATTTCAATTTGGGTTAATACTGATTTGTTAATTAAACACTGATTGTGTGTAATGTGTATCGTTATCACTGTTTCTTATTTTTATTATAAACAGTGGTAATAATCATTTCATCACTGTTGGTGTATAGTTAACACTGTATACTTGTATTATTGTTTGAAATTACCACTGCAGGTTATATTGCTATGTCTTGGAGTCTAACTTATGCAGGTGTTTTTTTGACGTTTTTACTGCTTATGGAGTTTGCTTTCGATAAAAAAAAAAAAAAAAAAAAAAAAAAAAAAAAAATTCAACCACTGCTTTGTTTATGTGATTTTGCTGCTTTGTTTATGTGATTTTGCTAGAACTGAAGTACTACTTGTATTAAGTTAGCACTGCCTTGGTCGGTTGGTACTGCTTGTACAAGTTAGCACTGCTAGCTTAATTATGTAAATGATGCATTTGAGAAACCAAGTGTTGATTACCACTGATGGTTATTTTCACAGTTATCACTGAACGTGTGATTTTGTTTAATTAACACTGTTTTAGTGATAATTGGGGATCTGATCAAATTAGGGTTTCTCATTACGCTTTCAAAATTTCACATACAAACAACTGCGATAAGTCTCTTTGATTTTCGATTCTGTCAAAACATCTTCGATTCTTCTCGATTACTTGATTTCTTATCATGGCATCGACTTCGTCTACTGTTCAACTACCGATTGGAAAAGATCACAATATGATTGCATTCTTAATGAAACCTGCGGAGGCAAATGAGTATGTGGAAATCATTGATTTTCTTCGTGCTTCACATATTCGTCATGCTCTCACTGTAGCACCCAGAATATCTCACGATCATATCAATAATTTCTGGGTGAATGCATCAATAGAAGAGGAACAGGGGATTAAAAGAATTGTTTCAGAAGTTATGGATACACGTGTTGTAATCACAGAAGCTACTGTTAGAGCTTCGTTACAACTAGATGATGAGGCAGGTATATCTTTTTTAGAGGATACTGTTATGTATGATACTTTACGATTGATGGGTTATGAGGGTTCTTTTGAAATTTTTACTTTTCAGAAAACCTTATTTTCTCATCAGTGGAGATTTTTAATACATACAATTTTACACTGCTTATCATCTAAGAGATCATCTTTTGAGCAGTTTGGAAGCAACATTGCTTATGCAATTGCTTGTCTTGCAACTGGTCAAAGGTTTAATTTTTCAAATCTGATATTTTCTGGTATGCTTAGAAACATTGAGCAGCCAAAGATTAAGTTTTTGATGTATCCACGTTTTGTGCAGTTGTTCTTAAATGAACAAATTCCTAATATCACTGCACTTGAAAAGATTATTGGTATTGTCTCTTTTAAACCAAAAGTTTTTGTAAATATGAAGAGAGATACTAAATTTTCTGGGAAGGTTACAGCATTATTTTCTACAATGCTTTCTGCACCTTCCACCACAGCATCAGTACTACCAACTGAAGCTGAACCAACTACTGAGAGAATGGTTCCACCCACCACTTCTCAACCCACAGTAGTTGGGGGTACTAAGAGAAAACAAGGGACCAAAACAGCCAAATCTTCTAGAGCCAAAAAGGCTAGAACACAGATGTCTGAGGATCATGTTGCTCAGTCATCTCAGTCAATGGACAGTGGTCCAGAACAACATGTGGTCCATAAGGAGAGGGGTGACCATTCTGAGAGGGCTGCTTCTACTGCTTCTAGCCCACTGGCAGAGCAGGACAGAAGTAACATTAATAAGACCCAATCAGAGGCAACACATGGACATGATTCTACACATGTAGATGATCCTAGTGGTCCCAGTACCAAGAACCAAGGGGACTTTGATGATCATGCTAGGCATGAGTCAGAGTTTAATGATGTCAATGATTCACCAAATGATTCACATTCTGAAGGTGTTGAGGCTAGAACTAACTTGGAATTGACGAAAATGATTGATTATGTATGGGCTGAGTTTGTACAAGAGAGGAAGAAGAATAAGGCTAAGGATGAAGTTATAACTCAGTTGCAGAGGAAAGTGAAGCAGTTAGAAAAGGTTGTTATTAAGTGTTTGAAGAAAGGAAGGAGATATGTGGTTCATGATACTTCAGAACCTGAGGAGCATTATAATTTTAAACAAAATGCTTTCAAAAAGGGGGAGAAGGTATGGACAAATATGGGTGATAAGAGGAATGAGAATGAGAAGGTTGTGTCTGATGATGAAAAAGTTGATGAAGACATTGAAATGGAACAACCAGTGGAAGATGAATTTGTGCATACACCTTCAACACCACCTACAGAGCCAGAGGTTAATGAGTCAGTATTTGAGACAGTGGAAACAGAAATGAAGGAATCAGTGGCAGATGAAGATAAGTCTGATAATACTGAGGTTGTTGGGTCTGATCATACTGAGGTTATTGGGTCAGTGGAGCAGACTACAGAGGTGATTATGGATGATAAGACTGAGGAGTTAAAGATTGATGAGGATGATGGTGAAGAGGTGAGCAAACCTGAGATAGCAGTTGAAAAGGAAGAAGTGAAGACTGAAGTTAAAACTGATGCTCAGCAAGTTGAAAAAACTAGAAAGAAGAGCATTCCAGTTAAAACTGCTAAGATGACTGGAACAGGAAAGAAGGTTGAAACTCCAAAGAAGAAATCTTCACAACAACCATCTTTGCCTGGATTTCAAATTAGAGAACCTGCTGCTGCTCCTGTTCAACAGAAAGAATTGCCAAAGATAGATCCAAAAGCTAAGGGCAAGGAAAAACTGGTAGAAGAACCAAAGAAGAAGAAGCAAAAATCAGTGCCACCAGAAGTAACTGCTCATGATACTGAATATGCAGAAAGATTACAGGCTGAGCTAAATGCAGAGGGCTTGATTGATGTTGAGATTGAGGAAGGAAAGTTTGTAAAAATGACAAAAGAGCAAGTGGCAGAATGGGATGAGTATTTGTTGAAAGAGCAGAGACAGGATGATATTGAATATTTAGTTGATCAGCTTAAGAAGAAGAAAGCAGAAGAAGCAAGAAAGAAGAAAGCTGCAAAACCACCAACAAAAGCTCAAATGAAGAAGAATTTAATTGCAAAGCTAAAATGTGGAATTATTCCTTTGAATGCATTGAAACAAATGAGTTTAGAGAGATTGCAGGAGTTATGGGATAAAGATGAGTTGAATCCTGATGTAATTGAAAAGAAAGAAACAGAAAAGAAAGAAGCTGAGAAGAAAAAGCAGGAAGTTGAAAAGGAAAGGAAAAAGGCTGAAAAAGAAAGAAAATTGAAGGAAAAGGAAGAAAAAGAAAAAAGAGAAAAGATAGAAGCTGAAAAGAGGAGGAAAGATGAGCTTGAGCAAAAGAAGAGAGAGTTAGATGAAATTCCTGATAGAGAAAGGAATATTGATGAATTGAAGGAGTTTATTTTGTTACAGCCTATGGAATCTGAGGTAATTAATGTTGAATTACCTGGTATTATTGATTGGTCTATAGAGCAATTTGTCAATCCTGTTAAGATTCACAAGATTAAAGTTGAAAGAGCAGATGGAAATATATCTTGGTGGAGATCTTTTAGGGATTTGATAAAGAGGATTAGTAGAATTGATTTGGTGAGGATGTATGAGATTGGAATGGAAAAGAAGTTAGATTTAAAAAGATTTGATAATTTGGTTGAAAAGGTTACATGGCATTGGATTAAAGCTATGTTTGAGCCAGAAGAGTTTCCATTTCAGTTTGCTACTTTTAGCAAGGTCAGAAATTGGATTTATCATGCTAAACCTGGAGTACATCAGATTGTTATGGAGGATGCAGTGTTTATGTGGTTATTGACAGATAGATTTTATGATATCAATCTGAGATTTTTGATGAGCTTGAGAAATGCAAGGTTGCAAGCTGCAGTGTTAGATGATGTAGCTCTAGAACTGGTATATATGGTGTTAAATCAGATTTATAAGAAGGAAGAGATTGATAGGAGGAAGAGAAGAAAAGACTAACAGTTTTGAAAGAATTTTGTGAAGCTTATAATGGAGGATTAAAAGAAACTTAATGCTGTGAAGTACAGATTAAGTTTAGGGGGAGATTGTTAGGTCAAAACTGTTTCAGGTCTGAGTTGAAGTTCTGATGAGAAGACAGAGTACAAGTGATTAAAACTGTTTGCTTTAAAGGTTAAAACTGTCTTTACGAAATTACAACTGATAGAAGAAAACTGAAGAGAAGACAAGTGTTACAACTGTTTGAAGATAGATTACAACTGATAGTTATGTGTCTGTAAGTAGTTAAAACTGCTTATGTATTAGTAACTGTTAGTTATGAATGAAACAGTTAACACTGATTATGTATTTGTACTTAGTCGCATATTACAATTGAAGCAGTTACCACTGAATGTGTAATAGTTACAACTGTTTACATCAGAATGGTAGTTAAAACTGTTTATGATTTTGTGATAAGTATGAGTCGGTTATGGAAGTTATTTTATTCCATATTTGTAGGAGATTGTATAGGACTCTATATGTTATAAATAGAGATCCTTTAGACCTAGATAGGTTAATGATTTTTGCGCAGCTTCAAGGTTTTCTGTAACCCTAATACATCAAGTGTATTCGTCTTATATCATTAATAAGATTGAAGCTTTCGATATATTATTGTGTTCATTAATTTAATTAATATTCATTGATCTTCTTAATATTATTGAGTGTGATTCCGCAACTTCTCAATAATATATTCAAGGCTTTTTAAGTAAGATTGTTTATTAAGTTAAACAGGGACTAACACATTAGGTGGACTGATTTTTATAATAAGGTTTGCAAAAAGTATTGTTCGGGATATGATATGACCCGTATTAGACGTGAATTTTTGGATATGCAATTGACGGATAAAATGACAATGGATGACCTTTTTGCCCAATTCTCTGAAAAATTGAAGTTTGTGCACCAATGGGTGCCGGATGAAAGGACCAAAATTGACCACTTTGTTGGTATGTTGCCCCATGCTTATCGGACGACTGTTAGACTTGCGGGTACTCTTAACCTAGCGTTTGAGTTAGCCCGTTCGGTGGATGGTGATGTTAAGGCTCAAGGATTAGATGTGAATGACAAGCCTCAAATGAAACCCAATGGTGAGTCTTCGGGTAGTCCGGGAAAGAAAAAGTGGCATGGTTCTTCCCATGGTAAAGGGAAAGGTTCGAGTGGTGGTGCTATAGGGGATAAATCGAACTGGTGCACTAATTGTAAATCAAAGCACACGGGTCCTTTTACTCCTCAAACGGCTAGGTGCATTAAGTGTGGGCAGTTTGGCCATGATATCAAATATTGTACTTTCCCTAAGCCGGTGTGTTGGAATTGTTGCAAGGAGGGTCACCGTTCGGGTTTGTGTCCAGAGGTGGAGAGACAGAGAACGGGTACGATCGGAGGTTCCTCATCTTCGGGTCAGAAACGAAAGAATCCACCTTTGGCAACGGGCAGGGCTTTCCAAATGACAGCCGATGAAGCTGTTAGGACAGAGGACGTCATCACTGGTACTTTTCTTGTTAATTCTGTACCGGCATGCGTTCTATTTGATTCTGGAGCTAATTGCTCGTTTATATCCATGTCCTTTTGTGATAAACTGAATTTGATCCCCTCTGTTATTATAAATCCTATTGAGGTTGAAGTAGCGGATGGTAAAATGGTTCTGGTTACCACATCGGTGACTGGAGCTAGTATTTTGATCGAGGGCCATAGTTTTCCTGTCTCTTTCCTTTTAATGCCCATTCCTGGATTCGATGTGGTATTGGGTATGGATTGGTTGAGTCAAAATAAGGCCAACATTGATTGCCATAGAAAGCTAATAAGACTACCTACTTAGGATGAGTCATATGTCGTGGCTAGGGGTGAGCGAGTAAGTGGTAGTATTCCCTTGATTTCGATGATGAAAGCTAGAAAATCTCTAGCTAAGGGGTGTAAATCATACTTGGCCTATGTTGTTGACGCTAAATTAGAAAAAAAAGGTCACTGACGTCCGAGTGGTTTCGGAATACTCAGATGTCTTTCCTGATGAGTTGCCCGGCTTGCCTCCCATTAGAGATGTAGAGTATCGAATTGAATTGATTCCCGGTTCCACTCCCGTAGCTAAGTCCCCTTATAGATTAGCTCCCTCCGAAATCCGAGAAATGATGAGTCAAATCCAGGAGTTGCTAGATAAGGGTTTTGTTAGACCTAGTTCCTCTCCTTGGGGTGCGCCTGTGTTGTTTGTGAAAAAGAAGGATGGCACCCTTCGGATGTGTATTGACTATAGGAAGTTGAATAAGAGAACCGTAAAGAATAAGTACCCTTTGCCTCGAATTGATGAGCTGTTTGACCAATTGCAAGGGTCTTCGTATTTTTCAAAAACTGATTTGAGATCGGGTTATCACTAAGTGCGGGTTTGTGAGGAGGATATTCCTAAGACAGCTTTTCGCACTAGATATGGCCACTATGAGTTCCTTGTTATGCATTTCGGGTTGACTAACGCTCCGGCAGTTTTCATGGATTTGATGAATAGAGTTTGTCGACCTTTTCTTGATAAATTTGTGATAGTGTTTATTGATGATATCCTGATTTATTCTAAATCTAAATCCGATCATGAGATGCACTTGCGTTTGGTTCTTGATACTTTGAGAAAGGAGCAATTATATGCTAAATTTTTTAAATGCGAGTTTTGGTTGCGTGAGGTACAGTTTTTGGGTCACATCATTTGTAAGGATGGAGTTAAAGTAAATCCATCAAAAATTGAGGCCGTCATGAATTGGCAAGCGCCTAAGTCACCTTCTGAAATTAAGAGTTTCCTTGGATTAGCTGGGTATTATAGAAAGTTCATTAAGGATTTTTCTAAGCTCGCGGGTCCTTTGACTAAGTTAACTCGTAAAGATGTGAAATTTCTATGGAGTGATCAACAAGAATCGGCCTTTCAGATTTTGAAACAGTTATTGTGTCAGGCTCCGGTTTTAGCATTGCCTGACGGGTCCGATGATTTTATTGTGTATTGTGACGCATCTTCTGCAGGTTTGGGTTGTGTTTTGATGCAACGCGACCGTGTTATTGCCTATGCTTCGCGATAATTGAAACCTCACGAGACAAATTACCCTACCCATGACTTGGAGTTAGCGGTTGTGGTCTTTGCCTTGAAAATCTGGAGGCATTATTTGTACGGTACTAAATGTGTTATTTGCACGGACCACAAGAGTCTTCAATATATGTTCTCTCAGAAAGAGCTTAATATGCGTCAAAGACGATGGTTGGAATTGATCAAAGACTATGATTGTGAGAGGGTAAAGCCAATGTTGTGGCGGATGCGTTGAGTCGAAAGGGAAAATCAGAAAAAGTTTGTTTTATGCGGTTGGAGATTTCTTCAGATTTGATTGATCACTTGAAATCGGCTCAAATGGAGGCATTGTTAGACCAAAATTTGAAATCTAAGACCATGCATAAAAGAAAGGATTTGTTGGTTGATGATTCTCGTGGATTAAAGACTTTTCAAAATCGAGTTTGGGTTCCTTTGATTGGAGGTCTTCGAGATGTGATCTTGTTAGAAGCTCACAAGTCTAGATTGTCGGTTCATCCAGGGAGCACCAAGATGTATCATGATCTGAAACCATTATATTGGTGGCCTACCTTGAAATTGGATGTAGCTCGGTTTGTAGAATCATGCCATATTTGTTCTCAAGTGAAAGCCGAACATCAGAAACCCTATGGAACTTTGAAACAGCTTGAGATTCCCGAGTGGAAATGGGAACATATTACCATGGATTTTGTGACCAAATTGCCTCGAACGGTTAAGGGTAACGATATGATTTGGGTGATAGTGGATAGACTAACCAAAAGTGCTCATTTCCTTGCCACTTGTGAGTCGGCATCTTTGAGTAAGTTGGCCCAGTTGTACATCAATGAGGTTGTGGTTAGACATGGTATTCCGTTATCGATTGTTTCCGACAGAGATTCTCGGTTTATATCGGGTTTTTGGCAGAGTTTGCAGCGAGAATTGGGTACTAGAGTTAACTTGAGTACGGCTTATCACCCTCAGACGGATGGTCAGTCGGAGCGCACCATTCAAACCTTGGAGGATATGTTACGGGCGTGTGTATTAGAATATGGTGGGTCTTGGGATTCTCACTTGCCGTTGGTCGAATTCGCTTATAATAATTCATATCACTCTAGTATAGGTATGCCACCTTATGAGTTGTTATATGGTCGTAAGTGTAGAACGCCCACTTGTTGGCTAGAGGCGGGTGAGAAACTGTTTTTTGGTCCAGATTTAGTGCAAATTACCGCCGATAAAGTAGCCATAGCCCGTGATAGATTGAAAGCGGCACGTGATAGGCAAAAGCAATATGCCGATCCGCGTCGTCGACCCGTGTCTTTTGTAGAGGGCGAATTGGTTTATTTGAAAGTTTCACCTTGGAAGGGTGTTATACGGTTTGGGAAACGTGGTAAGTTAGCTCCTAGATTCATTGGACCATTTAAAATTCGACAAGTAGTCAATGACTAGACTGTTTCCTTAGATCTTTGTGACACCCCCAAATTTAATGATTTGCGGAAGCTTGATTTGGGTGTCACTAATCAATATACAAAGCACATAAGATATAATGAACGACCACTATATGCGTCGTTTTAAACTTGTATAGATAAAGTAAATGTTTACATCAAAATATAGTTACATTAGCTCGATTCCTGAAATTGAGATATTACATAGCATAATTACTTTTACAAAATATAATAATGCAGTCCAATCTCTAGTTGTATGTATGCTGACTCGAGCTAATATTTCTTGCTTGTGCAGCCAACCTACTGCTGGGTACCTGTGATAAATACTAAAATGGGTCAGCGAAAACGCTGGTGAGCTCACAGGTTTGTATGTCAATGTATAGTTGTCAGAACCGCAAGATTTATATTGAATTTAAAATGCAATTAAGCAAAATAAAAGTTATACTGTCCATGAGCACATAGTCTGAGCTTAACTTGATTTGTCAGGCCCACTTAAAGAAACCTAACTTGAAATGCCTCCTACGAGTGCCTAATCAACACTCGTCTTCCCAAATGCTAATACATCCGTTTGACCGGTTAGTGCGTGCTAACCCGGATGAGGATTGTCAATCCCATATGATATCATATACTAACATTCACGCTATAAAATACTAGAGACTATGCTTATGGAGGACTTTAAATTGATTAGCTTGAAACTCATGTAGTATTTGAAGTTTGGCACTTGCGTTCTACTTGTAAAACAAAATCGAGTAGTAATATCACACCCCTAGTTGTAAAGCAGTGAAAATGGGGCTATGAAACTCACCTGGTTCTTGAAGTGTTTAAGTTAATAAACTTGAAGTAATTAGCTGTGAGTTGATGTCCAAAGACTTGAAACCTGAATGTGTCCACGACACTTGATTGTTATTAATTGTACCGGTATCTCGAAAGACTACCTTTGTAGTTGTTATTTAATTATATATGTCCAAATTACTACGATTTGGTTGATTAATTGTTTTGTTTCAAGTTACTACGACTTGATTGACTAAATTATCCAAGTTACTACGACTTGGTTGATTGAATAATCTGTTTTGTAAGTTTTGAAAACGTGTACGGCCCGTTGGTGATTTAGTTGAAATAATAAAAATTCTAAAATGTTGACTTTGCTACAGTACTGCTACAGTAAATTTGACTTTTTTGAACAGTAACTTTGACTTCAAAATTCTGGTTTTTCTGTGTTTTGCGACACAACATGCGACACAAAGATTTGACATGCGACACAATGGTTGTGTCGCAGACGTCATGCGACACAAGGATACGACACAGGGACTGTGTCGCATCGAATACGAAATGCTAATTTAATAGCGACATAGTGGTTGTGTCGTATAGAAGTACGACATAGTTTGCGACATAGAGTGCGACACAATATTGTGTCGCATGAGTTACGACACTAAAGGATTTATACGACACAAGGTGCGACATAAAGGGCAAAATACGACACAACATGCGACACAAGGCTTGTGTCGCATGGATGAACACCAGCCCAGAAAGTCCGGCTGTTCGCGATTTTTCCGGCCAAAACTCAATTTAAACTCGTTTTTAAGCTGTAAAACTGTGTTCTAATCTTTGTAATGGACATATATAAGTTGTGTAAACATCAAAACATCAAAATATTACATAAAACTAAACAAATCTAAGTTTTTAGAAATTTCCTTACAAATGCAAATCGAAGAAGATGGAGGCCGAAAACGATGGTAGAGCTTTTGTTAATCTTGTTCCTCACTTGATGGTGGTTCCGAAAATGTAAGTTTTGTTGTCGGATTTGATGATTCCGAAATTTTGTATGAATTTGGTGAGAGTGTTTTTGGTGTGTGTGTGTTTTTGGAGAATGAAAATGAAAGAAAGAATGAAGGAGAGGTGGGGTGTAGGTGAAAGCCTCACCTCGCAGTCTCCGTCCCGTGCTCCGCGTGGTGTTCGTTTTCTCAGTCATTTAACGTTAAATATTTATTTATTCGTTTAAATTTTCCATTTTAAATTATAAATTATTATAAAATATTTTATTGTAAAATTTTACCAGTTATCTATTTATGATATTTAAAAGGGAAATTCGTTTTATTTGTTTGCGCGTTTGTATTTTTAATCTCGTATACATTAATTGTGTAATAAAACTTGGATACGAAATATTACAATAAATGAGATTCTGAATAAAATTGAGTTATTAGATAATATTTGTATTTCTTAATAAAATTATTCACCAACGTCCGTATTTATTGTATCGAAATTCATTCGATTTGAAACTCGTACGATTTAAATAAACCGCATAATTGTGTAGATATATATTCAACAATATATATGATAATTGATACATTAATTAGCCTAACACATAACTAATTACATGTATTAAAACTTGATTAGGCACTAAATTTTAGTCCTAAATTGACGGTTGTCACAATCTTCCTCCGGAATTGGCGGGTATTCATGATACCTTTAATGTGTGCTACTTTAGAAAATGCAATGTGGAGGACCAATCCCATGTTCTTCCATTGCGAGACTTGCGTGCTGACTTAAACCAGAGACTCGTAGAAGAACCCGTAGAGTTATTAGATCGTAAGGTGACTAAACTTCGAAAGAAGGACATCCCCATGGTGTTGGTTAAGTGGAATCACAGTTTGGGTTCGAATCTTACTTGGGAGACCGAGTCTAGCATGAAGACGCATCATCCTAACCTTTTTGAGCGTGGTGAGATTTCGGGGACGAAATCTCCATAAGGAGGGAAGATTGGTAGCATCCTCGACTCGGACATAGTAGAAATACGGTATTTTCCATTACTTTATTGTATTTAAATCGCATTTAGAAATAATTGGAATTATTTGGATAATTTAAATTAATAGGTCAAATGGTTAAATGACTTATTGTGATAAATAAATTATCACTTGTTTTAAATAAATTTAGTTGACGGTATAATAAAACTTATTTCTCGCAAATAGCTTTTAGGTTCCAGACAATAGATTTAGGACGGGTATAATATTACACTGTATTTGAGTTGGGTTAAATGAATTAGTCGACCCTTATTTCCTCATTTCCTGACTTTGGTCTAAAACCACCAAGAGAAAACACACACACACACACACACACACACCCTAAATTAGAAATTAAAAGAGAAATCAAAGTGAAATCATCAAGCAAATCATCAATTGAAGCTGTGATTTTGTGCTATAATCTGACTTTCATCATCTTCTTCCTTCTAGCATCTTCATTGTAAGTATGCCTAACCCATTTTCATGTTTGTGCTTGAATTGGTGGAATTAGGTTAAACTAATGATGAAATGGAGTGAATTCGTGCGTGAATGTGGTTGTGTGATGATTATTAACCGATTACATGCTCATCTAAGAATGAATCAAAGGTGTTTTCATGTTTCAAATTGAATGAATTGGGTTTGGTTGAAATTTAGGTTAGATTACATGTGCATGTCTAGGATTTGAAGCTTGATGATGTTAATTGTTGTTGTTATATGTTTATAGATGATACTTGATGTAAATTACTGAATAAATTCGTGTATTGTGTGTGAAATTGTGTTTTTGGTTCGAGCTGAAAGTTGTTGCATGTCTGATGCTCTATCGTAAAACAGAGGAATGCGATCCAGCTTCAAGTGCCAGGATCGCGTTGCTATGTGTAAATTGGGCTCAGTACGACTTGTTCTTTGAAACGCGATCCAGCTTCCAAGTGTTCGGATCGCGTTATTCAGTGATAAACTTGAGTTGGATTGATTTGTTCTTGGGAACGCGATCCAGCCACTCCTAGCCCGGACCGCGTTTGCAAGTGTAATTTGGTAACAGAATGTTTTGAACTGCGGAACGCGATCCAGCCACTACTAACCCGGATCGCGTTTGCTAGTTATAATCTGGCAAATTTGACAACTTGTGACTTGTGCACTTATGTTATTTAACTAATATTGAAAGTGTAGTATGTGCAATTATTTGACCTTATATACATGATTAGATTGTAATAAACTTGATACGAGAATCTAACTCGGGTTTTGATTTGGTTCTCAGATAAAACGAAGGCTCAATAAAATAAGATCTTTGAGTGGAGGCCGTGGTCAACAAGGGTGAGTGGATCTTGGACTCTCAGTCTAAGTTAGTTGTAACAACATGGTTACAATGGGTAAATTTGGTTCATTGCAATGACTGCTTTAATATTATATTGCCATGACGATTATCCCTTGAATGGTTTATTGGTGTCCTATATGCTATGATAGTTTGGACTATTTGATTGGTGAGGGTCAACTAATGTGTTGGGTTTGGGTACTATTACTTTGGACAACACAATTGATTTGTACATGTGTTGGGCACTGAAATTGCGTTGTATGTAGTATTAGTAACCAAACTATCGGTTTAACCACTGTTTGGACTTCAGTTGGTTTAAGTGTTACTTGGGGGCCACCGCGGCATGAGGGTACTCCAAGGACCACCGATCCTTCTATGTTACTTGTGAAATGCTTGCTGTAGTCACTTGTTATGCTAAGTTAGATTGTGAGTTCTGGATCTATTCACTTAGCTTTGTGCTAATCCCACCTTCCAACTTCGTGCAGGTTTAGCTAGTGAATGTGGGTTTCTAGAAGTTTGGTTGAAGGAATGTTTGGCACCGCTCTCTGATTGCGTTTGAAATATTTTGGGTAGAAAATAATTATGTCATGGATTTTAATATAACACCTAACTTTGTATTAATACTTGTAATGATAACTGGGTATTAAATATTGTATGTATTGGGGTTGCACATTTTGAAATGTAATATACACAACCTATGATGTATTCTAAATGTTCGCTTCCATAATAATAATAAAAAAATAAAAAATGCCTTGGTATTTTGGAGGGTGTTATACTATTTATGGTTAAACTCTTCGAAACTTATTAATGGATATAATCCTTTTGGTATGAATAGTTTATCAGTCTAGGCATGGATGTTTTTATTTGGACATCTTGTTTGGGCTACTGGATTTATGTTCTTATTCTCCTAGCGTGGATATTGGCAGGAATTGATTGAAACTTTAGCATGGGCTCATGAACGCACACCTTTGGCCAATTTGATTCGTTGGAGAGATAAACCGGTGGCACTTTCCATTGTTCAAGCAAGATTGGTTGGATTAGCCCACTTTTTTGTAGGTTATATATTTACTTATGCAGCTATCTTGATTGCCTCTACATCAGGCAAATTTGGTTAATTTTTTTAATTGAATTTTTTGTATTGGCGATAATCTCATTTCTTTCGATGAAGAAGAGATCCACCTTCTTATCTTATATTTCTACATCTAGAATCCTACTTGTATCATGGATACTAATAGGAACTTAACGAGTATGGCAAAAAAAAGTTTGATTCAGAGGGAAAAGAAGAGGCGAAAATTGGAACAGAAATATCATTTGATTCGTCGATCCTCAACAAAAGAAATAAGCAAAGTTGCATCGTTGAGTGACAAATGAGAAATTTATGGAAAGTTACAATCCCCACCGCGGAATAGTGCACCTACACGCCTTCATCGACATTGTTTTTCAACCGGAAGGCCAAGAGCTAACTATCGAGACTTTGGACTATCCGGACACATACTTCGTGAAATGGTTCATGCATGTTTGTTGCCAGGGGCGACAAGATCGAGTTGGTAAGGATTAAACAATCTCTTTATTTCATTTCTGTGATCGATGATCATAGACGGCCCCTTTACCATTCTGTATAAATAGGCTATTCTATTTGTACATATATGGTAGAGGGGCGCATTCAATACTTGCTTGTCTATTAGTATTCAGTTCTTCTCTTTGGCGTGGGGTAGAGCAGTTTGGTAGCTCGCAAGGCTCATAACCTTGAGGTCACGGGTTCAAATCCTGTCTCCGCAATACTTTTTTGTCAAAAAAAAAATGTATGTTTTACTCTAGTAACTAGTAATTAGTTAACACTTTTTCTTTTGGGGTAGCAGGCAAAGAGGGGAAGGATAGACTCACTACAATATGACAGCTAACTATACTAATACTAAAACCTTTACCTTTATTATTTTAATTTTATGATATTAATTAAATTAATATT